>OY720462.1:29192746-30607746 GCA_963082715.1 Harpalus rubripes | reverse complement strand
TTGAGAATAAAATAAGTTAAGTAATTTAACAAAATAAATCTTGCAATACGAACACATATATTTTTTAAACAAATACAAATTTCCCAATAGGTACAAAAATGGAAAATATTTAATGTTTGCACAGAAAGAGGGAACAATATAAATCTTAATTAAAATAAATATGCATATCTGAAAAGGTTAAACAAAAAAAGTAAACATATGTATAAGACTGTAATTATTTATTTAATAATATTTAATACATATTTAAAAATACAACATAATAGTGTTAAGAAATAGTAGAATAAATGCATAAGATAAATAATAGTACTTTACATTATCAATTGCATATATTATATAGACGTGTTCCCATTTTATCTGTTCCCGCCTGAAATTTTAAGAATGAGCAAAACAGAATATATTTCATAAGTAAATATTAGTGCTTTAAAACGAATAATCACAGCAGGTATAAGAGCAAAACAACGTTTAAAAAACCAAAATGTAACATAGATTGCCTATTCCTGAATTTTTAGGCGGGAACAGATAAAATGGGCAACCTGTATAAATGAATCAGTTTAGTTTTTAAATTATACGTTTTTTTATGAATAACGTGTAATTTAAAGTAAGATCGCTCGCCACGACAAGGGACTGATTCTAGAGCAAGAACATGCCACACTACGACATATTTTTAACTACAAGAAGTACATAGCTGATTTTCGGTAGCGAAATACCGCATCCTGCTACGATTCTCGTAGTTTTTAATATGTGTCTACGAAAACAAGTTAAACTAAGGATTCTAGAGCAAGAACATGCTCACATTACGACATATTTTTAACTACAAGAAGTACATAGCTGATTTTCGGTAGCGAAATATCGCATCCTGCTAGGATTCTCGTAGTTTTTAATATGTGTCTACGAAAACAAGTTAAAACTAATTATTCTAGAGCAAGAACATGCTCACACTACGACATATGTTTAACTACAAGAAGTACATAGCTGATTTACGGTAGCGAAATATCGCATCCTGCTACGATTCTCGTAGTTTTTAATATGTGTCTACGAAAATAATCTAAGTAGAATCTAATATAAAATATCATCCACTACCATCTGCAGCCGATTTTTGGTAGCGAAATACCGCATCCAACTACAACTATAATAGTTTCAAATAAAAACACATGAACAAATACTATTTTTATGTACAACGAGAAAATTATTGATGACATCGTGGACATATGAAAATTTTAGGTAGTCTATCAAAATGTGCAAGACAACAAGCATGATAATAATCGCGACACATTTGGCAAAATATTTGTTTGTCATTACTAGGTTGTTTACATTCATGTTGCTTTAAATAAATTTTTACTTATGTTACTACAATAAGCAACAGTAGACTTTTGATCATTTGGGCAACCAACTATTACCGGTAACGAAACCAAAAGATTACTGATATTTCTTTGTATAGCATTGTCTTCTATAACATCATTGTAATTTTGTTGAAAACTGTAACGATGAATTTTATTATCATACATTTGTAATTGCTGCAAAATCCAAAACCGCGCATTTGTTACATCATCATCTGTAAAATAAAATTGCGTTGATGAGCAAATGATGTAAGCCCAAATACATAGATGTACTCCACAATTTCCACTAACACTATTTTGATACGCGATATCATTACATTGATATACTATCCAATCAGAAAAATCGATATTCCTTTGAAATGATCTCAGATAGTGGTAAGCTATGAAACTCTGTATACATTTTAAATGACTGGTTTTTGGAACATTGTGTAAAGAATCAATGTACAAAATTATTTCATGTTTAAAAACTACCACATACAGAGCCCAATGATTACCATTAATATGTACTGGTAATAACCATATGTCCGCAAGCATGACATCTTTCTTGGTTGCCTAATTGATCAATGTATATAAATTATTATTTGAAAACAATTTGGTCACAACAAAAGTATCAAACGCAGCAACTTTCATATGGTGAGTCTCAGCAATTTTTTTTGAATTAATAAAAATGCATTTAAAATGGTATCATCTAACCATTCCGTCGGTTTTAAGGTAGATATATTATTTTCATTTATAACATGGCCACTTATAATATATCGCACCTTACCCGTTGGAAAATTTGTAATACCCGACCAAAGTTTCTCAAATTTCGTAGTTACATCAACAGTACAAGTACCTGGCAAATTGAAATTTAACTGTTTTACAATGGTATGTTTTTTATTAATATTAATAATGTTTTCTTCTTTAGGACCCGGAGAAAAATCATTAAAATAATTCGCGATTTCTTTTTCTTGGCAAGATTGAGTATTATCCGCTGGTGTACTATAAAATTTAATTTTTTTTGGTGAAGGAGAATTTTCGAAAAACAATTTTCGTTTTAGAATATTATCTGGTGAAATGTGTATCTGAGAATCCTTTGTCTCATTATTTACAGGTCGTTTTAATTCTATAAAGTGCCTGTTTTTAAAAACAGGACTTTCTTTCTTTTTCCACGTTATTTCTGAATATGTAACATTTAAAGAGTCATTAAAATTTTGAATATTGTCGTTATTTGTTTTTCTCATTTTACTTGCAGTAAGAGGGAAATTACTTTTCCTCTTTCTATTTATTTATTTATTTATTTATTTATTTATTTATTTATTTATTTATTTATTTATTAGAAGAAAGTACACCACAGGACATGCCTAAATGATACATATACAATTATAAGTTTAAAAAATTGTACATTACATACAAAAGTAATAAAATAACATACAAAAAGTAATAAAATAAAGATATAGGAAATGACTATACCTAATAATAGTTAAATTAATAATACATAAAATTACAATTTCATAAAATTACAAACGTTTTAAGGTTTTTTTGAGTTGTTTTAGTGTAATACAAAAAATATCGATGTGTTCAGGTAATTCGTTGTAGCTTTTAACTAAACGATTGATTACAGAATTTTGACCATATGTTGTTTTGCTATACCGTGGTTGAAGTGCGTTCGAAAACCTTGTATTGTGTTTAGGTGTGATCAGATTAAGATGGTAGAGGATCTCTGGGGCATCAATATGCCCTGTTAATACTTTACAAGTAAACAATAATTGTGCTTTATTTCTCCTAGCAGCAAGTGTCTCGAAATTTAACATTTTTAATCTGTTTTCATATGTGTAATCAGCTCTATTAATGTGTAATTTATAAAATATGAAATTTATAATTTTCTTTTGTACTGATTCTAATCTCTTAATGACATTTATGTGATAAGGGAACCAAATTATTGGGCAGTATTCAAAATGACTTCGGATGAGCGAGTTGTATAACAAAATTATTGTGTTGATATTTGTAAAGTCCTTGCATTGTCTCACAACAAAGCCACACATTCGATTGGCCGTTTTTGAAATATGATCTACATGTGATTTAAAATTTAATTTATAATCGAAAATAACCCCTAAATCTCGAATAGATGTTACATTCTCGAGTTCAATTTTATTTATTGAGTAATTATATTGAATTATATTTTTCTTTTTATGTAGTGGGAGAGTAAATGTAATTATTAATGCGACCTTTCAATAATGATTCATTTTTTCTAATAAACCTAGGTGCTTGCCTACGTAATTTACCTTTAAAAGTATCTTTTTTCACAATTTTGAACCAATTTTCAACTGTTGAATTACTGTCCCGTTTAATTCCAAATTTTTTCATTATAATACATCCCGAAACAATAGGGTAAAACGCTAAAATATTTTTTAAAATTATATTTAAAATGTTCGGTGAAAAATAGACATTTTTTTGTAAAGTTACGTCTGCTTTGCATTCATTTAATGCAATATGCATCACATGTTCGAAATGCTGGAAGAAGGGAGACATCTTCCTTAAAGGATATTTCCCTTGAAATTTATAATTAAATAAAGTATTAGATTGTGCGGGGCATTTCGGAATATTCTGAACTAACGATAATATGTTATTAAAATTTTTAAATGTATATTCAGAACCTAAAACTTTGACGACATGTTCCCAGTATTCCGTTATTTTTTCCAAATCAGAACTATTTAAAATTCGCGCAACAATAAATTTTGATAAAGATTTAATATTGTTATTTGCATTAATTTTACATGAAGCATTTATAAAATTTTTGAAACAATGTGATGCACATACATGTAAAATTACTAAATAATCTATGTTATTGCCCTTTGGATCAAGGCAATAATTCCACATTTTTATTAAATACTGTAATAAATCCATATCATTAAATGATTTCAATGTTGATTGTATTAAAACTAAACTGAAATCGGTTTCTATTTTTTTTAATAACAGGGTTAACTGATCTTCGAATAGACTTTAGGGTAGATACAAATGCTGTCAAAAAAATTGATATGTTCGGTATATCATGTTGAGACGTTATGTATTCCGCAATAGGAACTGGAGACTTCACCGCCGGGCAATATTAGGGCATAATAATAATTTTTTTGTTGATCCAAGGGGGTTTTGCAACGATGCTTCCCGTAGCATCCAAGTAGCAAAAAATATGAACATTTTTTAATTTAAATAATAACTTAATCTGTTCTTCCGTATACAATATAATACTAAATGGTTCATACTGTAAACTTTGTATGTAACCTTCTACTTTTTTGCCGGGCCAATTTCTGTTAAAATATTCTTTTAATTTGATTAAATGTTTAAACAAATCAGTATCCAAATCTAAAGACTTTATATTTTCACTTGCAATTTTTCTTAAAATTGTAGACGGAGGAAAATGATTAAATTACCTTCTTCTAACGATGATTTTGCTGAATCATTACTGAGATAACCACACTTGGATTTTCTAGAAGAAGTTCGTTACCTAATTCTGCTCTTCGATGCCCTTTATAGAAACGTCGGTGCCGTTCACTATCTTCATGGTGAATTTCCCCCTCTTGCACAACATTTATTGCAACATCATTGTTCCCGAAAATTTTATTTGTTGAACTGAACTCGTATTTAACACAATTCGTATGCTTGCAAATTGCCCGACATCTAAATGTTACACCGCGAGTTGTTTTATTACTTTTATGTGATTTACTTGATAATACACATTTACTATTGAATGAAGAAAAATATTCATTAAAAACATCGGCCCAATAAATTTTAGTATTATTTTTCAATACGAATGGTGTTAATGTACGTTTTCCGCGATAAAATGTTTTCCAAAAATTTGCAGGAACTATGAATTCCTGTTGTTCTTGCTTTTGGACAAGTGGAACGGCATTCTCCTGCAAATTCGGTTGAGGTACTATTTCCAGCATCAATTCCTTCGACAAATTTTGTGTGTGGATAACTTGCTGGGTTAAAGAATCCTTATTTCTTCTCCAACTTGCCTGAAACATTTTTCTACGAGAATCTATGCTTTTCATATGACTAAAAATACATAATTCATTGTATACTCCATTTTCATTACGGTATGAATCAACATTTAGGCGATTAATTACACCCAAATGATCTTTACAAGTTAAAATAAATGATAAAATATATTCTTTTATACTTATCTGCTCTGAAGAAGATGATGATAACGACGAATTCATTTTATGATGAATATTTTCACTTGATAGACTTTTCACACAAAGTTGAAACTGCGTAGTAACTATTAACTGAAAACTGAAGTCAAATTTTCATTCACGATACGGCAAAAGAATTTGGAACGACGATCATAGAGAAGTTGTTTTATTGGTTCATTTTTAAATTATAGCCATCCTATTGGTCGGATGATTTCTTTGCGTACAAGTTTGATATGTATAAATATTGCTATATTCGTGTATAAAACATTTTTATGTAATGAAAATTATTTGTATAAATATATTTCAATTATGTTATTAATTCAAATTAAAAAATACGGTCGACGGTAATATCTCGTATCACGGAATACATATGAAACTAGTAATTAATTTTCGAATTTTTAAAATTACCAGCAAAAAGTTAGTTCTATTTAATTTTCGCCATACATACAAGAAAATTTTTAAATATATCTCTGTTCTGATTCGCCAATATAAATTTAATTATAGCCAATAGAATTTACTGAAACAAATAACGTTATTTTTCAAAATCAAAACGGCTACACTCATTCAAATCACATATCGTTGTCAGCAATGGCTAGTGTAAGTTCAGTTACGATTTCAATTATTTTTTTTTATGAAGAAGTCTAATATAAAGCAATTAATAAAATTTACAATTGGAGAAAGTTATTTTATATTAATGTAATTTATAAAGTAAGTGGTATGTATAGGCGACTTGCACGCTAGTAGTCAGCGCCGACCTAGCGGACGATATTTGCACAACTAATAGGACAGTCAAACGTCAAACACGGGAGAAAGCAGTAGCATTGTGAACTATACTAGTATATTAATTTATAATTATTAAATTATCGTTGTTTTAATAACAAAATGTTAGCTGCTAGAAAATCAAAAGTAATGTGTTGTGTCGTTGGATGCAATAATTCATATTGCAACACCAATAAAAATATAAAATTTTATTCTTTTCCACGAAAGTCGCATGAGCAAGAAAGACGTAAAGTATGGATACAACGAGTGCGACGAATTTCGTATGTATATAAGTTTTATTAATAATAATGTTTATATTAGTAATGGAATTGATATCTGTATACTTGAAAACAATTTTGTAGAGCAGACAAGAAACCCTGGGAACCTAAAGCTCATGACAGAATCTGCAGTGCTTATTTTATTGGAAATGAAAAGTCAAACCATCCTTTAAATCCATCATATCATCCAGCAATATTTCTTACAGTAAGAAAAACTCTACAGGCGTAAAAATGTAACGTCAAATTAATTTAAATTTTAGAAACATCGTACATCAGGAAATGTGACCCTTCAAACAAATAGATTTAAAAGAGCAGTTTGTAGATCTTCGACCAAAGCATGCAATTCTACTTCTACTAGTAAGTAAAATACTCATAAACTTAGAAGAACCACCAGAAACAGATTTTTCCAACGTTAAAGATTTTTCTTGTCAAGCTGAAATGGACAACGAAAATATAAATTTCATCTTTGAATGTATATTTACGAAGGAATCTAATGAAATTTCTACCCAATGCAATATTCCAGCATTTTTCCCAATGAAACCAACAAGTAACAAATGTGTCGGAAACAGTGACAAAATAGTCTGCGAAGGATTTCATGGCTACGAGTCTTTAAAAACAGACAATGAAATAAATAGTTTGTGTGGTGTACACATTTCAACATTTATGTTTTTATTATCGGCTCTAGAGTTAGTTCATAAGAACTGTAAATTATCAAAAGAAAATCAGTTTTTACTGTTTCTAATGAAAATTAAATTAGGTTTATCTAATAATGCACTAGGGGGACGATCTAGTGATTCCTTTATTACAAATGATTCAGGAATATTAGATACGTTAGAATCTGGAGATATTGTTCTTGCCGATAAAGGATTCCCTCGAATTAAGTGTAAAAATAATGTCCTCGTTGTAATGCCACCGTTTGTTCATGGAGGAATCTTAACTTCCGAAGAAGTTGAAGATACGTACAATATAGCTAGTGTACGTATTCACGTATAAAGATAATATATACAAAAAATTAAATTGCAAAATATTCTCAAAAAAATTCCAAGCTACCTATTTCCTTACGTAGATCAAGTAATTTTAACATATATTTTAACTAACTTTCAACCTAAAATAATAAAAGAGGACTGGGAAAGAGATGATGAATAACAAATTGTTTATAAATACAATTGTATTAATTAAAAATAATTTAAAAAATGTAATATAGTTATAATATGAATATTTCTTTGTTAGACATTATTTATACACAAATAGTGCAACATGTTTTCAGTATAATTTTTATTAAAATTTAAATAGAATTTGTTTTGTCCATGCATAATCAAATTCTACATTCAGTGTCACAAATGTAGAATCCATTGAGGAGAAAATGACAAAATCACATGACTGTATGTTTAATACAGCCATACATACTTGTACTTGGGCGTAATAAGCACTTTTCTTTTTTAATTTTAAGATATCTTTATCTTCCCACAAATAAGGGCAGTATTTAATCACTTCTGTAACTATAGCTGATTGACCTGAAACTTATTTGTTAATAATAAAGAAATATATCTGTGAAAAAAAGTTACCCATAACTGGACACTTAATTTCCAATAATTTAATTGGACTATCTCCGTCCATTACTAAACCATCAGGGGACACCCAAGCCATGTATCTCCCTGGCAAACCAGTAGTCCTATTTCCTTTATAACTACATTAAATTTTCTACAAAAAAATTATCCGTTATAATAACTTGTTTTTCCATTACTTATCACTTAATTCACGCGTGCTTCTCGCTTATTCAAATCTCTTGAACCCTGTGAAAACTTACGAAACTACCGCTAAGAGCGCTGAAGCAAGAAATGTGCAAATCGCCTATACAAACCTCAAACTTATATAGAAAGGCGAAGAATCACATGTACCTATACTTGTCACTTTTTACAGAATGTCTTTTATTTCTAACATCACTATAGAAAATATTATGATCCGAAATATTCTTAACCGCCAATTTTAATGTTCAAGTATAGTGTTCAAACAACAAATACTACTCTATTTACAATTGTTTAACAAAAATCAAATAATTTCTTTATTTATTTAGATTGCTTCATCGATTTTTCAATAGATGTCACTTTTACTAAGTTCTAATTCTAAACGCTATTTCAGATTTAAAACCGGTAGTTTTAAGATGCTCCAACCGATTACTATTTGTAATGACTAATTCTAGTTTATAATTCAGTAGCTTTGAACGCAGCTTTAGTGTTAGAACAAACTAATAATATGTAATAATAAAACAATAACAATATTAGTATTAATAAACAATAATAGTGTTAGGTTATTAAAACGAATACTATATCGTATTTAAGAACAGTTGCATGATTAGGTTAATTGGATAATTCATTATTAAGGTTTTAATTATTTATTCACTGTTAGGTTAAGACGTTCATATGATAAGTTTTAAATAAATATACTGTTGTCATTAAGACTCGGCAGCATATAAATACTTATTTGTTAGCAAACTCAAGACCCAGATATTTATTATCATCACAGATTAAGTATATGACTTCAAATCCTTATTTTTAAATTAACAGGTTAAACGCCATGGTGGTCACTGGTTTCCGTTAAGCCTCCTTCCTATATTGCCATGGCGGACACCGGTGTCCGCCTTACCCTTGAATATTTGTCGATCCGGCCTGGTCAAGCAGACATTCTCTTACGAGATTCATCATGGTATCGTGTCCGCTATGGCCCTGTACAATCGAGCTCTGGTGTTAGGCTTTTTGTAGCAATAGTTTTAAGTCAGAAAAAAAATATCATTGAAAAATCACATCAAATGATTACAACTAAAATAAAAGGCTAAGAAATTGAGTAATACGAAAAATATATAAAAATACTGTTGAAATGTAGCAAAAATTTCTCATATTTTATGAAAATTATTGAAACATTCGTGGCAGAATCGTGGATTGCATTCGCATTGTAGGCTCTACTTGTATGTTATAACTTTCTTGACCTTCTTTTTCTGAATTAGGCCGTCCGTCTTTTTCTTATAATATCCTTTGCAGTACCTTCGATTTTCACGTGCTTTGCAATCAAGTTTTGTAAATTGGTATGTTCAAATTTTGATATGCTGAACTTCTCGTTGGTCTTCGAATTTCAGTAAACCCTCAACAACTGATAAGCGAAAATCAGTTATTGAAATATCGCTCTGTTCCACCAATTTGAATATAAAATTAGAATTAACCACTGAAATTCCTAATAGTATCTCAGTTTCCGCGTCGTTGAATTTCTACCGTCTGGTTAGTATGGCAAGTCGATAAAACTAAGACATCTCGTATATCGCGCCATTTGAGGACACATGCTCCACTCTCATTTTATTGAGCAAAAATTTCTCCTTTTTTAGTTTGTTCGTGGCAACTTCAGTCTGGTTTCCTTTGTGGTTAGCTCGCAAGGTCCCTAAACAGTGAGTCTTTTTATCCAAGAGTATGTGTGCAAGTTGAAGACTGGTGTACCAGTTATCAGTGATACAAATTCTTCCACTTCGTAGAAGTTCTTTCGCTAAATGGAGAACAATTTTAGTGGAAACCACTAAAGAATTGTCAGCTGTTTTTTCTTGCCCAGCGTATAGTGACATTTATCGTATATCCATTATTGCAGCATAATTTGAAGAGTTTTATACTGTATTTATGTTTTTTGTTGATTATACTGTTTGAATAATAATCTGCCCCGGAAAGGCACCATCGAGGCCACATGAGAATACAGGCCTGAATGCTTATTCCTGCTCAATGCGTCACGTCAAACTATGAGGCTAGCGTACTAGTCGAGCCCTCTAAAAACAGTTGAACTACAGCAGTCATTGAGAGTGGACGCACGGCACCAACGCAGCACGAAACGTCAAATTTCGACTGTTTTTAGTTAAAGGATATTGCAAAAATGGATTTGAAATGCTGTATGCCAATGTACTGGAGCAATTACGGTAACCCGGCTAAATTGATATACCTAACATTAGAGAAATTAGAAGCTAAACAAGTTTTCCTAATATATGGTGAATGTATATTATGTAGAACATCAAATTTGGTTGTTATGAAAATTTGTTGAGGGATATTCAGCAAAATGTTACTAAATAATTATAGAAATTGTAAAGAACAAATTTGTAGTAAAAAGCAGTTAAATTAAAAAAATTAGCGAGCACCTGAATGTATTTTATTCCATCATCATTATCATATTATGTTCTGTTATATTATTTTCATTTGTTAGCTCCACATCTAAAGATTTATTAATGTTATTATTATTTCTATTATTTTTATATCTTGTATTATTTAAACAACAATGAATAATTTAAAGTAAAACAAGAGTTTATTCGTATATTTAGGCCATTACTTAATTTGTTTAGTTATGTACATAAAATAGTTATTATATAATATTTGAATAGTTATTTACGAGTTGTATATCTTTATAAATCATATGTTACAATCTTATTTGTTTAAAATTCTGTATATTTCCTGTGCTTACACTACTGTTGTTCGAGGCGTGGCGTGACAGCAAGAGGATGGCTGTGACGTCCCGAATTGAGCATTCAGGCCTGTATTCTCGTGTGGCCTCGGCACCATGCTCTCGTCTATATAAAATGTTTGCCAGGTGTGTATATGTTTTGGAATTTTTTTATAATCATGTCTAGAAGCGGTTGGATTTTATATATAGGGTTTCCTTCAGGACAGTTTTCGTTGTCTGAAAAGTGAAGCATTTTTAGTCAAAGTTCGATTCTATTACGACTCTTAACATTGTGGGTAACATCTGTTTTCAAAATCCATTTAAGGAACTAATAATCTCGAATGGAATTCATTCGAACAATTTCCATGTAACCTATGAGCCCTATGAGATGTATAATTTCTGCTCGAGTGGTTGCTCCCATTTTCGTACACGGACACTGTTGGAAATAGTAATTCTAGTCAAAATCAACTGTGTTGCAGAAATATTTGTTTGATTCACTATTTCAACAATTATGTCAAAATCCACAAAAGCGAAATAATAGTCACGTGGACCGTGACCTAATGCGGCGTGCCATTCTGGTTTTGTTCTACCCTTAAAATTTTCATCGAAATGCAGATGTTTTTCCTCTGGAGAAGCCCAAACTGATTTCGATGAATCATATAACGATTGTTCTGTTTTTTACCTTTTACCGCATGACCTGCATTTTCGAGCTTTACTTCATTTTCACTTCTGGCTCTCTCTTCAGCATCATTATCATCCTTTTCTTTATTAGACACATCCGAAATTCTACACCGTTTGCTTTGAAAGATGTGGGAGGGTTCAGGTGTATTTTCATTTTGTGATTAAGTACGCTTTTGTTTGTAAAGAGATTCCAGAGTTTCACAATCACTTTCATCAGTCACATCACTGCTCCCTGAAGGTATGAATACGAGATCATTATTTGAGCAATCCGAATAAGGTTCACTTGGCGAGGCATCCTCTGTAAAACATTAGGAATAAAGTATTTGTTGAATAATTACTACCGAAAACTTATCGTCGAAATCCGGTTTTTGCTCTCAAGTTAATTGCACTTTTGTTTTCCACGGCTATCCATTATTTATAATACGAAAACAGTCGTCTTTACTATTGTTGGCAACTGCGCTTATTTCAAGCCTAAACTTGCAAATAAAATCGGCGGTCACTTCGTAAAACATCGTGCCCTCGGATTTGGGTGTTCTGGCACTCAATTCTCGAGCTTATACGAGCAGATTCGAATACGAACGCGTTCGCATAAAAATTTCCGTGTAAGAACCATTACACGTATTCTTCAGTAAAAAATCATACGAATAATATAAAATAAAAAAATATATCATCACGGCATATTACCCATTGCTGGGTGTGCCAATCTGCTTTGTACGCTGATATCGGTAATGATGATGACATTTGTACCGTGCGGGCGTTTACCAGGCGTCACCTCACGGGCACTCATTGCTGGCGTGGAGAGTGCACCACAGGGGTCAATTTTGTGCCATTTAAAATTCGAAATATTTGTCGTCGGTCGGGATCGAACCCGGTTCTTCAGATTCGCGATCAGACACTCAGGCACGCGGCCACGAGACCCCATATGCGAATATTCCTCACAGCGATACCAATTGTATAATAACTTGAACTTGTGTAATAACTTGAAATTAATTATGTAAAATACCCATATATTTTTATATTTAAGAACAAATATTTTTGTTTTGGTTTACAGGACGTTATTTATATGTAAAATACATATTTACAGTATATATATGAATGAAAAATATGTATGTATGCTAATTTAAGCCATCATTCAGATCACTTTAAGCAATCATTTAAAAATTATAACAAAATATATCAAAATGCTTTAGCGAATGCTAAGAAAAATTATTTTAATACTAAATTACAATTTTCTAAAAACATCTCTAAAACTACTTGGCATATTATTAATAATAATCTGAATTATCGTGCAAAAAAGAAAAATGAGATAATAATTGAGCAAGAAAACAATTTTTACACTGGCACTCCAGCGGCTAACTTATTAAATGATTACTTTGCAACAGTTAGTGAGAAAACTATTAAGAATATCACTAATAATAATGATGATTTCTTAACAGAGAACGTCCCATTATTTAATAAAACGTTTACTTTATTCCCTATTAATTACATTGAAATTATTATAGATAAACTTAAAAATTCACATTCTGCAGGATGTGATAACATTTCAAATTTCTTACTCTAGAAAATTAAACCTTATATATCCAAACCTTTAGAACATATTTTTCATTTATCTATTGAATCAGGAGTTTTTCCAAGTAAACTAAAATTCGGTATAATTAAACCACTTTTTAAAAAAAGGTAATCCTCTACAAATTAATAATTACAGACCCATTTCACTTCTCCCAAGTTTTTCAAAAATAATAGAACATTTTATAAGTAAGCAGTTATTGTCTTACTTTAATTCGAATAATCTCATTTTCGACACTCAGCACGGATTTATGCCAAGAAAAAGTGTAGATAGTGCACTTGCAGAATTTGTAACAAAACTTGTCGACTCAAAAGATAAAATTACAGTTGGTATTTTTATAGATTTTACTAAAGCATTTGATTGTATGGATCACAAAATTTTGATAAATAAATTAGAAAGATATGGTATTGGTGGTATACCTCTACAATGGTTTATATCTTACTTACTTGATCGTAACCAGGTTGTTGCTTTAGATAGTGATATAACTTCTAATATATCTACTGTTAATGCCGGCGTCCCTCAAGGCTCTGTTTTAGGTTCAACACTTTTCACTATTTACGTAAATGATCTGTCCTCATATATTAAAAATAATGAAATTTTACAAGTCTCTTATGCAGACGATACGAATATTTTAATCACTGCCAATAGTATAGAGTCTGCTCAAAATACTGCGAGAGAAACCATAAGTAAAGTATTATGCTGGGTTAAACATAATCATCTTAGTATAAATAAAGATAAGACACAATTAATTGTTTTCGGATCAACTCCTGATTTTGGAATCACTATTAATAATTCCACTTTTACAACTACTAATGCAATTAAAATTCTAGGTATATGGATTGAAAAAAATCTTAAATGGGTAATACAAATTAAAATGCAAAAAAGAGCTATTTGGATATTGGTTGGAGCTTCGCAAAGAGATTCTTGTAAACAACTTTTTATTAGTTTAGAATTAATGACAGTTTACTCTATATATATTTATGAATTAATCTGTTATGTATATCAAATTTTTTCTAAATTCTCTCACAACCGTGCATCTCATATTTACGAAACAAGATTTAAAAAACAGTTATTATCACCACATCATAAAACTAAATTTTATCAAGAACATTTGTTCTACAATGGCTCTCGTTTCTACAATAGGCTTCCTGAAGATATAAAAAATATAAAAAAAAGGTAAAGTCCTTTTTAATCAAAAAATGTCTGTATTCAGTAGATGAATTTATACAACTGTAATTATCTAGTTGACTTTGACGTTTGTACCTTAAGTGTTGTCCTTTGTTATTGTACTAAACTTTTGTTACAATAAATATTATTATGCACCCTGTGGTGCACTCTCCACGCCAGCAATGAGTGCCCGTGAGGTGACGCCTGGTAAACGCCCACACGGTACAAATATGTCATCATCATTACCGATATCTGCATACAAAGCGGATTGGCACACCCAGCAATGGGTAATATGCCGTGATGATATATTTATTTATATTTATATTTATTATTACCGTATCACACAAAAGTTGATGCGTCGGAGCTCACGGGTTGTAGCGGTGGCAAAGGCCGGGGTTCGATTAATAAGTTTATGGTTGATAGTAGCCCAACTTACAAAAAGTGACTCAGGCCAATGCCTGTGCAAAATTTTGAAATACCACAAAGTTATTTTTCGGGCGCCAACACCTTGAAAAAGGTAAGCCTCGAGAGGTGTACTCGAGAAAGGAACACAAAACAAATAAAATGAAATGTTTAATTTTGATAAGTTACACACCCAAAAATAGGTTATTAACATGAAAAGTATAATTTTAAAGTTTACCGAAATATAAAAGAAATACTAACAAACTCCGTCGGCGGTACAGGACGTCTCTAACTACTGCTGGGGGAATACTATGTTGGAGGACTGATCCCTTGACCCAACCTGAACGACTATCTGCGCTAGCCCCTGTTCTGGGTGACTGGACCACGAAGAAAAAGCTCCGGGTACGAGCAGCAGCGGACTGGTGGTAGACCTCGAGCGCTGGTTCGGTGAAATGTTGTTACACCCTGCAGTGGTGTTCGTCTGCTTTACCGGTATAAGTAAGTACTGCGAAGTACAGTAGCAGGCCCTGGTGGGTCGCTGGCGGAGCTGGTGTCCGACTCCTTGAATCGCCTCCCTCCAACCAACACAGCCGCTACTTTCCCTACAAAAAATAATCTCCGCAGTACTACGTACTCACCAGAAACCAGAAGGGTTTGGATACTCTACAAAGGATCATACAAAAATAAATCAGACTCCTGCACTCCGTACGGAAATTACAAAGAGAGAATTTTACAAAAAATTTAAATATGACCTTGAATTTAACAAAAAAAATCCCTAAGGTGCTGAAAGAAGTTGGTGAATGAATGAAAATACAGCACAAGAGCAAAACGTCACAATGCTAGGAAAAGGGCTCAGGGTGACTGCAGCCCAAAAGAAAATTTAATAATAGCGCAACTACAAAAAATTAACCCAAAAAAATTAAATTGGAAATACCAAAAATTTTAACAACCCGGCGCTAAACTAAATTTTAAATCCTGGAGGACTAATCTCCTACGCGGCGGGTAGCAAATCAACAATATAACTAACACCCAAAATTTGGATTTGCCAACTACAAAAACAAAAAATGGCGCGGAGAAAAAAATCCGGTTTCCTAATCGAAAACAAGTTCCAACCGTGATCCAGCAGGATTATACGAAAAATGGTCGCAACACCCACCACTCACTCACGCACACATACGCAGGATAAGGGTAGGATGGTGAAGGGAGGAAAGTTAAGCAGAACTACTACACAAAAAAAATTAAAAAATGAAGGGGTTCGATGACCCGGGGGAAATCTGGAGCTATAAGGTTGATAGCTCGGGCTACGTTAAGCAGAAATACTAGATAATAAAGTACACAAAAGTCATAAAAATTTTGCAAAAAAATCACTAAATCCAAAAGAAAAATCTATAAGAATTTTGAAGATTCAGTGGCATGGTGGTGAGAGATACGAGTTCGTAAAGTCAGCTTAAATCACAACTACAAAACTTTAATAATTGTAATAAATTTAAAAATAAAATGTTCAATACTCTGAGTAAAAGAAACCCAACTGTCAATGGTAGTTACTCGATACAAATGCACTGCCCTCGGCTGCATAAGGCAACATGTGGGTGGTACAAACAATGGAACTTTACCAAATCTAAATCATCCAAATAACCAAAAAATTTAATAAAGTTCGAGTAACTCACCACTGGCAGCCGTAGCAGGTCCTCAACCCAAACTTGAAACATGAGAAATTTGGAAAACTAAAAGAGAAATCACGTCTCGCACCACAATGCACTGACTGTAGGCCTAACTGCCTGCCAAAATAGAGGCCTGAAAGTCGAAAACTACAAGCTCTAAGAGAAGAAACGGAAATGCCGGTGCATTCCTCATATGCAAATAATTACAGCACCTCTACTGTCAAATATGCCAAAACTAAATACGGCGGAAATAATTTTTCAAACTTTTGGCGTAAGTTCGCGCAACAGTGATAAGTCACTATTCGATTTTAAAGACGAATAAGCAGTAGTAAGAACTGAATTAAAATTTAAATGGGGCAAACTTTTTGGACAAGAAAAAAAATATTTAAAGTGTTTCACTGACAGTGCCGCGTGAAGTTAGCAGAGTTAAGCCTGATTTATAGATTGCACAGAATAGAATAAGGAATGGAATAGAATAGAAATAGAAATTTTTAAGACCGTTTATAGATTGCACAGAAAAGAATGGTTTGGAATAGAATGACGTCATGTTCACACTAATAAACTATATTCATTGCTGTTTTTTTCTCTTACTGCTGTTAACTTAATCGACAATCGAATGTCATTGTTTGTTTTTGGTTAGATTTTGTATTTGTTGAAATGGAGAGAGAATTATTGGTGCTTGGTATGGGTGTAACATTTGTATTGTGGTATTTATACCTTAACAAAATAGAACGTCCGCGAAGACGTCGTCGTTGGCGGATTCGCCAGATTAATAAAATTAGAGAGAGGAGCGGCTTTTTTAAAAAGTATTTCAAAAAAATGAAAAATCATGACTGCGAGCAATTTTTTAAATACACCCGCATGACTGTACCATTATTTATGAGTCTGCTAAGTAAAATAACACCACTCATACAAAAACGGCATATGAAAGATGGCATTTCTCCGGAAGAACGGTTAGCCGTGACACTACAGTAAGTTTTGATACCTACATAAAATAAAGTTAGTTAATAAGTAGGATATTTATTTACAGTTTTTAAGGCAGTAGTCTGCAAACAATTGCGTGGAAGTATGCTATGGGAAATGCCACAGTTCTCTCAATTGTTGGTGAAACGTGTGAGCCAATTTGAACAGTTTTACAGCCGGATGTTTTAAAAGCCCCATCAAGTGAAGAAGAATGGCTTTATATCGCCAGAGGATTTGATGAGCTGTGGAACTTCCCAAATTGTCTCGGCGCTTTGGACGGCAAACATACGAATACGCGCACCAGGGAAAAGCGGTTCTAAATATTATAATTATAAGGGTTATTTTAGTACAGTCTTATTGGCAACCTGCGAGGCCAACTATCTTTTTACCCTCTCCGATATTGGGGCTTATGGCTCACAAAGTGATGGTGGAGTTTTTAGTAATAGCGTTTTTGGTAGAATGTTGGAAGACGGAAGGATGAATGTTCCTAAACCACGACTATTAAGCAACCATTCGCTTTCGTGGGAGATGCCGCTTTTCCTCTGAAATCTTATAGAGACCATATCCTGGCCGAAACTTACCTGATGATGAACGTATTTTTAATTATCGATTACCAAGAGCGAGAAGATGCATTGAAAATGCTTTTGGCATCATGGCGAGCAGGTGGCGGTTACTCCAGACCGAAATAAGCGCAGAAGTGGAAAATGTTGATAAGTACGTCAAAGCAATTGTGTGTTTGCACAACTACGTGAAGTTAAGTGGAAGTACACAATATTGTCCTACTGGATATGTAGAATCTGTGGGAAGAATATCCTCAAGAGATCTATATGCTGCGAGAAATGTCTTAAAAGATTACTTTATGTCTGACGAGGGATCTTTGCCGTGGCAACACCAAATTATAACACAAGGTTTTGTTTAGTTTTTAATTTATGTTGTATATATATATATATATATATATATATATATATATATATATATATATATATATATATTATGATAAACAAAATAATTACAAAAAAAAATTATTCTTGAAACAAATAAAAAAAACTTACATACTACCATAACTTCATTTCACGTAAAAAAATAGTGATGGGACGATAGGTGCAGTTTGATCTTGTTGTTTGGTTAATAATACCCCTATATTATTCAATCAAAAAACAAGATCAAACTGCTCCTATCTTCCCATCACTATTTTCTTACGTGAAATAAAGTATACACAAAAACAATAGTTAATCCTCGAATAACAGCTGTGTTATTTTACCTATTTTTTTGGGCTTTTTCTTTGGGCATAGATGCCAAAGTTGTTCCTACAAACTTCGCAAAATTTTCGAACATTGGTTCGATATTTGTTGCAGCCAATTTTTCAACGACCCCAGTTATGTTGCTAAGAGCTCCTTCAAAAGATGACGAGGGTTCCGTGATCTTCCTCCTTTTTTTTTGCTGGGGGCTGCTCCGACTGGCTGCTTTTCGGGGTGGTGCTCATACGGCGCTCAGGTTCATAAGCTGTAGCAGAACACGCTTGAGATTCAGCAACTGAAGCTTGAGTTTCACAGGCTGAAGTTTGAGTTTCAGAAGCTGAAACTTGATCTACACAAGATGATACTTGTGCCATATCAGAGCACGGCTTCCATAGTTCCACATCTGCGGGGAGGATCTCGATCTCCACTTGTGGGGAAGAACTCGAAGCCCTTGGGGAGAGATTTGACATTGTATCCCACATTGATGCCGACTCTGATGTATCGCTTGGGCCAGGACTTAAAGGACCCCGAAAGGTCGCTGTCCTTATATTGGATGAAGTTCTGAAACAATGTTACGTTAATTGCAAGAAATTATAGAAAAATTATTTTTTAACTGGATGAATAAATGCAGTAACGGTAGTATCAATAATTATGTACATTAGGTTGCAAAAAAATCGCGACTTTAATTAAACACAATGAAGAACTTGCTCCACAAAAGATCAAACAGCGATGACAGTGACAACATTGTCAGTTTTTACATTTAGCTAAAAAAATTGGGAAAAACTTGGCTACTTAATTTTAAAGGTGTACGCGATGTTTTTGCAAGCCTGTGTTACAACCAGGTTACAACTATTGACTAGATAACATTATAAAATAGACGTTATTTTTAATATAAATAGTATTTGTGGCAATGGATACAGCATGTGTAAACCCTACATACAGATACTAGCGGATTTCGAATATTAGGCCCCACTATGCTGTTCAGTACAACCGCAAGCCAATATAGAAAAACAACTTACTTTCTTTGCCTCACGACTGGAGCTAAAAAGCTTAGATATTTGAGAAGGTCCCAAGTTTCTACATCTCCTTCCGGCTATGCATTTGTTTTTTTCTTTAGAGTATCGCTGCCTGAGATACTTCCATCTATTCTGTACCTGAGTAACTAAGAAAATGTAATGAAAACATAGCAGTACTAATATATTTATTTTACATACCTTCGGCGTCTAAAATTCTGGTAATCGAATTCCAGACATTCTCTGCCTGGTCTTTTTTCCTATAATCGGCTGTTCTACTATCGTATAAAATACCATGCTTTTCGACTAATGCAATTAGTTCGATATCAGAAAACATTTTTGTGATTTTTATTTTAACCTGACCTGTCACTTTTCACTTGTAAAACAAAATGGACACGACACGACACATTGCACAGACGCGCCGAAATTACGTCAAAACAAACCAACGAAGATACACGAATACCATCGAAGTATGTCGAATGGAACAGAATAGAATAGAATTAGAAATGAAATTTGGTTATATTCTATTCTATTCCATCCTATGCAAGTATAAATGGTTCCATGCATTTGCATAGGTTTATATTTCTATTATCTGTGCTATTCTATTCCATTCCATTCTATTCTATGCAATCTATAAATCAGGCTTTAAAACAATCATTGTTAAGAGGTCTACCATCTAAATAAAATGTGGCTTAAAGATTTTTATTTATTTAACAAGAAAAATTTTGTAATGAAAACGAACCAGTGACGTTGCAAATAGTCACTATATATATATATATATATATATATATATATATATATATATATATATATATATATATATATATATATATATATATATATATATATATATTAAAGTAATCGAGGAGAGGATACTTCCATTAACTGGTGAGACTGAAATAAATAAATATGATTACCTGTACTCTGACTTTTAATTAACCAAATAAAAATTGACAATATTCCCAAAAACCAAGAACGATAGAACCTGAATAGGGGAGAGTGGGGCAACATGAAGAGCTTAAGGGAAAATTCTTCTAAAAAAAAAACACCTGACTTTTTTTAAACAAACTTGTATTTATATTAAAGGTACATATGTAGGCTATCAGTCTTCTAAACAATAACTAAATATTTATTCATAAAGTGGATAAAAAAATAAATATATTTGTGAAATTTTTCATCTTGCCCCATATTCGGGGCAAAATGACAAGCCTATTAGGGCAAGATGACAGTTATGCGCACCGATCACATTTAAATTGACCTAGTCGTTCGTAGCTTGTACAAGCTTCATGCCACCATAATCCACAGCTATCACATTGTATCCAATCCTCAGATGGAGGATCATAATATGGTTCCTCGCAACCGGGGCATGAAATGTCTCCGCCTTTTTCAGAAACGGTTGTTCGTTTACCTGAAACCGATTCCTGAAACACGTTCCTCTTTATTACCTCGCATTTCTTTTTCTTCATTTCAGCTATTTCACTTTTCTCTCGCTCTTTTTCTTCAAGCTCTTCCTTATTTGGTGTGCCTGATATAATGGAGGCTTTTTGTTTCTTTCTCTTGGTATTTTGAAGTGGACGATTATATTTTGGGAATGGTCTAATTTGGGTTAATCTTAGTTTCATCTTGGTTTGAAATTAAATCCTGATATATTTTGTTGAGCGACTGCAAGACTGATGGTCCCGCAATAGGCGATGCTCTATATTTCAACATATCCTCTTCTTTTGTTATCATCTTAACTTGGGGTTCATCATCATCGGCGAATTCTTTATCCTCTATTGTTACCTCCTTTTCAGAATTATTAACACTGGCATCATCTTTTAAATATTCACGGTCACTGACCAGAGCTGGTGCAAAGTCTGCTTCATCAAATACATTAGGATTGTATGGTTCAATCCCACACTTTGCAAAACTTTTGACTGCGATGCCAACAGTGGCTGCTTTTAAATATGCTTGCCCAAAAAGCCTTCCAACGTCTTTGTTTGTAATTGTTTTTCCTGGATTATTTACAAGATGATGATCACACGCTTGGCTATAGAACGTCTTCAGGGCCCAAAGAAACCCACGTCCAAGGGCTGTAGTCGATGGGTAGTATGGGGAGGAAGTCCAATCATAATAATGCCATTATTTCTACATAGATATATTGCTTCTAAAGAACAATGTGAGGAGTGATTATCTACTATTAATAAAACAGGATTTTCTTTAGATGGGTGAGTATATTTTATGAAATGTTGAAGATATTGTACAAATGCTTCAGTAGTCATCCATCCACTTGGCTGTGCTATAGCATAACTGTTTGGAGGACAACCGTTCAACAATTCAGGTCGCATTCTGACTCGCGCGAATATAAAGAATGGAGGAACATATGATCCTTGTGCGTTCATTGCACAAACTATGGTTGTATTTTTCCCACGTTCTCCACTAGCAACTTTTGCAACCCTCCTGCTTCCAGTAGGCGTCAGAACCTTGGGCTGTTTATTTGGAACTGTAGAAAGACCGGATTCATCAGCATTAAAGATTCAGACCGAACTAAATTTATATTTCAGTTTCAGATCTCTTAGTAAATCAAAAAATCTATTGACCTCAATTTTATTAAATCCGATCAAACGACCTAAGGATGTTGATTCTGGTGTCCTTAGACTAATTTTACGTCTCTTCATGAACGAAATTAACCAATCTTTTCCGGCCATTTTGGTGATTTTATTAAATGGATGCTGAATATTATTTTCTTCAGCGAATTCATACGCAAGCTTCCTGCATTTCAGTGAAGTGAGGCCAAATGCTCTATTGTTAAAATCTTTGAGATACTTGGCAAACTCTTTTTCTTGTACCTCGTTAAAAGTGTTCTTAAACCTACCACCAGTATCAGGAAGTTTTTCATTTTGCTTCCTTTTCTTCACATATCTACGAAGCGTAGGCTCTGGTATTTGAAAGATTTCACTAGCATTGTTAACTGAACTGTTTTCTTCCTCAACAGCATGTAGTGCAGCAATTAAGTTAGTTTCCGACCAGGCGCGATTGGTTACTTTTTATAATTTCTAACCATCTGCAACAAAAAAATATGCCTAAAATAAACTATAGGGGTAAGATGACGAATTCGTCATTTTGCCCCTGTCAATTTGCCTCACAAGTAACCTCAAAATATAAATTTATGTAAAAAATATGAATTAAAACATAATCCGGAAATTAAACTTTACATGTCTTCCCCATATTCTACTGAATATATAGATATAGTAATTAACCAGAACTTACCTCTTTATTCCTCAAAAATCCTTATTTTCGCAAGAACGAATTTGTTACCGCAACACATGAAAACCTCTCCTTGCTTCTAACTCCTTTCGAAGTAACACTAGCCCCATCAGTTTGCGCATAGTACAACTACGTACTTAGTAGACTATCCTCGCTCCACCACTTTACAGGTACCTACTTTTGGTTATCAAATAAACTAAATTCGTTGTCTTGCCCCGTACGTTGTCTTGCCCCACTCTCCCCTATCCCAGACCGCTTCTCAACTAACTAGTCTTCCTGTAATAAAAGAGACCTACTTAAGTATTTACCACTTAGTGAAGAGTCATTACACACATATACACGCATTCGACAAAGTCCAATAGAACAGGGAAAATGGAATAAGTCACCTTATGCGAAACGCATACCTGCTACTCAATAGTAGTGTGGCCCCGGACTTACGCGTACATATACTCAACTGTATCTGCCAATACCACCCCTGAGCGGTGTGGTTTATACCGGCACCAAGATATGGTTGCACAACCAACCCTGGGAATAGGGAGCTACCCTAACCCGAATTCCGCTCAGGTGCTGATCAACCCTAATGGCTTTACTTCGGCCTTAGGGGCATAGTTACAAAACCAGGATAAAACCATCCCTGCCGTTACCACTCGGTCAATATAAAGGTATAAAGTCTTCTAACTCCTCAATTAAATTGTATGTTATTTCTTTGGACAATCTGAATATTTTTTTCCGGAAAATCAAATACGTTATCAAGAGTATGAAAATGTCTTTCTGTTTCCGCATTTATTTCAGCCTCTTCAACTGCAGCTGCACCAGCTAATCTAAACGTCGCCATTTCTGAAATTAATTTTAAAAATATTTCTCCTATATGGACACAATGTAAATATATATCAAGTTTTTATTGTGATAACCTCAAAAAATAATTAAAATAGCCAGTGATACCTACTAAATAGTTGAATAAGTGAAATTATACTAAAAAGATCGTTGTATACAGGGTGATTCAGACCACCCGTCCCAGGCCTTTTTCTCGGAACTACGACGTCCTAGAGGTTCAGGAAAACTAGCATAACATAATCCTATCTGAAGAATTTAATGATAGTAGTCTCGAGTTCCGGAATTTACCGGAAGTAGGCGTAACTACACTCAAGTTCAAAATTTCAAATGGGAACCTAGGTCATGTGTGGTATCGTTGGATGTGTGTATTCTCAAAACAAACAACTTTTGTAGTAAACATTTTTTTATTATTACATTCGACGACATGCGTGCAAAACCTCCTAACTCATTTAATAAAAATTTAGAGGAAAGCCAAAAAACCGCCTATAATAAAAATTACTGGATGTTTATTTTTAAATTTAACATAAGTTATTATGTAAATAATCGCAAATAATGTAGTTAGTTTGGTTTTATAATATAATGAGCAATTTGGAAGAAACTTTAGATGGGACATTTTGAAGTTGCAAAATAAAGAGATAGGACTTTTTGAATGAATATAAAGAGATTATTTTTTTAATATTTATTTATAAACTCATACAAAGTCTAATACAAAAAAAGGAAATCGTATAATTTTTTTAAAAAAAGAAACAACTGCTAGCTTTCAATAACTGAAAGCTCAAAAACAGAAATCTACTTAAAAATTATTCAATTTATTATAAAATTCATGGCAATCTCTTGGAATAACGGATTTTAACTGTTGCAGGTGCTTGTATTTTGAGTTGGAAATCTTGCAAGGCTCATTATGCAATGGGGGATAATCGAAAATCGGTGGCATCTTCTTCGGGCGTATTGGAAGATCTTGCCATTCTTTATCAAAACCAAGCTTCACCTAAACTATTAAGTTTATAATTTTTATATAATCAATTAACATTGGTTAAAGATCATAGTTTTCACCTGGATAACTCCTTCTGGATTGTAGGCAATTGATTTAATGTCTGTGACGACGGGATCTGACGATTTTCTTCCTGGTCTTAAAGAATGGTATCTCTGGTGCTCGGTAGCTACGTAATTTTTAAAGAAACTGTATTCCAAGTCAAAACAATCGTAAGGCATTTTTTGACGTGCCTCCCTTGAAACTCTTACATACTCGCTTGGTAAATAAATTTCTTTATTACGGAGTTTCCGTTCTATAAGTGCGTGAACAGAGTCGCACTCCATTTGGGTATGACCAACTTCCAAAAAAATTTGATATATTGGAATGCAATTGATCATTGAGAAATTTAGAAGAGCATTTGCCATAATACTATTCCTGTTTTGGTATGTGCATCCGTCAGACCACAGAACAATGGGAATTTTTGTGTCGGTTAGGCAATTTTTCTGGAGGTAATCAATAATACATGATACAAAAGTCGAAGCTTTAAGTTCAGAATTCTGGTCCTTGGAAAACCAATAGCAAGCTACATGGTGGGTTTTTAAATTAAATACTGTAAAGTTATGGCTGGAAAGCTTCGTCTTATAATAAAAAGAATTCGAAACACAGGGGCTCAACTTCACAGCTTGCAAGTTCATCGTAAGGGCAATAATTTTGTTTTCATTGGCCAATTCTTTATCATTTTCTTTTTCAATTCGAGCTAACTCTTTTCGTGTGTCTGTCTACTCTTCTTCAGAAATCGTGCCTACTTTATGAGAACTACAAGTATTACAAAGATCTTTCTTTAGCTGATAAATTGATAAATTTTTCTGCTTGAACATTTGATTAAATATTTTGTTACTGTATGGGCTTTTATTATCCCCAACGCACTTTTCCTTGTACAATTTGTACACGTCGGTCAGTGTTTGAAATATTGGTTCTAAAAATAATTTACTTGAATCCTTTCGCGCATAATGTGACGGAAGTTTAGGTAAACAGTGTAAGAAATCTTTTAAATAGGCATAACGATCTTTGCTCTCTTTATCAACCCTTTCTTTTGTCGAAAGTCGGACTTCAGTGTCTTCATGCATTCCACATGTACTAGAGTTGACCCAATGTTGTATCATTTTGTATCCAAGATCAAATGTGTTTAAGAACATGTTCCGACAAACTTGAATTTTTTTATGTCCATTATCTATATAATACAGGAAGCTACCTTCTCGTCTAGATTTTTCAGAATTTGTTGTTTTTACTTTAGTTACCTGCTTATGAACATTACAAGCAATGTAAACTTTTCTTTGATTCCAGGTCATCTTTGACCAGAACTGTTTAAATAACTTCTTTCTAAGTTCTTCGGGTACTTCAGAACATTGTCTGAATTTTGCTTTTAAACAGTAATTTGAAGTACACCTCGGTTTCAGTTTTTTTTTCATTCCTTATCTTGTCTTGAATACTTTTCTTATTCTCTGGATAGTATTTAAAACCTGTGTACTGTTGTCCTCGCATTCTAAGTTTTTTATTTTTTATTCTTTTCCATTCTTCAAGCTCAGCTATTAATCTTCGCTTTAGTGCTGTCTTGTCAAATCTATCAGTTTCATCGTTAAATGCTTCTGTGTCTATTTCATCCGTGTCATCAGATGTATCTGTCTTAGTGTCACTTTGCGTATTTTCTTCAGTATAATTATCAACTGATACAGAATCGTTCCGTGTTACATGATCACTGCAATTTGCTACGGCCTCATTTTGTATTTTATTTTCATTAGGGATGGTTATGAGATCTAGATTAGGTACATTAGTGTCTGTAATATAGTTATTTTCTTGAATAGTTTCATAAGAATGATCAGACATTTCGCTTTGTGCAATAGATGAATTTATTTGAGAGACATTATCATTGAAACTGGTATTATTTATAAGATTTGCACTATTTGTTTCTATCGTTTCGGCAGTGTTTGGCTGCTCTAAAATGTTAACGTCAATAAAATACATGGGAATATCATCCAAATTATTATTCAATGCCGTAAACAAAACATTGTTGTTCATAGCCTCACATGCTTGAATATCACCATTATCATTATTTTTGAAGTGTACTAAACTAGAGCTTGTGTCATAGTTCTTAATACTTGTATCAATATTAACATTGTCGGTTATACTATCATTATTAGTATACATATTTAGGGCTAGTTTCAATATTGCCTTCGACCGAGATGACATTATTAAATTATTATTTTTCTGGCAAAAACTCATATCTCTTCGAATCTTGTTAGATTTCGAATGCAAAACCGCCTATAGGCATACAAATAACAAAGTTAATACAGTTTTGGAATTTAAATGATGATAAAACTATAATATATAAATTAACTAACATTAACAAACTTATGTAGACTAAGAATAAATAGTTTCGAACACATATTACTTAATAATAATTTAAAGAAAACAATAAAACCTATCTTGCTCAATACCGCGTGTCACAAGTGCATTCATAAATTCAGAGATATGTTTTGATTCCATGGCTGGAGTTGAATTGAAATAGGACTAAATGAATTTTGCGCTTTACAATTCAATGCAATTTTTAAGAGATATGACGCTTTGCGAGCATGCGCATTAAGTATAACCCTATCTTTTGGTACTAATATCACATTTTCGGTAAAATTTGAGTTAGGTGGTTTTGCACGCATGTCGTCGAATATTATTATTTACGAAATTAATGCTAAAATTTGTTTAAATGTTCGAAGTGCCTGCCACCTTGATCGATGCATTTTTGTAGCCGAATTCGGACATTGTTGACTGGGCTTAACACTTCATTTTCACTCAGCGAGTGGCAGGTATCCCGAATCCTGTACTTCATGTTATCCCTCGTGGTTGGACGTTGTTGATACACCAGTTCTTTGACGCGTCCCCACAAAAAGAAATCTAGAGGTGTGAGGTCAGGGGTACGTGCTGGCCATGGATTCGGTCCACCTCTTCCGATCCAGCGGCCAGGGAAAAGACGATCAGCAGTTTGGCGGGACACTCTTGAAAAATGATCTGGACTACCATCTTGTTGCAGCCACATCACTTGACGTGTTGCAAGAGTGACGTCGCCTAAAAGATCGTAGAGGATGTTCTCTAGGAAATCAGCGTATACTGCCCCATTGAGAAAGCCGTCGAAGAAATGCGGACCAATGATTTGACCTTCCACAATGCCGCACTAGACATTAAGGCTCCAAACATGCTGATTGTCTACTTCACGTAGCCAGTTAGGGTTCTCGCGAGACCAATAGTGAGCATTATGAATATTGACGTTTTCATTGCTCTTAAAAGTCGACTCATTTGTCCAAACTATTTTGTGATGGAAGCTCCGGTTTTTGGTTAATAACCATTCACAAAAATCCAATCGGTTCTGAAAATCTTGCTCTCCAAGTTGTTGGTGTAAATTAACATGGTAAGGATGTAAATTATTAGAATTAAGAATCCTCCAAATCGTCGTTTTTAAAAATCCCAGCGTCTATTGCAAGTGTTCTAGTTGAAATATGTGGTTCCAGTTCAACAGCGGCAAGGACATCCGGTGCTCTTTCAACCTGCACATGTTGCCTTAAACGTCGATTCTCGGTTGTACCTCACCAGTCAACTTGACTCGATTCGCAAGGCGTTGAAACATTTTCCTCGACTGACTGGCTCGCTGAGGGTATCGCTCAGCGTAAAGCCTCTCAGCCGCACGACAGTTTTCACGACATTCTCCTAACAGCATCAGCATGTCAAATCCTTCGCGGTTTGAAAACACCATGTTGTAACATTCAAAACATACTTACGAGTGTGACAGTGATTAAAAGTAGCAAATGTCAAATTAAACAAGAGAAAAACAGCCGTAAGCTGGCTACGAAATGCATCGATCAAGGTGACAGGCCCTTCGAACATATAAACAATTTTTAGCATTTATTTCGTAAATAATATGTAATAATAAAAAAATGTTTCCTACAAAAGTTGTTTGTTTTGAGAATACACATCCAACGATACCACACATGACCTAGGTTCCCATTTGAAACTTTAAACTTCAGTGTAGCTACGCCTACTTCCGGTAAATTCCGGAAATCAAGTCTGTTACCATTAAAATCTTCAGATAGGATTATGTTTTGCTAGTTTTTTTCCTAAACCTCTAGGACGTCGTAGTTTCGAGAAAAAGGCCCGGGACGGGTGTTCTGAATCACCTGTATAATCAATTTCTTATCAGTTTATATTGATTCACTGCAAAGTAAATATTATTTTGTTGACGAATGTATATTATTCTTATACAAAATAGTATAGGTCTGTAGAGTAGGAGATATACGTTGTATTATAAACTACTCTACATGTGTAAAAATATAACTAAGAACGTTAAACTAGTATAACATGTAAAGCAAAATAATAAACACAAATGAATTTGGATCAGAGCGAAAACGGGAAAACACTTTTTATTTATTTCGTATCTAACAACATTAAAACATTTTCATAGGTGTCTTGATCGAACTGTGTGATCGACACATGGTTGCTAGATGTAACTGTAACATATCTCCCTCCTTAGAGAGAAGAAAACAATGACAGGTAATGAAAGGGAAGTCATTACTTGTCATTTTACAAAGAAATGACATAAATTGAATGACTTATTTGTGGGACTTGGGGAGAGGAATGAGTGTTATCAAAATTGTGCGTAAGTAAGCAGGTTTTAGTCTGTCTATTGATACGGTGTCCAATTTATCTTTAATTAAAATTTTGAAAAACTTTTCGTATCGTTTGATTACTTTGTAAGGCCCATCGTAAGGTTGTTGTAGGGTGGGGCTTATTGCATTATGCTTTATGAAGACATGTGATGTGCGAAATAGATCGGGGTTTACAAAATATGGTTTGTTTTTTAAGATTGGGGCTGTATACTTTAATTTGCTGATTATTTGTTTTAACTGTTGGAGATAGTGGGGCATGTTAGGGTCTGGAACTATTGGTGATTGTGTGAAGAATTCGCCTGGAATGTGTAATGTGGTGCCGTAGACAAGTTCTGCCGGGCTGCAATTAATAGGTTCTTTGCACGTTGTGCGAAGACTTAATAAGACGATTGGTAGGTTAGTTACCCAGTTTATAGGGTCATTATATGTTTTAAGGGAAGGTTGCTAGATGTAACTGTAACAGGTCATTCGAAAATGTTACAAATCCGTATAAGAATATTGTTCGTATGAATTCGAGAGTAGCAACCCTGTATGGCCACGGCGGCCACCAGTGACCACCATCATTTTTTAAGTTCTGAATAAGTCAAATTAGACAAAATTATGTGAAATAGTTTTAAAATACACAGAAATATCACAATCTGTCAAAAAACCCACCTGGGTTAGAGAGAAAGATTAAATAAATTTCCTTGGCGCTTAACCTCTAAAAGTAATCTACCTATACACTCAAAAAATAATCTGTTTTATACTGTTACGAGCGCCATAATAATTAAATTATTAATTAATTAACTTATTTCGTTATTAAAAAGAAATATAATTTTCTCATGAGCCCAGTCCTGCAATGGATCCAGTCCCCATCAAACGATTCACAAATGATGCATTCGGTTTCATGATCTTGAGGAAGTGGTTCGGGTGTATGATTTTTCTTTTTTAATAGATTTATCAGATTTCTCGTGGTCTTTAACATCATTTTAGAGACTACTCTTCTCCGCTAAATTACTTTTATAAGGCGATGACGTCAAAATCTCACTTTTCTGGGTTCTTCTTTTCCTTACAGTCAATCTTTTCTTTGGCATCTGGAAGTGGTGATAAAATCTCGAGAGTGTCGTTATCTTTTTCAGCATTAGCTGGTGTGTCTGGAATCTGTATCTGAAGGATAGCTGCGGCTTCAGGGAAAGCACTAGTCGAGGGTTCCGATTCGTTTTCAAGGACTGAATGACTGGTTGCATGGGTTGTTAATTGGTTACACTGATTTTCAGCCAGTGGGATATCGCTCAAAGCAGAACCTAAGAAGTCTAGATCTGAGAATATATCTTAATTAAAGGGCTGAATTCCCGTGTACTGAAAGCCTTTTTGTGCTATTTCCAGTCTAGTAGCTTTGGTAAATGCTGTGTGGACAAGTCCAGCAATATAATCGAGCACCAGGATTTAGGCGCATCCAGGTGCACTTGCTGTGCCGTATGCTTGCTTAAAAGGCTTGAAAAACAGACGGTCGAGCGGCTGAAGCTTATGATTTGTGTGGAGGAGTGCTGAGCATATGGATGTGATTATCCCGAGCTTATTCAATTACATTCAGCTCTTTATAGCTACAATGTCCATCCAAAACTAGGAGAATTGGTCGACTTGCAGAAAATGGACATGCTTCTTAAAATGCTGTAGCCATTGAAGGAATGTATCAGAATTCTTCATTCAACCGCTTTCACAAGCAATACCAATGTTTTCTGGAGGAGCACCAATCATTAGACGACCATTTTTATCCATTTTTTCCTTGGAAAAATAAACATAGATGGTACGAATTGTCCTGCAGCATTCATAGAAAACATTAGTGACGTTACGGCCTCGTTCTGCCGACGTGAGTTTTCCAACTTGTTCCTTCCCTTTTACTGACAATACTTTGTCATTCCTATGGACTGTAGAGACTCCTGTTTCATCGGAATTATATGTTTGGGAAGCCTGGTACTTGAACTGCTCTTCAAGTTTTAGCAGAAGATCATAAAATTAATCAACTTGAGGTTTATTGAACCCTATAGCTCGCATCAAACTTGTCGCTTCAGGGGTTCTTAAAGAACATTTGGATTTGTGCTCCTTCCTTTGAATTTAGGTATTTCAACAACACCTACGAAAATCAAATAAAATACATAATAAGCAAGTATCTTTAGCTTTTCAACTGGTTGCCGGGGCTACTCACAAAACATCTGGCCTGCCCTACCCGGCTTGACTGTTCAAAATCATAGTTATATTATCAAAATAAGGTAAGATATGTTCAAGCACGATAGAAATATTTAAAAGACAATAGCTAAGCAATAAAATTAGGTACAATACAAAATTACTTACGTCTTTTCAATAATACACCTATTTCAATATTACTACGCATTTCTAGTGTGACACAGACGAACACGGGAAAGACTGAATAGTGATAATAAACACGCGGGAAGTGTAAATTGTTGCTATGGCCGAGGTTACCCGCCGACCGGGGTTACCCCTCTTTCCCGAATTTTGTCGTTTATCATTTTTAGATGCAGTTTGTTTCAATAAAGTTATTATATTAAAAGTGTCATTTTGATGCTCAAAATGACACTTTTAATATAATAACTCCCATTTTGTAATAATATACTATTTTCATTAGATTCCCAATTATATAATATGGTTTTTAATTTTTATATATATACAGGCTGTCTTACAACTCGCGCCCCAGAGCGAATGAGGAAACACGAGACTGCACTCGGATGTGTAATTTCGAAGAAAAAAATCTAGATATTCGAGAAAAGACGTCTTAAAATTGACCAATCAGAGACCTACACATTTAACGTGTGTTTGCCGTAATTGTACGTTACTAGGGTTTTATACAAATCAAATCTTCTTTAAAATGTGTAGGCGACTGTAGTTTTCGAAAAATGTCAGTGTCAAATTAAATTTGAAAAGGTGAATAAAAAAGGCAAATTCTTACCATGTATTCAGCCGCTGATTACTTAGAAATGATTATAATTTTCGGAGAATGTGGACGTAACATAGAGAGGCAGTACGAGTCTCTTCGGAACGTTTTCCGGATAGAAATCTAAATTTGTTGACAGTGAAAAGTCAACTCTAAAGTGTGAAAATTACAGTAAGTCAAACAAATTTTGTAACTCACTAGTAGTATTTTTAAAACCTAGCAACCAGTTTTATTTTGTAATAATATCATCACACCTCAAGATATTCTTCCGGGATTGGTGGATTAAAAAGTCTTGTGACTCCGTTATGCAAGCAGCCGCAAATTATTTTCTTCTATTTGTTGGCAAGTGTCAGTTTCGTCTGGGGCGCGAGTTGTGAGACACCTGTGTATATATATATATATATATATATATATATATATATATATATATATATATATATATATATATATATATAATCATTTATAACAAGTTCCACTTCATTAAAAATTGAGAAATAATAATTAATTGTAGTTTGATTTTTTAGTAACGTTGAGTTCCGTTTTTTTTGCTCTTTCTGTTCCACTGTACTTGTCTTGTTTTCATTTATTTACATTAAATTTTTGTGGAGAACTTACAGAGGAATTAAACTTAAAATTGAAGAATTGCTGGTTCCAGTGGATGCTTCCAGATTTATACAAATATTGGTAGCCTGATCATTAGACGCGTTAGAGAATAATTCACTGTTATAAGGACCTCCTTGAGGGCTATACTGTTTTCGTGTGTATCGGATGGAACCGTACTAAATAATGTAGGTATAAAAGCTAAGATAAATTTGCAACTTTTGGGTCAACCTTAGTATTTAATTTATATTTAACATACCCTCGAATATGGCTATGACAACACCCAGTTTAGTTTCCCATTCATTTGAACTTTTTGAGGTTTTTTTTTACATATTGAACAATGAATATTTGCAATCTCAAATATTTTTGATGATGATATAGTAGCCGAAGTAGTTGCTATATCAGTATTATTTTGTTTTTGTAAACCAACAATAATACGATTAATTGGTGTATTGTTTCGAGTAATTTTAATTGTGTCCAATATTTTCTCATTAACTTTTTTCTTTTCATGCAGTTCGCATGATTCTTCACACCATAATATTGGATCATTTTGTATGTCTCTGGATATCAGAAACAATATTATACCTTGGAGCACTTTCTTCAATTATAATTCCACCGTCGCCGGATTGTACATTTATGATGATATCTTCTTCACGAATAAACGAATCTATTATTTCCTCACAGATTTTTAAAATGTTATCAAGTTTTTGATGCTCGGGGTTTAAACTACTATCGGATTGCACATTTATATTATGTTCTTCTTCGCGAAGAGACGATTCTACAATTTCCTCACAAATCCGAAAAAAGTTGTCAAACAGATACAAAACTATACTGATAAATCTCATGTGCAAAACTCAGCTAATATGCGAAGCCTTGGATCAACAGGGGCAGGTGGACGTTGTGTATACGGATTTTTCTAAGACCTTTGATAGATTAGAACACACCATTCTTTTGCACTCAAACTGTTTGGCTTTTCGAACTCTCTCTTGCAACTATTCACATCTTAAGGATCGGTATAAATATGTTAATGTACATGTTTTCAATCGCAGTATTTTACACAAAAATCTGGAGTGCCACAGGGGTCGATTCTGTTCAACATATTCATAAATGATATTACCGCTGACATTGATATCGAGCACTTACTATATGCTGACGATTAGAAACTTGTGTGCAACAACATATCTACGATCGATGATTTTTTAAAACTTCAAAAAAAATTCGATACTATTTCCAGTTGGTGCAGGGATAACAAACTGTCTTTAAATGTCAACAAACGCCACTCTATGACTTTCTCCAGAAAACTCAGCTCTATATATTTCGAATATCTAAGAAATAACTTTGCTCTATACAGATCTTGGAATCAGCTTTGATCCTAAATTAACCCTCACATCTCATGTACAACTTAAAATATCAACTGCATATAAATGCCTCGGTTTCCTAATTCGTAATTCTGATGTTTGATAGTGCTAATGCTTTACATCTCTTATTTGTGTCCTTAGTCCGTCCCCACCTAGAATATGGCTCCTTAATATGGAGTCCACTTTATCGTTATCAGTCTGAATCTTTAGAGTGTATTGAAAGAAAATTTCTGAAATTTTATTATCCAGATTCTGCGTAATACCATGCCTAACGACTCTACATTATAAGGCGTTGACAATGAAAATTATAAAAATTGTCGATACTTTTACGCTGTAAGTTGTTAACGATGAAAATTATAAAAATTGTCGATACTTTTACGCTTTAAGTTGTGCGGAAATTATCTATTCAATACTAGTTATAGAAAATATTATTCTGTTCCAATGTTGAAATTATAATTAATAAAAAAAAAAAAAACATTATAGAGGGAGTAATACCTTTACGCCTGCGAGGAGTAGAAGTTGGAGTGTGTTCTGCTTCATGTGTCTCTTGCTCTTTATTTGTAGTGATCCTTGGAGTAGGTGAGGTATGTTCTGCTTCATTTAATTCGGACCTACAACGCTTCCTGGAAACTGAGGGTGTCTCTTCGTCTTCTTTTGTTTAAACCACAGCTAATTTCTCGAAATCCGGCAACTGAGCATTAACAACTGAAAAATAATCAATTAGCTACTAAGAAATAGAATTACATAGGGTTTTATTCTGTTTGCTGTTTCAGTTTCGAATTAGTAGCATGATTATACAAAAGAAAAACATACCAGGTTGTTTACGTTCAGAAGTATTTGCTTGAAGTTCAGCTTTTTCTTCTCCATTCTTTGAAATTGGTTGTCCGCAAAGTGGAGACGACATACCCGGTATCACCGGTCTAACAATTAATTATAAGTCAATTCGTGTAAATCATTTCTATTCATTTCACGATCCACTGGCGTCGCTAAACTTCATTCCTTGGAAAGCAGGACAATTGTCCTTGTTCAGCTTTGGGAAGAGAATTGGTTGGACAATCATTATCAACACAGTTGTAACTGCAAATACAATAAATAATAATACAAAAATATGTATAGGTTTGTGAAAAAATATTCAGATTGTATTTACAATTCTTATGGCTATTGTTTTATCTTTACAACAGTATGATGGTCTGTGATGTGATCTCAAAACTTCAAACCTTCAAACACGCGCGAGTTGTGCGCGCGGGAAAATGAAACGTCACGTCAAATATAAAATGTAAATAGTCGATACGTCGTACTATGCGACAACGGCGCCAAAAATACCACTACCGAAGCTGAGCTAAACTAACTGATCTTGCAAACGATAATCAACCAAAGTGACAGGGACCTGATACAGTATTAAATTAAATATTTTACAGTTATCTATCACAAGGTAGTAATTTACAAACAATTGCCTGGAAATATCAAGTTGGCCACTTTACTGTTCACTATATTGTAAATGAAATAAGTAGAGCTATTTACAATGTTTTGGAAGAAGAATATTTAAATTGTCATAAAATCCGAAGAAGAATGGTTATCCATCGCCAAAGGGTTTGAACAGCAATGGAATTTCCTTCATTGCATCGGGGCTTTGGACGGAAAACATATTTCAATTCAGGCACCAGCAAAGACTGGTACTTTATTTTATAATTAGAAAGGATTTTATAGTACTGTTTTGCTAGCGTTGTGCGATTCAAATTACATCTTCCGGATGGTGGATATAGGTGCATATGGCTCGCAAAGTGATGGGGGAATTTTAAAAAACTAACTTCGGCGAACAACTTGTATCTGGTAGAATTCCGCAACTAAAGAATATACCTCGAAATGATATACTGATGCTTTATGTAATTGTGGCGAACGAAGCATTCCCACTAAAAAATTATATAATGCGGCCATATCCTGGACGAGGTCTTTCTGACAGTCAACGCATTTTCAATTACAGGTTGTCACGAGCTCGTCGCTGTATTGAAAATGCATTTGTTATATTGGCTGCTCGATGGCGTATAATGAAAACTGTAATAAACGCCCAATGTAAAAATGTGTATACTTTTGTGCAGACTGTTGTATGCCTACATAATTACATTAAACGCAACGAGCAACTTTCAACTTCTCGTTATTGTCCAGAAGGCTACGTCGACAGCGACGATAGACGTGGAGCATGACGAGAAGAATTTACTCCTATGAAATCTGTGTGGAAATTGGCAGCAAATCGGTCATTAAAAGATTGCTACTTAATAGGAAATGCGTTAAGAGACTATTTTATGTCTAGGGAAGGAGCTGTACCGTGGCAACAAAATGTGTTAACTCAGGGTCTTGAATAATTAGTTATATCACGAGTGCATTCATCATTATCGTGTATTTTATTTTGGCTACGAGACATTAATTAGGAACATTACATTAATAATAATGTATTAAATATTTCAAAAATTGTAATTGTTTTTGTCTAATTTATTTACTACATTTGTAAATAAAATACTTAACGGGTGTAACACAGAATGCGAACCATAGGCATACAGTTCTTTTTTCATATCAAATGTTTCAAATTAAAGTTGTAGAGATTAAGTTATGTATCTAAATCAGGAAACAGAACACATAATTCGAAGATTAACAAGAAAATATATATTCAAAATTATCAGACATGTTTCTATTTCGAAAGATTACTAAATTCAAACAAAATGCGAACAAATTGTAACGTTTTAAATGCCAAACAAATACAGATAATAATGATATTTTAAATACATATTTATATTCAGAAATTTGTTCGTATTTTGTTTACATTTCATAGCTATCTAAATCTAAAAGTGTTGTTTTTAGTCTTTTTTAATTAAAGCTCTTTCCGGCTATTACACAAGTTAATAGAATGTCGTTGACGGTTTTATTTGCAGAATTTGATGCTCTACAACTTTTATTTGATGCATTTTTATTTAAAATAATTTGGGAAGCAATGCGCACGAAAAAATTGTTTTCCCATGTTGAACGCCTATGGCTCGTATCGGTTTACGATTTTATTAACCAAATATTATTTATTGGAACCTGGTTATTTGTTTTAAATAAATAATTAGTTATAGAAAAAATATATTTAGTGTAAAGTAAATTAAAAATATAAGTATGCCATCAAGCAGTAAATGTAAATAACAGGATTAAATTTATATTTCATTTAAAATATTAAAAATTTCACGTTTCTTTCTTCTCTTCTCTTCGGGACCCTCGATTTCACGAAGCACTGTTGCTACGTAATTGCCAAATGATGCATCGCTATCTTCTGGTATTGATAGTAGATGATCTACTCCTGCCAACGTTGTTTGTATATCTGTCTCTAGAGCTGTATTTGGCCTTTTTCCTCTTTTGGATGACATTTGACGACCAGCAGGTGATGTAGCTCGAGGAGTAGCAGCTACAACTTTAATTGGTTTAGCAGCCGCAGCTGGATCTGGAGCAACAGCATGCTGATCGACATTCGTAATGTTGGACGTTGGAAGTTCGCCTTCTCCGTGGACTTCAACATTTATTTCATGCCGTAGGGACGAACATTCTGCAATTAGCTTTGGTCTTTTCATGACGAAATCATCATCCAAAATTTCCCCACTAGTACACCCTTTACTCTGAGTGGACAATGGTGGGAAAATTTCATCTACCGAGCTGTATGAAGTATGCGGATATAAAACATAAAATTCCGACGGCAATGGTGAATTGGCAAATTCATCACTTTTATGTATATTAGTTTTTGTTCTGAAACAGATTAAAAATAGTACTTACGTCATAATTATAGTCAGTGGAGTACAAAGTTGATTAATTTTTTAAAAATAATCGCAAAAATATAAAATAATCAAATATAATAGTCTAATTAATTCCAGCATTTTAAAAATTCGCTACACTCACAATGGTTTATATTAAATAATATACAAATACACTAGCAAACTGTATTTACGACATTTTTTTTATAAATTCATGAAATAGCATAAATTGACCTTCACGTTTAATATTCAAAGAAATGTTGACTAGAAAAGTTACCATTATAAATACTAGAGAACAGCTATATTATTAATAAGAATTATTAAAATTTAAAATCTTACTTTCTTTCAGTCACATGAGGCATCAAAAACTGCAAATACGGGTAAAGTTCCCATGGTGAATCATTTGATGCAGAACCAGATGGAAGCTAAGGGCGGTATTCATAGTCGGATCTTGAGACATGTCTTGAGATCATCTTCATGGAGACAATCTTGTTTATTAAGGTTCACCATGGATTCATAGTCATATCTTAAATGTCTTACGACATAAGCATTTACTTAAGACGGTCTTGATGAAGGTAACGCTTGAGACATTGCTTATTTCACTTCGGGTGTAGTCGGTAAAAAAAAATACAAAGCAACCAATCGCAGCAAAATTAAATGAAAGCTCAAAAAAATTAAAAAAATTAAAAATCTAGTAGTACGTGAAAGAAAAATTAAGGAAACAACAATAAAATTTGATTCTGTCAAATATTGTATTTATTTTATATGACAAATACAATGTCGAAAGTGCGTCATTATACTCCATTGGAGAAAAAAATATTCCCGGACATTTTAAAATTGTATAAGGATATAATTGAGATTAAAAAAAGCAATGCGGCTTCATTGAAAGAAAAAGAAGACGCATGGAATAAAGCCAAAAGCTATACAACAATTCGTAAAATATTACCCAAGAGGTAAAATTTTAGCTTTATTATTTTAAATTTTTATACTACTAGCATTGATTTGAAATTTTAGAGAACAGACGCACAGTTAAAAAACACTGTGGACTAATATTAAGCAGTCGCAGCGAAATGCGGTGTCGAAAGAAAAACAGGCAAGAATGGCAACTGGTGGAGGTCCTGAGGAACCATCCGTGGAAGTTGATCCGGATGTATTAGAAATAGCGCCACATTTAATGGTCACTGCATCAGTAATATTTTCGTCTAACATGGAAGAGACAGAAATAATTGGTACAATAACGTACATTATTCTGTTATTGTTCATATTTTAATTATATATATATATATATATATATATATATATATATATATATATATATATATATATATATATATATATATATTTTACCATAGAACAAAGAGAAGTACTAGCCGAATTACCGGACAATAACCAGGATATTATATGCCAGCAAAATGAAGGAGAAGAACATATTATCGTCGAGAATATTGTCATTGAACAAGAACATATAAATGAAAATGGTAGATACGAAAAAGTAATTAATTTGATATTAAAATATATACATATTTAATTTTTTATTCAGTGCGAGAAAAAGAAAAAAGAGCAATGAAAATGAGTTTAAAATATATAAATAGAATTAATAAAATTAGAAAACAAGAAGAGGAAAGGGCAGAAATGAAAAGAAAACATAAGGAAATGTTATTCAATTTAAAAGTAGCTCACATCAAAGAGCTACATCAATTGGAAGTACAACGTAAACAAAAATTATATGAATACGAACTAAAAGAAGCTAAATTAAAATTACAATTAGTTGAAAATAAAAATATACTTTAGAAATAAATAAAATTTAGTTGAATATTAGTTGTTTTACTGTCGGTTATAATGCAATGTATGTAGAGTAACACTGATTTCCAGTGCCAAAATTTGTGAACGAATTATGTCATGTTTAATATTTAAAATTGAAATGTTGATATTGCCGCGTAAGCATGGCGCATGCGTTGATAACAACAGCTGACTTTAAAGGGTACGTTCCACTTGGCGACCACAACGCTCGCAACGCTCTCAAATGCGTTCCACTTAAAGCCGCGGTCGCCGTGGTCGTTCCTCAAAACGTCACGGATGACGTCATTAACAACGACCGCCACGCTCATCCCAACAGCATGGGTCGGTGCGGTCGTTTGGCATTCTGCGCGCAATTTTTAAAAATGTTCACATAAAAAGTTTCATTTGTACCTTCATGTGTGTGAGACGATTCTTTCGGATTCGAGAATTCCAGTACTACAATTTCAAAAATTACAGTTTTTTCATATTTCTATTATCTCATATTATGAAGATTTGATTAGATTTTGGTCACCCGCGGAAGTTAAATATCATTTTTTACTAGTTTACGTTATTATAATTATCAAAGAATATTTTATTCTCTATACGATTTGCCTGCATTTTTTCTTTATATTTAATGTATTTAAAGATAAAATATTATAAAGATATTTTATAAAAGACAGAATAAATTATGTAGAATTGACGGAAGGTAGTGACGTTGGTCATATCATATTTTTTATCTATTTCTACGTAACATCAACGCGCCAATGGCAGCAGCAGCCATCTTGTTCGCCGACGACCACAAGCCGTTCCACTTGCGTTCCCGACCGCGGCGTTAGCAAGCAAGTGGAACGGGAAAATTCGCGTTCGTGGTCGCGAGCGTTGTGGTCACCAAGTGGAACGTACCCAAAGAAGGGCCGGAAGGGGTTGTAGTAGTAGTAGTTTTTACGATACGCCGTACCTCTTTTCTATGCACCGTACTCAGTACCAAAATTATAACCTTATTTATTTAAAAAATTGGAAATTAAAACTGTAGTTAATTGATACTTAATTAAATAATACAATATATTTTTTCATGAAGGAATGAAATGTTCGACCATCGAACTAAGCAGGTAATTTTATTAGGTAACATATTACGATATCTTAAAATGTAATATATTGAAACTACAATCGACTAATAATTTAATTAAACAAACGTTCAATGATATTTTTTCTAACAATAAATCCTTCCCCAGGCTGCCAGTGTGGAGGAATATTTGGTATAATTTCTTCAACCTCATTTTATTCATTGTTATCATTGGGCAAAACATTATCAAAAAGTAAAGCCATATTATGCAGAACTGCACAAGCAACCAAAATAGTAGCGCAACATATTAATTTCGTCGATTCCAAACACCGACCGTTTGTTCTACTATTCGTCTAGTTTTTCCTTGAACAGCATTGTATTTATTTTCCTCGTTAGAAGTTGGATTTGCGATCGGAGTAAACAAAAATGGCAAGCTTGGATAACCAGCATCTCCAACAAGTGCTCCATCTAAAGTTCTTTCATGATATCGCATATAGATCCGTGAATTTTGAAATATCCTGCTGTCATGTTGACTTCCAGGCCACTCCGCTGCAATATTAAGAAATTTCATGCGAGGACCAACAGCTTGCACATTCAAGGAAAAATATTCTTTACGGTTCCTGTACACTTCATTCTGTTCTTGGAATTTTGTGCCCACAAGTCTTATATGTGTGCAGTCTATGGCCCCATTAATTCCCGGCAAACCTATACCATTCCTATCAGCCCCTAGTTCTTTAAATAGCTGTCGATTATCCATGCGTTGCTGCTGTGTTACTGGCATTTTTATCCAATAAAATATTTCTCCGGCAAGCAAAGAAGATACACGAAAAACTATTCTTGAAACTGTTGATTGCGACAATGCCATTAAATCGGCAATTACCAGCTAAACCAGAATGTAGTTTCATTACATTTTCAATTCCATCTCTACTGAATTTGTCGATTTAATTTCGTAATGTGGGTTAAAACAGTTTAATAATATAAAAAATAGCAATGCTAGATTATTAGATTTAGTTCTTTCATCACATGATGACGTCATAGTCAAAGAATGCATATTTCCCTTAAGTAAGGTAGATACCATGCATCATCCTCCTCTTGAAATTTCAGTAAATCTCAGTAATCCCATAATTTTACCACTAAACTGTCGAAAAATTTATAAATTTGGTTCCGCTAATTATGATTTAATTAATGAACACCTTAATTATATAAATTGGAATGATGAATTTATGAATTTGAATACTGAAAATATGGTTACTGTTTTTTATAATAAATTATGGTTTGCAATTAATGAGTTTGTGTCTAGTAAAACAATAAGAAATCGAACATACCCTCAGTGGTATTCATATGAACTAATCAAGCTTATTAAAGAAAAAGATAAAGCTCATAACAAGTATAAAATATACAAGACTCAAACTCATTATAATACTTTTTCGAATTTGAGGAGAATGGTAAAAGTTAAAATTAAAAATTGTTATAATGAATATGTTAACAATATAGAGGGACAAATCGTTAACAATAGCAAAAAGTTTTGGTCCTTTGTTTCATCTTTAAAAAGGAATAATATCCCATTAAAGATGAAATACAAAGATAAAGTCTCTAATTCTGGATCTGAAACTTGCAATTTATTTTCAGACTACTTTAAATCTGTTTATGTTGATGAACCTAATGATAACAATTCTAATAATCCCATTTCTGTGTTACCTCTTAATTGCTTATCGACTGTCGACATTAATGAAAATTTTGTTTTCAATGTGCTGTCTAATCTTGACGCTAATAAAGGTGCGGGTCCTGATGATATACCCTCTATATTTGTTAAAAACTGTGCTTCATCTCTCAGTTTGCCACTCAGTTTAATATTTGCAAAATCTTTACATGATGGTCACTGTCCAGATAGATGGAAAAAAGCCTATGTTGTGCCAATATTTAAAGGAGGTAATAAAAATGTAGTTGAAAATTATAGGCCTATTTCCAAACTATGCATTTTCGAAAAAGTCTTTGAGTCGCTCATTTTTACTTCTCTTCTTGCTACTGTCAAACCTTTTATAATATCTCAGCAACACGGTTTTCTTCCTGGTCGGTCTGTAGATACCAATTTGGTCGAATATACAGAATATATTTTAAAATCAATGGATAAGAGAATTCAGGTAGATGCTGTTTACACCGACTTCTCTAAAGTTTTTGATAAAATTAATCACTCTATTTTGACAAGAAAATTAGCTGAGGTCGGTGTACACGGTTAAAATGGTTTATGTCTTATTTAACTGATAGGAAGCAAAATGTTGTAACACATGGATTTAAATCTTATGAAGTTCATGTTCCCTCTGGTGTTCCTCAGGGCTCTCATCTTGGTCCCCTTTTGTTCAACATTTTCATTAATGATGTGTCTAAATGTTTTTCTTATGCTAATTTTATATTGTATGCTGATGATTTAAAAATCTACCATGCAACTGAGTCCATTAATGATTGCGAACAACTACAATCTGATTTAAATAATTTTTATAAATATTGTCGTGAAAACAAATTATCACTCAATATCTCCAAATGTTGTACTATTACTTTTACCCCTAATAGGAATAGTCTTTTTTATTCCTATAACGTTAATGGAGAGATAGTTGAGCGTGTTAACTATATTAAAGATTTAGGGAATATTTTCGATTCAAAAATGATCTTAGATTTGCATGTGGATTATATTACTAAAAAGGCATATAGAATGCTTGGATTTTTAATACGTACCTCAAAAAATTTCAAAAATCCATTTACACTTTTATCTTTATACTTCTCTCTAGTGAGAAGTCAACTTGAGTTTTCATCAGTGTCTTGGTCGCCTACTTACGATCTTTATGTTAAAAGAATCGAAAGATTTCAAGACAAATTTTTGAAATTTTTGGAACGAAATTTCCGAATTTCAGTTTAATTTTGCTGTCTTTGGAGAAAAGGAGAAAATTAGCGGATTTTACATTTCTCTTTAAATTGATTAATAATCTAATTGATACTCCTTCTATTTTAAACCAATTCTCATTTAGAATTCCAACTTATTCTACGAGATCTCATAATTTGTTCCTTGTCTCTAATGCCAATACAAATTATACTGCTAATTCACCTGTAAATAGGATATCTCTACTTTTTAATAAGATTGTTACTGATAACTCAATGCCGGATGTTTTCTCTGTCTCTTTACCACAGTTTAAAAAATCTATTGCCAGAATTTTGTAATTTATAAAATTTATATAATCGCTATAACTTGTTTTCTATATTGTATTTAATGTTTTATATGTATATAATTCTTCTCAATTATGGTTAATTGTCTATACTTTTGTATATTGTTTGTGTGTAGTTTTTGTAAGTGCCACTCCGTTATTGGGACATCTGTCCTGTCGAGTGGCCTGACTTTCTAAAATAAAATAAAATAAAAATTTTAAACATAATATTAATAACTTACTTGAAAACTAGCTGTAGCGTAAAATCGCTAACAAACCAATAATTGTAATAATGGTGCAACTGGAAGCCCTCGGTTATTATGTTTCCGTAAATTTGTTTCAATCATGGGTAAAATTCCATTTATTACACTATTTTTTGTGAAACGAAATCTTATTTTAAATTCAAAATCATTATACTTTTCTATTAGATTTTCAAAATCTCTAATATATCGTTTAGGAATGTGATTCATTTCTATGTCACCTATATCTTCAAAATTTATGTCGGGAATATTCATAATTTCATCCATTTTCTATTAACTTCAAACTTCTAGTTTGATCTTAAGTCTACACTAGGGTTGACTTGACGAAGATGATCTTATATGAAGTCTTAAGACACGACTATGAAACTTGTCAGATATAACGTATTGTTTTGTTCAAATAAGATGTCACTATGAAACTAGTACAAATAAGATCGTCTTCATGAAGATCACTTCATTCAAGACGATCTTATTTAATTACTATGCAACGGAAATTTGTTTTGAGACCATGCTTGAGATCACCTTATTCCAAGATCGTCTTAAGATCCGACTATGAATACCGCCCTAAGACCTTGTTCTACTAAATTTCTGCCGCAGAAACGTCCACCGATTCTGGCAGAATTCCACTATTAAATATATAATTAGAACACAAGTTACTGTTTGGAGATTATTGTTTCTTATCATTTTCATCCATTGCTTTTGCAATTGATTGCCATACATTTAATTTCTTCTCATTTCGGTGAAAGTCCATTCTCTTTTGGTCAGAGGATCGGTGACTTCTCCACTAAGCTGATTAACTTTATGTCTTGTTCATAAGAATCACTCATTTTTTAAATAATTATAATAAACACAAATGCAATACAAAATAACTTAAAAGTAGTCTTAACCAAACTTCAAAACAAATGTCAACAAGTTGTCAACATTAACTCACTGTAGTAGTAGGCGTGGTGTATCTACGAGTACTCACGAAACAGCGCACATGGCCGAACGTGGCAAAATATAGCTTCGAAATAAAATATCACCAATTCCCCATATTCTGCTGTGTTGTGCTATGCTATGTCTGTAACTCTGCATCAGTACACGCTTTTCCGTATATACATTTTCTATGTTTTTCTGTGCTATTCTATGTTATGTCTACTACGCAATCTCTGAATCCAGCTTATCCATATTTGTTTAAGATTTGATGCTATAGCTCGGGACAAATAGAAATGGGAATGTCAATCATTTCTCGCGCATTTAAATCCTAGCACTGTATATATAGAGAGGAACAGTATCTTACGCTTTTTCTCACACTATACACAAGTACTTAAGAGTAAAGCCGCGTTTATATTGGTTAAATTATTGTACAAGTTACGTGCACTAGTACTGGCTTAGCTAGTCAACTTTCTCAGAGAGATAGGGAAGTAGTTGTACACACACAAAATTGTGTAAACCTATACTTTCTTTCCTAGTACCAGGTCCGCCATTGTGCTGTCATCATGCTTAAGAGTTCAAAACAAAATGTTATTAAAAAGCGGCTTAAAAATGTTGTTTTCCGACTTTCGGAATATTTGATTGAAGAAATGAATAATATAATTGAGGAAGAACAGTGCCATGTTAAAAGATTGTGGGTTAAGAAATGGATTGGTAGAAGGAGTGAAAGAGGAGCATCGGCTTTACTTTTGAAAGAACTTTCTGCAGAGGATCCTAAAGAATATATATTGTGTCTGCGTTTGTCAACAGAAAAATTTGAAAGTTTACTCAACATGATCTCACCTATAGTCCAGCGATCTGATACAAATTTGAGAGAGGCAATACCAGCTCGGATTAAACTAGAAGTTACACTTAACTTCCTAGCAACAGGGAAGAGCTATAGATCTCTCCAACATCTCTTTCTTGTTCCAAAATCATCAATGTCAAAGTTCATGCCGGAAGTTTTGGATGCAATCTTCGACGTGTTAAGGAAATTTATACAGGTATGTAATAATAATTTTATTTATAAATGTTTTTATTTCAGTTTAATTTTGAAACATGTTACATTTTTTACTTAATTAATTTTAATATTCTGCTATGGCTTCTTTAACGATACTAGCATATTCATTTAAGTTTGTCGTGTCATTCGGCATTACTGGAGAAGATAAGTCTGTTGTTTGAACGGGCATTACTGGAGAAGAACAATAAACTGATGATGGTAATAATTCCGGGGAAAACGTACATGGTGGGGTGATATATATTAATCGATAACGCGCAAGCGTTGACTGTAATTCACTCTGACAATGTATGGCCAGTCTTCTCGATAATTTCTTCAAAAAAAGTGCCATATACTTTCCAAATGCTTCTTCAGTGGAAGACTCTTTAAGACTTTCATTCACTTGCCGAAGCTCTGAGACAGCTTTGAAAAGATCTACGCATTTTTTCTTTGCCGTCGAGAAACATTGCGGAACAGGCTGCAGAGTATGTTTTCTTGGCGTTTCAGTATGAGCTACAGAAACCTGAGTAGGAGTTTCTTTAATGGTGCCATGATCTTCGTCGGCTGTGTTCTCCGTGTTTTCTTCCTGATTATTCTCATTAGATTTCATTTCCTGAAAGAAGATAGAAACATTATGAACGTTTATATACAGTGTGCGATTAAAGTGTGGAATATCAAAAAAAGCCGAACTCAGCCGGTTTTTATAAAAACGATGAAACACGTGGATTTTAATTTTTAAAAATACACATTAATATGTACGATTCATCTTCCGACTTTCATTTGTTTTTCAGTTATGACATCACAAAAAAATTAAAATGACAACATAGATTTTTAGTAGTGAAATCCGATAGTGATTTTTCTTTCCTTTATGATCATGTAAATAAATCATAACGTTGCATAACAAATATTCTGAGAAAAATCGAGTTGAACATTTAATAATAATGAATAATCAAGGTACCCTGATAAAAACATTTAAAAGTTGATTATGGAACTTATAACTTATAAAACATGAAAAACGAAAAATTTTAAACTGAAAAATGAAAAATAAAGCAAACAAAATTAACACTATTAAATTAAATGTTCAAAATGACATCCATTGACTTCTTTCATCTTGAATACGCTGCTTCAGTACCACTAAATTTTCTGATTTAGTTAAGTAAACTTTTGATTTTAAGTAACCCCATAGAAAATAGTCTAGGGGTGTCAGATCAGGAGACCTCGCTGGCCATTCTATCGGCCCTCGCTTGCCGATCCATCTTTGTGGAAAAACAGTGTCCAGAAAATTACGAACAGGAAGCGTATAATGTGGCGGTGCGCCATCTTGTTGATACCAAAGGGTATCATTTGGGATATCAGGGTCGTCTTCGTTTGGGTAAAGTACAGCCAGTGATGGTATTAGATCATTTTGGAGAAACTCCAAATATCTTTCTCCGTTAAGATTTCCCTCAAAGAAAAACGGACCTAGAATTCTATTATGCAATATTCCTGCCCAGACGTTTACTTTTTTGCGGATGTTGAGTATGCGTTTCTGCTATTCAATGAGGAATTTCCCTACTCCAATACCTGCAGTTCTGCCGATTAACTGTCCCATTCATACAAAAAGTTGCTTCATCGGAGAAAACGATTTGGTGATGAAAACGTTCGTTAGCATGATGCAAATTCATCATTGTCTCGCAGAATAGTGATGATTTTCTTCCAAATGTAAAAGAATGTTCAATTTATTTTCTGCACTTATTTCTGGACGACCGCCTTTTGAAATATTTTTAACATCTCCCGTCTCCCTAAATTTGTTTTTGATTTTAACAACTGCCGATTGCGTAATAGGACGATTTGGGTATTTTGCATTAACCCATTAACGGCCAAGGTATTTATTAAGAATAATACACAAAAACTGTTTATAGTATTTAATTCTATAAGTAAAGGACATTACAAAAATATACTTTAAAAAAATTGTTACAGCCCATATTTTTAAAAAAATGGTGTTGCGTTTTCTCAACGTTGGCTTCTTGGGTAGTCTTTATTATCCATATATACATTTATTTGGAATGAAATGTTTTGAAACATTTGGTATGTAAATGCACCCTACATTTGTTGCACATAAATACTGTTGTGCACCTGCATGCTCGACATCGTCTTGCATTTTCTCAATAACGTGCCCTTGACTATCGTACTGTACTTCTTGTGACAAACTTGCTCTTGATGAATTTCCGAGATTGATGTGCTGATTATCAGATTTTAGCAGAGCTAAGACAAGGTAAGAACGGAAATCAAGTTGGGACATTTGATTTTCATTTGCGATATTGTAAATTTTCCATGAATTTACTATAGCGCTGTCAATCATGTTGATGAACAGCGGCCACCATCATTTTTCCCTCTAATTCTAATTCTATAATTAGCTATACCATTGTCATGCAGGTCTACTCCGCCCATGTGAGTATTGTATTTAGCAATGGCATTGGGTTGTGAAATAATAATTTATTTTTTCTCTTTTCTGCTGAAACGTTTTGTATTTTTCAGTGGTTTCAATGCCAAACTGCATTATAACCACGTACTAACTGCCTCTTTCCCTCTACACTCCTCACCTGAAGGATTTCTATCCATATACGTATTAGAAAATATACCGCTGATACAACCTTCTCAGCGTGGTCAACATCAGAGTGCAGACATATATGTTTCTATCTCAACTTGTCCCCTTTCTCAATTTGCGCATGTTCGAAGTATGAATATTCTATTGGTTAAAAGAAGACATTGCATTCTAATGATTAACGGCGAATGTTTGAATGTAATTTTGTTCGCAGCAAATATTATGTTTGATATTATATTCGTAAAATATTATGAAAACGACGAAAGATATTTATTTTATAAATTTAATTTAAATACATTAACGATTGTATCATCTGTATTATATTATTATTCAACTTACAAATTTCATCAACAAAGAATAACAATAATTTTTATTTGATTTTTTATATTTTAAACAATTAGTCCAAAAGAAATAAAAGTACTAATCAAAGGGTTATGCAAATATTGAAAATACAAAAAAGAAAACATACCTTGATAATACAGAATTACAAACAATAAACATAACGAAAAAGTAAACATGCAAGGAACATTAAAGGAAGTTGGGCTGGAATACATTAATATTGTTTAATATTTTATTTTTCGTCGAACACAATAATTACAATTGAACAAATGCATTACATTTTATTGGTTTTTAAATATGACTAACCTATTATTTATTCCTGATGACATCGTGTTTCTGAGAAATATTTTGGTTTCGTGAAATAATCTTTAAAAAATATTTCAATAACCTGTTTTATTAATTGTGACATGATTATCAATAAGATTTTGTTCCTTGAGGTGTTGTACAAATTTTTTTGAATTAAAGACCTTATACGAAATTTCACTAAATGTTTTTTGCAGATAAACGTTTTACAGTGTCTTTTCGGTACATACTTTCCATATTTTCCCTCAAAACCCTTTCTCCTGCCTTGCATATTAGTACTACATCCTCCAAAGGATATGTAAGATATAAATAAAACACAGTTAAAACCAAAAGTCAAATAAATATTGTTTAATAATACTTACGAATACAGAGTAACTGCTGGACTTTTTGCACTACAAAAATAAAATTAAACTAAACACGTGGAGGTTATAAGACAAAGTGACAAAGAAATTTTCATGCGTACATTTAAAAAGGGAGCAAAACGAGATGGAACATCTAAATTGCTGTCTCTCCTTGTTGACCATGCCCACCGCTCATTATCAGATTACAAGTATTAGCGGTATATTTTCTAATACGTATATGTTTCTATCACACATATGCCGTACAAGTGTCAGGGGCACAGACCATCTACACTATTAGACTTGCCGACTATATACTAATTTAAGAAACACGATTTTTAGCGCCGCGAACACGTGCTGCTTTGAACTAAATGATAAAAAGCGGGGATAGTTCAGGTTTCAAATGTTTGAATTTTAAAATTTAAATAAAATAAAACTAGTATTGTTTGTAACAATTATTTATTATAAAATATGTAATATGAAATTTTCAACTGTCGGTTGTACAATTGGTTAAATTTTTATAAATTTTAGATTACAAAATTTTACAGAATGATTAATTACAATTTTGTGTAACAATATACTAATCTCAACACTCAATTGCCCTGCATGAGGAAGACAAAAGTCGACAGGAATAAAATATGTGGTTAAGGATATTGGGTTCACGGATTATTTCGGGATTTTCTGATTTTTTTTTTGTCTTTTTCCGGCGCTATTAAATTTGTAAAATTATCTGATGGGGATTATAAATTACATGAGTCATATTCGCGCGATTCTATCAAGTTATGAATATCAGTTCTTGTGGAAGAACACAAGAACTGCTCACGGAACTGACATTCATAATTTAATAATTTTTCATTATGTAACCGGCAACATACGCAGTTTTGTTTATGTCGACATTAGGCAACGCAATACTAGATGGTTGTGTGGCTGGAGATAAGATATTAGAGGATGTTGAAGGAATAGGATTTTGAGGATAAGAATTGGTACTGGTGGATTGAGGAGTTAGAAGAAGTTTGTAGGAGAGAAGGAGTTGGTCCTCATCATCTTCACAATTCGACCCGATGCTACATTTAAGAGTATTATTTAAAATAACTGTTTTGTAAGCATCGATAAATTGTAAAGATGATGGTTTGGTATTGCCACCACACAACCCTCTAGAAATACTGAAAAGATTCTCCACAGGATCTTGATTTAAAGATCTTAGAGCAAGATACTGAAAACCACGATTCTGTAGAGATTTCCACAAGTACTCTGCATTGCCTATAGTTGTAAGTAATAATTTAAAAAAGGAGGATTAGCTACACGCTTTTGTTTGAAAAATTTTACTCTTTGTAGGGAACGCCTAGCTTGATTCCAAAATGATATGTGGTATGAAGATTCCTCAAGTTTCCTACATAATCGTTTTGGGGAATCGAATGTACCATTTAGAGAATCAAAAAGGATGTTTATAAATGAAACGAACTTCGATGTCCCTTTACCATTAATCACTTTCAGGTTCGTGGTATATTCAAGTAAAGACGGGGTAGATTGACTAAATACTTGCGAGGCTAATTTAACTCGTATTTTTTGCCTATTATTGGGAATATGTGCGCACGTGTGAGTTTTGTTATTTTAAAAGGACCACTTGCTCTATTATCGTATTCGTATACTATCTAGATGTCGCTCCACTTTGCCAATTTGCCTTCGTATTCAATATCTTTGGTCATGAAATTGTTCCTCATGCATTTGAGCAAATGACGAGCATCGAAAAATGAACAATTTCATGACCACCGATATTGTACACGAATTTGTCTGCTACTTTCCTGGATTCCTCCGCAAGCCCGCGCATAGCAGCAACGTTCCATGACCCACCATCGCAAACTGACGCGACAACATTAAATTTTGTTTTGCCATGAACGATCAACCTCTCTGATCAACGTTTTTAGTGTGTAATGATTCGCGGCATTGTGGGTAAAATAAAATGCAATCGGTTGCTTCCATTTCCGAGCAATGCCACGAATCATGAACGTGATCAGCGATCTTATGTCCCCTCTCAACTTCCGTTTCAACAAAACCATGCCCAAGTGTCCTTTGAAATATTAAAATTTAAACATTTTTTTAATTCCATTTCGTCGAACATAAGCGTGCAGTAACGCTCTATATCTGGCACGTTATCCGAAATATGATTTAAATAATCAAATATTTAATCGTTGATCCCCGTTTTTACAATAAAATTTTCAATTGAACGCTGCAACGTTCTAACCGAAGGAAGAGATAATATTTTTTGTAAGTATCGGTAACAGCGGGAATCATGCTTCATAATGGATAGGAAAAGGGCTTTTTCTTCTAAAGTATATCGTCGGGTTTTTTGTTTTTTTTTTGATTTATGGAAATTGCGGAGAAGGGCAAAAACAAAGGTTCGGAGTTTTTTGGGAAGGTTGTGGATGTTTTGAATGTTTTCTAAGGATTTATGAGAAAGGATGTCGACCTCTGACTCCTTACATTTCTCCTGCAGGATTCTATTGCGTCTTTTGTTCGGCCGCAGTAGACGTTCGGCGTGGTTCAGTTGTAAATACAATTTTCGTTTTCGGGGTGTCAAGTGGGCCACTTTAGAACAACCCAGGTCCCGGAATTTAATGCGCCCTACTGTACCTGAGAAATAAAATTAAAGTTTTAAACCAAATAATAAAAGAATATTATTATTTAATTTTCCTAACAAAAGAAACGAGTAAGATTAACTTTCATATGAAATAAAAGTCCATAATTAACTTTCCTAGGAAATGAAATAGAAAAGATTAAGATTAACTTTGCTAAGAAGTGTTTAAAAGAGCTAATTTTTCTCTGCACTACCTGCAACCTTTCATAACGGTATGTGCTATTAGGCCTAGTATTTGCAATGGTTCTTAATTCTTAGAAGTAATAGATTATTGTAATATCCTTTTACAGTAACGTGCAAATTTGAATACATTTGATAATTATATGTGTACGACTTTTTAAATTTATAAAAAAAAATTCAACTAATTTCTTAGCTGTTAATAAAATATGGGCAGGTATTCATTTCATTTAAAATTAACACTTATCCCATCACCAAATAGTACCTTATTTTAATTAATGATATTTACATGTCCTTCAATTATTCCCTGATTGAAACTGTTGGTAGCCATAAAGAACGGACCTGGTACATGAAAATGCTCAATAAAACTCGGGAAGTATAGAGAATATAAATCTCTAACATCTCAAGATAATAATGAAATTATATCAAATATATTTAAAAAGAGAGCATACCTTTCCGTCTACGTGGTGTAGAAGATGACACACCAGATCCTATCTTCAGAACGCTTTCTAGAGTCACAAAATTCTCTACCTCCACTACTTCCATGGATTCAACGTCAGTTGTTGGATTTGGCTGTAGGTCCATGACATCTACGGCGGTTGGTGGATTATCTGTAATAAAGTAAAATTACTAAATGTTATATACGTGGTAACTATATCAAAATTAATAAGCAACACTTTATTTTAAAAAGTCTATTCAACAAACTATATTGTCAGGGGTCTGGTTGAAACATGAACTGAATCGCGACTGACTTATCCTGATGATGCAGAAATAGATTTTCTGTAATTATGTACTCGTATAACTTATTTTTTCATTTGTTTATACATATTGATGAATTGAGGAGTAGACTTTCAAAATGCATTGTCTAATTTTGAAAATTTTTAGAAAATGAGAAAAACTGTAGTGTGGCAAATACGTGATTTGAAATTTTAATTTGTCAATGTATAGGAGGTAAAACATCGATAACAAGGTATTAAAAATCAATAGTATTCCATTTATTGAAAAAAGATACGTACATACATACATACATAAAATCACGAATAAGATAAGAAAAATGCACTTTGTTTATCCAGGATGGAGAAAATGTATTTTGCTTGTATTTACAAACAAATGCATTAAACTAAATATTAACTTCTTTAATGTGATAGAACTAAAAATAAATTTTAAAATAAAAATATTGTTTTATAACTTGATGCCACCATCATCATCTTGGCAGTTGCATACTTCTTCTTGTTCATCATCTTCAACTTCATCATTTTCCTCTTCATCAGGCAAGTTATTCACGTTTTCTGGGAATATTGGACGCATCCAGGACAATTCTGGGTCATTTCTCCAGTCCTTTGTTCCCAACTCCTCTAGGAGTTTACGTAAACTTTTTAACTTTTTTGATTTTATTGGGAGCACTAAAGGTACCTCCGGCGACGTAATATTTTGTAGACTCTTCCCTTTCTTTAATAGGCTATTTTTTGAGTTATCGTCATTTCGATAGAATATTTCAGTCTTAACTCCAACCCCTTTCTTAGTTATTATGAATATTCTTTTTGCTTCGTTGATTCCATTAACTTTTTTTAGGTGATTAAGAGCTTGTTTCAAATCGTATAATTTCCAATCCTGACCTAATTTACGCAGTACAGTACAGCACAGTACAGATCCCAATATTTCTCTGGAGATTTTATGATGCTGTGTGACCTTATCAGTTTTTCTGTCCTTCCAAACATACGGTCTGCCGGCAGAAATGAGTGCCCTCTAACAGGAAAGCACATTCTTATCAAATGTATTGTTTTTGGGGTATGTTTGTGTAACCATATCATCAACATGTGCACTATGTGGCTATTTGAGTAAAGTCTTATTTCCTTAATATTTTCGGCAAAATCTCCTTTACGGAGAAAATCAAGAAGTGCTGAGCCAATTTCTATTGATCCACGTCCAGCCTGAATTTTTTGGCCATGTATAAAATATGGGAGTTTTATTCGATATATCGGTCACGCAAAATGAATAGAATGATAACTTCTGGGCATAGAATGCATGCCTTATTGGAATTTTGGGCAAAACTTGTACTTGTTGCAAATCGAAACAAAAGGAAAGAGTTTCATTTTCTTCTTCTTTAATCATTTTATAAAACTGCTTGGATCGAAACTTTTGTATTCTCAAGTTTGTCATAATTTTATTTCTTTCCAGTGTATCTTTACGCAAATGAATTTGATTTTGGTGTCGCATACAAAATCCGCATACATCCGTAGCAGGAGTACCAAATCCAATATTGAATTCTGAGTTGAAAATACGGTTAAAAATTTGTAGTTTACTTGGAAATTTGTTTCTACTGATTTGTTGTGTAATTTGTGAAGCTTTGTGATGTACTCTGAAGATAAATGAATTCTTCGAGATTTATCTTGTCCATAATGACTTTCCGTTCCTATCAAATTTCGAATAAATTCCTTAATTTTTTCTTTCTTTTCTATGCTTTTGTTTGAACGTGTGTCTCCGCCTCTGTTCACTTTTATACCTGACCCACTTTTCATTTTCTGTGAAATCATCTGCACTCTTTGCTGACTGATACCAAATACAGACTAAAATAATTTTTGACATACATCTATTTTCTCATTTTCAGTCCATAACTTGTATTTCACAGAAAGCTTGTGGTGCTTTTCATGCTGTGGATTTATACTTCTTTTCCTTTTAGGTGTACTAACTACCATCTAATGTGAAAGTTTAGTATCTTGATTAATTTTGCTTGACTTTGAATAAAATTTAGCACGGGATTTTCGCAGTTCTTCTTTAGTAATATTCTTGCATGTATTATGTTTGCAGGGATACTCAAATAATTCTAAATTGGGATCAGGATCAGAATACCAAAAAATTTAAGAAAAGCTCAATTTTTTATTACAAACAATGAATGGCATAATAAAAATCAACCGGAAATTTTCTTACCTTTCTCTTTCTACTTCCACGATCACTATCACTTACAACGTTTTCAAAATCCATACTGAGTAAAAAAATTATACATTGATAACCTACAGAAAATAGTAAATCATAAAGACTAAGCAATACTGTTTTGAAAAGGTTAGAAACGCTTCTGTATATTCGAAATGCATTGTCCAAAAAACGCATTTTGTTTGTCTCTATTTGTGCGACATAATGCATTTCGAATGTTCAAGAGCTTTTCAACGTAGGATTTGACTGGGATAACATGCACTTTCAACATACAGAAATTCATTAAAAAATGCGAATTTTAACATGGAATACAACGGCATCTCTAACTCAAATATTGTAATTTTGGACAAAACGCATTATGAAAATCTGCTCCTCAATTGTTCTTTAATTAGAAATTTATATAATTTGTTCAATTGCACCATTTAAAGTTAAGTATTTGAATATCAAAAATATATAATATTTAAAGAAGAAAAACATGCCAATGAATACAAGTAGAACATAAGAAAATATTTTATTCAACAGAATATACAAAAACTAATAAACGAGTTTTGAAATATTCAGAGTGAAGAAAATATTCTTATTATACAAAATGTTGAGTATGAAATACGAGAAAGGAAGCAAGGTATTCTAAAAAAGAAAAAATTTAAAATTATACTATTTATTTTTTATTTTCCAATCTAGGGTCCACAATTTCAGGTAACAATTGTTGTATATAAAATGTTTTTAATTTTGGCTCCATTTGTTGTCAAAACAAATCGTCTTTAGTTTATGGACATATTCGACTTTCATTGGTCTTGATGTGTGTCCAGTCCAAACAGCAAATATGCAAATTTTTCTTTTTGAAATTTCTAATTGGCCTTGGATCTGATAATACCAATCATTATTTTTATTTACTACACATGTATCATTCCTTGTGTAACGTGGGGTGGTTTCAACCCCAACACTACAAATTTAAATGGGTCCTTGCCAAACCGAGTAATTCAAACGTTACCAATTTTAGGATCTAGGATTTGGGTATGAAATAATTACTCAAATATAAAGTAATAAATATATATATATATATATATATATATATATATATATATATATATATATATATATATATATATTGAGAATATAGTATAAAGTTATAATAATTTTGACTTGTTAGTTCGAAAGTTTAAGACCGTCTGTCTAATTAGCTATTTGTTGTTTAATAGCTGCCTTTTTCCATGTCATCATAATTTTTAGTGACTACAGTGGAAAATTCTATAAACTTATGTTGCAATAAATATACTGTAATCACTCTTCATAGATTGCCAACGCAACATATTGGTTGAACGTTAATGAACTCTAAATGCTTATATGGAATATTTTAAACTGTACAGGACATTTCGACATTCGAGGATACGCTGCTTACAATCCTCCTACCTTTAAAAATTTGCGTTCCCTTGGGACGCACAATTTTGAAAAAGAAGAATACTATAGTTGAGTGGACATCCTATGGTACAAGTTTTTCATATACTACTACTGTTTAACATTACTATAATACTTTAATAAATTGTTATGGGTCACAGTGTAAGAGAGGGGTGGGCGTCGATTTTTTTTTATATTTCTTGTCATGTATGGATCAGCCTGTAGTTGAGACTCGTCCGCTTGTCCTTGGTTGATACGTGAATAGATGCCTTGGAATGTGCTGATTTTGCAGCCCTCTCCTTGTATTTCGCACGGGTGTAACAGTGAGTATACTGTGCATGACATGTGACTCCATTTCATATAAACAAACAAACAAACAAAATTAAGTACACATTTTTAAATACTAATTATTTTAATTCCCATTATTACTCTAATTTTAATGTATAATCTAAGATAGTATTAAACCTAATCATCTAACCAATGTTGCATCGGGGCAGATGGTTCTGGAGCTCTCTCAATGATTTCATTTTTTTCCGTTACTTACTAGTTTGTCTATAATTTGTTTATTGAACCCAATGTAAGTTTTTGTGCGATGCATTAGTTTACATTCGTCAGCTCCCACAGGATTGATGTAGGTCAGTATCCCATGATGAACCGCTGACGTGTGACTATGCATGCCGCAATGATGTATTACTCTAGTAACCTCTACTAGACAGGTCCGGACTTCGATGTTGTGGAAATTATTTTCCTGGATTACTTGAAGTTGTACTCTGTCTTCCTTATATCCCTTTTCTGGGTCTGGGCACTCTGCTACGTCTCTTATCGAAATTGTGGTGATATTGGTGGCTGGACCTCGGCAGTCATAGGCTATGAGGGCGTTGTTACTGGCAAGAGGGCACACGTGATTGCTACAACATAAACACATAAATTTAATTTCTTCTCCACGGTGAACAATTTAATATCCATGGTAGGATTTGTACCGGTCCGTGACTTCTGGTGTGGTACCGAGGAGTGGTCGGTGTTCTAGGCCGTTCTGGGACATTTACGGTTGCATTATTTTCTTTGTCCAACAATGTTGTATGATAATAATTTCTTTGCGCATCAGTAGTGTCAATTACTGCTGGTTGAGAATTTACTTTAGAAGAATTTTGATTATTTTTATATAATTCTGGATGTGGTTTATCTAAATCCGCTTTAAAGGGTTTAATTCGATTTACATGTACTTTAATAATTTTGTCGTTTTTGTCTGATTTAATGTCATAATTTACTGGGCTAGTTTTAGCTACAATAAAGTACGGTCCTGTCCACGGTTTTGCAAGTTTGCGCGAAAGTCCTACGGTCTGAGTTACATTATGTAAATATACTGCGTCTCCAATATCATATTCTGCCATATGAGTATTTTTATTAAATTGTTTATTTCTAGCGTCCGCCGATTGCTTTAATTTTTGAGTAACTTGTTCAAATGCAATATTTAATCTTTCGCGTAATTCTGAGCTATAATTTTCATCATAGTCGTACCGTAATATCTGTGGTCTTATAATGTCATCGTACGGTAATTCCATATCTCTACCGTGCATTAAATAAAATGATGTTTCGTTAGTCGAAGTGTGAACGCTACTTCTATATGCCATAAGCACATAGGGCAGCCATTCGTCCCAGTCAGTTTGGTCTCTGTCAATAAAGTGTTATAGAATATCTTTGAAAACACGGTGACTGCGCTCAATAACACCATTTGTTTCAGGGTGATATGCTGTCGTTTGGATTTTTTCAGTGCCAATAATTTTTAGTACTTCTTTAAACATTTTAGACATAAAATTTGTGCCGCGGTCAGTTAACAATTGCCTTGGTGCTCCATGTCTAGCAACAATTTGTTGTGCGAATATTTTAGCAACTGTGTCTGCTTTGTCATTGGGGATAGCGAACGCTTCAGGGTATTTGGTAAAGTGGTCTTGGAAAGTCAAAATATATTTGTTTCCTTTGTAAGTTGTAGTCAGTGGTCCAACAATGTCCATTGAAGTTCTTTGAAATGGTCCTTTTACTTCTTGAAACTCTTGTAGTGGCGTAGATTTTCGATGAGGAGATGTTTTACGTTCGTTGCAGGAATGACATTTATCACAATAGTCTTTGATGTCTTTTGTCATGTTTTTCCAATAAAAGTTTTCTTTTATTCGTTTAGATGTTTTCTCCACTCCTTGGTGTCCAGCATAGGGTAAATTATGATAATCATGTATCACTTTGAAAATCATTGTTTTGGGAACTACCAATTTATGATGTCGGTCACTACCTTGTTTTTCTTTAAATAGATTTTCTTCGTCCGTAAAATATCCATCACAATTTTTTAACTTTTGTATGTCATTGTCCTCGTTTTGTTTACGTAGTATCGTTTGTCGGTCCCAGATAGGAACATATGCTGAGTCGTCATTCGTTGTGTTCTCTACTGAGTTCACAGGGATTCTAGACAGTACGTCGGCGTTGATATGCTTTTTCCCTGGTCTATGTATGACTTCATATTCGTGCTCGCTAAGTAATAATGCCCTTCGCGCTAATCGGGATTGGGGGTCTTTGAGTGACATTAACCATTTCAGTGGTTTGTGATCTGTTATTACCACAAATTTTCGACCATACAAATAACACCTATAATATTTTATACCCCAAGTGACTGCTAAACATTCTAATTCTGTAGTTGTGTATTTTATTTCATGTTTGTTTAGCTGTCGACTTGCGAATGCTATTGGTTTTTCCAAACCTCCTACCTTTTGACTTAATATAGCGCTAATTGCTGTACCACTAGCGTCTGTTGATAGAATAAATTCTTTATTAAATTGTGGATGTATAAGAACTGACTTAGAACATAGAGCTGTTTTTAATTGTTGAAAAGAGTTCTCACAGTCTGATGTCCAAGTAAATTTTTCATCTTTTCTTGTTAAGTTGGTCATGGATTTTGATATGTCGGCAAATTTTTTGATGAATCGTCTGTAAAATCCAATTAAACCAAGAAAAGCTCTAATTTCTTTAACATTTTTAGGTTTTGGGTAGTTTTTGATTACAGAAATTTTACCAGGATCTGGTAAAATTCCTGTTTCATTAATGATGTGTCCGAGATATTTAGTTTCAAGTAGTAGAAATTTACTTTTTGATAGTTGTAATTTTAGATTGGCTTGTCTTATTCTATCAAATACCTGTCTAAACCGTTCTATATGATCGTCTATACCTTGTCCATTGAATACTATTACGTCGTCTAGGTATACGAGACATCGTTCTCCAGTCAGTCCTATTAAAACACTATTCATCAGTCGTTGGAAAGTACTTGACGCATTTGATAACCCAAATGGCATCTTCGTAAACTGATAGTGTTGTCCGTTGGTTGTAAATGCAGTTTTTTCCTTATCTTTTTCTTCCATTTGCACTTGCCAGTACCCTGAGGCTAGATCAAGTGTGGAGAAAAGATTTGCGTTACCTAACTGATCTAAAGTTTCTTGCATATTAGGAACTGGAAAATGGTCTTTCTTTGTTATGGCATTTAACCCCCTAAAATCAATACAAACTCTGATTTTCTTTTCCCCGTTCTCAGCTTTCTTGGGAACAATAACTACACGGGCAGACCATGGTGAGTCAGATGGTTCAATGACTCCCGCATCTGACATGGATTGTAATTCTTTCCTGAGCAGTTCTTTTTGCGCGTGTGGTACTCTGTAGGGCGCTTTCGCTATGGGCTGCACATTTTCTTCCAATATTATTTTATGTTTAATGTTATGGGTACAACCCAATTTTGAATTTTTCCACATGAATATGTCGGCATATTCATTTAAAAGATGAATTATTTTCTTTTTAGCATCGCCTTTTAAATGTTGGAGGTCAAAGTTCGTCTCTAAATCTTCTTTATTTGCAATAGAATTTCTGTTCCAGTGAACACTATTCACTTTCATATTTTCATATATTATTTTCTTTCATTTCTTCTTTATTTACTTCTTCAACTAGTTCCGCTTTACCTAGTCTTGCATTTCGTGGAACTGTTATATTCTTATTTGTTATATTAATGAGTTGCACTACAATCTCTCTTTGACCTTTTGCAATTGACCTTGCAACCATGATTCCATGAATGTTAACTTCTTCGGGTTCAATCAAGATGTCACGCGCGGGGTTGATCAGATCCTGCACTGCTTTGCATTGAATTTCGCTCATCGGAGGGATTTTGATAGCTTCCTTCATTCGCACCCAGCTATGGCCAGTAGCTGAATTCTTCGAATTGGCTTGATCCATCTCGGTTTCGCGTTTTCTTTGCTGCGTCATCTTAACTGAATTGCTCGTGTCTGACGTCATCTTCCTATGACCTTCCTTAATATGTGGTTCCATTGCTCCGACAATTTCTGCTGAATGTGAACTTTTCTTGTCATTGCTCATACAGAGTTGTATATGTTCATCGCCTATTATTACTGTTTTCTTCTTATAATTAATTAACGCCTCATAACATTGTAAAAAATCTCGACCCAATAGTCCATCAGCTTGTAATTTTAATTCATTTGAACATATACATGTGAAAGGTAAATTTTTATTCCGGTAAGAATATTGTATTTCTGCAGTTCCAAAATAATTTATTGTGTCACCTGATATTGATGTTAGATTTCCTACATTTTCTTTTATTATCTTTTCGTCTTTCACAAATTTTTGTTTAAGAATTGAAACTGCAGCTCCTGTATCTGCTAATAATTTTACTTTTTGATTTTTAATTTTTAACGTAATAAAATTTGGAGTTGCTGATAAAACTGAATCTAGATGGGGGATAATTATATTGGGTTCTACTTTTTTTTATTTGACCTCCCGTGTTGAGGCTTGGACGAGAGGTGTTGCCCGTTTAAATTTTGCGTTGTGTAGGATTGAGTGTTGTTTTTGTGGTAAGTGGGCTGAGTCCTGTATTGTCCTTGCTTTGTATAACTATTCCGTGCATTACTGTTGTAACTTGATCCTGCTTGATGTGAAATTGTTCTACCTCTATCGTAATGGTTTTGAGATAAATTATTGTTAAATTTTCGGTAATTTGAATTGACATAATTGTTCCTATTTCCATTCTGATTGTTTCTATTTATGTAAAGTCCATTCTCTAAGTCTGGTCGCAAAATTTTGAACAGATTCCCCTACATTTTGTTTACAGTTAGAAATTTCATTATAAATTTGTCCCGGCATCCGACGCTTAGTGAATCTTTCTATAAATAATTTCTTAAAGTCTTTATATTTAGTGAGACGGTCTTTCAGTTCCGGTCGAGTTAAGTAAAATTCGAAAGCGTCGCCTGTCAGTCTACATTTAATTAAGTCTTATGACTTGCTTCTCGTCCCATCTTTCTATATTAGTTCTTAATTCTAATTTTTCAAAAAATTCAACCACATTTTCTCCATTAAATTGTTCTATTGTCTGCGCGACAATTCCAAATTGAAAATTTTTGCTACTTTCTTGTAAAGAAATCTGTGCCTTACCTGTACCCGAACCTCCCAGGCCACCGCTTCCTCCTGTACCAACACCACCAGAGCCGCCGGTTCCTCCTGTACCAGAACCCCCAGAGCTACCGGATCCTCCTGCACCAGAACCTCCTGCGCTTCCGCTGGCACTACCAGGCATTTTAACACTCGCGGCCGCGATACACCTATCACTAGACAAATTGATATTATTTGAACCCTCGTGAGAAGATCAGATATACTGATTTCTCTAATTTGGCAGATATACCCCTAAACCGCTGCCACCAATTGTAACGTGGGGTGGTTTCAACCCCAACACTACAAATTTAAATGGGTCCTTGCCAAACCGAGTAATTCAAACGTTACCAATTTTAGGATCTAGGATTTGGGTATGAAATAATTACTCAAATATAAAGTAATAAAAAATATATATATTGAGAATATAGTATAAAGTTATAATAATTTTGACTTGTTAGTTCGAAAGTGTAAGACCGTCTGTCTAATTAGCTATTTGTTGTTTAATAGCTGCCTTTTTCCATGTCATCATAATTTTTAGTGACTACAGTGGAAAATTCTATAAACTTATTATGTTGCAATAAATATACTGTAATCACTCTTCATAGATTGCCAACGCAACATATTGGTTGAACGTTAATGAACTCTAAATGCTTATATGGAATATTTTAAACTGTACAGGATATTTCGACATTCGAGGATACGCTTCTTACACTTGTGTCATATTTCCAACATTTTATTTTATTGTCTCTTAACTGCGTCATCTGGATCCATTTATTTCCACGATTATGTCCTTGTCGACAATACCGTCTGGAGTTGCACCCAGAAAATTTAATTTTTCATGAATAAATAGTCCGCTTTCATGAATGTCTATGTTTTCATGCTCTGCTAATGCTTTTATAGCTTCATATTCATAAATTTTCTCATGTTTTATAGATGGAATATTCTTTAGATTGGAGTACAATATATTTTTAGAGGGATCTGTATTTTGCCTCATTTTACAGACAGTTGCAAAACTAGATGCTGTTAATAATTTTCGCCGTAATTCCTACCATTCCGCACTACCACTTTGTAATATTGTGCGTCTTTTTATTTCCTCAATTTCCTGTTTTGTTACTTGTAGTTTTTTTTAAATGTATTTTCCATTTCTTCTTGCCTTTCTTCGTCTGACATATTGGGTTTTAAACAATTTTCTCCGTAATCCTGATTATTATATTTTTTTTAGTGAATAATTTTCTTCTTGTATTTCTCACTTTCAGGTTATATTTTTTTATTCGTTCTAATTTGGTAGATTCTCTTTTCTTCACCAAATGAACAGGACTTGTTTCATATACAGTTTTATGTAGTCGTGATAGAGGTATTTTCGAATTGAATGACACAACAGCAACGTAACACCTTGATATGTAGGAACCCCCGGTGGCATAATTAATTCTTTTTCCACCCACAAATTTTGTAAATGGAATTAAATTGTTCAACAATATTATTATTTACATTATTTATTAACCTCCTTAAGTGGTAGGCCAAATTTTTAATAATTTGTTCTAATCTAAGTAGGATTTCTTTATGGTTGATAATAATTGATTGATAAAAGTTGTGCAGAAATAATCAGCATAGTTTTTATGTTCACCTAGGACATGTTCACCTAGGACCCGTAATAGCATGTCTAAATCTTAAACTTTTATTATTTATATGCCTTCTTATATTTATGTTGAATCGGGTATCCTGCATAATACTATTTAATTTATTACAGTAGTTTCTCAGTAAATGATTTGTACATTCAATTTTTTCAATTCTCAAGACCTTGTATGGCCGTGCATCTAATAATTTTTTATACGTGCTACTGTCCCCATCTGCTATATGTCTGTTGTACTTTATCCCATACATCTTTTCACTTTTTTGAAATCCTTCCAATAAAATAGTACTTTCTATATTGGTGAATGAAGCAGTATGATTTTTAAAATAATTGTGTTCTTTGAGAGTTTGATTCATATTTTCGGCTTTCGCACAAGTAATACAATAGTATATTGTGAATCCAGTAGGAAAAGTGATATATTCCCGAACGATGGTGGAGATTGCGGGGCGAGCCGTAGGCGAGGCCAGCAACACCAGGAGTCCGGGGAGCCACTTTTCCTACGTGGTATACATACAATTTTTTTTTCGATCAATTTATATTCAATAATTAGTTATTTTATATATCATTTATAAATGTCAGACATCAAACAAGTCATAAGATTATTGAGTTGTTTTGATAAAAATACCTGAGGATAGCGTAACTATAGTTTGTTTATTTATTTTCATAAAAGTCAAAATATATTTGAAACAATGAACCGCGTACTGTCCGGGAATACTTTGTCACGCGCCGGAAAAAATATGCCCGGACTGTTATTTTTCGTTGCCTAGGAACTACACTAAAATACCGGAACAATGCACTTTTCGGTTCGAAAACACACCGGAAACGTGTCAGATTTCGTCCGATCGAAAAAAAATATATTTTTCACCCCAAGGAATAATAATTTTCCAAATTTTACATCAACGATTGCAGCTGTACCAGAGAGAGAGCACTATAATTATTTTTTTCTTCAAGCGTATTATAATATGCATATTATGCTACTGTGCACACGCTGTAGAAGATATTCATTGTCTTACTAGTAGAAAAATGTTGTTATTGTTGTACTAGTAAAAAAATGTTAGTTTCTTAGTTCACCGCTGGCGGCGGCAGTAGCCACAGCAACACAGATCATATTAAAAATTGTTATTTTATTATTATTGTCGTTTGTGTTTTGTAGTGTACACAACCAGCTTTGACTAAAGTTGCAAATTTAACAAATAAAAAAATTCCAAAAAATGTCAAAAAATTATTTGAAACACTTGAAGAAAAAATAGTATATGTCATTCGGAGTAGAACGCCCTATTTGTGTTTTACCCAGCTTGCCAGGCCTCGGCTGGCGCCTCGGCCGCAATAGCTGGGTTCAACACAAAAAGACCGCTTTCTACTCCTAATAACATAATATACTATTATAAGATCGCTTTGACCAGCAACCATCAGCTACTACCGTAACTAAAACAATGCCTTTATTGTCTACATTGCGAGTTTCAACTGTGCATTTTGCTTCTTCTTCTGCAGCTTCCTTCATTTCTTGCAATGCAGTTTTCTCCCATCCTTGCCTTACAATATCTTGATATTCAAAGCACTAAAGAGATCTAGTAAATTTGAATAATCGCATCCAATGCTCTGTACTCCTACAACTGCCGACATATTCAAGACCATTTTCTCTGGATTATTTCGTTCGTTATTAATTATAAATTTGCCATGGTAGATATATCTAAAAATACAGTGACAAAAATAAGAAAAAAAGGAGAAGCGATAGAAAGGGGCGAACAACCGCAATTCAACACTCTAAATAAAGAAAGAAGAAATGCTCCATAACTGACGTTGATGAACATGCAGAAAATTTTATTAAGCGACACATTTACAACTATCATAAAATTTAAAAAAAAAACATCCTACTCTTGATCGTCTTATGATTTCCATGAAGGAGGATGGTCTACCTTTCGAAGACTGTAAACGTTCATTTGGTAGAATGTTAAATAAAATGGGATTCAAGTAAGTACCTATTTAAATTTTTTTATTGCGTAGTTGATATTTTTGTTTTAAAATAGATATTCAAAATAATTTATTTAGTTTATTCGAAAAAAAAAGAATAATAAATAATATTTAAGGAGTGTCAAAAACTAATAACGAAATTTAATGCACGTATTTCACTAACATTTATATTTCATGCAGTACGTTTTAAAATCAATGTAAAATACAAATTAGACGTGGCGTGCTCACGCACGATCGATTTTCTTCTAAATATTCACGTTCACGTGATTTAAGAAAATTTATGGCCACCGCTCAACTCTAACGCGTGTTGATATTGGACGCGAGTGTTAAATTTAATTATAATTTTAAAATTAAAACTTTAAATATAGATGATACACGTGCCAAATTACAATTTCATAACTTTTGACAGAGAAAAGAAAAGAAACATGAACTTTGCCAATTTTAAATAATACCCAAATCTCTACCTTGAATCCAAATATTACGAGATTATTATATTTTGTAACAACCAGATGAAATATCCAAAGTTATATTTTATATATTTTACAATGTATAGCCATAGTTGTCGTGTAGAGAGACATGATATTAGAGCAGCGCGAATTAATTATATCAAACAGATAAAACGATATAAAGATGAAGGACGCACGATTGTTTATGTTGATGAATCATATATAAACACTAACCATACCAAACTTCATTCGTGATTCGACGGGAGGGCTTCATATACCTACTGGAAAACTAGCGCGTCTGGTGACTGGTGATTGTTCACGGAATCCAAGAGAGTGAGAGTGGCTTTGTACCGAATGCTTTACTTATTTTTAAATCGGGAAGAAAATCCGGGTGATATGAATAGTAGCAATTTCATGAAATGGATGAAAGAAAAATTTATTCCTAATCTTCCACCGAATAGCGTAATTGTTGATAATGCGGCATATCATAATGTTACTGAGGAAAAACTACTTTTAACCATAATATAGCTGACATGCAACGTTGGCTAAATGAACGTAATACTCCAATTTTACAAAACATGACGAAGGTTGAATTGTTTATTATTTCTATTATTATTATTATTATTATAATTATTATTATATATACAGGGTGTTCAATTTAAGTGTTTCACTATTGGTATCTCGAGAACCGTAAGAGATACGACGTCGGTTAAATTAGCAAACAATTTCTATAAGACTATTAAAATGAGCATTACAAAAAAAAATTTCAACCAGTGGTTCTCAAAATATAGAATTCAACTTTTTAATTTTAAATAAGAACCTACTCTTTTTGTTCGCCTATTCGATTCAGCATTTTTTTCTGAATACAACGATATTAAATATTTATACCCTTACATAACGAAAGAAACGAGAAAAATGCAAAAGAAAAATTATTTTCATATTTATTTCTACATGTAATCAGAGTGCCATGACAAAAACAATTGAATATTTTGTTTTCATCATTGTTTGGGCGATTTAGATGCTTTAAAAAATATTCTAAAAATTGTTCATTATTATTGCCATGCTGATTTATACATAATTCCAGCTTTTTGAACATATTACTTTTTTTTAAATTTCGGCCGTTTATGTGGGCAATAATATTTTCGATTGCATTTTTTAAATGCTGAATATCTGGATAGATAGTTTTGTAGACTTCATCTTTAACATAACCCCATAAAAAAGTCCAGGGGATTAAGGTCTGGTGATCTTGTGGGCCACGGAATAGGACTATAATTACCTATCCACCGATTTGGAAACTGTTCGTATAGGTAATCCCTAACTTGACGCGAATTGTGAGCTGGTGCACCATCTTGCTGGAAATAAATGTTTCCCAACTCAGCTACTGGTATGTCTTACAAAATAATACCCAGCATATTTTGAATTAAATTCAGGTATCTGTTACCACTCAATGTACCTTCGTACATGTGTACGTAAATATTATCACTGAAAATGGCAAACCAAACATTTATATTAAATTTTCGCTGGAAATTTCTCTCTCGTACAGAAACAGGATTTTCTCGGCTCCAGTAGTGTGTGCTTTTTCTACTTGACATGCCATTATTTGAATAATTGGCTTCGTCAGTCCAAATAATTGATTTTAAGATATCTGGATCCTCATTTATCAATAAATTACAAAATTCTAATCTTCGCTCACGATCAGCAGGATGTAAATGGTGAATTTTAATCATTTTGAGTGTTCTGTATTTATGTTTCTGTAAAATCCTATGGATCGTGCATATACTTAAATAACACTCAGCGGCAGCCATTCTAACTGAAGCTATTGGATTAGCTTCAAAATATGCTAATATATTTATCTCAGCTTCTTGATCTTGTACGCTAACTCGCTTCGATACGCGGTGGCGTATTTAGGATTTCATTATGGGGGGGGGGGGGCACACCTAACGGCACACGTCTATTGGGCACTAACCTCAAACATTATTTTTTCACATTAAATCTAAGTAATCAAGAAAATTTGTTATAGAGAAAAAATAAAAAGGATATTTAGAGGAGTGGTACAAATAAATGAAACATATTTACTTGCTACTTTTTATGACTACAATAAAAATTGTACGCGTCTGTGTTTCTGGAGTTGCCATTACATCAACAACTCTTTCCACATTGATGCTTTTTTGTCTATGAATGCTCAGAGAAGCCTGTCCATTAAGCCGATTCTGAAAAATAAAATGAATAGGTATTCAATTAGTTACAGTATATGACATGCTTCTTACTTGTCCAGTAGTGTTGCGGAGGTAACTTTTCACTCTCTTCAATGTGAAGAAAGATCGTTCTCTTGTTGCAGTGGATACAGGCAAAGTTACTAAATACTGAAGCAAACGAAAAATATTTGGGTAAAATGTTTCCTCACAACTCATTAATGCTTCTATGTCATTGTTTGGTAACGATGTAGAATTCTTTTTTAGGCTCTAAGACCTCAATGAAAATTCTGCTTTAATGGTGATCTTTTCCCCAAGAATATCATCGTCTTCATAATATTCCAATAGTGTGTACAGATTTGGAGTCCATTCTCTAAAATCATTATTCGGTGTAGGTAATAAATCTGAAGCGGCGTCCCGGTCGGCCAGTGCATACATGGCGTGCAACCTTTCGCCGAGACCTTAAACGTTTAGGAGTCATGTGGCAAGATGCACATGCAGTAGCAGAAGACAGATTATACTGGAGAAGACTCGTTGCCCGGTGTGTCTAGTTACACGTATAGGGAATAAGAAGAAGAGAATAAAACTGAAAAACCTTGAAACAAATTTCTATGGGACAAAAATCTTTCTTTCAGTACTGAAATAAATGTGTCCAAAAATGGTATGAATACAGTGGTTCTGTAATAAGTTTCTGCATCGCTTACGGGAGGATTTTTCTATGTCGCTGTTTATTTTATTTTCCACAGAATATGTTTTCCCAATATTTGAGGCTTCGTCAAAAAGTTTGTGAAATTAAATTTCTGCTGTTGATCTTAAATCTTCCAATACATCACATAGATTAGTAACCTGATCTAACGCACCCTTCAGATCTGTATTAAATTTTTGTAAATATTTACTAAGAGGTAAGCCACAAGCAAATATATATTCCACTACTTTGAGCGTAATAAAAAAATCACCAGTTAAAACAGAATTTGAAAGAACCAGTACATCCCTAGATGTCTGTCTATCAGGCCACTCTTTAATCGTAACTAAGGAGTGTAGGACAGGTTCAGGAAGTTCCACAAAGTCTTCAACTGCCTGAAAACGTTCAGTCCATCGTGTCCGACAAAGACTTTTCAAAGATTGTGCTTTAGTGTCAAGTTTGCTAATGTATTCATTTACAACTGGTTTTCGTTTAGGTGATACAAAAAAAATCTGATTTCTTGGATAGTACCTAAACAGTTTCTTATAGCAGGCACCGAGCAAGCATCAAACAGCTAAATGGAACACGTGGCCCATGCAGTGCACATAACGTGCCATCTTGAAAGATTTTTCTATAATGAATTGAACAACTCGTAAGTAACAGGTCATTGACGCCGCACCATCATACCCTTGTTCTCTCAATACCGCATCTCAATACCCATATTCTTAAACTCATTTATAATACTTAAGAGTATTCTGTACACTTTATGCTAGTGGTGCGCTGCGGGGTCGGCATGAGGGGGGACCGAGCACGTTGTTGCTTGCAGGCGGGGCTTATTAAGGGTCACACGTGGTTTTCAGTCAAGAAATTTATGTTTCCAAGCAAATGAAAGCGAAGTGACTTGAGACAGCGCTTATCTAAAAACTACGAGTAATACCACTTCTTCGTATATTTCCACGTAATACTGACCATAGTAAAAGTAAGTAACACCATATTTAAATAAAATTGAGAAAATATATTTACAGTTATCTTAAAAACTGTAATATAAAAATATGAAATTATTGTAAAATCTGATTCAGAATAAAATTCTATGAGACACTAATAAGTAAAATTTATATTTCTATTTAAAATTCTAAAGATTCGTCCTGTTATTTATCATCATTCAGAAAATATGCATACCTGCGATTTATTCAGTACGAAAGAAATATATAATTATGTACGTATTTAATTTAGTATATAAATATTTGATTCTAAATCAAACTATAATACGACAAAAATTTTATTCTTTCCTAGAATATACTTACCTGGGTTTTACCCAAAGAAAATGGAAACGTCTGTGTATAATTAAACTTAGGATTAAAATATTTAAATACACTACACACAAATTTTAATCTCATGAAACAGAATCATTAGAGACAAAAATTACATTTTCTTGGAAGAATTAAATATCAACTTTAGAAAAAGCGTGTTAAAATTTATTTTAGAATTTGAATATTTCACTTGCATGAATTAAACACAGTGCAGCCAATAAATCTCGAGAAATTTTGAATTGTCTGAATAGGGACACTTACAATTATTCTTAGGTAGGTACAGGAATAGATAAATAAATATTTTTGGGTAATGTTCACATTCTATTTTTGAATATATCTATACATAAAAATTTAATTTAAAATAATTTTTTACACAATGTTTTGCCTCTGTGATATATTGTGGCTTTCTGATTTCCATATTTCTAGTAAAGCGAGGATCCACAAGTTCCGGAAGAACGCAGTTTAAATAAAATTTCTCTAATTTTGGAAGCATATTATTCCAGAATTCATAATTTTTGTAAATATATTCTATTTTTATAGGGATTAGTTTCATGCCCAATCCATACTCCAAATATACAAATGCTTCGTTTGGTGATATGAAGCTGACCTTGTATTTGGTAATACCAACTGTGACTTTTGTTTAAATTAAATGTCTTGGTTTTGTCATCGTAAGCCCAAAATGTTACCTGTTTCATTTTAATTGCTTCTTCAGAATGAAGTTTGTATGAACCGTATGGACACTTTACTTCTACTAATGTATTTTATCAACAATTCCATCAGGTGTTGCTCCTAAATATGGTGTATTTTTATTTATAAATAGCCCACATGGATTAGTTTTTAGTTTTTCTTTTTCGGATAAACATTCTAAAGCCGATGCTTCCATTTCTTTTCCATGGCGAAGAGATGGTACATTGGATAAATCGCTTTTGTATAATAGTTTTTCCACTAATTTACCGCAACTAGTAGAGTCTCTACGTTTACAAATAGTTGCAAAATTAGAAGCTGTTAATATTTTACTTCTTTCCTCCATCCAAATACCACTACCAGCTTGCAATAATGTTAGTTTCTCTAACTCGTCTCTCTCTTATTTAGTTTTTTCTAATTTATTTAAATAAAGTTTCATTTCTTCTTTTAACTCTTCTTCTGATATATCGGGTTTTTCACATTGATCCCCATAATATTTATCATTATTTTTCTGTTTCTCATGCTTATATTTTGTTCGCCTTTTTTGAATTTTATTTGATAATTTTTGCATTCTTCGCATTTCCACGAGTTTACTATATTTTCCAGGACTACTTCCTTGGCACAAGGTTTTATGTAGTTGATAATGTGGTGTTCTACTATTAAAAGAGACAACGGCAGCATAAAAACGAGATTTATAGGAACGGCGAGCACTATAGTTAATTCTTTTACCCTCTACAAATTTGGCTATTATGGAGTTAAAATGTTCAACAACATTACTATTATTCACATTATGAATTAAACTTCTTGCATGTAAAGCTATCTCTTGTATAGCTCCTTCTAATTTGGTATGCACCGCGGGATATTCTGATCGAAGAGTCTGATAGAAATTTTCCTCACTTTTCTTTGTACAAAAGTAATCGTCACAATCTTTATGTTGACCAAATAGGTGACAAAGTGAGTTTGTTATAACAGTTTTTAATTCTTTTACTGAAGTTAAATTATTTTCTTTCTTCCTATAATTCAGTTTTTAATTCTTTTACTGAAGTTAAATTACTTTCTTTCTTCCTATAATTTACCGCTCCAACTACAGAATTTCGCAATCTCATCGTTTACCCCTCCAATTTACTTTTTAAAGTTTTATTGAAATTATGTTCTTGCTCTATTTCATGTATTTTATTACAAAAATAGTGCAATAAATGATTTGAACATTCTATTTTTTCGACAGTTATGTCACTGTATGTAGTTTTCAAACATCACGTCATTAAAGCAATTATCATTACCCCAAAATATTCACATTAGAATTTAAGTGACAGATAATGGGGCAGTTAATATTCCATCAGATACTGGACATTTTATTTCTAGAAAAATCATGCACATTACAATATCATTAGCAAAAATATTACACAAATTTAAAATTGCTTCTTGTTTGCAATTATACAAAGTATTCACTTATTGTCTGTTCGCTCCTAGCTGAAACAAGCCGATATTTTATTACTCCAATAGATATTACCACAAACAAATGGAAAATCCTCAGGTAGTGTGGAACAGGGACGTATTCGAAATCTGCATAAGAAAGGGAAAATGTCATTATTACAACTATACAGTTATACTCGTCATAAAATAATCAAATAATGGCAACTTTCCTTCACACTTTTTGCAGGCTTTAGGACTGTCAGGGAAATATATACAATTTTTTTTTTGCTATAAATTTAGCTGGCATGTTTAAAAGTTGCAGGTGAGCAGTTGTTGTCATTATTTACAAATAGCGAACTGTCCCTTTCTCATAATTTATATTTTCTTAAGAACTGTCATCTTCATCCAAAATGGAGTCGACACTATCAGAATTAACGTTGATTATGATAGATTGTGGCTGGGTATTAATAATATATTTATTCTCTGTTTCAATTACATGTTTTTCACAGTTTTCCCAAGAAGCTATAGTAATAAATTTTTCTTGTTGTTTTATTAACTCTACCACTGTTGAACTGAGATTTGGTGATTGATTATTTTTTTAAATGTTATTTTTATATTCGCTCCATATCATTTCAATGGGGTTAAATATACAATAATACGGCGGTAAACGTAATACTGTGTGCCCATTTTGCGAAGCTAATTTGTCAATATAATAAGATTTAACAAAACTTTTGCTTCGTATAAGGTCTAAGAGTACTTGTTTAGTGGCTCTCTCGGGAAAAGCAATATTATTTTCATTTAAAAAAGTTATCATATCACCTTTTTTTGAAGACATTATAGGGATTTTTTCCTCTTACCTCGAGTGATAGCTAGCATTGTCCATTACTATAACACTATTTTCCGGTATATTAGGAAGTAGTTGCTCCTTGAACCATTTTTCAAATAGTGCTGCAGTCATGTCTTCATGGTAATCAGCACTAGACGATTTTATATTTTTTGCTGATATTAATAATGCTCCATTCACCCAACCATTCCTACTGCCTGCGTGTAAAATAATTATTCGTTTTCCTCGAGAACATGGACTTTTCATTGCACATTTATTGCAGTCTTTTACCCAACCTTTTAAAATAACATCATGGGTATCAAACCATGTTTCGTCTAGATAAATTATTGTTCTCTGTTCATCTCGAAATTTCTTAATCTGGACTAGATATTCATTTCGTAATGTTTTTATTCTATCAGATTCCATGATATATAATCTCTTGTCTAGCTTCTTATAACAAAATCCCATTGATTTTAAACATAAATACAATGAAGTTCTTCCATAGGGAAAATTTATAGTATCTTTCAATTTGACAAGAAGTTCAGACAGTGTTAGGACTCTATTGTTGGCATATTCTTCTAGTCTCTCAATGACTTCTTTTTCAAAATTACCAATTTTTGAAAGTACAGAAGTAGTCCTCTTCCGTTTTTTAACTGGAACTCCTCGTTTTACAATGCGACGAACGGATGCGAGAGACTTTTTTGTCGCAATCGAAGTTCTTTTCAGAGCATTCGTTTCACCCACTTCTACAAAATGATTATACACATTTAATATAACTTTCTGCGTTTGTTCGTTGATGAAATATTTAAAACAATTTGTGTCTTCATCACTTTGCACAACGTCGGCATCGGTGTCACAGGTATTGACTTCGTCACTAACACTGGCAGAAGCATTGTCGACATCCCAGGGCCTCCACATTTCCATATTTAAAATTTCACTTACAACCGCTGCTAACTAATGTTACATGTAAACTGACTTAAGACGAAAGAAAACCAGGATTATAAAGGAACGAAATTCAATCAAGGGTGACTTAAATGAATAGTAGATAAAATAATTCCTAGAAATTATGATGATGGCCAAACCCGAAAACAATGTCATTAGCCGAAAACGTCTTCCAGGTAATTCTTAATTATACCTATTCAATGATAATACCTAGCTGTAAATACATTTCAAAATAATTTCAAAAAATTCTCTTAAAAATTTACAAACGCATATATCAAAATGAACTGAATACAATCCTTGTTCAACACTCCATTTACAACTGACCGCCGTTTGATGAACAAAGGCTCAAGAAAGTGGTTTATGGTTTGTGGTAATAACTATTGGGGTAATAAATTATCGGCTTGTTTCAGCTAGGAGCGAACAGACTTTACATCAGTAAGCCATTGCACACCGAGTTGACTTCATCGAACAAAGCATCGAACTTTTGCTTGTTTAAAGCCTGCGACGAGATGAGGTTGACTATTTTTGTGACTACCGGCATTACATTATCAAGAGATGTTAAACCACTCAGCCCATAAGGCTTGTTGGTGAATGATGTAGTGGAATTGAAGAATCGAATGTCCTACGTCTGTTTGAAATAAACTTATGAAACCATTTCTAATAATGAATTTTGTGATTAGTGACGTGCCCAAAATATTGTGTCGCGTGCCATTAATGGCACGCGTGCCATTGGTTCGCCATCCCTAAAAAGCAATAATTTTTATTTAACTTACCATGTACAAGCTTCAACACGCGTAAAACACGGCGTATAATTAGATTTTGTAATCATTTCTTTTATAATTTAACAGTTAAGGCAGTTGAGGTGACAAAATAAAAGAAACAAAGCCGTCTTGATTTTGAAAATAATTGCGTTTCCCCTGTATTTTAAATGGGTGAATTGAAATACTAGGGGTCTGTGACTGCCTATTACGGAATATTATTCCGTAACAATATGACAGAATGACCTCATTCTGTAACAGTTTTCAGTTATAAAATGTATGAATTCCATAGTAGTGTTAGAGAAAACTTGTTACATTACAAAAAAGTTAATTAAATATCTTGAAACAAAGGGTAGAAGGATCGAGAAAAATGTCAACAAACTAATAGAACTAATTGAACATCTTAAAGAGTCGAATAAAATCTCTCAAAATTGCTCTTCAATTTTAAAGCTAGTCGAATCTTAAAATTATAGTTATTCAGATTACGATTTTCGTATTTTTAACGTAAGTGACATTTCTAGTTTCATTATTTACAAATTTTAATTGTAGGAGTGTTTACCTGCAGCAGAAAAAGAGTTGCTATTGAGGCAGCTAAAAATGTCGATGTCTTATTTGCGATCTTGAACAGAGTATCTTGTTGGTGAGGGAGGTAAGAGGTAAATAGTTCGTGTTCCATGTTCTTAGATGGCAGCACATGAGCCAATAGTAGTGTAATAGTTGTTTTCCGGATTATTAGATGGCAGCATGTGGAAATTTCAAAATGTGTAGCTGGTAACTGACAAATGAGAACTCGTTTATCATTCATTTGGTTTGAATCAGTAGTGGAGAGCAGATCACCAAAAACCTATCAACCTATTACAAGTCAGAGTTTTGAATAGCACGTGCAGAAATTTGTTTGTTTGTTAAGGTAAGAAATATTTTTTATATGTCTTACAGATCCTGTACATCGGTATAAAACTACCAAAAACGCATCTATTTTTGTTGATTAATATAAAATTATACATGAGTGACACCTTTCATTGCGATTTTGTTCATTATTTACAGATCTGTGAGACTTACAGATTTGTTAAGAATTGCAGCATAAAAGTAATTAATAAATTATTACATTCGGTTACATTTTTACACTGGGGCACAAAACTTTAATTGTTGTATTGCTAGGCAACACAATCATTGGTGTTTTTGGTAAAATGCACTTTATTCTTTCAGAGTATGCCTACAAAATGCATTGTTCCCCGCTGTACCAGCAACAAGAGAGACAACCCAAACTTTTCATTCTTCAGCCTTCCCCAAACACCTGTTGTGTTCGAGCAGTGGGTTTCCAATTTACACTTGGTGGCTTTGATAAGGGATAAATCTAAATCTGCTGTGGATAAATACCGTGTTTGTGAACTGCATTTTGAAGACTCTTCATTTCAAACTCCTCTCAAACAAAAATTAAACCGTGGAGCTGTACCGTACGTACACGATGTTCCTGGTAAGTTTTTCTGATCTTTAAAACGTTTATTTTTTCTTTGACATTTTTCTTCGTATAAGTAATCATCCATAAACTATTTTACCTTGTTAAATGATAATTTAATAAAATCATTTTACCAACACTGCATCTCCAATAATTTTTAAATCTTAAAGGAAGAAGGTTTTTAAATAAAACCGTAAAAGTCTAATTCACACTGTTCAAATTTATTGAATGAAATTACCGACCGGTTTCGGTCATTTAATGACCATTATCAAGGTACCGGTTGAACATTACGAAAGTATAGAAGAACGATATGAAATAAAATGTAACATTAGGAACGTAAATCAACGTAGTCAAAAATTAAAAAATTGTTTCGGAAAAATAATTTTTTACGGTTTTATTTAAAAACCTTCTTCCTTTAATTCATCCTTCACACTTGGGCGTCCACCATTTTTCATCATTTTTTAATCTGTTTAATAGCATATTTTTACACTAACTGCTTCATTCAATTTTGTACATTTATATTTATTTGTATTATTATTATTTTTTATTTTTTTTTGGTATAGAATTTGAGATTCAAGAACCACCATGCATTTCTCAGAGTTCGGGTATTATAGACCTTCCCGAGAGTGAAAATGCAAGTGATGAAGCTATTGTTGGATGTTCTGTGGAACCAGTGTTCCACGATTTTATGGATAATCCCGCATCAACGTTACCTGAAGAAAGCATTTCTTCACAAATTCCCACAAAAGAATTTGGATCTACTCTGGCTGCAACGTTTTCCGACACGTTACAAAATCCTACAAAAGGACTTGAAACTGCTACACCTGGAACTTCCATTGCACGTGCTGGCACATCGCATTCTTCGCAAATTCCGTCTGGAGAATTCGCAGAAGGCCGCTTTGTTTCTTTGATTAGCGGTACCTCACGCTCCGTCACAGGTAATTGTATAATCCACATTTTACAGTAGTACTTAAATTATCCATTTCAATAGTAAAAGTAATTTGGAGTATATATTTGATGACATATTATTAATTTAGAATATTATTACAGTTCCATCGATATGTCAAAGTAATACTTTTTATTATTATTTATTTCATATGATTTTTATGACATACTAATTTACAGTATTATTACAATTCCATTACTAATACTTTTTATTATTATTAATTTAACATTTTTTTTAATACTCAAATTGTATGATATGTATTTTAATCTCTTTACTTTCGCGAACTTATGAATCAAAATAAAAAAAATCATTTTGTCGTATTAATCAATTTAAATTATGTATTGTATGACATATTATTAATATAGAATATTATTACAGTTCCATCGCTATGTGAAACTAATATTTTTTATTATTTATTTAACATTATTTTTTCATTATAAAATCACATGATTTATTGTATATTTTAATCTCTTAACTTTCTACTAGTTTCGCGATCTTATTAATCAAAATAAAAAGTCATTTTGTCGTATGGAGCTATTTGTTTCTAACGAAAATGGAAATAATGTTGAATATTAACTTTACATTAGTTTGTGATAGTGGCGGAACTATGTATTTTTTTAATGAATATTTATAATAAGTTCAATTTATTTCACATTTCTGTATAAATATTAATGTGTAAAATATATTACTTTCATTAATGCACTTCTTGATTTTATATTTACTTTATTATTTTTCCAGTGTATTTTATATTTCTCCTTATAATAACTTATTATGTTAATCGCCAATTACAATGTTTATTTATTAATCAATTTTATTTGTATTATAACAAATATATTTGCAACGATTATTTTTAGAAAAATTTAGAAAGAAACAAGCTAAAGATGTTTACTAAAATAACCCCTGTTTTGTTATATTTATAATAACAAAAACCTTAGATACTTGCTGTGCGTGGTTTAATTTGCAATATTGTGGAGAATACGATTTTGACAAAATACATAGGGCGTCATATTTAATATTTGAAAGTTCACATAAATTCCGACTAGTAAACATATAAACTATCCGCTTCAACTATAAAGTGGTGCGAAGATAGGAGCAGTTTGATCTTGTTTTCTGATTGGATAATACCCCGATATTATCGAATCAAACAACAAGATCAAACTTCTTCTATTTTCACACCACTCCATAGTTGAAACGGATAGAGTATAGAAGTATATTAAAAATTTATAATATAAAAGCAAATTATTAATAAATATAAACTTTTAGGGAGTTTTTCTTTGAGACATTCCATTTAATATTTACTAAAAAAAAAATTAGATTTAAATTTTTTTTTTCCAGAAAAAAGAAGGCCATACGGAGTTTTGAAAGAATTCGGGATTGAAAAGAAACAGGATCTGACACCGAGGAAACGGAAATGTACGGAGAGTATATTAAAATTAGAAAAATTCTTCGAACTGTTGATAAGAAGGGGGCGGCCAATCCCCGAAGACTTTTCAATGAAGATATGGGTGAAGTGAATTTCGTCATGTCATTAGAGAAAATGAATCCAATTCAACAAACATTCTTGAAGAGTGTTATTAGAAACCACTGCAAGAAGCCCGCAGCCAGGCGTTTCACTAATGAAGAGAAGGCGTTTTATGTGTCTTTGTATAAAAGTAGTCCTAGAGGGTATAGGAATTTGGCCAAGATTTTGCCAATGCCTACCCCTAGGACTCTTAACAGGAGCCTCAGTAATATTTGTTTGGAGCCCGGGGTTAACAACAAACTTTTTGGGTACCTTAATCGCAAATCCGAGATGATGCACCCGATTGACAGGTACTATTTGCTGATGTTCGACGAGGTATCGCTACGGCCACATTTGTAGTACAACAAAGGGTCCGATGAAGTCGAAGGATTGGAGGCAATTACCGAGGAACGAAGCTACAAACTTGCGGATCATGCTTTGGTATTCATGATCCGTGGCTTGCACAAATCTTGGAAGCAACCCATTGCTTTCTATTTCGTGCAAGCAACGGCTAAATCATGTGTACTAAAAACACGAATCACGCAGGTGGTGCAGGCTATTCACGAGCAAACAAAATTTGTTGTAGTAGCGTCAGTGAGTGACTTGGGCAGCAGCAACAGGACGGCAGTACGCTCGTTGAGTTCGGAGTATGGACGGCCAGACGAGTACATTTATAATGTTAATGGTTATGAAATTATACATGTTTTTGATCCGCCACATTTAATAAAGTGTATGCGGAATAATTTCTTAACCAAAAACATTATATTTGACGGGAAAGTAGCTAAATGGAGCGACTTGAGAACTTTGTATGACCTGGACGGGAATATAGCGGACAGTAAAATTACCAAACTAACAAGTGTGCATATTGCGCCTGAAGGCAAACAGAAGATGAAGGTAAAATTTGCTGTCCAAGTTTTCAGTCGCTCTGTTTATGCTGCTCTAACCTTCCTCTCCAAAACAGGAGCACTGTCCGCCGATGCCACTGCGAAATTTTGTATGCTAATGAATAATCTGTTTGATAGCTTCAATTCCACTTTGATTGCTCCCCGTCCTTTGTCTTGTCGGATCCACGATAAATCTGCTCATCTTGAATTTTGGGCAGAAGCTAAAATCATGTTGGGCAAATTATCATTTGTTGATGAGCATCAGAAAGCAGTACCTGTTCCGCCTTGTGTCAAGTTCTTTCTGGTGTCAATTCGAAATATCCAGACACTGTGGAGTGCTCTAAAGAAACTTGGTTTTAGATATTTGTTAACAAAATCTGTAAATCAAGATCCTTTAGAGAACTTCTTCGGTGTTGTTCGAGGATTGTGTGGTCAGAATGATAATCCATCATGCTCACAATTTGTTTCAGCCTTCAAGACCTGTATTATTAATAATACAGTGAAGAATAGTGCTGGTTCGAATTGTGAAGATGATGGAGGTTCATATCTCCTAGCTTTAAATTCCCTTCTTACTCCTTCTTCTGTCCCTGTTCAAACGACATCGTCTTCTGTTGATCCACCATTCCTGCGTCCATCTTCCCAGCCCACAGAATCCTTGAATAAGGATATGTACGAATTGACTCAGAGAGTTCGAACGAACACAACGGCGTACATATCAGGCTTCATTGGTAGGAAAGTATTACCGCATGACTGTCAAAGATGTGTTAAGTTTTATACAACTACAACATGTACTGACAGTCATGCGATAATACAAATCCGCGATTTTGGTACTCAAAAAAAAATTGTTATACCCCCAAGAAGGTATAATATCAGAAGTGGACAGAATAAAAAAAAAAAATTTTGAAAAAATTCCTGAAAATTTAAATAAGGAAAAAATTATTAAAATCTTAAGTTTCATTGGAAAAGAAGAATGGAAACTAGAGTTTCCATGCCCAGACTATGGAAGTATTGTCATTAATAAAATTAATACATGCATAGCCCATATCATGTTGAAATATTTTTTAAATATGTTGAATAAAAAAATTAACAATAAAGAAAAACGGGCAAATAATGTACTTGATAATTATATCCGCACATATTGTAGAACAAAAATAGATTAATATATTATTATTTCAATTTACTAATAAGTTACGTTAATGTTAATGTATACAAAATCATTAATAAATGACCCCTATTAATACCTTGTTTTTTTCTTGTTAATAAAATATATTTGCATTAATTAATGAGTTTTTTTATTTCAAATATTTGTATTCCTACCTAGTAATACTAGCAAGATTTTAAAATTCCCGCAGTTGTAGTTTAGTTCTATTTCCATGTTCATAGATGTCGCTGAACCTCTACGTAAAATACATTGACTTTCCAAGCTCTCTATGTATATAGATATGTTATCTCTGATTTGTGGGGCGTAGCACTTCGGTGGTATAGGATTATAACGACTGACATGAACCGAATAAAATTACGGTAACACAAGGAGCGTATACTAATTCGTAACATTTCGGAATTTTTCGTTAAAACACGAACTGAATCGTGACTGACTTACCCTGGTGATGCAGAAGTAGATTTGCTATAATTATGTACTCGTGTATCATATTTTTTTATTTGTTTATACATATAGATGAATTATTTTTTAATTAAAAATTTATATATTTTGTTTAATTACACCATTTAAAGTGAAGTACTTGAATATCAAAAATAATTAATATTTAAAGAATAAAAAAAATGCCAATGAATAAAAGTAAAACAAGAAAATATTTTATTCCACAGAATATACATAAACTAATAAACGAGTCTTGAAATATTCAGGGTGATAAAATATTCTTATTTAACAAAATTGTTGAACATGAAACACGAGAAAGGAACGAAGATATTTTAAACAAAAGAAAAAATTAAAAATTATACTCGATTATTTTTTATTTTTCAATCTAGGGTCCACAATTTCACTTAACAAATGTTGCATATAAAATGTTTTTAATTTTGGCTCCATTTGTTGCCAAAACAAATCGTCTTTATGGACATATTCGACTTTCATTGGTCTTGATGCGTGTCAAGTCAAACAGCAGACATGCAAAGTATTCTTTTTGAAATTTCTAATTGGCCTTGGATCTAATAATACCAATCATTAATTTTATTTATGTAACCGGATAAGTACTAAAATTGAATATATCGATGGCGTAGTGCACAAATGTTGTGAATGCAAAAACTAAACTTTCAAGAAAACTCAATTTGAAAGTTTGAACGTCTAAATCAAATCAGCATATTTTTCAGTCATTTTTAAAATTTGTTAACGCTTTTAGCAATTTAATAAACTTTCAAAGTGATATGTAAAATAATTAATAATTTTCGAATTCAACACATTAAATTGATTATTTTTTTTGTGTACTTAATACATTTGTGCATAGCATAAATGATCCGGATAACAAGAAATCATGTGATAATTGAAAATTAATTATGATTTTAAATGAAATAATTGCATTTATTTTAAGTGTTTATTAATTAAATTATTCTTACAAAATCAAGTTCTTGTATTACCATAAATTATAAAAAAAGTGATTTAAAAAAAAACTTTAAAATAAGACCAACAAAAAATTAACATCTATTCATCATCTTCTTTGTGTCTTTGTGGTTGAGAAGTTGAGGGAATGTCGTTTATACAGGGTGTAAATAAAATAAGTGCATTAAATTTAACCAGTAATGTAACTCAATGAGAGCAACAATATTTCTTAATAACTTTTTTTTCTAAGTCTTTTAGATTTTGAGTTAAAATTCTTTAAAGATTTGCTGCATATTTCGTTACCCGCCCATGGAGAACAAATGGCTGCTGCCGTATTCAAGTGGGATACAAACAGCTCAAAAATTGTCGTTTATCGGTTACACTTACAGTTACAATAATTAATAAACGAATCAAGGGAAATAACATTATTATTAATTAATACGTAATAGTACAATTTTTAAAATAAATAAATTTAAATTTTGGATAACAAAATTATAAAGTTGTATATTAAACCAGGCTTTTAATCACCTGTGAATAGTGTGAATAGAGGAAGACAAGAAGGGACGAGGTAACGAGAGGAAGAGCAAAAGCATAGTTATTAGGTTATGAGATGATTATTTATCGTCGACAAATCATAATAGTTTAAATACGTTATTCAAAAAATGTAAGTACAAACTTTTGTCCATTTAAAAGAGGTACATGAGTACCAATAATTAGACATCCATTTATTGTTCCCGCCCAAACATTTTTTAATGAAAATTTTTACAGCATTTTCGTCTGTCGAGATATGTATTGTGCATAAAAATATACCTTCCCAAGTAAATTCAGTCTCATTAATGAACATTATGAGCCATTCCCAAAATTGAAGTCTGTTATGTACAGAACTTTTTGCACATGTTATGGATATAACTGTTGCTTTTTTGCATATGTGACAATCCGTATTGTGATAAAGATGTACAAGATTAACAAATGTGCGAATATTAAGAACAGAATGATTTGGTGATGATTTGGAAACGCTCCGTGTAAATGCATTGGCAACTCCATGGCACTGTCTTTATGTCAACCGTGATGTCAAGTAAAATGTAGTACAGATACGATAAAAAAATAAATAAATAAACCATAGGTAAGTAATTACAATGTCTGTGTACTCGCATTTTGACGGAATTTACCTTATAAACAAGTTTATTACTAATGTCAAAATTTAATTGGAACAATTGACAGGACTGTCAATTGCTAAAACAAAATTTTTCATAGCTATTGTTACTGCATTCAATCACAAAAATATTTGGAACGACTCGTCAATTTACGGGGTGGTAAAAATGCTAAAATAATATGCGATTTCGAGAAAAAGTTATTAAGAAATATTGTTGGTCTTGACGAGTTATATTACTGGTTAAATTTAATGCACTTATTTCATTCACATCCTGTATATTGTGAACAATATTTTGGTATAATATTGCCGCGAAGAAGTGATAGTAGATTATTCCTCTTTTTTCTGAAATTGGTTTTCGTTCTTCATATTTCTTGGACAGCTCGTATGAATTCCATTCTGGGTGTGTTCCTTTCTTTTTCCTGCAAGTAACGTCAATCAATAAAAACTCTTCATCGTTTTATTCATACTTGTATTTTATCAGAAAAGTATCATTTTTGTGAAACCTCGTCCACTTTATTTTCATCCACTGGACCTTTTCCTGATTTGTATTCATAGTAGTGTTAGGGGAAATGTTTAACAAATTTCTAACACATGAAAACGTACCAAGTGAATTAAAAAAAGTTAATTCACAAAAAGGAGACCAATCTAATCCGAACAATTATAGAGGAATTTCTCTTTTAAGTTCAGTACTTAAACTATTAACTTATATTTTAAATAACAGACTTGAAATCTGGGTGGAAAGTCATGAAATAACAATAAGGAAGGTACGTTCGCTATATTCGTGGACCTTCAAAAGGCATTTGATTCAGTCCTGCACAAAATGCTGTGACAAAATTTATCAAATTGGAGTGAGTGGAAAACTTACAAGATTAATCAAAAATATCTACGAAGAAGCTACGACACAAATAAAAATTGGCAATGATACCACCGATATACCCATCAATAAAGGAGTACTTCAAGGGCAATGTACTAGCCCTATATTATTTTCACTTTACATATCGGATCTAGAAAATTTCTTCAGAAAACAGGGGCTAGAAGGTATATATTTAACCCATCGAGTTGATATGCTCTCACTTCAATTTGCTGATGATATAGTAATATTAGCAAAATCACCAGTAGATACTCAAAGGAAACTGAAAATTTTGGAAGAATATTGTAACCACCTTCAACTAAAAATCAATCCTGACAAAACGAAAGTTCTTCACTTCCATAGAGGGATACCTCCAAAACCAAGTATTAGATATACCTGTCAAAACATCATAAAACAAACCACGTCATATGTCTACCTGGGAATAAAATTTACTTCTGGGCTGTACACACAAGCAACACAAGAATTCGTAAATAAAGCAAAAGTAATAGCAGGGACAATAAGAACAACACTAATGAGGGCAAAGGTTGAAAATTGAAACACCATCACAAAACTCTAAAACGCAGTCCTAATACCGTCTGCGCTTTATGGAGCGGAAATATGGGCAACTAACACATTGGATATGCTAGAAAAAATTCAAGTAAACTACTTTAAAACAATTTACCACTTACAAAGAAATACCCCCAATTATTTTATAAGAAGAGAATTTGGCCAGCAAAAAATTGAACTACGAATCTTTGAAAAAATGTTAAAATGGTGGCTCAAACTATTGCTAGGAATGGATTATAGATATACAAAAATATGCTATAACAAACTCATGTCAATTAGTAAGAAGAAAGAAATTGGAGATGATAAACAATTAAAATTCAACTGGTTAAGAAAACTGGAAATTATGTTGTCAAAAGCAAATTTTGAATGGGTATGGGAAACCCAGAGCGCAACCGTTTTAAAAGAGGAAATGAATAATATTTTAATCTCATATCAAGAAGTCCTATACAATACAGACACCCAGAGAATTATATTCTCATCCTACAATTCAAACCTTAAAAATTATAACTTTTCTCAACTATATCTAAATTCCAATATCTCATTCCATGTCCTTAAACTAATAACACAGTTACGTTCCAGCTGCCCACACCACACCAAGATATACCATGAAGGTCATTGCTACAATTTCCAGAAAAATGAAATCTACACACTGTGTAATACGTACGAAGAAGACGACCTAGATCATTTCTTTCTACGATGACCAATGTACCAGGCCTTTCGTAAACATTACATCGCTAAACATCTCCAAAATAGCGCCGCGGAATCCAACCTAAACGACTTGATATCAAATGTAAATAAATCTACAGCTAATTCCATATATAACTTTTTCCATGAACCTGTGAAAATTAGAAACTTTATTTAAAATGTTTAATCATTTTTATTATAACTAGATTATAAAAGTATTATGTGAATACTTATGGAGTACCTTGAAAACTTTACTTGGGAAAAATAAAGAGACAATTAATCGCATAACTCATAATAATTCCGAACTAAGAAATAGTGATGAAATTGCAAATACTTTCAACGAATACTATATTAACAGCATTAAAGAAATTATAGAATCTATACCTACGAGTGGAATCATTGACAGCAATGAAAATAATTTCACTCAGTCAAATTTTGCTATGTTCAATCAAATAACACTACCAGAATTGAAAAGAATAATTTGGAAATTATAAATTCCAATAATAAGGTTGTAATTGATCATAATGAAATAGAACATGTAACTAATATCAAATATTTAGGTGTTATAATAGATAACACGCTTAAATTTAATCTACACGTAGATTATATAACAAAGAAGGTCGCTAAGAAAATTAATTTCCTATGTAGATTGAGGTCAAAATTAACAATGAATGCAAAAATTATAATTTATAACAGCATAATATTACCTCATTTTAATTATTGTGGAACGATTTTATTAGCTTGTAATAAAACACAATTAAATAATTTGCAAAAGTTACAAAATAAAGCCATGCGTTGTATTTTAAACTGTAGCAAATACACAAGAATTTCAGTAATGTTAATCTGTTTAAATTGGCTTGATGTAACTAAGCATATCACCTATAATTCATTAATTTTTATGTATAAGATTGTAAAAAACTTATTTCCAAACTACTTATTTGAAGCTCTTAATGTAAAAGATATGCACCGATATGAAACTAGAGGAACTGAAAATTTATATATACACACAGTTAAAATCTATTCTGTATTTTCGCAATGTATCAAAAATTTTAATAAGTTACCAGATGATGTAAAAAATTGTTCTAGTTTAAGGTTGTTTAAACAAAATGTTAAGAAACATCTATTAACATCTAATTTGTAATCTGGGCTCTTTATTTATTTATTTATTTATATAACTTTGCTTATAACTACTTATATTTCCTTATATTTCTTTATATGATTTCTTTGTATTATATGGTTGTAACTAGCTTAAAGGCTAAATAAATAATTATTATTATTATTATTATTATTAATTACAACCTCCTTTTTATAAGCACTAGCTTGATGACAAATAAACGTATTATTATATTAAGTAATTACAATGTCTGTGTACTCGCATTTTGACAGAATTTTACCTTATAAACAAGTTTATTATTACTAATGTTAAAATTTAATTGGAACAATTGACAGGACTGTCAATTGCTAAAACAAAATTTTTCATAGCTATTGCTACTGCATTCAATCACAAAAATATTTGGAACGACTCGTCAATTTACGGGGTGGTAAAAATGTTAAAATAATATGCGATTTCGAGAAAAGTTATTAAGAAATATTGTTGCTCTGCACGAGTTATATTACTGATTAAATTTAATGCGCTTATTTCATTTACACCCTGTATATTGTGAATAATCTTTTGGTATAATATTGCCGCGAAGAAGTGATAGTAGATTATTCCTCTTTTTATCTGAAATTGGTTTTCGTTCTTCATATTTCTTGGACAGTTCGTATGAATTCCATTCTGGTTGTGTTCCTCTCTTTTTTCCTGCAAGTAACGTCAATCAATAAAAACTCTTCATCGTTTAATTCATACTTGTATTTTATCAGAAAAGTATCATTTTTGTCAAACCTCATCCACTTTATTTTCATCCACTGGACATTTTCCTGATTTGTATTCATAGTAGTGTTAGGGGTCATAGTTTCAGTAAGTTTTTGTAGATCGTAAAAATCTTCAATCCCCAAATTATTTACATAATAAGGTCTTGGCTTTCTTCGTGCCGTCGATTTCAGGACAGACCGCTCCCTTGTAGTATAATTTTCAGCCTCTAAGTGTAATTGCTCAGACTCCATAAATTTCATATCAATTATTTCTAATTTATTTATTTTATTCACTGCGTAGAGCATTGCAGCTGCTACATATTTATTTCTATTCTGTCCCCCACACGTATCAGTGAATGTAGAGACATGTTTTACATTTTGTGCTAATCCATGAATATATTTTAAAATACAGGTTCCAATTTCCGTACTGCCTTTTTTCCATGGGTCTTGTCCCATACATAACAATGTCCACCTGCATTTGATGCATCAAAGTGGTAAGATTGTAAACATTTAACTTCAGCTTATAAAAAATTTGATTATCTCCGGCAAAAAGTACTTGCAAAATTGCATAGCATCTGTCTCTTTTCTTATGACTATCGTATTCCTCTTTTAATGGCGCTTTATCTTTTGCAGTATCCTAAGCATTACATTTTGGGCATTGATCTTTTTCGGAATAAAAAAGTCTAGAGCTGGCTCGTATTGGTGGAGAATCTTTTGATAAACAAATCGAGAAACCGGTGTTATATTTCTAGTTACGCAAAACTCTTCACTGTAAAGTCTATGCATTACAGATATGTTCAAATCAGATCCTAAATATTGTTTGGTAGAATCTCGTCTGCAGTAATGCGATTCGACACGTGGGAAACTATCTATATGCTCGTGAACAAGTAATGCACTTGCTTCATCTGTTAAATTATGGGGCTTTGTATCTCTTCTTTAACATATCCGACGTACATGCCATTATTACTTACATTTTTCATGCATGTTTCGACAACACGATGGGATATGGCGAAAGTTTTACAAAAAAAATCAAACATACCCTTTTTCTTTTAGATAGTAAATTCGTGATGTTTTTCGTTTTAATTCAGATGTCCCTACGGTTCTCCTTTTCACTGGTATATTAGTAATCAAAGAACTCAAATGTAAATTCTGTTTATTATAGTCAGCCAACTTATATACTTGGCAAATAACCTGCCTTTGATAATTAGAGAAAGTTTGAGTACACTTATATCTAGAACGATCACAATTTGCAATTAAAGGTGTCTTTTCTGCAACTTCTTTTCCACTTCTCACACAAAAAAAGCTCAAAGAAGAATAGGTAGCGGAAATAGGTGCTATTTCGCACACGCCAAGTTGCTCCGAAGTAAATCTCTGAGCCACAATACTAAATTAGCTGTCTACAAAACACTTATAAGGACAGTGGTGACCTATGCGTCGGAGACATGGACACTCACCGCCGCCACGGAAAGAGCGCTGATTCTTTTCGGAAGGAAGATTCTCCGCAAGATATTCGGCCCAGTCAACGAGGGGGAGTGCTGGAGAATCCGTTTGAACCATGAACTTGAGACCTTGTACAATGAACAAGATATTGTTGGGTTCATAAAAACACAAAGACTAAGGTGGGTTGGCCATGTAACCAGAATGGAAGAGGACAGAACAGCTAAAAAGATGCTGAACAAAAAGGTACAAGGGGTAAGACCAAGAGAAAGGCCGAAGGGCAGATGGATTGATGACGTTGAAAAGGATCTGAAGAAAATTAACATGCCCAATTGGAGAGCAGTGGCAAGGGACAGAGAAGCATGGAGGCGGAAAATAGCGGAGGTCAAAACCCTTAAAGGGTTACAGCACCAGTAGAAGAAGAAGAAGATTTATATATTTCATTCCACTAAGTCGTTTTCCATTCAAAACTTTTTTTTCAAGAAGCTTTGTCAGCTTTTTTCCTCTTCTTTCCTTTCTCATTTCTTTGGACATAATCCTCTTTAGGTGTTTGTTCATCATCGGAACTCAATTCTAAATAAGGAAAAAATGAATAACTGGAATCTATGTATGACTCAGAGTGACTGTCGTCAAGAATGTCGATTTCCTTTTCATCATCAAGGTGTAAAAGTTTATCTTCTAAAACATTCTGTTTTGAAATCCAGATGTACAAGGTACGGTAACAATATCTGATTCTACTTTCTGATTTGGGACACAATTCTCTGAAAAAAGCTAAATATATACAAATTCAATCAAATTACAATAATCAACTTACCAGGATTTGTTTTCGACAATGCTAGCGCCAGTTCTACTAAGTTTTTACCTTTCGATGACATTTTACGTATTATGAATTAAAAACTCATTTACAATTACAATTGCATAAATTAGAAACGAAGACAACAAATATGTAACCCCCAAATCACTAAATATAACTTAACGATGTGTTAAGTACCCACCTAGTTCAATTTGTAGATAACTTTTTGAAAACAGAAATGTGGTGAGTGACTATACAAGTGCGCATGAGTATTTTGAATTTCTTGTACTTACAACAAACGATAGATAGCGCTGGTGGCTTTAAATAAGCATAAACATTTGTACACAATGGATTGTTACATAAAAATATACCTTTTTGCATACTTAACTCAATTTCACCCAAAAGTGCACTTATCACATTTGTGCATTACACCATCGATATGATATGAAATTTATACTTACACAACACACTAGAATTTACCTGCAAGGTTGAATGCGAGAAGTGGTAGGAGAGTCAATTAAAAATCGTTGGATATATATGTAAACAGTATATTGAAGAAAGGAATGTATAGAAGATTAAAGCATATATAAGACATAATAATAAGAAACAGGCAAAAACGGGCAAGCGTGTTAAACAAAACAGAACCATAAACTACCTTCGAAGATGTCAGAAATGAAATACGTTTCCGTTCCCGACGGACAAGCTATTCAATCTTTTGAAAATTTTCTCAAGTAACATATAATAAATTTTTATGATGCAAAACTAACCTGGAATTCCTTAAATCCTAGAACTGACGAGCTAATATATTTTACTTGTCAAATAAAATATATCTGCCGAGACTGTAAATGACATATTCGAAAGCTGATATGGACACAGGAAATAGTTTCTATTGTAACAACATAACTAAACTGCCGAAATGAATTTCGAAGTGAAAAGCGACACATGTGTTCTTCTCAATTACCAAAATATTTACAAATACGATCAACCAATTTAATCATCTTAAAATATTTTTGCTACCTTTACTACACATGTGTTATATCTTTTGTCGTATTTCCAAAATTTTAATTTATTGTTTCTAACTGTCATCTGGATCCATTCGGTAAGCAGAATGTGGACACTTTGTTTCCATGATTGTATCCTTGTCGACAATACGGTCTGGAGTTGCACCCAGAAAATTTAATTTTTCATAAATAAATAGTCCGTTTTTATGAATGTCTATGTTTTCATGTTCTGCTAATGCTTTTATAGCTTCATACTCATGAATTTTCCCATGTTTTATTGATGGAATTTTTTTTAGATTGGAGTACAATATATTTTTTGAGGGATCTGTATATTGCCTCATTTTACAGACAATTGCAAAATTAGACGCTGTTAATAATTCTCGCCGTAATTCCAACCACTCCGCACTACCACTTTGTAATATTGTACGTCTTTCTATTTCCTTAATTTCGGGTTTTGTTACTTGTAGCTTCTTTAATGTATTTTCTGTTTCTACTTGCCTTCCTTCGTCTGACATATTGGGTTTTAAACAATTTTCTCCGTAATCCTGATCATTATAATTCTTTTTGTTAGTGAATAATTTTCTTCTTGTATTTCTCACTTTCAGGTTATATTTTTTTATTCGTTCTAATTTTGCAGATTCTCTTTTCTTCATCAAATGAACAGGACTTGTTTCATACACAGTTTTATGTAGTTTTGATAGAGGTGTTTTCAATTAACAAAAACTCGCAAACAATTCCAAACCTAAGAAAGTGATTTTTCTTAAAGCCAATGGTTAAGATTATTCATAACAGGGGAGTCCCCTCACTTGCATGTCGACAGGAGCCCCAGGATCCCTCTTGAACACCAGAGAGATCATTCTCCATCTCGTGTATGCCTCTTGCGTCAATCTCACCCTCTCAAAAGTACATGAGTAAAATCGTGTGTAATTGGAGCATCTACCCGTGCACACTGTTCTACTCTTTCCTCTGGCGTGCGTATGGAAAGCTATTCTCCTACCTGAGTAGTCCTGCAATTCCGTTCCCTCCTGAACTATTCTGTTGATTAGGGCCCACTTAGCCCACATTTTCAAGTGGTTTCTGTATAACAGCTCCTGTAGAGATCTTAGAAGCCCCTCCTCTATAGGATTTGTGACAGATATGTCGTCAAATACAACCTTGCGGGAATTCCTTCTGGCCTCGACATAAAGTCTCAGGAGCTCCTTTCTAAACTCGTAGAGAGTATATTCGGTTAAACTAATTTCCGATGAGAACCAGTCCCATAGCAACAGGCACAAGGAGCGTTTCTTGTCTAGAATTGAGACACTTCTGTACAGGTTTCTTGTTGTTGGCAAAATGATTGGTCTGACATAAAGAGGAGAAGGGGAGAAGTACACCTGATGGTATATGTAGAAGGTGCGCTCTTTAGAAAAGTCACATGAATTAAAGTTTCCTTACAGGCACTGAGACCTAGAGGTACCTCGCTTATGATCAGTGGGCAATACGTAAAAGGTATAGGAACCCAGGGGATTGATCCCTCTTTGTATATCACTAAATTTGGCGAGCCTTGGATTCTCTCCGTTATAATCGCCTTGTTGAAATGTATCTTGTCGACTGCTATGTCACAAGAGTCTATTGTGCAGTACAATGGTCCCCTGTTTAGTGTAGTATCCATATCCACATCCTCCTCACTCCACAAGGGATGTCTAGAGATTCTCTGTTGTATATCGTCAAGGTAGTGATAAAAGATGTTATATATCCTCCCTTCTGGGTCATTGATCGTATTTAGTACCATTAATTTCGTTTTAGCTTTAAACAAATTGAGACTGTGAGCTCTATCAGTATTAACAAGGTATGTTAGCAGCAGCAAATAGAAGTAGTCCTCCTCTCCCCCTGAGTACACACAGGACTCGTACTGCTGAGCTATCGAAATGACCGGCAGAGGGATGTGCTTTACCTCTATCTCAGGCAAAAAGATGTTCTTCTTGGTGTGCTTCTTGTGAGTCGGACGCTCAGCAGATCTCACTGCCAGCACCGCTTCTTCTTCAGAAGAGGTGATGCGGGGCATGTATTCCTCAGGCATGCCTGTCTCTCTTATTGTACTCTCACATTGGAATCGTGTTGTGTCCACTCCGAAAGGATCCGCCCATCCAAATTGAGTTAAAAGCAGTCTTGTCGGACGAACATAAGCTTGTTCTGTGTCTTCTTGAGTCAAATAGTTGTTCTGCAACAGAACGTATTGGACACCAGATGAGCACAATGAGCTAAGAGATCGACTCAGTATGTTGCGCATATGGGACCTGGTGACCTCTTGAACACATCTGTGACCTGACAGCTCGGAAACTGTGGACAACAAACCGCACTTTGCAAAGGTGTCCATCAGTACGTCATACGGTGTTTTCTCGTTACCAGCTTCGAGGATGGGATCCCATATTGTGTGGGGAACTTCAGAGGACGTACTGTCATAAATGAAGTGGAAATACAGGAAACTTAACAAGAATTGAGTGCAGTTCACTCTGGAAAACTCTGTCAAGTTAACAAAAGGTGCTATCATAACTTCGTTTACTGGTCGATTGACTAAGGAAGACAAGAAGTCGGCACTTCTATGTGATAAGATCCACATGACAAATTTGCGAGCTATTATCACAGAATAAGAGAGGATTGGCTCTAATTGTCTCTGAGATGTACCGAGCCGGGTGGGTTGAGACTTGGGTTGAATCTCCTCTATCTTTCTTAGTACATCTACTCCTATGTAGTCAGATTTATCCAGAGTAAACTCCTCCTCAGGTATAACACTTGTGCAGTCTTCTTCACATGAGAATACCAGAGCCCGCCTTCCCTGTATGTCTTCTCCTGACATCATGCGTTGTGCCAACGAAGAGATAGCATATAAAAAGTTGGCCTGGAAGCATATTGTATAGTTGATTCCGGACTTTGCATAAAGTGTAGCTGTGTCAGATATAATCTGTATGTAACTTGCGAATAGGAGATTCTGATTGGCCATCCCTCCCTGCTTTAGAGCGGGACAAGGTAGACGATGAGTAATGGCACCAGAATATATGGGTCTTGTGTACTTCTTCAATTCTTCAAGGGGCACTGTTGTCTTTTCTCTGATAAGGGTCTCTATAAGGTTTGTCATCTGCTCATTTCCCTTCACCCACCCTAAGTTCCATTAAGGTTTTCACACTTGATATCATAGTTCCCACTTCTAACACCTGCAGCGGCGCTCTTCGTGCGCGCAGTCGGGTTGTGGAGCCAAAGTAGGGAGTGTGCGGGCCCTTGATCTGCTTTAGTCAGTTTCGCACATTTTGATCCACAATCACTAGGACACACCTTGGTAACCAGTCTGTGGGCACTTGTTCCCACCTCATTAGTCTGTAACACCTTGATATGTAGGAACCAAGGTGGAATAATTAATTCTTTTTCCACCAACAAATTTTGAAATAATGGAATTAAATTTTTCAACATAATTATTATTTACATTTTATATTAAACTCCTTGAGTGATAGGCCAAATTTTTAATACTTTGTTCTAATCCAGGTAGGATTTCTTTATGGTTGACAATAATTGATTGATAAAAGTTATCATCATCAGTACCCCGTCTTGTGCAGAAATAATCAGCATAGTTTTTATGTTCACCTAGGACATGAGGAATTGAATTAGAAGCCGAATCATCTCTGAATGGCTGTTATCGCTATTTTTTCTACAATTAATAGCCCCCGTAATAGCATGTCTAAATCACAAAATTAAATTATTTATATGCCTTCTTATATTTATGTTGAATCGGGTATCCTGCATAATAATTTTTAATTTATTGCAGTAGTTTCTCAGTAAATAATTTGAACATTCAATGTTTTCAATTATTAAGTCCTTACATGGCCGTGCATCTAATAATATTTTATACATGCTACTGTCCCCATCTGCTATAAGTCTGTAATTTATACCATACATCTCTTCACTTTTTTCAAATTCTTCCAATAAAATAGTACTTTTCATATTGGTGGATGATTGTTAAAATAATTGTGATCTTTGGGAGTTTGATTCATATTCTCGGCTTTCGCACAAGTAATATAAAATTTATTTTTCACCCCAAGGAATAATACTTTTCCAAAGTTTTCACCAACGATTGCAGCTGTACCAGAGAGACAGCACATTATTGAACTTTATTAGATATAAAAATACAATTTCTTTTTATTATATTCTAAAAATAAAAAATGAAAGGAAAATAATTTGACCGAAAGTAATTATACTTATTGAGTAATGACAAATAAATGGTTTTATTTCGCTCTGTTAGTCGTTTTGCTTCAGTTATGTAATCGGGATCTTTAAATTTTTGATTTTTAAAACTGTTACCCAATATAATTTCCGATAAAACACATTTTAAATAAAATAATTTTAATTTCAGAAGCATACAGTTTTCCCACAATTCTGTACCCCGATATATATCCTCTGTGAAAATCGGTTTATTCGAAGTAGTAAATATTATAAACCAACATTTTTCGTTACTACATATATTCAGCTGACCCTGAATCTGTAATAATTTTTTATAATTAATAAAATATGAACATTTTCATGAAGAAGTTTGTAAATTACCTGATAATAATAATTATAGGTTCTCTTCAGCCGTATACTTCCATCTGGTAAATTTTCCAAGCAAATTTTATTTTTCAACTCCTTTTGTCCCATTGCCGAAAAAATGTCGCATCATTTCTTTGCCGAAACAGGCATTTAACCTCAACAAGGCAGTCTGTATTTGTTATTCCTAAAAATATAAATAAGTACTAAAAATGAGAAATTCAAACAGTGGTAATAATATACATACCGTCTGGTGATGCACCAACATAACAATTTATTGTATCTATATATAAACCGCAGTTGTCGACACGGATATTTTCTTCCCTTTTTATTTCTTGGAACATGTTGATAACAGTTTGTTCATGTCGTTTACCGTACTCCGTTGCGGCACATCGAGTAAAACAATCATGTTTCAAAATTTGTTTAACTAAAGCGTCACATGATGTATAATTTTTTCTTTTAATAACGACCAAAAACTGAAGCCGTTAATCTATTTCTTTTAAAAAATAAGTAGTCGGGATTTTCAAACTGCCCCACTGTTCGCCGCTCTATTATATTTATTTCTTCTTCTGTTACCTGTACAAATATGATATATGTATTTTATTACAGGAGAAATAATAATATTGGACAATTACCTTCAACTCGTTTAATTTCCTGTTATACTCTGATGCCATCTCTTCTACACTTAATTCAACTGTTACCAAATAAAAGTGTAACAATGATATCTTTAAAAAAAATCACTATTAAATTATTTACCGGGCCGCTGAACTCAGTCTCGAGTGAGGGGTGGATTCAAAATCGTAAGCAGCGACAAAATTTCTATTTTATTACAAGGGCGCCATGCTATTCAATCCGGTACTTTATCAACTTCCTAAAATTCTCGCTTAAAATCCTGAATAGCAAAAGAATTATAAGCAGCAAACCAATAGTGAATGAAATAAAACTCTGGAATAATCTTAACTACACGCTAGATTTATTGATGATAAATAGTTTTAAATAAATGATTATACAAAGTGTTCAATACGAATGTTAATTTTTAGAAAAAAATATAAATATAAAAAAAATATTATAAATATTAGCCACGCAACCAAGTATCGCTACACTCAACAAATATGACTAAACTGGGCGTACAACCGATCTCCGACTTTATGAATGCATTCGTAAAATTGCGGCCCCCACGAAAATATATTAAAGCACGACGCTGTATGGCTTTACAACAATAAAAATAATATTCGCCGAAAGAAACAATTATGTATGTATATGGTAAGTATCACCACTCCAACAATAAACATAACAATAATATCATGATCATCAAATAATATATATAGCATAAACTATTACGATCATTCAATATAACGAACTAAAATATGATCATCGAATCTTATTAAAATACCAATCAAGAATCAATTATCGAACTGTGATGTGCAAGAATTCACAAATAAAGAATAAGTTCAAACGGGTGTCAAAACGAGGAAAGCAGGTCGGGACCGTATCCGAGTGACTATGGCGAGTTTCGTATAATGAACTGAAACGGGCTCACCGGGAAATATTGTTAGCTCCTGGATCGTCGTCGTCATGTGCTGCAAATATGACTCGTTCTAGCCGCAACTGCTTATGAGTACTCGATTTTCCCTGCGCTCCCTGACTCCGGTCCTGTCCCCAAATGTTCTCGAAGAAATATGCGGTGTTCACGTATCATAAAAAAAAAGGCTATACAGAAATACTATATTATAATAACCATCGAACGATGTACGAAAGAGACCAACACTTACGCAATCCTCAACTGCCCTTTTTTGGATTTAACTGTAAAACGACGATGTGAAAAATACAATTGAAGGTGCTAATCCGTCTTCCGACGATAAATACGACTTGTATTTTTCTTCAACAATAGCTGGAAACTGATCCGTTTTCACAATGTGCCATCAAAAATAAAAATTCACTTTGAAATCACAAACTCGTGCAATATTCACAAAATGGCTTATTCCACGCTACTCTCTTCAACGATTTTTCACCAAGTCCTCACTTCAGGTAAAGACTCTTTTAATTAAACTCCCAAAAACCTCGCAAAAGTTAAACCCGAATGAAATTAATACCTATAGTGACATCTGTTGGCTCTACCGCAATCAATCGACTGGTCTACAATGTAGTATTCTGTTTTTTTTTTTTATTTCTATGAAAATTATATCGGAACTTAATGAAAAATAAAACGTAACACAACATTAATTACATATTTCCCATAATCCGAGTTCTTAGTAACATTTTATTTTGATTTTTTTTTGGAGGAAACAGACGTTCTCTCTTATAAATATTCCTGTTTTGAATTTTCCCCAAATATTTTTTAAAATGAAATCCAGGGCTTTCTTTGATTATTTTCTTCTAAGGACCTACTTGTCAATTCGGCCCTTTAGTAAAATGAAGGCCAGCGAAGTACGCTCGCCTTTCGTAGAATCCCCGCTGAATTAAGTTTAATCGCTTCCCACAAGTAAAACGCGCTACAAGGGACATAAAACACTCTGAAATGTTATTTGTTTCATTCCCGATTAATTGGTCCGCTTTCACAATAACTTTGTCAAAAGCACCTGAAACAACAATAATAATAAGTACTGAAAGCTGAATTTTTTGTATATAACTTACCATTAATATAGTGTTCTAATCCAGTAGATTGAGCAAATCACTTCCTTCCTCACTTTTTAAAATACTGTCGCAGAAGTATGGTTTACAATTTGTGTGATTGCCAAATATGTGTTGGGGCCCATTTTTTAAATCAAATTTTAATACTTCTGCTTCTCCACCGGTATTTTCATAAATACATCTTTGGGCTATCTTTTGCAAAGCTATTATTTTATTTGCGGTTAATAACTTTCGAGCTCATATATTTATATTGGTATCTTTTTTAATGGCATACAATGGTTTACCATAGTTCTTGATGACGGAATTGGAACATGCCATCTTCGTTACATGTTGCCCATAGCTAACATTTTCCCGTATTCTTGCATGTACGCTTGAGTTACGATCAGCAACGAAACATTTCATGGCAGGAGATGTGCCTGACCAATTTTTAAAACATTTATGTAAAGAGCCTTGATCTTTTTTATGGAAGTCCGAGCACATACGCTGTAAAATTTGTTCCGAACTCCAATATTCAGAATTTTTTAGTTTTCCAGCCTATGAATACACCCTAAAATAAAGCGATTGAATGTAAAGATTTAGTGTTAAACATCTTTATTTCTTTACTTACTACTCCAGAAGCTGCATTATAATTATGCCCATATGATCTTTTGCTCCAGCCTCCATCAACATACACGGTTATGCAAGGCACACCATCTTTATCAAATAAATTATTTTCCGTTGCATATTTCAATTCTTCTTTCCCAGCTAATTCCATTTCCCCCTACAAGGATTCTTTCCAAACCTAAAATTAAATATAATTTAACATAATTATATTTTTCATCCTAAATAACATCATACCTCTTCTAATTTCATTTCGATTTTTTGAAATGTATTAAAATTAACTTCTGGAATGTTCATACTGGAAATTATTTGATTTAATTGTCCGCACGTACTTCCGGCCGCCAACGTTCCTCATACAGTGCCAGTATTAATATTATTTTTTTCTGGCTCTTCCGTATAAAAAAACCGTCACATCGCAAAATGTGCATTTCAAAAAAATTTGGCAGACAAGACCTTGACCTCTGGTTACATCATTTACAATATTCTGTTTTCCAACAGAGCATTGTCTTGCATGTATGTATTGTAGGTCTATAAGTTTATCACATAATTCAAACCTACGATTCGATTTCCGTCAATTTTAAAATTTGGTAATAACTCATTACTTTTTGCTATAACTAATTCATGTTAATTAATCTACAAATACAAAAGGAATGAAAAAATATGATTGAGATTAAATAGTGTTTTTTATATTATTTACCCATTATAATCGTCTTCATTCATAAAGGACAATGAAATATGCTTGCTCGTATTAGTACTATTTCGTGGTGGTGTAGTACAATATACAATATTTGATGAACTTGCTTCATTAGTTTCATTGCTGTAAAAGTATGTATTTATTAAATTTGCAAACTTTTATTTTTCTTATAGGTAATTTGAGAATTATTTATTGTTTATGAATCTATAGAATATAATATGAAAATAGCACAATAATATATTACGAATATAAATGTAACGAGTTATTTAAAATAAGGAAATTAAGAACAATGCTATTATTTGCAACTATATGTAGTTATTTATTAATAAGATACGATTAATAAATTGAAACAACTCGTAACAAGAGTACAATGCAAAGTAAACACAAGATAATAATTAAACTAAAATATAGATTTAAATATGGCAAATAAATAATTTCACACATACGTGAATACTGTTGTTTGAGATTGAGCATGTAACTTTCTCTGAGCTTTACTAGCCATATTCCGTTTTTTTTGCATGCCTTGGACGTGGTTTGATTTTTTGACCCACATTATAAAATAATTAAAACAAAAATATGCCAGATATAACACGATAACGAGAAGTCAAAGGTAAAACTGCACAAATCAGTATATACACAACGACTGAGTAATAATTATTACATAGTGTGTATTTATATTATTATCATTAAAATTTAAAGGTAGTATAATTTTAAGTGGGGATGATGAAAACCAATACAGGGGTAAGTTCTTCTGATGGGATTAAATTTGCAACAAACGCAACCAGTTGTATCATAAGCTTTTGTAATTAGCCAATGGGGGAGTTTTCGAATTTTTGATTTTTTTATGTTAAAATATTTTTGAATCTAAACGGTTTGCACTTTGCGAAATTGTAAAAAATACCGGAGAAAAAAAATGTTTAAATTTGGCAATATTTTCTTCCCGCCATTATTGCGTACTGAACATCAACTATGTGCGAATTAGATCTCGACATACGTGTCCAAAACGTGCTTCATAGAAAGAAACAGAAGCAAACCGTAAACAAAGCCACCTGTTTATGTTTACATTTGACAATTTAACTTCTGATTTGTGCTTATCACATTTTCTACGTTTTACGTTTAAATATTTAAAATCAAATAATTTGCTTCTTGCGAATTGGCGATCATCAGGTATGTAAAAAAAATATGAAAAGAATGTGAATAATTAATGAGTACGTTTTAGTATGATTAAGAAAAAATGTTTTGTACCAAATTGCTCCAACAATTCGGAGGAACATGGTAATAAAATATTTATAACAGTGCCGAAGCTGCCAGAAATAAGATTAAAATGGTGCGAGACTGTTGGACAACAATTTGAAACATTGCGAAACTACGGTCATCTTTATTGTTACGAAGATCATTTCGATGTAAGTTTAATTAAAATTGTAATATTTTGACATACTTATGTAACCTATTTTTAGTTGGAAAAGGATGCATTGAACTGGATGTATTATAAAACAATGGGTCGAAATATTATTATAAAAAAGGAAATTGTACCGAAACCTATGTTAAAAGAAAACAAGGAATCTCAATTAACACCATCGAGCAAAGAAAGAAAACAAGGAACTATTGAACATATTTCTACAGCTCGAAAACGTTTGGATTTTGATACTGCACAAGCTTGAACATCAACAGAGCGTACACCTGAGAAAACTGAACCCTGCACAGTCGCTTACATTTCATCACCATCTGGATCTTTCAAAACGGTGAAAATTAACGTTTTTAGGGATATAGGTGTTTAAACGCAAAGTAATTTGCACAGTGTAGGTATAAACACAGAAACACGTGAAAACAGTGAGCACTCTTTGTACTTTGGCTGATTTCAAAAAAATGGAAATCATCTCACCGACAAAATCATTAACTTCTTGCATTTCTTTGGAACCATCGTCAGCATCAACAGTTTATTCTACTCACACTGAATCTAGTTCATCCAATGCGAATAACCGATACAGAAATTATAGAAAAAAGTAATTATTTGAATTCATTTCCCATAAATTGCACTGTTCTTGCTGACCCGAGGTTTTAAAAATGTTGCCGCTCAAACTGCAAGAAAAAAATGCAAGTTAGTACGACCTTATTCTGTCGTAAGCGGAGAAAAATATTCTCCAACGGAAGCAATGGAAAGTAAGAGAATTGCTGCTGTCAGAATCCACGTAGAGAGAGTTATTAGAAGATTACGGGAATTTTCTATATTAGATCCACATGCATGTGTCAATAATAAAATGTTGAAATGACTTGATTTCATTGTGTTAATTGCTTGTGGTATTAGCAACATGCAAGGTTTATTAATAAAACAATGAAAATTTTTCAATAACTTTAATTTTAAATTGTTTGTTACATGAATTACGCTATTTATATAAAAGGTGAAAATTACTCGGAAAGTTTTGGTAAAATTGCTGTTTTCCAAAATTCTTCCGCTTCAGCCATGAGTTGGCGACAATGTTCTTCATCGTAACATACATCTTATAGTGCTTTACATACTAGATGTAAGAACTGGGGAACGCTTAGGATTGTGAGAGATAACTATACTAAGCATCGATTTTCCGCGCATCACCGCTGCGCACGTCTTGCTGAAACTATCTACGTTCGAGTATGATTTCCAATTTGAATCACTTTTTAATTAATAAATATTTTCAGTTATATGCCAAAGGAACGAATGTGCAAATTTAGCGATTTTGAGTTTAATATTTAATACACGAATGTGTTGCTTGGTTAGTATATTTTTATCTGCCAAATTCACGAATATTTTATAAGTTGAACCTTGAAATTTATAAAACTTTAATCACGAAATTATATAGTTCTAAAATGCAATTATACTAAAAACACGAATGTACCACATTCACGTTATTTTGGAATAAAACTATAGCAAACTAAATCACTGTGATGCACGAATGTTATCAAAATAATTTTATATAACAGTTCCAACCGTTTGAATAATAAAACGCATTTTACTCAAAACTAGTAAAATACACATTCATTCATTTGACATATTTTATCTCATTTTATACCTACCGAATGATGGTAAGAATATTGAGGATTAAATTTGCACAATATATTATAAAATATTTTAATCATTTTTAAATTGTACAGTTTTTTTACATTTCTGTCTTATTCTTGTCTTACAAACTATATTCAAGCATGAATTTAATTCTTTAATTGCTAATATACAAAACATACATACAAAATATAACTTACCGGAAAAAGGAATTATGAATTCGCTCATTAAAAATTTTTGTTCTCAATTCATGTTGAATACAACAAATTATTCACTAACACAAACAACTTGTTGCTTTCAAACAAAGAGACAAAATAGCTGTTACCGGGGCACGGTTACGTGGACGAGACGACCGTTCGAGCAATGCGCAAACTATATGCGCAGTAAATAGTTGCTTAATAGTGTTATCCTTGTTCCACTTACGATGTTGTATATATCTTTCTTGCTTAATCTTAAGCGTTCCCTTCGTTTGTACGTAAAAGCATATGTTTGCTTACATCTAGTAAGTTACTATAAGATCTATGCATCGAAATATACTTTAATGCAACGAACTTCTTTCTTTGATTCAAAATTTGGTGAAGCTATGCACAGAAGTCCTTGTTTTTTTTTTAATAAAAACATTTGGAGTTGAATTTGTGCTAGAGGTTTATTGGCATCTTCACGAACATAATTTTTTGTTTTCTTTTTCGCTGGACATTTGACCTCTATACAAAAATGATCAGAAACTGCATCTGGAGAAGCTCCAAGAAGAGGGTAATCTTTATCAATAACTAATCTTATTCTTTTTGTTATTGTTATATTTTTTTCTGACTACCCCAATTACTTTTTCCTTTAAATTCAAACCTCTTATCATTTCAGTGGTTTGAATTAATTTGTCTGAGCCGAAAATCTTTTCAACTAGACTTCCATCTGGTTTTTTAAACTTTGCCACTTCGTACAATTTTGAGGCTGTTATGCGACAATACCTAACCTCATGCCAAGCAGAATTTTTTGATTGATCTCCTGTAATCAGTGCTATTTGTTTGACATTTTTTTCTGTTAAAATTTAAAAAAAAATATAAATTCGTTGGCGTTTAATGACTTGTTTTGAACTCCCATGGCTTTTTATATTTAATCGTATTATGAAGTGACACGCATTCTTCTAAACTATCAGCACGGATATGTTTAATTAAAATACTCTCACCGTTGCAAATTAGGCCTTGGTTTAAAATTATATCTCCGAATGTATTGTCTACCACCGGTGAATCTGGCCCACCAAACATATTTTTAATTGACATGGATTTTAATGATTTGCCAACTTTAGAAAGTTTAGAAAATCGCCAATAGCATTTAACTGAAGTTACGGCTGGTTCCATAGTTAGTCGGTATAACCAAAAAGTTATAGTAATACTGTGCTTGCAGTCACCAGAAAAATTCAGAAAAATTAAACACTACTTACACGTTTAAAGTTATTTTTCTTACCAAGAGATGGTACACAGCCGTGACACTGAGAACTAATTATTTTTAAATCATTCTCGTCTATTAATACAGTAACGTTGTATTGTGGTATGGTTTATCGCGAACGCGGTGCTCAGGTGTTATCTTGGCCTTCAATGTGCAAATATTTGCTACACGTCTTATTTGCACATATCCAGTGGCATCATCACCGTATTCTTCTCTGCTAGCTCTAAAAATGATTAATACGTTGTGACGAAGTCACATATTTTAGTCCATTTTCTTCAAATTTCCCGGCAAAAGACGACACACGGAACCATAGTTCTCCATAGAGACGAGTTAGTCAAAACTCCAAGTTCATAGTCTTCCCAGCGATTTCCATTCTTCATAGCCGGTCCATGGGCTTTGTAATCAGGACAGAGAACGTCATCCAATACTTTTCTTTAGGTTTTGCTAAGAAATGGGGATGAAAATAATGTTTTTTTTTTGTCAAAGCACTTAGATAACTTACAAGTTACAAGTGAAGATGTACAACTACTGCCAGCCGGCATACCCATAATCCACGGGCCGGGCCTAACTGTCTGGACAACAATAGGACCCTTAAGAACACAATTCCGTTCACAGAACTTGGAGAGAATCACTGGGAAATCCATTTGACAATATCCACAGCTGAGCGATGCTAGCGCTACGGCCAGCCACGGACTTCTTACAATAGCTGCATCAGCTAACTAAAAAGTCACTTCTTGCGATAGCTGCTTCGGCTATACAAGAGTATCAGTCTACCTGCAGCTTCTGCAGTCTAGAACTCAACGACACGCGCATCGCGAACTGCCCTCAACGAGATAGTCGCTGAATCCGAGCGAGAGTGTCATCTCAGAGACAGGATTCCAGTCAAGTACAGTAAAGATAACAAGTTAAATTCGAAGTTAGAGTAAAACAGACAGATTTCCAAGACATATTTTTTTATTCTTGTTACATGTTTGTACATTTGGTGTGTGTTAATAAAATGTCTGTTTTACAAATTTCACAATCATTTATAAATAATAATCCTGGACCTCCGACTAGCTATCCGCAATCCTAAACTACCCCTAAAACAGACAGTTTACAGATTGGCGCCCGAAAGCAGTAACAGCAAACCCAACACAGGGGTAGGTACGTCACAACACATACATAAACACAGTTCAAATAAATACTTACATTAGTTCTTACCGTTGAGCTTTGACATTTTTTAATTCTGCGCTAATGAAATTTGTATTATTTTTATAAAATTCGTGAATCATAAACGAATTTATTGCTGGTAGATTTCTAGCATCAGCTTTTTCAAATTCATTTTCCATCTTAATATTTTGAGGTTACTTTGTTTTGACGTTACAGAATCAAATACGTTCATGTTTTCATTCTATACTAGCGCTCTTAGCGGACAACTACGGCGAACCAAAGATACTGCATACGTCATCCTGTTGCGGGCGGTTTAACTAACGAAAAATTTAATATCGCTTGTACAAAAGAATACGCTATATTTTATTACATTTATCGTATTATTATTAATATTGCATGTATAGTATTGCATTCATGTGGAAAAAAAACATTACATTTCAACATGAGTAAACTCCCCCATTGATGTCTGCTTCTAGTTGAATGTTTGTATTGGTGACCAATAACAAATGTTTATAAATCTATCATATATTACAGTGAACCATGACATTTTTACCGAAATTTCATTTCTTCTGTACTGAAATGCGTTCCTTCTAACTTAATAACAAATAAAAATTAAAAACCTTACTTCTGTATGGATAATAAGTTTAAAGATAAATATAAACACACTTTTATTTTTTAATTTTACCAAACGCTAACCAAAACATATTGGAAACTTAATTCATTTCGAATTAGCTAAATTGTTCAAATATTATTTTTTTAAATGTGTATATTTTTTAAAAAATGTGAAGTTATAGCATGCCTTTCTTAAAGATTATCATAAACATTCCAAATAATACTCGGTGATATAATATATTCATACTCTCACATAACGATTTTTTTTTTGAGAAATATGCATATCGTCAGCTTAATTCGCATATGCCGTATGTCCATAATCTCAAGTTTTGTAGGGGAGAGAAAAAACTTTCTATAAAATATATTTCTTATAAATATGTATATTTTAAAGCATTAAATATTATTTTCATGTTTTATGTAAGATTATAGAATAATTCATTAATTTATATTTAATATTTATATGTTTAGATGGACTTACGACTTTATTTAAAATAATATTTATATATTTTCTAAATATACTTAATGAAAATAAATAATTTCAAATATTATACAATAGACTTTATTGAAATAGTTATGGTATACAAAAATAAATAACATGAATGTCAAATGTGTAAGTAGGTGTAGATATAGTTGTAAAACAAAAATAATTTCAAAAATAGAAAAATAATTATATTCTTAAGAGTAGTACCAATAATATTTTATAATTTTATTTATGAGGCAAATTATCATAAAAAGAATGAAAACCATGTTGTAAACTGCTTTTTAGGAATTGTAGATGATTCCATTTTTCTTCTTTTATAGGAATGGGCCTGTCATAAAGTTTGGGCAACATACTGAAAACGCAAGGTGTGGTATTATTGCGACTGTTGCGAAATTCAAATCTCTGATATTCATCGGTATGCCTTATTTTATAGAATAATTGACCATCAGGATTATACTTTAAAGCTCTTAAATCTCCTGGTCTTATTGAAGATAATTTTTTTTAAAGAATTCGTAATTCAAATATTTAACGACATAAGGACTCGGCTTTTCTCTAACTTTTAAACAAACTTCTACGTAATCAGCTGGAACACTGATGGTTGTCTTTCTTAATTTGCGTTCTATTGTGTAGTGCATTGAGTCTGCCTCCATTGGGTATGTCCCGTCTCCAAGTATTTATGTTCAATACAAATATTGTACACAATCGACATGTTCAATAAAGCATTAGCAAGGGTTACATTACGGTTTTGTGACGTACGGCCGTCGCTATAAATAATGTTTTGCTTAGTTTGTAGATCTAGATCGTTAATAACGTGTTCCTCAAAGAAATGACAAATGACAAGAAATAATCATTTAAAGTCACTCCACCAGCAGCTTCATACCAAAGGAAACGAAACCCTTGTTTAGATTTCATATCAAAAATTGTGAAATTATGTACAATGAATTGTGTTTTAAAATACGATGACGGATTGCACATCTGTGCGATATACTTTATTTTCGGAGTTCTTTTCTGTTGTTTTAGCTTCCCTAGCTTCATTTTTTATTTGTTGATGAATCAAATAATCCTCGTTAGAAAGATTCTTTGTTTTGTAAGACACACATTTATCGCATTCATCTTGTTTTGGAGTGTATAGGCTAAAGCTACGTTTCCAGCTCTTAACATAGTCACTGTTTTTGGTATTTTTCATAACCTTGAAAGTTTGTCATACGTATAATGGCTTGAGCGTTTCCAGCTACTGTTTTAGTCTTTGTCTTTGTCATAGCGCATAAACACAAAGTTTGCATACTTCATACTTTCGTCATAGTCTTTGTTGCTGTTCTGTTGGAGAGAGATAAGTGATGTAAGCGCTATCTCTTTTTATGTTGCGCAGTGGTTCTACGCGTTGTATGTTATCTGTCATTATTTTGGTGGTTATGTTATTATTTTTGTGTTGAGAGAATATAAATATGGACAACAGAAATAAAAAAGTCATAGGTTCAATTGTGACAAAAAGAAGAATTGCTGGAATAGTAGCACTATTGTTAAACAAACGACGCCGAGTCCATCGTTGGTGGGTACATCCGATTAACCAAAAAAGATTGGACCAGGGAGATTGGAATAATTTAATGAAGGAAATGAGACTGTATGATGAAGATAATTTTTTTAATTATACGAGACTGACTATAAAACAATTTGATTTGTTATTAACATTAGTAGAAGATAGAATTAGAAAACGAAATACGTTTAGGAAGACAATTCCGCCTGGAGCTAGATTGGCTGTAACCCTACGGTAAGATAGTATAAGCAAAAAAGTCATAATTAGTTCACTGAAATTTTTCTTGTTGGTTCTTAGCAACAGGCGATTCACTGTCGTCAATTGCCTATCCATTTAGGATTGGGAAAGCGACGGCCTGCAAAATAATAAAGGAAACATGTGAAGTTCTGTGGGCGGTGTTGTCTCCAAAATATTTAAAATTCCCAAATGAAGCAGAATGGAAAAAATCGCTGAAGATTATGAAAATATGTGGAATTTACCCCATTGTGTGGGTTCTATCGATGGGAAACACGTTGTAATTCAAGCACCAAAACACAGCGGATCCAAATACTTAAACTATAAAAAATCTTTTAGCATAGTACTTTTTGGCATTTGTGATGCTAATTATTTATTTACATACGTAAACATAGGTGCGTATGGATCACAAAGTGATGGTGGTGTTCTTCGAGAATCCAGCTTTGGGAAGAAAATTTTTGAAGATGATAGATTTACCATCTGATGCAAACATCACAAATACGAACACATTGGTGCCATATTATTTCGTTGGAGATGAGACATTCCCTCTTCATAAGCATTTGCTTCGTCCATATGGTGGATCTAATTGAACAGAAGGCAAGCGGATTTTTAATTATAGACTCTCTAGAGCTCGTAGGTGTATTGAACATACTTTCTGCATTTTGGTAGCTCGATTCAGAGTTTTTCATCGATCCATAAATGCCATACCCGAGACAGCAGACTCAATCGTAAAAGCTGCAGTATGTCTGCCTAATTTTATAAAGTGTACTGCAACTACAGGCAATAAGTACTGCCCTAATAATTATTTAGATAGATATAGCAGTCATGGGAATCTAATCCCGGGCGAGTGGCGCCAATCTATTCCAAAAAATCCAGCTCTAGCAAATGTCCGACAACTAAGAAGAAGATTAGGATCCCGAAATGCCAGCAGAACAGCTGAGCAACACCGATCAATTTTAAAAGACTACTTGAATAGTCCAGCTGGTGCTGTACCATGCCAACATAACATGATTTAAACATAAATTTATTATAAATTATTGATACTTTATTATCGAGTTGTTTTTTCTTTATTTGGTGTAGAAAATATGTTTTTTTTTTCAATATTATAAATATATTCGCAACTATATTTTATTTTCTGATATTTATATTATTATTTTGTATGTATATATGTATGTACATATGTATGTACATATGTATGTACATATGCATGTACATATGCATGTGTTGTGTGATGTTTATGTAGATTATTTAAGTTGTGATGTAAACAAACCATACGCTAAATAAATATATTATAAATAAGCTTTTGTGTACATGTAGGTATAATTTAAGTAAAAATAAATTAATTTTAAAATTATTTACTGCTCCTCCTCTAAATCATTGATTACACTCAATATTGACATTTCAGCTTTTCTGGGCTTTGCTTTTGGGAATTCGGCCAAACGATTGCCGATAAATTTACAAAAGTTTCCAATTTCTTCCGGAACCGCCCATGAGTCCGCCGGGGAGTAGTCCACCTGTACTGGAGCACTTATTGCTGCAGCAATCTTGTCGATAGCATCGTCTTCATGTTTCTTCCTCTTCACCACAGGCTTCAATTGCCTTGGTGTAGTGTGAAAGGCTGGCGCATATGGAATTGGTGTACCCGTGGACCGCGATGTCGGACTTCCTGATCTAATTACGTGTACAAATGGCGGCGACAAAATCGATTCTTCCGACATTTCAATGATGTCCATCTCTTCCGTAGGACGAGGACGCTGCTCGGTGCTTTGTTCATGCATCTGCGGCACTACACTTCGTTCTGCAGCTTCTTCCGGACAGCATGACGAACTCGATGGACTCGGACTGGGACTGAAAATGTCATTAGATTGTAGCTGTTATTGTGAATAACTCATGATATCTCATACGTTTCTCTAGCAGACTGCAAAATGCTGGAAGAAGTTCTAAAACAAAAGAAATATATAAAATATTTCTTAAATTTTTAAGTAGGTAATATAAATATATTCATACTTTGTGGTGCCAATAGTGTCGTCGAGGAACTTCAACTGCTCTTGCTGGGCCCATGGCTTCAACGACTTTGCCGCTGCACCACTCCTAGCCAAATTTTTTAGTTCATTTTTCCGTCTTATATATTTCAGACGGATGCTTGCAAACAGCGTTGCAGCTTCGTCACCTAACAAATAAATATGTATTTATAAATATGTTGTATGTATATAAGTATACAAAAATGACTAACCTGTTATATTACAAATGTTGCCGATTTCTGTCCATATTCTTTCTTTGGCAACATTATTTTTGTAATTCTTGTCGCCCTTATCCCATAGGGTTCGTTGGCCTTTCACAAGAGAAATGAAAAATTTCTCGGAGACAGGCATGACAAAATAAAACCGGAACAGGGAAAATGGAGAAACGCTAATAAAGGTGAATAGAAAGTAGGGAGAGAAACAAGGAAAAGTAGCCTTTAAAAAGGCTGATTGTATTATTTATTTAAATTAAATAAATAATAAAAAGATAATAAAACGGAAAGATGTAAGGAAAATAGAAACAGAACGAAACACGTTAAAAATAGTTTGCTCAAGATCTACAACATACAACTCTACAAGCTAAGGCAAGAACCAAACACAAAAATGGCAAGTTTTGTAAGCAAACTTCTCAAAACAAATTTAGCCCTTGTCATTTTTAAATATATATATATATATATATATATATATATATATATATATATATATATATATATATATATATATATATATATATATATATATATATATATATATATATATATATATAGATGTGCAGAGTACTCGCGACTGGTTCGAGTAGTTAAGAAGACAAACTTTAAAGCGGGTTTTTAACAGTCAAATGAAATTTAGTGGGCAGAAATAATTTCGACACTCTTTTTAATAAAGTCAAGCTTTCGGTTTATTTAAAACCATCCTCAGGACTCTAAAATTGTTAAAAAATTTTGTTGTACAATGAATTTTGACAATTTTAGTTTAATACTTACATTAATTTGAGATTTGGAAGTAAAATTTTCAAAACCAAACATAATATGCGAATTTAGTGTTGGACTTTAAGTTTAACATTGTCATAGTTAATAAAATTATAAATTTTGTACAAAATATATGTCGTTTTACATTTTAACAAAAAATTATTACAAATTTTGATGATGGCTGCGAAACAACAAGAAAAAACCAGAAACTTTTCAACTGGTGGCGCCGGATTCGTGAAGTAGGGAAAAAACACACAACTATGAGTTTAGGCGGGAATGTACAAATGAAGGTCAAGTAAGATATAAGAAAATAAGAAAAAATCTAACCTCAAAATAATATAAAAAATATAAAATAATACAGAAAAAAATGTAAGATTAATAAGAAATTTTAATAAATAAAGAAATTAACTTATTATGTCGGTATTTGAATTATTTTCATCTGGTGGATATTTCTTTTTCGATAAAAGCAGCAAAAAACTGTAAATATGACTCAAGTTACCCACATCACTTCGTTTGTTCATACTATTTTCATTGTTGTAAATATGTACCATTTCTAGGAAATTACGTTTTGTTGAATTGTGTTCTTTATCCAAAATTTTTATTTCATTATAAGCAGCAGAGTGTTTGTTCTGTATTAGGTGTTCTGTTAGTGCTGTTGCCTTCGGTTTATGTTTTGTGTCACTTTTGTGTGAAGATATCCTGTCTTTTAATAATCGGGATGTTTGTCCGATGTATTCTAGATCACAATCCATACAAGGAATACTATATACCACATGTGATTGATTTAAAGATGGTACAGGGTCTTTGAGTTTGGAAAATAGCTTTTTAATTGTAGTACAATTTCTCTGGCTGATTTTAACAGAATCATCTGAAATAACTTTAACGAGTTGTTTCGTTACTTGAGGAATATAAGGAAGCGATGCATATTTTACTCTACTGTTGTTGTTGTCATTGTTGTTTTCAATGGGTGTGTCACGTCGAGAATGTAGTAACTACAGAGGAATAACGCTATTAAGCACAGTAGCCAAGATCTACGCCAGGATGTTAGAAGTAAGGTTAAGAGAAAAACTAGAAAACACTATAGAAGAGAACCAGTATGGATTTAGACCTAATAGAGGGACTTTAGATGCAATATTTATGCTACGTCAAATAAGTGAAAAAGCACTGAGAGAAAATAAAGAACTACATCTATGCTTTATAGACCTTGAAAAAGCATACGACAGAATAAACAGGAATGACGTCTGGACAACGCTTAGAGAAAGGGGAATAGAGGAATATCTCATAACAGGAGTGCAGAGCCTGTACGAAGGAACAAAAGGTTACGTAAGAACAAACAATTGGAAATCAGGAAAATTCGAAACAAAAATCGGGCTAAGACAAGGATGCATTCTGAGCCCACTTCTATTCACAGTCGTCCTGGACTCAGCTATTAAAAACGCTAGAAAGGAAATAAAGCAATTTAAAGTAGGGCAATGGAAAATGACACAAGTTAGTATCTCAGAACTCTGTTATGCAGATGATAAAGTTTTAGTAGCCAAAGATGAAATGCAACTACAAAGAAACCTTAATATCTACAATCACTATCTTGGTAAAATAAATATGAAAATCAGTCAAGACAAAACTAAAACAATGGTCATCAGTACAAGTAAGAAAGAACACAAGTTAACATTAGAGGGCAAAGTGCTAGAACAAGTAGGAGAATTTAAATATTTGGGATCAATATTTACATGGGACGGGAAAATAAATCGAGAAATCATGGCGAGGACTGGAGCAGCAGGAAAACTATTTAATACGTTAAAAACGAATATCCTAGCAAAGAAAGAAATTCCAGTGGAAGCAAAAGTTCAAGTTTTTAAAAAAGTAGCTATTCCTGTACTAACATATGGTTCTGAAGCATGGACTACCACGGAGAATGATAGAAGCAAAATAAGAGGCGCAGAAATGAGATTTCTCAGAAAAATTAAAGGAAAAACGAAACTAGACCGAGTGAGAAATACCAAGTATAGAGAGGAATTAAAAACAAAGGCAGTAGAACAAATAATAGAGGAAGGTCAATTAAGATGGTTTGGTCATATGCAGAGGATGGACGAAAGCAGAGACACAAAAAAGGTGTATGAAGCAAGGGTGGGTAAAAGAAGACGCAGAGGTAGACCGAGGAAAACATGGGTAGACGAGATTAGAAAGGCCGCAGAGAGAAGAGACATCTCTTGGGACGTAATAAGAAGTAGGACGCAAGATAGAAAGCAATGGAGAGAATTGTGGAAACGATCGCCAACAGAAGCCATTAACAGCTACAAATAAGACTCAAACTCAACTAAAGCCCGACACCAGAAATGGTATAAGGGCTCATCGATTAAGTAAAGTAAGTAACTATATAATTTTTGAAGCATTGTAAGGAGTTTTATAAATGTGTTCCTTTTTTGAGTGAACAAATATTATAAGTACAAAAACTTAAGACTGTGCTTATGTTAACAGATGGAAATGGCCAATATCTTCTGACAAAAACATAAGACAAAATACAAAAACAAAGACTAAAACAGTGACTATGTTAAGAGTTGGAAACGTAGATATTGATTCACTTCCTCAGAAACATTTATTTTTTGTTAAAAAAATTTATAGCATTTGTAGAAAAATGAGCAATTCAAAGAAAAAACATGTTATATAAACTTAACTGTAATGTCAAGTGAAAAGTAAAGTACGAAAAAGTGAGGAAAAGTAAAGAAAATGAGAAAAAACTATAGAAATAACGTAATATAAAAATTACAATAAAACTACATGATCTTATTAAGAAATGATTTATATTGAACCATAAACATTACAATAAAAGCAATATAAAAAGAAAATAAACACAAACTCAAACATTTAACAAATTTAATAATTGTGGTATATTCTAAAGCATGGTTCTAAAGATAATCCAGGCGTTTCGACATACATCGAACAACAAAATGTTGCTTTGCAAATTTTATTTTGTTTGCAAACGCAACAATCTTTGCGTCGAACTGACACCCTGCGATCGTGGTAGGTACGTTGGCAAGTGAACGACCTCAGGCACCTTGCTGTGTTTATTGGGGGGTCGTTTTTCTTTGTTCTCCCACAAGATCTTCAATAATCGCCAAACGAAAATCTTGAAGGGTAGATTTATGACCAGAGTATCTTTGGTACAAATGCCACGAATTCAACAAAAGAATTTGTAAAGTGTTGAGGGCCAATTCTTTATACCATCGAATTGTCTTCCTGTCACAAGCGTTGTATGACAACATCTGGTCTTTATGATCAACACTTTACGTATATTTATTGTATGCTCTAATAGCTTCCGGTTTTATTTTCTTTTCACCTTGTCTATTTGATGCTACCTTCAGGGTTGCAGAATGCTCAGAACTTATAAATAAAATTTCTCTCTTGTCACGCCACTTTCCCATTATAATGCCGTTTTCTTCGTCTCATTTTTCGATAACTTCCCCTTTTCGAATTTTTGCTTTTACGACATCGGAGCAATTATCTTTACGGTTGCTTCGAATTGTTCCCGTACAGTACGACTTACGTTGCAACATTTTTGACGTCAAAGAGTGACTGTTGCAGAAATTGTTCATATATAACCTATGGCCCTTGTCAAGTGTCTCTTCCATTAATTTCAAAACCACGGTTGTGGCGTGTTCATCAGGTCCCGTCATGTCTTTTGATCCTGTGTATATTAACTGTTTCAAAGCCAGACCGTCAGGTTCCGCCAAAATGTACGATTTGGTGCCGTACTTATGGCTTTTTCTTAGTAAATACTGGCGAAATACCAAACGACCCCTCCAGGAAACCATGGATTCGTCCAGACTCAGTTCACGGCGTGGGTGTGCAAATCTGTAAAATATAATTTTTATAGTTACTGTAACTTTATATACAAAATAGTTTTACCTGTAACTTTTTGTTGTTGAAGTAATCTAAAATAGGCCTAATTTTATACAGCCTGTCCTGAGGAGCAACTTCACCAGGTGCAGGATTCCTGGCAAAATGCAGACAACGCAGGATCAAAAGAAAACAGTTGCGGCCAATGTTGTCGGAAAAACCCGTCAAATTGTAAAGCCTAGTTCTTCTTCTGTAAGTGGTTTCCAGCTTGTGATCCGGGCTCTTTCTAAACCGGAAACTAGAAACACTTCTGCATATATTGAATACTCTCCTCAACGATTGCATCTTAAAAATCTTCTGTGACGAGCAGATTAAAAAAATCTTTTGGTTTATCATCAGCTGACTGTTGCTTTAAACGTTGCTGCTCTGAGTATATAATAAATTTTGCCGATTTATTAAGGACGGATGACTCCACAAAATTCTGTGCACATCTTCAGGTGTCTCTTCTGAAGAAGCCGCATGTAAAGAAGCCTCTTCTGTAATGTCTTCCACATCCTCAAAATCACTAAGACCCTCAGCACTGCTCGATATGTCTTCTTCAAAACTATCGTCGGAATCATATAATAATCTTTTCATTTTGACATCTGTCAATGATTTCGGGTTTCTTACAGAAGTTTTTCGTGGTCTTTTTACCCCAGAAGGCCCTGCTACAGCGTCGTCACTCATTGTCGTATAAAAAACGATGAAAAAATCATATATCAATACCGTAACCACCAATACGAACAGCGTAACCTCCTAGACAGGCCGACACCAACTAAATTTCCACGCAGGCCAGCGCTAGAACACGCAACAGATTTCAAGCACGCACACAGCACAGGGGCTGTGTGTTCGGCTCCGTCGAGAAGACGAGCGTCACACAGCGCATGTGTGAACGACAGTTAACGTGTTAAGGACAAATTTGTCCAAATTTTCTTCGAAGTATAATAAAGAAAATAATAATAATGATCCATGTATAATTTTTTAAGTGTTTTCGCAAACCAGTTATTTATGTCATTTTTACCACATTGTTGTATTTAAAACAGCATATACCAATTTTAATTGTTTAATTCTATAAATAAATGGGTTAATTTAATAAACGATATTTAAATAGACTTTAAATTTAAATCGTAGTATTCGGTAATTTCCGAGTAAATTGACGACTAATATTTTGTTTAGAGAAATATTCGAAACATAATTTTTTTTGTTTATCCACGAGTGTAACTAGAAATATTGGTGGTTACGGAGTACTGCATTTTTATGTTATTATTTATCGTTACTTACCTTCTAATTTTCTTATTATTTCTTCCTCTATTTCTTTTTGGATCAAGTAGGTTTTCAATTCTTCAACATTCATAACTATTTCAGTAAAAAAAACACTGCAAAATAAACTTAAATATTGCAAATGGCGGTACAAACAAAACAAAGAAGAAGCAAACAGAGGGCCCACCCAGCTAACATGTTCGTACTAGTTCAAGGGCTGGTTTATAGTACAGGAGTGGGGAAATCTAATCTTTATAGATTGAAATTATACATAAAAGAGATTGAATTTTATATTTAAAAATCATATTTATAATATTTCTTTTAAGGATAAATAATATGAGATGCATATGTAATAATCCATAGTACTCAATTACTTTTAATCATTTAAGATTATTTATTTCAATCTATACAGATTAAATAATTTCAATCATTTAAAAGATTTAATTTTTTTACAGAAAAGTAATAAATGTGATTTATTTGAAGTCAAACTGGACTAAAATATTGTTCAATCTGTAAAAGATTCAAATTTTAAGTCTTAAGTTTGATACATTTGGTTAGCCTTATAGACTGAATAGAGAGATAGTATAGTGCTATCCTTCGCGATTGCCATCATCACACTCATGCTAGTCTTTGAAGTGTCTTTAACTCCTCGTCGAACAATTACTTTCTTTTGACCCGGATAATCCGCGATGTTTGTCTCGTCATAGTTTATCACATTTGAAGGACGGACGTCTTCCAAAGACTACTTTAAATTTTCAAAATAAGCTTGGACTGTTTATCGCGAGACGTTCTTTTAATATTTTCGTTTAGCCTAACTGTCAAGACTTCGTTTCTTTTCATGAAACCTCTAACCCACTCTATTCGAACGGTTGTCAGAGAAACGTTTTTCCACTTTTCTGGACCGATTTAAATAAGTTTACACAATATTTCTAACATCTGTTGATCGCAACGGAAAGCCCCACTTGGCACAGAGAAGTCCATCTACCAACCTTTTCTCATCATCAGCCCTGAGAGCCGTCGGTCTTCCTATTTTATGATCCCGATATCGGTTATTTAAAGCATTGTGAAGCATTGTATATGGGACCCCATAGTTTTCTGATGCTTTTCTAATTGAAAAACTGCCCTGTCTTACTGCTCTAATAGCATCTTCGAGATATCTGGCATTGTATTATTGTCTTCCACCGGGTCCGAATTTTCTTTTATAATACCTAACCATAATACAGTAATACTCGACAAAACCTAATCTAAAAACATATTATGAAGAATATACCAAACTATTTCTAAAACTGGTCGGTATTGCTCTATGAAATGTTAATTTTTCACTTAATCTTTTCCTTTTTCAAAGTAATTGCATAAATGCAAAAAAAATGTTTTAGAAATGATAATTTATTTCTTCCACAATATTTCTGGTTGAAATTTTTACTAGCAGTAGTGGGATTCCCCGGCATTCGTTTGTTTTCGGCTTTATAAAATGGCACTAGTTTTCCATTGGCAACAAATTTTAACACATTATACTGTTAAACAATTCAAGAAAACGTAGCTAGTTATTTATGTTACGAATCAAGTTCAATGAAAGATTGTGTCACAATTTTTTGTTACTTTCCCTAGATGGCAGCCTAAATATTAAAAAAAATATGTTGATCGGTTTTTTCTCATGCGATCGAATTTGCCCCATTCTACGTTACCGTTCGTGCTTTAAACGGCTCACTCATGAAAAAAAAACACTGTTTAGCCACTTGTTATTTTTTTTGTATTATTAGGTGGCTTTACAAGTGACTTTTCTTATTAAATATTAATTGCTACTATAAAGTAGCAATTATTTTTTTTTTAATTAAAGATACTCGGTCAATTAATGAAGAGATAGGGGAAAACAAATTTAGGCGCAATTTTGTTCAGTCACCTCTCAGTTCAAAGTGGCCCTAAATTACGATAGCTGAACATTTTATTCTATGAATTTGTAAATATTCGACTCCTTTCCTTACAAGATATTATATTTTCATACTAGTTGCTAATTAAAATTAGGATTATTGCCTTTAAAATTAGATTTGCAAAGCTGCACTAAATGATCGATAGTAGATATTTCTGTGTGGCATGCAGCATGTAGTGTAATTCTACATTCAGCAGCTTTTGTTGCATTTATGTCTGTTTCTTTGTAGAAACTAGTTTTTGGTTGCCTATTTCCCAGTATAATATCTGCATTGTTCTTATGCTTTTTTGATGTAGCATCGGCTTTTAATTTGATAATGTATTATTGAGAATGCAGATACAAAATTTACACTTCACTGTTTTACCACTTGTACTCTCAACTGTTACCAACCATTATTTTTATTGAGGATCTTTCGTCCATTCATCTCTAAATTTCTATTTGTATTGGTACTTAGGCATCTAAAATGATATCTAATGTAAATGTTATGAATTTGTTATAGTTTAGAAATCAATACCTTATAAATTTTAAATTTTCATATACTTAAATAAAACAGTTCGCTCTGACCGCTCTATTCTTCAAAATTCTTCAACTTGTCTGTACTGTACGCTGTTTTGTTATTTTCACAGGGTTTTCCCTTCGCTTGTCGACTAACAACTAACAGCATACGAATACTAACGATGATGCACGATTGATTTACTAATTTTGAAGGAGAGATAAGTGCCAACTCACACACAGCAACTGTTTCTACTTTCTATTAATTTTAATATATTACCAAGAAAGATATTCAGTTATTTCATTATAAAGAAGTTTTACTTAAATAAATGTTTTCGAAACGTCTTGCAAATAAGTATTCCGTCATAAATTCATTTAAATTGCCAGAATTTCCGCTGTTCGCTAGATGAGATTTTCTGCCGCTATATTCATTTCAAATACGCCAGATTTAGCGGAATATCCGCTAAATTGGTAACACTGCTACAAAGTGAAGCCTGCCTACTCTCTTCGCAGACATGGATCCCCAAACCATTACAGATGAAGGAAACTTGACTTTCTTTAAATAATCATTGTGGTATGCCACGTCTTTAGTTCTGATAACCCTACTGCGACCATAACCTACGCAAACCAACCTAATTAAGTCTTAATCTTCTGCACCTGTTCAAACCATTTCGTTGCATCATTCGTCTCCGGATGAAAGATAGGGAGATCTACTTGATCGGGGGTCGACTTGTTTGACTTCAAAGCCTTCACCAACTCGGACAGCAACTCCTCCATCCTCGCATGTAAGCACACTGGACACAGACTTTGTGAACTGACCCCAGGTTACTGAACACAAACTTTGTGAACTGAACACAATCCCACTTCTGATGTTAGTTTCAAGTAAAGAGTTTATTAAACAAAACTTGTAATACACGTATAATAGACTAGTTAAGTGATGACGTCAGAAGTAGAGGGGATGAAATGAAACCTTTCCAAACATTGGAAAAGTATACGTAATTTGCTATATGCCGTGCATACAAAAATCATTTTCTTTGTTTTTGGGAAAGAATAAGATAGTAGTTTCATTTATATATATATATATATATATATATATATATATATATATATATATATATATATATATATATATATATATATATATACATACTCTTGGATATACTCCGTTTATTATTTTTATTAGTAAGTAACTACATTCAAAATTAATACAAAAAATCTACCTAATTTTTAGGTTATAAATGATATTATTTAATGATACACTTGTTGATTGTGTTTCAGAAACATGATTATGAGTAGAAACGTGTTTTAAAAATATCTTCCATCATTGCTTATTTCGAGGATGATCAAAAAACCGTACTGCGCGGTGAAAATGCTGTAGACAGTGGGCATGTTGCACAGACGGAATTTAATGCCGATTTGTTTGTTTTGCAAAGTGATGTTTACGCGTGTATGAAGAATAAAAACGATAAAGTAGAAGTAGGTATATTAAAGTATGATTTATGGGGTCTCGTGGCCGTGTGCCTGAACTGGGTTCGATCCCGACCGATGCCAAATATTTCGAATTTTAAATGTCACTAAATTGACCCCTGTGGTGCACTCTCCACGCCAGCAATGAGTGCTCGTGAGGTGACGCCTGGTAAACGCCTTCACGGTACAAATATGTCATCATCATTACCGATATCTGCGTACAAAGCAGATTGACACGCCCAGCAATGGGTAATATGCCGTGATGATATATTTATTTATTTTATTTTAATATATTTATAATTTCACAGGTATTTTTTAACGATAATATGGACATGACAGAAGGTAAATGCACTTGTCCAAAAGGCATAAAATGCCATCATATAGCTGGTTTATTGTTCTTCGGGCATTACAATATATTCGTAATTGATCAGGCTTGTAAATGGAATGCCCCGAAACCAAAAGCTACGGATAAAGTGCAAACGTTGGATGAAATGTATCCAGAAAAACCGTACAAAGCAGCCGATCGTGACTTGACATCTGAAGAAATCAGTACTTTAAGATCAAAATTGCATGGTAGTACCGTGGAATTCAGTTGGTTGTTGAAGGAAGAACCGTCTCAGAATTTACTGAATGTAATTCCAGCAATTGAAGACGTCGTCTTTAGTGATGATAATTTTAATAGCGTAAATAAAATTGAATATTTAAAATAAAAATTAGTATTATCCGCTGAAAGAATTGAAGAGATTGCCAATAAAACCATAGGATAAGCAGATAATGAACAATGGTTGTTGGCTAGAAAATACAGGATAACAGCCAGTAATTTTGAAGCCATTTTATCGGTTTGTAAACGAAATCGATATCGGTCTTCATTGTTCAAAAGACTTTTTAGTAAGTAGGAATTTATTTATTTATGTGTACATATAATAAACAAATACTTATTTGTTGTACAGGCGTTTACAATTTGGATGCGGTAAGGGCTGTACAATGGGGTAGAAATCATAAAAAAACAGCCATAGAACATTTTGTTGCTGCTACTTCTTTAGAAGTAACGTCAACGGGGTTATGGCTGCATCCCTGCGGATTTCTAAGAGAAGTCCGGATGGTTTAGTAGGAGACAATGGCGTTATAGAAGTGAAATGTCCATTTTCGTACAGGGATGAAATGTAAAATGAAAAATTGAAAACTGGAAAAAAATTATATCATTACGTATGATGATAATAACGAAATAATTATAAATAAGGATCATCAATATTATGATCAAATGCAAGGACTGATGCATATTTTAAATAAAAGTATACTGTTACCTTGTAATTTGGACGTTGAAGGAAACTATAATTGTACCTGTAAACAGAAACGAAGAATGGGCAGAAAACATAAAGATACTACAAAATTTTTATATATTAATGAAAATGTTCCTCCACCTCTTTTATTAAAGGATTTGCAAAATTTGTTTGTGCTGCAAACGTTTGAAAAATCACTGATGAGTGCGGTATTAAAAATTGCAGAATTTTATCCAATATAGAGTAACATTTTTTGGTCTGTGCATAAGGATGATGAAGGGCATACTTTCCTACTTACAAATTTTTGAAGCCAACTTTTCTGTTAGAACCCTAGTTCTTAGAAATTCACAAAACTGTGCCGACCAAAGCAAAATAAAAGTACGTTAGCACCATAAAATTACCGTTTTGTCGACCTCGTCAATAATTCTTATGAAAAGCTTGAAAAATCTTGTTTTCAATCAAGCTACTAAGAGTCGAAGGCTTGACTTGGCTTGAAAATTCAAGCTTTTTTAAAAGTTAGGCTTGGCTTGGGCTTGATGAAACAGAAGCTTGGCTTGAAAAATCAAGCTTTTTTGAACGGTAGGCTTGGCTTGATTTTTCAAGCTTTTTCAAGCCAAGCCAAGCTTTCAAGCTTCAAGCCAGGCCCGTGAATCTCTAGTGTGGATGTTGGATCCACGATTTCTCAAATACTAGAAACTTAAGACATTTTTAACTACGGACTCCTCAATCTAACAATAATGGGAAGAGTTGATTAAGTTTTGGTAACAATTGGACAACCGTAAGTAGTAGTTACATGAAAAGAATAATCTAAATATTATTTATCGAAAATTTATGTAAATACTTATATTAAAGAACGTTAATTTCTTTATTCGACAAATATAAATTCATTATTATATCTTCTATAGATTTAGAGATAAAGAAATGCATATAAAATAATTTGATGTAAAAATTCTCAGATAAAATTATTTCAAGGCAAGAAATTCTAATGCTTGTAATTGACACATAAATGTCACTGTCAAAAATATTTGTATGCCACTGTGAAAAATATTTGTACATCATTATGAAGATTATGAAAATAATAAAAGTCAACAACGCAAAAGAATATACGTAAAAAAGAATATAAAAGGAATTTGCGAAAAAATGACAAATATAAAGAAAAAGAAAAGGAAAGTAAAAAAGAAAATTTCAGGATATTGAATATAAAGAAAATGTATGTATTGTACATAATTTATATTGAAATATCCCATAGATTTTGCAAATATATATGAGAATTATTTTGTAGTGAGACATGAATATATGTATTTGTAATTAAAAATATTTTTCGTTTTATGCGTACAACCAGGTAAAATATCTGGCGAGAGGTTATGTGTTGGCTACATCAGATTTTTAAAATAACGATAGCGTAAGCTCGTCCTGTATACTTAAGCATCGCACGCAAAATTTTCATGGGAATGTAACTTATATGCAGATAATTTTTTTAATAGATTGTCAGGTTGCATAAAAACAATCCGAAACGTTAATAGTTTTAAAAAAGCGCTCAAGGAGGCCCGAATAACGAGCGTGCTTTTATTGCCGCTTTTAACGGCGATTTTGTTAAAAGCGAATGACCACTTTTATTGCGTTCTGTATTACGAACGCACTTTTATGACCGATTTTTTTAAAACTGCAAAGCGTTAAACAATAATCGTGGCATGGCAACGTCACATAACTCCGCAACTGTCATCAGCTGTAGTGGAAAAGTTTCAAATTTTTTCGTAAAAGTGGGTTTTACTAAAGATGTTTCGCCAGTAAACGTAAGTATGTTAGTAGTTTTTCGATTTTATTGTAATTTGTACCATTTTGTTGTATAATATAATAAATTATGATCATGCACATTTACAAATGGAAGGTTATGTAGATTTAAAGTTCACATTGAAACAATTATTTTTAGTTTACTATCCCTATTATTTTGGATTCTAATATATAATTTCATATTATTAAAAATAACCTCTAAATATTACAGGTGAACCCATTAAAAAATTCCAGGCGAGAATTCTGAACCGAAAGAAGCTATACCAAAGTGTATCAAATAATAAAAAGAATGAAAAAGTGGATGAAATTAACAGCTGCAGGTAGTTACCGTGAATGAATTCTGTAGGAGTGTAGGGGATGACTACGATTACATTATAAAGGGAGCTAAATTAGGCGTCTAAAGCAAAATCACTGTGTACCATTTACTTTGAAAGTACAATAAAAAAAAGAATACCAGTTATCAAATGTGTTTCATTTAACATTTATTACTAGCAGAATTGCATATGTTTCCATCATTCTTATTTATACAAATTGATAAAAAAGCACATTGAAATATGTAATAAAGTTGACATCGGCAGTTTGTACAAGCAGCAAACGTTCCAATCCAAATCTTTTGTTGCTGAAGGATCTTGAACTTACTAGTTTTTTCTATGCATATCATAAACACGATTTCTTACACCCCGATTCTGCAGTCAGTAACTAGTAACACATATCACCTGCCTGTGTATTGAATAAAATCTCTTCGTTTGGAATAATTTTTCTCCGGATCACTTGCCTAATATTCCACCTTATTCAGAGAATGCCTCATTCCATCACTTCCTTTCGTAAATCTAATGCCAGCAGATCTCCTGAAGATTATATTATAATGAATTAAACAGCCATAGATATATTTAACATTGCAATTATATTTTACTATCACAAAAGTGAGGTTAATCACATAACACAAATGTCGTGAAAATTAAAATTGTGCATACAAAGCAGATTGGCACATGGCACCCTCAGCAATGGGTAATATGCCGTGATGATATATTTATTTATTTAAAATTGTATGTTGTATGCTTACCATTTTGTTTGTCGTTAATAAATCTATTTTTGAAGAACATAGAGTATGTTTCGTTCCCTTGTTTTATATATTTGTGACATTTCATAAGTCCGACGGCCATTTATAACGAAGATAAAATTGACAGAAGTTCTTTTATTCGTCGGTTTTAAAGGCCAACAAAAGCACGCTTTTATACAATAAAAGTGGGTTCGGGATAGGCGTGGTTTTATTCGCACTTTTATTATAAAAGCATTTACAAAAGTGCGCTCGTAATACGGGCCTTATTTTTATTCAATTGATGATTTTTTTAAAAACTGTAACATCCTTAATTAATTTACTTATTTTACTTTTGATTTTTTAAATTGTGTTCGAATGGCTTACAGTATTTTTTATTGTATTTTTACTTTTATTTATATTCATTGTATTATTATATATTCTCTAATTGTACGTTTTGACAGGCCATTGTTGTACGTTCTTGTATTTTATATGTTGTGGCGAATAAAAAATTACTATTATGTATAATGTTTTATTAGAACATTTTGTCGGGCGCAAATCTATACTTTTGCACCCTACAAGTTGGCGCATATGCGCCTGGTCAAGAATCTGAATACCAGAACCCGAGCAACGCGAAAATTAATTCGAATTTTATATAGCACAAAAGTAAATCCCGTAGTGCACTCTCCACGCTAGCAATAGTGTAATGAACGTGCGAGTGGTAACGTCTGTTAAACGTCTGCATGCTCACGGTATGAATATTTTATTATCATTACCGATATCTGTGTACAAAATTTCAAAATTATATATTTTTGTATTTAGTTACTGAGACAGAGAGGACCACATAATGCAATTTAAATCTTTTTACCTTCCGTCACCTTTAGGTAAGGAAGGTATTGTCTTTGGTCAAAAAATTCGATGATGAGTTTTTAATCAATAAGCACGTTTTAGGGTCCCTAAAATACGAATTTACTATTTTTACGATGATGTCTGTATGTGTGTGTGTGTGTGTGTGTGTATGTGTGGATGTGTGTGTGTGTGTGTGTGTGTGTGTGTGTGTGTGTGTGTGTGTGTGTGTGTGTGTGTGTGTGTGTGTGTGTGTGTGTGTGTGTGTGTGTGTGTGTGTGTGTGTGTGTGTGTGTGTGTGTGTGTGTGTGTGTGTAACAAAATTTTCGTCTGCGATAACTCTAATACTACAGTTACAAAAATTATAATTTTTCGTGTACTTCTTCGTTACATCCATATGAAGAGCTGATTAGATTTTGGTTACAATTAGTCAACCGGAAGTACCATCATTTGAAGATTTTAACAGTTTTTCTTGAAAAAACTATGTTAAATACAATTTTTTCACATTTGATGTTATTATAAATATTAAAGAATATTTTATTCTCTATACGATTTGACTGCATTTTATACTTAATATTAAATGGATATAGAGTTAAAAAATTATAAAGAAATTAAATTTCATAAAGTAGCTATAGCTATGAAAACAGCTACTATATTAAGAAAATTCTGATTGAAAGATGTCAGTGTGTTTGTCATAATTTTTACTGGAAATATAGGATCTTTTGTTTTCTGTAGGGAATTTGTATAAAATACATACAACTACTTTAAGGTAATGTACAAGAAATAGAATATTTAATTTAATAATAATAATAAATCTTTTATTTTTACAGATACATTATACTGTATATAGAAAACGTCACAAAATAATAATTTTCTGTATGAAATTTGCATAAAATACATGCAACTGCCGGAAGGTAATGTACAAGAAATAGAATATTTAATTTAGCAAGGAACTTTCCGTATGAAATTTGTACAAAATACATAGAACTGACGTGAATTGACGGAAGGTAATGTGCTAGCCACATCAGATTTTTTTAGTATACACTGACCATACCCATTGTTTTTAATTAATATTTAATTTAAAATTGCAAAAATTAATAATTGTTTCATGCTATCAAATCTTATTTTATTAATTTTTAAAAGAATAAAATACTGTACTTGCATTTGGCAACACTGCAGCATTCTTCACATGCTTACAGCTGCAGTTCGTTTTCTTAAGAGGGGAAAGGGAACAAGGGAAGGTCCAACATCAACATCGCCATTCGCGCATTCGCCTGTAGCCTGTAGTCCGTAGGTTAGTGTTCTATGGTCCGTAGTGAGTTCATCAGGTCGGTGAATGTTTTGTAGTTCCACAATTAGAAGAATTCAATAATGTGAATGTGTTTTCAACATTATATGTTTATAAAGTAAGTACAAATAAAATTCTAACTTTAACGGACAACACAAATCCTTTTAATAAACTTGTTTTAGTATTCAAAATGAGATTTATACGTCGTTCGTACATAAGAAAACTTTTGGAAGTTTGTCACGATGAAGACGAAATTAGATCCAAGAGCCAAACAGAATACGAAAGCAATATTAGGACCAGAAGAATCAGAACACATCGTCAGTCAGTAACCCGACAACTAATGTAGCCAAGGATTTGTAATCGTAAGTATTTTTATTATTAGTATTATTATTTTGTTTTAACACGTCGCTCAAGTAAAGACTGTAAAAATTGAAAAGTAGGCCATCGGCGTTTAACATGGGAAATCATCATTTTGTCTTTACTGACGCTCTCTTATACGTGTTATTAGTGGCTGCGTATAGCTAGCAGTCCCCTATTAGCACACCTTAACGAAAACTATTGCATATTTATTTGCCAATTAATTACCACAATGTTAATTTAATTGCCAATTATTTAAAAAAAAAGAAATACGGGGGGGACTGCTAGCTTGACAGTCAAGTTAGCAGTCCCCTGGGCTATAATGCTTTATATTTGAAAATATTAGTGTGTAGAAATTTATTGCCAATTAATTACTGAAGATTTAAATGATCAATATGGGTGTGCATAGGTTCCATTTGTATCATAAACGATGTACATGAATCCATCTAATTTTTATTCAAAATTTCAAAACTATCTCAGCAGAAACATATAAAATGTATTGTAACATAAAGCTTGGACTATAATAAACCAACATAAACATTTCGGCTTTTTGTATCTCGTCGACTAGCCAGCGGATTGAAATAATAAACAATATTTGTTTAAATTACCACTTAGTAACCGATTAAAACAATATTATTTGAGCATGAACCAATATACCTTACTTTTCATCAAAAATTAATAAATAGGGTACGCAGCATTTAAAATTCAGATGAATACAGAAAATATAATTCTTATGTTAATGATAGTGGTAATTCATATATTTTCATTATTTTTGCCTGGTTTTATTTAAATCTTCAGTAATTAAATGGCTATTAATTCCTACACACTAATATTTTCGAATATAAAGCATTACAGCCCAGGGGACTGCTAACTTGACTATCAAGCTAGCAGTACCTACCCCCGTATTTTTTTTAATGGCAATTAAATTGGCATTGTGGTAATTAATTGGAAAATAAATAGCAAAAAAATATGCAATAGTTTTCGTTAGGGTCTACTGATAGAGGACTGCTAGCTATACGCAGCCGTTATTAGTAGAGCTTGGAATATACAGCGTGTTTCTTGAATACGGAACACCCTGATTATTTTCTTTATTATTGGAAATACACGAAAAAAAATTAAGAGGGGCATTCACTTATTAAAGAAAAAAAAAACCTAGCGGTTCTAAGACTATAACATAAAGTTATATTTTTTAAAAAATAGGACGGTATATATTTTTAGGCCCATTCGATAGAGTATTTTTTTCTGAATTGAACCACGTATACATTTTACATCCTTACGTTACAAAAATAGTAAGAAAAATGCAATTGCAATTTAAATAAATTTTATTTTTATAGTTATTTTCCAGTAGGCTATGTATGAAAAACAACTGCTATCTGTCAATTTGAATTATTTAGTGTATAATTACCTCGATAGTTCCTATTCTTGCTATTTATAAAGATATAAACAACTATTTATGTTTCGTTGTAATTTGGGTTCAATTTTTTTCATTCAGAGCCTACTGAAAAATAACTATAAAAATAAAATTTATTAAAATTTTAATTGCATTTTTCTCAATATTTTTGTAATGTCATGATATAAAATGATTACATGGTTGAATTCAAATAAAAATACTATATCGAAGGAGCCTAAAAATATAATTGTGTATTTAAAAAAATGCTGGATTTGAAAAATTTACACAAACAAATAAATTAATAAAATATTAAATAACGAAGGCGATGTTGAGGTTAATATTAATTTAAATTTAACTACAAATTTTAATTGCGCCCCGTGTTATATAGTAAATCATATGCGTCTCTTCGGTGCAATGTACAATGTACTACTCTTGGTTGGAGCGGTTCATGTATTACGTATAAAAAGTCATAATAAAATATTTCTTATCGTAGTGCCGATTTACAGAAATCCTGCTATAGCATTTAACATTCCTTATACCGGTTTTCTTTCGAGTCACCGAATTTACGTTTTCTTCATTAATTTTTATTGATAAAAGGCAAAATCTTTGTTTAAATAATCTAGAAAATCACCAATTTATTGTTATAATTGTAATATTAAAATAGATTAATTTAAATAGTTAGTTTTAAGTAAGTAATAACAAATGTATTACTCGTAATGTAGGTATAATATAAAATAAATATATCATCACGGCTTATTATCCATTGCTGAGTGTGCCAATATGTTTTGTACACAGATATCGATAGTAATATGTACTAATAATAATTAATCATAACGGCATAAGTGCATATAATAGCATATACATATATTTCTTCTTTTTGTAAGGTTTTTAAGGAGTTGAAACTAGACTAATTATTATTTTATTTTAACATGAATTTGTTTATACTTGTTGAAGACAAATCGGCATGTACGATAACTAAATTTTAATCAAATTTCAGATTGAATAAGATGCCAGTTGGTATGTTATCGACTATTCATCTCTTCTTATGGATATCGGTAAACGGATCTAGCGAATTCCTATACATTTGAGCATTTAATAAGTAATATTACTTATTAATAATAATAAGTAATATTACTTATTAAATGATTTGACGTTAAGATGATACAAATTTTTTTAAACAATTTTATTTACAGGTATTTATAACTAGGTGCTGATATCATTTAACTTTTTAAGTGTAGAAAGCTACCAACGCAATGTCTACTTTATTCCCGAACATTGGAAATCTAATGTTTAAATTGAATTTTTATATTTTGCGTTCACAATGAAGCATTACGATAGGCAATATTTGTTTTAGACTGTTGGTACTAGATGACTTTTCGTTAATCCATTTTTACCTAATTTATTTTTAGTTAATTGACAATTCATTTTAATAATTTATTTATTATTATTATTTTTTTTATTTAGGGAAGATTATTTACATGAAAATGTACAAATGGTTACAAATATAATCACAAATTGAGTAAAATATTTTAGTTTGTAGAAGGCGCAAAATATAAAAAATAGTTTAAGGAACTCATTTTATGACTTTCTTTCGCACTTATCAATTAGAAAACTCACTAACGCTCGATTTCTAAATTTTGACGCGTGCGAAAAACACATGTCTTATAAAACACGTTCTTTAATATACTATTGTCGGTATCTCTTTACCTACTAGTTTTAGAAAAAAAAGTGGAATGAAGAAAAATATTTAGCATGAAAAAGTGCATCGATGAGTACCAAGTTTGTTGTTCCTTATGTACGAGTTAGGAGCAAATAAAATACACAAATTGAGGCAATTGACAGAGTGCTATGAACAATAAGACAATAATTTATGTTCATTGTTTCTGACAGATTTGACATTTATTTTAATTTTTACTTCCCGCTAACCTTGGTAAGGGAGGTATAGGGATCGTGCTAAAAATCGCATATCGAGATTTTGGTAAATGACCACGTTTTAAAGTACCTAGAATCTAGTTTTAACATTTTCACGATGATTGTATGTATGTATGTGTATGTATGTGTGGATCGTCCACTCTAACTCAAATACTATCATTCAGAACATTTTGAAACCTTGGATTTCGAACTTTTTCTGTAATGGAAGGAGCCCATTAGATTTTGGTGTAAATCGGATAACCGGATATGGCACTTTACTAGAAGCTCAAAATAGTTTTTCATCGAAAAATATCTTTATATGTTATTTTTTCGAGATTAATGTTATTATAAAAATTTATGATTATTAAATTTTCTACAGATTTGCATTAATACTTTTTCTAAATATTTTATGGATAAATTTATAAAATTAAATTCCGGAGCCTACGCTTTAAACAAAGAAAATTCCTTTGTTGCGCATTCAAATGTATGTTACTATCATAGAACTAATTTCAAATTAATAATAGTAACGTTTTAAAAAGAAAAAAGTAAATAGAACAATAGGAAAGGAAATCAATACAGTTTCCAGCATATGTAAATATGTATGTATGTATGTATTTAAATTAAAAAAAATTAATGATTCGAAAAAAGTTTAAGCTAATTCTCATTTTTGGATTAGTGGCTTCTGGATTAGACTAGACTATATTTTAAGAAATAAACTGCCTAAATGAGAGTGAAATTCGCTAATTCAAAAATAAGGATTAGCTTAATCTTTTTTGTGATTCGGGCGGTAAATGGCCGGAGGTATTGTGGTGGCCATACCAGATTTTTTTAAATTATTGGAATAGTAGGAAGACAATCTAGAAGTAAAAAAGTTACTCAAAAAGTCTATAATAATAATACAATCAAATGAAATGTCAAATCTGCCAGAAACATCAAACATAAATTATTGTTTTATTTTTTGTGGCACTCTGATAATTGCCTTAAATCGAGTATTTTCTTTTGTTTATAATTCGTACATAAGATACAAATGAACAACAAACTTTATACTCATCGATGCACGTTTTCATACTGATTTTTCTTCATTACACTTTATTTTTAAAATTAATAGGTAAAGAGATATCGCCAAATCAAAATTTTAACATTGAATGTCCTATGTTCGAAAAATATAGTAGACACCCGGTATAAGAGCATATTTTAGTATATTTTTAATGCATATCTGCATGCATATTTTTAGATTTTTTAGTGCATGTATTCCAAGCTCTAGTTATTAGTCTGTAGGAAACTTTTCTTAATTTTAAATTGTTTTATTTATGATGATTTGTTATGCATTATCAGATATTTATTTGGATATCTAATATAACAGTATTTAACTGGTCGACTAGCCCTTTGCATCTGTTTATGCCCTGATGTTAGAATGATGTTCAAAATCGTTCAGTTCAGATGATTTTGAAAGATACGCGTGAATATGCCGCATCTTCCCAATTTGCCACTTTTCCTGGAAGGTCTACAGCTGAGCAGAGAGCAATGGATTTTGAGAAAAATAATAAACAATTATTTTAACGGGAATGAATTATGCTGTCATCAAAATACTTATTTGTTATCAAACGCAAGTCCCTACATAATTAATTTAAACCTAGACATTTATTTTCATCTCAGATTAACCAAATTTTTTTAAAAAATTAAATGTAATTTACCTATACAGGATGTCTCAGGACGAGTTTACGCAGTAGTTATTTTAAAAACTACTCAATATTATTTAACGAATTTTGGTATCTAGGGGTTTTCCGACATGCCCGTTTCAAATAAATTATTCTTAAAGCAGTAATTCTTCCGGTTTAACCGGAAGTAGACTCTAACTTTCTTATTTTAAATGGAATGTTATATTTTTTATTTTACCATTGAATTTTACATAAGAAACAATAAAAATATTTTACTCATGATCAACCACTTTCAGCGTAAATTAATTTTTTTTGATTTTTTCTGTAAGAACTGCATTTCTTTATCACTCGATATCTCTAGAATGGAGTCGAATTTCTATAATCTGTAAAAACAGTTTTATAAAGAAAGTCTTTGTTTACACTAGTATAAATTAATAGTCGACATTTTTTGGAAAATGTAATTTTTACGTCAACGTAAAATTGAAGTTCTAAAAGTTCAAAAACTCAAGTTTTTTAAATGGAACACCCCATTTTTTATTATTTAAATGAATTCTTCGTTGAAAAATAAGGGTAGTTTGTGTAGCACGTCCTATGTTGAAAGTTGACAGATTTTAAGTAGAATGGAAAATATTTAAATTGCATTTAATTATTAAATTTAATTGAAGTGGGCCATGGTGGAAAAAAGAAGAAAATAATGTTTAGTACCCATTTATTGTGTATTTTAATGAATTTTTATGAATTACCATCATATTAAATGTAAAATACGAAGTAAACTGTAATAGAAAATGTAACAAAGCTAAAACAAAATATTCTTAGCCAACTAAACTAGACCTATTAACACATGCAATTTAAATATTTTCCGTTTTACTAAAAATATATCATTCACCATACGTCGTGCTACACAATCTACCCCTATTTTTCAAGGAAGAATTTATTTAAATAATACAAAAATAGGGTGTTCCATTTAAAAAAACCAGAGTTTTTTTAAAACATTTTGAACTTCAAATTAACGTTCACGTAGAAATTACATTTTTCAAAAATTGTCAATTATTAATATACAGGATGTTCATTTTAAGTGGTACACTATTGCTAACTCGACAAATATAAAATGTATGAAGTGGGTTAATATAGCAAACAATTTCTATTTTACTAGACTGTTTCAATGAGCGTAATTTTTTTTCAACCAGTGGCTTTTAAAGTGTTTGCACCAACTTTGTTAATTTAAATGGGATCATACATTTTTTATTTACTTATTAGATAGAGTATTTTATTCTGAATTCTGTGATATTATATTTTCATACCCTCACATAACGATTTTTAAAAGAAATGTACATCTAAAGTTTTATAATAATATGACTTACTGGCTTATTCTGTAAGAATGTTGTTATACCATAACGTATCGTTATGATGAAAAAGTTGTTAAATAACGGTAATTTTCAAAAGTGTATTCTGTAAAACCAATGTCGTTATACTGAAATCGTATTGTCGTTATTTTAAGTAGTTCATGAACGATAAAGATTCACTTGTCGTTATTTCAATCCGTAAATGTCAAATGTTAGCAAATGGAAGGGTTAATTAATTTATTATTTATATTTGTGCAGGAAGAAATGGAAAATAGGTAACAAAACATTTATTTATTCATCAAATTTAAATTTTAGAACATTTCGACAAAACAGCGCCACAAAAAAAATTTCGCACCGTTTAAGCCAATAAGATGTCGTATTTTTACAAAAGCGAGTTTTTATAAGCGAAAAACCATGCATAAGTTAGTTTCATATATCGTTTCCTCCAACTATATTGAAGAAGGTACATTTCATGGCATTATGTATAGAACATCCATCGGTCAAACGGCATCCACGGCTTCAATTTGGTGGTATGGTGTTTTTCAAGATATGTGCAAATATATAGAGTGTTCGAAAATATTTGGCGATGGACTCCATTAGCTTTTCTCAATTGAACACAAAATATCACAGTCATTTTTTAATTTTGAATGCAAAACTCGAAGCAAAGGAAATATATTTTCATTGTAAAGTGAATATATTTTCCTACGGATATCTTTTTCGAAATCATTGTAAATTCGCGAATTTCCTGCGTCAGTTCTTTGTTTTTTATCCGGTACACTTTTCTGAATAATTCTTCGTACTGTACTATACGGCACTTGTGTCATTTTAACAGATTTCGATACTGGCGCAGTCTCGTCACTATCACTTTTTCAAAAGTGTAAAACATTTAGAACTATCTGTTTCGCATCGTCGGATAGATGCTTGCGTTTTTGATTCCCCCCTGTGATAAACTCAAATTTGTCGTTCTCATCTTGCAACATTTTTAACGTTCACTACTTACTTATGAACCTCAGACTTTAAAATATCCTTTACTCCATTTTATATACAATATTTACTTAACTGTAAATGTACTTATAAAATTTTCGTAAGTAATAGTTTTCACAGAAAAAAGTGTTGAAAAATACTAGGATGAAAAATGTAAATAATTTGGGTTTTTGGAATCGGATAAAGTAATTCGTAAGTATAAGATTTCTTTTAATCCGTGCCTGTACGCCAAACAACCTTACTCCCCATTGAGAAGGGCCAGCCTTTCTGGTTACCGAGTTAACCCTCAACCGGGCGCGCCTATATCCATGACATGACAGGACGCGCGGCGCATAGAGTGCGCCAAGCGATATATTACCTTATAGTTTGTAATATAATAAAAAAAATTAAGATTATCTTTTATAGTTTATTGATCTTAACGTAGTCTTACATTAAGTTAATAATTTAACAAAAATCAAATAAAAATTAAACAATGAAAAATGAAAATAAACAAACTAAACACAATCAGTATCAGTATCATTTATTTTACTGCATTTTTCGCATAAAGTTTTTATTGTTGCATGTTTTTTGCAAACAAATGTTTTACACCCGTCACATCTGATTGTAGTGTTTACATTTTTAGAACGTCCACAAGTCTCGCAGCGTCCTTTTCGTTTTCGGTCAGGTTCTTCTTCCTTGGGTTCTTCTATATCCGTTCTGTATTTTGCTAATGAAGATTTTATATCTATGGGAAGTGAAAGTATTGTCGCTCTTTCGGCTAAGAAAGGTTTCATTAGAGTTATTGACAGATTTGTCAAAAATATTCTGCTTTTTAATTTCGGATTATTTTCATTTGACTGATACAACACTCGAGCATTTATGGCACTCAAGTCCATAATAGAGAAAAATATTACTAAAGGCCATCTTTTTGTAATTCTTTTTACAGAATATGTTCCACACATTTGGTCTATTGTATCAACTCCACCTTTAGTTGCGTTGTAATCCAGAATTATCTCAGGTTTTTTAGTATCCTCGTCAATATCTCCTGAATCATGCATTGTTGATAATAAAATTACCGACTTATTTTTTTTAGGTACATAGGATACAAGTACCGTGTCCTTTTGAAAACCGAATAATGAAGATTTTTCTTCCCTATTTTTTTGTGGTAGAAATTCTGTTGGTAATTCTCGTTTATTTTTTTTAATAGTTCCTAATAGTGTTATTTTATAATCTTTTAGTAATGTTTGTGACAGAGGAATACTCGTATACCAGTTGTCGGTCGTGAGATTTCTATTTGAGCCTTTTATTGGTTCAACGAGTCTTTTGACAATTTCTGAGGGTGTATTTTGCAATCTGTACGGTCCATCAGGTTGCTGACCGCAATAAATTTCTACGTTACTAGTGTAATGTGTTTTTGCATCACATAAAACAAACATTTTTATGCCATACTTAGCCGGCTTGTTCGGTATATACTGTATGAAACTGCAACGTCCTCTAAACGCTTCTAATTTTTCGTCAATTGTAACATACTCCCCTAATGAGTATGTATTTTTACAGTTAGTAACAAATTTATCAAAAATGTCTCTTATGGCAGCCAATTTGTCACTCTTTTTTCGTTCTTCTCTTGTATTCCGGTCATCAAATCGAATGGACCGTAAAAGAAATAAAAATCTTTTATAAGACATTACTTGTCTCAATATTGCAAATCCACTATTGGCATCCCAAAGCTCTTCAACATTCGTGTGATTTCCCTTTTTGACACCTATAAAGTACAATAATCCAAGCAATGCTATTATTTCATTTTTCGTGGTTTGTTTTACATCTCGAGCTCTTTGATAACTAACAGCATTTCTCTTCATTTCAATATACTGATTTGTATAATTCACAACAGTTTCAATCATATCAGCGTCAAAAATTTTATCAAACGCTGAAAGTTCTGATGTAACTCCTCTGGCGATTGCTTTTGGCCCTGGCAAAATTTTAAGTAAATTCTTCTTTTTTACTTTAGATTTTGATGACACATTATTTTTATACCACTTTGTTTTTTTATCTCGTCCAAAAAAGTAATTAGACTCATCAACAGATTGAACTTCCGAGTTTTGATCACTAGCATATTCTTGCTCGGAATCGGTGTTATGGTCGCTATGATTCACGACTTCCTCATTTTCAGATTCATCTTCATTTTCATCGTCAGCTTCAATTGGCTGTTCTTCATCTTCAGATTCTTCATGAAGAATTTTGAATAACTCATCATCTGTTAGATATTTTCTAGCCCTAAAACAAAATTATTATAAAATAAAATATGTTTTTTTCTTACTAAAAAGGAAAATTTGGAATTTAAAAAGTAATCAGATTATAAATAATTGCACAGAATATTACATAATTATTATTATTCCAAAGAAACAAATGAAAAACCTTGCAAATATAAATGAAAAATATACTTACATGACCGGTCGCGCGGCGCACTTTGTGCGCCAGTTGTTACACAGTTACAAAATTTTATTTATTCCACAGGACACTTTCACTCTAAAAATCGTAGAAGCACTTTCGTCTAACTCCAAAGATATAATGAAGGAATAGCTAAAGTACTGCAGACCTATTATGACTAATAACGGTTTTATAGTGAAACAAATCGCATTGGCGCACTCAGTGCGCCAGCGCGCCTGCTCGAGGGTTAAGTCAATCGCCAAATATTTTCAAACACTCTATACCTGCCTACGTAATGTCGCGATACACTTCAAAACAGCATGGTATGTATGATTATATCCGTCGGAGGAGGATTAGCAAAATTTTGGAAAACGATGTAGAGGTACTTTCTCAAAATCCCACTAATTAATATACCTAGTTTTATTTATAATTTGTGACAATTTGGTGTAATGTCATATTCTTTGTTCTGAATTTCTTAAAATTCAAATGAAACACTAATAATTTCGTGTGATAGATTTCAAATATTTTGTTATAATCCTGTCTGTTATCCATCAAGCCCATTTAAGAAGCCACACGCTGCGTAAGTCGAGGCAGGTTCGTTTGCAAATATCTTGAAACAAACTACTGCTACCTGACCTAAGTTTACTATGATCTTCTTTTATTGTTATCCTCTTCAGGCTAAGGAATTTGCGAAGGTTAGTTTTAAAATTTTGTACGGTGCCAGGTATCGTTGAAGTTTCTTTAGGTCATTTCTTTTTGAAGCCTGTTTTACAATGGGCAATAGTTGCTCGCTCATTGTCAACAAGCGTTACCTGCCGTTTTAACTTGTCTGTTATTTACATTACGTTTTTTTTTTTATTAATACTCTTTCGTATTTATTTTAGTTTTATTAAACATAATCAAGATAATTTGAAGTTATGGATAATCAAGTATTTATTTAGATTTGGCCAACTGTAGCATAACAGTATTTAACTGGTCGACTAGCCTTTTGCGGCTGATTTTGACATTTCAATAAGGTTCAAAATCGCTCAGATGATTTGGAAATATTCGCGTGACTATGCCTTGTCTCCCCCTCTATTCCTGGTCTAAGGCATCTACCTTATTTCGGCCGTATTGCTACGTCAACGCGCTAAGCCCCGCCTCTGCTTCACTTGCGAATAGCCCATAAAACACGGATATCGACAAGTCAAGTTCATAATGTGATGAATTTGAAAAATTCCAATGTATTTATAAAGAGGAACCTCTGGAAACGAAGTTTCAAATGACAAAATTGAAACGTTTATAGTATATTTTTTTTGTTTTCTTATATTCGGTTGGTGAATTTTAGTTTATATTAAAATATTTTTCTGATCTACATTTTTCCTTTGTTTACCTTCTTAAGGTATTGTTTTTCTTGTGATTAATTAAAGTAACTCCTTTTCAAATATTGGTATGTTAGATAATAACAGTGAGTAATCCGAAGGTAATATAGCCATTATATGCGGGTCAAATACTATAATTCAAGTATCAATTATACAGATAAAAGCTATGGTTTTTATTAATTTTTGTTAAACTTTTTCATTTATTACTTAACTAGAATATATGGGCGATAATACATGCAATAATCTAATATATACAATTCACTTTCCTTTTTGACCTGTTATCGGCGTCTTTTCCCACACACGCAACTTTGTCAGCGACGGACTTGGCCCTCTACGACGCGTTCCCCTAAGTGGGATAAAATACACATTGTCATTCCAATTTACAACAATTATCACAGGCGTGCATTATCATCTAATGAGATAGACAGGAGGGGGGCAGGAATAAGGTTGCTCCCAAGTCCCAGACTTGGGTAGGTGCCCCGCGTATTAAATGCGGCCTAACACCTTGTGGTTTCCGATACCCCTATCCGCATTGACGAATTGCTGGAATACGGCTCTCGTGAATAATCATTTCTGAGCCACTAGCAGTACCGTAGCCACACACGCATGTCCCAGACATGTTGAACTCCCAGAGCTCTGACCTCCCAGAGGTCAATGGGTCCCAGACCCATAATGAGAGTTTAGCTTACGATCACACGAGTGTAGGTCCCAGACCTATCATGATAAACCCCAGGTTTATCCTTAACGTCCCAGACGTTATCGTGTGTCTCAGCCCCTCATTTGCATGTCCCAGACATGTGAGTTCCCAGAACTCGACCTCCCAGAGGTCAATGGGTCCCAGACCCGTTATGAGAGTTTAGCTTACGATCACACGTTTATAGGTCCCAGACCTATCATGATAAACCCCAGGTTTATCCTTAACGTCCCAGACGTTCTCGTGGATCTCAGCCTCTCATTTGGTGTCGTCACACCTCGAAGCATAAAGCTCCATGGACCCAGAGTTGTCCCAGACAACTCTTCGGATAATTAATTAGGAAACTACTACGTTTGTGGCCACAAACAAATAATACAAATGTATACTTCACATATACCATGCATATCAAATACACAAGCAGTGTATAACATATCAATCAAGCATTTGGTGATCCACACCAAACTATACCTGTATAATAATTAGAATGACAGCGAGTTCTACCACTCACCTATAATTACTGCAAGCAGCTAATCTTTTCTTATGGACACTTTCACAGTTTCACACACATCCGTATTTGACTACTAGCACACAGCAACTGCCCTGACCAGCCAAGGGTCGGGGGTTGTTATTGTGTTTAAGAATGTCAAGTGTTTTTGCCTTAAGCCAGCGCTTCTAAACCAGTGGCGCCCAGTCGAAAAGTGAATCTTACACAGATAATAAATATATCGGGGATCACCCTGTATACAATCTGTAGTGTAGGTGTAAGTAGTGATCTATGAAACTCATTATACAATCTGCCAATTGCCCGTTATAAAGTTTTATGGGACTTGCAGAAAGGGTTTCTGGAGCTAGGTAGATTTTTCTGTCCTGGAACGTACCCGAAATTTGCGTTCAAGATATTTCCTAATTATGTACTTTTGAATCTATTTCAATAATAATGCGTTTTAAATGTACTTCTAACATTAATTTATAAATTGAACAGAGATTAAAATATTATAGGGATTGCAATAAATTCAAATGTAACTTTTAAATATAAACAGTTTGGTATTGGAAATTTTCTGTAGAGGTACATGCAAAAAAAAATTTCGGTGTTGAAAGAGTTATCAAAACGAAACGTCGTTTCTGTGCTTGTTTCAATAGTGTTTGTATAAAATTGTAAATATGTGGAGAGAAATATTTTTTAGCAGTTAGTAAACTAAAATTTTGTTTTATTGTCTTATTTATTATATAGTTTCAGTTTATAAAATGTATACAAAAATTTAATATGATTTTTTTATACTAAAACTGATGCCTTCAAAGTTCGAATAATTTATTAGTCCTGACCGCGAAGATTCTCAACTCTCCATAAAAGGTTGTATACCCTGCATAAGTCAGTTTCACAGATCGCTTCCTACAGCTATGTAAACAAATCGGATGCGTAAGTGCACGTACCTAAAATAGTTTACAAAGCAAGTGTGCTGGCAGAACAATGAACAGTCAGTCGGGTGTCAATGGTTATTTTATTTGATGCGTGGGATGCGATAAGGTTTAAGAGTAACCAAAACAATCAAAAGTAGAGCGCTGGTTAACAGATAACACTGTCGTCATGTGGTCTATTGAACTTACTTCAAATTTATATAAACTCGTTACAAAAATATAGTTTTATTTTGTTGTCATTGTTATTATTATGTCAAGTTGTAAATAAAGCCGGGTTTTTGCAGCAATGTCATAGTTATTGTCATAGTTGTAGTCTTAAGGTTCATTCAGGCTTCCGAAATCACAAGCTTGAAACTAGAAATTCAATATTATGTAGTCGTTCGGCCAATAGAAATGCGTGTGCAGTGGTTTCGTGCAACGAATCTGTTTCAAACGAAAAGTATGCAAACGCTAAACATTTCAACCTTGTGCAACGCTTTCGTCAGTGATTGCATCAATCTTGATGACAGTTTCGCAAATAACCTTATATTCAAAGTTTGAAATAAAATGAATTATGAATTTGTTGCGGTTATAATGAGGCGAAGAATATTGTGTACTGCATATATATGGAGCAAACATTTGTTAAATTTACAACGTAGAAAAAAAATAGTGAACTGGGACAAATTTCATGCCAGCAATATATTGTATAAATTTATTTATTATGCATATATGATGTATGTATATTAAAAAACAAAACGAAAACTTGTGTAATACATATTTGTACAAAAAAGAAACTTATGTAATACATATATATTTGTACAATAAAATGTTAATTTTATTCATCCTCTTCCTTATTTATTAAATTAATTATATCCAATTCTAATTTCGTCCTTCTGTTTCACGAAAAATCACGCACAACAAGCGTCGTTTAAAAATTTGAAGTAAATTTGACAGTTTATATGCAGAATTCTAAAAAGCTGCAATAGATCGCGCTACAATCGTTATCGAAAAATGTAAAGTAGTGATTTCGGTACTGTGAACGCCTTTGAATTTACTGCGCGAAGACGTTGCACGAAGGGATTGCACAGGATTGAAATTGTAGTTTCAAGCTGGTGATTTCGTGAGTCTGAATACGCCTTGAGTCTTGAGTATTAAAATATGTTTTTATAATAAATCTGTTTATGCAACGTCATAGCACAGAATATATACATGACTAACGTCAACAGAAGCGACACTGTTGTATGTATTGCCGTCCGTGTGCTCATGGCTGTGTGCGTGAACTTAGACCAGGGAGGAATAAGGCAAGGAGATTGGGCATACTCCGGTATGCCAGGTAGTGCCAGTGACGGTGTGACAGCTTTCTTGTATAGGGCGGTTCAGCGTAAGAATATTACTAGTGATGGCTAAACATCGATAGTTTAAAAATCGATAGTTTTCGATTGTTAAAATGAAAATATCAAATAATATCGACAGTTTTTAATACCGATATTTGATGACAGGTTTTTAAAAATAAATTGAGAAATATATTGTAAATTTAATTTATTAGGTCGTTTTTTTTACAGTAAACAAAATATATTACATTTTCTTAGAAGTATAATCAGTCTCTCTCTTTAATGTTGGTACATGTTTGGATCTTTGGTTTAATGCTGCTACTCCAAATTCGGTTTATGTTCGTCAACTTCATTGAGCCATGCATTTTGTCGTAAAAATATAAGTTTGTTCAGATTTTTCGGTTTGATTCTATTTCTGCGGTCAGTCATAAAGAGGCCTGCGTTTGAAAAAATTCGTTCCGAAGGTACTGAGGTCGCGGGAATTGACAAGTATTTTATCGCTACGTTTTTATGGTTTGGACATAAATGATAGGATTCCCAAAATTTTAATGGACACTCTGATCGTGGTAAAGGATGTCGTTCTATATATTGTCGTACAGAAATTATTGCGTCAGAATTTGTAGTTGTTGAAGTCGCTTGATTCACGCGGTGATCTAAAAAGCTCAGTAAGCTAGACTCTGGAACGTGAACTTTCTGTGTCCGCTGCCTCTGTCTCCGTTTCGTTATCATGTTCTGTTTCTCTCGCTTTTCTTATATTAATTTCAGCAGTTACTTCATTAATTAAGGCTCTGTTTGCAACGTTGGCTTGATTTGCAGTTCTAAACCCAAGCTTTTTAATTCTTGGGTCAAGAAGCGTAGCAGTTCTTGTTTCATACGGGTAAAGGCGTTTCTCAACTGAGATTTTACAATTGTTGAGTATCTCACTTGCTATAGCTGTTTTTATAATTAAAGAATTTAATTTAGTAATAAGGCCATGGATTCGCGGGACAATTAAAGATATTATTACGTATTGATCACCGGAAATTTTTTTGGTCGCCGACTCAAAAGGATTTAATATATTTATTAAATCCTCAAGTATTTCAATTTCTTCTGCATTCAACGATTGTGGGGCCTTCTGACATTCAGCTATTGCTAAGGTGACTGCAGTTCGCTGTTCCAATAGTCTTTTAATCATATAGAATGTGCTATTCTAGTTGGTTGGGGTATCTTGCAGAAGTTTTAGTACTTTGGAGCCAAGAATTTCTTGCTGGTTTCTTAACTTATCAGCAGCTAATGTACTGTACCTAAAATACCCACAAATCTCTGTGCAGTGGTTTAATATTTCGCGTAATCGCTCATTTTTTAAAAGGTCATTTACGACCAAATTCTGGGTATGAGCGAAACACGGTACATGACAAATTTTTAGAAGAGCAATTGCATTTACCACGTTCGCTCAATTGTCCAAAACCACAGCCACGATTTTGTTTCTTACGCTCCACTCTTGTAGCATATTATGAATTACCTGTAGCAAACAAAAATATAATATAATACAAAATTAAAGCAGATTTTTAAAGTCAATATTTACATTTGATATATTTACTGCAGTATATGCCCCTCCATTTTATCGGTTTCTAAAACAGCTGACCTTAATACGATCTGATAGATAAAGTGAGCGGTTATAGTTACGATTCCTTCATTTGAAGGAGATGTCCACATGTATGTGGTTAGTGAAATATAATTAATTTTGCTTAGCACTACGGCTAACTATGCCCATAAATCGTCATATGCCTCGGGAAATAGTTTATCTTTCAAAGTGACTACTTGGTAATGTGTACCGACTGTCCAGTTCTGCGACAAACTTTTTAAACCCGCTATGTTCCACTAGTGTAAATGGTTCCAAATCTGTTGCTATTAAGTCAACTAAAACGCGATCTAGTCGCTTTTTCTTCACACTTGTGTCATCATACTTTTGTTGTCTTTCAAAATAATGTTTTTCGTTTTAAGCTTGAGGAAGTTGCCGAGCTTATGTTATTGTTTGAGTCCTGAAGTTCATTTTCACTATCATAGTCGTTCTCTCTATTCGTAACATACATCTTCTGAAAATCAATTGGATGTTTTCTCTTTACATGATCAACCATATTTGTAGTGTTTCCGCTTGATTTATAATCATGTTTACAAATATTACAACGAACATAATTCGAATTATCATGTTTGGTAAATAGTTTCCAAATTTTTGATTTCCTCATGCTATGAATAAAAACACAAAGCAAATTTAAGTTATTAACAATGTTGAAGTTCAATATTCTTACCTGGCAGCTTGCAACAACAATTTTACGATAATTTAATTATATTTTCGTTTTGACAGGTAAAGCTACCACGTTCCACCTGTCTTTGCTCACACTCACTGCTGCAGTGCTGCCAGTTGCCACTAAGTCGAGCAAACACACAAGATGGCAGTAAAATTTCTTGTATTTATTAAAATATTATTTTTTTAAAAGAAATCGTTGATGTATCGATAGTTTTCAAATAAATCGATAGTTTTGAATATATCGATATTTTTCGATAGTGCATCTTATCGATAGTAATCGATAGTACTATCGATGTTTGGCCATCACTAATTACGACTACCAGACTAGACTACCAGATATAGTGCCGGGTGGTATATATTGTTGCGTAGAAGGCTGTCCAAATAATAAAAAATAGATAAAACAATTCTAAAAAGCTTATTTAGATTACCGACTGTCCCAGAAAAGTATTAAATTTGTTTTATTTTACATTTCTATCGACCGCTTCAGTATATTATAGTGACACTAAATTTTATATGTAATTTTATTGTAGAACAATTATTATATTTTTATATTTGTCAAATATTCAATAGATTTTCTGTATGTTTACATTTTAATTAAAACCGGAAAAGGTTTTAAATGAATGCTATTTCAAATTTTTTTATAGTACTAACACTGATATCAAAATAATCTTTTCTCCTAAAAACGTAGGCAGTCATCTTACGAACGCCTATGCTGGCGCGTAAAGCGAGCCTGTTGAAAGTCACCAAACTCAAATACACACGTATAGGGTAGTGTTGTACCAGTGGTCATAGTCATAGTCGGTATCATGAACATAAGCATAATGACAGAATTGGGTAAATTTTAATTTGAAGACTATGGCTATGACGACTTAAGGTGCATTTACAAATGAAAATTAGATTTATGGTTTTTGTTTAGATTTAAGTGAGTCATTCATAAATGGAAGTTTAATTTACCTGAAAATTAGTTTTGATATGTACAGACATCTGCGTAAATGCTTCAAAAACAAGATTAACATATCAGTAGAGCAGTACTCAACAAGACACCTGTGCGCCGTGAAACTGTCATTCACTTGGCATTATAATTTTTCAGTAATTAACTAACAGTCTCCTTGTTCTTCTCGCATTTGTTTAAGAATCCACCAAGTGGATACTAAATAAAGATGGGTGTATATATCTATATCATTTCTGACTCCTCATTGATGAAGTTTGTGACGTCAAACTAAATCATAAAACCTAAAGTTTGGACCTTGCAATGTTTAGCTTTATGATTTGGATTTAGAGACCCTAAATCAGGGGTTCCCAAAGTGCGGCCCGCAATGCCTGTGAATTCGGCCCGCGATATCGATACGATATATTATATTTTTATTAAAACATAAATAAGTAAATAGTAAAATAAATAATAAATATTACAAATAAGATACAATAAAATATTTTAATATTTTTAAAAAATTCTTACAGAACTTTAACCATAAGCGTTTGTATTAATAAAATATTGTTTCGTTTATATTTAAAAAATTAGTGTAGTATGTCTAGTCTAGTTATTACATATTTGTACAGAAATATAATATAATATAGTAGTCTCAAATAGATACAGAACTGTTAATCATTTCTGGCGCATCTAATGCAACACACAATTTCAAGGAGTCAGTAACGAATTTATAGTTTTTTTCAATGATGTGCGTTGTGCCGCACACTACAACTGTACCACCAGACCTTGTCCAGCCTACCTAGTTGCCCTAAGCAATACAGGCCTATGCCATATTAACGAATATTCAAAAATGCACTGCTCCAACTCACTAGAGGTGGGACGAAAAATAGGAAAACGTGCAAGCACAAACAGATCGTCTTTTCTTATTGGTTGCTTAAATTATGAACGAAATTCGGTAATATTAAATTGGCCCGCCTAAGAAAAACTTTGGGAACCCCTGCCCTAAATGGAGCAACATCATTGCCGATATCTGTGTACAAAGCAGATTGGCACACCCAGCAATGGGTAATAAGCCATGATGATATGTATATTTATTTATTTAAATTTTAAGTGTGAATGGAGTCATTACATAATATGCGGCCAAAATCTTTAAATCTAAAGTATAAACCATAAATCTAAACCTATTTTTTTATTTATAAATGTACCTTTACAGTCTGCGCATGCTCGAGAACTGTCATAATCAGAAAACAACCTTTATGTTAATTGTGGTATTTATTATGAACAAACCAGCAACAAATAATTTTTCTCTACTATTTTTTAACATACATATCTATATTTATTTATACGGCAAATATAATATTTAAGTTGAGTTTAGAAAATGACAAATTAATAGTCACAACAAAAATGCTGCATAAACGGCCAACTATGTTAAGACTGTTCTTATGACTATGACTTATGACTATAATTATGATAGTGTTTCGTATATTTCTTCCTATCTAAATGTATTTTACAGTATATTTAACTTGGTCAAGCTGAATCTTGGGATACCCGCGTGTCCGTTGTGTTTCCATTTATTATATTGTTGTATTCTGCATTGAGTATGAACTATTTATTGGGAACTATTATTTGTGTATTATTATTATTATTATTATTATTATTATTATTATTATTATTATTATTATTATTATTATTATTATTATTATTATTATTATTATTATTATTATTATTATTATTATTATTATTATTATTATTATTATTATTATTATTATTATTATTATTATTATTATTATTATTATTATTATTATTATTATTATTATTATTATTATTATTATTATTATTATTATTATTATTATTATTATTATTATTATTATTATTATTATTATTATTATTATTATTATTATTATTATTATTATTATTATTATTATTATTATTATTATTATTATTATTATTATTATTATTATTATTATTATTATTATTATTATTATTATTATTATTATTATTATTATTATTATTATTATTATTATTATTATTATTATTATTATTATTATTATTATTATTATTATTATTATTATTATTATTATTATTATTATTATTATTATTATTATTATTATTATTATTATTATTATTATTATTATTATTATTATTATTATTATTATTATTATTATTATTATTATTATTATTATTATTATTATTATTATTATTATTATTATTATTATTATTATTATTATTATTATTATTATTATTATTATTATTATTATTGTTTCGATATTGTTATTGTTGTTAATAATTTTGTGTTATGTTTAAGTTTGATGTTATTGTATTATTATTATTTTGTCGCTGTTAATTTGTTGTAGGGTAATAACCTATGTAGTTGATGCCCAATAAATAAATATATATTATTATTATTATTATTATTATTATTATTATTATTATTATTATTGCTTTTAATTGGACTGGAGATCGTATAAAAACTTATATTGTTGTAACTGTTATTTGTGTTGTAACAGTTATAATAACCTCCGACAAAAAATATATGATAAATATGTTTAGTGGGGTTATGTTACAGACTTTGACGTTATATTAAAAACTGCAGTAATATGACAAATGTTACATATTCATGTTACTTGTTGACGAGTAACTGATTTCTTTATTAGGGCCGGTATACAATCTCCTGGTAAAATGTCATTTAATTTAACTGCCAGATAAAAGAAAAATATCGCACCATATAACTGACATGAGTATAATTTTGTCAATTTAAGCTCTAATATTGAGGCGATATTTTTATTTTATCAGGCGGTTAAATTAAATGACACTTTACCAGGAGATTGAAGTACCGCTCTTTAATATACGTATACTGGAAGGATGCATAAAGTAACAAGATGTATAATTTAGTTCTTTTTTTACAGATTTTATTCTACAACGCATATAACTTTAATGCTAGAAATCAAATTCCAAGACATGAAGAAAGGCATGATGCCCAGAAAATCATTGAAGATAAAGGGAACTTCATTTCTTTTTCTGACAAGGTAAGAAATTATTGTATATAGGGTTCACCAATTTTAACTTTCTTGTTTGAAAATTATTTTACTATATACAAAGTAGCCATTTGCGCTCTCTTTTGTCAACGCAAAATGTCACTTTGCCGCTCATGCGCGACAAAGTAGAAAAAACGCTCGCTGTCCAAATTTTTAACTACAATGTTGAGAAATGTCACTTGTCTACATTCTTAATGGAAACGTTTAGTCAGGACTAATGGCATTGTAGTTACACATTTACCACCTTCACAAGTCAATCTGACATATGACTGCTCTGTCGGTATATTACATAACCAAACAAGATGCCGCACTGCTGAGAAAATGAAATAGGGCATTACTTTACAAAAACGAAAGTATAAAATTATTAGATTAGATTGAAGCAATAGCTCAAGAAGAATGGAAAATGGCGACAAATTAAAATTAAATATAAAATAAATTGTGTGAACAGTTGTGCTGCCACCTGCAGAAGTAAATAAATTTTCACAAAAAATCTTTTTGTTATGGCGGAGGACCCCATTGCGGCGACTGTAGAAAAAATCTTGTGTGTGTTTCGAGCGCAAATGGGCATTGTCGATTTCTCAATCGACAATGTTCCATTTTACGCTCTTAATACACAAATAGCGATTCTTTTATGATACAAACATTTATACAGGAATTGATGTTATCGAAATAATGAGTAAAATTTTTAACTTTAATACGTAAACTTTTTACATAATAAAGGGTTTTTCAGTAAGGGCGGGTCGATGTTGAAATGGAATAAAACAAGCTGTATGTGAGATATTAACAAAATTCTTGTTTTATTTGAAAGGCCTATGTATGCCATTATGTATGGAGTATAACATCGTTCAAATGCCCGCCGCCGCTCCTCACCGTGGCACGGATCCGAGTGGTCCAATTTTTAATGACTCTGCCGTATAGATCTGACTGAATTTGAGCGATGGCATTGGTTATGTGTACTTTAAGGGCATCGGTCGATTGCGGCTTATTGGCACAGAATTCAGGAAATCCCAAAAGAAAAAGTAGCGGGGTCAAATCGCACGATCCTCAAATCGTTCATGCAGAATGTCCATCGTGGCGTCCGCTGTGTGGCACGTAGCACCGTCCTGCTGGAACCACATGTCTACGTCCATATCGTTCACTTTGGGCCAAGAGAATTCGGTTATCATTGTTCCAACGTCCTTTTCAAAAAAGTACGGACCAATGACACCGCCGACTCAAAATCCGCAGCAAACAGTAACTTTTTGTGGATGCATTGCCATCTGATAAACCTCGTGTGGGTTGGCGTCGTCCCATATACGGCAACTGTGCTTGTTAACATAGCCATCCAAAAATTCGCCTCGTCGCTGATGATGATTTTTCGGCCAAAATTGAGGTCCTCTTCCAAACGCTCCGAAGCCCAGTTAGCGAACAAAAGGCATTGTCCATGGTCATTAACTTTGAGCTCCTGGGTCAGTTAGATATTGGACGCAAAATTCGCCAAGTTGAAGTCTGCGAAAGGTAAAGTTCTTGTGCACGGCGAGAAATTGACTGCATCGGGTTCTCCTGCATATTTTCACGAACCGCCGTAATGTTCTCGACCGATCTGGCGATCCTATGACGTATGGGTGTTGGCTGATTATTTACCGAACCGGTCGTCTCGAATTTGACTACCAACCGTTGGAGAGTCGACTTTAAAGGGTCACCGCGTTACCGTAAAATAGACGTAACGCGCGCAACGTTTGCACTGACGAACACTCATTTTGATAATAAAGTTTTATCATATAGACGTGCTGCTCAATCGCGTAACTTACCATGGTGATTTGGCTTCAGTGACTGAATAATAAATATCAGATTTGACAGACGCCACCGAAACAATATGGCCGCCACAGGCTGCCAACATCGACCCAATTAAAAAACCCTTTACATATAGCTGCCTAAAAAACTACGTGTACTGAACGGAGGCATAAAATAATATCTAAAGTTAATCTTTCTTTACAGATCTTATTGTACAATGCATAACTCCAATGCTAGGAATCAAATTCCAAGACTTGAAGAGAGGCATGAAGTTCAGAAAATCATTGAAGATAAGGGAGCTTCATTTCTTTTTCTGATAAGGTAACAAAGTATTTTATATGGGTAACCTCTTTTAAGTTTCTTCAATGAATATTATTTTCTTTTATGATCACAAACATTTATGCAGGAATTGATGTTATGAAAATAATGAGTAAAAATTATTAACTTATTTATTATGGTCCAACTCGAATTTTTTTTATTTAAATTTTATTAGATTCATACAAATGAATACTGCTGTTTACTACTTGTACATATTTGTTATCATTAATAAGTAATTGTTTATGAAAGTTAAGTAATTGAAAATGTAAGTGAAACAAAAAGAAGGAAGATCATATTGTTACTAAAATACACCATTACTCCTTGTCCATATTCTAAGTAGGCTTATCAGTTTTTCTGTTGCTGAATTATGAAGGAGCAGCTGGAGCAGCTTGAAGGACCAACGAACGTCAGATGATGAATTTGAAATTTGTAGTCTTGCTATAAGATATCCTAAAGTTTATTGAGATTAATGAGTAAATCAGAAGTCTGCAGCAAACAATGAAATATATTAACCTGTTAGTAATACTAAGAAAATACATTTTATTCAAAATATTCGCCTCGCGCGGCACTTCTAATAGAATTTTAACTGTTGCTGTGACTAGTAATTATTGTTTCTAAATTATTGTGTCTTTTTGAATAAGCTTTTTTCTGCAAAACTGAACATAGCTTGTATCTAAGGCATGAGTGTCCAACCTTTTGACTTGCCTGGGCTGCAATGAGTGGAGAGGAAATTCTTTGGGCCGCATATAAAATATGTAATGTAATTAATTTATATGAGAATCAAACTTCTTTTATTTCTTTTTAATACAACATCTTACTATAAAAATACACAAAAGACAAGCAAATAAAAAAAAAACTAATGCGATACTTGGCATTGCTTTTGGGAAACTAAAGCGTCAATGTTTGGGTCTAGAGAAGAAGTTGCGATCCTTAATGAATTTTCAAGGAGGTCGTCAGTAATTTTTGTTCTAATTTTGCTTTTTGTGTGCTTCATTCTTGAAAATAACTGTTCACAAATATATGTGCTACCAAAAAGCGAGGACATAAATAAGGCGTGGTCGTGAAGTGAAGGATATTTTTCTCTCGAAAGATACGTTTTGTAAAACTCTAATAAAGAAACATATTGAAATTTGTCTGAGTTGAATATCTGATTGCAATTCTATGACTTCCATTTGAAAATTCGCTGGTACTGTATTTATGTCGACTGAAAATGGAGTTGCAAATATACTAAAATATTGTTGATTGTTTCGGATATCTTGAATCCTATTATTAAATTCCTGAACCAAAACGGAAAGCAGAGTTGCATATTTTTCGCTGTTCACAGGACAGTATTCAGCCAATGTTGTAAAATGCATAAAATTATTTGTTGTAACTTGGGATTGCCACAATTGAAGTTTCATTTCAAACGCTGTTATTGTTTGATACATAGCAGAGATAAGATGATTTTCACCTTGAAGTCGTTTGTTCAACTCATTTAAATGACCTGTCAGATCTAACAAAAATGCTAAATCTGTGAGCCATTTTTCATCTTCAATTTCTGACACAAATCTTCCTTTAGCTTCCATAAATACCTTGATTTCATTTCGCAAATCATAAAATCTTTTCAACATTTTGCCCCGAGTTAGCCATCTTACTTTAGAAATGTAAACGATATCTCCGTATTCAGTATCCATACATGTGAAGAACTCCTGAAATTGGCGATGGTTCAATCCCTTGGATCGTATAAAATTGACAACTTTAATTACTACTTGCATGACATTTTCCATTTTTAAAGCTTTCGCGCATAAATTTTCTTGATGTACGATTAAATGATATTTCATTAAACGCGTGTTTCCGGCAGCACTTGCATCGTCTTCTAATAATTTTATAAGACCCTCTTTTCTACCAACCATTGCAGGGGCCCCATCAGTTGCTACACCAGATAGATTAGCAAAGGGTAATGAAAATCGCCTTAATGTACTTTTTACTGCTTCATACAAATCTGGTGATCTAATTGTGTCTTTTAATGGGACTAATGAAGCCATTTCCTCGGTAACATTGTATTCGTTATCAACCCCTCTAATAAAAATGTCAAGTTGGGCTGATCTGTAGCATCAGTACGTTCGTCTATCGCCAACTTGTGAAAGTCACGTGTGCTCCCGCGCCTCATTTCTTCAATACGTCTGGCTATAGTCTGGTGAGACAAACTGATTTTAGAAAAAATAGTTTTTTTATCAGGGCAAATTATATCAGCCACGCTTTCTATACATTGCTTAATAAACTCATAACATAACTAGCTTTTATAACTGAATGCGTTTGAGTTGTAACTTTTCTGAAAAGTTTTTGTTGAGATGCCAGGTTTTTTTTCAGTTCCGCAGAGGGCCTTATTTTTTGACTCGACAAAAAAATCGTCCATTTTTCATTAAACACCCTTCTATCATCCACGAGTTTTTTTTTTTGATTTTTTGTTCATTTGAGATGTTGAAGCCATACTAAAATAAAACAAATTAATAAAAAAAACAACTATTTAGAATTAGCGATGTGTTGCATATGTAATTATAACAATAGTAAGAGTAAAAATTTGAAACTTTTTTGTACAGCCACGAAATAACACAGGCCCAAGTATTTTGATTAAATAAGAAAACTTACATTTCTGCTTAATCTTCACAGACACACTCCTAGGTTAATATTATTGATGATTGCTGCGTTTTCCTCGCTAAGTTGCACATGCACATATCACGTTTAATAACATAACATTGAGGTTGCAAGTCAACTGTACCAAAAGCACAGACGAACTTAACCATATCCGCAGCTAGCCAACGCATAGCGTCCAAATACACGCACAGATAAAGTTTACGAGTAAATAAAGTCGGTGATATTTTACGTTTGTCTGTGCTTTAAATGTGCGAGTGTAATCTGTAGTTACTGCAGTTACGCCATCTACCACGATGGTGGTAACTAATTAACTGGATGCTATGCGTCGGCTGGCTGTGGGCATGGTTAAATTTGTTTGTGGTAATAGTGATATATTAATATGAGTATTTTATAATACTATCGGGCCGCATTGCTAACAGTTTGGGGCCGTATACGGCCCGCGGGTTGAACACCTCTGATCTAAGGGATATAAATCTGGTCTTCCTGAGGGCCAATCTTGCAATTCTGCTGGAAGATCCAATCTTGTTAATTGAAAAGCTAAGCTTTAGGGGTTTTATAACACCCTCTAGCACATCTTGCTGGTACATCTTTGCTCCGGTTTTTACACCTTTTTTGCAAAAATGGAAAGAAGTCATCGCTTGGTTGAAGCCGAATAATGAACTCTAGGGACTATTTCTTTTGCTTTGGTTTGGATATTTGGGCGTTGAAAAAATATTGTCCATCTATCAATGATATTTACCTCTCATTTTGATGTGGCCAACGCAACACACCTTTGTGCAATTTTGTTATTATACGAGGGTTGTACAATATTGTCACGACCAAGGGGGTAGCTCGGTGACTTATCTCGTTAACCACTGATTATTATTCACTGCGGATGGTCGGACGGTTCGTTATCAGGATTTAGGGTGCACCGATGAAGGGTGTAAATAAGTATGAAGACTCATTTGCACAGTTACATATTATATTTAAGCAGGTGTGTTAGTATATACGATTATATAATAATATCTTACTTACATTGTCCACCACAATAAGGTGGATGCAGTAACAACAGTTGGCTCCATTTTACACAGACTATATTACAGAACACTTAGCTATCAGCAGCTACTGATTAACTGATCACATTTGGGACTGACACCCGTTATTTAAAGGAATCCAGATCCTTTGTTGTGGCAAAACGATGTACATGGCCTTCCCCTATTTCTGATGACTCCTCATTTACAAGCGTCATGAAATGTGGTAATCTATTATCGCACTTCCTTATTAGGTCAAAACCATAGAGTGCGTAAATGCGTGTACATAGTTTTCGCATTATCTAAATGAGGTGTCATCTGAGAAGTGCGGTTGAGGTTTGTGAAGTGTCGTAAACAGATATTGGCTAATCGTTTACTAATTGTTTAAATACTTTGAATTAGACTTACTTAATCGTATGTCATTTCCGGTTGGACGGGGGTCTGAGTGATAAAAAGGCAATAAAACTGCGGTGGCTGCTATTAGGGAAGTAACATGTGTAAGAGTAAAAATATTATGTTATTTCAAAGGAATGATAAGGTCTTATTATCACTGGTGGGTGGAGTCTAAGACCTATTAGTTTGTGGTTAGTGTTATTAGGGTAGCATGTGGCCGGAGAGGCAAGTTGTATTTTATTTTAGAAAATATGAATAAATTGAATTTTGAGATGAGTGGTGGTAATTCAATTGCCGATATCCGATGAAAGATTATTTTTCCAATCATCTAAGCAAACTTTCATATTAGGATTGTATGTTTCGAAAGAGAGCTAGTATTATGCTGTGAGATGAAGGAATGTATTTTAATTTCTAAGTCCCTTGTCGCTTGCCTTATCAATTTTGTTATCCAGCATCCGTTGTAGGTGGACCGCAATGTATTAGGAACATACGTTTGTTAAGAGGGGAACCGAATAAGAATTAATTTAGAAATATTCATTTTCGCGGCTGTGACAATATTTATTGTCCCTAATATATAAAACAATTTTTTAAACACCTTGAAGAAACTTTTCAAGCTATGTTCTAGTATAGTAACTTCTTTTTTAAAATACTCCAAGTCTTTATCATAAAAGTCTTAATCTGCTGCCATTACAGCTTCGTCGATTCAAAATTTATATTCTCGTATACATTCCTTTAGCGTGGGAAATAAATAAAAATCACTATGCGCTAGATCAGGTGAATACGATGGATGTGACATGGGTTTGAAACCGGTATCATGAATTTTCAAATACATCAGCTAATAAATGAACATCTGTTGCCAAACATAAGTCTGAATATTTGCCAAGAGTTTTTAGGTTGAACGATTCCCAAACGTTTTTTGCGTAAGTAATCTTCGTCACTGATATTTTCATTCTTTAAAGAGCTGTAGAAATGATTGTGTTCAGGTAATTTTATCCCAACTATCTACGTATACGTAAGGGAACACACCTTTCCTGGTTAATAATTTAAACTGATTCTTATCCCTACAAAAAATTTGTGTTATTGCCTTTTCATGATTTTCCAAATAAGATGATAAGGACCGTCCTGTGCCAATCCATCCGCAACAGCAACATTAACTTTAGGGTGTTTAAAGTGCAAAGTATTTTATTAATGTACTTGTTGAGAAAGAAATCGCTGTACCCGTTGTTTTTTAAAGTGTTAAATATATGTTGTATGTTCTCGTTATGAAACTTGGGGTGTGAGAGCAAGATAGCTCTGTCGATTAGGACTGTGACAACACTGATCTTGTATTAGAAATTGGTGTATGAATTAAAATGCAAATAACGACCAGAGGCAGTAGGCTTTTGATACCAATTAGAAATAATTGTATCATTAAATTTAATTAGGGTAACATCTAAAAAATTTAAACAATTGTCATTCTCCATTTCTATAGTCAATTTAATCCGCGGATGGAAATTATTGAATTCAATTAAAATATCATTAATATTCTCATTGGGGGAAATCAGCAAGCAATCAATTCTTATAAGAAACTTTGATATTCTATAAATAAATAAAATTCGATCAGTTTTTCAAAAAAAAAATCATAATTATTTAAATATTAATACATAAAAGGAAAATATAGCAAACAAAAATTCTATTCTACTAAGAATTATTTTCGTTACAATTATTACAAAGTACACTTTTTTGTGTTACCCAATGTTCTTTACCTACAAAATATTTACATTTATCGCATCTTGTCGAAATTTTTCTGTCTGAAGACCTACTACAAGTTTTGCATCGACCACGCTTTGGTTGATTTTGCTTTTCCTCAACTGCATCTTCTGGAGGCATTTCATTTTCAAGCACCATACTGATTGCCGTTTGGATATATTTATGCAAACCTTGTAGTGATCGCGATTTTATGAAGGGGGTAACTAACTCAAGACCTAACTTTTAAAGAAAGAGTCTCCTTCGGAATGATTTTCCTTTCTCGTAGTCATTATATTTATCAACATACAGGGTATAGGCATTTATTGCTGCTATGTCAATAAAGTTGAAAAACAAAACTAACGGTCATCGTTTTGTATTACGATGGCAGGAATATTATTTCACCATTTTGTCAAGGATATAAACAGCGCCTTTACTTTTATTGCAGTCTAGGATAACTTGAGGTTTACATGCTGTTTCTAAACCCGATAAATTCAGTTCTGAATGTTATGTACTTAGTAACAGAACACTCCTATTCTTTTTTGGTACATAGGAAACCAAAATTGCATCTTATATACAGGATTTCACTTGAATGTTCAAGTCGGATTTTTGTAGGAATCAATTCTTTCGGTACTGCTTTACGGGTTTTTCTAATGGTTCCTGTTAGAGTTTTTGTTTAGTGCAGAAGCTCCTTTTATAGTTGCAGTGAAGTGAAAAAATTGTCTGTAGTTACATCGTATCCAGGTCCTAATCCACCAACCAAATCCAAAACGACACGTTTACCTAAAAAAAATTATTATAGAATTTTATGTATTTGCATACATTTTTACATTAATACCTTGCTCATTTTCTGGTATGTTGTTTGTCATTCCTGTTTAAACTTGTAGATTCCAGCAATATGTATTTTTGGAAACACACAGGATCCAGATTTTTATACTGTACTTGTCTGGTTTAGATTTCATGTACACTCTAAACAGGCATCTTCCTCGAAAGGGCACAAGCTGCTCATCAATACAAACTGAAGGATTTGCAGTCTTGGCTTCCCACACAACATCAATATGCAGCTGATGTGCCTATCGAAAAACTGAGCCACGCAGGCCCGTTTTCACGGATCGGTGTTTGAAAAATAAATCCTACGTAATCCGAGGGCTCGACAGTGGCCATGACGTACTCAGTGACACTTTTAATACTATTATAAAACCAGTTCACTGAGTCTTGACCCTCGGGTGGATCATTCATGCAAAACGTGATTTTTCCTCCCGAAACATTGAACCGTTTTGCATGCGACTCAATGTCCGAAACAATGGTGAAGCGAGGCAAATCGATGTCACCGCGGCCTGTTTGGTTCAGACTGTCATCTATCAAATTTTCAGAAATTTGATAGAAGGCGTTATAATTATCTTCTTCTCTCAAAGAAGAATCAATAATCTCTTCACAAATACAAAAGAAGTTATCAAAATATTGTTCATCCATTGTTCACTCACTAAGAAACTTTACAAGCGTATAGTGCAGGTATATACTAACTAAATTTTCTTTTACCTGGTCCCTAATTTTTATTTAAATTGTCTTAGGTACATAGTTGATAAAAAATTTAAAATTATTATAATTAATAATTACATATTTATTGCAAAAAAAACAAATGAAATATATTTTTCCAACCCTGGTTATCTCACTAAAGATAATACTGAAAGCAGATAAGTATCAAATTAAAAATCCAGGTAAACAAATAAAGGAAAATAAGATTTGATTTTTAAATTAAATTATTCTTTTCTCTATAAATACATTCACACACTTTACATCGTTTATAGTCTTATTATAATAATAAATAAATAATTCACTAAATAATCTAATACATTTTACATTTTCTTTATAAATATTATCATATAAACTACTTTTTAAATCTAAATTATACCTAAAACTATATATATACATACGTTTTGTACAAATTTTTTATAAATTGAATTAATATTAATATATTTTACCTTATGTTCTAAAATTGTCGTGTGTATTACTAAATCTGAACTAATTATCTTGCCTATATTTTCTCTACTAAATACGAGTAACTATTACCTATTTTATATTTTAGTTGTACCTTAAGAAGTACACTACACTCTACGTTATTCATATTACATTTTTGTCCTACAAATAGTTTATTAACTACATCACCCACTAAACGCACAGCCAGTTGCATACAGGGATTCGGGTTTACTCCTACGGAGATGCACGTTTTTCTATTGTGCGAAATTGGAAACGCAAGGATGTCCAGCAGCCTATCATTGTCGCCGATGTGTTTGTTCCTCGAAAACGCGAAACTCGCTACCTCGGCTGTTCCCAACACCAGGCCGAGCTGGACGCCATCTCCAAGCTGCTTATCTCCTTTCCACGCTTTATTTGCTTCCTCCTCCTGCTCACTGTAAACGAGTTGCTGCCCGTACGGTTTACTAATTTCGGAGCTGGATGAAGTACGCCGCCGTTTAGAGGCTAGTTTCTTCGCTTCTTCTTGAACCTCCCTCTTCAACCGCATGTTCACCAACTTCGTTGCTCCTTCCTGAACAATATAGTCCAGGGTTTCATTTTTGTAGTCCTCGATCAGCACATCATTGTCATAATCTAGGAAGGTAGCGTCGCTGTCATCAACCCTCCTAGACGAGTCGACTTCGTCGTCATCCTCCACGACCGCTAATTCATCAGCCGTTTTTATTAGAACATTTTCTAATATAATTATCTTGTTCTTCTCGATGGGTGTTGGTAGTGGCGGTGGTGTACATACCCCCGAAAGAGGCAGATAGTCGTCGTCATATTCTTGAAGTATGACGTTAGGATAAATATGACGAGGCGGTGGCGAGGATACACTAGGTTGAAAAGTGTGCCGACGCGTTGTTATCACGCCGGTTTTTTTAAAAATTTGTGATCAGTGAGAGGTTGAATGATGGTAAAGCTGAGGGCTGTATATAAGTTCTTTTATTGCTGATTAATAACCGCACACACATACAATCATTATCCAGTAAGAGGGGTCGTCCACAAAATTAAAGTTATACAGGGTGGAGCGCGGTAATTTGCTGTCTTGGGAATGATATAAAAAAAATAATGAACACTTAGATACTTACATTTTTATTTTTCTCATATTGGACAATAATGGATGTTTCTAATTACATGGTTTTAAACAGTGTATCTGCCAAATGTCTACCTTCACAATCCACACATTGCTGCAGTCTTTTTTTGAAATTCTCATGCACTCTTTCAAGCATGTCTTCTGGTATGCTTGCAATTTCAGCCTCAATATTATTCTGTAGGTCTGCCAGGGTGTTGGGACGGTTGCAATACACCTTCGACTTCAGGTAACCCCATAGAAAAAATGAGATGGGGCTAAGTCCGGTGAGCGTGCGAGCCAGTTGAAATCCCCCTCCGAGAGATAAGCCTTCCAGGAAACGTTTGCCTCAAAAAATTCATGGTAATGGCCGCTGTGTGTGCAGTGGCACCGTCTTGTTGAAACCAGGTATCCTGTAACTGCATTGCCTCAAAAGCCGGCTGGAAAAAATCTTGTGGCATAGTTTAGTAACGATCCGAATTCACAGTTACAGCACGACGATTTTCCTGGAAAAAGTAAGGGCCAATGATGCCTACTTGTGATATGGCGCACCACACAGTGTCGTGGTCTGAGTGCTGGTATCTCTGGGGAAGTTCCCTGGGAGTTGTTTCGCTCTAGACAGCATATTTTGTTTGTTTACACACCCACTGAGGTGAAAATGTGTCTCATCAGAAAAGAACACATTTGCGTCACGGGGTATGGTTGCAAGCATGTCTTCACAAGATGTTCTTCCTGTTACATAATCCCGTACTGACAATTGCTGGACCACACACATTTTATACGGGTGAAAATTCAGTTCATTATGAAGAATCCGATGGAGAGAACGTCTTTAAATGCCAATAACAAGTGCTTGTTTTCGAGCTGAGCCTTTAGAAGATTGCAGTACTGCTGCTCTAACTCGTTCGACATTTTGTTGTGTTGTAACGCTTCTGTCAGGTCTAAACGAAGTCATTCGGTGCCAAATCAGGACTATACGGTGGATGACTCATCAAATCGATGTTTTGAGTGCTCAAAAATGCAGTTGTTTGAGCCGATGTGTGTGAGCTCGCATTGTCGTGGTGAAGAGTGATCCGTCTTCGGCGGTTGGTTTTCCTGATTTCTTGGAAGACAACTGGCAAACAAATGGTTGTGTACCACTCAGAATTGACTGTTCTGCGTTGTTGTAGTGGTACGGTTGCGACATGTCCAGTTTTTCCGAAAAAACAGGCGACCATTTGCTTGGAAGTGCTTCGTGCGCGAACAACTTTTGTGGAATTTGGCTCATCTTGAAACACCCATACAGTCGACTGCTGTTTACTTTCGGGCTCATACGCGTAAATCCACGATTCATCACCTGTCACGATGTCATAGACGTGTTTCGAAGCACCGCGATCGTATTTTTTGAGCATTTCTTTCGACCAATCGACACGAGCCTTTTTTTGAGCGATTGACAAATTGTGTGGGATCCAACGCGAACAAATTTTTTTGACAGTCAAATGTTCATGCAATATTGAATGTATGCTGGTCCCACTAATGCCTAAGGTTGCCTCAATCTCACGATAGGTCACATGACGATATTGCAATATCAGTTCGCGCACAGCATCAATCGTTTCCGGAACAACAACTAATTTTGGACGACCTTCACGAAATTCGTCTTGGAGTGAACTACGACCTCGGTTGAATTCACCATACCATCGATAAACACTGGTCCTTGATGGAGCTTCATCGCCAAAAATTGAATTAAGTTCATCGATGCACTGTTGTTGACTTAATCCACGTCGAAAGTTGTAAAAAATAATCGCACGAAAATGTTCACGATTTAATTCCATTTTTTGGCCGAGATGAATCTTTTAAGTTACTGTAAACAACACAAATAGCGCTCGTATGTCAAAACGTTCTGAGTACGTATAACGTCAAAAATGTCAAACTTTACGATAGAGCTGTCAGTTGCCAGATTGCAACACTAGGGTTGTCCAATCCCGAAATATAAAAGGCAACCCTCGTATCGATAAGATTTTGTTCCTTGAGGTGTTGCACAATTTTTTTTGAATTAAAGACCTTATACGAAACTGCACTAAATGTTTTTGCATATAAACGTTTTACACTTTCTTTTCGGTACCTTCTTTCCATATTTTCCCTCAAAACCCTTTCTCCTGCCTTGCATATTAGTACTACATCCTCCGAAGGATATATAAGATAAATAAAACATAGTTAAAACCAAAAGTCAAATTAATATTGTTTAATAATACTTATGAATGCAGAGTAACTGCTGGACTTTTTGCACTACACAATTAATACTTTCGAATAGTTATTTGTCTTTCACACAACAACAGAATTAAACTAAATACGTGGAGGTTATAAGAAAATGACAAAGAAATTTTCTTCAATGCTTCAAGTTACCGCTAGATATACCGCTAGAACACATAGCCAATAGAAATGAGGTGCCCGATCATGCGTACATTTAAAAAGGGAGCGAAACGAGATGGAACATCCATATTGCTGTATCTCCTTGTTGACCATGCCCACCGCTCATTGTCAGAATACAAGCATTAGCGGTATATTTTCTAATACGTATATGGTTAAAGGGGTCTTTAAGACTTTGCCGGAAGACATTGCTTGGGTCCTTAAAACTAGTGGAAAACATTGCTTGGGTTCTTAAGATGATGATACGGTCCTTAAGACGTTGGTCAAGCGCTTTCTTGCGGCATGGTGACTCATCTTTTGCTAGTTTGAACTTGTGGGTGATGACATATCGGTTGGATCCCGCATCTGACCACATGGTGTCCTCCCAGGCACGTGTTTCCACACAGATAAAGATAAATCCCACATTTTTACACATGTTTTAATTTATGCACCCCGTTCAGGTGTTCATTTACCAGGCACGTGGCATGGTGACTCATCATCCAGGTGTACCAGCATCCAGGCACGCGATCCTCATTTTTAATTTATGCACACCAAGAGTTAGGATTGGGATCGGGGCTGCCAGATAAAATTTTAGAAAGTCCCTGATCGGAACCTGAAATCCCCCTAGAAATCCCTTTTTGTGGAGGGGGCAGTGGACGGGGTGGTGGAGGGGGAAAGATGTTGAGGCGAATGATTAAAAAAAAGGTTAATACGGACAAAGGTTCCGTAAACATGTTTGAAATATTAATAAATAATTTATAAATCCATTTAAATGAGCATTTATTGAACACATAACAATTCAAAAATTAAATTAATTAACAAACATACTTATAATTAATTCTTTACATAAATGAAGTGGACAGTAGTCGTTAATTTACACTGATCGAAAGAATAACATAAGACAAAATAAAAACTTTAATTAAACTCAATGCTACTTTTCATAAATAGGTTTACCCATTTTTTTTAAGTAATTCGTTATCAATAGGGAATCTAAAACATGTTTTATTTTGTAATAATTGTTTGGTATGCATAATTCCACTCAATGTTTGCGGTGATAAATTGTTACGAATTTTAGTTTTATTTAAATTAACCTGAGAAAATACCCGCTCAACGGTTGCACTTGAATGAGGTAAACAGAAAAGATTGAAAATGAAATTAGATAATGTTGGGAACATTACGGTATCATCACCTGATTCAAAATTTGATATTTTTTGCCAGAAATCATTAATATTTAAACCTACTAATTGAGAAACATCAATATTTCGTAATAGTCGCCACTCTTGATCAAGGCTATTCAATTCATATGGTAAAACTAAATTTGGAAACTCATTTGCTAAAAAAACAATAGAGTCATGCTTTTTCGATAAAACTTCGGAAGGGGAGATTATTGTCAATTTTTTAAAAATTTGTGTCGATTTATTTTTTGGATCAAAACGTTTATAAATTTGATGGCAGCTTTCTATCAAAAATGCCAAACAATTTTTCCGAAAATTTAATAATTTTTCATCAGTTAAACCATGACTATTTTCTGTTATAGCAGAAGCAAGTTTAGCACCTAAATATATGTCTTCAATTTTCATGAAATTATGGGGATTTTTATATTCAATATTTTCCACTCGAGTTTTTTCTGAATAATCTCGTTGGATATAACAGTCTAAAAGAGTTCGTAACACAGTTTCAATTTTTGTATATAACGTATGAATTTTAATTGATTCCGACTGCATTTCTAAATTTAAATCGTTGAATAATGGTAAAATAAAATCTAAAAATTGAAAATACATTTTTACTGAGGGATCTCCTAATTGAATATATATATTTTCAGCTTTAGTAACTTTTTGAGTAGAATAAATATGTGTAAAATATAATAACAATGCATTATATTGCTCCAATATCCTCTTAACTACTGAAAGCAAAGATAACCATCGTGTATGGGATGGTTGCAATAATTTATGTGGTTTTACGGGAACAAAATTTTGAACTTCTGTGAATTCGGTTTGTCGTTTGTAACTGTGTTGAAAATATGTGTAAATACTTCTAGCAAGATCCTCTATTTCCTCAGGTAATTTACTACATGCATAATTTGCGCATAGACTAAATGAGTGACAAGTACATTTCATTAAAAATAAATTTGGATTGTCTTATTTAAGTTTTGTAGACAAGGAATTATGCACACCAAACATCACACTAGCTCCATCAGAACCGAAACCAATTAAAAAATTTTTCCAGTCTGTTATGTTTTTCAAAAAATAATTTAATTATTGTATACAGTCCCTCTGCCGTACCATCTGGTACAAGTATTAGACCCAAAAATATATCATGTACAACGTCTGTATACAAACGAGCAACTAAAGCTAAATTTTTTATTACACCTTTATCGGTTGATTCGTCTACTATGAGTGAAAATTTATGCGACTTTAACAAATCTAATGTTTTATCAAAACTATAAGAACCTATAGCATTATTTATTATAGCAGTTACTTTTGTTCGTTTATTACTATATTTTTTTGCTATTTCTGAATCTGGGAAGCTAACATTTATGCATTCAGAAAGATGGTCCATTATATTGAATGCTATATTATGTTCAGCGGCAAAGGCAGCGAATCTAATTTCTGCATTTTTAACTTCATTCTCTAATTTTATATTTTTTTTAAATGTCAGCATGGAAGTTAAAGTTTGCTGGGATGAAGAAGCCTTTGCTTTAGTTTGATGCACCTTATATTGAGTATGTTTAATAAGTACTGATTTTCCACATACCAAGTCCTTATTGCAGACTTTGCAATAGGTGTATGAAGGCCCCTTATTGCTTCGTTGCAGCCATCTTTTAAATAATTTTTCCTGTTCCCAGCTTTGTTGATATTTCTGGCTATACATCTTTTTCTTTTTTCTTTCCTGTTTCATTTGCTGGCATTCTTCAGAAGAAGACAGCGAAGATTCGTCCAAATTTTCGGAAACAGACGTTTTCACTTTTCGCTTCTCAATAATATTGCTGTTGAGTAATAAAATTCCATTTATTAAAAATAAATTAATTTAAAAATATATGCAGTATATACTTACTTTTTAAAATTTCCAGGCACAGGAATCAATTTATAATATATGTCGCACTATTGTTATATTGAATAAATTAATGATTAATATTATTTATTTTTATTGCATGTGATGTTGGACCGATAAAATACGACAAAAAAGTGTTCGTCTTCACGTTTCCGTTCCGCCTATTTATATGAACCAGAACAAAAATAAATGAATAAAATAGAATTTATTAATGTCAGATAAGAGCATAGAAATTGTAATTGAATAATACAAATTTAAAAACATATTCTATTATGCATCTCACTATATTAGACGCTAAAATCCCTAGATTTATAAAGTAAAAATAGAAAAATCCCTTTCTCTTGAAAGCTTAAAAAAATCCCTAGATTCGGGGGAAATCCCTAGATATGGCAACCCTGGGATATGGGCTCTTACACCTGAGCAACTTTTGCAATATTTGTATTAAAACTTACAAATTATGCAACTCTTCAACGAGCGTTATCTGTGAAAATAAGAGATCATGACAGTCGCGATTTTTGAACCACATATGCGGGTTAAAGCATTTAACCAATTAACACGCGGGCAGATGGTACTGAGGTTGAAACAAGTTCAGACATGTCCATTGAGAGTACAACAACTGAATGATGAGTCACCGGGGTGCATAAATTCCCCTAATTTGAATAAGGAATGTACAAGTAATTCTTCTTCGTACTGTGTTAGTACTGTTGGCCTTCCTACTTTTTTCCATTTATGTTGTTTGGCATGGTTCATTAGAGTTGTTCTATTTATTCCATAACTTCCGGAAAGTTTTTTAAAACTTCCTCTGTCAGCATTATAATCTTCAACTGCTTTTTGCATGAGCTCATCGTTATAGCTTTATTTTCTTCTGCCTTCTACATTAAGCTTCTCCCGTGGCATGATTAATCTGTAAAATAATAAATTTACATCAGAATGTAAATATAAAATTCAAGCACTTATAGTTTTGTATCCTAGCCTTGATCAAGGGTAACATTGACGCTATGTCAATGTTATACTACTTTAAGAATAAAGTATATAAATATAACAAAAATGGCAAATAGCATAATTTGCAAATATATTAACTTACCTTCTGACATAAGAAAATGAGCAAAACTTGTAAAATTCCAAAGTTTTCTCATTGAAAAATTAGCACTGCGCATAAACACTAACTTCTGATCGCCGCTGAGTAGTTAGGATCGCCGGTTCTGGCACAACCACGAGCCACCGTCTCGCTTCTGACGCCAGAAGCGTGTGGAATGTTTGTTCAAGGTTATGAGGTCAGGTTTGGGGGTTTGGTGATTATGTTTTATGTGAAGAATGAATTAAAAGTTTACAATAAATCTTTTTTAAAAGTTGCTGTTGCAAGCACATAGATAACTTACAATAAAACAACATTATATTTACACTACAATACAATATACGAGTATATATATTTATTTTTCACACAAATTATATAAATTGCTTAAATATTCTAATTCATAACTATTTACAAAACTCACTAATAAATTTATATTTAAAGATTTTTTCGCTTCAGATATTTGCTCGATTAATGAAGTTTTGTAGGATATTTGCACATTGATTTATTAAAGTTGGGGAATATATAGCTAGTTCGAGGATATTTCGTTATGGCCCTCTCAGCGGGTGTATTGGTAGGAATTTAAGCTTGATTTATAGCGGTGCAAGGACAGGTATGTATTCAATATTTCCCAATTTAATTTTATTTTTAATAACGAAACAGAGAATTTTATACAAATATTATTATTGATAATAAAGCAAAAAAAATGTTATATAAAAGTATCATTGTATAACAATTTGTCATTAATAATGCAATTAAACAATAGTGCCATACATAACAATAAATACATAATATTACACTGGTATACCTACGTAATTATTCGACAATATCATTGTCACTATCACAATCCATTTCATTATCGTCACTTGAGTCTTGAATATTTATAATAACGTCTTTGCTAATATTATTAATATCAATATATTGATTTTCTATATCAATCACATGACGCACACTGTTAGCCCAAATTTCTGGTGTTATATTGTTCATTTCACTTATTATTAGTTAGATAACATCGTCACTTACAGTCAATGATATTGTTGTCTGTGTATTGCATTTTAATTGCCCCCAAATTAATTCAATTGGATTAAAAATACAATAATAAGGAGGCAATCGAAGTACATCGTGTCCAAATTATTTTGCTAAATTGTCACCACGAGCACGGTTTAAACTAAAACGCTGTTTTAAGAAATGCCGAATTTCATTATTTAAATATTAATAAATAATATCAAATTTATCAAAATATGACCTTTTCCAATACCATAATAGGCTGCTCGTTTTGAGCAACTTCCCCTCGATTTGTTAGCACGAGTTGGATTATGGCCAGGCCTAACCTTTCGGTCAGCTCCTTTACTTCGTCAATTCAACTGGATTGGTGGGACACTTCTTTCGAACCTACCCTTCTTTCTAGTCCGGAAGTATAGTTTGCAGCTGATTCCCTTAACTATTGCACGTATTTTAGGCAACGTAGTTGGGCAACATTCTGCATCACACAAATACCTCCCATATGTTAAATGGAATTTTGGGTTGAATGTAAGCTTTGCAATGTTACACGATTCTACAATCTGGGCATGTTCAGGATCACGTTCTAATGTGTCAAGAATTAGTGGCTCTACTTGATAGTCCAGGTCGCATTCTTTCTTGAACAAGATCGACGATTGAAGGTAATCACCTTCATCAATTTGATTAAAATGTTCTTGCTGTTTAAACAGCGGGTGAAGCTCTAAAGACGTTTCGGTCTCAGGAACTTGCGATGTACATTGTACACCAGTACAGGTCCGCTCCTGTAGCTCGTTTATATAGCGGTTTTCACCCAAGTCTGCGTCTTCTGAATCTATACCAAGTCTAGACATTGCTGCATCTAACTGATCTGCTTGCACTCTTAAGTTATTTGAGTACTGTTTCATCTCACTATGAAGGCAGCGTCTACGCTCAGTTCTATTCTTGTGCACTTTAGCACACCTGGGACATCTATCTACAGAGTCGTGCTGTGGTAGATTGATGTCAACGGCGTTCCAGCGTGTATTTCCTGAAACATGTTCCTCTTTCTTAGCTTTCGCAGCAAGAAATAACCTGAGATCATCACTAATAGTATCAGATTCAAGATCGAGATACCTAGGTGCACAGGATCCCTGCATTGAAGCAGTGTCAGAGGAGGTGCCGGTGTTGTAGTCGGTGGAGTCGGGGCCATTTTCCATGGTACGAGGTTGCCACGTTGACAGTAAGGATTGGCAAACTGCAGAAAATCAGTGCTGATTTTATGCAGATTGGAGACTTCTCAGTCTCGCTGCTGTATTGCTACAGCTTTGACTTTTCAGCCAAAATCTAAAATTTTAAATAGCACAAAATTGACCCCTGTGGTGCACTCTCCACGCCAGCAATGAGTGTCCGTGAGGTGACGCCTGGTAAACGCCCGCACGGTACAAATATGTCATCATCATTACCGATATCTGCATACAAAGCGGATTGGCACACCCAGCAATGAGTAATTTGCCGTGATGATATATTTATTTTATTTATTTTATCAAAATATGATTTTAAAGCAGAACATGGTTTGTATTCAAAGAAATATTTTTTAAAAGATCGTTCTTTATATATAAGGGCGAAATTAAATATTGAAATTTGAATTTGACATATCTTAAAACAGCGTTTTAGTTAAAACCGTGCTCGTGGTATAAGTCATACTGTTTCACAGAAGGTTTAATTTGAACAACTTCTAACAATTGTTTTTTATTGTATGATTCTTCGAAGTATAGATCGTTGTTAATTAAATATTCCTGAATCTCGGCCTTCTTCATCCATAACAATAACGCTGTTTTTCGGCAAATTCGGCAGTAAATTATCACGAAACCACGTCTCAAAAATATCAGCGGACATATCATGATATCTAAACACAAATTTCATTTAAAACAAATTAGGCTTGCTGCCATTAAACAAGAAAAACAAGAAACAAACAAGAAAAATTAAACAATGAAACAACAAGGGTGGGACTAAATGATTTTCAAAGTGGTTACCATTCGCAGCAACGCAAGCCCGGCAGCGTGCTTTGATGTTGGTGGAGATCTTCGCAAGGACTGCCTGCTTCTCTTTTATATCTTCTGCTGCAGCCACGATTCTAGCCACTAGTTCTAACTCTGTGTTCACCGGTGTCTCGTAAACAGAGGTCTTCATCTGACCCCAAAAAAAAAAAGAAATCTAGTAGAGTTAGGTTGGGGCTCCGGGCTGGCCACGCAACTGGACCTCTCCTCCCAATCCACTTATTCGGGTATTTTCTATTTAACAATGCGGTGACTTCTCACGTTGTGTGAGCCTTGCCCCATCATGCTGAAACCAATGTCTTCGTCTTATGATTAGTGGCAAGTCTTCAAGCACAGTATCCAAGAAAATAAAATAATTTTCACCATTCAATCGGTTTGGGAGAATGTAGGGTCCAATAACGTACTCCCCTATGATTCCAGCCCATAAATTTACCGCAAAACGTTGTTGATGTGCGCGAATAAATGGTGCGTGGGGATTCTCGTCAGCCCACAAATGATTATTTTTAGAATTAAATACCCCGTCACTTGTGAAGCAAGCTTCGTCGGTAAACACAACAAATGCCTTCTCAGATTACAACGTCGAAGGAGCCAACAACAGAACAACAGTCTTGGCTGGAAGTCGTCAGGTCCCAAAGCTTGAACTTTTTGCCTACAGTACGGGTAAAGGCGCTGCTCATTCAGAACTTGCCAAACACTCACATGATTCACATTTAATCTGTTCCCTATTATTCTTGTGCTCGTCGATGGCTTCTTCAATAATTTAAGTACAGCCTCTTCAAATCTAGGGGTTCGACGTACCCTGTTGGCGTTTCCACCAGTTGTTGGGTAGAAACAACCAGTTTCTAACAAACGCCTACAAATTTTTCTGAAGAGTTGGCTACTTGGTTGTTGACGATTCGGGTATCTTTCCCGATAAATTCTTCGAGCTTCCTGTGCATTACGCCTTGCCTCCCCAAAAACCAAAACCAGAAGCATGTCAAGTTCAACCTTTTCATAATGATGCATGTTTACGTATAAATTATGCAAAATACGAACATACAAACGGAGATACACGTGCGCTAAATTTGAAGTAACTTGTTTTTGAGTACTTGTCAAATCTAATCTCTTTTTTGTTTCATTGTTTTCAGAAGCTACTTCGCTTTAAATGCTTTTTTTAGTTTGTTAATACTTATGCAAGCCAAGTGAATAAAAACTTTTTTTTTTTGACAGATAGAAAAAAATTATTCTGACAAATATTGTAATAGAAAGTTTATGGATTTTAAAAATGTTTTATTTTTGAAAATCGATGGGGTGGTTTTCAAAATATCTTGTTTTGAAATTTTTGATTGGTCGCCATTTTCTTATTTGATGAAATAGAAAATAATTGTAAATACAAGTGTTTTAGAGAACCGAAAGCAAATGCTGAAAGTTTTTGTATTTTTTAAATATTCCTTAAAATAAGGTAGTTATGACGATTTTTCGAAAAACAAGAGAACGCCAATAACTATGAACTGGGGGTCCAAATCAAAAATTTGACCTAAGAGAAGTTGTTTGTTTTAATGAGTTCTATCTACCATTTTCGGTTGAAACGACTTAGTATTAATACCCTGTATATATATATATATATATATATATATATATATATATATATATATATATATATATATATATATATATATGTAGTTCTTGGTTCTATACTTGTTTTACTTTTACATATTTTACAATTAAATTTTACATTTACTTTTGGGTAAGAATATGTGTCAAAAATTTCATAACAATTATTACAAACATATTTGGCACTGATCTACAATAAAATATATTTGACTTTTAATAAGCAAAACTAAGGTTACTATAGTACTCGTAATTAGGTATTACTTAATATTAAATTATTTTTACAATATATATATATATATATATATATATATATATATATATATATATATATATGTATATATATGTATATATATATATATATATATATATATATATATATATATGTATATATATGTATATATATATATATATATATATATATATATATATACAGGGTGAGTCTGGGAAGACGCCCCACCCCCTTTAACTTTTTTATTATAATAGAAAAAAATGGCTCATATAATTTTTTTATTATTTTACATATACTATTTGATGGCAGATGTAGATATTTTTTACAAAGTCAGGTTTACAAGATACGACTATCAACTTTTATTTTTTAAATGGCAACCTATAATTATTTTAATAAAATAGAAACCGCCATTTTTTTCTCTTTTGAACGATGTATTATTTTTTATTAATGGATTTGAAAAATTTCGAGAAAAAATGAGATAATTTAAAAATATTAGAAATAATTTAAAACGAATATTATAGGTGGCTATGTGAAAATAAACAAAACGTAACAGTGCTATACAAGTTAGCAAACTAAAACAACAAATTTAGTAACAAAAACAACTTAAAACAACTGTTCAAAATTACGACCATTTTCTGTGATACAAAAATTCAAGCGTTGAACGTGATGTGTTCGAACATCTGCCAGCATGTTTCGCGAAATATTCTGAAAAGCATTTCGAATACGCTTTTTATGTCTTCTACATCTGTAGGTATCTTCGGACAGACAAAAATTTTGACGAACATTTAATGGAATATCTTCTAATAATTCCGGAGGATCATAATTAAAAAAATAATCGTCTCCATTTAATGGGCCTTCAAAAAAATGTGGACCAACAACAAAATCTACTATTATGCCACCTCAAACATTCAATTACCATACCCTCTGTCTGTCGACGTTCCGCACCCAGTGAGGATTTTCAATTGCGTAATAATGCATATTATGACTATTAACGCAACCGTTGCTTTTAAAAGTAGCCTCATCCGTAAATAAAATATTACTTAATAGGAGCGGATTTCTTCTAATATTTTCTATCGCCCAATTGCAAAATCGAATTCTATTATCAAAATCCTTCTCAGTGTTCGGTTGCCGACGTCTAGGAAACCGCTCCCGGTAAATTCTTTTTGCTCTTATGATTTCAGTCGATTCACCAATTATTAGAATCATATCAATTAATTCGTTCTTCGTAAACATTCCAAAATATTTTTTTTTTGTTTACAACATAAGATAAATTAAGTAACAAACAAGTGTATACTTTTTTGACATTAATTTAATTGTTTTACACTGTTACGTTTTGTTTATTTTCACATAGCCACCTATAATATTTGTTTAAAAATTATATCTAATATTTTTAAATTCTCATTTTTCTCGAAATTTTTCAAATACATTAATAAAAAATAATACATCGTTGAAAGGGGGAAAAAATGGCGGTTTCTATTTTATTAAAATAATTATATTTGATATACCTATCCCTCATTCAATTAAAATAATTATAGGTTGCCATTTGAAAAATAAAAGTTGATAGTCGTATCTTGTAAACCTGACTATAAAAAAGATCTACATCTGCCATCAAATAGTATATTATGTAAAATAATAAAACTTTTATATGAGCCATATTTTCTATTATAATTATAGTTAAAGGGGGGGCGGGGGGCGTCTTCCCAGACTCACCCTGTATAACGTAAATAAAAATAATATTTTTACATACTTGAAATACAGATAAATTGTTATATGTCAATGGAAATGCTACGATGCGTCAGTAAGCTTCATGTGACGATACATATCGCATAGTTTGGTAATTATGAACTTTGTCTCCAAAAAAATGCCATCATGTCTTTTATGTACGTATTTGTATAAATACTTCGTTGTTTTCATACTCCTACAAACTTCTACGTTCACATGGGCTTCGAGTATTAACGATAATATGGAACAACATCTCTATTGTCATAAACATCATTGTTCATACGAATATGTCTTCCGTTATCACGCCTACGATAAGTAGCTTATGTGGTTTAAATAAAAAGTACATATTTGTTTATATATTTGATATAGGGTATCACAATAACAAATCAAGTTCTGGCACAGCTACGAGCCACCGTCTCGCTTCTGACGTCAGAAGCGTGTAGAATGTTTGTTCAAGGTTATGAGGTGAGGTTTGGGGGTTTGGTGATTATGTGAAGAATGAATTAAAAAGGATGATGTGTTATTAAACCAATATTTTATAGCAATTATTTATTGTAATAAATATACATTAAATTATAACTAAAGTTTACAATAAATCTTTTTTAAAAGTTGCTGCTGCAAGGACATAAATAACTTACAATACAATATACGAGTACATATATTTATTTATTTTTCACACAAATTATATAAATTGCTTAAATATTCTAATTTATAACTATTTATAAAACCCACTAATAAATTTTTATTTAAAGATTTTTCTCTTCAGATATTATTTGTTATTGAAGTGGTATAGGTAGAGCTATTATTATTTGCACATTGATGTATTAAAGTTGGGGGATATACATTTCCATTTATAAGTTCTGGGGTTAGACAAGTTGGCATTTCCTTAATGTTTAAATTCTAAAATTTTTCAATTATGTTGGTAACTGGGTACGCCACACCAATTACTGACAGAAGTTTCGTACAATTTTCATTATATATATATATATATATATGGTTCTTGGTACTATACTTTTTTAATTTTACAATTAAATCATACATTTACTTTTGGGTAAGAATTTCGATGTTTTAGAAATTTCATAACAATTATTACAAACATATTTGACATTGATCTACAATAAAATATATTTTACTTTTTATATTATGCTAAACAGTAATTAGGTACTATTTAATATTAAATTATTTTTGCAATTATATTTATATATATATATACAGAGTGTCCCATTTAAGGTGCGAATGCATTGAGATCTCGAGAACCGTAAGAGTTACGAGGTTGGTTAAATTAAACAAAAGTTGCCCCATTAGGAGACCATTTTAATGGTATTTTGTTATTTGCGAAAAAATGCATGTCACTAGATCTAGGCCAAAAAGTTAAATTTGGAGTTTTTTATTTTTGCAAATAACTTCAAATGTGAAATTATACTGGATTTTGGTTTGCACATCTTTAGGGCACTATTTTAAGTTCTTTCGACTGGCGATGCTCAATTTTTTTTATCAATGTTGGTTTTCGAGGATTGATGTCAGTTTTAATTTTTATATGGACGTCATATTGGAAAGTTACGCCATTGAAAAGATAATTTTTTTAGCTTTACAATGGTATAAAATAGTAATAATTTACTTTTATAATTAATAGAGAAATTAACAAAAAATTTAAATGTTAAGGTAATCACATATTTGTTTATACTATACATTTTGTAATATTAGGTAAATCAATATTTTATAATAATTATTTATTGTAATAAATACATACTAAAGGTTACAATAAATTTAAAAAATAAATTCTATCTTATAGATAATACATTATATACATAAAGATAATTTGAGCGTTTATTATATAATGACCCCAAGGTAAGGTGGCAGTAGAATTTTCCACTAAAAATCTTTTGTCATCATGACAGGACAGTGCTAGTTTCTTCTGAACTTGTGTATAAACTAAATGATATATTTATAACTTGCTCTGGAGAATCGATTTGCACATTGTGCAATATCTCCCCGGATTCCTTTTTTAATAAATTTAACAAGTTAAAATCTGTTAATAATTCCAATTCTACTTTTGTTGTTTTTAATAGTGCATCCCAGTTTAGACTAGGCGCTGTAAAATATTGACATGGATCCAAATTATATATATATATATATATATATATATATATATATATATATATATATATATATATATATATATATATATATATATATATATATATTAATGCAAACATTTCTAAAATTTTCAAAAAACATCTGTCAAAAGTAAGACATCTCAATGTTTGACTATTAAATACATTCCAAACTTCTAAAGCATATGTGTAATCTGAATCACTTATGGAAGAATTGTTTAGATCACCATTAAAATATACTTTATCTGGTAGGTTAGTTACGGAAAGTTTTTCAAATAAGTCTACATACATATAAGAAAATATTCCTTTTCCTTCCATTGGTATTACTGGTTTTAACTGATAGTTATAAATTTCTTTAACAAAGTCTGAAATACTTTTTACAAATTTGTCTGATGCATCTTTGCCGGTATATATTCTAAATTTATCTAGTTCGCTATTGTATGAGCACTTGATAAAATTTGTAAATCTGTAGGGTTCGTGCACATGCGTGCTATTCGTAAACGAATAATTTGGTGAGGGCATACATAAAAAACAAGGAATTTGTAAATATTTTAAATCAGCATATTTAAAAAAGTACTTTTAATTTTGGATCGAAATGAGTAAAGAAAATAGCTATGTGATTACAATCATAAGTTTGATGAGTTAAAAGATTATTTTCAGTCGTAAAATAACCTAAACATCCATCACATATCCACTTTCTATGTTCCCTAGTATTTATTTGATGATTAACTAAACGAGACAAATTTCTAATCCAAACAATGTTATTTAAACTCATTTTCAATATATAATAAATTTATATGGTTTTGTTTTCTATTTTTTGTATGGTGTAATGGACCAACAATAATATGAGTTTTTTTTATAATCATACTCCAAATCAAATACGTTAATGGATATATTATTTAATTTTTCAAAGATTCCAATATCTTCAATTGGTATTGGGAAATTTAAACCATTAAAATTTAGTTCACTTTTAAATAAAATATAGTTTGTTACCCCCTGTGCATTTCTTTCCGCCGTATGTAATGCAGAAAGTATAGCATATATGAAGAATTTTTCGTCAAGGTTTTGTACATTCACACAAGCTTTCTTATTTTCTATTTCATTTGGTAATGGAATATATGAGGATGCAGATATCGGTTCATATTTGTTTATAGTAACCTCCAAATGATTTGCTTGCACCAAAGCCCACGCGGAATCTTTTTCCTAAACACACAAAAAAAAATTATGGTAAATATGAAAATTAACTAAATAAAAAATATTATCTGAAATTCTTCTGACTGTATGCTGATGCGTGATACAGTCATCATAAATAGATAATACATTAGTGGATTGTGTAATATCTTGGAATGTCGTGTTGAAAGATTTGATTTCTTTATCTCCTTTTGTCGGCAAAATATACAACCCAAATAATTCAACATTTACCTGTATCTGATTATGTATGTTAACGTATGTTAATTAGTTTTTGAATTAAGTTACATACTTTATTTTTAATATATTTTAAAAATCTGGCACAATTTTATAAGAAATTATTCTTTTTTAAAAGCAGTTTTATAATTGAAACAATCACTAACCATATAATAAAATTTAGAAACACGCATTGTGTTTAACAATTTTTGTACTTCCCCTTCTACACTATAATAAAAAATAGTTAATAATTAATTATGCAAATATTTTTATAAACTACCTAATAAATTTAAATTTTGCGAAACTATCTGTTGGCGTTGTTATGTTAACGATACAAACACCAACCATATTATTTAATTCTGCCTCACTTACAGCACTAAATCTTTGTGGTAAAAAGATACGAAATTCTTCTAATTTCAATAAAACTCTTAACCCCATATTTTATATTAATTCTTTTCGACTCTTTCATAATATATTTCTTTCCGATCTCTAAATCAGAGATCTTCTTGTATTCAAAGCTTGATGCCAAAGCGTTCAATGCTGTTAGAGACATTTTGTACAACTAACAAATTTAATCTTACAGATCTTTATATACAAAAATTTGTATATGTTCTTATGCACGCACGCCTGTATGAAATTTAAATATCAAGGCTTTGCTAATACTATAAATATATCCTTGTCCGCGTCCAAAAATTTGTATGTTCTCATGCATATACGCCTGCTTGATATTTAAATATCAAGGCTTTTACATATTTGTTTATACTATACATTCGGGCACATATTGGTTTTAAAATGTTTGTATTCATATTAAATTTTAGAATAAATATTAACTGATGTTATATAATATTTGTTTATACTTTACATCTGCGTAAATTACACATGTTAACTGAGTAACTGCATAAATGTAAATACTTTGTTACTTGTTTGTGCAATATGATGAAAATAGCATAAACTTTAAAATGTTCATATTCATAATAAATTCTAATCTTTGTAACAACAAAACACAAGTTAGAAAATGCTAGTAAGAAACGGAACAGTATAAAAAGGTTCCAGGACCATTATTAACAAGAGACAAGCATTCAATGTACACTAATCTATTTATATACCGTAGAACGGGGCTATTTGGTAATTTTTTTCAAGTTTCTTGTTGATAATTCGCAAATAAAATTTTATTTTCTTAATAATTATATCACTTTTGGAAAGTATATCATGCGGCTCATCGATTCTGAAGAAAATTGTTGCCTGCCCTTATAAGGGCAGGTTTATATATTTTTTTAAATGATTTTCCCAAATTACCCCATAAGGTGGTGATATTTGGGATGCTACTGCGTTTCTTACTTTTCTTGATATATACTTGTTCAAGGAATATTTGGGAAAAAAATTGTCGTTTTAAAAAATGAATATTGGGTACAATAACCATAATTTCATTATTATTTTGATCAGTATATATTTATTTACGTCTGAAAAATACAGAATATCACAATTAAATGGCATTTTTTAATTATATAATCACAAATATTGCTTAACAAAAATATTTTGAACACATTACTCATTAGGAGTGGTATTAAATCACAGTTGAATTGGTCAACATCAAAATAAAATATAAACTCTTGTGTAAACTAAAAAACTATTGATCAGTCCATATTATATTTTGAAAAATTTTCAGTAAATTTCAAAAACTTTCTTGATCCCGAGCCTATAATTTTTGGTGACTTTAATTTCTTCACAATCAAGTCATCGCTAATATCATCAGTATCTTTAGGGTCTGTTTCAGTAAATGTAAATTCCTTTAATAGGGATTGTTTCCTCTTCAAAAATTCTACATGGTAAGTATTTTGAGTAGCAGAAGTACTTATATTTGTGATTCTGCCTACATAATGTAGCTCCGATTTGTAGTTTGAATACTTGACTAGTATCCAATCATTTATTTTAAACTTAATAATTGACTTTTCGTTATCACCCGGCTCGTCAAAATTTTGATTGTGCGTATCATCGGTATTATCCATTATAGGCGGTGAGATATCGCCGCTACTCTTAATTAAGGGATGTGAGTCATCGTTGCTACTCGAAGAATCGCTACTTGAAGAATCGCTACTTGAAGATTCGCTACTTGAAGATTCGCTACTAGAAGATTCGCGTTTTGATTTATTTTTGTTCTTAACTAATCCTGAAGTGGAAGGTTGATCCAATACGTCACAAGCAGAAATACTTTTTCCAGGCTCCACTTGAACTTTTTTGCGTCTTCTTTTTGGTTCATTTGGTTCTGAACTGCCCCGCATATCAGTCAGCATTTCTAAAACAGCTTCGGAAACGACGTTATTTATGTTGTTTCCATCATTATCCGTTCTTGGTAACCTCTCTAGTGGACGCTTCGGATCAAGAGGGTACAAACCTGTTTTCGCAAATCCTCCAATAAGATTTTGCTTACCACGTTCCGAAGAATTTAATTTATTGGCTAATTTTTTAAGGAGCTTCGGGAATGCATCTTTAGAAAGAACCGATGCTCTACGTCCATCAGTTCTTTTCCGTTCAGTTAGTATTTCTCGCCAATATTTTTTTAAAGGGGCGTAAAAGGCTACGTCCAGTGGTTGCAATATGTGGGTTGCATTTGCAGGTAAACACATGAAAACTATGTTTAATTGTTCACACTTCTGCAACACCGCTCTAGAAAAGTGAGATGATAAGTTATCACCTATTAGCACTTTCGCGCCGTCCTTATTTCTGCAAAAAGGAACGACAACGGAAAAGAACCAGTCCTCGAAGCAAACTGAATCAAACCATCCGCTCTTCGAGCGATTATATCGTGTTCCTTCGGGTCCATTTTCTGTCCATGTATCCCAAAGGTGTTCCGATTTATAAACAACGTAGGTAGGAAGAAGCTCACCTGTTCCAGCATACATTAAACTTACAGATGTTTTTGTGGAATTAATGACTCTTTCCGGGTACTTCGTTCCTCTTTTGAAAATAAACTTTTTATTACCCGGGTTGTCTGTTAAATTAGTCTCATCATAATTGATAATACATGATGGAGGAATACCATCTAGGACAGAGACAGCATTTTCAAAAAATTTGTTCACAATTTCTGAAGTAAGGGCAGCTCTTTTTGATGAAATATTCGACGAAAAACGGTAGGAAATTTGATCTTTATATCTTCGCACGAAATTACTAGCCCAATCTCTCCCAGGTAAGTTATTATTTAGGCGTCTTTCTATTCGTCCTATTTTGTCCAGATATGCTTTTGCAAGTAGTCTCAGATCTAACATATCAAATGGATAGCCCCAACTGGCTACAGTATTTAAGTGTTTTATAAAGTGTGTCTCCTCATATTCGGAAAATAAAGTTGGTCGTCCAGCTGTCTTTTGTAAATTGTTTTGATTAAGTAATTTTCGACCAATGGTACTTTTTGGAATACAATAACGTTCTGCGGCCTGCATTATGGTAATTTTTTTTAGTTTTACAGCCTGAACAGCTTTTTGTAATGATACATCGTTATAAGATTTGTAGGGCCTATGTTGTTTCCCATTTCGGCAATTAGACAAACTTCTCATATATTTTCGGACCATTATTACTGCATATAAAAAAAAATATAAGAAAAAAAGATACTTGAAACACTCAAAAAGTACTTAAAACGCTAAAAAGGTTAATCCCAAATAACCCACAAAAGTTGTCCCAAATGACCCCATGGTAAAATTTTGTTAACCCCTGGAAAACTATAAAAGTACAAAAATTTGGACAGCCTTGTTTCACATGACAACTAACCTAGAAATCGAGAAAGCGCCGGTTTCTATGCGGAGAGCAGCTATAATTACGACGACTCACGTGATGAGCTTGACCAGCCGCCAATAAAGCATCGGGCTGAGTCACAGCGTGACCAGGAAGCGGACGAAGAAACGGATACCCTATTGATGCAGGCTGTCGAGAATTATGAGAAACATGAAGAAACAAAATTAAATAGAGCGCTGTTAAATGAAAAGCACCGTTTGTTAGATGTTATGGAATTTCCGTTAACAAAAACACCTAAAAAATTTTTAACAGTTGGCGTTAAACCTTTGGAACGATTTCAAGCAGTTTTAAGATTGGGGAATTTAGAATTGACTGCGTGTGCATGGTTTCGATATGATGAAGTAAAAGAACTTTTTAATGCTATAAATTTTTTTTTAAATAACACCCTTCGAGTAAACACGGATACAGTAGTTGGAAGTTTGAAAAATTATGTAGTAACCATGCACTGCAATCAAACTATAAGTTTTTCCACTCGAAGACCTGATGACGTGTACAAACCGATTTATCTAGCTCTCGATACTCTTAAAACAGTTATGCAGCTTGAATGTGTTGTAATGGAACTGATGACGAGTAGGCAAATAAAGAAGCGTTTCCCGGATTATGAACAATTCATCACCGATGTAGCTGTTCGACTTATGGATTCACCGGTACCCATAACGTACAATGATGCCGTGTTTATTATATTGAAAGAATCAGAAAGTAATTTGTATTTGTATGAAATAGTATTAAAATTACCCTACAATGTTAAACATGATGTGGATATGAAATTAGAATCTTATAGAAATTGTAATCAGTGGTAGTTTGTAAACTTATAATAATTAAATAAAATTTATAAATATTAACCGTTGTTCATCATTTTGTAAGCAGCAGTGACAGTGTCGACATGGATTATTGTTTCAGAGCGCCGTTTACAGCTATTATTGCTGGACCCACGGCTTCCGGAAAGTCATGTTTCGTAAAAAGGCTACTGCACAGTTTGAATTCTATGTGTGATACTACATTCAGTAAAATAATATGGTGTTACGATGAGTGGCAACCTATGTATGATGAAAAAACTAGCGAAAACATAGAATATTTTCGGGGATTACCCGATATGAACTCTTTCGACGGTTTAGAATCAACGTTAATTATTTTAGATGATTTAATGAGAGAGACAAATCATAATGTTGATATTTTTACTAAAGGCAGCCATCACCGTAAGATCAGTGTTTTTTATATAACACAAAATATATTCCATCAAGGTAAAGGACAGCGTGCACATTACGTTATTTATTTTAAAATCCCCAGAGATCGTGCTCAGATAAAACACTTAGCTCGTCAAATATATCCCGATAATATTAAATTTATTCAAGAATCTTACTCTGATGCAACAGCTAGACCGCACGGTTATTTATTTATAGATATGAAACAAGACACGCCGGAAAATTGGCGAATTCGTACGAATGTATTACCTGATGAAGAGCCTACATACGTTTACGTTCCCAAGAAAGGGTATAAATAAAGCATATCTTTTCTAAACAATTTATTAGCGTGCAACATGTCAAAAGCGATAGTTACTAACGCGCCTGTTTTGAAATTTCTTCAAAACACTAAACCCGAATATCGAAAGGCTGTATTAAAAGCTGCCGATAAGCATTTAATTCATTGTATTTGTGAGTGTATTCATAACACTTTAATTGGTAAAGTTCCTTTAACTAAAATACAAAAAGAGAAATTAGCACAACATAAAAAAGTACTTAGACGTATAGTTAAAAATAAATCATCGGCTGGTCAAAAGAAAAAGCTAATTATTCAAAAGGGCGGTGCATTTCTTCCTCTCTTACTAGCCCCGATTATATCAGGAGTGTTGGGTGGATTATTAAATAAATAGAAAATTTAAGCTATGGAACACACCAAGAAAATGGTATTAATAGAACCTCGCGTTTTTGAACATTTTCAAAAATTTCAACATACTCAACCCGACACTTTGTCACAGTTGGATCGTGAAATGCATATTATTTTAGACAAGAAAAATGTTAGTGATAGTGAAAAATGGAACTTGTATAATCAAATCAGAAACTATCTGAGGCTGACGAGGAAAAAGAACTTACCGATATTAATCAGTATAAATTTCAAGATATATTAAAAGCGGTACCTAAACAAAATATTAAGAAAGCGACGCTGTTACTTCAAATGCTTAAAGATGGTGGCGTAGCGTGGAATGAGCATGGTGTAGTGAGCTATGGCGGACATAAACTTGCTGGTAGTAATATAATCGATCTTGTTAGTGATGTCGTACAGAGTAATAAAACCGGTGTTGATCCGGAAGGTTGGCAGTATTTTGCGGACATTTTACATAAAGTTAATATACCACGAGTTCTACTTGTTAACAAGAGAAGATTAGATTATGTTAATAGTAAATTAAAGAAAGAAGAAGAGAATAAAAGTGTAATATTAAAAGAAATTCCGCTTATTGATGGTACACCTCCTCAGTCATCCAAGTTAAAACAAAAAGAGAGAAAAAAGAAAATTAATTGGTCGCCATACGAGCTATAACAATGAACACTTTAAGTAAACGATATTATACACCGTCAGATCCTATTAGCTTTTCACATGTAGACAAAATTTATAAATCAACAAATATTTCTACAAAGCAAATTCAAAACTGGCTAGAAAGTCAAGATACGTATACTTTAAATAAGCAAGTTCGACGCAGGTTTAAAAGAAATAAGTACTATGTTACAACAATGAATGAATTATTTCAATGTGATTTAATTGATTTAAGAAATTTGGTTAAGTACAATGACAATGTTAAATATCTGCAGACCGTTATCGATGTTTTCTCAAAATATGCTATGGTAAAACCACTATATACTAAAACGGGAAGCGAAGTAGCAAAATCTTTTGAAGAAATTTTTAAGGACCGCGTTCCTATTAATTTGCAAACAGACAAAGGCAAGGAGTTTTTAGCTTCTAAAGTACAATTATTATTTAAAAAGCATGGTATAAATTTTTATGTTGCAAACAATCCTGATGTTAAGGCAACTGTAGTAGAACGTTTTAATAAAACTTTAAAAACAAAAATGTTTAAGTATTTTTCATTTGCTAACACCTATAGGTATATTGACGTGTTGCAGGATTTAGTAAATAGTTATAATAACTCATACCACCGCACAATTAAAATGGCACCAAATGAAGTACGAGGATAACATTTTAACAGTGTATAATAATATTAATGGCAATAATTTTCCCAATAAACAGAAAAATAAAAATAAATTTTATAAAGTTGGTGATTTTGTACGTATTACTAAATATAAACACGCCTTTGAAAAAGGTTATGTTAATAACTAGAGTGGTGAAATATTTAAAATTACGGACGTTATTTTGAGAGATCCTGTTGTATATAAAATATGTGATATATTAAACGAACCCGTGGATGGCATATTTTATCAACCAGAAATTCAGCGTGTATCATATAACCCTGAAAATTATTTTCAAATTGATAAAATTTTAAAGAAGCGCTATAAAAGAGGACGCACTGAAATTTTAGTTCAGTGGAAAAATTAGCCGTCAAAGTTTAACTCGTGGATTCCGAGTAATTCTCTCACGTGAATATGAATTCTAATAAATTGACTGATTTTTATTTAACTCTACTATCAAACAGTTCGAAAAATTATTTTCCAGAAAATACTTCAGCTAACTATTTTACGCAGCTACCAAAAAGTATACATCTATCGGGCGAGTGGTGTGTAGGATTAACTGAAATACAATACCCTTGCTCGTTTTCATCAGTTACGGAGGATGATAATACAGTATATTGCACTTACAATGTGACTTTAAAAGATTAAATGGATGCTACAAAAATTAAAAACTTGTTTGCGGATACACGATTGTCTATGTGGCTTGAAAATATAATGCGTCATAAAAAGTATAAATCCGTTGACGATGTTGTTAATTTATACCTTAAGAAGAAAAATACTCTTTTGCCTATAAATTACAAAACTAAAATTGATTCAGGTAATTACCAATCTGTATTATCAATAGTGACAGCCTTGAATGCAAATAAAACATTGCAAAAGGACAAAGTTGAATTTAGAATAAATGGTGGTAGCAAGAAAGTGTTATGTAGTTCTATTAGTCCCTTTATAACATCAATGAAATTATCTCCACGGTTAAGTTTACAACTTGGTTTTGAACCTGGTACTAATATACTTAATCAATCTTCAATATATCCGTCAAATGTATTACTAGGATTACCATCACAGCTATTTGTGTATAGTGATATTATAGAATCGCAAATGATAGGAGATATTTTTGCTAATGTTATTAGAATTGTAGCAATTGACAACAGTCATTACATTTACGGCACCCAGAAAGTACAGTTTTTTACACAACCTCATTATATTCCGGTGTTGAAAAGAGAATTTGAAAATATTGAAATAGATATAAGAACAAGCACGGGTGAAAAAGCACCATTCCAGTACGGTACAGTGAGTGTAAAACTTCACTTTAAGAAGTTAACACAATGAAGTCATGTCCTTACCACGATTATTATGTAAATCAGGCTGGGGGAGGAGTCGGTGCGATTTACAGAGGCAATGCTTACCAAAAGGGTCATGGTTTTGGGAGTTTCCTAAAAGGATTATTGCGAAGTGTAATGCCGTTTGTTAAAAGTGGATTAAAAACTGTTGGAAAAGAAGCTATTCGTTCGGGTACATATTTTATTAATGATGTAGTTAATGATACACCTATAAAGGAGGCGCTCAACTCGCGATTAAACGAATCCGTCAAGCTAAAACTAAAATTGATAGTATGATGGGTTCTGGTTTACTTATAAAAAGACAACGTTTAGCAAATAAAATTCATAACTCGAGTGCCCGGCATTGCCTGAAGACATCCAAAATTAAAAGTCGACGAGCGCAATCACCTGATATTTTCGATAAAAAATAAAAATGGCTTTTTTACATCCTAGAAGTTGTGAATGTGCAAAATCTGAATTGGATCTTTTTACTGTTCCTGCTACACAAACAAGTATTAAAAATGGTCGCTGGGTACATTATAAAACCTTATCAAGTATATCCGAAGATGCACCGCTGGAATTTGTTATAAATGGCGGTGAAGATTATATAGATTTAGCACATACTTTAATTTCTGTGAATATAAAACTAACTAAAGACGATGGAAGTGATTTTGATGAAAATAATAATGCGAAAATTGCGCCTGTTAATAATATTTTACATTCGATGTTTAGTCAAGTTGAAGTTTATTTAAATCAAAAACTTATTTCGCCACCAAATAATACTTATGCTTACAAATGTTATCTGGATACACTTTTAAATTATGGGCCATCAGCTAAAAAGTCACATTTAACATGCGGATTATGGTATCCTGATACAAGTGGTAAAATGGATGTAATTACTAATGAGAATGAAGGATTTAATAAACGATATAATTTTACAAGAAATAGTAAAGAAGTTGAACTTATCGGTCATTTAAATTGCGATATATTCAATCAAGAGAAATTTTTAATAAATGGTGTCGAAGTTCGTGTTAAATTTGTTCGGTCTAGAAACAGTTTTTCACTTATGGGCGACAGTGTCAGGAAAATTAAAAATTATGGATGCAAGTTTATTAATACGAGGGCAGCAGATAAATCCAAGCGTTATGATAGCGCACGCGAAAGCGCTGGAAATGACAACCGCGAAATACCCTATTACCAGAAGTGAGATAAAAGTTTTAACCATTCCGCAAGCAATTCAAAGCAAATCTTTGGACAATATATTTCTTGGTCAGTTACCTAAACGGTGTACCATTTGCTTCGTATCGAATAAGGCATTTAATGGTGATTTAAAATTAAATCCGTTTGATTTTAAACATTGCGATTTAAATTATTTATCATTATTTGTTGATGGTCAACAAATTCCGAGTAAACCTTTACAACCAAATTTTACAAACGATAAATTCGTAAGTTCTAATCACACCTTATTCTCAGGCATGGGAATTCATTTTCTTAACGAAGGAAATGACATATCGCGGGAAGATTATAGCAACGGTTACTGTATTTCCGTTTTTGATTTAACTGCAGACTTATCATCAGGTACGCAGTCTCATTGGAATCTTATAAGAAACGGAAGTATACGTTTAGAAATCGGGTTTAATTCACCACTTGCAGAAACTATAAACTGTTTGATATACGCTGAATTTGACAGTATGATTGAAATAGATAAAAATAGAAATGTTATTGTTGATTATAGCAGCCGTTTATACGTTAACTATTTAGTTTGCATCTATCTTTTGAAGCAATGACAGCGTTCGTTGATTTTCAAGGGTTTCTTGTTGAAGACAAAATTTTCGTCATTAAGGAGTTAGCAGTTCTTACCTGCGCAGAGCAATTATCCCAAAAATATTATTTATTTAAATCACCAAAAGAATGCGCCACACTTTCACATCGGGACAAAGTTCAAGTAAAATGGTTAACAAGAAATTATCACGGTATTAAGTGGACTGATGTACGCACAGAATATGAAAACCTAGACAATATTTTACAAACTTCGTTAAAATGTATTGACCGCGTTTACGTGAAAGGTTTAGAGAAGATAAATTATCTTAGTAAAAATTTTTCAAAAATACGTATTATAAACATTGCAAATTTACGGTGCCCCCGGATAAAATATTTAAATAACATATTTAAATCTTCACATTGCGGTAATCACTCTATTAAGAGCGCTAGGTGTTCTTTGGAAAACGTGAACAATTTACAAACGTGGTACAATGAATACTATTCAGTTGGACGGCTGCCTCAAGAAAATGAATCACCTGGAGAAAACATATTTTGCTCTTGTTTCTGCAAATAATACATTACCGCATTACGTGTCTAGACCGAGTCTAATTATCGTGAATCACGATCCTGATTACATGTCTGGTAGTCATTGGATGGCGATTTTCATTGATATTCATAATTTTGCGTATTTTTTCGACAGTTTTGGAAGAAAACCCTACGGTAAAATTTTGAATTTTATCAAAAGAAACAGTACTATGTGTAGTTATAACAACAAACAAATTCAAAACCTGAATTCAACTGTTTGTGGACAATATTGTGTTTTATTTCTTTTAAATTATGTACTTGGTAATAATACTGATAGTTTTTTAAGTATATTTGATGATAATTACGACAACAATGACATTCTTTGTAAAGTGTTATTTGCGTATTATTTTAAATAAAAGAATAGAACACAAATATATACATACCCATATTTTTCTACGACTTTACCCTTCCCCTCATGCGTCTCGTAATTACTGTTGAAAAAGAAAAGGTAGGTGTTAGCGTAAAAAATATTTCTAATAACAATAATTATGTTTATTTAAACAAAAATATTACCTAATAATAATTATGCATATATATATATATATATATATATATATATATATATATATATATATATATATATATATATATATATATATATATACAGTGAATTTATTTTAACGTGCAACATATGGTCAATCACTTCCATGGTTACATACTACTGTCAAAAAATGACAGCAATGTAATATTTGTCCATTTTAAAATGCAACATACGAAAATTTGTAGTTATGTATTATCAACACTAATTTCCAATAAATTAGCCTACATACCATTAACAAAAAATCAAAACTTTAATGTAGCACATCTTAGCAAACTTTTGCTTACAAAATTCATAATTTTAATGTAATAAATGTTCCGAAATACCTCCATTCACACTGAGGCAATATCCTAGTCGCTCGTAAAAAGAATTGACACCATTTGTGATGTGTTCTGGAGATATCTCCTATGCTGCAATACTATGTATAATGTTGCATTTTAAAATAAATTCTCTGTATATATATATATATATATATATATATATATATATATATATATATATATATATATATATATATATATATATATATATATATATATATATATGCGCGTACATATAAAAATTATACATTTTGCCGCTATACGACTCAAGGGTCCACATCATCATCATCATCATCGTCACTCTCTGATGTTTCTGGGTCCGTATCATCATCGCTCGCGTCGGAGGAGTCGATCTGAATAGGACCTACGATAGGGTGCGCTACACCCACTATAGCCTCTATAGCCGTGAAGTCGTTTTTATAGACGTGGAAACTTTGTAGTAGTGCTTGTATCTCTTCACAATTTACGCAGATGTATTGTTTTGATAGGTTAAAATTTCTAAAGGGGGTCCAGATTTCGTTAGCGTAGTCACAGCGCATGCATTTAAATTTCGCGATAATCTGCAATTAATTTACACAGATAAACACATAAGTTACATGTAAGTTCATGGTTACTTTACCTCTGCATCTTGACGGCTGCTGCTACTGTTGGCACTAGACATCTTGATTTCGTAAGATACAACGGTAAACTGTAAAATCAGACTTACCCTAGCTTTAAAGACAACTCCTAATGAGCTTTCGAAAACATGAATTCCCGGAAAATAAAATATAGTCGTACCCATTTTAAAGTTTAAAATGAGGAGAGCTAATATGTATACTAGGATTCATTTTAAAATTGAAAATTTTGGATGTTTGCTTGTCACATTTAACTTATTCAGGGAGCAGTTTGTTAAGGATAATAATTATGACGACAGTGACTCGCTTTGTAAAAATGTTATCTGTATATTATTTTAAATAAAAGAATATAATACAAATATGTTATATTATTTACATTTTCGACATATTCCACGGATATATACTTCTACCTAACTTTTTTTGTTTGCAAACACACCCGACCCATAAGACTATGCCAGTTTCGCGTCTTACACCAGTCATCGTTAAACTTGTTTATCGCTTTTTGATCGGCTAGAACAACATCATTGAAACTTTTAGAATTAGAATAATCAGCGTCGTGTTCTTCAGATATCTCATCATCTCTGTCTACAGGGGTGCCACGGTTTAGCTTATTCCCAGGGCCGAAATACAAGTGCCGGGGAAAATTCATTTTAATAAAGTGTCGGTGTCAACACGGCGATTTTTTGACACCTAATAAGCGCTCAGATGTCTAACGTCTCTACAGACAATTAAGAATGAGGGTCCTATGTGCGTAAAAAGAAAAAAACTATGTAAAAATAAATAATCGTTTAATAATAAAGATGTATATAGTTTACAAAATATTTACAAATATACATTATTTACAAAAATCACCCGGTTATGTGCTATTTGAAACAGTGTTATTGTTGTAGAAAACCATATGGTATAGTGTTGTAGTTTTCAACTAATCGGCAACGTTTAGTATATCTGTACATATACTTTTTTGTTGCCGATTTCGTAAATACATCGTACTGCTTATTGCGCACTATAACCCTATCGGTGAGGGTAATTACATGTTCTTCATTCTGTCCACAAATCATGCTTTTAATTGTTTCAAAATTTACTTTTTCTGCTTTGTCATAGTGGAGCGTCAAACCCTTCACTTTACAGACCGTGTCGAAACAATTTTTGCTACTATTCCAGAATTTAAAAGCATAATTTTTTGGACCGCCGCTAACAAATTCAGAAATGTAACTACCCTCACCGTACTCCAGCATTTCATCGGTCATGTCACCGAGGTAGTCACCTGTAGACGGAATCCACTGACCGACCGTATGTGTAAATATAACACTGTCAGTGTCGTAATATAAAACCCGATCCCCTAATCTCTCCAGATAACTGTATAGTTCCAGACGAGCCCCTGCGGTGGTATAAGCGGCTATAACCACATTCACAGTTTTTAAGGTTTCGACATCGTCGAGCACCCGCTCGTATGTTACCATCAGCGTTTCTGGGTTAATTATTGTAATATCCTGGATAGATATACCAGGGTTTGTAATTAGCTCGAATAGGATGTACGGCTGCGATATAATTGCCGTCTGCGTCGCGTTTTCTTTTTGGCCAAATTTACCCCAAAAAGAGTTTAGCGTTACTTTTGACATTAAGCGCATGCCTGAATTTTTTTTCTATTTTAGATTTATCCAACTCGCCCCCTCGCGCTCTTTATATTCCCTGATATATCTATCCTTACTATCTTCATCGCAACACCACGCCGGCCACCCGCTACACTCCTGCTTAATTTTTAAAAAGTTATTTACATATTCTGAAAAAAGGCCGCCAGATTTGGTTTCTTTATTATACGAAACTGTTGCGTACTCCCATACCTCATAAACTTCAACTAGCGTGTAGCGAAGCTCAAGAGCCTTCCGTAGCTCGTCAGCCACGAATGTGCCAACAAATTGACGTTCTAAAGGCGGGTGACAACATTTAGTTTTAGCCATTGTTTCGGCGCAAGCTCTGCATAGAGGAAACATAAGCTTCCCGTTACACCTGTATGGGAGTACGAGGTGATACACATTTTGAGGTGGTAAAATTAAGCATTTAATTAAACCATCTAATTTTAAAAATCTAATTTTGAGCACTGTTCGTTACCTACATAAATATTTAGCGGGTGACCGAGGGGGTATTTACCGTACTTGTTAACAAACGGGTACAATGAACAAACGTCGAAATATTTTATAGTTTCGCCTAAACTACATTCGTGGTACAATTTTGAAGCATTAGTTCGGCCACCGAAAAAAGCGTCACGAGGGTTCAGAGGTGTGATTTCGTCATCGAGTTGCGCGTTGTTTATAAAATTTTGCAAGTCTAAATCTAATTTAATTTTTTTAAAAAACAAACATTCCCACTTCGTTATTAAAACGTAGCATGAATTTTTAATTTTCTCCTCCTTGTACAGCGTGTTCTCAAATCTCGTGAACATTGCATCGTTTTTATCTGCCAGTTTCTCTGTCCGGTTTAGATAACAGCGACGGCACCCATGCCAGAAACACCCGTAAAATTCAAACACGGTATTTGTCTCGCGACAAAAACCATCCACTAGTAGGTTTTCCTTTAAGCGGACTTCGTGACCGTTACCTGCATGTTCAATGAGTACACTACGTTTAAGTGCTTCCCATTCGAGCCACTGCAGCGAAATTTTAGAGTGTTTATCGCTCTTTCTATACCCGTTTTTGGGTAAAACCGCTATAGTGTTTGGAGCTAAAAAAATTTCGTCGGAATGTTAAACTACACGACGATGCGATGGTAAAACATTCATACAGTGGATCAACGCTGTTAGCTTCAACAAAACATTTTCGAAACCGCAGACAACTACGACGCAATATGTTGACATCCAGAGTACAGTTCCTGACAATTTCTTCGCGCATGTTAAAAACATAATTTTGAGACAGTTTTGCATTATACCAGTCCAGAAAGTCATTCCTCGCATCAGCTTTCATGTTACTGTAGCCGAAATATTCTTTCTCTGGCAGTGCACCAACATAATTTTTATTTTCGGTTGTGTTGAAATAGTGTGGAAAGTAAACTTTTGCCGCTTTGATACCAAATGCTTTTGGAAATGATGATAAAGGGAACTGAATAAAGTTTAAGCTATCAATAAAGCATATTGATTCGCCGCATTTTATCCGCATTATTTTAGCACCGGATCTTATAATTTCGGGTTTCCATCGCTCTACATTTTCCATCATTTCCCTTAATATGAAACACCCGTCAAACGCTTTTAAATTGTGTGCTATGACAGTGACAGCAAATTTCAAAGACATTAGAGCGACGTATTCCAAAAACTGTTTTACGATACTGCCGCCGCCGTCGTTTGTAAATATACGACGTCGCATTCTGCAGCGTGTACAGCAACTCTCAATATCATCATTTTCAACGCATTTAGCGCATACATGCTGAGCGACACACAAATTTATCTCGTGTAGAGATAAAATGCTGCTAACTTTTTTCTCCTGCATTGTTTCAAAATCAAAGAATATAAAAAGAAAATTTGATTTTTCTAATAATTTAGCTTTCGAAATCTTATTCACAGCCATGTAGCAGTGGTGACGAATTGGTTTGTCACAGCAGCATGTTGCGCAGTATTCAAAGCCGTAAACGTGTTTTTTCATTCGCGAAATCCAAACATTTTTATTACACGTGAAACAGCGTTTTAATTTTGAGCACAAACTATTTTCAATATGATTACGTAAACAACCTGCACCTCGGAAGCTTGTTCTACATAACCCGCATAAAACGTTATTTACAGTTTCAACACATGGCGGCTTAGCGTGACAGCATGGGCATAAAAATGGGCAGGTATATGTATGCGTTTCAGGTGTGTTAAATCGCTTTAAACAATGCTCACAAAAATACCCAGCTGAAAACGCGCCAGTCAAACTTAAAATAACGTTATAGTGAAAATTTTCCATTAAAAGATTCAGCCGCGGTGTTGACAGTGTGCGATCACCGTGAAAATACAGTTCGGTACCTTTTACTGTCGGAATACACAACAATTATGTAGGTTGTTAAAAATTTTTGCAATATTTCAACGTGTTCATACGAGCCCCCGTTAGCTAGGTTAACAGCACTACGACAAAGTTCTATGGCTCGATCATGCAATAATTTTGCCCCTGGTTTAGTATTAAATTTTTTCTTTAACGCTGCCTTGTTATAGTTTAAATTAACATACTCAATGGCGACCACTACAGCATACGCCAGACATAAATTATTTTTATTTTCAATAACGTAGATGCTGTTTTTTGAAATACTGAACGCATGAAAAGAAACACATTTACATCAAGCGACCCCCTCCCTCTACCGGCAGGTAGCGTGATGATGTCCAGCCGCAATGCCATCTTGTCGTTGGTGAAAAACGATGCGTTGCTCTGGAAAACGCTTCCAATCCTGTCCAGCACGACACCGCTGCTAAGCTGCGAGAATTTACGCCAGGGTACATATACGGGTTTGTAGGGGTACTCCTCGTTGTCTATCACGACTCCCACGTAGGCGTCCGGGTGGACGTTGACTGCAGCGTACTGCACCAGCTCCGTTATTGTGTTCTATATTTAAAAATAAAATAAAAATAAAATTTTAAATATTATAAAGAAATTGCGAGCATACCTCTAGCCACTTCAAGGGATTTTCGCACGCTATCGTAGTCATCGAGAAATGTAGCCGACGAGACGTTAATCCAAATTTTTTAACGTATGCTGAGCTCTCGCCCGTTACGTTTACGTATTTTAAACGTGAACCTAAATAATTTCACACAACTGTTATTAAAAGAACTGATTAATAAGCCACAAAAATCTACCTGAATTAACACCGTCTGATGCCGTTATAGCTGTACTCTTAGTTTGACGACTATTTCTGGTGCCTGAAAATTAAATCATCACTATGTATAAACGAAACCGATAAATATTTTTTTTATCATACCCGTTGACGTGCTCGCACCGTAGGGTCCTGAAGCAGTGCTGGGGATGTGGCCACTGGTGCTCGGCGTTATCGGTTCTGAATCTTTAATAATTTTTTCATTTAGTTAATTAATAATAAAGCTAAATTTACAATTTACTTACGTCGACGTCTAAGACTTATCAGTTTATCATACTGGGCCCTCTCCCACTGGTTTAAAAAAAACGTAGTCCTCGAACACAATTTTATTATTAATATATTCGCACGCATCTTTTAGCTGTTTCGATGTTTGAAACGCGCCTGCACTAAAATACCGTAATACATCCGATACCGTTCTGTTATTCAGAAGAACATCACTGTTCGGAACAGAATTTAAACCTGCGGCCATTTCGTGATTCTAGCAGCGGTGAATATTACTAGTATACTAAACAAACGTTGTCGTAGTACTCATTCGAAAAGTTAATTTCACCTTTTATAGATTGTACACATATAGATTAACAACTTAATTAATTTGGAAAAATTTTGGGTTTTACTGTAGCTAGTTTAATGAACTTTCGAAAAGTGAATTCTATAGTACTCAGCTGAAAAGTTAATTTTCAACCTGTTGTGCGTTGTATAAATTAATGACTTAATTAGTTTGGAAAAATTTCGCGTTTTGCGGTAATTTGCTTAATGAACTTTCGTAACGTGAATTCCAATTGGAAAATTTTCGTTTTCGTGCCTAGCGTAATTCGTTCTTAATGAGCTTTCAAAGCAAGGATTTCCCCCGTACCGAAGCACTATACGCGCACTCATTTTAAATTGGAAATAGAAGAATATATACTCTCACTCATTTTTTAAATTGATCGTTTGGGAAAAAGTTTGCTTTTCACGTATACTTGACATATTCACTAATTTTTTCTCGGAAGCAAATGTTAGTTTAATACCAATAACAGCAACATATGTCATAGTGAAAGGTCATTAAGCAAATTACCGCAAAACGCTTATAACTACAGTTCTTATAGTTCGGCATTTATACGAAGATGAACAAAGTGAAAGTACCCCCAAATGCTACGGTTAATTAGCCCGTGTTAAAAATATACTGGAGCAATATTAGAAAGTGGAAAAATCTAAAAATTTCCGGCAATCAGATAACAACCACGGTCAATAACAACAACAACGTACGTCACGGTGAAAATCCGCAGGCACTAATTAGCTGTCAATAACAACAACAACATACGTCACAGTGAAAAGTCGTTAGCACTAAACTGTCAATAACAACAACAACCTACGTCACAGTGAAGGTCAGTAGCACTAATTACCCCTCATTAAAAAGCAATTAAAAAGCAATTAAAAGCGATTAGCGCTAATTATACCACTAATTACTCCCTATTACTACTAACAGACAGAGTAAAAACAACGTTAATTATTTGTAAAAGTGGTGTCAGTATCATCTGTTGTATGCATTTATAGATCGTACTCTTCAAATTCAATAAAATGTAAGTATAAATATGTATTTATAATTTTAACAAAGTATTAACGAAATTGTAAAATTTAAGGGATAATGTTTAAATGTCGGTGTAGAACTACCGATATATCGGAGTGGTTGGCAACACTGTGTGTGTTATGTATCTTGTGAACTAAAGTTATTCGCGGTGTTTTGTAGGTTATGCTAGCGAGTTTTTTCGACATACCATGTTTTTGCCGCAATCGCATTTTTAAGTTTCTTCACTGTAGTTTCGGTAGATTCTACCCCCGAGTTTGTTCTTATATGTTCTAACCATATTAAATGTGTTTTTTTGTACAACATGTGGAAAAACTACATACTAGTTTACACAGGTTTCCTACTGCGCATGAGCGCAGAGCGCGTGCGCATAGATAATGTCGAAGTTACCTCGAAAGCTGTCGAAGTAACCGTTGAAGTCGAAGTAGCTCCAGTTACGGTACTTTCTGCGTAGAAAAGATTCTCGAAAAAAAAAATGATGTTCTTTATGGTGCTAATCGTATTTCGTATTTTCGAAACTTCTGCTATGGAGGTAGGGGCAGCTGCCCTTCCCTGCTCGTACCTGGCTACGCCCTTGTATGGAGACGTACGATTAAGTTCAAACCAAGCTAAAAGGTGGGTCTCTTTCTCTTCAGCAACTGCTGATGCCACATCAACTTCATCAAATACAATTGACCGGCGGCCCGGTAGATGTATAATTAACTGTAATTAATGAAAATGTTATATAACGTAAATAAAAATGATATTTTTACATACTTGAAATACAGATAAATTATTATATGTCAATGGAAATAGTACGATGCGTCAGTAAGCTTCATGTAACGATACATATCGCATAGTTTGGTAATTATGAACTTCGTCTCCAAAACAATGCCCTGATGTCCTTTATGTACGTATTTGTATAAATACATCGTTGCTTTCACACTCGTACAAACTTCTACGTTCACATGGGCGAGTATTAACGATAATATGGAACAACATCTCTATTGTCATAAACATCATTGTTCATACGAATATGTCTTCCGTTATCACGCCTACGATAAGTAGCTATGTGGTTTGCGCTGTGGAAAATAAAAATACATATTTGTTTATATATTTGATATAGGGTATCACAATAACAAATCCAGTAACGTTAACGTATTATCCTGAAACCGTTTTAGGTATTTAAAACGACATTGGCCTTGTTGTAAGCAGGTTACACCAGGTCAATTTGCTCCACATTTACGATGAATCATACTATGAGTTACAACGTTATATAAACGTGGTTCTTGATATTCATCTGGAAGTTCAGCTCGAATAAAAGCATCTACTTGTTCTGGTTCCCGTATTTTGTCTTCTTCATGTAAAATAATTAATATAATATATGGGCATGTGGCAGTCCGCACTTTTGAAATTCCACAGAGTACATTAGCGACATAACTCTTCCAAAATATTGTCGTTTTTCTATTAATTCAACTAAGTAATCCAGCTTCATTTTAAAAACCTTCAAAATAAACAAATAATTTCAGTCCAATTACATTCTTTTAAGAAAACAATGTCAGGCCTATGCATTACTTCTTGTGGTGCTTCTATACTATCTCGTATTTCACTCTAAGTCATGTTACATGTAAATGTAATGAAAAGATCGGGTTTACTATAACGCTTCAATAGCGATAGCATCTAAATACTTCTGCTCCATATATCGTGGTGAACCAACGAATGTAGAGGGCAAAACAATTGACCGCCCTACTCTTTCTCCTGTTACATCGGCACGTCGCTGTACATACTCATGCAATGCATGATATTCATCTACTTTGAATTATTTTGTTTTCCCGAACCCAGTAAAGTTGCAGACCTTCTATTCTTACTCACGTGTCTATCAGCCACTGCAAAAACAATTTTCCACCATGGTGCAGCACATTAAAAGGTTGTCTAACAATTAAACGATAACAAACATATTGTCTGCAAGTAACTTTTGTATATCTGTTTGTTTGATTTGGTATGCTGCATATGAATATTCCAGCTTAAATCTCCACATTAAAAGAGTAGTGGATATGACAATGGATCTATATAAAGGCTCACATCTTTTACAGGAACTGTGTTACCACCGTGCGGGTACAGACGAATATCAACATGAATTGGTGTTGTATCTCCAACAAAAACAGCTTCTATTTCGTTAAAAGTTGGTACATTGTATCTGTTTGGATCATGTTGTTGCTGTTTGATCATTTCATCTATGTTTGCTGCTACTGCTATTAAATTCAGCGTCATACACTTTACGTAGCATGCGATACATTCTTGCAAATGGATTATTTGCTTTAATTACATCTTGCGTTTCCTACAAATTAAATAGTTAGACGATTTATACATTCTTAATAATAAAAGTGCCTGTATTACATTAGGTAAACATTCAATCCAATTAAAATCTCGTATGCTACGAGCATCCTGTGCATTATATGATAAACAATTCCATTCACCTTCACTATGTGCGGTCCAGCACATATTTTCATATAATTTACTACAGTAGAGGCAAATGTGCATTCAGTATTATAATGCCAAATATTTGTTCGGAAATGTCTAGCTTCATTTGTATTTTCCGTATACAATTCATACAATCTGTTGTGACAATTTGAATATGGCGGTAGCTGTACTTTGCCACGTTGACAACATAAAGATGTGTCTCCTGTTCTAATGTTTGTCTCAGCATTAAAAAAATATGCTTTACAATATCTCCACACATTTTGGACTGCTATGGCTCCTACATTATGTTTGAGAAAATCTCTTTCATTTATGACAGCAATTGCTACTGCTGCTGAAAGATGGGTACGTGCTTTCGGATTTTGACGAGTTTGAATTTCATCATCAATAGATTATTCAGATGTACATAGAGTAACATCTGTAATACTGTAAAAGTTGTAAAATTATATAAAAAATAAAGAAATTTATACAGTGCCTACTTTATATTGCTATTTCGAGAAGTATTATAAGTGTACAGTTGCTAACAAATAATTATTTTGAAACTTTAACAACTATGTCAAAGATATATCCCATTTATTGAGAACCTCTGCTTGAAAAATAACTTTGAAAATTCAGTACATTCGTTGTTTTAAATATGGTTTACAATTTTTATAAACTATGTAAATATTTTGCTTCTCAAATTTCCTATAGAGTACCACTTAAAAGATACACATTATATAGTATTTAATAAAAGAGTTTAATATGTACCTGTTGTTTACGAAGTAATACACTGTGGTTTATTAGTAGATGGTGTGGGTAATGTATCATCAACTACTTTAATGACATCTGCACGATTAAGTGGTTGTTGAGACATATTTCCATTAGAAACCATTCTACGTTCGGAATTCGTTGTTTGTTCTGCTGCTGGAGTTCCAGGAGGTCCTGGAACTTTGCTATCGTATACCAAGTTATAGTTTTGTTGTCTATTTGGAACTTCTTCAAATTCATTTCCGTGAGCATCTACTTGTCGTTTTGAAACATTAGTTTGTTTTGGAAGTCTCGTCAAGTGAACTGTTTAACTTTTCATGTATTGTAATTCATCTTGACTAATATTTATAGGAATGGAGGCTAAAATGTATAAATTATTTGTTGAAACGTATTTCAGCAATAAAATTATTACTCAATTATACTCTGTAGATAGTTAACAAATAATTTATAAACCGTAAATAAACTTTTGTAGCATTCATTTTTGAGTTAGATTAGTGCTAAAATAACACAAGTATATATTTATTTATAACAAAATGTTTAAGCATGAGTAAAATATAAAATATAATATATGAATACTTACATTGAGATGTTTGACTGTGTTTTTCTTGGACTCAACAAAAAGCGTTTCCTTTGTCGCGGCATTTTCAGGGAAAAGATTATCCATACTAAAGCTGAGTAATATATAACTGAAATAACAATATAGTAGAAAGTATTAAAGATAGATTTGCAATGATTGTTTTAATTAGCGCAGTAAGTAAATGTTCGTTATTTTATAACTTTGACCATTATGTTCAAAAGTCGAAAACGTACAGATTTTCGGAAGTGCTAGAAGACGAATTCGCTTGTAAAAGTCTGATTTACACTGGCCAAACTTTTAATAGTTTCAATATACAAAACAATTTTAAATATGTATAGAGCTTGTAAGTAATTGTTTTGAAAGTATAAAATATTGTCTATTTTTCATAATATTTTGTAAAATTTACAACTAGTAAGAAAAGCAATTGAAGCAATTTTTTATGTATTGCGCAGTTAGAAAAGAGCGATTTACACAGCAGCTAGATTTAAATAAAATATTTCTTATTATGTTTGCTTTAATAAAAAATATGATAGTAAAATCTTAGTAAGGTGGTATAATATAACATTTGTATAGAAACAAATTGTTTCATTAATATTCAGATTTAGTAAATGAGAGGTGTATAGGAGAAGTGAAGTAAGTCCATTAATTAACTTTATTACAACTGTTATAAAAAAATCAAGAACGATACAACTTAAACGGTCAGCTTATTTCTAGTGTAGGTAATAACTATTTTAACTACTTGTATTAAATAAAGTATCTATATTAAGGGAAAATGTTAAATTTGGGAAAACCAAACAAAAAATGTAAGTTGTTACATTTTTCCTCCGAATTTTTTTTTTTTTTTGTAACTAAAATCAACATGCAAAGGGAAGTATTTTATTATAAGTAGGTACGTACTTAAGAGTATATTGTTTCATCGTTATCAGAACTCTAATAAGCCGTATTGGGATCAGTTTGCTCACTGCTCAGTTTTCTTCGTGTCCTTTCTGATAAATCAGTTTGTAGTATTTATGGTATATTGGAAGTATGTAGAGTAGTAAGTCGACCATGTATTTTTTCTTAGCTTGAGTAACTTGTCTTCTACTAGGGTATAAAGGATTCTGCTGGATCGAATTTAAATTCGACAAAGGTCTTCCCTATATCTAGCCAATAGAAGTAAACCTCTTCATTTATAGTTTTCTTGTAAAAAAAATAAAAATTTTCATCTGCGTTAAACCTTATCCACCTAATATTAAGCCAATTGACTTTATGATCATCCTCTATAACTTTTATATTGGTAATTGTTCTATTAAGTAATTCACAAGAAACAAAATCTGAGTGATTCATTACTTTAACTACGAAAGGATTTTTATTTTTTGTATTCTTCACAATTTCGTACCAATCATCCCCAGTGTAAATAGAAGATGTTTTAGATTTCTTTTCAATTAAGCCAAAATCTGCATCGTTTGGCAAAAAGGAATGACTCGATTTTTGTAAAACGCTAGTGTCGGATGACTTAAGTAGTTAGGATTCGCCGGTTCTGGCACAGCCACGAGCCACCGTCTCGCTTCTGACGTCAGAAGCGTGTAGAATGTTTGTTCAAGGTTATGAGGTGAGGTTTGGGGGTTTGGTGATTATGTTTTATGTGAAGAATGAATTAAAAAGGAGGATGTGTTATTAAACCAATATTTTATAGCAATTATTTATTGTAATAAATATATATTAAATTATAACTAAAGTTTACAATAAATCTTTTTTAAAAGTTGCTGCTGCAAGGACATAAATAACTTACAATAAAACTTAACATTATATTTACACTACAATACAATATACGAATATATATATATATATATATATATATATATATATATATATATATATATATATATATATATTTCTTGGTTCTATACTTTTTTTACCTTCACATATTTTACAATTAAATCTTACATTTATTTTGGGTAAGAATTTCGATGTTTTATAAATTTCATAACAATTATTACAAACATATTTGACACTGATCTACAATAAAATATATTTTACTTTTTATATGCTAATTAGGTACTATTTAATATTAAATTATTTTTGCAATTATATATATATATATATATATATATATATATATATATATATATATATATATATATATGCTTACTATTTGAAATGATTAGTTGTCTGAACTAATCATTCTGCTTGAGACATTTTGTAGAACTAACTTAAATGTAATCTTACAGATGTTTATACAGGAAGATTTGTATATTTTTTGAAACATGTACGCTTACATGAAATTTAAATGTTAAGGGAATCACGTATTTGTTTATACTATACATTGTGTAATATTAGTTAAACCAATATTTTATAATAATTATTTATTGTAGTAAATACATACTAAAGGTTACAATAAATTAAAAAAATTAAATTCTATCTTATAAATAATACATTATATACATAAAGATAATTTGAGCGTTTATTATATAATGACGCCAAGCTAAGGTGGCAGTAGAATTTTTCACTAAAAATCTTTTGTCATCATGACAGGGCAGTGCTAGTTTCTTTTGAACTTGTGTATAAACTAAATGATATATTTATTACTTGCTCTGGAGAATCGATTTGCACATTGTGAAATACCTCCCGGGATTCCTTTTTTAATAAAATTTAACATGTTAAAATTTGTTAATAATTCCATTTCTACCTTTTGTTGTTTTTAATAGTGCATCCCAGTTTAGACTAGGCGCTGTAAAATATTGACATGGATCCAAATTATATATATATATATATATATATATATATATATATATATATATATATATATATATATATATATATATATATATACATACATACATACATACATACATATTAATGCAAACATTTCTAAAATTTTCAAAAAACATCTGTCAAAAGTAATACATCTCAGTGTTTGACTGTTAAGCACATTCCAAACTTCTAACGCATATGTGTAGTCTGAATCACTTATGGAAGAATTGTTTAGAACATCATTAAAATATATTTTATCTGGTAGGTTCGTTACGGAAAGTTTTTCAAATAAGTCTACATGCATATATGAAAATATTCCTTTTCTCGTTACGAGTTTAAACTGTTCTGATTTTGGGAAATATTTAGTAGCATTTGTAAATTGTTTTGTGGTAAAATTTCGTACTAAACTGCTAAGTGATTTACTCATAAAGCTATATGAATCTAAAAATTTCAAATTCATATAAGTATTTTTTTTATTCATTTTGTCAACTAAGAGAAATTTACTAAAATGAAATATATATTTCTTTAGTTTTTGGTATAATACCAATTTTTTCATTGTCAAATGCAAGATATCGAATAAATAGGTGACAATCATGATTTGTAAGATTATGTAGGAAAATTGGATTGAAATTAACAATTTTAAAATTTAAATTACTTGAAGAATGAGCAGCACCACACAATTTACCTGTAAGATGACAATGGTCTCTGATCTTATGAATAAAGAATTCTATTTTTTGTTCGATATCCGTTAATGGTATCATTGGTATTACTGGTTTTAACTGATAGTTATAAATTTCTTTAACAAAGTCTGAAATACTTTTTACAAATTTGTCTGATGCATGTTTGCCGGTATATATTCTAAATTTATCTAGTTTGCTATTGTATGAGCACTTGATAAAATATGCAAAGCTGTAGGGTTCGTGCACATGCGTGCTATTCGTAAACGAATAATTTGGTGAGGGCATACATAAAAAATAAGGAATTTGTAAATATTCCAAATCAGTATATATAAAAAAGTACTTTTAATTTTTGATCGAAATGAGTAAAGAAAATAGCTATGTGATTACAGTCATGAGTTTGATGAGTTAAAAGATTATTTTCAGTGGTAAAATAACCTAAACATCCATCACATATCCACTTTATATGTTCCCTAGTATTTATTTGATGATTAACTAAACGAGACAAATTTCTAATCCAAACATAATGATATTTAGATTTATTTTCAATATATAATATATTTATATGGTTTTGTTTTCTATTTTTTGTATGGTGTAAGGCACCAACAATAATATGAGTTTGTTTTTTATAATCATACTCCAAATCAAATACATTAATGGATATATTATTTAATTTTTCAACGATTCCAATATCTTCAGTTGGTACTGGGAAATTTAAACCATTAAAATTTAGTTCATTTGCAAATATATAGTTTGTTACCCTCTGTGCATTTCTTTCCGCCGTATGTAATGCAGAAAGAGTAGCATATATGAAGAATTTTTCATCAAGGTTTTGTACATTCACACAAGCTTTCTTATTTTCTATTTCATTTGGTAATGGAATATATGAGGATGCAGATATCAGTTCATATTTGTTTATACTAACCTCCAAATGATTTACTTGCACCAAAGCCCACCCGGAATCTTTTTCCTAAACACACAAAAAAAATTATGGTAAATATGAAAATTAACTAAATAAAAAATATTATCTGAAATTCTTCTGACTGTATGCTGATGCGTGATACAGTCATCATAAATAGATAATACATTAGTGGATTGTGTAATATCTTGGAATGTCGTGTTGAAAGATTTGATATCTTTATCTCCTTTTGTCGGCAAAATATACAACCCAAATAATTCAACATTTACCTGTATCTGATTATGTATGTTAACGTATGTTAATTAGTTTTTGAATTAAGTTACATACTTTATTTTTAATGTACATATTTTAAAAAAGTGACAATATCTGAATTTATATTGTCATTATTAATTTTATAAGAAATTATTCTTTTTTTAAAAGCAGTTTTTATAATTGAAACATTTTCTTCACAATCAAGACAAGAATTTAACTTGTGCTTATTTGTTTTTAGGTGAGAGTTGAATGAAGATTTTTTATTTGAATATTACACGATTCACAGAATGTATATTCTTCCATATTTAATTTTAGTCTTTTTGGTGTATTGCCACTACTAGATGAATTGTTTTTACAACTATCACTAACCATATAATAAAATTGAAAAACACGCATAATGTTTAACAAATTTTGTTCTTCCCCTTCTACACTATAATAAAAAATAAAAAATAGTTAATAATTAATTATACAAATATTTTTATAACTTACCTAATAAATTTAAATTTTGCGAAACGATCTGGTGGCGTTGTTATGTTAACGACACAAACACCAACCATATAATTTAATTCTGCCTCACCTACAGCACTAAATCTTTGTGGTAAAAAGATATGAAATTCTTCTAATTTCAATAAAACTCTTAACCCATACTTTGTATTAATTCTTTTCGACTCTTTAATAATATATTTCTTTCCGATCTCTAAATCAGAGATCTTCTTGTAATCAAAGCTTGATGCCAAAGCGTTCAATGCTGTTAGAGACAACTAACTTAAATATAATCTTACAGATCTTTATATACAAAAATTTGTATATGTTCTTATGCATGTACGCCTGTATGAAATTGAAATATCAAGGCTTTCCCATATTTGCTTATACTATAAATATATCCTTGTCCGCATCACAAAAAATTGTATTTGTGCTCATGCATATATGCCTGCATGATATTTAAATATCAAGGTATATATATATATATATATATATATATATATATATATATATATATATATATATATATATATATATATAATATTTGTTTATACTTTACATCCGCGTGAATTGCACATGTTGACTGAGTAACTGCATAAATGTAAATAATTTATTACTTGTTTGTGTAATATGATGAATATAGCATAAACTTTAAAATGTTTATATTCATAATAAATTCTAATCTATATAACAACAAAACACAAGTTAGAAAATGCTAGTAAGAAATGGAACAGTATAAAAAGGTTCCTGGACCATTATTAACAAGAAACGAGCATTCAATGTACAATAATCTATTTATATACGTTGCTATGTTTATTAGTATGTTCTTGCGTCACTGCATGTTGCGAATAGTATAAATAGCTGTATTTTAACCTTAAGATATCATAATGTGTCTAATGGATCCAAGCACTTCACCAGTTCAAACCAACTATCAAGAAGCAGAATCTGCTGTTCCATATTTAAACGTGTGCAACAATAATAATATTGGTGGTGAGAATTTGTGTTCGTCGAAAATATGTACAATTTATATGCACTGTAGGTTATCCTGAATAACGAAATATTTCCCAAAGATATTGGTTCAATATTATTGTGTACAGATTGTTACACATTAAATTTAATTGAAAAAGACTATAATACTAAAGAAGAATATAATCGTTTATATATAAAAGAAAAACACAACTAACACTTTGCCTCCAAATGGAACATCTACGACAGTTATTGTACGTAATAACCTATCTGCACACTCTAATGCATATCTGGAGGTCATTGCAGCTTCATCACAAATTATGATTGGTGTTGCAAGAAGCTCTTTAGCACGAATATCTTCGTATGTTTACCCTCGGAGTAACTCAGAGGCATCCATCGGTGGAATGCATTCGTTCGTATTCGCAATGTATCGTTCGTTCTTGTATTGAGTAAAATTGTCAGTATTGTATGTAATGTTGAGAATCGTGTATGTACGCAAATATTAATACAACAATATTTATTATAAAAACAATACGTATTCAATTACAACTTGACGCGTTATTCAACAAATACAACTAAATTAGCACTAACTTTCTGTTACTAAAACTAATCTCTTCAACTCACAGCACATGACTTTTAACACTGTTGACACCACTAAGTCGAGTGACGAATTCAGCATACTATGCATTATTACATGATATGAAAATGAAGTACAATATTGATATACTAAAATTATTTCCTAACACTTGTAGTAAAATGGCAGCAATTCCCGTAAATGTTACACTCAGGTCTAATTCCCATGGCTTTAACTGTATGTAAAAGCGTATTATAAAAAAATGTCTTGCCTGTTTCTGCTGGTCCATCAATAAAATGTAGCGTAGGCTCTGCTGTATCATTTATTAATACTCTATCTAAGGCATCCAGTATTACATTAAATGTTTGTGTCTGCTCGTTGTTCAGAAGCTGCTGCATACGTGATCCTTCATCTGCGTGGTCATTAATGCTACTATCCGCGCCATGTGGCGACCTACAATATATATATATATATGTATATATATATATATATATATATATATATATATATATATATATATATATATATATATATATATATATAATATATATATATATATATATATATATATATATATATATATATATATATATATGTATATATGTATATATATATATCTATCTTAGTTTGGCTTTGGTAACATTTTCCTCTATTACTAGATTCAAGGGTATGAGCACGCAAGCAGCCTCGTGTGAGACCGACATGTATGCAGCCGTTATCACTTTGCCGCAGAAGCCTGTGAGGCTTGTCAGTTTCCTCTTATTCCTGGTTTGGTTAGCCGTATGCCCCCATATGGTGCATCCGTATGTGACTATTGGCACCACTCCCCCCTGGTATATAGTAACCAGACCATCGGGTAGACTTTCCTATCCCAGTTTCATGTAGCGCCTCAAGGTTATAAATATAGTCCTGGCACGATCAATTACATAGTTGATGTGCTCAGTGAATAACAGCCTGTCATCGATAATAATACCTAGGTACTTGTATGTGCGTGTGCGTCTGACGTTACACCCCTTGAGTTTGCCCGTGGGGTCTCTGCTCAATTTACCTTTAAGAAGCTCTGGAGACCGTGGTACATTAGGGGTATTAGGAAGTTCTTCAGTAGCTGGAATTTCTGGTCCGCCTTCAAGGGGTCCGCTCTAGGTTTCTCAACCAGGTGGTCAGGTTGATCAACGTAGGCTTGGAATTGCCAAAAGCGCTGAAGTGGAGGCCTAGGTAACGGAAGACTGGAGCATCGGCGACGATTGGGATGACGGAACTATAGATCTTGAAGAGTCTAGGGCAATAGATACAACATGGGTAAAAAAGTGATGTTAGTAGCAGTTGAGCGCTTTTCCATGAATCCATGTTGGTTGATAGAAATTTTATTTTTGACTCTTGAATTATCACGGAATAAATTATTTTTTCGAAAGCTTCACTGAAATTAGAAAGCATAGCAATTGGCCTGTAATTATTTATGAAAAAGGCGTCGCCAGATTTTAAAATTGGTATGTTCTTGGTTTGTTTCCAGATGTCCGGGAAAATATTTGTACGAAGACACAAATTGAAGATATAGAATAAAGCTCTAGAAAACGGAAAAGCGTAATCTTTTATGACGAGACTTGGTACCGAGTCAGGGCCACTGGAGAGGTTAGATATAAATTTTTGTAAATACGTTTCTATTTCTTCGTTATATGATTAAGTGAAATAGGATCTTCAGAAGAAAAATTCGTGGATGTAGATGTAGTTGCGGTTTTAGGTGTGTAGACAGATTTAAAGAATGTCGCAAACACATTTGAAATATCAACAGGTGAAGAGTAACTGGTATCATTTATGTACATGTGATCTGGAAGGCAGGACGAGTTAGATTTGGATTTGATGAAATTCCAAAATTTATTTGGGTCTTGTTGAATAGAGTTTTCGCACGCTGACTGGTACTGTAGGTAAGAACTTTTAATTAAAATTTTAACATCGGCACGTAAAGATTTAAATTTTTCTTTGTAAGTAGTATTAGAGTGATGTTTAATGCAGAGTTGTCTGAAACGTTCTTTTTCCTTTATTTTATATTTTATTTCAGGGGTGTACCATTTGGGATAGCGTGGAATAAACGATGATGATGAAGGGACACATTGGGTGAAAAATGAATAAAGAGTGTTGTAGAACTCATCACAAGCATCATTCGGATCATTGTATTTATCAAGAATATCCCAATAAATTATCGATTAAATTGTAGAGGTTAATATACCGTCAACCGGGGTGGCTCGAGACATGGGGGTGAGAAGGGACATTTTGTCGCATTTTCATTTTAATTTAATTGTGGTAACATTGTGCTAATCTAGTGACTTTTAAAAAATACAGTTGGCTACAATAGCTGTCACTAGTGATATTGAAGGTGTGTGCCCGCATGAATAAGGTTCGTATTGTTTAATAAAAAATAATTTATTTGTATATTTATTTTGATAGTTTTTGAACAGCAATCTATTCTCTATTGGAACTAGTATTTGTAGTATAAATTCTTACCTTTTTTGTATGTATTTGTATGCTTGTATATGTTATTGAAGTTATGTCATTTTGTCATAAGAAAATTTAATTTAGTTTTTTATTTAAACAAATTTATTTAAAATTGCGCACTTTAAGGGGTGACTTAGGACATGCCTAGAGCATATGTAAATCGCGTGGGGAGCAGGCCATATATAAATTACGATGTACGAAAATTACAAGATGCTGTCAAAGAAAGAATGAACAAAGGAACTCGGTTTAGAATTTTGGAAGAAAAATATGGCGTGCCAAGAAATACTATTTGTCTCAAATTAAAAAATACTTTTATTTTCCCCGCAGTATCAGATGAATGTGATGTTGATAAAAGCGCAGTAATTAAAAAGTTATCGCAACCCAAAGAACTCCGACGAGGTGGATATACATTTTATAAAGACGTGATTCTAAACGTTCAAAATAAGTAATATTTTATTTTATCATTAGGTATTACCTACATTGTACCTGCCAAAGGATGGCTGTTATTTTTAATGTGCCTTTTAATGTGATTTATACTCTTGTTCCTGCCGAAATGGTTGTTATTTTTATATGCCATGTTATTATAGATATTGTTCCGTAGTATATAAGAGAAGAGAATTTATTTTTATCAATGAACGCCGACTTCGAAGTACTTTTTGGATTTTTATTATTTATTGTATCTTTCTTTTTTTAAAAAAAAAAATGTTTTTATGTCCCGACTGGACATAGACTAGACAGAAACTGTCGTTTGCATTGAAAAAGAACGTATGTCCCAAGTCACCCTGAGACGGGGGTGAGACGGAACAAATTTCAAATATAAAAACAGAAGCTGCAATCACCAAAATTTTTGGTAATTACGTGAGAATATAGGTAAGAGATACAATAATCCCGAGGTGTATTAAAAACTGGAAAATTATTCACTACAAGGAACCTATAGCCAAAATAGTGTCAAAATTGTCCCGAGTGAACCCGGTTGACGGTAGTTGGCTTTCTTAAAATTGTAGGAAATATTAATAGACCTGTTACGATTTTTACTTAGTAAACGACAATTAAATGTGACATGCTAGGTTGTTGGTTCGCAGTTGCGTGGCACGAACGAAATTGCGTCCCATGCAGCCATGTGTTCATGACCCAAGATCGGCTGGCGCTGTCATCCATGGCGTCCTGCAGTCCGCGGCTTAGGACGCTAGAGCTGATCGCTTCTCGCCATCGGGCGTCGGGGTTGCCGGCTGGAGAAAGGCGGCAGACCCGTTGGTAGAAGTTCGCGGTCGGCGAAGCGATCAGGATCTCGGCGGTGAGGGAGTCTTCCTCCTGTAGGCGGTCAAGCCTCCCCTTGAGGATGTGGGGGACTCTGGAGACCGTGGTACATTCGGGGTATCAGGAAGATCTTTAGTAGCTGGAATTTCTGGTCCGGCTTCAAGGGGGCCCGCTCTATGTTTCTCAACTAGGTGGTAAGGTTGATCAACGTAGGTTTGGAAGCGCCAAAAGCGCTGAAGTGGAGGCCCAGGTAACGGAAGACTGGAGTATCGGCGACGATTGGGATGACGGAACTGCAGATCTTGAAGATTGGCCGGGTGCGTGGCACGGACTTGCCGGAAACGACTCCGGCAGCCACAGAAGTGCATTTATTGGTATTGACAGCCATCCCTCGGCGACTCAGGAACTGGGCCGCCTCGTCGAGTGTGATGCCCATGTCGACGTCCCTGTCCTCCAGCAGGACCAAGTCGTCCGCGAAACCTAGGCAGGCCACGCGGGTGGTGGCCTGATGGAACCGCCAGAGCGGTTCGCGTTTAGAGCACAGACCAGCTCGTCCAGTACTACGTTGAAGAGGATCGGGCTCAGCGGGTAGCCTTGCTTTACTCCTCTTCTGAAGATGATCTTCTCTGAGTAATGCCCATCAATGGAGATGGTGGTGTGGGCATTGAGTGTTCCCCGGATGTAACCGATAGTCTCTTCGTCATAGCCAAGCCTGGCGAGACCCCGGCCGATGGACTCATATGAGACGGTATCAAAGGCTTTCCTGACGTCAAGGGAAACCGCATTATATGATTTCCCTTCCAGCCTCCGGGACTTGATATAGTGGTCCAATAGTAAGGTGTTTGCCAGGCAACCGTCTGTTTCCCGGAAACCGCGCTGGAGGGTGTGAAGCTCCGCGGTGGCGCTCAACCGCTTGGCCAGGATCCGGTGCAGCAGTCGTTGCACAGCGGACCCGATAGTAATCGGCCTCCAGTTGGATGCGGATCACCTGTCGCCTTCCTTGGAAAGAAGGATAGTTCTACTACCCTGCCACGCGGTGGCTTGTGAAGTTGCGATGTAGAACGGTGTTAAACAGCAAGGCCAGCAGTGAGGGAGGGCACCCAAGTAGCACACGAAGCTGGAAAAAAGCTGCAATGACGTTGCTGCAGTAAATCATATTAGCAATTTGGCTACTACAGCTAGCATGGCAACGTTATAATATAGTTGTTATAGAGCTGTCACAGCAATAGTGGTAAAACATTTTTTTTGCTTTGTAAGTGTTGGTACAGCGATTTGGCTGCAGTCAATTTGCTATGAATTTGACTAAAATACAGTCATTTAGTTGTCTACTTTTTACTCTGTAAATTAGCAATATAGCTTCGAAGGCGCATATAAAAGCAATATACCTGTGCTATTTTTAAGACATTTTATATGTAATTTTGCTGTACTGCTAAAGTTGTTTGACTCAAAAATAACTATTTGGATGTAGGCTTTAGAAATAATAGCTATTTTTCGTCTGTGTTTTTACGTTTCATGTACACAACCTGTATAGTTAATCTAACAAATTTATAGATAGACATGGCGATATAATACAATCGAGTTATGAGTGTTTAAAATAAAAATTTCGCTGTCTATGTCTTAAAATCTAATAACGTCATTTATTCTGTCAAATATATACATGATACCTTCAAATACGAAACGCCCTGCAAAAATATCAATAATTTCCATATTCATTAATAAATACGGAAATTTTAATTTGCGATATTTATTTACATAATGTGGTTAAAAAATATATTTTGTACTTATAATGTATAATAATTAAGTTTTAAATTATTTTCCGTCTTATATAGTACCGTAATAATGATTAAAATAAATGTTAAAAAAGTGAACATTTCTAGTTTACAATATGATTGCCATTGCTATCGACTACTTTGATTAAAAAAGATGTCTGCTTGTCCAAAATACAGAGATGTAGCTCGTGCGAACATAATATTGCGGGAAATAAACTCAATAATAGCAATTTGGACAGCACAGTTATTTGGTTCTAACATCCTCATCAATTTACATGTAATATGCCCAAAAACAGCTATTTGGCTGATTTTATATACATATATGAAATCCTAACATATGGTAAAAATAGTCACTATATCCATATAGCTGTGTATCCGCCTCGATTACAGCTATTTTGCTGCGTTAGCATCCATTTATACTGCTTTATGGTATAATCTAAACCACCGGTCAACTCTGTTGTACCATTTGGTACTGAATTGACTTGATGACTATTTCGGATTTTACGATAATATGTCGTGTATTTATATTTTTTTATTTTTTACAGATCAAACACTAATGAGTTTTTTCCATTTTTACCAAAACTATACAAATTAACATACGAACATGTATGAAAACATTTCACATAAAACCATATTTGACATTTAATTACCCATAATAGTTATTTTACAGCAAAGATTGCAGTCAAAATTGTAATACAGCTATTTAGCAGTTTTTAAAAACTGCAGTAAGCATTTTATAACCAAAATTATAAACTAAATTTTATAACTGTTATTTGGTATCCATATTGAACTACAAAATATACATTATAACAAAAATAATAGACAAATGATGACAGCTTTTATGTGCTGTATAATTGTAGCTGTGAAAAAAATTTAATAGCTCATATTAAAGAGACAAAGCTTTAGCTGTTATCTTTCTCTTATTCTTAGATGTAAAATTTACTATATAGCTAGAATAGAATACCACGAAGCTGGGGCTGTTACTCGGCATTTTTAATAACTAGAGAAGAAATTTTACAGTCAGAAAAATGGCTGGGTGGCCAAAATGGTTGCAAACAGTATTTGCGATAACACTTATATAGCCAAAAAAATCAGACAAAATAAAGCTTCAATAATAGCAAATATACATCAAAAACAAGGCTGTCACAACATTTTCCCAGTCTTCCTTTAGCTGTATTTGCCAGTTTTTCCAAACTGTGCTACTTGGGCATCCTTTCACTTGTTGCACAAGGATGCCGTCTGGTCCTGGGGCGCTGTTCTTCCACTCCCTCTTGGCATCTTCTATATCGCCTTCACTAATGGGGTAGTAAATGGTCCGTAGTCCTTCGGGGGTGACAGGCTTTTGGTCTCTATTAGCGGTCTCGAATAGTCCCCTAAAGAGTTGGTCGACTTCGTTTATGTCGGGGAAGGTCTCAGGCTCCAGAAGATGCGTGCTGGAGAGGATCTTCTCTGTCAGAAGCGACCGCTGCTTCTGGAAGAGATCCTGGCACTTCTTGAACTCAGAGGCTCTCTTCTAGCGGGTGTTAGTTGGTGGAGGAGGACGTGGTCCTTTGGTCTTTGGTGGCCTGGGGGGACGTCGGGCTGGCAGCGTGGTTACTGCCGCATCGAGTTCATCCTGGGTACCGCTCATGGTAGCGTCGAGCAGTGCCGAGGTTCGTGCGTCGGCCGTCCTCCGGGCAGCAATGAGGGCCTACAGAAACTCAAGCTTTACGTTTAGCTGAGTCACCTCATCGCTGTCTCGGCCGTAACGAGCTGGGGTAAAGGGCGGCGTGGATGGGTCCCGTACACTAGCAGGAGTGGGGCGCAGCTCCGGCTCCGAGGGGGACCGAGGCGGGACAGGTACCTTCTTGGTCGGCCTTGGTGACGGAGTGGCCGCCGACGATGACCGTTTCCTCTTGGGGCGCGGCGGAGATGGTGGTGGGCCCCGTGGAGTGGGTGGTTGCGCGAGACTAGGCCCTGCAACCACTGTCGCAAAGGAACGACCATCGCGTGGTGACAACCTCCTTGGAGACGGGACGGGAGGCTCAGGTGCGGTGCGGTCAGGTGGGCGACCGGATTTGGGTGTAGAGTCCACTGTGGTTTTCCTCACCGCAGGTGGTGGCTGGAGGAGGGGAGAAGACGAGGGACGTCTTCTCCCACTAGTGGCTACCGAGGTTGTGGCATCCTTCTGTTTGGAAGTGTGCCCTCTAGGAGGGTCCGACGGTGGGTGTAGAAGTTGGACATCAGAAGCAGACTGTTGCCTTGACGTACTGGTCGATGGTGTAGCGGGACGAGGAGCAGAAGGTGGGCCAGACTTAAAAAAGGTACGAAAGGCCTTCTCTTTCTGCTCTCTCCTTGCTTTGTCCAGGTAGTTCGCGTACTCCGGCTGCTCTCTGATGTACCGTACTTGGTGTATGGTAAGTCCAGTTTCTTTCACCAGCTCTTCGTAACTCACCACTCCCTTCTTTCTTCGGGCCTCGATCCCTGCGATCTTGGCCCACAGGTCTGTTTTCGGGAGTGGTAATTTTTCCTCTAGCTCCTTCCGGTACTCGTAATTGTGAGCCCGGCGCTCGTGCTGTCGTACGGCAGCGAAGGTAGAGAATGTCAAAAAACAAAATTGACACCGGGAGGTGTCGCGTTTGCCACAGTCTCGCTGGTGTCGTGCGAGACTAGACTTAAGGTAGTAAGCTCTGCCACACAGCTCGCAGCTGTGGCACCAGATGAAGTCGATGACGAGCTTGTGGTGGGTGGGGTCCCCCGGGGGCCAGAATGAGACTTGGCTCCGGTGCGAGAGGTGGTTCCAGAGGACCTCCCTGACTGCGCCTGAGAGGCGGAAGTGGCCAGTGACGGTGGTGCTGGCCTGGTGCGGGTCGCCGTGGAAGCGGCGGCCGTGGGTGTTACCGTGGTTGGTGCCGAGTTGTTGCCCTGAGTTCCTGAGGATACGGCAGCGGACGAACCCGTGCCCGCTGGAGTCCGAGGCTTCTTTTGTTTGTTGTCAGGACCAATTACAAAAGTAGGCAATGATGAGGGCTGGTATAGTAAAAATTTTGAGGCAGAGGAGTCACGTCATCAAACTTTGTAACTAGATAATGACGTATAATGACGTCACGAAAATAGTAGATTTACATGGTACACTAATTTAATTTTAGAAAATAATTGTATTTACCTGCGATGCTATTTCTGTGATCAAGTTAATTTATTTAATAGTCGAATAATAATTGAATATTATTGTAAAATTTAATATATTTCCAATTAATGGTATTGAAAATTCGGTGTAGGGCACACTGAGTCGGGTTTCAGAAGGAATATGGGGAATAAATGAAGCACTTGATAAAAAATAAGAAAATTCATGTTAAATGACATTAAATATATTTTTTAAAAAATTGATTATTTTATTTAAATTTACAATTCTGTGGTGTTATAGAAAAGTACGGAGTAGCACTATAAATTCGATTTATTGAAATTATAATTAAAATAACATTTAAAAAAATATATTATATTTGCTTGAAAATACTCCAATATTACAATTTACAATTATTGAAATTAACCTTTGTCAGACTAAAATAAATTTATTACTTGAGTACCCAAAATAGGGTCAACTGTGACCTGAATTTTTTTGCGTCATTTTGTTATTAATATGACATTATTTATTAATGTATTACTTTTATTATATTTATTAAACTTCTTTTATCAATAATTATTTACATTTGTAACTTAATATTAAAAGAAAAGATAATTAATTATAAAATAAAACATATAGGTAATTCTTTTGCAATTCTTTTTAATCTAAATAAACATTATCTTAAACAATTAATGGAATATAAGTAAACAATATATTTCAAAATTTACTTCCGTGAGCATTATAAACAAATTATTCCTTTTATTTTTTTATTTTACTATGGTTTTTTTTCATAACATCGAATACCAAAATCGGGTCATCATAGACCCAAATAAAAAAAAAGTTAAATAACTCAATACCTTTTAAACTCGTATAAACAAAAATTATATTCATATATATTTTTATATTTTAGTAGAATTCTCAAGAGGAATTGTTTATAATATTTCTTTTATGAGAGTTATTAACAAAAAACCGGAAATTGGGTCAGTTGTGACCTGGTTTTAGTCAGGCAAGGGTTAAAACAAACTAAAAACAGAAAAGCTCAAGATCATGCTCTCATGGCACAAAGGCGCCGACCATAAGGGTACAAAGGTAAATTTTAAAAAAATGTTCTTATTCGAAAAGGATAAGTTAATAACACTTTACACAGTAAGGTGATAGCAGTGAACAATATTTTTTTTAAATTTGCTTGCTTTGCTTTAGATGTCTTGTAGGTTATAAATAATATAATTATCCTACCAAATGGTGCGAATTTCCCTGATTCACTGTTCAAATTTAGCAGAAAAAAATAAAAGAAATATTCTGTGAAACGGATAATTTTCTGGCATTGTTATATTGCAAACAATTTTAGCAATACTGATTACAAAAATTAAATCTAACAAAGGAAATCTCATCAATATCTAGCATTTTTCGCAAATTATACATTATCATTATGAGGGGCGCTAAAATATAACATCGCTGAAAGATGCCTGTTTACGCACAGAGCGGCACTGCAAGCTCTTCTTCGTCGCTGTCGTCTTCGTCATTGACATGAAGTATCATCGGTTGAATGTCGTCCCGATCGAAAAGTATTTCACGGTCGTACCATTTTTTAATTTCTTCCACAGTGTAATCCACCGACTTTTTCCACACCGTAGGTGACACTGTATTCAGCGCTTCTGCCCACATACTTAATGTTTGGTTGTCACCGAAACCATCGCGACCAATATTTTTATTATAATAATTTTTTGAAATTCCCCAGATATTTTCGATGGCATTGAATATACAATGATAGGGCGGCAATCGTAGTACCTGGTGACCATGTGCCAATGCGTACTCGTCAAAGACGTACTTTTTAGTAATCTTATGTCTGCAATACAAACAGAAAATGTAAATGTTAGGTCATAATATTAGTATATTATTCAATGAGCATGTAGTGTGCAATTATTCACGCGAATGAAGTTTGCAACGCAAGTTGAAGGCGAGTTTTATAAATCACTCGAATGAGTAATAGCCATTACATGCGAGTTGAATACTATACTTTATCTACGACTACTCAATAGGAAATTGCACTTTTCCGTCTGGATAAGTTTTATAAAAACTGCTTAATTTTGACATTGAAAAAAACAATAATAACATAAACATTGTACTGAGTCAAAGTATACTCGATAATATTGCAATTTTGTGTAATGGATGATTACGATTGGTTCTCCCGTGTTATTACTCACGGCCCGTGTGTAATAAGTCAAAACTTACTGCACGTCGTACATAATAGTATATTATTCAATGAGCATGTAGTGTGCTATTACTCACGAGAATGAAGTTTGCAACGCGAGCCGAAGGCGAGTGTTATAAATCATTGGAATGAGTAATAGCCATTACATGCGAGTAGAATACTATACTTTATCTAGGACTATTCAATAGAATATTGTACTTTTCTATCTGGATAAGTTTAATAAAAACTGCTTAATTTTGACATTTTGTCATTGGAAAATCAATAATAACATATGAACATTGTACTGAGTCAAAGTATACTAGATAATATTGCATTTTTGTGTAATGGATGATTGTGATTGGTTCTCCCGTGTTATTACTCACGGCACGTGAGTAATAAGTCAAAACTCACTACACGTCGTAGATAAATATCATTATAAGTCAAAATTTAATAATAAATAAGAAATAAGGTGTGAAAAGAACATGCCAGCCACCGGGATTTGAACCCGGGACATTTACATTGCCGGTGTAACGCTCTAACCAACTGAGCCATGGCGGACTCTATCACGATGGCTGGCATGTTCTTTCAATATGCTTCATTTCACGTAAGAAAATAGTGGTGGGAAGATATGTGTAATTTGATCTACTTTTTAATTAGATAATAACCCGATATTATCCAATCAAACAACAAGATCAAACTGCACCTGCCATCCCATCACTACTTTCTTACGTGAAACGAAGTATAGGCGATCTGCCAAAGTACATATCAATAAGGATTATTCGTCACGTTGGGGTTGGAATGCCTACCACTATCATCGTGATAGAGTCCGCCATAAATCAGTTGGTTAGAGCGTTACACAGGCAATGTAAATGTCCCGGGTACAAATTCCGGTGGCTGACATGGTCTTTTCACAATTTATTTCTAACATATAGACTGTTAGCTCTTCGTTAAAATAATGAATAAATTTGTAACTTACTCTGCAGCAAGAACAAGCAGTTGTCTTTTGAATGTACACTGACTATAATCTATGTTATGCTCTGCAAGCCATGTTTGTATTTGGGCCTTGGTCCAATTTTCCCTCGGATTTTTCTCTTCAGATTTGCTATGGTAGGATGCATTGTCCATTATGATGATGGAAGGTTCATTTAAATTAGGGATTAGTTGTTCTTTGAACCATTTAAAGAAGTTTTCGTGGTTCATCTCTACATGGTAGTCATCTGCCTTTGTTTTCGAGGTAAAAATTAGGGATGCATTGGGAACCCAACCATCCTCAGTACCCGCATGAAGAATGATGTACCTATATTTTTTTTAATCAGTTACAGTTTATTCTTATTTTTCCAATGCGCACTATGGATTTACACGCGAGATTCGCAGATTTCATATTTCTGACCAATAGAAGGAAATGGGATACACCTGACGTCACAAGATATTTAATTCGTAAGAACTCTTTACTGAAAAATGTTCATTAAAAATATTTTGCTTTATTACTTATAAATTAGCAAGTAATTCACAATTTTAATATAAATTTGTAGTAGGTATTTCGATAATGGTTTATGATAAGCGATTTAAAAAAATCTGATTAAGTCGATCATTAAAATTTGATTGAAATAAAATACAGAAATTATAATTGCGAAATAACAAAATAGTTATTTATTAACAAGAGTAAAAAGTATAGTCTTATATCACGAATAAGAAAGTGAAAGTTTGACAGAACGAGCCGTAGGCGAGTTCGTCAATTTCTATAAGTTAAATAAGACACTTTTTACTCGAGTTGCATACATTTTTTTTACGTTTGAAATATAAGTGTGAAAAAGGGCCATAGCGTTTCATTATTTCACTCCACAGCGTTAAAAAAGTGAACTTTTTCACAATTTCATGTATTAAAATATCTGATGTGGACACCACACGACTTCCTTGTACGCAAGACCAACATGAAGTATAGACCCAATCATAAAATTGCACCTATTTGACATAATTTGACATTAATCCATAGCAAGCTTTATTGCAAAAAACAAAAAGTATATAATTTTTAAATTTACATATCTCGCTGGTCAAAATGGATATTTCCACTGAAATCTGAAAACCGGAATTTTTCGCGATTACAATACTTCTTTTACTACGTACAAGGAAGTAAAAAAGCCATACATACTGTATAAACCCATTTTAATGAAGAAAGTGTACTTTTTTAACAAACGTAAAAAGGAATATTAACTAAATAACTAGATTTTTAAAACTGACCTTTTTCCATCTGAAGTTGTTTTTCGTTTTACGCTTCTTACGTCTTCGTCTTGCCAACTCCGGAAAGCTGATCCATTCTGGAAAATCCGGGTCTCGTCCAAAAAAACAAACTTATGCGGTTTTGTTTCTTTAATATTTCTCATAAAATGAGTCAAAAACTGAATTCTTTTTGAAACAATATGTGGTAACTCGTATATGGCCCGTCTGTTGCCTTGCTTCCAAGAAAAACCAATGTTGTGCAAAATCTTTAATAAACTTGAAATCGAACCGCGAAAAATGCCCTTAGCTTTTAAAAAGTCATTTAAAGATTTACAAGTCACGTGTAATTCTAGCAATAAATCATATTTTTAATCATTTCCATTATAATGAAAGGTCAATATTAATAAACTTACTTTTTGCGTACATGTCATAACAACAAACAACGTAGACAAAAATGGTAATTATACGAAAAAATTGCGAATAACTAATGACAGTCGACGATTGACAATTCCGGGAGAAACATGTCATGTAAACGTTTAAATATTGAAATCCAATAGTACCAACATGTGAAAAAATTAAATACAATTATTTTAAATAAATTAAAACTCATTCAAAACATAATGTTCGACTTTAAAATAATTGTAAATTTAATTAAAATGTACTTTACTTATAGTATGCATAAAATAGTATTTATTTTCTTTGTTTTCCTAAACATATACATCACTCGGCCAATACAACAGTGATTTTTCATTTTGTAATGAAATGATGACATGACTCCTCTGCCTAAATTTTTTTTACTATAACCCTCATCCCCTACCCCCTGCTGGTGATGCCACCACTTCGGATGAAGCGCAGGATAGGATTTGGCGGCTGCATGCTTGAGCTGGACTGCATGATGTGGCACATGGGTGGGTGTTTCGCAACCCCCGGAGGTCTAGCGTGTGTCGATCCGATCAACATTCGTAAACAACAGCGGCGCCACGTGTAGGCTGCTGATCGGTCTTGAGGGAGAAGAGGCTATGTGGATACCCGCGGGTGTCCTCGCATTACTCCCTCCTGTGTAGCACTCTTGCATACTACACTTGCACCCGGACTAGACGTTAGAGGACTAGCCGGGTAGAGCACTTGTGATTCTCTTAACCAGTTGTAATCAATCAAAGTGAAGCAGCCGCTATGGTGTGCCCCCTTCTCGATTGCCTGTGTGCCCTACTCGGTGCACTACTAACAGCCCCCCAGAGTAAGTACGGAGGCCAGTCCTTAGAGGCTGGCCTACCTATACCCATCGTGGGTTACCGCTTCGTCGATGATCGACAGGGTTGTTGCCCCCCGCCGACAACACCGATTTCGGGGTGGCGGAAGTTTAGACTGGTGCTGCCCGGTAGGTGTACAGCTCGGGACGTACCGGGGTTAAGCCGAGTACCCGTCTTTACCGTACACATATGCGCCGACACAGCTATCCAGCTTCCAACTCCTATTAGAGCCATCGCCACTTTCATTCAGATCACAAAAGGTTGGTTGGTGGTATTGCCGCTAGAAGGCTCACACTCCGCTGTGTCTTCCGCCCTGATGCTGGGGGGCCAACCGACCCTTGAGCTAGGCGGATCGCTCAAAAGTTCCCCGTCGCTGTCAAGGGATATGGCTGGGTCTGCCTCTGCATCCTTGGGCGATGGATCGAGAGTCCATAAGAGAGTCATAGTTACTCCCGCCTGGTACTCAGTGTCAAATATCAGGTCATTAGAATGGGTAATTCGATATTAGATATAGCTAAGTCGAGAATTCTATTCAAACAATTTGTGACTGTATTAAATTGCTTCGCACCCAAGAAATCAAGAAAATTCGAAAGACTAAGTGATTTTGGATCATTGTTTTGTAAAAAAAGTAAGACATTCAAAGAAGTCATAAAGGGACATGTATGCAGTATTGTTAAGTGCTGGCGGTACATATAATACGAATATATAAATTGATTTATTATTAATTACTAATTTAGAGCACACTGTATCAATATTAGGAGGAAGCACGTCAGAGAAATTACTGAGATCCACAGGGATAGAAGTGATAGTATTTGTTACTAAGAGAAGAACTCCTCCACCATGAGAAAGTTGACAAGTTTGATAATCTCTGTCTTGACGAAATACTTTAAAATTATTTGTACATATTTCTGAGTTTAGAACACTTGAGTTAAGCCACGTCTCAGAAAAAGCTATCACGTCATAATCAAGAGATGCGCTTATAGAAAATAAGTAAGGAAGTTTAGAGTTGAGGCCTTGAATATTTTGGTAAAAACAGTGCAACATTTGTACAGACCTATTGGAAAAGGAGTTATCCAGTAATTGCTACGTTTTGCCTAAGACATTAGATTTAAAACGCTTTAAAGTTTCTTTGAAAGCACTATGACAAACATCAATATTAACAGAAGAAGAACCCTTGAATTTAATACAGTTGATACATTTAAGTTCATTATTTCTTTATTTCATTAATTATCCAACAGGCAGTACCCAATACAAGGATAATTTAGTACATAAATAAAAAGAGTAATGAATTACAGACAATAAAACATAAATTATAAAAAAGAACATAGTACATATCTAGCTGAAAGCAAAAGAAATTTGTTTGACGTATTTAATTAATTTTTTGGACTCTAGAAGGAAAATATCCAGGCTAGGAAATTTAGACTGATAAAGAGAACACATCCTATGAATAGGGGAAGCAAGAAAAAGATTAGTACGAGCAGTAGGAAGGTAGAAAGTTGTAGAGTTTCTGGTTTTAATAGCAGGGACATGAAAGTTAAGTAGGGAGAGGCAGCGGGGATCATCAACACCACCATGAATAAGCTTGGATAGATAGAAGACAGAATTGTTCTCCCGACGTTCCATTAGACTGAGGAATTTGAACTCTCGAATCAGCTGTGCATAAGAAACAGTTCGTGCTGGATAGGAATTGTGAATTTTATAATAAATATACTTTAAGAATTTCTTCTGTACTGACTCAATTAAATCTTGATGTGATTCATAAGAAGGGTTCCATATGATAGAACGTACGAAAGAATAATATAAACTGCAGATAGCAAAAATATTATTAAACGAACGAGTGTTCCTCATAATGAAGCCAAGCATTCTAACTGCAGATTTGTAGATGACATCAATATGTTCAGCAAAAGAAAGTTTAGAGTCAAACTTGACCCCAAGATCATCACAAGTGGTTGTACGTGCCAATGTTTCATCATGAATTGAATAGTCAAACAGCAGTGGAGAATTTTTTTTAGTGTAGGACATTACCGAACATTTATTTAGGTTTAAGCCAATGTTATTATCTATGCACCACTGAGAAAAACTATTCAGGTCATTTTGTAGTAAGAAGCATTCGTTAATTGAGTTTACAGATGCGAAAATTTTAAGGTCGTCTGCGAAGAGCAGTTTTTCACAGCTGATGACTTTTGTAACGTCGTTGATAAAAAGAAGAAAGAGTAAGGGGCCTAAATTCGAGTCTTGAGGAACACCGGAAGAAGCGATGAAGGGATTGGACATGTGACCTTGGTATTGTACAAAAAGTTCACGGTGATGAAGGTACGAAGAAAGGAGTGAAATGAGGGAAGGGGATAGCGAGAAAGAATGAAGTTTGCGTAACAAGATTGAGTGGTCAACTCTGTCAAATGCCTTAGCAAAATCGGTGTAGACACAATCAACTTGACCCTTCGACTCGAGTGCAGATGCAACAAAGTGAGTGAAGTACATTAGATTAGAGGCTGTAGATCTTTTCTCCATAAAGCCATGTTGGCACACGGAGATGTTTCTTTTAACTTTAGAGTATATTGTGTTATAAATGATTCGCTCAAATACTTTACTAAAATTAGAGAGTATAGCAATCGGTCTATAGTTTTTAATATTAGTTACATCGCCCGACTTATGAATTGGAGTGATACGCGTGACCTTCCAGATGTTTGGAAAGGTGTTGGTGGAGATACATAAGTTAAAAAGATAATGCAAGGCAATTGACAGAGGATAAGAACAATCTTTAATTAAGAGACTGGGGATCTGGTCAGGTCCACAAGAAAGAGAAGATTTAAGATGTTTAATAGAGGCTTCAATTTCAGGGACAGATACAGAAGAGAAAGTAACATTTGAATATGATGAGAAAGAATTAGAGACAGAGTTTTGAAACGTAGTGGAAGGAGATGAGTAGACAGACTGAAAAAAAGATGCAAAAGCGTTAGAAATATCATCAGGTGTGGACAACAATTTGTCATTAGAAATCATCGAGCTACATTTAGTGGATTTTTTCCTTTTAGAGTTCACAAAATTCCAGAATTTGTTAGGATCGCTCGTAATGGCTGACTCACAAGAATTCACATAATCCGCGTAAGATTTTCTAATAAGGTGACTTTAATTCTTTTCTTAGAGAGTGGAATTTAGATTGATAAGTCGGATTATGTGGAAATTTGTGCGAAAGTTTTCTAAAACGATCTTTTTGCTTACATTTAGTGATAATTTCTTTAGAGAACCATGGAGGAAAGGATTTGGTCTTGACTAATTTAACTGGAACGCATTAGTCAATGAAGGAATACAGAGTAGTGTAAAAAAATTACATGCTAGGTTAACATCTGAAAAATTGTTAAGGCAGTTTCAGTCAAATTGATCTATTAGGTTATATAATTTAACATAATTTGCTTTCTTGAAATTGTAAGAGAAAATTGAACTGGCACGCGGTTTCACATGGTTCTCTAAATTAAAATTGATAACAATATTAAGAACCGGATGATGGGCGTACTCTTTATCAAATATATGGTCAGTTAAACGAGTAACATTACAATTAACATTAGAAATGACAACGTCCAGTACTCTATTATTTACATTCTTAATATTGTTATATTGTTTAGCATCAAGAAATTCAAGTACATTTATAAATTTATTAACTTTAGAAGACATAAGGCAAGTAGATAATTCAGGGATGTTAAAATCTCCCGTAATAAGAAAATTATTGTGTTGTAAAAATGGTAAATTTTCAATAAAGTCTAAAACAGTATTATAAAGCGTGTTATTTAGTGAGGGAGGAATGTATACTGCAAAAACAAATAGAGTTGTATTATTGTGGATAACTTTGGAGCAAGCAATGTCAACATTCACTGGGAGTATGTCTGCGTAGTCAGATAAGTCGACACTCATGGATTGCAACTGACTGTTGATGAGTAGAAGGGCGCCCCCACCTCTGGATAGTCGACATGCGCTGAAGTCCCGATCGCTGCGATATACGGAGTAGGAGTCAGTTGCTATTTCGGCATTCAGGACGCTGCTAGTTAACCACGTCTCCGTGAGAGATATGATGTCGGAGTCACATGTTGCAGTAGTCAATAGAAGCTGCGAAAGTTTGGAGTTTAGACCTTGGACATTCTGATAATAGCATGTTAATTTCCGTGTAGCTGGTGAAGTTGACGGATTATGCAGTGATTGCTATTTAGTGCCCAATATATTGTCTTTAAAATGTTTAAAGGTCTCCTTAAAAACATGACAATCCCTACTCCATGCGTCATGAGCGGTAGGAACTTTGGTTTTATGAAGGTCGTTGTATTTGACACAATTAATGCATTTGAGGACAGTAGATTGGCATTGTTTTACATCGTGGTTTTCAGAGCACTTGGCACAATGAGGTTCAGTTCTGGAGCAATGTTTGGAAGTGTGATGGTAGGCACAACATTTAAAACAACGACGCAATTCAATTCCATCGTATACAGGGCAGTAATCATAGCCAACAAATACATTGGCATAATTTGTAAGATTGTGGTAAGTAGAAATGTCAACCTGTATAAGTGCCTGAAAGACTTTCGCGTTTTTTTTAGTGGGTTCAAGTTTTAATACTTTGCATTCATAACCACTAGCAAAGTATGAAGTGTTTTGTTTTATAAGATGGCCCAGAAAAGATTCTTTGCTCATACCGACAATTCTCAGTCTGGGATTAAGTAAAGGTATTTGTTTGACATCATACTTATCATTTAAGTTCTTGTTAATGAGTTCAGCCAGTTTTTCAGAGTGCTCAGTATTGATGATCAAAGAACCACTGCTGGTATGACGCACGGAGTTTAGTGTTATGTTGGAAGATACTGGATTCGCAGTTTTCAGAATGTCAGATTTGGTGAGAGCTGAAGTTTGAGGACCATTTTTCGGTTTGAGGATCACTGTTGGTTTAGGAGCAGGATTACTCAGAACTTCGGAGAATGTCGATGCAGATGAGGAAGAGGAGCAACCCGCGCTGATAACGCTACTGGAGATTCCACGTAGTTTGGATTCAATTTAAGTGGATATATCAGTTTTAAATGAATCCATACTGTTGGAAATCAAGGTACTTAAATTTTCCTTCATGGTGGGGATAAGTTTCTCAATTATTATTTGCTCCAGGCTTGACGTGAAGGACGCAAGTTTGTCATGTATGTCCTTTAGGAGTGCCTGCTCATTTGACAGCTGTTGTTTATTGACAGCAACACAGTTTACTCTGCAATTGGGTCACCAAAAGAAAATGGATTTGGACTCAAGAGCACGGCATTGGGCGTCAGTTAGGTCAACACATGTAGGGTGAAACCACTGGTCGCAGGCACCCTCACATCCAACAAGATTGTCATTCCTCCGAGACTTACACAGAGCACACTTGTTCATTTTAAAAGCGTGGAACGGTCATAGTTTAAAATAACAACAAGACACATACGGACAAAAAGGTAACACGGACACTGCTAATTAAACGAGAATAGTTTGGTTTGTCAAGGTTTAAAAACGTCTTAAGTTAAGTTAATAAAGGTTACAAGGACGATGTCAAAGATTAAAAATTCCGGGTCACTAGAAGGAGATGAAGCTTCGAAAAAATAATCACTAGATCACCCACATTAAGACGCACATAATGGTAATAATTTGACACAACAAACACTTTAAACACTGGTATAAAAAACTTAAAAACTGAGCTGACAAAAACACGCGTCCGCACAATTCATCAACGTTTACTCTGCCATTAGTAGTTACCTGAAAGAGAGAGGGTAGGTTGCCTCGGATAGCGGCAGTGGAGTGAGGTTAGGGTATTCGCAACAGAAACACGTGGACAATATAAATTGTTTAATGTTTAAATAAAATGTTATATAGAAAACACCATGTAGAGAAAAATAATAGAAAAACCTGACCCTTATGACCATCTATATTACGGTGATGATGACTACTGGCCGTGAAGCGACCCGGACTTGACAGAGGTAAAAACAATGAACTGTAACTCTTTAATTCGTAAATATACTTTACATTTACTTTTAGGACGGACGGCTGGTGAGCCTGTGTCGTACTCGGACGACTACACTCACCAAAACTTTTCTATCTTTCGGCGGCGGCGGAATATCTCAAAGGCGAGGACCCTTCTGAAGAAGTCAGCTCGCGGTAGTACTCTTGGACCAGAGAAGCCAGCAGCTGAACTATCTCTGGGAGACTCATTTGTCTCTGTGATGCGCGGGTTTTTATATCGTAATCTGGTCGCTGCTATCGTCTTTCAATAAAAAGAAAATATTTAATTTAATAAAATGTGCGAAAATAATAGATGGTCGTATTTTCCCTAAAATTTACAAGTGCAATTGTCAAATGTCAAATCTCCAAGTCGTAGTACAAAACAGAAGTATTATTGTTACGTTTTTACAATCAAGTGTTTACCAAAAACGTAAATATTTATTTATAATTGTTTTTTTTTCTAACATATAGAACGGAACTTCTAAGCTTAATACTTTGACTTAAAATAAAACAAAAAAATATATCATCACGGCTTATTACCCATTGCTGGGTGTGCTAATCTGCTTTGTACGCAGATATCGGTAATGATGAAATATTTGCACCGTGCGGGCGATTACCATTTACTTTAACTTGAGTTTACAAAATACTCAACCAAGACTCTGGCCTAGGCACCCTGGACACCGCCGGGCGGAATGGCGGCGTGGGCTTGTTCCTCCATGGGTGGAATCGGTTGTCCATCGTCTGTAAAGGCAGGTTTGAGGTCTTTTATGTATACGTCGCAACCGTTTGTTGTTGGTATCGCGCAGGTCGTAGGTCACGGAGGAATCTTGTTTTGTCACCGTCCATGGGCCGGAACAGCGAGGGCACAGTTTCGCCGCAATCCCTTTTTGTGCGGAAGACAAGGGATGCTCCCGGCGCATTACCTTGTCCCCGGGGAAGAAGCGGCGATCTCTTCGACGCAGATTGTAGTGCTGGCCTTGTTTTGTGGCTGCGTGCGCTATATTTACCCTCGCCAGCTCTTGTGCGGCTTCCAAAGCGCGCAGTCGTTCTAAATGTTCGGCGGAGATAGAGGCGTTTGTGTTGGCCTTGGCAGTGGATTCTTCGTTGGTGCTGGTGGGCAGCCTTGGTTCACGACCGAAGTTTAAATACGCTGCTGAGTAACCTGTGTCTACTGCTGTTAATGACCAAAACGAACTCCGGCAGCAGTGCGTGCCTGTTGCGTTGATTGGCTTGACAAAACCGAGTAGTATTGGCAGAAACTTTTTGATTTCTCTTTAAAATCAATCAATGACATATTTATCATTAACCTGGGATGTAGCGACTGTGACGACGACCCAGCTATGGGAGTGTCGGGGGTCGACATCACAATCTCTCTCTTCCTTACTTGCGGGATTTTTAAGCTCGGGCGCCGTTCGGTTACCTGAAAGAGAGAGGGTAGGTCGCCTCGGATAGCGGCAGTGGAGTGAGGTTAGGGTATTCACAATAGAAACACGTGGAGAATATAACTTGTTTAATGTTCTTAAATAAAAAATGTTATTTACAACACCATATAATAAAGAAGTGGAAAAACCTGACCCTATAACCATCTAGACTATCGTGACAGTGACTACGGGCCGTGAAGCGACCCAAACTTGACAAAGGTATCAAAAATGAAATAAACTCTAACTTGAAAATCGACTTTACTTTTATTCTCAGAGCGGACGGCTGGTGAGACTAAGTGTCGTTCTCGGACGACTACACTCACCAAAATTTTTCTATCACTCGATAGCGACGAAATACGGCAGAGACCAAATTCTCTATCTTCTCAGCGGCGGCGGATTAGCTCAGAGACGGGACCCTTGTGAAGAAGTCGGCTCGAGAAGTACTCTTGAAACCAGAGAAGTCAGCAACTGAACTGCCTCTGGGAGACTAATTTGTCTGTGTGATTTGGCGACTTTTATATCCTAATTTGGTGGAGGTGGAAATGCCAAAATTCAAATGGTGGGGCACTAGTGGGGGGATGTCTTTTGTAAAACTTTGATGGCGCTGTGATCGTTTTACAATAAAAGAAAATATTTAATTTAATAAAATGTGCAAAAATAATAGATGGTGTTAAGTTTGTTATGAGGTGTGACAAGCAAGATCAGAGTTACTGACGATTATAAAAATGTTATTATTATTGTTTAAAAAACCAAGTCAACTCTGTATTCATATTTTGTAATCATAGTCATCTGTAAAGAAGAAAAGATGCAACAATTAAAAACCCTTAACGATGAAAAAAAATATATATAAACAAAAAAAAGTCGGTGACGAACCAAGTGAGGGTTCACTCGTGTTTTTCATTCTCTCTGAATCTTTCTTTAAAAAATCAAAAATTCATTATTAATTTTTGCATCTTGGCTTTGAATTCCACCTTATAATCTTAAATTTGAATAATTAAATATTATTGATTGAATATCGTCGTTTAATTGTCTAGTGGGGATCTTTTCCTTTCAGAAATAGTGAAAGTGTAAGTGGTTATTCGTGCTTGTGAATAGTATTGTATTCGCCAGCAGTGGGCCATTTGAGCTCAAACCCTGTCTTCAAGTCGAGCTAATTTGAGCGTCGACCAGGACAACGGCAATCGTCTTCAAGTCGAGCCAGAACGAGCATCGACCAGGACAGCAAAGGATTGCCGTTTCAACCAGATCTCCACTACTGTTGCGTGCCCTCAAGCGCAACGCATCATCAACCAGAATAGCGGCATTCAGCCGTCTCAACTAGATCCCTACTGCCGTTGCGCACATGCAAGCGCAGCGTGTCCATCTCCTCACGCATCCGAACCCATCACCGCTTTGAGACGCAACCAGCGTCTCCTACTCCTGTTTCGTCACCGCTTCAAGACGCATCCAGCGATTCCCATTCCTGTTTCCTGTCATTAGATCCCAAGTCCCTGCCCCTTTTTTAAAGTCTCCTTAAGTCAAGGTCAGTACTCTTGCTTTTGCTTGTGATACCTCAAACAAATTTAATAATACAGTCCACTCGCGATTATTGCAAATAACAACATACAATTAGTCCATTAGCGACTTGGTCCTTCGAACTTAACTTAACAGATGGTCATATTTTCCCTACAGTTACAATATTTACACAACCATACAATTTACATTTTAATAAATTACCATTTACAATATTTTACAACATTACTAGTGCTGCCAATCGTGATGACATTTGCAAGTACAATTGTCAAATGTCAAATCTACAAGTCGTAATACAAAACAAACACATTGTTATTACATTGTTATAACTCAGTGTCTACAAAAACAATTACAATGCCAGGAAACATTGTCCCAAACGTATGGGCTGACTGCCGCATCGTTTCATTACAATATCGGTAAGTTACACAAAACTTTTCGTTGTACTTTACTAATGAGATTTACTTTGCAGGTTAAACTATTACAATTGTTTCCTTATCCCCTGAATGACTAAAACACAGGTAAGTACCTTGTTCTTAATTAACGATAGTACTAATGTCATACTTTACAGGATTTATGAGAAAAATGTGTGACTGAATCACTAAAATCATTCGCAACAGCTTTAACAACTGGAGGAAACATTTAATACTGGGTTCGGGTTTTCAAGTGTCGATTGTGGCTTGATGGTTTATAAATAGTTCACCCAAGTATTTCTAGTGGAAAAAGGGACCACTTCGTCACACCCCCCACTTACTTCGCAGAAAAAAACAAAGGTAAATATTTATTTATACTTTTTTTTTCCTAACATCCTGAACGGAACTTTTGAGTTTATTGCTTTGACTGGAAGTTACAAAACACTTAGCCCAGACTATGATACATAAATTTTGAAACTTATAACAACCCAATTTACTTGTAAATAGTAAAACTACGTTTTTAACAAATAACTTTAACTAATGACGGTACGGCATGTTCTACCATGAACATCTTTAAACTTTGCCCAGACTTAAACTAGTGCGGCGGTTTATGCACTGCATAAATAATGAAAACAACAGAACATTCAACTTTGAATGTTAAATTTTGAACTTGAAAGTGTTAAATCATTTACACACTGATTTACACTATTACAAAAATAGTTCTAACTTTAAACGGCAACTCAAACCAGAGTTTTCAAATAAACTTTATGGCACAACAACGAAAGTTTATCAGATAATGAAACTTAAATCCAATAAGAAAATTTTAACACAGAAATATTGAAATCCAATAAAACAATTCTCAACCCAGAATAACTTTACCAATAAATGAAAATTAGATATGAAAATATTTAAATTCACTACGACAATTCTTAACCAAGAATAACTTTAACAATAATAAAACCCAGAATAATGAAAAGTAAACATGAAAATCTGAAAGTTTTACCGTTGAGTGAATAATGTAAATAGAGTGGCAACCTTATGGGAAAAAACGTACCGATTACATTATGGTATATTTGGTTGCATTTAGAGTCAAACTAGGCGTTTCACCGTGTATATAATAATTCGGATACATTCGGCAATTTCCGGGCTTGCTTCGGGTTGTTGCAATTTGGAATCCCGATTTCCACCACATTCAATAGTCCGCACGTGGTCCGTACATCATAAACACGGAATTATTTGCTTAGGATCCAAGCACACTTTCTTTATGGTTGCCGAATTCGTTAACTTACAATATTTTGCAGTTAAAGCTAGCGCGGTTCATTATCACCTTTCGCGATATTGATATTATAGATTATAGAATACATTTATTAATTTTTAATTAAATGTTATTATGTTGCTATTCAGTACTTACCTCTTCTTAAAAAAGACTAAATAGTAATAAAATGTTATTATAGAAACAGTATCATTGCAATATTATTTATTTACGAATAAAATACAAAAAAACACAAAAACTGATATCCCTAAATAAAAATATATACAATAAACGAAAATATTTTAAATAAATATTACAAACAATATAGTATTATTATATGTATGGTCAATATAATAAAACATGACAATATGTATAACAAAAAAAAGGTTAAACAATTAAAAATACATTTTTTATATACGAGTATTTTCAATTACCCATTGACATTATTAAAATATTATATCATATTACATTAGTGACTTTTCAGAATGCCCAGTTTTCGTTTGGAATTTTTATTTTTTATCATATTTGTTTCCCACTGAAGACACTTTATTAGTTTTACTTTTATAAATGTATTCAAAAGCAACATTTTGTGGTCATAACATTTATCTGAATTAAGCAGCCAGTTGGGGTGTTTCTCGTAAATATGATTTAATAAGTTGTCTTTTATTGTCTTTGTTAAAGAACTGGCATGTTTATTCAAATTATAAATATGCTGAAATATTTCTAATAGTTCTTTTAATATGTCTATCAGCAAATTGTCTGGTCGTACAAGGTATTGGACTTCATTTGGTTTTCCGTAATCTTTTAATATTAACATAATTTCATTTTTATCATAAAGCATTTCATTCGATTTTTGTAAATTATTCTCGCATACTTTACAATTGTATTTTTTTAATAATCTAAATACCAAATACCCCGTAAAATAAACAAATGAACATTCCTCTAACGGCAAGAAATTTATTTTCTCAACGGTTTCAGAAGATGAATGTTCAATAATATCTGCGTCATTTTCTATATTATTAACATTGTCGTCATTTAAATTTGGAATATTTTTATCTACCATGCCTGTCACTGTTAACATTTCATTGTCATCAACTTGACAGTTTCCCGTATTGACAGCATCTAATATTTTTATGTGCATACATTGTTGTAACGCTTGCCGAAATTGTCTGGCTGTTGGGTTAGGATTGTAACCACCTCTATTTCTAATAATAGAAAACTGATTTTCTAATGCATCTTGTTGTAGCCTATGTGTTAAAAGAAATGAATAATTATCTTCTTTGATGTCAGCAAAAAGATTTAATACAGCAGTTATTGTTTGAACCATACCGTCAATGCAGTAAACATTACGTCTTTCTTTGCCATCTTTGTTATAAATTTTTAAATTATCAAAGAAAATTATAGCCTCTTCCAAAGTACTTTTAACCGCCGTATTTTTTTCTGATAACGCGCAACGATGAGGATTGCTATCATTTAAAACATGACTATTCAAGCAATCAAAAATGTCATTTATTTTTTTAACAAAAATAGCTGTATTAGGGGCTGATTCTGATTTTAATATTTTGGCATGAATACCAATTTGAATTGCTGTTGCCATTGTGTGACTAAAAATTTGAGTGGCTAATTTTACAGTCATTTTTTCGAATGTGCTAGGATTTATATGTTTATCTGTTATTTTACAGAGTATTCTACAATTCGTGGAACTTGAATCATGGTTGTAAATATCGCGTATGTCGTTCCACGACACTCTATTTTTTCCTTCCATAAACAAATCTGTTGAAATTAGTGTATTTCTCACGCTTTTAATTAGATGTGGAGTGTCGTAAAGGGCATAAATTTTTTTTGAATTAACTTCAAAAAATGGATTACATTTGGAAACCCCCAATTTTGTGTACGTAGCTCGATTATTTGAACATTGATCAGCAACAATGCATCGGATATTTAAGCCAATGCTTAAGCATTTTTGAATATTATTTTTATATTATTATTATTACTAAATTTTCTGATTTTACATTTTCATGGCTATAATAATATGACACTGGTATTTTCCACCCACGCATTAAACCTCGTACCATGAATACAGTGGCGTGATTAGCAATTTTATTTGTTCTGCCGATTTGACCAAGATCTTCAAATCCCTCCACTAAATCCTGTACTGTGTCCAATTGTAAAAATTGTTTCAAATTCATCTCGTCAAACAGGAGTACACACTCTCGTTCTGCGGGTTCCATTACTTCAACTTTGTACGACAAATTTTTAAAGAGTACAGTTTCTACACCCGTCGGAAGGTGGAAAAAAGATAACCAACTACGAATTGTCCTTTCTGACGGCAGAGTCATTTTTGACGTACGGCGCATATATTTATACAGGGATGGAGATTTATAAAAATAAGACAATGCCAGTTGTTTCTCATCTTCTGACCAACTTGTTCTGTTTTTGTGTTTTAACTGCATGTTGACGAATGTTTTTACATCATTAGATTTGTTTTGTAGTGTATTATAGATTAAATGTTTTTTATTATCTAGTTTTTTCTTCAAACGGAAATTTAATGATTTTTTACATTTAATTATGCGCGATTGACTCATTATTTTAGCGCGTAACTTTAACTTGCTTGGCGATTCTTTTAAAGGCGATGGAAATAATGTGACAGTAGTTGTTTCAGAAGATTTGGAAGAAGAATCATTAATCAAACAATTGCGTTTTTCCTTTCTAGGCGTTAAATAACGAATTTCGTCTGAGGTAGAACTCTTATTGTCATCATCAACTTTTTTACATGTATTTGAATACGTTTTGGTCACAGGAAGTTTAACCATAATTTCTGGTTCTATTTGGGAAGGTGAAAAATGATTTGGTACGGCATGTTTTACAAGCGTTTTTCTGGAAGAATTGGAATTGGTCATAATAAATTTTGCATCAAAGTGTAGTTGACAAATTTTGAGTGTTGATAATTTATCACTACTCAATGAAATTAAATTCACATTGCCACAGTTTTCTATCCATTGATGACAAATATCTTCCTTTGATGATGGAAATTTGAAGAAACTGACACCTTTATTTACTCTTTCTTTCATGTCACAATTAACATATACACAACGGTGAGATGCTGTGTGTGTTGTCATCTTGAAAAGAAATCGTTGATTGCAGTATTGTAATTTTCAGTAATCGAAGAACTGCCGATCTGAAATCAAATTTATATATATAACAGTATTATCAATAGCAATCGTTTATATAAAACCTTAATTTAAATAAAAACACTCGATTGGGAAGACGGAAAAAACAAGTATTCGACTATTATAACGATAAATTCCAACGACTAGTTTTATCCAATCATGATGCAAAACCCTTGAAAATTCAACCAATGGGAACAGTATTATACTGATAAAACTCTGTTTACCCCGATAATTTTCCGTTACCAAGGAAATAAACAGTTGTTATTGTCTATTACTGAGTTAATTAATATTTTAAGTTTAAAAATAAAATAATAATAATTAAATTGTTTCATTTTGCGTTGTTTTTGGAACTTATCTTACCAAATACCACACGACCTCGCTGATTTTCTCAGATAAACTTTTATTTTTAAGCACTCATTATTTTTGCTTTTAAGCAAAATCACTCAAGCAAACTGACATTAGGTAAAACCCCTCTTCCTTCGGAATCGGGATTTACCATGCAGTTTGCTTTCGTGATTGTTGCTAAGCAAAAAAATTCGTGCAAAATAAAAATTTATCGATAAAATCAAGAGGTCTTGTGATATTACTTCTGATTATACTCATTTATTATTATTTTCGGGGAAGTACAATAAATAATAACGATAATATACAAAGAATTTTTGTCAAATCTTACACAGAAATTACCGTTCGCTAGCCTAACGCCTGCAGTTTGTGGATAAACAATAGAAATTATATTGAGCCTTTTTGGCAAATCACCCCCCCTAGCGTTAGTCGGGTTAATTGGTTACCATGAAATATTAGATTTAAAATGGTTTAGTTTCAATTTTACATTACGTTCGTACCAATCTATTTAACGGTAAACACTAATGAGCTTTGGAATTGCCAAAGAGAATTAACTGTGATTGTGAATTTTTGTTAACAAACTGTTTGTGAGTCTGTGTCATAATTTATATACTAATGTATATCATATATTTGAAATGAACAAAATCCCAAACGAGCAAATTATAAAATATTAATACAATAAAAATAAATGAAATATTTACGTGGAAAAATTCACGTGAAAATCACTGAGGTTTTCGTCGTTGGCACAAATTCATAAACACACCACTATAAAAGTAACCAGCATAGAAAAAGAAATAATAGTTATTATATATATTACTTTCTCTGGTAACTAACAAGGCATGAATAATGCTACTGTTTTTCATTTTAACATCCCCTAATAAGCATCTTGACCTCTACCAATCCTTGACAAGTTACCCCCACTACAGATTCAAATATTTTCCGCCAACCATCAATTAAAAAAAAATGTTTTGGAAATAGTTCCTGGTACCTCGCTCTAGGTGGCTCTGCTGTTTCTGGTACCAGAACAGGGGTACGGCAAATTGCATAGGCTTGCCACTCTATTTACATTATTCACTCAACGGTTTTACCCAATAATAATTCCAACAATACTAAGGAGATTTTTGTATAATAATAATAATAAAAACTCTGAATAACGAAAGTGAAACAAGGAAATACTTGAACTTACTAAACAACATGTTTTTAGGGACGGCCTTGTGCTGAATCGCCGCTTCACCGCTTCGACTGCTCCCTGCGCTCTCGTCGCTCCCGGCGGGTTAGGCGCCTACGGGGTGGTGCGTTCGGCTGCTTCACCCACGTCCACATGACCCCACCTCCTGGGCGGTTTCCCAGGACCTTCACCCAGCGGTCTCTGAGTGTTGGCTGCGGCGGCGGACATGAGGGCGTTGGCTCCGGCAGCGGAACGATCCTGTCCATCACTCCCACGGTGGAAGTTCCAGGGACAGCAGCTGGGTGGACACTCTGTGACCGTCGTGAGGATGCCGTCTTGGCCCGCAAGGCCCTACGGCTGGGTGCCAAAAACGGTGTCGGCGGTCGCACCCGAACTTCGGTGTACGTGGAGTGACAGCCCTCTCTGGAGTCGTCGGCAGCGGCGAGGTGTCTAGCAGCAACCATTCTGCTATGGATCGTGGAGACACAGGCGGCGAGGTAGGTGAAGCGGGAGGAGTTGACGACCAGTAACAATTCGGTTTTGCGGCGGACGGCGGGGTCGTCATCTCCTTGGCTGGGCTCTGCCGACTCTTTGCCCCAGAGTCGGCTGGAGCTGATGTTGGTTTTTTAGGGGACGCCTCCGGCTTCGACTGGTGGTGGGGGGACGTCCGTGGATGCAGCTGCGTCGCGGGTGGCAGCTGCGGACGTACCTCCGGTCGGCGGGCTCTCAACAGAGGCGACCCCACAGCCCTAACACATGGGCGAGGACGACGAGACGGCGGCCTAGGCACCCTGGACACCACCGGGTGCAATGGCGGCGTGCGCTGGTTCCTCCCTGGGCGGAATCGGTTGTCCATCGTCTGTAAAGGCAGGTTTGAGGTCTTTTATGTGAATTCGGCGCAACCGTTTGTTGTGGGCATCGCGCAGGTCATAGGTCACGGGGGAATCACGTTTTGTCACTGTCCATGGACCGGAGTAGCGAGGGCACAGTTTTGCCGCAACCCCCTTCTGTGCGGAAGACAAGGGGTGCTCCTGGCGCATTACCTTGTCCCCGGGGAAGAAGCGGCGTTCTCTCCGACGTAGATTGTAGTGCTGGCCTTGCTTTGTGGCTGCGTGCACTATGTTTACCTTTGCCAGTTCTTGTGCGGCCTCCAAAGCGCGCAGTCGTTCTAGATGCTCGGCGGAGATAGAGGCGTTTGTGTTGGCCTTGGCAGCGAGTTCCCCGTCGGCGCTGGTTGGCAGTCGTGGTTCACGGCCGAAATTCAAATACGCTGCCGAGTAACCCGTGGAGCTGTGTCGACTGCTGTTAATGGCCAAAACGAATTCCGGCAGCAGTGCGTGCCAGTTGCGCTGATTGGTTTGACAGAACTGGGCCAGCATCGGTTTTAGAACACGATTAACTCGTTCTACGGGGTTGGCTTGTGGCGTATATGGAGGCGTCAGTTGGTGGCGGATGTGGTATTCCCTGAGGAACTTCTTAACGGTTTTGTTGTTAAATTCGGTGCCGTTGTCGGTGATGATCGTCCTCGGGCATCCGAACCGACAGAGGACAAGTTCTCTCAGGGCTGTTACCACGGCTGCTCCCGTAGCCTGGCGGAGTGGCCGGCACTCAAGCCACTTCGTCATTCTGTCCTGGAACACAATAATGTATTCGTATCCTTTTGCAGGATGTGGCAGCGGTCCCATGATGTCCGCGGCCACCGTGTCCCAGGGTTGGCCTACGTTGGGGGGCCCCATGTGGCCCACCGGTCCTCGCTGGTCGGCCTTAAACTGCTGGCAGGTCAGGCATCGCCGGACGTACATCGTAGCTTCCCGGAACATCCCAGGCCAGTAATAGCGCAAAGCTAGTCGGGCGAGAGTCTTAGCAATCCCCAGATGTCCGGCGGTTGGCTGGTCATGATTTTCAGCTAAGATCTCTGGCCGTTGTCATTTTACGCGTCGGTAGATAAAACACATTAAAAAAATAATTTAAAAAAACTTGTTAAAATAATAAATAACACAGAGAGACCGAAAACACGTGCATACAGACTGAGCAACTTTATTACTGATTTATGTGCTGTAGCTCAATTTCTCCGGCTACATCTTTAGGCAGCAAAGATGTTTCTTGCATATAATTCTCATCGATTTCATCTTCGTCCGTCTGTGGATCTGGATCGGGCGGAATGACAACAATATCAATTTCATTTCGACTACATGACGAGGCAATGTCTTCTAAGGCAGTTTGCAAATGGTGATACCTTTTCCCACTATAAAATTTTTTAGGAGGTATCTCGAAATATTCCGTAGGTTCCATAACAAACTGTAAATTAAAGAAAAGCGAACTCAGTGAAATTTTCAAGAGTGTGCCTGTACAAAGATCGCTTTGACCCATTGTACTCAAATGAGTACACACAAATTTATCAACTTACCTGTACTAAGGTATTAATTATTTTCTTAAAAACAAACTATAAAACACACCACTGTACTTATAACAATAAGTTAACATGTAAAAAACCTAGCTATACTGCGACAAATAAATTTTATGTGGTATAAACTAGTTACTTGCAAAGACTCTGTCACAAACCGCGTGTCACTGTACGCTAAATGACGCAGCATTTTTACATACGTCCCTCTAGGGTGAATTGCCCTAATTAAAATTGAAGAAAACTTTATTAACTATGAGCCCTCACATTCAAAACTCCGATATTGGCCAACAGATGAGCTTACGGTGTAGCTTTTGTCAATGTACTCAAATGAGTACAATGGGAGATAATGGGCTAATACTAGTTTTTTACGTGTATTTAGAATAATTTTGTTGAAATCTTCAGCGAATCCCAATAATGCTTTTAGTGGTATACACACATTAAAATTTTCATTGTGTCTAATTCACGGTCCGCATTTTTCGTGTTCCATCCTGTATTTTTCAAAGATTGTACTTCGTCAGATCCAAATAGATTAAATTTGCTTTTATCACTCCAGTTAACAGCATTTTATTTTTCAGGTATCCATAATGAATTATTATTAGCAAATTCAAGTCTGGCCTTTTGGTTATTCTTTCACAGAAGTGGTTTCATAACAGCACCCTACTTAACAACCCAGTATCCATTAGTCGTCGTTCCACAGTTCGATTACTAACATTTATGTTAATAATTTGTAGAGATTGAGTGGTAGGCACTTGATGAAACATATTGATTATCATATGAATTAAGGTTAAAAATAAAACACTTGGTTAAGTTTCACAGTTTATTAATTGTTCGACGATCGTTTCGACCTTGCGGTCATCATCAGGTTAACTATTACAAATTTACAAAATGTGCATTCTTAAACACTATCTCTATGGAGAGAGAAGAGGTCAGAACATCTAAAGTTCTAGAAATTATACATTCAGACGTTTTTGGTCCAGTAAGGACATATTCGCATGGAGGTGCAAGATATTTTGTAACTTTTATAGACGAATATTCACGTTATTGTCAAATTTATTTCTTAAAGCATAAATATGAAGTTTTAGATAAATTTAAAGAATTCAAGAATGAAAGCGAAAGAATATTAGAAACGAAAATAAAATATTTACAGAGTGACAATGAAGTATCTGAATATCGAAATCAGGAATTTGAAAAGTATTTGAGAGAATGTGGCATAAGAAGAAGACTAGCTACCCCGTATACACCTCAGCAAAATGGTTTAGCTGAACGAAAAAATAGAACACTTGTGGAAAAGGCAAGATGTCTGTTAATAGAATCGAAATTACCTTTATCATTTTGGGCTGAAGCAATAAATACTGCGAATTATATTTGCAATAGAACGCCATCAAGGAGCATAAACGGAGAAACTACATTCTATAGATGGGTTAGAAGATTACCGTCTGTCAGGCATTTCCAAGTTTTTGGTAGTAAAACGTTTGTCCTAAACAAAAACCCAAATAGAGGAAAATTTGATGAAAAAGCAACCGAAGGAATTTTTGTTGGATATTCTGACATTAGCAAAGCTTATAGAATTTGGATGCCAAGAAAGAAGAAAATTCAGGTAACACGAGATGTTAAAATATTAGATAAAATGTATGTTTCAGATATAAGACAAAATGAAAATTACAATTTTATGGCAGAAGAAAATGAAGAAGAAAATAATTTAATTGATATATCAATTAATTATTCCAATAAAGAAGACAACTTGCAAAGAAAAGAAATAATAGAAAATATAATTGAAGAAGATAACTATATCAAAGAACCAAGCGAAGATGCAGATAACACCAAAGATTTAGACGAAGAGATTCAAACAACAAATAGACCGAAAAGACAGAAAAAGCCACCAATATGGACAAAAGATTACTCTATGTTAATTAATTATGACGAAGATTTGCAAACTGAACATCCAGGCGAATGGAATGAAGCAATAAAAGAAGAAATTAAAGCTCATTTAAAGAATGGAACATGGGTAATTGTTGAGAAGAAAGAAGATATAAATATAATTGATTCAAAAATGATTTTAAAAAATAAATACAAAGCAAATGGAGAATTAGAAAGGAAGAAGGCACGACTCGTAGCAAGAGGCTTTGCACTGCGTCCTGGAATAGATTTCCTACAAACCTTCGCTCCTGTTGCAAAGTTAAGCTCGATTAGATTGTTGTTAGCTACTGCAGTGGAAGAAAACTTAATTTTAAATCAAATGGATGTATCTACAGCATTTTTAAATGGTGATATAAACGAAGAAATCTATATAAAGAAACCTAAAAATCTCGAAAAATACTTACAAGAAATAATATTTGACGAAAATGAAGATTCCGAATTAAATTTGAAAGCAAGAAAAATGTTAAAAGATTTAAGAAGTGGTAAAGAAAAGGTATGTTTATTGAGAAAGGCACTATATGGCTTAAAACAAGCTGGTCGTCAATGGTTTTTAAAACTAGATGACTCCTTAAAGAAACTAGGATTTAAATCTTCCCATGCAGATCCTTGTATTTATATATTTTCGAAAGGGGGAGAAAAAATAATAATAGCTATTTACGTCGATGACATAATTATTACATCGTCAAGTCAAACGAAAATAAATCAAATAAAAGAAAAATTAATGAATATTTACGAAATAAAAGATCTTGGAAAATTACACTACTGTTTGGGAATAGAATTTACTTATGAAAATGGAAAAATAGTAGCATCGCAGAAGAAATATATAAATGAAGTACTTAAAAAATTTAATATGGAAAATTGTAAACCTGCTTCTACTCCAATGGACTCAAAAATAAAACTGACAAGATCTGAATTAAAGGAAGAAATGAATATCCCGTATCAAAATTTAATAGGATCCTTAATGTATTTAGCAGTTGCCACCAGACCAGATATTTCGCATGCAGTTAGTCATCTCAGTCAATTTAACTCATGTTTTGGCAAAGAACACTGGCTTGCTGCAAAACGAGTTCTTCGATATTTACAAGGAACTAAAAATCTGGAATTAACTTTTAAAAAGACCAATGAAGAATTAACTGGATTTGCAGATGCAGATTGGGCATCATGCACACTAGATCGTCGTTCGTACACTGGATATTGTTTTAAATTTGGCGGAACTGTCATAAGCTGGGAATCAAGAAAACAGAAAACTGTAGCTAAGGAAGCAATTCATATAAAACAATTGGCAAATGACATGGGCATGTCAATTAAAACTGTCAATTTATATAATGACAACCAAGCTGCCAAAAATTTGTGTGAAAACTCTATAATTAGTTCCAGGTCCAAACATATCAGCATAAAAGAACACTTCATAAGAGAAGCTGTTGCCCGAGGTGACGTCGCCATTAGTTTTCGACCAACGGAAGATATGCATGCAGACATCTTCACGAAACCTCTACCAGCATCGAAGTTTGTACATCACCGAAGTCAACTTGGTTTAACAGAAATAGATCATGAACTGCATTCGTGAGGGGGAGTGTTGAAAATAAAATCAAGTGGTGCACTCACACAGTTCATACAACACAATGTAATCAAGTTACACAAAAAAATAAATACACAAAAAACAACATATGTGATAAATAAAAAATACATGTCAGTTGTTGAATTTGTATAATAAAAATAAACTGCATAATATCTGAGGACCACAATTATTTTAATTTACTTCAGGAATACAATGTTTAACAACGGGGAGGCGTTTAGATCTATTTGTTCGTTTACAATATTCTCGTTTGTATTGACCGCTTTCTGGATTTCCAGGTTTTCCAATGAGTTTAGTTTATAACCGTTCTGTTGTACGTGTAGAACTTCAAAGTTAACATCGTATTTATGTTTATTATCAACACAATGGGTGGAAAAGCCTATATTATTTTTATTGTCCTTAATAGCTTTCATATGTTCTTTTATCCTTTTAACTAAAGTTTCTACCGCTTTGCCCAATGTAAATTGCGTCACAGTCATTGCAAGAAATTTTGTATACACCTGTTAAATCCTTTTTATCTATTTTTTCTTTATTGTTTACTAACATTCTACCTAAGTTGTTCTTATTTACAGAGATTATTCTAAGATCTAACTTGTTCAGTTTAAATTTTACATTTTCTTAAATGGTTTGTACATGGTTTATAGGGTACCAAGGTTTATTTATGTTATCTTTATTTGTTGAATTGTAAATTAATTTTGTTACATTCCATTTATTTTTCTTTTTAATTATTTTATCCACAATGTCTGGCGTATATCCATTGTTAGAGGCTATAGTTTTGATAGTATTTAATTCGTTTAATTTATGTTAAATTGTTCTTCAATATCTGAATGAACATACCAACTTTCTCGAAATTTCACATTGCTTCATATCTTCATGAAGCTGCCTACAGCAGCTACTTGATGAACAGGAATTAAAGAATGATAAATGACGTACTGGATGAACACAAATTTATGTAATCTTTATACTATCACAGTACAATTGATAAGATGAATCCCAAACTCCCGAGTAGTTTGGGGCGCCGGTTAGCGTCAGTGGAGACGAGGGGTTCCTCACTGTGCCTAAAAGAGTGGTCATGGCGCCAATTATTCTGTTAGCCTCCAAATCGCCGAGTAATAGGCCCTCGGGAACGGGAAAACCTAAATGAAGGGATATAGGGCTGACGAGATCGAAATAATTAAAAATAACGCAAAACGTGAAATTAATGCAAATTATATTCATGATAGTTGTACAAAAAATAGTAAATAGTGGGAAGCAATGCCTTGCGCGAGACTTGGCAAGCAAGGGTGAAATGCCACGTTCTAAACCTCTCCCTGTAAGGAAGACGCCGTACGGTCGAAGGGCCGAGGACCGCTTGTGCGCAAACTCTGAACAAATAGCGCAAAACCCTAACAGAAGACGTGGGTTGGTATACCAAGAGCGAATCTGAGGTGCTATTATAACGGTGAAACAAACGGCGAGTCCTAGATCCTTTTCCCCTAACGTAATCTCTACAAATAGCGCAATGGCTGCTGGAATAATTACCCAAAATGTTCTCGCGTGAGTCATTACTCTTTACAATGGAAACATATTCGCAGTAATACGACAATACAGTACAATCGACAGGGCAGACAACAATGACGTAAACAATAACAGTAACACGTAATAACATAAATAGAGAACTGAATAAAAAAGGGCTGGGCTTATTTCTTTGCTCCGGGCGGTGTCGAACAAAATGGCCGCATCGCCTCGTAGTCCTTCACGGCGTGGAAACGGCAGGAACGTAGTTCAGTTAGCATTTGACGAGAGATAATAATGTAGCGTGCGCAGCCGACGACACTGAGTCTACGAGCACGCGATCGACGCCACTGATCGAATGTATTGGAACGTGGGCGTGGACTACTGGATAAGCGATAATGTAATTTCCGCTCGCTGCAGTTGAGTAAATAGATGAAAGAGATAAGCTTTTGTATTCGACGTTATTATCGTGTGTAGAGTTTCTAGAGCTTTCCAGAAGTTATTAGAGCATCGATATAAGACGACACATCTGCGTACTCGTGATATTCATATTCAAGCGCAAGGGACATTCGTAATACTACCGCAAAAATAATTTACATAACTTTGACCACTCGTCGTATTATTAGTGTGTATTTACAGATTCATAATAAAAAATTGTTCTGATTTATTTACCGATATAAATTCTGACAAATATTCCCGATCACCTTCATTATAGCTACCTTTTGACACATCTTTTAAATATTGTGACACTGCTAACAGTTTTAAATTGTACTATTTTGGATAAATCTAGATTTGAGTAAAAATATTTTTGTCATTGCAAAATCGGTTGTTGCGGTCTAATTTTGCCATATAACATTTTTGCTCTATATTCTTATTCCTATCTTTCACGTACCTTCTTTCAACTTAAATCTGGATTTCCCTCGTCGAATGTTTGCTGTTATTCTGTCAATCCCTTATATTCCTTGTGTTTTTCAATTGTTATAACTTCTTTAATTATTGTTTTGTCCAATAAATCTTCTTTGCAACTTCATTCTTCTTTTTATTGTTTGTGTTTAGTGTTTCATTGGTTCCTACATTGTGTATCTCTTATGTAAAATATGTTTCACTTCTATTTAGTAATTTACCTGTATTCCATGTTGATTATTTTCGCCCTATTTATATTTTATTTAACATTTCTTCCAAACATTCATTTTGTAGCGACCTTCTGAAGTTTTGTTGACATTTTTGGCAGGTTTAATACGGTCCAATACTACAGTGGCGTGCGCGTTCGTTTTATTGTATTTCTTCTTTATGCTATTTTTTGTATTACTGTGGCGTTGTATGTTTCCGGCAACCATTTTGATTTTCATGTAAAAGTTTGCGATCTCAGGGACTTTGGTTCCGGAGGTGATGCAGGAAGGACGTGTTTTGACCATCGTATTTGTGGCACATGGCCATTTTTCGGCGTAGATTTTTTTTGTGTAGTTTTCTGTCGATGCAACAGTGGAGTGTTTCGTTTGTTGTCGTTTTGAACCCATATTGTTTTGGTTTCGCTATTGTGTGGATTTTGATAACGTCGAAGTGCCGTTTTGACTGTCCAGTGTTGGTTTTTCGGTGATGCGCCATTGTGGATTCATGGGCATCACATTTTCGTTCTGGCAGTTAATCTCCGAGGGAGGATTTGGCCGCTCTAAAACCGCATCTTCGTTTGTTGGGACATCATCCAGCTTGAGTTCCATCCGTCGACATCGCCAGACTCCATAGCTTTTTCCGCCCTGCACACGTCACAGGAGCTAAGTACATTTAACTTCATTCAATATCGTTCTTCCGTTTTATGATATTTTTTTGCATGGAAGAACTGAAGTCATTTTAAAGTTGTGTGTTGCCGTAGAGGACTGTGCTACAGTGTCCTCATTGTAAATTTCATTTTGACACGTTTGTAATTGTATTTTTTATATGAAAATGATTAGTGTGAATATGACATTGGAGCTTTCAGCTCAGTATAGTTGATTATCATTGAGATTTATTTTGTATAGTAGTCTTTTTTGATATTTTTATATATGATTACATTGTTGCCCATTTGTTGCAATTTGTGATTCAGCTAGGTTGCGCGTATCAATTGGCATGTAGCCTAGGTTTGAAATGATATCACTTCGAATAGCTGTAACTGTATATACGCCGCGCCCGAAACTGGGTTATGGGTTTAGGGTTCAATAATTTGTGTATTTATGATCTTATTACTTTTTTTACAACTTAGATTCATTTCTTTATTGTACATTTACAATCATTACATTTTATTCACCGTGCCTTAAGCACGCTATAACTTGCATTTATTAAATTCTGTTTTATTAAAACAAAATATACAATTACAAGCGTGTCAAAATGAAATTTACAATGAGGACACTGTAGCATAGTCCTCTATGGCAACACACAATTTTAAAATGACTTCATTTCTTCCACGCAAAACAATATCATAAAACGGAAGAACGATATTGAATGAAGTTGAATGTACTTAGCTCCTGTGACGTGTGCAGGGCGGAAAGGGCTATGGAGTCTGGCGATGTCGACGGATGGAACTCAAGCTGACTGATGTCCCAACAAACGAAAATGCGGTTGTAGAGCGGCCAAATGGTTTCCAAGATTTATTTCTACCGACAAACAAATTTGTTATAATTTGTTATAATGAATAAAAAATCTTGTAAAATGTGATGGTACTATTAAATGTATCATCTGAATGCTTGCTTATTGCTAACGTGTCTCGATGGCATTATTGTAAACCACTTGTCTATTAGATTTATATGCTACGCTTTTGATAAGGGGAAACACAATGTTTGACCATCGACGGTTTTGCAAGTGTAAATGGAGAGGTAGCAAGTAGGCTGGATCAGAAAACTTTCCCTATTCCGTAAATTAAGAGTGCAAGAATATAGGCGGACAAGGTCTATAGAACTTATAGATTGTCCCGTAACTTTGAGTGGTAGGGGAACGCGTCAAGTATGTTGTGTTGCTTGGTGGGCGTAGGATTGTTTTGCATTTGTACGAATGAGTTTTTATATTTATGAACAGAACTGGGAAAGTTACTCTCAAGAAGTAATTAATTACATTACAATTATTTTGACCAAAAAATAATTAAAATACTACACTGTTTAGTATAAAATGAAACAAAAATAAAATATAAGAATTTCAAATTCACGTTGTTGCACTTACTAATTACAACTTAAGTAAAAATTTCTTTACAGACTTTATTGAAATATGCAGGTTTATAAATTTTAATTGACTTATTATTAAAAATGTAGAGCCAAGCTCATAACCTTTTTCTAAATTTGACAACTAAGAGTTACTTGCTAAAATAGATTAGTTTAATACTAAAGATACTGGTTCTCATGATTCCACTACTAGCTTATTTTAACTAGTAGTAAATTACACTGTGAGTTTCAGCTAAGATGCAATATTTTATTGTATTACTATGGTTACTAGTTACACATACTGCATCGTTCCAGATAAAATGCAACATAGACTGTCAAAGTTGTCAATTTCAAATGTCATAACGTTTTTAAAGATGTTTACTAGAGAAGAAAAAATTCAAAAATTTACTTCATGATGACAAGTTATTTGACATTGACAACTTTGACAGCCTACGTTGCATTTTATCTGGAACGATGTAGTATGTGTAATTAGTATCCACAGTAATACATTAATAACAGAATAATAAAAATTGCATCTTAGCTGAAACTCACTGTATATTATGGCAACTCTGTACTATAAATGAAAACGTTGAATGTTATATTATGTAATAGATGGTCGAATAATATACAGTTATAACAATTTAATATTCATTTAATTCATAAATCATTTACAATATATGACATGACAGATATATATATATATATATATATATATATATATATATATATATATATATATATATATATATATATATATATATATTTGATTACTCTATTGTTATGACGATTGTTTTTATTTTATATATTTTAATCAAGTCGCCAGCATTTTCCCTTTTAGAAAATGACGTAGTCATTACGAAGACGAATGGGCAGGTTTCCGTTTCTTTTGGGGCGTTCTTCTATGTTGGTTGTTGTTTGTTGCTGCGAATTCATATCATTTGAATTATTTTCATGAGTAAAAATTCGTCGATAACATCTTCATCGAAACCCGGATTATTTATTTATTATTTATTTATTTAATACAGCTACCCAACAGGCTTAGCCCAAATTAAGGGTAGGAAAAAAGTAAAAATTCGACAACATTAAATATAAATTACAGTTTGGAGATAATTTTTAAAAAATTTGCGAAGTTCAAAAAGAAAATATCGATAGTAGAAAATTTTGTATTGTAAAGGTGGCACATTCTGTGTATGGGTGATAACATTAAACAGTTAGTTCGAGCTAAGGGCAGATAAAATGTGAAACTACTTCTGGTGCGGACAGTGGGTGTATGAAAATGAAGGGAAGACAAAGAACGAGGATCATCAACACATCCATTAATTAATTTTGACAAATGTAGTACTAGTGCATTTTCGCGACGCTCAAACAGACTCCTAAAATTAAACATAACCAACAGCTGATCATATGTTATTGAATATGAAGGGTACGTGTTGTGAACTTTATAATAGAGATATTTTAGAAATTTCTTTTGAACGGATTCGAGTAAATCTTGATGGACTTCATAGATAGGGTTCCAGATGATGTGGCAGTATTCAAGTTTAGCCTGCACAAATGAGAAGTAGAGGCTTGTAATAGCTGAAAGATTTTGGAAAGATTTACTATTTCTAATTACAAATCCAAGCATTCTAATGGCTTTATTGTACGTGTCTTCTATATGGGGAACAAACGTAAATTTAGTGTCAAATTTTACCCCAAGATCTTGTACAGTGGCTGAGCGTGATATAATAACATTATTGATACTATAATTATAGTTGAGTGGAGTCAATTTTCGTGCAAAAGATATTGTTGTACATTTGTTTAAATTAAGATATAGTTTACTATTTGAACACCATTGAGAAAGTCGTACTAAGTCTTCTTGGAGAAGATGGCAGTCATTCACTGAGAAAATAGGACAAAAAATTTTTAGGTCATCGGCGAAAAGAAGTTTGTCGCATTGAATAACATCCGTGACATCGTTAATAAACATCAAAAACAGTAGAGGACCTAAATTTGATCCTTGGGGTATACCCGAAGTTGGAACAAAAGAGGTAGAGTTACAACCTTTATAATGAACAAACATTTGTCGTTGATGTAGGTAAGATGAAAGAAGCGTACGTAAGGGCAGGGAAAGTGAAAAGGATTCAAGCTTACTCATCAACACACCATGATCTATTCTGTCAAACGCCTTAGCAAAATCAGTATAAATGCAATCTACTTGCCCTTTGCCATCAATAATAGAGGAGATCACGTGACTGAAATAACTTAAGTTTGTAACTATTGACCTTTTTTCTACAAAACCATGTTGAGAGATGGAAATATTGTGTTTAATTTTAGTGTATATAGAGGCATAAATAATTTTCTCAAAAACTTTACTGAAATTAGACAGCATGGCAATAGGTCGGTAGTTGTTAATGGACGACACATCGCCCGATTTCAAAATCGGAGTAATGCGAGTTACTTTCCAAAGGTCAGGAAAAATGGTAGTTTTAATACTTAAATTGAAGATATGATACAGGGCGTTTGACAGAGGTTGAGCACAGTCTCTAATAAGCAAGCTCGGGATAAGGTCAGGGCCACATGACAATGTAGGTTTTAGTTGTTTTAAAAAATATATTATATCATCAGAGGTGATGTAATTGAGGGCCAGATTATCATAAGAGGGATTGGTAGAATTGGAGATGGGAGGACCAAAAGAGGGTGTGTAAACAGAACTGAAAAAATTGGCAAACGCATTAGAAATGTCAGTTGGCGTGGAAAATATTGTGTCATTAAGGGTCATAGTAGTTGAAGAGGTTGATATCTTCTTTTTGGAGTTCACAAAATTCCAAAAAGTTTTAGGATCAGACTTGAAAGAAGTTTGACAAGACTCCACATATTCCTCGTATTTAGTGTTAACTAAGATTTTAAATTCAGATCGCAAGCAGTGATACTGGGTACAATAAAATTGATTATGTGGATACCTTGATGACAACTTTCTCATACGATCTTTTTTCTTTAATAACTTAATTATACATTTATTGAACCAGGGTGGATATCTTTTTGAACAATTTGACTTTCTCGGAACACAAATATCTAAAAAAGAATACAAAGTACTGTAAAAAAAGTCGCATGCTAGATTGACATCAGTAAAATGAGTGAGAGTATTCCAATCAAATTGTTCGATTAAGTTATACAATCTGGTAAAGTTAGCCCTTTTAAAATTATAATTTTGAAATGAATTGTACAATGTATTACTCTTCAACAAACTGAAATTGAAAGATTTTTTTCCACCATCTTTCGGCCATGTTTAACCCTCAAAATTCTTAATAATTTTTTAATAGTAATTCTGTGTAAAATTAAAAATTTACAACCAAATAAGTTTTAATCCCTCAAAAACCAAGTATGGAGGTGATGGCGAGGTTTCCGTTGTCTTCTTGTTTTTCACGTTGGGGCCTTGTGGGCAAACATACCCTACATAGGATTTAAAAAAATTTCATTAAAATGGAGTAACAAAAATGTAACGATAGATAGGGAAAAAAAATGCTGAAGATGAAGGCCATTGGGCCTTCGAAACGTCCAAATTCAATAAAATATTAAAACAACAGGTTTTATAAACATAAATCCTTTCCCAAAAAGGCCGGAAAAAGTCCATTTTCAAGCTACATTTTAAAAAAAGGCAAGAAAAAGTTCTCCAAAAACTTGAAATTGAAAGAGATATTTAGAGCAGGATGATGTCTATATTCTATGTTAAATAATAGGTGACTTGATTGGGAAACATCACATTTAGTAGTAGATTTACAAACAACCACATCAAGTAATCTATTGTTTACATTAACAATATTATTGCATTGCTTGGCGTCTAAAAAATTGAGTAAAGTTATTAATTTTTTTTACTTTATTGGACTCTAAGTTACTATTTAGTTCGGGTATATTAAAATCACCAGTAATAATAAAATCATTATTTTGAATAAATGGCAAACTTTCAAAGAAATCATAAACAGAAATATAAGATGAGGTACTAAGGGCGGGTGGCATGTAAACAACAAATATGTAAAGAGTTTTAGAGTTGGTAGAAATTTTGGCGCACACAATATCAACATTGTTGGGAAGAATAGCACTGTACGCACTCAAATCAACACTAGCAGACTGCACTGATTTGTTGATAAGCAACAGGTCTCCACCTCCTTTAGATAGACGACACGCCTCGAAGTCACGGTCACAACGATATACCGCAAACTCTCAGTGAATGCGATGACATCGTGTTCTGTAGAGCCTTCTAGCGATTGAAGTAAAGAGAGTTTGGAGTTAAGACCTTGCACATTTTGATAGTAACGCGTGAGTTGATTACTTAACGAAGTGCGACCATTATTCAGTGATTGCTATTGGTGGCTAATTATATTAGATTTAAATCGTTTCAGACTTTCAAGATATACATGACAGTTTTTGTCCCACACTTCATGACAGACGACAATTTTTGTTTTATGCTGATCATTGAACTTAAAGCAGTTGATACATTTGGACTCAGTGGCTTTGCAGACTTTAATCTCATGGTTTGCGGCGCATTTTGGACATGGTTCAGTCCTGGAACATTGAGCGGATGTGTGATGGAAGCCGCAACATTTGAAACATCTGCGTAGGTCGATTGCATCGTATACAGGACATAGATCAAAACCTATAAAAAGTTTTTCATTTTTAAGCATACGATCATAAGTAACTGGATCCACCTGGACGAGAGCTTGAAACACTTTATCATTACGTTTTGTAGGAAACACTTTTAAAATTTCACATTTGTTATAATCAGCAAAGCACGATTTATTTTGATGGCGCAATTGATCTAGGAGTTTTTCTTTACTAATCAACTCAGACATACCTACTATACGAATTCTTGGATTTAATGAAGGTAATTGTTTGACTGTATAATTCTCTGAAAGATTTTTGTTGATTAGTGCTTGAAATTTATTAGATTGGTCTGTATTAATAATTAGACCACCATTGCTAACATGTTGGACAGAATTTATTTGGATGTTCGCTGTCACAGGATTAACAGTCTTTAACAGATCAGATTTAGTGGCTGAAATGGACTGAGAAGCGTTCTTAGGGCGCAAAATCACAGGAGGCTCAGATGGAAGATTACACAGAGCCTCAGAATATGATGGTTCTTGTGTTTGGGCATCAGATGGTAGTGGTCTATTCTTGAGTTTCTCTTCAAAAACAGAGCTTAAATCTTGTTTAAGTGTGGCTACGCTCGAGGAGATGAACTCAGAAAGATTATCTTTGATGGTAGATATGATGCTTGGCAAAATTGCATTCTCAAGGTTGGTAATTTTTTTAACTACCTCATTGAATTTTTGTTGAATATTGGCCTCCTTAGATTTATCAATGATGGAACAATTGATGCGACAGGAAGGACACCAAAACAGGATTACATTGGACTGCGACAAAATACGTGCTTCCTCCTCGGAAAAATCAGCACATGTAGGATGGAACCAAAGGCGACACGTCCCTTCGCAGCCGATGAGATTGTCCGCCCTTTTGGACCTACACTTTGCACATTTATTCATTGTCCAAGATAAATATAAACATAAACAGTCATTGACACCACTAATTAAACACGAATTAATTGCACAATGCAGAATAAGACAGTTTACACAAAACACGTTAAAAATTGGTTTAACAATAATGAAATTAGATCATAAGATCAAAACGGCATTAAGACGACAACTAGCACTATAATAACTAAAAACTAGAACATTTTACGCGTCGAAAGATAAAAGATTGAGGTTTAAATTATAAAATTAAACCGGTCAAAATTATAAAAGAACTCAGAACGACAGACAGCACGTGTAACTATATACAAATCTGATTTCTCCATTTGATGATATATTAAATTCGAATTCGAATTTTCGTTTGAATTATCATACTTTTTCATTAATTGGTTTACATAAAAACGAATAAGATGTTTCCTTGTTGCTGAATCTAGGAGAACCTTATAAATTGTATTTCCGAGTTTTTCTAGTATTGTTCCAGTGGACCATTCTCAAGAATTGTTCAAATAAATTTTTGCATATACTTTATCATCTTTTTCAAAAGATCTTTCAATTTCTCTATGTTTCTTGTTAAACTGAATGTTCTGTTTATATTTGATCTTTTTTCTAATCAGATGGAAGTAATAAATCTAAATTTGCACGAATCTTCCGTCCAAGCATTAATTCTGCAGGCGATTTATTATTTATGTATTTGTTAGGCGTATAATAATAAGTTGCTAAAAATATATTTAAAGATTGTTCGAATCCTTCTTCTGCTTTTAATTTTGATATTACTCTCTTGAAAGACAAATATTTCCTTTTCCATTTTATTGAAGCCTGAAGCGTTGAGAAGCAAACGGCCAAAGACAAAACCAAAGCAAAAGCAAACACTGTCGAAAAAGGTTGATAATGAACACAAAAAATGTGCGATGGATTCTGTATCTGGATAAATAATGGATACAATCAAGGAGTCACACACGATTGGGCTACTGTATGGGTATATGTGGTATTGTCCGGATGATGTTTCAATACAAGGCGCCGGTAATTACTTTTTATATCCTCCCACGTCGGATCGTAGGGAACCTTCAATATTTCGTAGAAGTCACCACTACTGCATCTAAAAACAAATATTTCCGCTTGTCCGTTCGACTGAGGATGGCAAGGTGGTGTTCTAAAATGTTTCTATACCATTCTTTTTACAAAATTCTTCGAATAAATGACTGGTAAATTGTGTCGAGAAAGTGTTTTTGAGTTTCCGTTATATTCGGAAATTACATTTAATAGTTCGTCAATATCTATCGGTCTCGGCCATTTTAAAGGTTACAAATAAATTTAAGTAAACTAAAATTTATACAAAATTAGTACAAATTTTGACTTACAGTACTATGAGGGTAACTATCTTCATAAGATTCTTGGACCTGGACGTAGTGGGCCTTGGTCTCGTTCGGTGTGTAGGTGGATAATGTGAACACGTTGCCAGCCTTGATGTGCCCTCAAGTGGAAATCGCGTCGTCACAGGAATTTCGGTCTGGATCTGGATTCGACGATTTACTCGATGGGAGATTTTCTACCTCGTCAAGTTTTTAATTAATTGGATTTCTTTTACTTTAGAAATCTTCGAATTTGATGCTCGACTGCTCGTTCAATAGTAAATACTAACGATGTGAAAATTTTAAAAAAATTAATACTTTTTGGTATTTTCGATTTGCACAACTTTAAGCATCCTACCGACTGCGCCAGTTAAAAACACAAACTCTTACTTTGAGAAAAGAAAACTATTTTATTTTCCACTAAGATTTGCACAACTTTAAGCATCCTACCGACTGCGCCAGTTAAAAACACAAACTCTTGCTTTGAGAAAAAACTATATTTTATTTTCCACTAAGATTTATAGAGTATAATAATTGTATAAATGTTATCTTTACGAGGAAGCTACGAAATCCAAGCTGTCTAAGGTAAACGCACTATTTAAATTACGAAAATATCTAAACTTCATTTATTGATACCGGCTACTACTTTTAAAAATTAATCTTCACTAGTTACTACTTGTAAAATACAGCTAACTTGAAGCCACGCTTTTGGCTTTGTTTGCGATAGTTTCTGGTACATTCATTGTGAATTCGGACAAGTCGTTTTATTAAAAATTTAACAACTAAACAAACGATGCGCGTTGCTACAGACATATCATTTAAGCCAATTTTTGACACAACAATTGCAATTGACAGATTTTGGTTATAATTTTAAATTTGATTTACAAGTGAATAACAAATAAAATCTTGTATAATACACGCCCAGGTAACCGTTTTCCTGCCTCAAGCAGGCATTTCCTCCTTTCAGCAGTAAAACCCGTTTTACCTGGCTTGTAATGTAAAATACTATTACACGTTGAAGCAGAGTTACATAATTGTACATATTCAAAGGTCAAAATAATTATGGGCCGGCATGTTGTGCTGTTGAACCATTACCATGATTACATTTAACATGTAATTCTGCTTCAACGCGTATTTACATGTACTTGTATTGTTCAACATTAATTGTTTAGTTGCTGAAGATGAGCGGATTCTGCTCGAAACGTTCAAATTAAATTCAATACATAAATACATAGTGGCACTTGAAGGCCTTATAATTTTTAATGCACATTATCAACATGGTTCCCTTACATAACATTAAAATACTTTATAATATATATATATATATATATATATATATATATATATATATATATATATATATATATATATATATATGTGTGTGTGTGTGTGTGTGTGTGTGTGTATGTGTTTGTGTGAATATAAGTGAACCTGCATATAAGGTATCAGGATTAATTAAAACCTATCTTGGGGTAGTAGATTGAAAGTATATGAATTATAGTATTCGGTAGCTTGGAGACTATGCAAAATTTATTGCATCTACGTAAATATATAGCGTGTATATGTAACGATTTGAATAATCGTTACCTTATTCTACGTATATATGTATAAATAAATAATAATTTAATATAAGACAAGGATTGACGTGTATATTTGCGTAAAAATGTATAAACAAGTGAACAAAATATAATCAATAACAATAAAATATATTTTGGTTGGGGTGGTAACGTGGCGAGTTACTCGATCCGCCACATTACTCCCCTCCCAGGTTACAGTAAATAGTTTTTGAAGTTTTTCTTTGTCGGATAACGTAGTTCTAGTAATGATAGCATGTTTTAACGTGGAATAAGGGTCTATTTGTGGTTGACGTATAATAAGATCACGGACTTCCAAGGCTTGGTCTGGTGTCAACGAGGTGTCAATTTTTAAATATTTGCTTGCTTCAGATGAAATTCTGTGGGCGATGAATTGAGCTTCATGTTCAGTCTTGTGAATGTGTGAAAACGGAATTAGATTTATTCAGTTTACCTCCTACACAGACTAGTATTGAAAGCGGTCAATGGGTAAATTATAAACCCTTATCCTCCATTACTGAAGACGGACCCCTTGAATTTGTAATTCCTGGGCATGGGGAAGATTATTTTGATTTATCTCAAACCATGATTTATATAAATGCAAAAATTGTTAAATTGGATAATTCTGCCTTGGGTGACGACGATAATGTAGCACCTGTTAATAATTGGCTTCATTCGATATTTAGTCAAGTTGACATATATTTAAATCAAAAAGTTGTATCTCCTCCTAGCAATACTTACGCATACAGAGCATATCTTGAAACTTTATTAAATTATGGGAAAGATGCTAAAAGATCTCACCTTACCTCAAGTTTATGGTATTCTGATGATGCTGGGAAAATGAATTATACAGATGTAGCTGCCAATTCAGGATATAATAGACGACAGAAATTTACTGAGAAGAGTAAAAATGTTGATATGATTGGACATATTCATGCTGACATATTCAATCAAGAAAAAATTTTACTTAATGGCGTTGAAATGAGAGTAAGACTAGTGCGATCAAGAGATAGTTTTAATTTGGTGGCAAATGACTCGAACTACAAAGTACAAATTAATGAAGCTACTTTGCTTGTCCGCCGTGTGAAATTAAATCCAAGTATTTTACTGGCACATAATAAAGCTTTGGAAATGTCTACTACTAAGTACCCAATTACCAGAGCTGAAGTAAAAGCAGTTACCATACCTGTAGGGGTTCAAGGAAAATCTATAGATAATATTTTCTTAGGCCAACTTCCTAAAAGATGTATAATTGGATTTGTATCCAATAAAGCATTCAATGGAGATTACAAAGTTAATTCTTTTAACTTTGAAAATTTTAAATTAAATTACTTGTCACTATGTGTAAATGGACAACAGTTACCTTCTAAGCCGCTGCAGCCCTCATTTAACGATAGAAAAGCGTACATTCAAATGTACAATACATTATTCTCCGGAACAGGCATACATTTTGGAAATGCTGGTAATGAAATAGACAGAAGTGGTTATGCAAATGGTTATTGTTTAGCTGCTTTTGATCTAACTCTCAGCAAATTCGATGATGTATTGGAACTTAACCCGTCACGGCTCGTTGCGAATCGAAGTAGGTTTTGAATCTTCTTTAACAGACAGTAAATTGTGTTATCTACGCAGAGTTTGATAACATTATTGAAATTGATAAAAATAGAAATGTAATTGTAGATTATGGTAGTTAAATATATTTGTATTTATGTTTCTTTAATAAACTTAATTTAAATGTTAATACACTGTTTCATTTCAATAATTCCTTATAAATTCCTACAGTTTTGAAACACGAAATTAGTAAGACAAGAGCGTTCATACAGTTCAATAGAAATGAATGCTGCATTTATACGAAATATATTTAGAAAATACTTTAAAAGTTCATGTCACTATGGGGTCTATGCTGCAAATACATTACCCAGTCATGTTAATTTTCCATGTACTCTTATTGTAAACACGGATCCAGATACCTTACCTGGTACGCACTGGGTAGCAATTTTTATAGACTGCGAAGGCAATGGAACATATTTCGATAGTTATGGCCGACCACCACTTGTGAAAATACATTTGAATTTCCCAAGAAGAAATACAAAAACATGGACTTTTAACACTACAGGATTACAGGATTATGCATCAGTATGTGGTTATTATTGTTTAGTATATTTATTGTTTAGAATTAATTATTACACTAATAATGATTTTATAAAATTGTTTAGTATAAATAACAAATACGAAAATGTTCAGTTTATTAGATATATGTTTTGTCGGTATTTCAATAATACTCAATAATTTATATGAATTATTTTATTTTATATATAATAACATGTTCAATAAATGTTTATAATACCTATTTAGTTTTATTTTTTAATTGGCTCCATCTTTTTCTTTCTCGAGCATAGAATGCCTTCTTAACGGAACTGCATGCATTAATTGGTGGAGGCACTAGCACTAGCTTCTGCTGAATAGCGAGTGTAGGATTGTATGTAGGGTCGTCGTATGAATCCCAATTTTCCGCTGTTTCCACGTAATACGGCTGCACGGGGTGCAACACTTGCTGGGGGTTGTATATTGGAGCATCACGCGAGTCATAATTTTCCCCTGTTTCGATATGATTCGGCTGCACAGGATGCAACACTTGCTGAGGGTTGTATGTTGGAGAATCACACGAATCCCAATTTTCCGCTGTTTCCACGTAATACGGCTGCACAGGGTGTAACATTTGCTGAATATTAAGTGGAGGGTTGTATGTTGGAGCATCACACGAATCCCAATTTTCCGCTGTTTCCACGTAATACGACTGCACAGGGTGCATCACTTGCTGAATAGCAAATGCGGGGCTGTATGCTGGATTGTCGTACGAGTCCCTTTGTTCCTCCGATTGCACATAATAATGCTATACTGGATGTAACATGGTGGAGTGCCAGTTGTTAGACTGCAATTCTTGTTGTTCTCCGGAACTGTCACTGGTGTTGAAGCTGGGGTTGAATGAAGCCATGACCGGTGTGAATACGAGTAGAATAGCAAGAAACTATACTGAAGAAAGATTTTTTCGAACCCCTATATATACTGTAAACACACACACACACATAGACAGAGAAAGAGAGAGAGAGAGAGAGAAAGAGAAGAAAATACCGAAATATGTATAAACCCTAGTCGGCAATATACATGTACATAGGATAGGTTATAATTAAAAGAAGAAAAATACTTTGTATACACCGCACTTAGCGATATACTTTGTCCGGAGATTGTTGAAATAAGTTGATAATTTATTACCCCAATAGATTTTACCACAAACACCCCAAAAAACTCTCAGGTAGTCGGAAACAGGGGTGTATTCGGAATATGTTGAGCAAAATTATTGAATACAAATCATTAACCGAAACGTCTATACAGGTACGTCTTAATTATATTCAGCAGTAATACGCAACTATAACTATATTCCAAACATTTAATGCTGAAAATTATTTCGAAACTTTAGATATATTAAAAATTTGCCCATGCATATATCGAAAAGAACTGAATACAATTCTTGTTCAACACCATATTTTCAACGGACTGTCGTTTATTCGACAAAGACTCTAAATAACTGGTTAATGGTTTGTAAGATTGATATTTAGGGTAATAATTTATTGGTTTATTTCGGCAAACCCCAGACAAACTTTACCACAAATACAGAGTTTGTTTCATCAGAACAGGATCCCTAAGTCTTCTGAGCATCTGAGAAAATTATTAATACACTGTGATTATAATAAATACTTAACTTTCATTCCATTTAGATTCAAACCTTGAAATATTTGTAAATCGGGGAAAATGAGTATTTATACAAAATAAAATAATTTGTAACGTTTTATTTAAATAATAAAATATATAAACTAAGAAAACATACATTATGCTACAATTAAGAAATACCGTCAACACTTATGAAGATATTTTTTTCTAAAATGTTTTTCTTTTTACTATAATTTGTTAAATGTTATTTACATACATATTTTTGTACTAATTATTTTCCTGTAAATTATTATTGTTATAAGAAATAAAAAGAATAAATAATGAAAATACCTAAATAAATAAATAAATTAACTGATCTAATAATAACATGTATTTATTTTAATAATAAAATAATATAAACTAAGGAAACATACATTATGCTACAATTAAGAAATAAAACAAATAAATAATCAAATACCTAAATAAATACATTAACTAATCTAATTTAATCCTTTTTACTCCGTAAGGTACACTATTTATATCATCTATTAATCTACGTTTCATGAATTTAATACTAAATGTCTTTTTTTCTTTTTTTGTTACTACACTATGTTCGGGGGTACATTTTATACTATTATATTGCAGGACGGCGTGTGGTTGTTTATTATTAAATATTAATTTTTTTAAACAATTAAAATTAATTATCTTGGAATTTTGATAGTTTAAAGTAAAACCTTTTACTTTACAAACCTCGTTTACTTCACCCGTTACCGGTGAAAGGACTTTGTATGCATAATTTTTGGGACCCCCACAGACAAATTCGGTTATAAAACTGTTTGGACCATAACACTCCAATTCATCTGTGAGATCACCTAGGTAATTTCCCCTAGGTAGTTCATACTCGCCAGGTGAATGAGAGTATATAATTGAATCTGTGTCGTAATAGAGAACTCTACGATCCAGGGGTTCCAAAAATTCATGCAAACGTAAACGAGCTTGAGCCGTTGTATACGCCGCTATTACAACATTTACAGTTTTCAGCTGGTCCATCGCCTCTTCTTGGTGCACCCAGTTTACGTACATCATTTCGTCTCCCGCTGGTATAATCCTATTGACTTGAACTGCTGGATTTGCTAGCAGTTCGTACAGTTCTGCAGCGGAAGAAACAGTTGATGTACGCGATCTGTTCTCGGCCTGTGCGAATTTACCTGCATGCAAAATAAAAATTAATGTTCTCTATATAACAAAACCTATACTTTAGCGTACCCCAGAATGAGTTGAGCATCAGCTTCGCATTTGAGCGTCTGCCTGCATTCTTCTCTATCTGTGTTGGATCCAGCTGAACACCCTCGTTTACCTCGTACAACCGAATGTATTCTGCTTTAGCTACGTCGTCAGCGCAGTCTGCGGGATAACCACTAGCTTCTTGCTACATTTTTAAAAAAGTATTTATGTAGTCCACAAATAAACCACCTGTTTTAGTGTTTCTATTATAAACAGTCACTTTGTATTGCCATACCTCGTAGATTTTTAAAATTTTATATCCGACTGAAACTGCGTTACGCACTTCATCAACAACCCAAGTCCCTACATATTGTCTCTCTGCATCACTATGGCAACAGTCAGTTTGTTGTAACTCATCGCAACATGTCCGACATAAAACAAACATGAGTTTACCATGAGCCTTTCGCGGTAGTACAGGATGAAAAATATCATAGGGTGGTAAAACTGTACATTTAATTAAGCCTTCAACTTGATCAATATTATTGTTAGGACACAATATGTCACATTCTGAACCTACAAAAAATTTTGGATGGCCAACCGGATATTTACCATATTTACAAATATATGGGTAAAGAGAGCAAACATCTACATATTTAATTTTTTCATCAATTTCATCTTTTTATACAAGATTGTATTGCCTGTCCGTCCACCGAATAATGCATCGCGAGGTTGCAGAGGTAAATTATTTAAAATTGCATGGTCACTAAGCATTTTTTCTAAATCTTTATCTTGTTTTAATTGTTTCCGAAATTCACATTCCCAAATTGTAATTACTGTATACCCCAAATTTTGAATTTTTTGTAATTTTTCATTTGTCCTTTGGTATCTATCCTCCAATGTTTCTTTTGTTGTATTAAAAACTGGTTCATTTCTATTTGTTTTATAACATAATGTACACCCATGCCAAAAACAACCGAAAAATTCGAATACCAGTTTACCCTCTGCGTAATAACCATCAACTTTAATTATATTACCTATTACTGCTTCTGTTCCATTCCCTGCATGTTGAATTTGTATTCCCCGTATGTTTTCTTGGTGTATTAACCACTTCAAGGCAATTTTTGATTGATTATCTGTCAACCGATAGCCTTTTTGTGGAATAATACCAATTGAATTGGGTTTTAAAAACAATCGACGAAAAACACGATTACAACTAGATGCGATGGTAATACATTCCGTGAACGGGCAAACTTTACAATCTTGCATGAAAGTTGTACGAAACTTGTCGCACACCTGACGCAAAATACTCACATCAGACACACAATACTCAATGATCTCTTTCTCCATATTAAATATGACATTCTCCTCTTTTTGTTTACTATACTATTTTAAAAATAATATCGTTCAGAAGAAGACATATTGTCTGCCCCAAAATATTCAGTAGAAGGTAGTGGACCAATGTAATTTTTATTTTCTAATTTATTATAAAAATGAGGAAAGTAACCTTTTTTTAATGATGCCGGTAAATCCATAGCTTTGGGTAAAGCAGATAGGTAGATAATTAATTGAATCTAAAAATTTTATGTGATTAAATTGAATCATCATTATTTTCGAACCGTTCAAAATTAATTAAGGTTTAATTTTTTGTTCTTCTACTAAATATTTTAAAATAAACTGACAGTCGAAGGATTTGGCATTGTGTGCAATACATATAACTGATGCAAAAGAGGTTCTAGGTAGAACAACGTAATTTAAAATTTTTTTTACTGGATCAGTCGTAAAAATGTGTTGTCGAATACCACATGTACTACAAAATTGTTTTATATCGGGTATGTTACAACACGTAGAACAAGACTCTTGCACCACACATAAATTAACTTCATGTTCTAAATGTTCACCCACAGTTTTTTCCTGTCGCGTTTCAAAATCGTAATAAATAAATAAACTATTTTCTTTAAATTTTGAATTGTCTTTCTGTATATAACACAAATGTCCGGGATATTTATAATTTTCACATAATTTACAGTACCTTTCGCCACATACGTGTTGACGTCCCTTTTTATTGCACTGATATAGTTTCAGACACTTAACACATTTTTTTTGGTTTTTCACACACTGATTTTTTATGATTGACAAAACATTGTTGTCCGCGGAACTTTCTTTCACAAAGAGCGCATTTAATTAATTCAAGAGTGCGAGAGCAGGGTGGCGCATATTTACAAAAATAGCAAGTATTTTCGCAAGAATGTCTGTTTCTTACCTTGTATAGGACATGACATTTTTCGCAAAAATATTTGCATGAAAATGCTGCCGTTAAACTTTTAATCACTGAATAATGATTTTGATGGTACAAAAGATTCAGTCTTGGAAGATTTTTTCCTTTTGCACCTTCAAATATCACGTTTCCACGGGTATTATACTCATATACACATATGTTATATTGAGTAAAATAGCGTTGAAATTCAGTGAGTTCAGGAATACCGGCACCATTTCCACTTATTTGCACATTTGCTTTTAACAATAAATCGCGTACTCTCACACTCTGGATACCGCGTTTATCATTACTTATATCTTTTAAACATTGTTCGTTCTTTCGAAAAGAGTCTGCAATCACAAGTGCACGAGGTAGGCATAAATTGTCTTTATTCATTATTTCTATAATGCCAGTTTTTCTGCGACAAAATTCCGCAAATGATAGTCCATGTCCACGCAGTCTGCCACATCCTGCAGGTACTTTAACTGAAGTCATTTCTACAGAGAATTGCCCGTCTGAAAATATTTCCCTGTTACTCTGTAAGACCTTCTCAATGGCTTCCCATACAACATCAATATGCAGTTGATCTGCCCGTCGAAAACTGAGCCACGCAGGCCGGTTTTCAAGGAGCGGTGTTTGAAATATAAATCCTACGTAATCCGAGGGCTCTACAGTGGCCATAACGTACTCAGTGACACTTTTAATACTATTATAAAACCAGTTCACTGAGTCTTCACCCTCGGGTGGGTCATTCATGCGGAACGTGATTTTCCTTCCCGAAACATTAAACCGCTTTGCATGCGACTCAATGTCCGAAACAATGGTGAAGCGAGGCAAATCGATGTCTCCGTGGCCTATTTGATTTAAACTGTCATCTATCAAATTTTCACAAATTTGATAGAAGGCGTTATAATTATCTTCTTTTTCTTCTTCTCTCAATGAAGAGTCAACAATCTCTTCACAAATATAAAAGAAGTTATCAAAATGTTGTTGAACCATTGTTTACTCACTATGAAACTAGACAAGCGTAGAGTGCAGGTATACTAACCAGATTTCCTTTTAGCTGGCCCTTTTATAATAGCGAACCTTTAGGCCGCCCCAGTGAGATATCTCCAGGGATATTGACCTGATCTTTTTTTTAAAAAAACCTTGCTTTAAATCAAATTTTAAAATAATACATTTTGTCAAAAAAAATCAAATATTTATTCAAATTATCTTAGATGCATTGTTAATAAAATTTATAAAATAATTATAATTAATAATTAGCTATCTCACTACAGATAATACTGAAACCAGATAAGCAGATAAGTTACAGATTAAAAAAAAAATCCAGGTAAACAAATAAAGGAAAGTAAGATTTGATTTTTTTTAAATTATATATTTTTTTCTCTATTTATAAATATATTCACTCTTTACATCATTTATCGTCTTATTATAATAATAAATATATAATTCGCTTAATAATCTAATACATGTTACATTTTCTTTATAAATATTGTCATATAAACTAGTCTCTAAATCTAAATTATATCTAAAACTATATACACATACATTTTGTACAAATTTTTTATAAACTTTATTAATATTAAAATATTTCACCTTATATTCTAAAATTGTCTTTTGTATTACTGAATCTAAACTAATTATCCTGTCTATATTTTCACTACTTAAAGCTAAATATCTATTACCTACTTTATACTTCAATTGTCCCTTAGGAAGTACAGTAAACTCTACGTTAAACATATTATATTTATGGCCTATTGCTACACACTTACTTTTAATAAACTTTAAAAAACTAATAAATTGTTTATGGTCCTTAATATCTACAAATAGTTTTTGCATCACGTCACCCACTAAACGCACAGCCACTCGCATACAGGGATTTGGGTCCACGCCAATAGAGATGAACGCTTTTCTATTGTGTGAAATTGGAAACGCTAGGACGTCCAGCAGTCTATCGTTATTGTCGCCGATGTGCTTGTTCGTCGGAAACGCGAAACTCGCTACCTCGGCTGCTCCCAACACCAAGCCGAGCTGGACGTCATCTCCAAGCTGTTCATCTCCTTCCCACGATTCCTCCACCTCCTCCTCATCGTCGCTGTATACGAGTTGCTGTCCGTACGGCTCACTAATTTCGGAGCTGGCTGAAATTCGTCGCCGTTTAGAGGCTATTTCCTCCTTCTCTTCTTGAACCTCCGTCTTCAACGGCATGTTCACTAGCTCCGTTGCTGCTTCCTGGACAATATTGTCCAGGGTTTCATTCATGTAGTCCTCAATCAGCACTACATCATCGTCAAAATCTAGTAAGGTTGCGTCGCTGTCGTCAACCCTCCTAGACGAGTCGGTATCGTCGTCATCCTCCACGACCACTACTTCATCAGCTGCTTTTATTATAATATTCTCTAAAATAACGATCTTGTTCTCAGCAACTGGTGATGGTGGTGGCGGCGGTGCTGTACATACCCCAGAAAGAGGCAAATAGTCATCGTCGTATTCTTGTACTATCACATTAGCAAAAATATGCCGAGGCGGTGGTGAGGATACCCCAGGTTGTAAAGTATTTACGTTGAATGCAGACATGACGAATAGCACGAAACTGTAGAAATACAAAACTGTATACTGAAGAAATAATTTTTGAACTCTCCTATATATACCACAAATATCTTGCATTTCTTTCTAATAGCTCTTAGTATCTATTAATTTTCAGTAACTATCCCGCAAGATCAATTCAAAATACACGCCCGGTTTTAAAACTGATTCTTGTAAGTGAAATTAGAGATATTTTCAAATACAGTCAATAAATTTTGTTTTTAAAAGAAATTCAATTTATTACTCTTAGTATCTATTCATTTTCAGTAACTATCCCGCAAGATCATTTCAAAATTGCAAACCATAGAGAGACCTCAATAATAAGCAGAACAAATTTAAAAGATTTAAAACTCGGTCAATAAATATCTACCAGGTAAAAAAAAGCAATTCAGTGAACATAGTTTATTTTTCTCAGTCCTACAGGGGTTAAGATATCAGCGATATTCCCTAAAGCTTTTGCAGGTGTAAAATACAATTAACATAATTTATTACGCACACTGAGAAAAAGATACAATTCCGTGAACTGTAAATCCTACGCTTGAATAGAATCTACAATTGATGCAGTGTAATAATTTATTTGAAGCATTTATTTGTCTCATCAACAAAAAAAAAATCCTACCCTCTGCGTATCGTATGAAAGAACTACCTGTGGGAATATAGGAACGGACAAACTACCTGTGAATAGATCTTTTCAAATTCAGTCAATAAATTTTGTTTTTAAAGGAATTCACAGGGTTCAGATATCAATAAAAGAAATCACTGATGCCACTACAATTTCAGCAGGTGTACAAAGCACATAATATAATTTATTAAAAGTAATCACCCTAAAATTTCTGCAGGTGTACAAAGCAATTAACATAATTTATTACCCTTTTATCAATTGATGTACGCCGACATTATTGCAGGTGTACAAAGCAATTAACATAATTTATTACCCTTTTTATCAAGCCCATATGGGCGGCTTGCAAGGAGTGGGCCCACAAACTACTTACATTTTACATTGTAATTACAAATTCATTTCACCGATTAGTACCTTATTCGGAAACAATTTTGGCAAAACTAAATACCTTGATATCGAAACTTCATTACTAATAATTATTATACATAAATAGTTTAATGTGAATAATATTCTAATTAATATTTACGATTATTTGAAAAAAATGTGTAATAATTTAAATTTTATTTGCAAACTCATATTATATTACCTTTTTAATTTTTTTAAACAAAAGTTATTTTTTGTCCAGTCTACGAACACTTAGTACCAACATCGTTACTAAATATTTTGCTAATTGCTCTAAATATAGCATTTTTGCAGTTTGTTCCTCCTCCTTGCTCCAGGACGCGAATCTAAACGAAAATTTAAATATAATATACAGGATGTTCAATTTAAGTGTTTCACTATTGCTATCTCGAGAACCGTAAGAGATACGAAGTCGGTTAGCAAACAATTTCTATATGATAAGACTATTAATATGAGCATTACAAAAAAAATTCAACCAGTGGTTCTCAAAATACAGAATTCAACTTTTTAATTTTAAATGAGAACTTACGTTTTTATTCGCCTATTCGATTCAGCATTTTTTTCTGAATACGATATAAAATGTTTATACCCTTACATAACGAAAAATGCAAAAGAAAAATTATTATTTTCATATTTATTTCTACATGTAATCAGAGTGCCATGATAAAAACAATTGAATATTTTGTTTTCATCATTGTTTGGGCGAGTTAGATGTTTAAAAAATATAAAAATTGTTCAAAATTATTGCCATGCTGATTTATACATAATTCCAGCCTTCTGAACATATTACTTCTTACTTTTCTTAAATTTCGGCCGTCTATGTGGGAAATAATATTTTCGATTGCATTTTTTAAATGCTGAATATCTGGATAGATAGTTTTGTAGGTAAGATCTGGTTATCTTGCGGGCGAATTGTGAGCTGGTTCACTATCTTGCTGGAAATAAATGTTTCCCAACTCAGCTACTAGTATGTCTTCCAAAATAATACCCAGCATATTCTGAATTAAATTCAGATATCTGTTACCACTCAATATACCTTCGTACATGTGTACGTAAATATTATCATTGAAGATGGCACACCAAACATTTATATTAAATTTTCGCTGGAAACTTGTCTCTCGTACAGCAACAGGATTTTCTCGGCTCCAGTAGTGTGTGTTTTTTCTATTTGACATACTATTATTAGAATAATTGGCTTCGTCAGTCCAAATAATTGATTTTAAGATATCTGGATCCTCATTTATCAATAAATTACAAAATTTTAATCTTCGCTCACGATCACCAGCACCAGGATGTAAATGGTGAATTTTAATAATTTTTAATGGTCTGTATTTATGTTTCTTCAAAATCCTAAAATTTTACTTAAATTACACTCAGCGGCAGCCATTCTAACTGAAGCTGTTGGATTAGCTTCAAAATATGCTAATATATTTATCTCAGCTTCTTGATCTTGTACGCTAACTCGCTTCGATACGAAAGCATCCGTATTAGCGCGCAGTGCTAATTCTAATTTTCTAATATACTGACGACAAGAAACTCGCCGCTCAGGAAACGTTCCCTATACATATTCTTTGCAGCAACAGTATTTTTCAGAGATAATATGAAAACTTCGTACATGTCAATTTTTTTTTCGTGCGTAAAATTCATTTTAACACAAAAGAAAACAAGAAAATTCATAAACAAACTACTTTGACATGTGATACAAAATAAATTATTCAATTGTTTTTGCCATGGCACTCTGATTACATGTAGAAATAAATATGAAAATAATAATTTTTCTTTTGCATTTTTCTCGTTTTTTCGTTATGTAAGGGTATAAACATTTTGTATCGTTGTATTCAGAAAAAAAAATGCTGAATCGAATAGGCGAATAAAAAAGTAGGTTCTCATTTAAAATTAAAAAGTTGAATTCCGTATTTTGAGAACCACTGGTTGAAAAAATTTTTTGTAATGCTCATTTTAATAGACTTATAATATAGAAATTCGGTGCTATTCTGTAACTCAATCATTATCATTTATCGATCATTATCGACGTAATGGTCGATTGCAATTCAAATTGGGATTCTGTTATTATTATAATTGGTTAATGATAGCCGATAATACACTCAAATTTATCGATCAGTAATATACTGTCGTTATTATATTAATGATCGATAACAAATGTCAAAATCAGATAAAAGTATCAATTAGAATTATATATCGCCCCTAATTTCAATGCAATATACATAATTGAAAGATTATATAAGTAAGCATTTTATATCATATAATATTATTCGTAGTATTTACATTTTTATATTCTTTATAGATTTAGGTTATGTATTCACAAGGCACTAAGAAATGCAAGTGACCCTTTGTCCTTACACAATGAAAATTTTAAACAAATCTTTTAAGTAATCCGAAAACTCGCCCAATATTTAATCATAACACTCAAGCCTCATCTTCGAAATGGTAGAAATGACATCCGGAAGCCGCGCCACTGCTAGAAACCGCGAAGCCCAGAGCAATTATTATGACATGCGAGGCCCCTTCCAAACTATACATTTATAATTTCCACCACAATTTTATTGTATTTTTTATTCGCAAATTGCTATTATTAAAATATTGTTGACATTTCCTTTGTTGGATTCAATCTTGTAATCAATAAAATATTCTTTGTTGTAATCAATCATTTTACAGTTATAGTCTTCAATATAACAATACCAGAGAAATATGCGTTTGGAAGGATATTTTTTTATTATTTTCTACTAAATTTTACATGGTACATCAGAGGAATATCGGTGGAAAAGAAAAAAAACAAAGAATCATTCAGCTTTCAAAAATCCACCGTAGTTTTTAGATGAATAAAATATATATGATAGTAAATCTTAATTATTCTTCGCAAAATACAACATAATAATCCTTTTGTAGGATTAATTTGTGCAATGAGTATTCTTGAGCAATAATCATAATATCATTTGTTATAATCAATAAAAAATAATAGTAAGGGGCTCAATAGAACAATGTGCTTATATAATTATTTAAAACTAAAAAAATATTTTATATTACGCTACTTAAATTAGGTAGTTTTTCTTTTTTGGAAAATTTTAGGTACGTACATTTTATATTGTTAAAACTTTTTTCGCAATTCTGTGAGTGAATAATTAAATAATTGAAATACTTATTGGTAAATGACTGATAAGTTCATATGAGCGCGAAATACGTAAAATTGTCAAATAAATGACAAAGAAAATGATTGTAGTTATAGAATACGAAAATTGAGATAATCGATATCTTTATCATTAATTTAACGATCGATAACAGATAATGATAAATTTACAGAATTGTTTATATATATATATATATATATATATATATATATATATATATATATATATATATATATATATATACTTCATTTTATTTATATATTTATTTCTTAACTATATTACAAACTTTTTCCTGTGTAATTATAGTATGTTCCATAATAATGTCCATGTCCTCTACATTTACTTCTACTGCTTCTGCAATAAGCACTTGTTCAAATTTCTTAGTAGATAAATTCCTTGGTCTTTCCTCTGTAGAAGTATTTCCAATATCAGTATCTAATTCAAGTGCGGCTTCTTGACCTGGTGCACCTTCAATTGCTACTTTGGAAATCAATCCTAACATTCTTTCTTCAATTACAGACAGTTCCTTAACCATTTTTAAGCCACCGCCCGTAGTGATTTTTTCAACGTGAACATCTCTGCATCGTTTTTTACATTATTTCTGAATTCTTTTATAACCTTAAATATACTTCGTTATAAATTCACAGGAAAATTATAAATATAAAACTTAAATTTACCGTTTTCCATCCTTGTACACTTTTGGTAGGACCTGTACCGCTACTATTTAACAAATTTGTTAAATTCATCCAAAGAGCCTCAAATTTATCAAGATTCTTAGGTTCTACTTTACCCAAAACCAAAATTTTATTTTCTTCCAAGAAATTTACTATTATTTCAATTTGTTGCTTGGTAGTTCGATGATTTCGTTTCTATATATATAGTTTAATTATAACTATAATTTCATTATATGTGTAAAAATAATAAATACTTACTTTGTTCAGTCATTTTTATTATAAATTCTATTTATTGTCAAATGTCAAACTAGAGTTCGTATTACATTATGTTAATCTATGGCATTAACGTCTCACTTCACCGTGGAAATTAACCATGGCAGTTATTTTCATTTTCCTAACCATAACATGAACTTAAAACAATAGCAAATCAGAATTTATACGTACATGATTATTGTAGTGGTTATAATTTAAATTTCAACCTCTCATATAAACACAATTTTTTCGTCCATTTAGTTAGTGAATAGACCCCTTATTACATTTAAAAAGTCTGGATATGATAGTTGCAAAATGGAAAATAAGTATCGTGCAATACAAATTTAGTTGAAGCGATTAAAGCAAGGATTTTTAACTTATTTGTATCTTGAAATCTCGTTTCTATTTGCATCAAAATAGTATCCATTATTTCATAATATAACGATTTATAAATTTACAATATCTCTTCTATAGAAAGATTTCTGTTTAAAATAATACAGTTTTATTTTCCGCTTCGTTAAAAATTATTTTAAATGTCTTCAGTTCTTTTAGAGTTTATAGTTTCTCGAGTATACGAGTCCGTTCATTTCATTTAGAAATCCTCGAGACTGATTCTAAGCCATTCATGATTTGCTGAAAAACTGCCGTCAGTCCGTCCTGTTTTTCCATAATGACTCATAAAAGTCTATAATTTGAATACCAACGTGGTATACGCTTTGCCAACGATTCTACTTATAAGTTCGCTTATCAGAATGATGAAAAATGCTGGTAGTTATTCCAGAAATTTTGGAAAAATTCGACATTTTGATATTTTGTTACTTTGTTGCAAAGTCAGGTTTAAGCGATGCGCCAAACAGTGCACGAATGCAGCTTGAGGATTCAGTTTTAATGAAGACTATTTAAATGACCCGCAATTTCGCTTGCGCTATCAGAGCACTGGCTCATTTTATAGTCAAAATTCTGAAGCATGCTATCCAAGAGATTAAATAATGTTTCTGCAGTCCTGTTAGAAATAACGTCATAATATCCAGCAAAACCTGTAAGTAGCTTGCCTTCATTAAATCTTATTACAATAGAACACTGTGATTTTTGTGAAATATTAGTGGTGTCATTTACTTGAATGGAAACTAAATAATCTATTGCATTAATTCGTCGACGAATAAAATCTTTATTATATTCAGAAATAAAGGATGAGGCAGAAGAATAGGTCGTTTTATCATATAATCATAAAATTGTTGATTTTTGCTCTAAATAAATATTATTTATTTAAGTAACGCGCGTGACAGCAACCAAGCAAATACGCGTTGTTTTTGTTAACAGTTTCTGGACTTCAGAAACGTTAAGCACCCTTGATAAATTTGGGCCCATGTTAAAGGTTAATAAGTGGTCTTTCAGATTACTTAATTTTTTTTAAACGTAATGTCTAGTTTTTAAGTAAAAACAATCAAAATCAAGATTGTAAGGTGGGTCGATTTCTTTGCAAGTAAATGTATATTGTGTTATTTTTCTACTGTCAGCACAGGCAATTTCTTCCAGAACACCTGTGAACTCATTAACAACATATTCTGATGTAAGTGGACTTTCTTGCAATAATTCTATATTTCCAAACGTTTATCTTTTCTTCATTACGTTATGTTGAATATTTAAATATTTATATAGAGATCATTCTTTCTGATTGTCAGCAGCTCCTGATGGTATTATCTTTGCTCTTTCTTTAGAATACCTATTTTGGAGCGCATGCCACCGTGAAGTGCAATCTGCAACTAAAAAGTAAATAAATAATTAACAATTATAAAATATATTATTTTATTTTAAGCATTTTCCTACCAAGCATTTTTAATTCAACGCCATATATTTCCAAAAAATTTGAGTACAAATTGTATTTTTGTAATCCGTATTACATTTGTCATAAAAATTTAATATCTAAATCACTCATATTAAAAAGGACTTCAACAAAAACTCCACGAAATATCAATTGTCAAATATGTCTTCTGAAACAAAAACATATGCTTGTTTTGATTGTAATACGCATACGTCAAAAATACTTGTTCCTATTGGTTGGGAATAGGACGTAAGATGTTAAACAAAATTTGGTGAACTCTACGGTTACAGCATACGTTAACAACATATTCCGTGTCTTTATGAACCGTAAATTTTAAAATTACAGAACAAATCACCGATTATATCTATTATAAACCAACATTAACTTTCCCTGTTATTTGAAATTCATTAAAATATTCTGATAACACAAATTTAATATTGTCAGCAGTATGTCGATCTTCATATTATCGTGTAAATCAATGCAATAATTGTTTCATTAGTCTGAGTTATAAAGTGCTCTGTTATCGTTATATAAGATTTGTTATTGTTAATGTCCACATATCAGTCGTAACATAAACATGATCAGAACATAATAATAGGTCAGCAAAATTTGTATTTAATTCTTCATACATTTGTTCAACTGTCTGTCTAATTTCACGTCGAGTGGGTAGCTTTTTCAAACCAGGGTTCTAATACATTAATTAATTCCTTAAAACCTACACCCTCAACTACAGAAAATGGTTGCAGGTCTTTGGCAATCATGGCAGCAATTTTATATTTTATGACGATGGCTCTGGCACTATTTGACGGGTATTTACTTTTACTAGTTTTATTGTTGTTAATAAATGCTGAAACTTTTGTCCGTGTGCCTTGCCCCTGTACTTGTGATTCTGATTATTATTATTATTATTTTGTATTCTAGCCATAAAATTAAATAGGTGCACAGACATGAAATAAGATACAATTTCACAGATATGTATACATATTGCTATACTTCATGCAGTTCGACTCTCTATTTGATGTTTGATGAGTTTGCATTCCCTCTTTCGTTTTTCAGCCAGCTCCTCTGTATGTCCAAAGTTTCATACTTATCAGAATGAAGACGACGCAAGTGTTGTATTATGGGTACGTTCGGCATTGAAATCTACGGATTGCTCAGAGCTCATAGGTCACGTGACGGATTTCACAGATGTTAATGCTAATGCCGAACACTCCAGATTCATACGTTAAAGCGGGAAATTATAATACACAAATATGCGACTAGGAACAGGAATAGTACAGGAGTAAAACGTGTATTAATGAATTAATAGTTTTTCACATAAGGGTTAAAATATATTTTTATAAGTTTTCTTTGTAGGTAAAAATGAAATTACGTTTCAGTAATAATATAATTTATCTTCATTATCTAATTGTCGTGTACTTAATTCGCCATACAAGCTTTATGAAAAAGATTATATGAATATTGAGTAATTTGCAAAAATTATTATTTTTAACTTCTCTATATTCTACATCTTTATGTTCATTTTCAACATGTTTTTGTAACGTTTCTATAAAACATGCTTTAACTGTAAATGAACATAAAGGGCACGTAAATAAATTGTTGTTCATAATTAAAACTTTTTGCTATAAATGAGTCAAGATATCTTAGAACTATCAGGCGAGAGCGCGGTACAGAATTCTGAGAACTACCCTCCGACTGAGTTGTTAGTTTTTACGCGGAAATGAAATTTTTAACTGACCTGTCACATGACAGTTGAGTTAAAGGCTTATACGCATGCTCAGATTTGAGAGCTCCGTGTGCTCGGCGCTTGGTCACCGAGCACACAGAGCAAGCTCAATATGCTTAGCTAGTTTAATGCCGAACGCTACAGATCGCTCTAATGCCAATGCCGAACGCAATTGACGGCTCTGAGCGCTCAAAATGTCAATGCCGAACGTACCCTATATTTGTTGTGTTTCTAGGAAAAACATTTCCACACAACTACAATAAAATTGTGCCAACTTTAAACTTAGATAATCTCACTTTATCAAAAATTCATACCTGACACTTCGCTTCTGTTTTATTAGTGCCTACTTCATCAAAATAGACCCATACAATTTTTCTCTTCTTTCTGATGGCCATATTTTACGTTAATATAAATTTACGTGCAATATTAGCAGTTTTCAACTACGACACTTTACTGGAATTCCAAGATAATATTAATTTTAGGTTACTAACTAAACAGCAGTGTTGGCACGTTCGGATGTAATAAATTCGGGAGATTGTTCGACGAATATCGGTAGATTTCGAGAATTTTCGGTAGATTATATTTTTCATTATTTTAATATAATTTATTTATTATTTGATTTAGAATTTTTTATACAAAACACTAAATACTATTTACAAAAAAATAAATTTATAAAAAAAACAAAACAAGAAAAAGTTCTAATGAAGATTGATGATGTATCAATCTTCACAAGAACTTTTTCTTTTTAAATTACTATCAGTCATTTTGGTAATAAGGTTTTTTTTAACTGGAAAATTGTAACACGCATTTTCTGTTATATATTGTTTTGTATATAACAAACCAGAGACTGTTGTTGGTTTAAGACGATTTTTTTGTTTTGTTTTTAATATGTTACAAGTTGAGAAAACTCTTTCACAATTTGCCGATGAATGTGGTAAACATAAAAGGTTTTCTACAAAATTAATTAAATTGGGAAACTGACTACCAAAATAATTCTACATCATTGCTGAAGATGTGAATATCTTGGTTGTTTCTCAATAATCTCCATTCGTAGTCCAAATTTTGTATTTCATACTCATTAGTCAAATTCCGAAATAACAAAACAATATCAACTATTGACGGAATATCTGCTTGTTTCACTTTTTGTGGATTAATAATACTTAGTTTTTGTATTACGTTATTGCTTAATGAAAATCTTAATGTTATTTGCTTACAGGCTTCAATGTACAAATCTAAACAACGTAGTCTAAAGAATTCAATTTGATTGTTTGTAAGATTGTTAGGACTGCTCAGTGTAACAGCCACATTTGCCCCAAAATACATGTACATTTCTTGGATTTCTAAAATCAATATCGGCAATAGGTACTTTAACAATATAGTCTCTTTGAAGAAAACAATCAAAAAATGTACGTAACACTGTAGTTACTTTTTCATATAAAAGATGTATTTTTGGGGATTCGGATTGCATTTATTTATTTAATTGATTAAATAATTGTAAAACATAATCCAAAAACTGAAAATATAATTTGTTCTGTAAATCTTGTAATTTTTGCAACATATTTTCTGTAGCTGAGACATCATTTTTACTACTTACAATGTCAATGAAATAATTTTAAAGGTTCATATTGCTCTAACATTCTTTTTACAACACTTTCAAGAGATAACTATCGATTTAGTGATGGATGGAGCAATTTGTGAATTTTAACTTTACAAAATGATTGAAATTCTGTAAATTCCTTTTTTTTTTTTTTTCGCTACTATTGAAATAATTATGAGCATCTCTTGCTAAATCCTCTACATATATGGGTAGTTTATGGCAGGCGTAAGATGCACACAAATGAAAGGAGTGACATATACATTTCATAACAAATAATCCCGGCACATTTTGTAACATTTTCACAACTGAGTGATGTACTCCAAACATCATATTTGCCCCATTTGAAGTAAACCCAATCAAGTTTTGCTTATCAGGTATGTTATGTTTAATAAAGTTTTCGATTATCAAATTATAAATTGTCTCAGAATTCGCGTTTTCGACTTTAACTAATTTAAAAATATATATCTTTCACAGAATCTTGTATTATATACAACAATGCAAAGGTGCTTTTTTGTGGATAAATCTGTAGATCCATCAATTATAATTGAAAATTTCTTATTTCGTAAATTTGTCGCATGTTGTGAAATTTTCATCACCAAGTACATTGTTGATTACGGCCGTTGTCCTAAGTCCTTGCGCAAGCTAATCTTTCGTAATTTTTGAATCTGGAAATGCTGCGGCACACAATTCAGGTAAATGGTCCATTAAAAGCATTGGTAAATTATGCTCCGCCACCAGAGCACATAGTCTAATTTCAGCTGAAACAATTTCACTCAATTAGTTTTGGTAAAAATAAAAGTTGGCAATTTTTTTTCAGAATACAGTAAACAGAAAACTAAAAAGCATAATAAATTTTACCTTCTTTAATATTATAATCTAGTGTAGTTTTGGCTGATGTGTCAGTAACAAATTTGCCAATTGATTGTTGATCACGAAAGGCATTTATTTTTTCCGAATGAAATTTTAAATCTCTATGTTTTATTACATCGTCTTTCCCGCTGGAAATGTTGATATCTTTGTTGCAACTACGACATTTGGTAAATTTCTCACCCTTGTGACTTTTTGTAAGCCAACCTTTAAATTCAGGAATTTGTTCCCATTCAACCTTATAATTTTGAGAATATTTTTTCTTTTTTGAAACTGGCGTTGCAGGTTCTTCCAAATCGCTTCAATCACTGGATGGATGAATTGCACTTGCTAAAACCGAACTTTTTATAAAATGAATGTATGTTTTAATAAACTTGACACGGATTCAGTAACTGATATTTAGTAAATATAAATACAAGATACAATTTTCTCATAAGAGAGGAATAAGCAGAATAAATAGACGCATTACATAGTTACGTAGAGTTCGGGGATTCCCCAAGTAATGTTTGTTCAATTTGTTCGGATGAATTTTTTTGGCGGCTCTCAAAGGGACTCTTCTTTTTGCTGGAATAAAAAAATTATATATCTAATTTTGATGACAATTCAATGAGTCTTAAATGTCAAAATAATAAAGCATGTTATTTTAGTCGGCAAAAAATAATATTGTTCCTACCTTAATCTTTTGCACAAATATGTGTTTTAGGGTCAGTGACGATGCTGATGATATATTATCATCAAATAATACTATTTCAGCCTGTAGTTGTTGTGAATCAAACTCTTTTTGGACTTGGACTACTTGTACTTCTGTTTCATTTGTTTCCTGCTTTATACGAGCCCAGTCCCACATGTATTGGACCAAAAAAATACAGATAGAAAATTTATTGTTCAAAATTAAAATTTATTAAACTCAAACTATTTATAGATAAACAAATATGTTTATTAGATACACTATAGTTTTAACTATTAATCAACAATATTTAATGTGTATTCCAATTACAATAATAAATATAAAAAATTAAATAAAGACAACATATCTAGCGTATCTGGCGCATATGAATTGGACCATTATTCGAACACAGAATTAAATGTTTATTTTTCGATCAAAACATTAACTGTCATTTTTTTGTGCATATGTATTGAGGAGTGGGCTATAAAAAACAAATCAAAATTTATTATTTTTATGTCAAAGTAATACAATTACTAAAATGTTACGCGGAAAATCTTTATCCTCTGATTTACAAAATTCCATTGTTGCTGCGCATAAAAATGGATTTTCTGAGCATAAAATTACAAAAACTTTAACTATTCCTCAAGGGACGGTGAGGAACATAATTTCGCAATACGAAAAAACGGGAAATATTGACACCAAAATTAAAATTGGCCGTCAATCCAAGATTACGAGGAGATGAACGCGCTCTTCCAGCTCTTATTAAACAAGATCGCCGAGTTTCTGCCCGAGAATTGGCTGTTAAATGGTCAGCTGCAGTTGACAAACCGATCTCAAAAGACGCTTGCTTGAGAAACATGAAAAAACAGGATATGGGTTGTATAAGGTAAAGTTTGCATTTTATAAAAATATCCAAACTAGTTATTTTTTAATCTAGCCAAAGGAAAAGCCCCTTCTGACCTAGAAACAAAAACGAGCCCGATTTTTATGGGCAAAAGAACATAAAGACTGGGTTCAATATCAATCGAAGTTTGAAGTGTGTTGGCGACACAAGACGCGGGGTTATTACAATGCCAGGGGAATAATTCCACAGAGACTGTATAAAATAGTCAAGTTTCCGGCCTCTGTGATGGTATGGGGATGCAAGTCCTCACAAGGAGTGGGAAGTCTTTTTTTCATTAATGGTACCCTGTGGCATCATATGAAAAAAGCTCTTCGAACCACCCTAGTCCGCACCATTCCTGACTTAAAGATAAAAATTATAGAAATCTAGAACAATTTTACACCAGAATACTGCAGATCGTTGGTAGAAACCATGCCAAAATGAATAGCCGCAGTTCTGGGACGTAATGGTGACTGCACTTAAAGGTAATATTGAGAAATTTCTTTTTAAAAAAATGGTCCAATTGATATGCGCCAGATAGAATATTTTCTTTTTTGTTTTTTATAATCACTGTATGTAGAATAAGAATTAAATATTGTTAATTAATTGTTATAACTATAGAGTATCTAATACGCATATTTGTTTATCTATAAATAGTTTGAGTTTAATAAATTTGAATTTTGAAAAATAAATTTTGTGCCTATATTTCTTTGGGCCAATACATGTGCGACTGGGCTCGTATAGATATAAAAATCACGTATTATTTAGAATTCAAACTATTTGCTCGTTATGTCGATTACCTCTACATTTAAATTAGATTCTCCTGCAGTTATGATAGAGGAATCCCTAAGTAACAGTAGAAGTTCGGAACACCACCAGCTTGGCTAGTAGATATCGTCTGTACTTACTCCACTAGCCTTAGTTTTTTTATTTTATTTACTTCTTGTGTAAATATTCTCAAACCATTTTTTTTTTTTTGAAATATCAGCCTTCGTCTCCATTTTGCACTCGACTTAAGTCATCGAAAATCTTTTGAAGATATAACCTTCTCTTTGTTCTACTTTTATAATTCGGCTTATGAACTTGATACAGATTATTCATGTAATGTTATTAAAACTGTCTTATTTTCTTTCGTCCACATTGTGTTTTAATACTGTTAATTAATTAATTTAAAAACTTATAAACAATAAACAAAATGTTTTCGAGTAACACCATCTGTATCATTGTGTCCGATACAGTGTCGGCGACACCTACAGCATAGATCTTATAGTAACACGTATGCTTTTACGTACAAACGAAGGGAACGCTGAGGATTTAGCAAGAAAGATATATACAACATAGTAAGACGAACGAAGATAAAAGTATTAAACAATTATTTACTGCGCATGGCCGAAGCGTGGCTTGAGCGGTCGTCCAGTCTGCGTTCAAGGACGCTAAACGTCCTTGTCTGCGTCCCGGCAACAGCCATTTTGTCTCTGTTTGAAAACAAAAAGTTTTTTGTGAGTTTGTGTTTGTTAATTACTAGTTGTATTCAAAGCAGTTTTTTAAAAAAATTAAAGAGTCACGGCGATGAACAACATATATCACATAGAATAAAATTGAGTAAATTTATTTTAAATGTGTGTGGAGATGTAAGAATGCATCATATTAATACAAATGTAGTTTGTAAGACAGGAATAAAACATAAAATAAAAATATAAAATACTGTACAATTTAAAAATGAATAAAATATATAACAAAGCCAAATCCTTTCATATAATTAATTCAACTCAAATAGACAATAAAACCTCAATATCAATGACTGGTTACAGTTCAGTCAAACCGTATTCCGTGAAAAATATTTTAGAACATGTGCATATATAAATCCTAATATCCCTACTACCATATACCGTTATGTATATACCAAAGGAACGAATGTGTATTTTACTAGTATTGAGATAAATGAGTTTTAATATTCAGTCGGTCATAATAAATCTGTTTAGGAACTGTTATATAAAATTTATTTGGCCACATTCGTGCATCACAGCGAATTAGTTTGCTTTTGTTTATTCCAAAATAACGAGAATGTGCGTATGAACGCAGTAAAAATTTGTGACGTAGTTTTCCCTAAAAGGGTTGCTACACCCTAAAATGGGTATAATGTGTCACGATACTCCACCTGGATGTTCGGTCGGGAGGTCGCCAGCTTTTGAACAGTGGAGAAGGGCAGGGTTGATAACCACCGGAATGGTTAATTAAAGGGAAAAAGGGCGCCAGGTAATTTTTAACCTTAAAATTACGAAAAGGGCAGTACCACGAAATACTAAAAAGAATGTTACCTACCGTGACGTTGTTGCCTGAAAACGGCTGGGGCTTGTGAAAAGAAAAGCAAAAATTGATAAAACTGAATTTAATAAACTGCCGTTTAATGCGCGCAGCGGGCACGGCACAAATGATTGTAACAAAATGGCAAATGCCACAACAATGAAACTGACAAGTGAAAATAATAAAAATAAACACCCTAGTGAATGACCCAGTTCCGGCTACCCGCAATACACCTACAACGATCGTTTTTGGTACCAACAACAAAAGTGGGCCGTATAAGCCAATTGAAGCAGGCAGACGTCGCCAGATTACAAGCGGCAACAATGAGTAACAATACTAGGTAACTTAAAAATATTGTCAAAAATAATGTTACAAAAAATAATACTTCCTAATACTTGACAGTATGGAGCTGAAGGCTCTGATAGAATGGTAAATTACAAAAGTTACTTGTCCAAAATATGAACTAAATAGGACGTGAATTTTTGACAGTAAAGATTCAAAGAAGTACATCTAGCAATGTCGCACAACACAGTAATAAATCAAACAAAGAAAAAAACCAATGTAGCAATAACGAATCTTAATAAACATTACTTTACTACACGCCAGGATATAAATTACACTGCTCGTACAAGTTAACCCAGTCCGCAACGGCAACAATGACTTTGCACTAGTATAAGCTATTCCGTGCGACTCGGGACAAAACGGAATAGCGATGGTAAAATAACATAAGGTACTTAGCCCGGTGACGTATTCAGGGCTGATAAAGGGCGTTGGAGGCGGCGGATGTCGATGGATGAAGTTGTATATGCTGGATGTCCCCAACCACACATGTGCCAGGGCAGAGCGACTAAATCCTCTCTCGGAAATATGATGTCCAGACGAAACCGTAATGCTCGGGAATCTACCCGTCTCACTACCACCACACACAACTGGACAGTCACAAAGGCACTTCGACGTCGTCAAAATCCGCGCAAGGCGAAACTAAAAAAAATCTAAATGTACTTAAAAAGACGAGCTGTCGAACACTCTGTGTTACACCACTTAAAAAAAAAACTTGATTCAAGCTTCACATCAACCATGGCCTCGTGACAATACCCCGATCGAAAAAAATTACGTCTCGACCGCGCAATGTGCAAAGAAGCAATCCCGATCTCAAGATTTTTTTCAGGAAGACCACCATGGCTACCAGAAATATATTCCACCAACATAAGAGAAACAATATAATCATGAAGAAGAAACACTAACAAAAAGAAGAAATACCTTTATAAAAAATAATCGTACGCCGCTGACACTAATTAACCGTTCACAACCTGTGAAATAAACGTGAATAAAATAACGAGGTCGCCGCCAAACAAAATATAGTAGTACGAAACAAGGATTGAAATATACTAAACGAAATATAAATCGAACAAAACTACTGAAGATATGACTACAAGTATATAAAAAATAAAACACACAACATAACCAATAAACGAAGAGGAATAAAATGCAAAACATGCAAGAGAAATAAATTATTGGACAACACGAGCTGAAGAAATTATAACAATGAAGGAACTATAGAGATATAAGGAGATGACAGTGTCAATACATAAATTAAGAAGAGGATAGTCCAGATTTAGAACGAAAGAAAAGTACGTGCACGATAGAAACTTAGAGTAAAGTACAGAAAAAGTCAGGGGGCAAAAATAGACCGTAACAACTCCCCCCTAAACTTCCTGAAGTTTTTCTCACAAAAACTACTTACCTATTCACATCGCCACCTAAAGGTTCCTCATTCTCATCATCGTTGCGAGGATTTGGTTTCAGATCTTTTATGTGCCAGATTCCCTTACTAACATTGTTTTCATCACATAGTTCATAGGCCACTCGAGACACTTTCCGACTAATTCGAAAGGGTCCCACGAATTTCGGAGCGTCTCAGATATGCCACGACCTTCTCTCCTTCCTCGAAAGTTTGCGACAACACCGCACTTAATTCAAACGAACTCGCATCTGTCTGTACTAAAAATGGTCGGGAGAAATCGGGACAAGTCAGTACGGGGGCACTGATCAATCTTTCCTTAAGTAAGTCGAATGATTTCTGACATTCCTCAGTCCACTTAAATGGGCGATTTTTCTGCAACAAACGCGTAAGCAGCGAAATCAACGACGAAAAATTAGGGACGAAACGGCGATACTAGGACGTCATCCCAACAAAACTACGAATGTCCTTAACGTTTTTCGGCGAGGAATTATTTAAAATCGCTTCCACTGTACCAGGATCGACATGTAAGCCTATACTATTGACGACATAGCCCAAATATTTAATCTCTGGGGCCTGTTTCATAAAAATTACTAGTCGACAAGTTACAAGTGACAAGTATACAAGTGACAAGTTCTAGTAATTTCTGTTTCAAGAATAATTTTTGACTACTTGTCAGTTTTCCAATATAACTAGTATATTTTTACAAGTTGACAAGTTTGAAACCATGGTTTCATAGGTTTCATAGTAAATGTAATATGCAGCCACCTTTGCCTTAAGTATATATTTTAATCACATTAAAAATTATGCATTTTAAAATAATTTAATTTTACACACATTTTGTCATTCAACCCTTGCAATCAATGAAAGTAAAGCAGGTGAAATTATAATGATTTGTAATTATATTTAATATGGCAAAAATGCTGTTAAATTGGCGTTTCTTCGGGCAATTAAAGAACATAAAGACATTCTATTTGGCGCTGTTTCCACAAATTTAACAAAAAATATGAAATGCGAAAAATAGAAATTAATCTGTGAATTTTCTGTTTCGCACGAATTAATGAGAAGGACTGGCAATATTGGCGGGATCAGGGATTTGTTAACAAATCCTTGGCCAGGATATATTATGAACAGTGGATGACAAATTTGAAGTTGAATCTTCAGATTTGTCATCATCGACTAATAAGAAAGACTTGGTTCGGATCCCGGATTAGTTCCAATTTGTCTCATTTCGGCGAAAGGACTATATCGAAAAGTATTAAATTATTAAATGCCTCAATTTTTATTAAGACAATCTAAATCGTTCATACTTTTGTTCAATATATTCATAGCACAATTTTCTTATAAAAATTCTAGCCAGTCGAAAATGAACATGAACATCTTCCTCTTTTGAATCACTGGACCACATGTTTTTTTATTCCTTGTCATAAAGAATTAAATTGTCAACTTGTAATTTTCAAATGACCAATCTTTCATTTATGGTTACTGTTCACTTGTAAAATACTAGTAGTAAAAACCAGTAAATATTTTTTGTAACGCTACACTTGTAAACTGCAAAAATACACTTGTAAAAACGGACTAGTTTACTTGTCACTTGTAATTTACACTTGTAGGTTTTTGAAACAGAAACTTGTCAAATTATTCGTTTGACAAGTTCTACAGTGGTAATTTACAAGTGTAAAAGTTTTATGAAACAAGGCCCTGTACGGCAAAATTGGCTTTTCTCCTTACTCATAGTTAAGCCGGCGTTTGAGTCTGTCGAATATTTTCCTCAGCGTATCCATGTGTTCTTTGAAGGTGTTCGACCCGACAATTATGTCATCTAGGTAAACGAAAACCGATGGTTCCAAATCCATCCCCAAGACATTATTTATAAGCCGTTGCCAAGTTGCGGGAGCATTCGTCAGCCCATACGGCATACGTTTAAAATAGAAGAGCCCAAGTCCGGGGACTGCAAAAGCCGTAATTTCCCTACTCTCGGGTTTCATCGGAATCTGTCAATACGCAGATTTCATATCAAGAGAACTAATATATTTGGCGTCTCGAAGCCGGTCAAGGATAGAGGAAATAAATGCGATCGGATACGCATCCTTTTTCGTAACTTGATTCACCCGCCTAAAATCGACACAAAAACGATATGTCCCATGTTTCTTCGGCACCATTAGGATGGGTGACGACCACGCACTGGAAGACGGCTCCATAATATCATTTTCTAACATGTCATCTAGCTCAGCGTTAATATGCTGTTGAATCACTGGAGACACCGGATAGTATCGTTGTACACACACACACACACACACACACACACACACACACACACACACATATATATATATATATATATATATATACAGACATCATCGTAAAAATAGTAAAATCGTATTGTAGGGACCCTAAAACGTGCTTATTCATCAAAAACTCACCACCGAATTTTTTGACCAAAGACAATACCTTCCTTACTTAACGGTGACGGAACGTAAAACTGATATTTAACAGCGCTTTTTTACGAAAAACTGTTAAAATCTTCAAATGAAGGTACTTCGGATCGTCCAATTATAACCAAAATCTAATCAGATCTTCATATAGATGTAACGAAAAGGAATACGAAAGAATTATATTTTTTAGAATTGTAGTGTTGGAGTTATCGACGGAGAAAAAATCGTCACATACACACAGGCATAAGGACATCATCGCAAAAATAGTATAATCGTATTCTAGGGACTCTAAAACGTGTTTATTCATTAAAAACTCACCATCCAATTTTTTTTCCAAAGACAATACCTTCCCTACCTAAAGGTATGACGGAAGGTAAAAAAGTGACAAAACAAAATATTCATTAGTTATAGAAAATAACATGCCTACGTCTATGGTAAAAGACGCCAGTGCTATATCAGCACATTTATAGTATATAAGACATTGTAATAGTAGTAAGTCGCTTTTTATTGTACAAACCGTTGTATAATAAATGTCCAAACCTTGTAAGTTTTCTTTTTTAAAAATTTTCTCTCCAAACCCAAGAATAAAACTCACTAATTTCATTCATGGCATTCTAATTGTATGTGAAAATAGTAACATGAATTCATTTTTTCCATTCGTGGCACACTTATTGTAGTCATTTTTAATCAAATTAGTTTAAATTCATTATGGATTTTTCTCAAAAAATTCGTTACGTGATGGTATGAAGCGATTATATCGTTGAATTCAGAATTAAATTCTCTAGCGACTAAGGAAATAAAAAATATATGTTCCTATTTAAAATAAACAATTGGGTCCTATATTTTGAGAACGGCTGATATAAATTTGTGTTTGTTGATATCAGTAGTTTTGTAATTCAAAATGTCAAAATTTTTCTTCATTTAACCAAAATCGTATCTCTTCAAATAAAACAGTTACCAATAGTTAGCAAGCTTACTGAGATAACCTGTATATAGGGTGTAACAACTAAACGAGCTATCTCAAATAATTTCTATATTATTAAAGGTAAAACAAAATAGTATTAGAATCTTATAGAAATAAAAATATTTTTTAAAACCAGAGGTTCTCAAGTTACAACACAAAGTTATATTTTTTTAAATGGGATTGTAGATATTTTTACGCCCATTTGATAGAGTATTTTTTTTTATTCAACAATGTAATCATTTTATATCTTCACATATCAAAAATATTGAGAAAAATTCAATTGAAATTTAAATAAATTTCATTTTTATAGTTACTTTTGAGTTTGCTGTGTACGAAAAACAATTAAATTTAAATGAAACAGTATTTGTTAATAACTTTATAAATAATGTTCTATTTGATTTCTATCGTAAATACTCGTAATTAAATTGACAGATTTTTCATATATAGCCTACTGAAAAATATCTACAAAAATCTAATTTATTTAGATTTCAATTGAATTTTTCTCAATATTTTTGATATGTGAGAATGTAAAATGATTACATTGTTGAATTGAGAAAAAAAATACTCTATCAAATGAGCCTAACAAATATATATATATATATATATATATATATATATATATATATATATATATATATATATATATATATATATATATATATATATATATATATATATAAGATGTTTCCATTAAAACAACCAGCGATTTTTAGGGCGAACTAACAACTTTAGAGAAAAATGTTTTATACCAAAAATGATCAAGAATAAGAAGATAATGTATCTATAGTAACAAATCGAATATTTAACCAGTGCTTCTCAAACGGTAGAACAGAATTATATTTTTTTAAATGGCACCCTATAGAACTTTTTAGCCCTTGAAATGGAATATTATTTTCTGATTTCAACGATATAATATAGCATAGGGTTGTATAACAATTATTTCGTGGAAAATTATATTAAAAACTAGAAATAAAATAATAAAAAATGGGTTTACTACTAGCGTAATTAGGCAACAGACGTATCAATGTGTATTGCAGAGCCTATTGAAATATTATAACATTATTTTTAATACTATTTTTCTGGAAATAATTGTTATACAACCCTATACCATATTTATATCGTCAAAATCAGAAAAAATTCTCTATCTAATGGGCTAAAAAAGTCATTCGTTCGCCCAAAAAAGGGCTGGTTGTTTTAAAGGAAACACCTGTATGTATAATCCAATTTCAAAAATATATAACTTACGTTGAAACTTGAGAACCACTGATTTAAAAAAAAATCTTCTGTATTCGGATGTTCCCCACGGTCCTTTCTAAGACTGCATTGTAGCATTTTATTGTATATACCGTGTGTCTGTCTTAAAGGTGTACATAGGGGATTAACATGGGAAATCAGTTTTTTGCAATTCCCTTCTCTTCTAATTATTTTAAGCAAAAACGCGTCAAATAAAAGTTTTAGGGTATAAAATTCTGCATCTCAATCAATAAATAGAATTACTTTTACATGCTTTATAACGACAGAAATTAAATATGAAAATGTCGAAAATTACGTTGAAAATATCGACAGCCATGGAATTGAACAAAAAATAAATAAATGCTTGACGTTTTATTTGTCAAACAAGTTATTTGACGTTTCTGAAAACCTAATTTTGTCTCTGGTTTTATTGTCTGAAATTATTGAATAATGAATTTTTATACTAATGAAGAGCGTGTTTTCTTAATAAAATGTTTTTATGGAGGTAATAGTTACCGCAAAGTGCGTGATTTATTTTCCGTTAAGTTTATGGATCGGCCGATTTCCAGTGAAACCACAATTGCTAAATTGGTGACAAAATTTTATTTTGAAAAGATCAATCAATCGAAAAAATCGATTTATCGAAAAGATCTATTAATTGAAAAATCGATTTTTTCGAACAGATTGATCAATTGAAAAATCGATTTTTTCCAAAAAAATCGATCAAGTATTTTCGTAATTTAATGTGCGTATGCGTAGTAGCAATTTCATATCAATAAAAATCGATTTTACGATTTTTTATTAAAATTGAATTTTAATTTATTATTAAAATCAATGTTTTAATTCTTTATTAAAATAGTTTTTTGATCATTTATTAAAATCGATTTTTTGATACACTATTTTGATTTCATATTAAAAAATCTGATGTGGCCAGCACATTACCTTCCGTCAGTTCTATGTATTTTGTACAAATTTCATACGGAAAGTTCCTTGCTAAATTAAATATTCTATTTCTTGTACATTACCTTCCGGCAGTTGTATGTATTTTAGCAAATTTCATACAGAAAATTATTATTTTGTGACGTTTTCTATATACAGTGTAATGTATCTGCAGAAATAAAAGATTTATTATTATTATTTCTTGTACATTACCTTAAAGCAGTTGTATGTATTTTATACAAATTCCATACAGAAAGCAAAAGATTCTATACCTATTTCCAGTAAAATTATAAGACAAACACACTACGTCAATTTCACTTGACACTGACATCTTACAATCAAAATTTTCTTAATATAGTAGCTGTTTCCACAGCTATGGCTACTTTATGAAATTTAATTTTTTTATAATTTTTTAACTCTATATACATTTAATATTAGGTATAAAATGCAGTCAAATCGTATAGAAAATAAAATATTCTTTAATATTTATAATAACATTAAGTGTGAAAAAATGATATTTAACATAGTTTTTTCAAGAAAAACTGTTAAAATCTTCAAATGAGGGTACTTTCGGTTGTCCAATTCTAACCAAAATCTAATCAGCTCTTCGCATGGATGTAACGAAGAGAAATACGAAAGAATTATAATTTTTAGAATTGTAGTATGGAAGTTATCGTAGACGAAAATTTTGTTACACACACACACACACACACACACACACACACACACACACACACACACACGGACACGGACACACACACACACACACGGACACACATACATACATACATACACACACACACACACACACACACACACACACACACACACACACACACACACACACACACACACACACACAGACAGACATCATCGTAAAAATAGTAAAATCGTATTCTAGGGACCCTAAAACGTGCTTATTCATCAAAAACTCACCACCGAATTTTTTGACCAAAGACAATACCTTCCTTACCTAAAGGTGACGGAAGGTAAAAATATCGATCTTTTGCTGTTGATCGATCAAATCAATAGTAGCAAAAGATCGAAAATCGATTCCAAATTCCTAAGATCGCACAGCCCTAGTTAGAAGTGATAAGTGTAGACCCCTTCTGTAGTACTAGATGTATTGGAAATGAGTTGGGAGTACATCACAGCATTATACATAATATTTTAAAAAAATGTTCGTATAATTCTTATAAAATGCAGTGTCACAAGCAACTTTTCCCATGCGATGAAGAAAGTAAAAGAGAGTTTTACAAAGATATGCAGAACCAGGCTAATAATGATCAAACTTTTTTATCATCCATTTGTTTTACTGACGAATGCACTTTCACTTTAAACAATGAGCCAAATATCCAAAATACACATTGTTGGGCTATAGAAAATCCTAGAGTTAGTATTTCAACAAGGACACAATATCCTCAAAAAGTTAATATGTGGGCCGGAATTTTAGGTCACCACATAATTGGTCCTATTGAAATACGTAGCAATCTAAATACAGACAATTATGTGGAGATGCTGCAAAATGAAATTGGTCCTGAAATAGATAATGTTCTGCGTCTAGATCAAGAGGTCTGGTTCCAACACGATGGATGTCCTGCACACTATGGTAGGAACGTTAGACAATATTTGGATCTGGCATTTCCAGGGCACTGGATTGGACGAGGGGTACTATCAACTGGCCTGCTAATCTTCAGATCTTGCTCCATGTGACTTTTTTGTGGTGTCATTTAAAAAATCAAATTTATAAACAAAGGCACGAAAACATAAATGATTTAAGAGATGCTATATTTAATGAATGTCATCGTATAACTCAGCGGCAACTATTTAATGTACTAAGGTCGTTTTACAATAGATTAGGTTATTGTCTTTTCCAAAATGGTGCTGCATTTGAATATTTATTGTAACTATTATCTTTAAATTATAATTACTTGTTATTCGTTTATTAATTATAAAACTTTTCTTGCTTGAGCATATTTTGTTACGCAATATTAAATTTTTAATCAATTCATATTATTTAAACAAAACTGTTTTTTAACTGCATTTATAAATCTAATATTTCTATTATTGTCATAATTAAAGATATTTCTCCAAACCAAAGTGTCAGAAATGTCAAATAAGTTAATTTACGTTGCGATAGATAAAACGTCAAGCATTTATTTATTTTTTATTAAATTCCATGGCTGTCGATATTTTAACGTAATTGTCGACATTTTCGTATTTAATTTCTGTCGTTAGAAAGCATGTAAAGGTAACTCTGTTTGTTAAGATGCAGAATTTTATGCCCTAAAACTTTTATTTGACATGTTTTTGCTTAAAAGGCGAGCAGGAAACTGCAAAGAACTGATTTCCTATGTTAATCTTTTATGTACACCTTTAAGATAGACACACGGTAGATATGTTTTGATGTATCTAGTTTAGCAGTTACACCCTTATATATATATATATATATATATATATATATATATATATATATATATATATATATATATATATATATATATATATATATATATATATATATATATATATATATATATATATACCACACTATACAATCACGATTGTCTAAAATTTCAAGAAGATATAAATAATTTAGTTGAGTAGGCAAATAAAAGTTTACAAGAAATTGAAACACATACAACTTTGAATATAAGATAACTAATCATGTAAAGGATTTAGGTGTAATACTAAATAACAAGTTAATTTTTCACATTCACATCAACAATTTGTTAAAAAGGCTTACAACATGTTAGGCTTTTTAATATAAGAAATCTCTAATATTAGACATCTATCCATTAATTTAACATTGTACAACTCTCTAGTTAGAAGTTAACTGGAGGTTGTTTCTGCATGTTGGAAGCCACGGTATGATATTTATATAAATAGCATTGAAGCTATTCACGATTTTTTTTAAAATTTCTCAATCTTAAGTTTCCAACATAGAGTCGAAAATTGTTGTCATTAGAAAATGAAAGAGAGTTAAGCGACCTTATGTTCTTACATAAACTTTTTAACAGTGTTGACGATTCACCAGAATTATTATAATTTTATCTCAGAATTCCCAATTATGGTACTAAAACAAGAAATTTATTCAGTAATTCTTTCTGCCGTACTAATTCTATCCTAAATCCTCCCATCATAAGAATATCACACTTGTACAACTTCAATATGCCAGATTTATTTTTCACAAGTTTATAATGCGCCAAACGCTGACTTAAATTTGATTAGTTATGTTCCTCATTTATGGTTTGTCTCAAGATATTTGCAAATCTACCTGCCTTCGTAATGACGCGGTGCACCGCAAAACAACCTGGGATTTATAGTCTTATGCGTCAGGGGAGGATTAGCAAAATTTGGGAAAACGGTGATGCGGGACTTTATAAAATCCCGCTAATTAATATAACTGCATTTATTTACGATTTGTGAAAATTTTGTGTAATGTCATTCGAATGTAATTTGTTGACTTGTTCAATTGTGGTTGTAAGCAAATTCAGACGAAATTACAGAAAAAAAATGTGGCGACCATGGGACGAAGAAACTTTAGTTTTGTCGGATAAAGAGTGTTCTCACGAGACAAGTAGAAAACATAAACGTGCACACTTATCGGACTGCTGTAAACAAATTATTTTAAATGTATATAACTCTTTAAAAAATAGTGAAAGTGATAATACTCTCACTAAAAAAACGGCAGAATTAACTAATGTGAATTATGCCACTGTACGACGAATTGTTTTATATGGAGTTACATCAAAAAGACGAAGACGTGATTCCGGTAAAGTGCGAGTACTGAGTGAGTTTGAAATTGATGTCATCCGCCGGAAAATTTATACCATGTATGGAGAAAAAATTCTTCCGTCCGTAAGAACTTTGCATCAAAGATTAATTGATGACAAATGTGATATTAGTTGTTCTGTGGCAAGTTTACACAGAGTGCTCAAGAAAACTGGGTTTTCCTTCAAAACGATAGATAAAAGACAAGTTATAATGGAGTCCAGAAGAATTTGTGAGTGGAGGTATAATTATTTAAAAACGATTTTTAAATATCGTCAAGATAATAGATTAATAGTTTATCTTGACGAGACATGGTACGATTCTCACGACATTGTAAAAAAAAGTTGGACAGATGGAAGTACCAATTGTGCTGTGGATGTGCCAGTATCACGGGGAAATAGAATTATAATTCTGCTTGCGGGAAGTAAACAAGGATGGGTCAGTGAAACACTTCTGTTATCTGCCCGAAATGTGAAAGACTCTAGTTTGGATTATCATGACAACATGTCAGCAGATATGTTTTAAACTTTGTTTAAAGATAAACTCATTCCTAATTTACCCCCTAATAGTGTAATAGTAATGGATAATGCTAGTTACCATTCTCGTTTGGCTGTAGAAGTGCCAACTATGTCCAGTAATAAGTCAGAAATAAAAGAATATTTAATTAAAAATGATTTGTATTTTGAAGACTTATACTCCAAGAAACAACTTATGGAAGTCGTGAAAACTAAACCAGATGAAAACAATATGTATGCGACTTAATAGCTAAAGAATTTGGCCATAGTGTATTACGTTTACCGCCATATTATTGTGTACTGAATCCTATAGAACTAGTTTGGGCACAAATCAAATATTAGGAGAAAGAATAGTTCACCTTCCAGTTGTGCTTCAGTCATAGAATTAATCAAATGCGAAATTAATAATGTTCCTCAGAAAGATTGTCCAAACTGTATTAGACATGTAAAGGAAATTGAAAGCCAAACTGGAGTGTTAATACTATTGTAAATGACTTTGTAATACATGTAAATGATAGTGATAGTACTGATAGTGATGTAAGTAACGATAATAATAGTGACAAAAGCATACTTGTGGAATAATAATTTTCGTACATATGCAATATTTATATTTTTTTGTTAATATTAACAATTGTAGTACTACGTTACATGTAATTGAATTATAATTTTGTGCAAATTCTATTAAATATATGTGTTGATTACGTTTTATTTTATATTTGTTCTGTATTTCTTAAAATTCAAGTGAAACATTAAATTCCACAAAAATACTTCGTGTGCTGGATTTCAAATATTTTGTTACAACGCTGTCACATTACCCTTCAAGCCCATTTAAGAAGCCATCCGCTGCGTAAGTCGAAGCATGAACGTTTGCAAATATCTTGAGACAAACTATAATTATGTTTTGCTCTTCATATTATTTATTTTTTTAAACATTTCTTTATTTCTTAGTTTTTATATGTCATACTTTGATCATGTGTACTGTATGTAATGGTAACGCATGAGCTTCTCTCACGGTAGATGATCATACAGGTATTGCAATGATTTAAATGTCATAAGAACAAGAAAACTGATTCGAATTTGTTCGTTTTGATGAGCCGCTAATCGAACAATGCGTTGATTAACGTTTCTGCAACCGGGCATGAGTCTATAAAAGCACTGTTTATCACTTAAAATACGACGTTTAGAAGATCTATAAACGTACTACTTTTGGCGCCTTTCGTATTCTAGAGGTGGTAGTCATGACAGATGAATTACGTATAACCTCAAAATGGTAAGTTGTTTATGTTGAATAATTGATTTTTATCTTATCTCCAGGTGATAAGACTAGAAAGAAAAGGAATTTATAGCCATATCTGTGTTAGTTCAAAAAGAAGAATATGTGAAGTTAAAATCTAGAAAATTATTAAACAAGAAACAATGCGCTCAGATTTACTTTGTCAAAACAATTTAAACGGTAAGTTTTATTTATTATAATTTAATTTTATGGTAATATTGCAATTTTCAGCTGATTGTATTGTTATATCAGGCTGGTTTTAAAATGTATGGTGCACGTTAGTTGAAATGTTGACACTGTTAATTTGTAGCTACTTGCAAGCAAATATGAAAATTTTACGATCCATGATTTTCAGTTCCACGTCGAGACGAACTGTCGAATATTAAATTTTTAAATATGATTTAGACATAAGTGGCATATACAAATACAACACATGTTTTGTATTGAAGAATGTAAAAACAACTGTTGCTGTTATGTCTGCAAATGAGCAGTAGATGTGTTAAAATGGTGGAATGTAAAAGTGTAGATCAATAAATTGTTCATTAAAGTATTTCATTATTTAAATATTTTTATTTATGACAATAACTAACACGAAGCAGCGATCCCGATTCGTTATTTGATAAATTTACTTTTATTACAAGATATGTCAAATCAGGTGGTTCATTAATAAACCGGTGGAGTATTTTGTAAATATTAGTTTTCCTCTTCCATAATTATATATTGCTTGATACAATAATGTAAACAATCAGTCAGAATCACACAATACACAAACTGAAATTTTAATAGATAGCGGAAAACAAAACTGACAACAAAAATACTAAGACATATTTTTGAAAAGTCCTTTTATAAAAATCTAACTGTAAAATCACCTCAATACAAAAAATAGTATAAAAACATGTATCATAAGGCCTTTTAACGCACTCGTCTTTTGTAAAATTCACCTAGCGGCTCGTTTTCCAAACTTGGATTCGTATTTTAACAGATTGCCTTATGATACTTGTGTTTTAATGTACTAGTATCAAACCGTAGCTACCTATATAGGTGACTATGACCAAACAGTGCGCTTATAGATCTTCTAAGCGACGTGTTTTCAGTGATAAACAGTGTTTTTATAGCCTCATAAGAACACCGAAATAGAAAAACTTATTTTAGCATGTGAAAGAGTGAATCAATTACAAAATATTGTATTACTATACTTTCAAAAATATAACCTCACTTTTTATTTTTCACATCAAACATAACATTTCAAAATTCAAATGATAATATTTTGTGGACCAGAAAGTTAGTACCTATTATAATAATAATTTGACAAATAAAACAAGCAAAACAAAACAAAATAAAAAAGAAAAACGAAACAGACATACTGTTATATAAACAAGGATGGGTATACGGCCAGGCAAACGTCACGCTTTGTATTTCTGAAATGGTCTATTCATACAAATATTCCTATGAATCTTCAGGATAATATAGTCATTGCATTTTGTAAGCAAAAATGTAAGGATAATATTAGGAAATTAGACACAAAGACTTCCATTAATAATAATTTAAGAAATTATTTGTGATATAATTTTTACGATAATTAACTCACACAAATTGTCCTACGGGGCTTCAGTATAATATAGTTATTGCATTTGTTAGTAACAATATAGGAAGTATATCAAAAAGATATATAATAATAATAATTCATAATTTTATTTTGAATTTCGACCAAGACATAAATATCAAGTTTAAAGCAGTACCGTAAATTTAATAATATTGTTTTTATATTATTGTAATTTACACTTTTGATCCATCTATATATAGTTATTGTGTCTCTAAATTACAGTAATGCGTATATTATATATTTAATACAATTCATTACAACACACTTGGTCTTGGTAGCGCATCCATATGTTCAGCGTGAGACGGCTTCACAATTACTTGAATCTGCTAATCTCACCCTCATCTAAGATATAAGTTTTATTTAAATTTTGAGAAAAAATAGTAACTATACTTTCTCGAGATCTTGGTCCAATGAAAAATATACTATAATTAATTTTATTAAAACTTTACTTAACTATTCTAGAAAACATTCAATCAATAAAATTGTGTCAACAGAACTAAACTAATACTCTAAAAGAGATTTTAAAAGTTAAACTGTGGGCAAATTGGGTGCGGAAAATGAGAACTTAAACGCACCCACCTGTATTATTAAAAATAGTTAATTAAAACACGCAAACAATCGATGAAAAGGTTTCAACATTACTAAACTAATACTTTAAAACATAATTTTACAGTTAAACAAATGGTTGGTCAATTGGGTGCGGAAAATGAGAACTTAACAGCACCCATATGTATTATTTTACAATTAATTAAAATACGCAAACAATCGATGAAAAGTTTAAAACAATACTAAACTAATACTCCCAAACAGACTTTTATAGTTAAACAAACAGTGGGTCAATTGGGTGCGGAAAATGAGAATTTAGCCGTATCATCATTTAAAGATAATAAAAAAGGAAATAGAAAGTTTAAACAAATAAAATTATTTTAAAACATTAACAAACAAATGAGAAAGAAAACATTAACCTATTTAAACAAACATTATTGTATAAATGGTGGGCTAATGTGAAAATAGCCCCACCCACATATTTTTTAAAAAAAAAGGAAAAAAAAGTCGAACAATCAATTAAATATAGCAAACATTTGAAAACGCATCCAAATAAAGTAATTTATGTATAAAATATTGTTTGTTTGCTTGTGGGTTGGGTCAAGTTCACTGACGTAATTCCTGTTGTTCTTGCTTTTGGACAAGTGGAACGGCATTCTCCTGCAAATTCGGTTGAGGTACCATTTTCAGCATCAATTCCTTCGACAAATTTTGTGTGTGGATAACTTGCTGGGTTAAAGAATCCTTATTTCTTCTCCAACTTGCCTGAAACATTTTTCTACGAGAATCTATGCTTTTCATATGACTAAAAATACATAATTCATCGTATACTCCATTTTCATTACGGTATAAATCAACATTTAGGCGATTAATTACACCCAAATGATCTTTACAAGTTAAAATAAATGATAAAATATATTCTTTTATACTTATCTGCACTGAAGAAGATGATGATAACGACGAATCCATTTTATGATGAATATTTTCACTTGATAGACTTTTCACACAAAGTTGAAACTGCGTAGTAACTATTAACTGAAAACTGAAGTCAAATTTAAATTCACGATACGGCAAAAGAATTTGGAACGACGATCATAGAGAAGTTGTTTTATTGGTTCATTTTTAAATTATAGCCATCCTATTGGTCGGATGATTTCTTTGCGCACAAGTTTGATATGTATAAATATTGCTATATTCGTGTATAAAACATTTTTATGTAATGAAAATTATTTGTATAAATATATTTCAATTATGTTATTAATTCAAATTAAAAAATACAGTCGACGGTAATATCTCGTATCACGGAATACACATGAAACTAGTAATTCATTTTCGAATTTTTAAATATATCTCTGTTCTGATTCGCCAATATAAATTTAATTATAGCCAAAAGAATTTACTGAAATAAATAACGTTATTTTTCAAAATCAAAACGGCTACGCTCATTCAAATCACATATCGTTGTCAGCAATGGCTAGTGTAAGTTCAGTTACGATTTCAATTATTTATTTTTTTATGAAGAAGTCTAATATAAAGCAAATAATAAAATTTACAATTGGAGAAAGTTATTTTATATTAATGTAATTTATAAAGTAAGTGGTATGTATTCGCGACTAAAATTACCACCGCAGCGCTAGTGTGCTTTTCAATATGGCCGCTCAAAATCATACTGCTTGAATGACAGCTGCAAATATATATGATAAAATATCTGTTTTGTACGACGTTAATCGTAATATAATTTGTTATTTAAAGTGTTTTTTAGGTGAAAGGTACGTATTTATGGTTTATGAAAGTATATTTTATGATACAACATGTCATAACATTTTTATTTGCAGATAATCGTGAATATGTTTAAGGGAAAAGATCATCGATTAATATCGACGGAATTATTTTCTTATTTGCAAGCCACAAATACTTTAAGGAATTTTTTAGAAGGAGAAGAAGTGATAAATAGTTGTTTGGTGGTTTTATGATTTTGATGGCCAATTTATACAAACTTGCATTGTTTTATATAATTTATTTAATGTATCAGTAAATACATTTTTACAAGACGCCGCTGTTAATGATTTAAATAAAATTGATAAAACTACATAATTTAAATTTTGTTTTAATTTTATAAATGTGAAAATTATTCTTTCTTCAATATTTAGTTTTTTGGTACGCAAAGAAGGGAAAGTACTTTCAAGTGACAATGCAATAGATTCTAACATATTATAATTTGATATTCCTGTTAATGTATTTAATTTTGCATCGGAATCTATTAAGCTAACAAAAGACTGAAATATATCACCACTCTTCACTTGAACACCAATATTTACGGAATGCTTATAATTTATTAAATCTAATAATGTTTGTACGGCCACTAATTCTTTATTTGATAAAGTTTTATCTATTTTTCTAGTCTCAGTTTCTTCATAAACCAACTCATCGACATTGTAACTCTCTTCAAAACATTGTGTAGATGTAGATGGACTATCTACATTTGATGTATCACCACGAGGCTTGGTTCTGTATCTTGAAGTAGGTAGTCTTTCTAGTTTTTGTGGTAAATTCTGGCTTGGTGCTGCATTCGATTTCAATAATTTTTCTTTGTTGATACATCTAAAATAAGAAAAAACTTCGAAAGATACTCATATAAAATAATATGAAAATAAAGTACCTGGCAGAATGTAATCTTTCTTCTTGAAGTGCAGATTACAAATTCTCATATATTTGCTTACATGTTTACTGGTACGTATTTTCAATATCCAGGCTTTACGTTTATCAACAAGTTCTGTTTGTCCTAATTTATTTTGAATTTTAACCATCTTCTCCCCTACTCTTGGGAATAAATGAAAACTAAGATTTTTGTCTCTACTTTTTTTAGAAGAACAACCGTATACACAACAATTAGTGTTATCTGATTTTCTAGATTTTCTCGGTGAATTCATTATTTAACTTAATTTATCGTATGCCAACTGATTTGGTGTTCCACCTTAAAACAGTGATACAGGCTAGGTCGCTTAAAATATAATATTAGTACAAGTTTTAAATAATAATACATTTAATAAAATGTATATATATATATATATATATATATATATATATATATATATATATATATATATATATATATATATATAAATAAGTTTAATTACTTACCGAACAAAAACTGCAGAATATGCATATAATAACAACCAACAAATATATTCATCTACCACTATCTCAATAGGCTGGCTGAATCAGCTGAGAGCTGAGTATGATTTTGAGAATTTCCGATTTTCCTCGCTAGGTGGCTACGAGTTAATTTTAGTCGCGATGCACGCCAGAGCCAGTATATCTTATAGAGTACCGCATTCTAAATATTTGCCGCCATTTTTACTCCTAGCGTTCATGCGGTGTATACATACGAATAGCAAACACTATTAAAATAATAATTAATTAAGGACAAAAATGAGTAAAATTAAATGTAATAAAATATGTAATAATAATGTGTATATTTAATGATAAATTATAATAAAATTTATAAATACAATTTAATTATGAATTAAGGTAAAACATGCATCTAATTGAGCCTAAAGTTGGCGCGAGATCATTTTTATTGCATTTGAACACGATAATTTAGGAAAAAATTAAAAGTATTTATTTCCAAAAGCATTTTTTGAAAACTTCAGATTGAATTAGGCACATGTTTTACTTTAAACTTATTTATACTTTTTTTACTGCTATTCTCATACCAACACTACGGCTTCCACATTTGAAAGACTCATTCTTTGTACTAGTAAATTCAGAACAATGTTTTTTCAATAGAAAATATAATCTTGTTTTAAAATATGATTTTAAAACTTTTTCATAAATATTATGACATTTGGGAAATACATTAGTTGATGATTGGATGTAATTTGATGTTAAAGTTTTTAATGTTAATTTTTCGTCTATCAATTTTTTACTATGTTTTCTGAAGTAAACCTCTGCTTCTAATATAGTATCAAAAAGAGTTTTGGTAGCATATAAAAGCGAATTTTGTTTATAACATTTCAGATCTACTAATCGAGTAACGAAACTAATAGCCTGATCAGTACTATCAGTTATAACTGACTGCAAGCAAACCGCACAAGTTTTAAAATTATTTTTTATTTTCAATAAAACTGATCCTAATAAGTAATAAAGTGATTGCTGTTCAGGAATAGTAACAGAAATGTCATCATTAAAAATACATGTATCAAATATTTCCTCTTCGGCATCGTTTTCTTCCACTCGACTTTTATCTAGTTCTTTATTACATTTTAAAAACTCAATTAACTGCTCCGAATCAGAAATGCCATAACTGCCGTGTTTAGGTGGCGAAAAAAATTGGGAAATAGATATTAACCGCAATGCAGTTTTAAATTCTTTTGCATCTGGTATAGGGTTTCGGGATCGAACATTAGAAAATAAATTTTCTAGGGCGTCTTGCGTGAAGCGTCCTAACATTAAATACTTAAAATTGTTTTTATTTACAAATATATCCTGAATATGAAGAACTGTTTTTGTTGCCAAGATAACACCAGTTTGAAAAGGTTTCCAATGACCCTTTAAACCAACTTTAATATTTTCTATTATGAATATTACATCATTCAAAAATGAAATTGTGTCTTGATATTCTTCTTCATTGGAGTGACTTAAAGCTAATTTTGTGGAGCGACAATTCATTACACAAAACCACTTATGCATTATTTCAAAAAACCAGGCAGTTGTTACATGAATCTTGTCAATTTTATTTTGTTCAATTAACCACTTAATAGCTGCGGCAACGTCACGATTAACTAAAGCTAATGCATAACTGACATTCATTTTATCGAAATGACCAGGTTTTATAATACTATCTGTAAGACGCGGTGCTAGTTTTAATTCGCGTTTACTATCTTCAGCTATTAATATTTTCACAGATACTAGATTTATTTCGTTTGAAGGTAAATTGAAATGGTCAATTACATTCTGTGATAAATAAAATGAGTTGCCATCTGTCAAAGCAAGACGCAAATTTTTAAAAACGTGCGGTGAATCTGGCATGAAAAATAATTTGTCTTGTTCGTCATTGGAGCATGGATGAGTACAAAAATTTTTTGTTTTTGCATATCTGGAACAAGTTATGCCATTTAACCGCCACAATGCTTGATTTTGGGGACCCATATCAGAAACCACTGCACATATTTTAAGATTTATTGCATTGCACTTCACTATTATTTCAGTGATTATTTTATTAGCCTCGTTGGCATTGTACGAATTTCCTGTGTATTCATAAGCAATAGTTTGTTTCCAGCGAGTAGTTAAACCTGCAAGCATGAACACAAGAGCATGTGTTGCGATGTTGCTATTGGAGCAATTTTCTTTTGAAAGAGGAATTGTAAATTTTCCTAAAAATAATGAGCAGTTCTTTAGTCATTAGGCATTTACACAATAAATACTAATAGATACCTATAATTTTTCCTGTAGCGTTATCAAATTGCAATCCTTGTTTTAATGCCATTTCATCTACTAATAAGACAGCGTATCTTTCTTCAGGTTTCATGCATGCAATTTTTGATTGTAACAAGGGAAATAAATCATGTAATATACCAGATTGAAATTTAAAATCTTCAATACGTTTCTGCAGAGTACGTATAGAAGGAAGTGGATAATTTTGATGTCTCAATTCTTCATAACCCGATGTACCACATGATAAATATAACTTTAAACATTTTTTTACTGTATCGGTTTGCCATAGACGACCAGTCATACGTCCCCTTTTTAAGAAATCTATTTGGTCGTCGTTAAAAACATTTTGAATTTGTGTTTTTAGTGTTTCATTTTCTTTATTTAAAATTCTAACTTTTTTTTGGGCCAGTTGCAATGCTCTAGTCAATTCTAATATTTTTGGATCTACCTCTTCTACAACAGGTGTATCACATTCAGAATCTAATATATTTAAACCGTCAGTAGTGCCTTCCTCCATGAGTTCATCATTTTGACACAAATCTATTTAAAAATATAACAATAATAATAAAATGTAATTAAAATTCATACTTTTATGTTTACTTATTTCTGTTTCTGTAATGCATCTAACTGCTGGTGGCTTTCTTTTCTTTATAACTTTTTTATGAGCAAATATAGTAGGAACAGCATTCCAACGTAAAGGTCGTTTTTGGTCACTTCGATTATTCTCAAATTGATTGTGTTCAAAATGTTTCTATAAGTAAGAGAATGTAATTATATATGAATTGATAATAACACATTACGTTTTATTTTAATTTTTATTATTATATTAAATAGAAAATATAATAAAACTAACCTCACAAACGTATGCTCGTTTGGGCAGATTTTTTCTTTTTAAATTTATCATCCATTGCTTTGCTCTTTCTTTATTTTTCTGTCCTTGGGGTATTAGGAACAATCTAACACCCTTTTCCGATCTTTCACTGCAATTTACAGCGCAGCAACAAGGCATTTTCCATAAAAATAACCTAATAACTTATTGAAACACAACGTACACCAACAGATGACAGGAGTAAACATGGCCGCCTAGGCGGCATTTGCGACTTCAAAAGAATGCGGTACTCTATAAGATATACTGGCTCTGATGCACGCTAGTAGTCAGCGCCGACCTAGCGGACGATATTTGCACAACTAATAGGGCAGTCAAACGTCAAACACGGGAGAAAGGAGTAGCATTGTGAACTATACTAGTATATTAATTTATAATTATTAAATTATCGTTGTTTTAATAACAAAATGTTAGCTGCTAGAAAATCAAAAGTAATGTGTTGCGTCGTTGGATGCAATAATTCATATTGCAACACCAATAAAAATATAAAATTTTATTCTTTTCCACGAAAGTCGCATGAGCAAGAAAGACGTAAAGTATGGATACAACGAGTGCGACGAATTTCGTATGTATATGTTTTATTAATAATAATGTTTATATTAGTAATGGAATTGATATCTGTATACTTGAAAACAATTTTGTAGAGCAGACAAGAAACCCTGGGAACCTAAAGCTCATGACAGAATCTGCAGTGCTCATTTTATTGGAAATGAAAAGTCAAACCATTCTTTAAATCCATCATATCATCCAGCAATATTTCCTACAGTAAGAAAAACTCTACAGGCGTAAAAATGTAACCTCAAATTAATTTAAATTTTAGAAATATCGTACATCAGGAAATGTGACCCTTCAAACAAATAGATTTAAAAGAGCAGTTTGTAGATCTTCGACCAAAGCATGCAATTCTACTTCTACTAGTAAGTAAAATACTCATAAACTTAGAAGAACCACCAGAAACAGATTTTTCCAGCGTTAAAGATTTTTCTTGTCAAGCTGAAATGGACAACGAAAATATAAATTTCATCTTTGAATGTATATTTACGAAGGAATCTAATGAAATTTCTACCCAATGCAATATTCCAACATTTTTCCCAATGAAACCAACAAGTAACAAATGTGTCGGAAACAGTGACAAAATAGTCTGCGAAGGATTTCATGGCTACGAGTCTTTAAAAACAGACAATGAAATAAATAGTTTGTGTGGTGTACACATTTCAACATTTATGTTTTTATTATCGGCTCTAGAGTTAGTTCATAAGAACTGTAAATTATCAAAAGAAAATCAGTTTTTACTGTTTCTAATGAAAATTAAATTAGGTTTATCTAATAATGCACTAGGTGTACTATTTCATATTCATTCATTATCTGTTTCAAGAATTTTTCTCAGAATATTAAATGAATTCTCACAAACATTTAAACATGTAATTAAATGGCTAAATCGAGATGTAATTGATACTCTTTTTCCTCAAGCTTTTAAAATTCATTATCCAAAGTGTAGTGTAATAATAGATTGCACCGAGATAGAAATACAGTGTCCAAATCAAGTAGACCATAGAATATACACTTACTCAAACTACAAAGGCACTTAGATCTAAATTTTTGATTGGTATTGCACCACACGGATTTATTTCATTTGGATTTAAGGCTTACGGGGGACGATCTAGTGATTCCTTTATTACAAATGATTCAGGAATATTAGATACGTTAGAATCTGGAAAGATTGTTCTTGCCAATAAAGGATTCCCTCGAATTAAGTGTAAAAATAATGTCCTCGTTGTAATGCCACCGTTTGTTCATGGAGGAATCTTAACTTCCGAAGAAGTTGAAGATACGTACAATATAGCTAGTGTACGTATTCACGTAGAAAGATATATACAAAGAATTAAATTGCAAAATATTCTCAAAAAAATTCCAAGCTACCTATTTCCTTACGTAGATCAAATAATTTTAACATGTATTTTAACTAACTTTTAACCTAAAATAATAAAAGAGGACTGGGAAAGAGATGATGAATAACAAATTGTTTATAAATACAATTGTATTAATTAAAAATAATTAAAAAAATGTAATATAGTTATAATATGAATATTTCTTTGTTAGACATTATTTATACACAAATAGTGCAACATGTTTTCAGTATAATTTTTTTTTAATTTAAATAAAATTTGTTTTGTCCATGCATAATCAAATTCTACATTCAGTGTCACAAATGTAGAATCCATTGAGGAGAAAATGACAAAATCACATGACTGTATGTTTAATACAGCCATACATACTTGTACTTGGGCGTAATAAACACTTTTCTTTTTTAATTTTAAGATATCTTTATCTTCCCACAAATAAGGGCAGTTTTTAATCACTTCTGTAACTATAGCTGATTGACTTGAAACTTATTTGTTAATAATAAAGAAATATATCTGTGAAAAAAAGTTACCCATAACTGGACATTTAATTTCCAATAATTTAATTGGACTATCTCCGTCCATTACTAAACCATCAGGGGACACACCAAGCCATGTATCTCCCTGGCAAACCAGCAGTCCTATTTCCTTTACAACTACATTAAATTTTCTACAAAAAATTTATCCGTTATAATAACTTGTTTTTCCGTTACTTATCACTTAATTCACGCGTGCTTCTCGCTTATTCAAATCTCTTGAACCCTGTGAAAACTGAAGCAAGAAATGTGCAAATCGCCTATACAAACCTCAAACTTATATAGAAAGGCGAAGAATCACATGCACCTATACTTGTCACTTTTTACAGAATGTCTTTTATTTCTAACATCACTATAGAAAATATTATGATCCGAAATATTTTTAACCGCCAATTTTAATGTTCAAGTATAGTGTTCAAACAACAAATACTACTCTATTTACAATTGTTTAACAAAAATCAAATAATTTTTTTATTTATTTAGATTGCTTCATCGATTTTTCAATAGATGTCACTTTTACTAAGTTCTAATTCTAAACGCTATTTCAGATTTAAAACCGGTAGTTTTAAGATGCTCCAACCGATTACTATTTGTAATGACTAATTCTAGTTTATAATTCAGTAGCTTTGAACGCAGCTTTAGTGTTAGAACAAACTAATAATAAGTGATAATAAAACAATAACAATATTAGTATTAATAAACGATAATAGTGTTAGGTTATTAAAACGAATACTATATCGTATTTAAGAACAGTTGCATGATTAGGTTAATTGGATAATTCATTGTTAAGGTTTTAATTATTTATTCATTGTTAGGTTAAGACGTTCATATGATAAGTTTTAAATAAATATACTGTTGTCATTAAGACTCGGCAGCATATAAATACTTATTTGTTAGCAAACTCAAGACCCAGATATTTATTATCATCACAGATTAAGTATATGACTTCAAATCCTTATTTTTAAATTAACAGGTTAAACGCCATGGTGGTCACTGGTTTCCGTTAAGCCTCCTTCCTATATAGCCATGGCAGACACTGGTGTCCGCCCTACCCTTGAATATTTGTCGATCCGGCCTGGTCAAGCAGACATTCTCTTACGAGATTCATCATGGTATCGTGTCCGCTATGGCCCTGCACAATCGAGCTCTGGTATCAGGCTTTTTGTAGCAATAGTTTTAAGTCAGAAAAAAAATTTCATTGAAAAATCACATCAAATGATTACAACCAAAATAAAAGGCTAAGAAATTAAGTAATACGAAAAATATATAAAAATACTGTTGAAATGTAGCAAAAATTTCTCATATTTTATGAAAATTATTGAAACATTCATGGCAGAATCGTGGATTGCATTCGCATTGTAGGCTCTACTTGTATGTTATAACTTTCTTGACCTTCTTTTTCTGAATTAGGCCGTCCGTCTTTTTCTTATAATATCCTTTGCAGTACCTTCGATTTTCACGTGCTTTGCAATCAAGTTTTGTAAATTAGTGTGTTCAAATTTTGATATGCTGAACTTCTTGTTGGTCTTCGAATTTCAGTAAACCCTCAACAACTGATAAGCGAAAATCAGTTATTGAAATATTGCTCTGTTCCACCAATTTGAATATAAAATTAGAATTAACCACTGAAATTCCTAATAGTATCTCAGTTTCCGCGTCGTTGAATTTCTACCGTCTGGTTAGTATGGCAAGTCGATAAAACTAAGACATCTCGTTTATCGCGCCATTTGAGGACACATGCTCCACTCTCATTTTATTGAGCAAAAATTTCTCCTTTTTTAGTTTGTTCGTGGCAACTTCAGTCTGGTTTCCTTTGTGGTTAGCTCACAAGGTCCCTAAACAGTGAGTTTTTTTTTTATCCAAGAGTATGTGTGCAAGTTGAAGACTGGTGTACCAGTTATCAGTGATACAAATTCTTCCACTTCGTAGAAGTTCTTTCGCTAGTGGAAACTACTAAAGAATTGTCAGCTGTTTTTTCTTGCCCAGCGTATAGTGACATTTATCGTATATCCATTATTGCAGCATAATTTGAAGAGTTTTATACTGTATTTATGTTTTTTGTTGACTATACTGTTTGAATAATAATCTGCCCCGGAAAGGCACCATCTAGGCCACACGAGAATACAGGCCTGAATGCTTATTCCTGCTCAATGCGTCACGTCAAACTTTGAGGCTAGCGTACTAGTCGAGCCCTCTAAAAACAGTTGAACTACAGCAGTCATTGAGAGTGGACGCACGGCACCAACGCAGCACGGAACGTCAAATTTCGACTGTTTTTCGTTAAAGGATATTGCAAAAATGGATTTGAAATGCTGTATGCCAATGTACTGAAGCAATTACGGTAACCCGGCTAAATTGATATACCTAACATTAGAGAAATTAGAAGCTAAACAAGTTTTCCTAATATATGGTGAATGTATATTATGTAGATCATCAAATTTGGTTGTTATGAAAATTTGTTGAGGGATATTTAGCAAAATGTTACTAAATAATTATAGAAAAAACTGTAAAGAACAAATTTGTAATAAAAAGCAGTTAAATTAAAAAATAGCGAGTACCTGAATGTATTTTATTCCATCATTATCATATTATGTTCTGTTATATTATTTTCATTTGTTAGCTCCACATCTAAAGATTTATTAATGTTATTATTATTTCTATTATTTTTATATCTTGTATTATTTAAACAACAATAAATAATTTAAAGTAAAACAATAGTTTATTCGTATATTTAGGCCATTTTTAATTAATTTTTTATTTAATTTGTTTAGTTATGTACATAAAATAGTTATTATATAATATTTGAATAGTTATTTACGAGTTGTATATCTTCATAAATCATATTTTACAATCCTATTTGTTTAAAATTCTGTATATTTCCTGTGCTTACACTACTGTTGTTCGAGGCGTGGCTTGACAGCAAGAGGCTGGCTGTGACGTCACGAATTGAGCATTCAGGCCTGTATTTTCGTGTGGCCTCGGCACCATGCTCTCGTCTATATAAAATGTTTGCCAGGTGTGTATATGTTTTGGAATTTTTTTATAATCATGTCTAGAAGCGGTTGAATTTTATATAGACGGTTTCCTTCAGGACATTTTTCGTTGTCTGAAAAGTGAAGCATTTTTAGTCAAAGTTCGATTCTATTACGACTCTTAACATTGTGGGTAACATCTGTTTTCAAAATCCATTTATGGAACTAATAATCTCGAATGAAATTCATTCGAACAATTTCCATGTAACATATGAGCCCTATGAGATGTATAATTTCTGCTCGAGTGGTTGCTCCCATTTTTGTACACGGACACTGTTGGAAATAGTAATTCTAATCAAAATCAACTGTGTTGCAGAAATATTTGTTTGATTCACTATTTCATCAATTATGTCAAAATCCACAAAAGCGAAATAATAGTCACGTGAACCGTGACCTAATGCGGCGTGCCATTCTGGTTTTGTTTGATTCACTATTTCATCAATTATGTCAAAATCCACAAAAGCGAAATAATAGTCACGTGAACCGTGACCTAATGCGGCGTGCCATTCTGGTTTTGTTCTACCCTTAAAATTTTAATCGAAATGCAGATATTTTTCCTCTGGAGAAGCCCAAACTGATTTCGATGAAACATATAACGATTGTTCTGTTTTTCACCTTTCACCGCATGACCTGCATTTTCGAGCTTTACTTCATTTTTACTTCCGGCTCTCTCTTCAGCATCATTTTCATCCTTTTCTTTATTAGACACATCCAAAATTCTACACCGTTTGCTTTGAAAGATGTGGGAGAGTTCAGGTGTATTTTCATTTTGTAATTAAGTACGCTTTTGTTTGTAAAGAGATTCCAGAGTTTCACAATTACTTTCATAAGTCACATCACTGCTCCCTGAAGGTATGAATACGAGATCATTATCTGAGCAATCCGAATAAGGTTCACTTGGCGAGGCATCCTCTGTAAAACATTAGGAATAAAGTATTTGTTGAATAATTACTACCGAAAACTTATCGTCGAAATCCAGTTTTTGCTCTCAAGCTAATTGCAACTTGTGTTTTCCACGGCTATTCATTATTATAATACGAAAACAGTCATCTTTACTATTGTTCGCAACTGCGCTTATTTCAAGCCTAAACTTGCAAATAAAATCGGCGGTCACTTAGTAAAACATCGTGCCCTCGGATTTGGGTGTTCTGGCACTCAATTCTCGAGATTATACGAGCAGATTCGAATACGAACGCGTTCGCATAAAAATTTCCGTGTAAGAACCATTACACGTATTCTTCAGTAAGAAAATCTACGAATAATATAAAATAAAAAAATATATCATCACGGCATATTACCCATTGCTGGGTGTGCCAATCTGCTTTGTACGCAGATATCGGTAATGATGATGACATATTTGTACCGTGCGGGCGTTTACCAGGCGTCACCTCACGGGCACTCATTGCTGGCGTGGAGAGTGCACCACAGGGGTCAATTTTGTGTCATTTAAAATTCGAAATATTTGTCGTCGGTCGGGATCGAACCCGGTTCCCCAGATTCGCGATTAGACACTCAGGCACGCGGCCACGAAACCCCATATACGAATAATCTTATGCGAATATTCCTCACAGTGATACCAATTGTATAATAACTTTAACTTGTGTAATAACTTGAAATTAATTATGTAAAATACCCATATATTTAAGAACAAATATTTTTGTTTTGGTTTACAGGACGTTATTTATATGTAAAATACATATTTACAATATATATATATATATATATATATATATATATATATATATATATATATATATATATATATATATATATATATATATATATATATATTGTGACAGAATAGAACGGCTACTTACCGTATCACACAAAAGTTGATGCGTCGGAGCTCACGGGTTGTAGCGGTGGCAAAGGTCGGGGTTTGATTAATAAGTTTGTGGTTGATAGTAGCCCAACTTCAAAAAGGCCAATGCCTGTGCAAAATTTTGAAATACCACAGTTATTTTTCAGGCGCCAACACCTTGAGAGGTGTACTCGAGAAAGGAACACAAAACAAATAAAATGAAATGTTCAATTTTGATAAGTTACACACCCAAATATAGGTTATTAACATGAAAAGTATAATTTTAAAGTTTACCGAAATATAAAAGAAATACTAACAAACTCCGTCGGCGGTACAGGACGTCTCTAGCTACTGCTGGGGGAACACTATGTTGGAGGACTGATCCCTTGACCCAACATGAACGACTATCTGCGCTAGCCCCTGTTCTGGGTGACTGGACCACGAAGAAAAAGCTCCGGGTACGAGCAGCAACGGACTGGTGGTAGACCTCGAGCGCTGGTTCGGTGAAATGTTGTTACACCCTGCAGTGGTGTTCGTCTGCTCTACCGGTATATGTAAGTACTGCGAGGTACAGTAGCAGGCCCTGGTGGATCGCTGGCGGAGCTGGTGTCCGACTCCTTGAATCGCCTCCCTCCGGGTGGCAGGTCTAGGCCAAGGGACAGTCGCAACCAACACAGCCGCTACTTTCCCTACAAAAAATAATCTCCGCAGTACTACGTACTCACCAGAAACCAGAAGGGTTTGGATACTCTACAAAGGATCATACAAAAATAAATCCGACTCCTGCACTCCGTCCAGAAATTACAAAGAGAGAATTTTACAAAAAAATTAAATATGACCTTGAATTTAACAAAAAAATCCCTAAGTTGCTGAAACAAGTTAGTGAATGAATCAAAATACAGCACAAGGGCAAAACGTCACAATGCTAGGAAAAGGGCTCAGGGTGACTGCAGTCCAAAAGAAAATTTAATAATAGCGCAACTACAAAAAATTAACCCAAAAAATTTAAATTGGAAATACTAAAAATTTTAACAACCCGGCGCTAAACTAAATTTTAAATCCTGGAGGACTAATCTCCCACGCGGCGGGTAGCAAATCAACAATATAACTAACACCCAAAATTTGGATTTGCCAAAAAAAGACAAAAAATGGCGCGGAGAAAAAAAATCCGGTTTCCTAATCGAAAACAAGTTCCAAGCGTGATCCTGCAGGATTATACGAAAAATGGTCGCAACACCCACCACTCACTCACCCACACATACGCAGGATAAGGAAAGTTAAGCAGAACTACTACACAAAAAATTAACAAAATGAAGGGGTTCGATGACCCGGGGGAAAACTAGAGCTATAAGGTTGATAGCTCGGGCTACGTTAAGCAGAAATACTAGATAATAAAGTACACAAAAGTCATAAAATTTTTGCAAAAAAAATCACTAAATCCAAAAGAAAAATCTATAAGAATTTTGAAGATTCAGTGGCATGGTGGTGAGAGATACGAGTTCGTAAACTCAGCTTAAATCACAACTACAAAACTTTAATAATTGTAATAAATTTAAAAATAAAATGTTCAATTCTCTGAGTAAAAGAAACCCAACTGTCAATGGTAGTTACTCGATACAAATGCACTGTCCTCGGCTGCATAAGGCAATACGTGGGTGGTACAAACAATGAAACTTTACCAAATCTAAATCATCCAAATAACCAAAAAATTTAATAAAGTTCGAGTAACTCACCACTAGCAGCCGTAGCAAGGCCTCAACCCAAACTTGAAACATGAGAAATTTGGAAAACTAAAAGAGAAATCACGTCTCGCACCACAACGCACTGACTGTAGGCCTAACTGCCTGCCAAAATAAAGGTCTGAAAGTCGAAAACTACAAGCTCTAAGAGAAGAGACGGAAATGCCGGTGCATTCCTCTTATATGCAAATAATTACAGCACCTCTACTGTCAAATATGCCAAAACTGAATACGGCGGAAATAACTTTTCAAACTTTTGGCGTAAGTTCGCGCAACAGTGATAAGTCACTATTCGATTTTCAAAGACGAATAAGCAGTAGTAAGAACTGAATTAAAATCAAATGGGGCAAACTTTTTGAACAAAAAAAATAAAATATTGTTTCACTGACAGCGCCGCGTGAAGCTAGCAGAGTTAAGCCTGATTTATAGATTGCACAGAATAGAATGGAATAGAATAGAATAAGGAATGGAATAGAATAGGAATAGAAATTTTTAAGACCGTTTATAGATTGCACAGAAAAGAATGGTTTGGAATAGAATGACGTCATGTTCACACTAATCAACTATATTCATTGCTGTTTTTTTCTCTTACTGCTGTTAACTTCATCGACAATCGAGTGTTATTGTTTGTTTTTGGTTAGATTTTGTATTTGTTGAAATGGAGAGAGAATTATTGGTGCTTGGTAACAAAATAGGAAATCCGCGAAGACGTCGTCGTCGTTGGCGGATTCGCCAGATTAATAAAATTAGAGGGAGGAGCGGCTTTTTTAAAAAGTATTTCAAAAAAATGAAAAATGACGACTGCGAGCAATTTTCTAAATACACCCGCATGACACGTTTGAGAAGTTAGCGTACCCACAATAGCCCACACAGTTGAAAACTAACTTAATCGTTTGTTTTGCGTTAGTTGAGGTTAGTTTTGCAAAAAATTACGATTGTTTCAAAAGACTAGTATTTTTTTTAAAAAAAACTATTTGGGTGGGCTAATTTCACAATAACCCAACCCATCACTCAAATGTCGAAAAAAAAACCATAAATATATTGTAATTGATTAGTTGGTGTTAGTTGTGATACGTATTACGTTAGTTTTATTATAGTAGTCTAGTAAATTTAGATCGAGTGGGTGGGCCAAATATACAGTTCCCCAGCCCATTGCAAGATCTCACGCGCACATTATGCATATATGGTCTACATGGTTAGTTGAGGTTAGTTTTGCAAAAAAATCCGATTGTTTCAAAAGTCTAGTATATTTAAAAAAAAAAAACTATTTGGGTGGGCTAGTTTCACAATAACCCAATGCATCACTCGAATGTCCGAAAAAAACCATAAATATATTGTAATTGATTAGTTGGTGTTAGTTGTGATACATATTACGTTAGTTTTGTTATAGTAGTCTAGTAAATTTAGATCGAGTGGGTGGGCGAAATATACAGTTCCCCAGCCCATTGCAAGATTTCACGCGCACGTTTTGCATATATGGTCTACCTGGTTAGTTGAGGATAGTTTTGACGAAAAACGTGTTAGTTGAGCTACCACATGCGCACCTGGATCACACATCCTGTTAAGTGCACGGATTTACCAGAATAAACTTAAATTTACTTTTACAGGCCAAAACAAAAATCATCTGCTATACTCAGCACGTAAGTTTCCATCTAACATAAAATAAAAATATAGTTGTAAAATACCTACCTATTTTCAGTTTAATATAGCATTTCTGTGATCACTAAAATTCTAAGAACTTTATGGACATCCGTCTTTCTGTCAAATTGATAGCATTCAAATATTATTCATTGATTGTTTGTTTTAAAACTTAAAAACCATAAATTTTGATTTCTTCATGGTTCCAGGTAAAATTATATTTAAGTACTTAAAAAAATGTATTTCTTCATTAATAGGAAACACAGAACTTACTGTCGGGAAAATAAGTATAGTCAATTTTTTTAAAGTTATCTATTTAGGGCTTGAATACAGCTGTCGCCGTTTACCCTTCCAACCGGGCTCACCGAGCCGCAGTGTTTTATCACTGCCGTACTGCCGGTTAGATTTCAGCCATTGCTACATTTATTTAAGATGTATAAGTGGCCAGCTTATAGCATCCGAGTGTGATAAATACAAGTAGCTGTATTTTTATTTTTTACGACAAATCACACATTGTCGGTCGACGGGAATCGAACGCACGGACCATGGTTCGGGTGACGTCACTGCGAGTTACGAGATGTGCGCTAACTCGCTCAGCCACCAAGCCGACTTTTTTTATAGTTATAACTTGTTTAAAAAATATCAAAAAAACTCTGAACTGCAAACTATTGTTTGTCCACGTTACTAGTTTAGAATTTTTAAACACATTACTGTAGAAATAACAACAATTTCCAGCAAAAATGAACTAATATTGTAGTATATTTTAAAAACTGTTAAAATTATTGACGTGTGATATATAATACAAAATATTATTTATTTTAATAGCACTTCCGGTTGACATATTTTCATCAAAATCTTATAATGCAAAGTATTGGAATTTTATGTTGAGTAAAATTTGAAATAATTATTTATTTATAAACTAGTTATATGCAATTATAATTAACGAATTAATAATAAATAACGTACAGGAGGTAATGTACTCTTATCCTGTTCAATATCATGGCTTAATTTTCTGCCGGACACTTTTTATTTTAAAAAAAACCGTTTTCCCGTGTTAAACGCCTATGTGAAGGTTTGCTTGGGACATACGGTATGTAATTAATAGTCAAATTTTTCAAAATCTTGTAAAATAATAATCAGTTAACTAAAAGTGAAACCAGCCAAAATCTTAAACCTAAAAAAATCTTTTTCACCAAGAGAAAATGTAGTAAATCAGATCATGCAACTAATAAAATTTATTATCTAAGTAATAAGTCAGATTCTGGAAAAATAATAATTTGTCAAAAATATAAACATAACGTATAATTCATAAATCATAATAATAATTATAAATACGCTTGTACACAACTTAATCCCTACGATGTGAGACTATTGTCTTAAGATGTTATTTCTTTTAAATATAAAAATAAAATAAAAAGGTAATTAACCAAAGGCTAACAATTATTTAGTCTAAAGCCTAAACCTGAATGAATCACCGAGCACATTTTGCATGCCTTATATTGAAACATACACCACGAGGTGTGGGCACACTCTCTCAGAATCACGGCATACCACAACATCTTTAGACAGGTCGTCGAAAACCTCCCACAAGTCTGGTGGCCGCAAAGTGAATGCCACGTAGTGGTCTGATCGATGTGCCACCAAACCAACTAGCTGGTATCTCTTTCCGGTTAAATGGAGTCTCACTGGAAATTCGCGTAGCTCATGAGGGCGGTTGTGTGTAGTTGTATCAAACAGCTTTCCAACATCTGGGGTAGCCAGAATATCTATGTCCACCACAAGGTAAGTACCAAGATTGCAAGTAAGTGTTGCGCTGTTGAGACATTTGCGCCCGCATTTTTCTACAACTGATGTTTTATCATTTGTTTGCACGACTTGGAGTGATGCAAGGATTACCTTCTCAAGGGCACCAAGTCCCTCTTTCAGAAGAATTTTAGAGTTGATTTCCAAGACATCGTAAGTTTTACGTTTTGGCTTAGGACAATTCGTGTTTTGGCAATCTCGAAAAATTTCGACGCAGCATTCACCTGCCAACAGATTTCTGGCAAGAGCTGGGGCATTTCCAAAACAATTGTACTCAAGGCTTACAAGACTTTTTTTGTTGTTGTTTTTATTTTTGGAAGTTGCAGGACTCCAACAGGTTCCAGTATCCTAGACAGAATTTCTGCCCTCAACACTAGAGTTGATTTCACGGCACCATCCACTGCCAAACTTCTCGCTATCTGTATAAAACTGTTCAGAGATCCGTCCATTAATTCTCTACACTCAGCGTACAATATGTACATCTCTGCCATAACTTGGCAAATTGAGTCAAATGCACAAGAATTTTTTATTAGAATTCTAGATCCAGCACCTACTGTCCCAAACCCAGTGAGATTTCCATTGTGTAGTAATCTTTTTGATGGCTGCTTTAGTCTGTTAGCATGGATTGCGGCTTCAAACTGAGGCGCAGGAGTGAGGTATTTCGACTTTCGGCGAGGTCCTCGTTTGGCTAAACCCCGCCAGTTTTCAATAGCGTTGAGGTCACATGAAGCTACTTCGAGGGTATCACTCGATTCAGAGGATGTAAATTCTTCCTCAACGTGTTTTAAATATTTTTCTTCTAATGGTCTTTTCCTCTTACGGTTATCCATATCTTCCTCACTCAAACTTATGTCACTCTGCTTCTCTGTTTGACTGTTGCAGCTATCTCGTATCTCCAGCACATCCTTTTCTCCTATATTACCGTTTTTTATAAGATCTCCCAGATCGTCAATATTAGAACTGCTTTCTTTGCTTGCAGATTTGTTTTTACATTTTCCAATGTTTCGGTTTACCTCATACGTCCTCTTTGTTTTTGTAAGGGGTATGTTTGTATTATTTTTTATTCCGTTCGCAGTTCCAGCTAATCTACAAGATCCTTCAATAGATTCTAGATGCGTTGCAACGAACTTATCGATGCGAAGAGGCCTAGCAGTTCCTTTCAGGATGTTTCGTTTAATGTCTGCGAAATCGCTTTCGACTGAAGCTGAAGAAGCAGTTAGCTTGGGCGACTGGAAGCCGTTGACTAAGACTGCTGACCACAACAGAAATTCTTTTGAAAGCCTTATCAGTTCTTCCGCGAAACTTGGACAATAGTAAGGATTCAACCTCCCCGCGCCTTCTTGAGGTATTCTTTTTTGAACAGCTTTTAAAACTCCACTAAGCCACTCTGAAATATTTTTATTACATCCCGTACTCATTTCTTTATCAGGATCATCGCTGTCAGAAAAGGAAACTTCATTTTTTTGTTCTTCATCGTTGACAGGTTCGTTAATTACTATCTGTTCATTTTTTATTTTTTTCGCTAGGTACTCAAGGCATTTTTCCATGGGAAGAGGTGAATCATTTTCACATTGTCCATCATTTGGGGATAGAGCCATAGTGAGGACGTGAAACAATAAGTCATGGAACTCATCTAGTGAGGTTGCTTTAATGAGGACGCCTAGACATCTGAGATAAAAATCTCGCAGGCGCTTTCTATCCTTGTCTTGCCAGAGCTTCCATTTCATTGCAGCGTTAAGAAAGTGTGCAACATCTAGACGTAGATAACAAGGTGGTAGAGTGTCACATTGTCCAGTCAAAAACATGAAACACCTCTCCAAGTATGCTTGTAGATCTGATGAACGACCAAAAGACCTTGCCACTGCACTTTTCAGTGCTGCAGAGTTGTCCACAATTATTTCCCGTGGGCAAGGTGCACCATTTCTCTCCCATTCATTAAGCCAATAAAGGATAGAGTTCGCATCTTGCTTCTCTGATAGCATTTGGCATACTGGAAGCTGAATGTTACCGGTGTTCATAACAAGTTCGTACAAAAAAATGTGGCCAGATAAGCCATGGACACGCATTAACTTTCTTACTAGACATCCTGTGGCATCTAGAGATAGTACGACATAACTCTGCTTCCAGTATGATTTGTATATTAACATTTGTGCTGGTGTATAGTAGTGTACTATCACCTTGTCCAGAGAGATGTCGTGTATACTGCCAGCGTAAGGTTCTGAATGTTTCATAATGCTAAGACTTACTATTGAATTGGCGCCATGTACAACTTTAAGAGTATTGTCGCGTTGTTCCTGTTTTGCCTTCCTAAGCACAGCTGACTTAAACAGGTGCGGTGATTCTACATCCCCTTGGTCCATCAGCGATTTTGCTTGATGTCTCCTGTATACAGCAGCTGAAGCATTTTTTAGGTGAACGCCACCAATAATTTGTCTTCTTTTTCCTGCAAGATGTCTTTTGGTCTCATGTAATATTCCTCGAGTGTCATTGGCTCGCCATTCCATTTGCACGTCATTTCCAGAAGTTGGTTCTTCCAGTATTCGTCCCTGACCAAAAGCACCACATTCTTTGCATTGTGCCTTCATCTTCACATACTCTTCTCTGTTGTACTCATCAGAATATACTGTAGCTCTTTTGAAGCTGTATGGACATGGAATTTTGTGTTGCTGCCACAACAGATCAATGATAAGAGGCGATTATTCTAGAGGTGGTAGCACTTTGTAGCTTCGCTTCGTTCCCCTGTCATTTCTTTTGTATAATTTTTCTTTGGGCTTTATTGTCTCCCAATCTTGTGAAGGAATGATAATGATAAATGTTCTTTCTGGCTTAAGTTTTCTTTCCAAATTGTTTTTGCTGAAACTTGAGGGAGAATCGGAGGTGTCGTCTTGAGAATCACTATCACTATCACGCAAGGGACATGCTGGAGGAGATGGAATTCCGCGTTGTTCTCGCAGTTCTGTATAAGTGTTGTATCTATTATCATGGACGTACTGGTAAATATAAGTGGGTGTCACTTTATTATCAACAGAATTGTTTATTGCAGACCAAACTGGATTCGTAGGACCTGGAATTCTACCGTCTAAATCTATGACCCCAACCGCGGCGAAGATGGCGGCCTTCAAAACATTGTGCGGTACCGATGGTGCTTTAGGCATCTGGAAATCGATATGGACGTTAAAGGCCTAAACCTTGTGATTTTTGGTAGATGAAAACTTATGTACATGAGACCCTCTTCTTTTTCAAAAAAAAGTGGAGCCACCCTCGCAGGGTACCTATCAAATTATATAGCATAAAATCTCTACCGAAAAGCCATTATCAATTTTTATGTAAGTCTTATGGTTTACAAGAAAATCGATAAAATATATCGTCATAATACAATCCTTATAAATATAAATTCATAATTTCGCTTTAATTCAATATAAGTTAAATTATTTTTAAAATTTTCCAAGTCCTGGTTTAGCTAGACCTAAAAATTTCTAAATAATAGTTATTTATTACGAGTGTGGAATGTATAATTTACTATAGTAACTAATATATATATTCCACAAGAACGTTTTATCCAACACAGAGTCCAATATCATTTTAATAGTTATTTAACTATCAAGTGTGTTAATGTGGGTGATTAATGATTGAGACATTTTAACGTGTTCGCTACGCTCAGACGTTAATTGTTGAGGTCATTAATCGCCAATTAACACACGTGTTAGTTACAATATTTTTCAGTTGACCGCATTTTACTGAATTGTAAAATTTAATTTTATTCTATAACAAAAAATGTTCGGTTAGTAACGTCTGACACATAAGTTTGTTCAGCAACGATATGTGGTATCTATGGTTACGTACAAAAATCGTTTATTAATGAATGATTTCCTATACATTAATATAACCTATTAATACACGGTCAACTGAAAAATTTCTTAAAAGTACTTAAGAGTTGTCCACAAAAATGAAAAAAATATCATAGTATTCACTGAATATTTTAAGATGAATCACGCTGTCATCTGTCATTGTTTGACATTTCAATGTACATCTTTGAATTGATTTTTTATTGAAATAGTACAAGTTATTGTACAATAAAACTGTATGTCAACATAAATGTAAACTTAAATTTAAATAAATAACGAACATTTAAAAAAAATCGCAGATATCAATAATAATTCCTCCGTGACTTCTCAATTATTCTCTCACATTACTTATTTCAAATAACCATAGTAATCAATATATTAGGCGGTGCGGTGTTGGATAAAGAATTTTATTAGTTTAAATATTGAAAATAATTTTCAGAACTTATAACTTTAAATAAAATAATACTTGTGTTTAGTTCCGTAAATTTTATTTCAAAATACGAAGTTTCGGTAGCACAGTGCTAACTTCTTCGGGCAATGTCATAAATTAGTTAATTGATTTTATTGTGTGTTGTATTTTTTACATTTAGTCAACTGTAATTTCTAAATAGTTTGAAATATTGAGCTCTGGCTTGCGGCATAGTGTTTTTTGAACATTGCTGTAACAGGTACAATGTGGAACAAAATGTAGAAAGCCTTATTTGCATTAATTTTTCTTTGTGAAATTTTAGTATTTTTTTGTAATTTATTGAATTTAATCAGTTTTAAATTTGAACTTCCGTTTGCAGCATTTCTCTGTACTTTTCTGCTCTCAGTCGTGAATGAAAAATTACAGTTGATTAAATTCAATACATTTCAATAAAACTAAAATTACCCTTATAGATAATTTTAAATTCTTATGCTTATAAGTTCTTTTTAAATGTTTTTCTATTATGTGTATAATAAAAATGGTTAAACTTAATGCTTTAAACAGGAGCTTGATACTTTGATCACTTTAAAAATTAGAGTCGATTAAACAAAAAAAAAAAAAAAATCTGATGAGGCCAGCACATAAGACACAACCTCTCGCCAGATATTTTACCTGGTTGTACGCATGAAACGAAAATAGTACATTAAGATACAAGTTTCATAAGACATGATTTTAGCGCACGCGTCTTTCTTAGAAACGAGAGGCTTGCCGCGAGTTTTCTAAGAGGACAAGGGCGCTGAAATGTCTTATGAAACGTGTATTTCATAGTATTTTTTCTATTTTGGCCATTTTTTTAAAAAAATACATTATTTCATGTTCAGGAATTTCTATTTCGGTTCTTTAATGTGTACTTTATGAAACTAATTTGGATGTCATAATGAAGTACTTTATGACACCCAAATGGGTTTCATAAAGTACACATTAAAGCACCAAAATAGAAAAATATTTTTAAATACAAATACATATATTCATGTTTCACTACAAAATAATTCTTACATATATTTGCAAAATCTATGGGATATTTTAATATAAATTATGTACAATACATACATTTTCTTTATATTCAATATCGTAAAATTTTCTTTTTCTACTTTCCTTTTCTTTTTCTTTATATTCGTAATTTTTTCGCAAATTCCTCTTATATTCTTTTTTACGTATAAGTATTCTTTTATGTTGTTGCCTTTTTTTATTTTCATAATCTTCATAATAATGTACAAATATTTTTGAGAGCGGCATATAAATATTTTTGACAGTGACATTTATGTGTCAATTACAAACATTTGAATTTCTTGCCTTGAAGTAGTTTGATTTGAGAATTTTTACATCAAATTATTTTATATACATTTCTTTATCTCTAAATCTATAGAAGATATAATAATGAATTTATATTTATCGAATAAAGAATTTAACATTCTTTAATATAAGTATTTAAACAAATTTTCGATAAATAATATTTAGATGAGTTTTTTCTTGTAACTACTACTTCCGGTTGTCCAATTGTTACCAAAACGTAATCAACTCTTCCCATTATTGTTAGATTGAGGAATCCGTAGTTAAAAATGTCTTAAGTCTTATAGTATTTGAGTTATTATGAATCCAACATCCACACACACATACACGCACGTACGCACACACACACACACACACGTACGCACACATACACACACGCACGTACGCACACACGTACGCACACACGCACGTACGCACACACGCGTACACACACACACACACACACGTACGCACACACACACGCACGTACACACGTACGCACACACGCACGTACGCACACACATACACACACACACACACACACACACACACACACACACACACACATATACGGACATCATCGTAAAAATGTTATAATCGGATTCTAGGGACCTTAAAACGTGCTTATTCACTAAAATCTAGATATGCGATTTTTAGCATGAATACAATACCTCTCTTAGTGAGAGGTAATAAAATAATAAAATTCCTTCATTACAAATTTTAATTTTGTGTAAACCAGAACCTCGAAAATATCAAAAGTTACTTAATTTATAGCAGTTGTGTATGTGTGATGATAAAAATTATTTATTATTTTTAAAGTCTGGTTAAACTATTTAGTTTTTAGATAAATGTCTGGGGAATCCAAAGATAAAAACAGAAAATCGATATTTTGTGTTTTAAAAAGAAAGAGAGAAAGATTTTCTTCTAAAAAATACGACTTACATGAATATTGATATAAACTTTTTGTATAGGGAGGTCTATACTGTATAATTTGATATATAACTGTTTTTGTCGTACCATTAATCTATTACAAGATAAATGCAAAAAACTTAAAAAAATATATTAAATTACATTTTTAAAAATTTCAATAAAAATACAATGCCACAAAATATTTTACTGCCGATTGCGATTGTGTTATGATAAGATTCTTCGTTAATAATAAATTAAATTTATTTTATTTTAAATCAGACATGTAATGTCATATAGTTATAAAACGTTGAACATTATTACCAATTCACCGAAAATAATCTGTTGAGGTACATGTGTTGGTTTAAAAATTTTACGATCGTCGACGATGAATTAAACTAACTCCAACCTTAATAGTATTAATAGTATAGACAGGATATGTACCTACGCCCACGTCCGAGTACGTACTTATACATACAATTTAATTTTTTCAAAAATGCATTAAATGTAATGACTTTGGCCGTAGAAGTGACATATCCCAAGTTAACGTTTAAATCTTGTGTTAGTTGGTTTTCGTTCCTTGAAATTTGTGCTAAATAAACAAATCCCCTGATTAACCGGTAGTCCAATAAAGCGGAATCGATTGTACCTATTTTGTAATTACGTGTATTACTTGTATAATTTGTTACTTTATATTTAATTTCATTCATCCCGTTACACTTGACACTTATAATTTTGACAGCAATTTGAAATGAAATACTTATAATTTATATCAAGATGTTCAACAGTAATGCCATCTGTCATCTAGAATCTATAACATTAGCTTGAAATTATGCATAATGCAGTGTATGCATTTTATAGTTGTGCATGATTTTGCGTTAGAAGAAAACACGATAAATTTAAACAAAAAATAATTTACGACAGAAGCCGTACATGCATTTTATAGATCTGAATCGTTTGGTGTCATGAGAAACAGCGGGATATTTAAATAAAAGACAGTATATCCATTAAGTAAGTCATGCATTTTATAGATCTACATGATTTAGGTTTTTTTTAAAAAGGTGCTAAATTTAAATAAAAGAAAATTTATCAACGAAGCAAGTCATACATTTTATAGATTTGCATTACTTAGTGTTTACTGATGACAAGTTTTGAATGATATGGTGTACTACGAAGCAATGAATGCACAAGTTAAGCTTTATATTTAGTGCATTGTAGAGCTACCCACAACGGATAGCTTTACTCTAATATATTAATGACGCCAATTTGTTTTTAGCCCAGGTCTCACAAATTTGTTGAGATTGTCCTGTACATACCACATTTCACTTGTTTCCTATATAAGTTAAAATATCTTTGTACTGTTGTCTATGTCTAGCACATATAAAACAAGCAAAAACAGGAATTCACACTTGACAAACCTCGTATAACTCACCTTTAATATTTGTGTTACAGTCCCGGAATACAACACTGAAGTAAACTACTCCTTACAGTGTGGCACGTGTCGCTTTATGTTCTATACCTTGTTCCATTTAAGCCATTCAGTATTGCACAGCATAGGGAATAGTGTTGAACTCTCTGATTGGCTGAAATTGGAGACAAGCGACAAGTTTAGCCAATGTAATTTAGGCTACTTCAAATTTGCGCTTTTGCTAGCTCTGTCTACTGAATGGCTTAACTGGAATAGTGTATAGTTTTCAGTACTACGAGTGTTGCCAGACGAAGGGGTTTGTTCGTTTTCAAAGGAAGATATAGCATGTAAAAATTAGTAGGGAGTTTTATCTTTATTCTATATAAAATGTAGGGATTTTTTTGTAAGTTTTTAAATAAATTTTGTTTGATATAAAAGAGTTATTACATCGGATTTCTAAGCTAAAAGTTTGTTTACTTATTACCTACAATATGTCGAGCCGAGCTCACGAAGTATAATACAACTATTATGATAGGAGTTGCAACGAAGCAGCGGAAAGCGGTACACTTTCTTATCGCCCAGCGATGAGAGAGACAGAAGATCAGAGGCCTACGCACGGCCAGTGTTGCTATCAAAGTTAAAATTTCCTTTTTGAATGCTCTAAATTCCCTTTTCAGGGTCAAAATTTCCTTTTTTAAGTTTTAACAAAATCATATTGTTATTATTCCTATTATATACTCCGAAAATGTTTAAGTTGTCAAATCTGAATCTACTAGCGGGCCTATTCTGTTAAAATTTTTATCCAATAGATATTGGTTTGACAAATAAAAATCCCTTTTTTGTTATATGTCCATTGAAATATTGCGCATTTATCACTGCATTACACAAGTTAGAAAATTACGACGTATTACCTACGACGTTGCTTGCTGACGCCTTACTTTGACACGAACAGGAAATTTGTACGAATGAGATTTCATGTAAACATGATAGAAAACGGTTTTATTTTTAAATAATTAGATAATGTGTACAAAAATTTTCTAATGTAAACTATTATTCACGAAAGATGACTATTCAAGGTCATTTGCTCGAAGAAAGAATAGACAGCATTTTATAGCAGTAGCTTAGTAACATTTTATATTAGAAAGAGAAAGATTATTTGACGTATGTCTGTTTAATTTGTGTGGTGTGACAGATATACGTAAATAGTGCCATTACTTTCTAACGCACTAAAAATAGCAGTGACAGACATGTAATTATCTACCATACTGCCCTCTGCAATGATATTTATCCAGTGGCGTTGACATTCAAATCAAATTATTATTTTATGCTTTACGTCAAGTCTATATTTTTGTTTTACGCAAAAACGTAGATGAAGAAGATAAAACTTTGAGAAAAGCATTATTTAAAAAGAAACAAAATTTTCAAATAAAATACATTTATTTTTTCAGTTAAAATGTACCCATAAATATTGTGCGTTGCACGTTTATGTGTATAAATTGCAGTGAAGTTATCTGCAAGTGATATTATGTCAGACGGCTCATAAATGACCTTGAATAGTCATCTTTCGTGAATAATAGTTTAGGCAATTTTCGTGAAAGATTCCCTTTTTCCCTTTTTACTTCAGAAATTCCCAAAAAAAGGGAAAATTCCCTGCAGTTAGCAACACTGCGCACGGCTGGCGATTATACAGTTTATATGAAATCATGCATAATATTTCTCAAATAAAAAGACTCACTTTATATTTTAGTGATTTTTATTTAAAGAACAATGTATAATTAATTTTAAGACTTTATAGTTCAGTTATATTTCTATAGTACGATTCTTTCGGCACATTATATCAAATTTTACTCAACATAAAATTCCAATACTTTGCATTATAAGATTTCGATGAAAATATGTCAACCGGAAGTGCTATTAAAATAAATAATATTTTGTATTATATATCACACGTCAATAATTTTAACAGTTTTTAAAATATACTACAATATTAGTTCATTTTTGCTGGAAATTGTTGTTATTTCTACAGTAATGTGTTTAAAAATTCTAAACTAGTAACGTGGACAAACAATAGTTTGCAGTTCAGAGTTTTTTTGATATTTTTTAAACAAGTTATAACTATAAAAAAAGTCGGCTTGGTGGCTGAGCGAGTTAGCGCACATCTCGTAACTCGCAGTGACGTCACCCGAACCATGGTCCGTGCGTTCGATTCCCGTCGACCGACAATGTGTGATTTGTCGTAAAAAATAAAAATACAGCTACTTGTATTTATCACACTCGGATGCTATAAGCTGGCCACTTATACATCTTGTATAAATGTAAAAGTGGTAAAACACTGCGGCTCGGTGAGCCCGGTTGGAAGGGTAAACGGCGACAGCTGTATTCAAGCCCTAAATAGATAACTTTAAAAAAATTGACTATACTTATTTTCCCGACAGTAAGTTCTGTGTTTCCTATTAATGAAGAAATACATTTTTTTAAGTACTTAAATATAATTTTACCTGGAACCATGAAGAAATCAAAATTTATGGTTTTTAAGTTTTAAAACAAACAATCAATGAATAATATTTGAATGCTATCAATTTGACAGAAAGACGGATGTCCATAAAGTTCTTAGAATTTTAGTGATCACAGAAATGCTATATTAAACTGAAAATAGGTAGGTATTTTACAACTATATTTTTATTTTATGTTAGATGGAAACTTACGTGCTGAGTATAGCAGATGATTTTTGTTTTGGCCTGTAAAAGTAAATTTAAGTTTATTCTGGTAAATCCGTGCACTTAACAGGATGTGTGATCCAGGTGCGCATGTGGTAGCTCAACTAACACGTTTTTCGTCAAAACTATCCTCAACTAATCAGGTAGACCATATATGCAAAACGTGCGCGTGAAATCTTGCAATGGGCTGGGGAACTGTATATTTCGCCCACCCACTCGATCTAAATTTACTAGACTACTATAACAAAACTAACGTAATATGTATCACAACTAACACCAACTAGTCAATTACAATATATTTATGGTTTTTTTCGGACATTCGAGTGATGCATTGGGTTATTGTGAAACTAGCCCACCCAAATAGTTTTTTTTTTTTAAATATACTAGACTTTTGAAACAATCGGATTTTTTTGCAAAACTAACCTCAACTAACCATGTAGACCATATATGCATAATGTGCGCGTGAGATCTTGCAATGGGCTGGGGAACTGTATATTTGGCCCACCCACTCGATCTAAATTTACTAGACTACTATAATAAAACTAACGTAATACGTATCACAACTAACACCAACTAATCAATTACAATATATTTATGGTTTTTTTTTCGACATTTGAGTGATGGGTTGGGTTATTGTGAAATTAGCCCACCCAAATAGTTTTTTTAAAAAAAAATACTAGACTTTTGAAACAATCGTAATTTTTTGCAAAACTAACCTCAACTAACGCAAAACAAACGATTAAGTTAGTTTTCAACTGTGTGGGCTATTGTGGGTACGCTAACTTCTCAAACGTCCGCATGACTGTACCATTATTTATGAGTCTGCTAAGTAAAATAACACCACTCATACAAAAACTGCATATAAAAGATGGCATTTCTCCGGAAGAACGGTTAGCCGTGACACTACAGTAAGTTTTGATACCTACATAAAATAAAGTTAGTTAATAAGTAGGATATTTATTTACAGTTTTCTATCACAAGGCAGTAGTCTGCAAACAATTGCGTGGAAGTATGCTATGGGACATGCTACAGTTCACTCAATTGTTGGTGAAACGTGTGAGGCAATTTGGACAGTTTTACAGCCGGATGTTTTAAAAGCCCCATCAAGTAAAGAAGAATGGCTTTATATCTCCAGAGGATTTGATGAGCTGTGGAACTTTCCAAATTGTCTCGGCGCTTTGGACGGCAAACATACGAATACGCGCACCAGGGAAAAGCGGTTCTAAATATTATAATTATAAGGGTTATTTTAGTACAGTCTTATTGGCAACCTGCGACGCCAACTATCTTTTTACCCTCACCGATATTGGGGCTTATGGCTCACAAAGCGATGGCGGAGTTTTTAGTAATAGCGTTTTTGGTAGAATGTTGGAAGACGGAAGGATGCATATTCCTAAACCAGCTTTCCTGCCAGGAACGACTATTAAGCAACCATTCGCTTTCGTGGGAGATGCCGCTTTTCTTCTGAAATCTTATATACAGACACCATATCCTGGCCGAAACTTACCTGATGATGAACGTATTTTTAATTATCAAGAGCGAGAAGATGAATTGAAAATGCTTTTGGCATCATGGCGAGCAGGTGGCGGTTACTCCAGACCGAAATAAACGCAGAAGTGGAAAATGTTGATAAGTACGTCAAGGCAATTGTGTTTGCACAACTACGTGAAGTTAAGTGGAAGTACACAATATTGTCCTACTGGATATGTAGATTCTGAGGACAATTTAGGAAATTGGCGGGATACCACAAGAGGACTGCAATCTGTGGGAAGAATATCCTCAAATAGAGCCTCAAGAGATCTATATGCTGCGAGAAATGTCTTAAAAGATTACTTTATGTCTCACGAGGGATCTTTGCCGTGGCAACATCAAATTATAACACAAGGCTTTGTTTAGTTTTTAATTTATGTTGTATATATATTATGATAAACAAAATAATTACAAAAAAAAACTATTCTTGAAATAAATAAAAAAAAAACTTACATACTACCATTACTTCACTTCACGTAAAAAAATAGTGATGAGAAGATAGGTGCAGTTTTATCTTGTTGTTTGGTTAATAATACCCCTATATTATTCAATCAAAAAACAAGATCAGACTGCTCTTATCTTCCCATCACTATTTTCTTACGTGAAATAAAGTATACAAAAAAAACTATTCTTGAAATAAACAAAAAAAAAACTTACATACGACCATAACTTTATTTCACGTAAAAAAATAGTGACGGGAAGATAGGTGCAGTTTGATCTTGTTGGAATAGAATAATAATTATTCAATCAAAAAACAAGATCAAACTTCTCCTATCTTCCCATTACTATTTTCTTACCTGAAATAAAGTATACACAAAAACAATAGTTAATCCTCGAATAACAGCTGTGTTATTTTAACTATTTTTTTTGGCTTTTTCTTTCGGCATAGATGCCAAAGTTGTTCCTACAAACTTCGCAAAATTTTCGAACATTGGTTCGATATTTGTTGCAGCCAATTTTTCAACGACCCCAGTTATGTTGCTAAGAGCTCCTTCAAAAGATGACGAGGGTTCCGTGATCTTCCTCCTTTTTTTTTCTGGGGGCTGCTCCGACTGGCTGCTTTTCGGGGTGGTGCTCATACGGTGCTCAGGTTCATAAGCTGTAGCTGAACACGCTTGAGATTCAGCAACTGAAGCTTGAGTTTCACAGGCTGAAGTTTGAGTTTCAGAAGCTGAAACTTGATCTACACAAGATGATACTTGTGCCATATCAGAGCACGGCTTCCATAGTTCCACATCTGCGGGGAGGATCTCGATCTCCACTTGTGGGGAAGAACTCGAAGCCCTTGGGGAGAGATTTGACATTGTATCCCACATTGATGCCGACTCTGATGTATCGCTTGGGCCAGGACTTAAAGGACCCCGAAGGGTCGCTGTCCTTATATTGGATGAAGTTCTGAAACAATGTTACGTTAATTGCAAGAAATTATAGAAAAATTATTTTTTAACTAGATGAATAAATGCAGCAACGGTAGTATCAATAATTATGTACATTGGGTTGCAAAAAAATCGCGACTTTAATTAAACACAATGAAGAACTTGCTCCACAAAAGATCAAACAGCGATGACAGTGACAACATTGTCAGTTTTTACATTTAGCTAAAAAAATTGGGAAAAACTTGGTTACATAATTTTAAAGGTGTATGCGATGTTTTTGCAAGCCTGTGTTACAACCAGGTTACAACTATTGACTAGATAACATTATAAAATAGACGTTATTTTTAATATAAATAGTATTTGTGGCAATGGATACAGCATGTGTAAACCCTACATACAGATACTAGCGGATTTCGAATACTAGGCCGCACTGTGCTGTTCAGTACAACCGCAAGCCAATATAGAAAAACAACTTACTTTCTTTGCCTCACGGCTGGAGCTAAAAAGCTTAGATATTTGAAAAGCTCCCAAGTTTCTACATCTCCTTCCGACCCAGAGGCTGTGCATTTGTTTTTTTCTTTAGAGTATCGCTGCCTGAGATACTTCCATCTATTCTGTACCTGAGTAACTAAGAAAATGTAATTAAAACGTAGCAGTACTCATATATTTATTTTACATACCTTCGGCGTCTAAAATTCTAGCAGTCGAATTCCACACATTCTCTGCCTGGTCTTTTTTCCTATAATCGGCTTTTCTACCATCGTATAAAATACCATGCTTTTCAACTAATGTAATTAGTTCGATATCAGAAAACATTTTTATGTGATTTTTATTTTAACCTGACCTGTTACTTTTCACTTGTGAAACAAAATGGACACGACACGACACATTGCACAGGGGACGCGCCGAAATTACGTCAAAACAAACCAACGAAGATACACGAATACCATCGAAGTATGTCGAAAGGAACAGAATAGAATAGAATAAGAAATGAAATTTGGTTATATCATATTCTATTCCATTCTATTCCATTCTATGCAAGTATAAATGGTTCCATGCATTTGCATAGGTTTATATTTCTATTCTCTGTGCTATTCTATTCCATTCCATTCTATTCTATGCAATCTATAAATCAAGCTTTAAAACAATCATTGTTAAGAGGTCTGCCATCTCAATAAAATGTGGCTTAAAGATTTTTATTTATTAAAAAGAAAAATTTTGTAATGAAAACGAATCAGTGACGTTGCAAAACGTCACAATATATATATATATATATATATATATATATATATATATATATATATATATATATATATATTAAAGTTTGTGTCACTTCAAAAATATCATGTGAAAACAATATATTTGAAAATCACATGTGTCTGATTTTGTTTTTGTTGTATGCCGGTTTATAAAAAAATTGTGGAAATAAAAAGAAGTCAGGAAGCATTACAAATGAACAAAAGATTGTTTTAGTGAAATTTATGGAAGCCCACACCGCTATGCATATGCATCTTGACACCAAACACTGACTTATCGCCATATTTATATTTTGCCCATTGTCTAGCAGGTAACTGCTGCTAGCAAAAAACCTTAATGCAGTTAATATCTATGAAAAAAATTATTAACATTTATTATATTGAAGTATCTAAATATAAAATAAAGTCTCGTAAACGAGGTGAGGATACTTCCATTAACTGGTAAGGAGACTGAAATAAATAAATATGATTACCTGTACCCTGACTTTTAATTAACCAAATAAAAATTGACAATATTCTCAAAAACCAAGAACGGTAGAATCTGAATATCACAGACTGCTTCTCAACTAACTAGTCTTCCTGTAATAAAAGAGAACTACCTAAGTATTTACCACTTAGTGAAGAGCCATTACACACATATACACGCATTCAACAAACTCCAATAGAACAGGGAAAATGGAATAAGTCACCTTATGCGAAACGCATACCTGCTACTCAATAATAGTGTGGCCCCGGACTTACGCGTACATATACTCAACTGTATCTGCCATTACCACCCCTGAGCGGTGTGGTTTATACCGGCACCAAGATATGGTTGCACAACCAACCCTGCCATTACCACCCCTGGGAATAGGGAGCTACCCTAACCCGAATTCCGCTCAGGTGCTGATCAACCCCAATGGCTTTACTTCGGCCTTAGGGGCATAGTTACAAAACCAGGATAAAACCATCCCTGCCGGTACCACTCGGTCAATATAAAGTTATAAAGTCTTCTAACTCCTCAATTAAATTGTATGTCATTTCTTTGGACAATCTGAATATTTTTTCCGGAAAATCAAATACGTTATCAGGAGTATGAAAGTGTCTCTCTGTTTCCGCATTTATTTCAGCCTCTTCAACTGCAGCTGCACCAGCTAATCTAAACGTCGCCATTTCTGAAATTAATTTTAAAAATATTTCTCCTATTATGGACACAATGTAAATATATATCAAGTTTTTATTGTGATAACCTCAAAAAATAAAAAAATAATTAAAATATCCAATGATACCTACTAAATAGTTGAATAAGTGAAATTATACTAAAAAGATAGTAGTCTCGAGTTCCGGAATTTACCGGAAGTAGGCGTAACTACACTCAAGTTCAAAATTTCAAATGGGAACCTAGGCCATGTGTGGTATCGTTGGATGTGTGTATTCTCAAAACAAACAACTTTTGTAGGAAACATTTTTTTTATTATTACATTCGACGACATGCGTGCAAAACCTCCTAACTCATTTAATGACAATTTAGAGGAAAGCCAAAAAATCGCCTATAATAAAAATTACTGGATGTTTATTTTTCAATTTAACATAAGTTATTATGTAAATAATCGCAAATAATGTAGTTAGTTTGGTTTTATAATATAATGAGCAATTTGGAAGAAACTTTAGATGGGACATTTTGAAGTTGCAAAATAAAGAGATAGGACTTTTTGAATGAATATAAAAAGATTAATTTTTTAATATTTATTTATAAACTCATACAAAGTCTAATACAAAAAAAGGAAATCGTATAATTTTTTTTAAAAAAGAAACAACTGTTAGCTTTCAATAACTGAAAGCTCAAAAACAGAAATCTACTTAAAAATGATTCAATTTATTATAAAATTCATGGCAATCTCTTGGAATAACGGATTTTAACTCTTGCAGGTGCTTGTATTTTGAGTTGGAAATCTTGCAAGGCTCATTATGCAATGGGGGATAATCGAAAATCGGTGGCATCTTCTTCGGGCGTGTTGGAAGATCTTGCCATTCTTTATCAAAACCAAGCTTCACCTAAAATATTAAGTTTATAATTTTTATATAATCAATTAACTATGTGCTGTCAGTTCTAACACTGGGATTCTGAAACTCAGCGTTAATTAACTTCTGGCGTTAACGAACATTAACTCTTATTTTGACAGTTGTGGTATTCTGAAATTCAGTCTTACTTAACGTTAACGCTGTTAGTCGGCGTAAACGTTAAGTAACGCTGAGTTTCCGAATACCACAACTGTCAAAATCAGAGTTAATTCGCATTAACGCCAGAAGTTAATTAACGCTGAGTTTCAGAATTCCAGTGTAAATTTAATTCTTCACTTATTAAACTGAATTTAAATCCTAATTGTCTTGCTGATGTGATACGTGTCCGTATTAGTGTGAGTTCTAACATAAATTTGATTCTCGCTGTTGTCTACTTGCCCCCTCTAGTTTCTTTTGAACAACTTGATATGATCTGTGAATGTTTTGAGGCCCACCAATGGTTAATGCAGTCTAACTTTGCTCTAGTTGGAGATCTTAATATTAGTAAACTTGTTGATCATTTTTCATATGGTTTTAGTAACACTCTCATCACTAGATTTGAGAACTTTTGTAACTTTCTTAATGTAAAACAAGTCAATAATATCCTGAACTGTGACTCTCGTCTCCTCGATGTAGTTTTGTGTAATTTTAATTGTAATGTAATGCGTAGTGATTTCGTATTATCGCGTGAGGATCCTGTTCATCCCCCTTTATTTGTCCATACTACTATCGTTCCTACTCCCTCCAACTCAACTATCAATGATAGTCCTTCATTTAACTTTCGACATGCTAATTTTGATTTAATGTACAGTCTTCTTCAGAATACTAACTGGGATATATTGAAAGAATATAATGATGCCAATGATGCTTTTTCAAAATTCTATAGTTTATTGGATAATATTTTCAGGCAATGCGTTCCACTAACACGTAGAAAAACTCCCAAATTTCCTCCTTGGTTCACTAGACAAATTATCTCTGACTTAAAACTAAAAGCCAAATATCACAAACTATACAAAACTACTAATGATTTCAATTTTTATGATAAATTTAAATTTCTACGAACTAAAATTAAAGCTGATATTAAGTGTGCTTATAAAAATTATATTCGAGATACTCAAGCTCGATTGTCTAGTGAACCTAAAAAAATTTGGTCATTTATAAATAGCAAGAAAAATACTACACGCATTCCTGGAAGTATGTCTTGCGGTGACAGAGAATATAATAATACTAAGTCAATTGTCCAAGGCTTTGCAGATTATTTTGCCAGTGTTCATTGCCAAGAAAATGTTACCGATTTTTCAAATATTTTCCGGTCTGATTGTTCGAATGATTGTCTATCTATAGTTAATATCTCCGAAAATGATATTATTTTAGCTATAAAATCCCTTAAAGTTTCTTCTTCCCCTGGTCCTGATAATCTCCCTTCCTATACAGGGTGATTCATCGGTCTGTCCTCTCTTTATAACTCTTTTATTTTAAGTCAGATAGAAAAACTGTTCAAATATAATTTATATGATATATTATTGTCTATCTACGTACCATATGCATTTGTATACAGGGTGTTCCGTTTAGGCGCAACAATATGTAACTTTATATTTCTTAATGGAACACCCTATATTTATTTATTTATTTTGATAGTAAATTAGATTCCCTTTAAAAAAGTATTAAGTAATAAGGGGTCTAAAATTATAAATTAAGAAGTTATTTACGTTCATAAAAATAGTAGTTCAGAGTGGAAAAGACCATAATATAATACAAAATTTTGATCCTTTTTAATAATACTTATTTTAAACATTACACTAATTCCAAAGAAGCTATTAAAATTTAGTGACAGACTAAATAATGCAAAATTATAATAAATGCTCGAAAACTTGTCCTTCAATTTCAATAGATTTTTCTATTATAAATATTATATTAACCATCTCATCTTTAGTACAATTTGTATCATTCATTTTCACATCAACATCAACAATGATAAACTAAGAGTATTTGGACAACTTTTTTGTTTAAATTCGAAACAATTGATCAAATTATCCATAGCTTACTTTGTTAATAATAACATGATAGAAACATATCATTCAACGAATAAAGGTAAATAACTTTTTAATTTATAATTTTAGACCCCTTATTACTTAATACTTTTTTAAAGGGAATCTAATTTATTATCAAAATAAATAAATAAATATAGGGTGTTCCATTTAGAAATATAAAGTTACATATTGTTGCGCATAAATGGAGCATCCTGTATACAAATGGATATGGTATGTAGATAGATAATACTATATCATATAAATTATATTTGAAGAGTTTTTCTATCTGACTTAAAATAAAAGAGTTATAAAGAGAGGACAGACCGATGAATCACCCTGTATACTTAAAGGGTGTTGCGAAATCTTTGCAAAACCGTTACACACTTTATTTAACATAATTTTACGCGTGAACACATTCCCTGATTCCCTTAAAACTTCTTTAATTTGTACTATTTTCAAATCTGGTGATGCCTGTGATATGTCTAATTACAGACCAATATCCATTATTTCTAATATTTCTAAGTGTTTTGAAAAAATCTTATATAAATGGATATACCACTTTGTTTTTGACAAAATTATACCCGAGCAACATGGCTTCATTAAATGTAAATCAACTGTTACTAATCTAACCAACTTTACTGCATTCACTATTGATCAGTTTTCTGACAACTCACAGGTTGATGTTGTTTACACTGATTTTTCAAAAGCGTTTGACACTGTAAATCATGATGTCTTATTATTCAAATTGCAGCATCAGTTTAATTTTTCTCCTGATCTATTGTGCTTGATACGTTCATACATTTCACATCGCAAACTTTTTGTACAATATCACAACTTTAAATCTGACTTTTTCAGTCCCTGTTCAGGTTTGCCGCAGGGATATAACCTAGGGCCGCTTTTATTTAATCTATTTATCAATGATATCACACGTTGCTTACAATACTCCAACTCATTGTTATACGCTGATGATCTGAAGCTATTTAAAACTATCAATTCATATGCGGATCACTGTCTACTGCAGTCCGATATTGATAATCTGCTGACTTGGTCTTCTTCCTCACATTTATATTTTAATATCAAAAAGTGTAAGATCATGTCATTCTCAATGAAACGTAGTATTTCTTCTTTTTCCTACCGGATGGGTAGTAACTGTCTCAACCGTGTTGAACTGCATAAAGATCTAGGAGTTTTGTTCGACCCTAAATTACATTTTGGTCCGAAAGACGACTATATTATTAATAGTGCTTACAGAAATTTAGGTTTCATTATTCGAAATTCACATTGTTTCAACAATCCAAAAACTTTTATTTCTTTGTACAACTGTTTTGTAAGGTCTAAGCTCGAATACTGCCTCATTGTCTGGAACCCAATATATGATAACTTTAGTAAGCGAATTGAGTGGGTACAGCGGAAGTTTGTCAGATATTGCACTCGTAAAATTTCACCTTCATTTAATGCTTTAACATACAGTTATTCTGCTGCTTTACATACATTTGACATGTATACACTTCAGGACAGACGTAGGATATATTCATGCCTGTACCTTTATAAACTACTAAATAATCTGGTTGATGATAATTTCGCTTTAAGTCAAATTAATTTTTCCGTACCACGTTTGCATTCCCGTTCCAGTAATACTTTTTACATTCCTGTCATACGTAACAATTATGAATTAAAAAACCCTATTAGAAGATTATGTGTTATCTATAATGAAATTGAAAACAAATGTTTCAGTGAACTTGACATTTTCTTTCATAACTTTACTCAATTTAGAACTATTCTCTACAATGAGTTAAACTAAGCGACACATTAGTTAACTTATTTTTTCTTATATTTTTATAATTGTAAACTTCTGTATTTTTTATTCTCTGCATTTCCATCTGTCTATTCTTGCCTGTTTATTTTGTACACATTGTTGCCTCTCCCATGTTTTTGGGATACTTACGTATCCTGTTTTGGGAGAGAATAAATAAATAAATAAATAAATAAAAACATTGGTTAAAGATCATAGTTTTCACCTGGATAACTCCTTCTGGATTGTAGGCAATTGATTTCATGTCTGTGACGACGGGATCTGACGATTTTCTTCCTGGTCTTAAAGAATGCTATCTCTGGTGCTCGGTAGCTGCGTAATTTTTAAAGAAACTGTATTCCAAGTCGAAACAATCGTAAGGCATTTTTTGACGTGCCTCCCTGGAAACTCTTACATACTCGCTTGGTAAATAAATTTCTTTATTACGGAGTTTCCGTTCTATAAGTGCGTGAACAGAGTCGCACTCCATTTGGGTATGACCAACTTCCAAATTTTTTTGATATATTGGAATGCAATTGATAATTGAGAAATTTAGAAGAGCATTTGCCATAATACTATTCCTGTTTTGGTATGTGCATCCATCAGACCACAGAACAATGGGAATTTTTGTATCGGTTAGGCAATTTTTCTGGAGGTAATCAATAATACATGATACAAAAGTCGAAGCTTTAAGTTCAGAATTCTGGTCCTCGGAAAACCAATAGCAAGCTACATGGTGGGTTTTTAAATTAAATACTGTAAAGTTATGGCTGGAAAGCTTCGTCTTATAATAAAAAGCATTCGAAGTAACACAGGGGCTCAACTTCACAGCTTGCAAGTCCATCGTATGGGCAATAATTTTGTTTTCATTGGCCAATTCTTTATCATTTTCTTTTTCAATTCGACCTAACTCTTTTCGTGTGTTATGAGCTGTCCACTCTTCTTCAGAAATTGTGCCTACTTTATGAGAACTAAGTATTACAAAGATCTTACTTTAGCTGATAAATTGATAAATTTTTCTGCTTGAACATTTGATTAAATATTTTGTTACTGTATGGACTTTTATTATCCCCAACGCACTTTTCCTTGTACAATTTGTACACGTCGGTCAGTGTTTGAAATATTGCTTCTAAAAATAATTTACTTGAATCCTTTCGCGCATAATGTGACGGAAGTTTAGGTAAACAGTTTAAGAAATCTTCTAAATAGGCATAATGATCTTTGCTCTCTTTATCAACCCTTTCTTTTGTCGAAAGTCGGACTTCAGTGTCTTCATGCATTCCACATGTACTAGAGTTGACCCAATGTTGTATCATTTTGTATCCAAGATCAAATGTGTTTAAGAACATGTTCCGACAAACTTGAATTTTTTTATGTCCATTATCTATATAATACAGGAAGCTACCTTCTCGTTTCGATTTTTCAGAATTTGTTGTTTTTACTTTAGTTACCTGCTTATGAACATTACAAGCAATGTAAACTTCTCTTTGATCCCAGCTCATCTTTGACCAGAACTGTTCAAATAACTTCTTTCTAAATTCTTCGGGTACTTCAGAACATTGTCTGGATTTTCTTTTAAACAGTAATTTGAAGTACACCTCGGTTTCAGTTTTCTTTCATTCCTTATCTTGTCTTGAATACTTTTCTTAATCTCTGGATAGTATTTAAAACCTGTGTACCGTTGTCCTCGCGTTCTAAGTTTTTTATTTTTTATTCTTTTCCATTCTTCAGGCTCAGCTATTAATCTTCGCTTTAGTGCTGTCTTGTCAAACCTATCAGTTTCATCGTTAAATGCTTCTGTGTCTATTTCATCCGTGTCATCAGATGTATCTGCCTTAGTGTCACTTTGCGTATTTTCTTCAGTATAATCATCAACTGATACAGAATCGTTCCGTGTTACAGCATGATCACTGCAATTTGCTACGGCCTCATTTTGTATTTCATTTTCATTAGGGATCGTTATGAGATCTACATTAGTGTCTGTAATATAGTTATTTTCTTGAATAGTTTCATAAGAATGATCAGATATTTCGCTTTGTACAATAGATGAATTTATTTGAGAGACATTATCATTGAAACTGGTATTATTTATAACATTTGCACTATTTGTTTCTATCGTTTCAGCAGTGTTTGGCTGCTCTAAAATGTTAACGCCAATAAAATACGTGGGAATATCATCCAAATTATTATTCAATGCCGTAAACAAAACATTGTTGTTCATAGCCTCACATGCTTGAATATCACCATTATCATTATTTTTGTAGTGTACTAAACTAGAGCTTGTGTCATAGTTCTTAATATTTGTATCAATATTAACATTGTCGGTTATACTATCATTATTAGTATACATATTTAGGGCTAGTTTCAATATTGCCTTCGACCGAGATGACATTATTAAATTATTATTTTTCTGGCAAAAACTCCTATCTCTTCGAATCTTGTTAAATTTCGAATGCAAATCCGCCGATAGGTGTACAAATAACAAAGTTAATACAGTTTTGGAATTTAAATGATGATGAAACTAAAATATATAAATTAACTAACATTAACAAACTTATGTAGACTAAATACAATAAATAATTTCGAACACATATTATTCAATAATAATTTAAAGAAAACAATAAAACCTATCTTGCTCAATACTGCGTGTCACAAGTGCATTCATAAACTCAGAGATAGGTTTTGATTCCATGGCTGGAGTTGAATTGAGATAGGACTAAATGAATCTTGCGCTTTACAATTCAATGCAATTTTTAAGAGATATGACGCTTTGCGAGCATGCGCATTAAATATAACCCTATCTTTTGGTACTAATATCACATTTTCGGTAAAATTTGAGTTAGGAGGTTTTGCACGCATGTCGTCGAATATTATTTACGAAATTAATGCTAAAATTTGTTTAAATGTTCGAAGTGCCTGCCACCTTGATCGATTCATTTTTGTAGCCGAATTCGGACATTGTTGACCAGGCTTAACACTTCATTTTCACTCAGCGAGTGGCAGGCATCCCGAATCCTCTCCTTCATGTTATCCCTTGTGGTTGGACGTTGTTGATACACCAGTTCTTTGACGCGTCCCCACAAAAAGAAATCTAGAGGTGTGAGGTCAGGGGTACGAGCTGGCCATGGATTCGGTCCACCTCTTCCGATCCAGCGGCCAGGGAAAAGACGATCAGCAGTTTGGCGGGCCAATCTTGAAAAATGAGCTGGACAACCATCTTGTTGAAGCCACATCACTTGACGTGTTGCAAGAGTGACGTCGCCTAAAAGATCGTAGAGGATGTTCTCTAAGAAATCAGCGTATACTGCCCTAATGAGAAAGCCGTCGAAGAAATGCGGACCAATGATTTGACCTTCCACAATGCCGCACCAGACATTAAGGCTCCAAACATGCTGATTGTCTACTTCACGTAACCAGTTAGGGTTCTCGCGAGACCAATAGTGAGCATTATGAATATTGACGTTTTCATTGCTCTTAAAAGTCGACTCATCTGTCCAAAGTATATAAGAATCCTCCAAATCGTCGTTTGAAAAATCCCAGCGGCTATTGCAAGTGTTCTGGTTGAAATGTGTGGTTCCAGTTCAACAGCGGCAAGGACATCCGGTGCTCTTTCAACCTGCACATGTTGCCTTAAACGTCGATTCTTGTTGTGGCTCGGTTGTACCTCACCAGTCAACTTGACTCGATTCGCAAGGCGTTGAAACACTTTCCTCGACTGACTGGCTCGCTGAGGGTATCGCTCAGCGTAAAGCCTCTCAGCCGCACGATAGTTTTCACGACATTCTCCTAACAGCATCAGCATGTCAAATCCTTCGCGGTTTGAAAACACCATGTTGTATCATTCAAAACATACTTACGAGTGTGACAGTGATTAAAAGTAGCAAATGTCAAATTAAACAAGAGAAAAACAGGCATAAGCTGGGTATGAAATGCATCGATCAAGGTGGCAGGCCCAACATTTAAACAATTTTTAGCATTTATTTCGTAAATAATATGTAATAATAAAAAAATGTTTCCTACAAAAGTTGTTTGTTTTGAGAATACACATCCAACGATACCACACATGACCTAGGTTCCCATTTGAAATTTTGAACTTGAGTGTAGTTACGCCTACTTCCGGTAAATTCCGGAAATCAAGTCTACTACCATTAAAATCTTCAGATAGGATTATGTTATGCTAGTTTTTTTCCTGAACCTCTAGGACGTCGTATAGTTCCGAGAAAAAGGCCCGGGATGGGTGTTCTGAATCACCGTGTATAATCAATTTCTTACCAGTTTATATTGATTCACTGCAAAGTAAATATTATTTTGTTGACGAATGTATATTATTCTTATACAAAATAGTAAAGGTCATTCGAAAATGTTACAAATATGTATAAGAATATTGTTCGTATGAATTCGAGAGTAGCACCCCTGTATGGCCACGGCGGCCACTGGTGACCGCCATCATTTTTTAAGTTCTGAATAAGTCAAATTAGACAAAATTATGTGAAATAGTTTTAAAATACACAGAAATATCACAATCTGTCAAAAAACCCACTTCGGTTAGAGAGAAAGTTTAAATAAATTTCCTTGGCGCTTACGATCGCCATAATAATGAATTTATTAATTAATTAACTTATTTCGGTATTAAAAAGTAGAAATATAATTTTCTCATGAGCCCAGTCCTGCACTGGATCCAGTCCCCATCAAACGATTCACAAATGATGCATTCGGTTTCATGATCTTGAGGAAGTGGTTCGGGTGTATGATTTTTATTTTTTAATAGATTTGTCAGATTTCTCGTGGTCTTTAACATCTTTTTAGAGACTATTCTTCTCCGCTAAATTACTTTTATAAGGCGATGACGTCAAAATCTCACTTTTCTGGGTTCTTCTTTTCCTTACAGTCAATCTTTTCTTTGGCATCTGGTAGTGGTGATGAAATCTCGAGTGTCGTTATCTTTTTCAGCATTAGCTGGTGTGTCTGGAATCTCTATCTGAAGGATAGCTGCGACTTCAGGCAAAGCACTAGTCGAGGGTTCCGATTCGTTTTCAAGGACTGACTGGTTGCATGGGTTGTTAATTGGTTACCCTGATTTTCAGCCAATGGGATATCACTCAAAGCAGAACCTAAGAAGTCTAGATCTGAGAATATATCTTAATTAAAGGGCTGAATTCCCGTGTACTGAAAGCCTTTTTGTGCTATTTCCAGTCTAGTAGCTTTAGTAAATGCTGCGTGAATAAGTCCAGTAACATAATTGAGCACCAGGATTTTGGTGCATCCATGGTGCACTTACTGTGCCGTATGCTTGCTTAAAAGGCTTGAAAACACACGGTCAAGCGGCTGAAGCTTATGAGTTGTGTGGAGGAGTGCTGAGCATATGGATGTGATTATCCCGAGCTTATTCAATCACATTCAGCTCTTTATAGCTACAATGTCCACCCAAAACTAGGAGAATTGGTCGACTTGCAGAAGAATGAACATTCTTAAAATGCTGTAGCCATTGAAGGAATGTATCAGAATTCATTCAACCGCTTTCACAAGCAATACTAATATTTTCTGGAGGAGGACCAATTATTGGACGACCATTTTTATCCATTTTTTCCTTGGAAAAATAAACATGGGTGGTACGAAATGTCCTGCAGCATTCATAGAAAACATTAGTGACGTTACGGCCTCGTTCCAACTTGTTCCTTCCCTTTTACTGACAATACTTTGTCATTCCTATGGACAGTAGAGACTCCTGTTTCATCGGAATTATATGTTTGGGAAGCCTGGTACTTGAACTTGTGACGTAACTTTTCCCTAAAGGGTTAATTGAGTCACTATACTCCACAGGGATGTTCTGTTGGGAGGCCGCCAGCTTTTAAACAGTGGAGACGGGCAGGGTTGAAAACCACAAGAATGGTTATAAAAAGGTATAAGGGCGCCACGTAATTTTTAACCTCCAAAATTACGAAAAGGACGGTACTAAACAAAACACTACAAGATCTTACCTACCGTAACGTTGTTGCCTGTAAACGACTGAGGTTTGCGAAATAAAAGAAATAATTTAATAAAACAGAATTTAATAAATGCAAGTTAATGCGTGCTTAAGGCACGGTGAAAAATTGTAAAGATTATAAATGTACAATAAAAAAATGAATCTGAGTTGTAAAAAAAGTAATAAGATCAAAAATACACTATTGTTGAACCCTAAACCCATAACCCAGTTTCTGGCGCGGCGTATATACAGTTACAGTTCTTTCGAAGTGATATCATTTCAAAACCTGGGCTACATGCCAGTTGATACGCGCAACCTCGCTGAATCACAAGTTGCAACAATTGGGCAACAATGTAATCATATATAAAAATATTTTTAAAAAGTGCTATACACAAATAGTTCTGCAATAATAAAACAACAATGAGCTGATGGCTCCAATAACATATAATCACTCTAATCATTTTCATAAAAAAATACAATTACCAAAGTGTCAAAATGAAATCTACAATGAGGACACTGTAACACAGTCCTCTACGGCAACACAACTTTAAAATGACTTCAGTTCTTCCACGCAAAAAAATACATAAAACGGAAGAACGATATTCAATGAAGTTAAAGGTACTTAGCTCCTGTGACGTGTGCAGGGCGGAAAGGGCTACACAGGTGGGCGATGTTGGCGGATGGACTCAAGCTGGCTGATGTCCCAACAAACGAAGATGCGGTTGTAGAGCGGCCAAATCCTCCCTCGGAGATTAACTGCCAGAACGAAAATGTAATGCCCATGAATCCACAATGGCGCATCACCGAAAAACCAACACTGGACAGTCAAAACGGCACTTCGATGCTATCAAAATCCGCACAATAGCGAGACCAAAACAATATTGGTTCAAAGACAACGATCGAAACACTCCACTTTTACATCGACACAATAACTACATAAAAAATCTACGCCGAACAATGGCCATGTGCCACAAATACGATGGTCAAAAAAAAAAACACGTCTTTACTGCCCTACATCAGGAACTAAAGTCCATGAGGTCGGAAACTTTAACACGGACAATCAAAAATGGTGGCCGGAAACATACAACGCCACGGTAATACAAAAAAAATAACATAAAGAAGAAATACAATAAAACGAACGCGCACGCCACTGTAGTATTAGACCATATTAAACCTGCCAAAAATGTCAACAAAACTTCAGAAGGTCTCTACAAAATGAATGTTTGGAAGAATTGTTAAATAAAATATAAATAGGCCAAAAATAATGAAGATAAAATACAGGTAAGTTACTAAATAGAAGTGAAACATATTTTACATGAGAGATACACAATGTAGGAACCAATGAAACACTAAACACAAACAATAAAAGGGAGACATGAAGTTGCAAAGAAGATTTATTGGACAGAACACAAATTAAAGAAGTTATAACAATTGAAAAACACAAGGAATAAGAGGGATTGACAGAATAACAGTAAATATTCGACGAGGGAAATCCAGATCTAAGTTAGAAGAAAGGTACGTAAAAGATAGGAATAGGAATCTAGAGCGAAAAATGTTATAGGGCAAAATTAGACCGTAACAAACTGCTCTTCAAGTTTTAGCAGAAGATCATAAAATTAATCAACTTGAGGTTTATTGAATCCTATAGCTCGCATCAAACTTGTCGCTTCAGGGGTTCTTCAAGAACATTTGGATTTGTGCTCCTTCCTTTGAATTTAGGTATTTTCACAACACCTACGAAAATCAAATAAAATACATAATAAGCAAGTATCTAGCTTTTCAACTGATTGCCGGGGCTACTCACAAAACATCTGGCCTGCCCTACCCGGCCTGACTGTTCAAAATCATAGTTATATTATCAAAATAAGTTAAGATATGTTCAAGCACGATAGAAATATTTAAAAGACAATAGCTAAGCAATAAAATAAGGTACAATACAAAATTACTTACGTCTTTTCAATAATAAACCTATTTCAGTATTACTACGCATTTCTAGTGTGACACAGACGAACACGGGAAAGACTGAATAGTGATAATAAACACGCGGGAAGTGTAAATTGTTGCTATGGTCGAGGTTACCCGCCGACCGGGGTTTCCCTCTTTCCCGAATTTTGTCGTTTATCATTTTTAGATGCAGTTTGTTTCAATAAAGTTATTATAAGTGTCATTTTGAGCAATCCCATTTTGTAATAATATACTATTTTCATTAGATTCCCAATTATATAATATGGTTTTTAATTTATATATATATATATATATATATATATATATATATATATATATATATATATATACAGGCTGTCTTACAACTCGCGCCCCAGAGCGAATGAGGAAACACGAGACTGCACTCGGATGTGTAATTTCGAAGAAAAAAAATCTAGCTTAAAAGATATTCGAGAAAAGACATCTTAAAATTGACCAATCAGAGACCTACACCTTTAACGTGTGTTTACCGTAATTTTACGTTACTAGGGTTTTATACAAATCAAATCTTTAAAATGTGTGGGCGACTGTAGTTTTCGAAACATGTCAGTGTCAAATTAAATTTGACAAGGTGAATAAAAAAGGCAAATTCTTACCATGTATTCAGCCGCTGATTACTTAGAAATGATTATAATTTTCGGAGAATGTGGACGTAACACCAGAGAGGCAGCACGAGTCTATTCGGAACGTTTTCCGGATAGAAACCTAAATTTGTTGACAGTGAAAAGTCAACTCTAAAGTGTGAAAATTACAGTAAGTCGAACAAATTTTGTAACTCACTAGTAGTATTTTTAAAAGCTAGCAACCAGTTTTATTTTGTAATAATATCATCACATCTCAAGATATCCTTCCGGGATTGGTAGATTAAGAACTCTTGTGACTCCGTTATGCAAGCAGCCGCAAATTATTGTTTTCTATTTGTTGGCAACCTATTGTTGACAAGTGTCAGTTTCGTCTGGGGCGCGAGTTGTGAAACACCTGTATATATATACATATATATATATATATATATATATATATATATATATATATATATATATATATATATATATATATATATAATCATTTATAACAAGTTCCACTTCATTAAAAATTGAGAAATAATAATTAATTGTAGTTTGATTTTTTAGTAACGTTGAGTTCCGTTTTTTTTTTTGCTCTTTCTGTTCCACTGTACTTGTCTTGTTTTCATTTATTTACATTAAATTTTTGTGGAGAACTTACAGAAAATTTTAAGCTTAAAATGGAAGAATTGCTGGTTCCAGTGGATGCATCCAGATTTATACAAGTATTGGTAGCTTAATCATTAGACGCGTTAGAGAATAATTCACTGTTATAATTAGATAAGGAAAAACATGATTTTTCTGATTCACTCAGGACCTCCTTGAGGGCTATACTGTTTTCGTGTGTATCGGATGGAACCGTACTAAATAATGTAGTTATTAAAGGCTAAGATAAATTTGCAACTTTTGGGTCAACCTTAGTATTTAATTTATATTTAACATACCCTCGAATATGGCTATGACAACACCCAGTTTAGTTTCCCAATCATTTGAAGACATTTTTGAATTGTTTGAGTTTTTTTGCATATTGAACAATCAATATTTGCAATCTCAAATATTTTTGATGATGATATAGTAGCCGAAGTAGTTGCTATATCAGTATTATTTTGTTTTTGTAAACCAACAATAATACGATAAATTGGTGTATTGTTTCGAATAATTTTAAATGTGTCCAATATTTTCTCATTAACTTTTTTTCTTTTCATGCAGTTCGCATGATTCTTCGCATCATAATATTGAATCATTTTGTATGTCTCTGGATATCAGAAACAATATTATACCTTGGAGCACTTTCTTCAATTATAATTCCACCGTCGCCGGATTGTACATTTATGATGATATCACGAATAAACGAATCTATGACTTCCTCACAGATTTTTAAAATGTTATCAAGTTTTTGCTGCTCGGGGTTTAAACTACTATCGGATTGCACATTTATATTATGTTCTTCTTCGCGAAGAGACGATTCTACAATTTCCTCACAAATCCGAAAAAAGTTGTCAAACAGATACAAAACTATACTGATAAATCTCATGTGCAAAACTCAGCTAATATGCGAAGCCTTGAATCAACAGGGGCATGTGGACGTCGTGTATACGGATTTTTCTAAGGCCTTTGTTAGAACACACCATTCTTTTGCACTCAAACTGTTTGGCTTTTCGAACTCTTTTTTGCAACTATTCACATCTTAAGGATCGGTATCAATTTGTTAATGTACATGGTTTTCAATCGCAGTATTTTACACAAAAATGTGGAGTGCCACAGGGGTCGATTCTGGGACCTTTGTTGTTCAACATATAAACGATATTACCGCTGACATTGATATCGAGCACTTACTGTATGCTGACGATTTGAAACTTCTGTGTAACATGTCTACGATCGATGATTGTTTAAAACTTCAAAAAAAATCGATACTATTTCCAATTCGTGCAGGGATAACAAACTGTTTTTAAATATCAACAAATGCCACTCTATGATCTTTTCCAGAAAACTCATATTTCGAATATCTAATAAATAACTGCTCTAAACAGGCCCGACACTTCACTAGATCTTGGAATCTCCTTTGATCCTAAATGAAGCTTCACATCTCATGTACAACTCAAAATATCAACTGCATATAAATGCTTCGGTTTCCTAATTCGTAATTCTGATATGTTTGATGGTGCTAAAGCTGTACATCTCTTATTTGTGTCCTTAGTCCATCCCCACCTAGAATATGGCTCTTTAATATGGAATCTACTTTATCGTTATCAGTCTGAATCTTTAGAGTGTATTCAAAGAAAATTTCTGAAATTTGCTATATATATATATATATATATATATATATATATATATATATATATATATATATATATATATATATATATATATAATCCAGACTGCTTAATGCCATGCCTAACGACTCCTTTACATTATAAGGCGTTGACAATGAAAATTATAAAAATTGGCGATACTTTTACGCTGTAAGTTGTTAATGATGAAAATTATAAAAATTGTCGATACTTTTCCGCTTTAAGTTTTGCGGAAATTATCTATTCCATACTAGTTATAGAATAGTATATTAAAGAACGTTTTTTATAAGACATGTTTTTTTTGCACGCGTCAAAATTTAGAAAACGAGCGTTAGCGAGTTTTCTAATTAACAAGTGCGAAAGAAAGTTTTATAAAATGAGTTCTTTATACTATTTTTTATATTTTGTGCCTTCTACAATAACAATGACTTACTCAATTTGTGATTATATTTGTAACCATTTGTTCATTTTCATGTAAATAATCTTCCCTAATTAAAAAAAATAATAATTTCGACATTATATTATTAAAATGAATTATCAATTAACTAAAAATAAATTAAGTAAAAATGGGTTACAGAAACGTCATCTAGTACCAACCGTCTAAAACAAAAAAATGCGTATCGAAATGAAGGTCATTACGATACGCAATTGCGTATCGTAATGACTTCATTATGAACGCAAAATATAAAATATATTATTTTGCTCCAATGTTGAAATTATAATTAATAAAAAAAAAACATTATAGAGGAAGTAATACCTTTACGCCTGCGAGGAGTAGACGTTGGAGTATGTTCTGCTTCATGTGTCTCTTGCTCTTTATTTGTAATGATCCTTGGAGTAGAGGGTGAAGTGTGTTCTGCTTCATTTAATTCGGACCTACAACGCTTCCTGGAAACAGGGTGTCTCTTTGTCTTCTTTTGTTTGAACCACAGCCAATCCGGAAACTAAGCAGTAACAACTGAAAAATAATCAATTAGCTAATAAGAAATAGAATTACATAGGCTTTTATTCTGTTTGCTGTTTCAGTTTCGAATTTGTAGAATGATTATACAAAAGATAAACATACCAGGTTGTTTACGTTCAGAGGTATTTGCTTGAAGTTCAGCTTTTTCTTCTCCATTTTTTGAAATTGGTTGTCCGCAAAGTGGAGACTACATACCCGGTATTTCCGGTCTAACAATTGATTACAAGTCAATTCGTGTAAATCATTTCTATTCATTTCAACGATCCATTGGCGTCGCAAAACTTCATTCCTTGGAAAACAGGACAATTGTACTTGATCAGCTTTGGGAAGAGAATTGGTTAGACAATCATTATCAACACAGTTGTAACTGTACTCTCGACCGAGTCGAACACAAACTGCTTCTACAGCTGCGTGCCGCGTCTTTTATACCCTGAATCTGGATAAAACTGGTTTTACCAAAGGTGGGAGAAGAAGATGTCATTGGTAATTTTGTAATAAAAATTATTTCTCCAAAAATTCTATAAATTTCCCTACGGTCAATGTTTTGTGTTCTAGATCATACATCATGTTACATTTTATAAATCGATTTTTACAAAAATATAAATCATAATACAACCGTCAGCGATCCTAGTGACATTAATTTCTACTACGCGCTCCTCTTGTCGAGAATGTGAAAACTAGATCATATGTGTCTGAAGATCTGTACCAAAAATGAGAACTATATACAGTGCAACGATTACAGGTAAGTGTTATATACAACAATCTTTAACATAGATGTATTCAAATTATTCTACTTTTAGTTCAACCAATTGTGTGTAAAAGTTTCGCCGGTGTCAAAGTGAGGTTACATATAACACAAGTACGTATATCTTACAATAATGGTTTTACAAGTATGAAAACATTTCCGTATGTTGTAGCTAATACTCTTGTTCAACAATGTACCACTGCTGAAGTTGTGATACCTTCGACGCGGCAGTAACAGTAGCAACGCCATGATCACATCCGGTTGCACCAGCTTTTGCCGGGTAATTGGATACACAATAGTTGTATGGAGTTTACCAGGCCTGCAGAGGTCAAAGTAGTAAATGTGTAACCCTCAGGGAAAGCGATGCTTCACGATTAAACCTGAAATACGAAGAATTAAATTCACCTTTTGTAATTAGTGGATACGGATTTGGACAAGTAAAGCCATTAGGTGTAATAACGGAAGCTGTTAATAGTCGATCATGCAGAAAGAACATGTGAAGTCTATATAGTTCCTGATATTTTCCAAAAAGTACCATTATTGATTGGGCAGCCTTTTACTGAGCAACCACATATCACGTTAGTAAGAAGAAGAAACACTTTACGTTTATTTCAAGAGAATGAAGGTAATGTAGACATTGATGACAATGATTTACGTAATATGAAAATTCCAGATTTGCCGCCAAAAAAATAGTACTACATTCAAAAGAAAATGTAATACCACCAGGATACGTGGGATTTGTTACAATGTATGCCGAGGGTCAAGAAAATGAAGAAGTAATGGTGGATGCACATTATAGCGAAAATAAATGTCTGCCAAGATGCATTGCTAAACTTGATGAAGAAGGTGAAGTTAATTTGCCATTTATCAACTTCAATAATCAAGATTTAAAAATCAAGGAAGATGAAAAAGTATTCAGAGCTAGTCCGAGTAAACCAGCTGATGAAACTCAAATAGCTGAAGATGAACAGAAAGGGTGTAGAGAAAATGAATTGAAAAATGTGTTTGAGAAATGTTGTGTACCTGATGCTATAGAAGAAGAGGACAGGAAGAAGCTTAAAGAACTTATTAACAAGTATGGAGACTGTTTTGCATTAACTCTTGCTGATATTGGATGTAACCAGGAAGTAGAAATGGATATTGAGTTAATCAAGAATGAAACTGTTACTTGTCGACCTTATAGATTGAGTTATGCAGAAAGGAAACGAGTAAATGAGAATAATGAAGAATTAAAATCCGTTGGAATAGTAGAAGATTCGACATCAAATTTTTCTAGTCCGATACTGATCGTTAAGAAGAAGAATGGAGAAGAGCGCCTTTGTGTAGACTACAGAGCCTTGAACAAGAACACAAAGAAAGATAAGTATCCGGTACCTTTAATAAATGATCAGCTAGATCGATTAGGTGGGAAAAAGTATTTTACATGCTTAGATATGAAATCTGGTTATTACCAAATACCGATGAGCGACTCAGCAGTTCGGAAAACCGCATTTGTGACTCCAGATGGCCATTTTCTATTTAGAAGAATGCTCTTTGGCCTTGTTAATGCCCCAGCGATGTGTCAGAGGATGGTAAATCGTGTGTTAGGACTTTTAAGATATACCATAGTAATGGCTTACATGGACGACTTATTAATCCCTTCGAATACCGTGCAAGAGAGAATTAAAAACTTAGAAGAAGTTTTGAAAGTTTTAAGAAGAGCTAAACTAACACTGAACCGGAAGAAATGTTATTTCTTCCACACTAAAATTGATTACTTGGGTTTCGAAGTGTTGGAAAATGGAATTAAGCCATCAGCAGTAAAAACTGAGTGTATTAAAAACTATCCAGTTCCCAATAATAGATCGCAAGTTTATAGGACTGACGTCTTATTTCAGAAGATTTATAGAAAATTATGCGCGAATAGCTCGTCCTTTAACTAACAAACTTAAACAAGAAATAGAATGGTACTGGACAAATGAAGATCAGGAAGCGTTCGATGAACTAAAAATGAAACTTATGTGTGAACCAGTACTAGCATTATACAACTTTAATACTGAAACCGAATTGCATACGGATGTCTGTCAGAAAGGTTTGGAAGGTGTATTGATGCAACGACAAGCAGATGGAAATTTGCTTCTCGACGAACCACTAAGGAAGAAGCCCGTTATCACTCGGCTGAACTTGAAACATTAGCAGTTGTTTGGGTAACTGAAAAAGTACGATCATATTTAATAGGGGTAAAGTTTAAGCTTATCACAGATCGTACAGTTTTAAGAGGCTCGTTTGCAAAGAAAGATATTGTTCCTCGTATTGGAAGATGGTGGATGAAACTAACAGAATACCAATTTGAAATTGAGCATAGACCTGGTGATAAATTAGCACATGCTGATGCGTTAAGTCGTAATACTCCTGAAAGTGATAAATCTACATACTTAGAAGCAGATTGTACAGATGGAGTTAAAATTTTACAAATAGAAATGACACATGAAGATTTGCTACAAATAGCGCAAATACAAGATCCGAGAATCGCATATATCTCAGAAGTTTTAGAGAAACAAGAAGCAATAGATAAAGAAGAAATTAAAATACGCCAGGAGTATAGTAAAGAAGAAGGAAGAATATTTCGAGTAATTCATAATAGGAAATTATGGGTTGTTCCTAAGAACATTAGGTGGAGAATAGTAAAGATGTGCCATAACGATTTAGGACATATGTCAGTATATAAAACCGTAGGTAAAATACTTGAATCGTATGGTTTCCGAAATTAAGAAGATAGGTAAAAAAAGCTATATAGGAGCTTGCTTACAATGCCTGTACCATAAAAGACCAGGTGGAAAGAAGCCAGGAGTCTTGAATCCGATAGACAAGATTGGTGTGCCTTATCACACTATTCATTTAGATCATCTCGGTCCGTTTGAAAGGAACCGAAAAGGAAATTGTTATTTAATTGTTTCGATTGACGGATTTACTAAACACGTAATGTTAAAGCCAGTAAAGAATACTAAAGCTATACCAGCTGTGAAGTTCTTAAACGACATATGTAACCTACTAGGACCACCTTTAAGATTCATAACTGATCGCGGTACTCCTTTTACCAGTAATATTTTTGAGAAGTTTTGCAAACAAAAGAACATTGTACATGTTAAGAATGCTACACATACTCCAAGAGCGAATGGGCAGTGTGAAAGAGTAAACAGAGCAATTACTCTAGCTCTTGCTTCAACAAGTAAGTAAGAAAATAATCGAGATTGGGATGACATAGTTCCGAGAGTACAGGGTGTCTCATTTTCGATGTTTTTTTAGGGTATCTCGGGTAATATTAACGATAGATTAAAACCGTTTGCACATTGCAGGGTCAACTTTTTGAGAAAAGTTTAATAGTCACCACAGGAATTTTCGATCTCATTTTGTTTCTAAGCTACAGGCAAAAACTCGTTTTTCGCTCATTTTGAAAATGTATCATATCTTAATTATTATGACGGAGAAAATATGATTTAACAAAATATTTACCGTTTTTTAGATAGAATAAAATGCCGTAATTATTTTTTTTGAAAACTTGATAATTCTAGAGATATAACACAAACTTATGATTTTTTAAATGGAAACCTATGTTGAAAATAGCCTCGTATTTTTGCTTAATTTATAAGCTTTACAATGATATATAACAAGTCTACATTCTTTTGTTTTAAACATTAATAAAAGGCGAATTATTAATTTATTGGGTTGAAAATATTGGAAATTATTAAGAAACAAATGAAAAAATCTCTTACAGATCATATTTTGCATATTTCTAATAGTCTTTGTTTCAGTTTTACTCATTTTTTCAATTTATTTACTTCAAAGGCATATTAAACCGTTTTTTTTCGGATTGTGTCAAAGCCAACTATAACGTAGATAAATAGTAATTTAACTAACCCAAAAATAATTGGTTAAGAATAATTTTGAGAACACAATTATATATATATATATATATATATATATATATATATATATATATATATATATATATATATATATATATATATAGAATGAAAATAAACAAATCATGATCTGTAATAAATTTTTTCATTTGTTTCTTAATAATTTCCAATATTTTCACCCCGATAAATTAATAATTCGTCTTTTATTAATGTTTAAAACAAAAGAATGTAAACTTGTTATATATCATTGAAAACCTTATAAATTAAGCAAAAATTCGAGACTATTTTCAACATGGGTTTCCATTTAGAAATCATAAGTTTGTGTTATATCTCGAGAATTATTATGTTTTCAAAAAATCTAATTACGCCATCATAACAAATAAGATATGATATATTTTCAAAATGAACGAAAAACGAGTTCTTACCTGTAGCTCAGAAACAAAGAAGATCGAAATTTCCTGTGGTGACCATTAAACTTTTCTGGAAAAGTTGACCCTGGAATGTGCAAACGGTTTTGATCTGTCATTAATATTACCCGAGATACCTTCAAAAAACATCGAAAATGAGATATCCTGTACAGTGGTCATTAAACAACACTATTCATAGTGCTACGAAAGCAACGCCTTTTAGTTTATTATTTAATTACCGACCGAGAAATTTCGGTGGTAATCCGTTACAAGATGAAGCTTTAAAGATAAACACCGAAGAAGAAACTTTGGAAGAAAGAAGAGCCAAAGCAATACGAGAAATTTCTGAGGATCAAGAGAAACAGCGAACACGATATAACTTAAAACGAAGTAAGGCAACGTCGTATTCTATAGGCGACATGATATTGATCAGACGAGAAATACCAGCAACAGGAGAATCACGGAAATTACGAACTAAATATAGAAGACCTTACATTATTGTAGAAGTACTTCCGCATGTTAGGTACAGGATTGAAAATCTGCCAGAGGTACAACGAAGTCAACGGTTCTACCAGGGCGTAGCAGCAGTGGACTCAATGAAACCGTATTATTTGTTTATTTTTTTTTTTCAAATATTGCAAGGATTACAAAATCATTATAATTTTAAAAACAGAATATTATAAGTTTAACTATGAAAAACTCTTGATTCTTGCAATCAGCAACTTTCAATTAGATTTGCCAAGAAAATATTTCCAAGTTCCTACAAGTTCTCCTTGGATTATCTCCCCTGGATCCTCCAGTGTAATGGTGGAAACATCTCTCCACATGACAGTTCCCATTTGAAGCTTATGTCCTGCATCCTTTATCTTTTTTGCTAGCTCTGCCCTAATCTCAGCGCCTCTCAATCTGTTCAAAAAACTCTTCTGAAAAGGATTGTTGGCGCATCCCACTGAAACATGGTATAGAAGCAGTCTGTATGTAAACATTTGAAAGCAATCCATTTTGATTTGAACTGCTTAATTTTGAATATATTAGGTTAGATATTAATGTTACTTTTTGGGTAACAGAGGAGTTATTCATTTTCTGAAAACCATTTCCTATTTGTTCTCTGGTGGCCCAGCTTCCTTGAGATGTCATTTTGCTTAATATTCCAAAATCCTCCTTATATATACCCCATATAGCGTGGTATACGACTTGTGCTGCATGCTCTGCTTTAAAACCTCCTGTTAGCTCCCATTGAAAATACCCAGCTGCACGATATAGATAAAATGCCCCTGCTCCTGATGTATCAAACCTCTTAATGAAGTTTGGTCCAATTATTGTTTTCCTTTTTTGGCTGTCTTCATAGTAAATGTTTTCAGATGGCTATCCAAACTCCCTTTGATCTAATAGGAGCCTCATAAATATATTTGGAGGAAAACAAGCCCTAGTTGCCTGCCTTGAAGTTGTCATGAGTATAATATCTCCTAAAATAGTCATTAATGGCTTCAATTTAACTGCTTTTTTGTTCTTACAAGCTACTATTAAATTGTCCCCTTCTGGTATGTGAGCAAAGGCTCTCTTAACTGCAATTTCCCATTTCTTAACATATGTGGGTGGTGCTCTTACCATACATAACATGGCTGTCATAAGACCTACAGATTGGGCCATAGAGCTTCGTTTTTCAGGAGGGAACTGGGAGCCTTTTAATAGGACATGGTGTGGTCCGTATAGTCCGTAGTGGGCAACTGGAAATGAGGTGCTGCTGCCATCTGCTTTCATTATGGGCGTATTTGAGTGGCCAATTCTGAGCTCAGTGATTCTTATACCGAATGCTATAAAAAAATCCATATAGGGCACGGCAGTGCCATACCAATTTGCTGGATCTTTTTCATCGTATTTTTTGTATTCCAGCCCTGTAAGTTTGGCAGTCCCTTCAACTTGTGTTGATACTGCATCCTTGTTTAAGTTGTATTGCTTGCCTTGATGAGTTATTGTATACAAAGATTTTTGAGTTTTGGCCTCCAAGTTCCCACCAGTTTCATTGTTCTTTTGACGTAGGACATTGTGTGCAGTAAAGAGTACATTCGTGACCTGGATACCAGCATTTATTGATGAGTAAGGTCTTGGCTCTATCTCTGTCAATAAGTTAAGAATTTCCTTAAGAGATTTTGCTATGAATGTTATCTTTGTTTTTTTTTTGCATTTATTATATCTTCTTTAGTGTTATCAGGATCAACCAATTTGTTTTCAGCCTTTCTTTTTTCGGTGGCTCCAGCAGTCATACCACTTGCATCAGTTTGCATTGCTGCTTCTCCGTCTTTCATTTTCCTTGTATGTCAAGATGAATTATGATCAAAAGGTCTGTTTTTACTATTGAAACTACTGTCTATATTAGTTTATTGCTGAAGGTTCATCGAGTGGCTCACTCGACACAGAGACAGATACCGAAGACGAACAACAAGAAAATTTAAGTGAGAAAGTGAGTAGTGAACGTGAGCAAAGTGCGCGAGATAGTGGTGTAAGTGTAAATGAAGCTAGAGTAAATACTAGAAGAAAACGACAGAAGCCGAAGAGACTAGAAGACTATGTACAGTAGGATTAAGTATTAAAAATGTAACAATAACAGTCGATCGAGGTCGATCTAAAGTAGGATGGCCGAATGTTCGCGCCCAAAAATTTAAATTTGTATATGTTTAGAAATACGTATGATTGTATATAGATGGCAGGAGATATATATGTGTTGTAGTAGTAGTGTGAGTTGTTGACAGATGATGAGACGTATAAAACGCAGTGTGACGAATATTTGAATTACTGTATTTCTTTTGGGACGAATAAAGTTAGTTAATAAACCCAGTTAACACATATTTCAAAAATTGTAATTGTTTTTGTCAAATTTATTTACTACATTTGTAATTAAAATACATAACGGGTGTAACACAGAATGCGAACCATAGGCAAACAGTTCTTTTTACCTTCCGTCACCTTTAGGTAAGGAAGGTATTGTCTTTGGTCAAAAATTTCGGTGGTGTGTTTTTAATGAATAAGCACGTTTTAATGTCCCTGGAATACGATTTTACTATTTTTACGATGATGTGTGTGTGTGTGCGTGTACGTGTGCGTGTGTAATAATAATATCAATAAATCTTTAATTTCTGCAGATACATTACACTGTATATAGAAAACGTCACAAAATAATAATTTTCTGTATGAAATTTGCATAAAATACATGCAACTGCCGGAAGGTAATGTACAAGAAATAGAATATTTAATTTAGCGAGGAACTTTCCTTATGAAATTTGTACAAAATACATAGAACTGACGGACGGTAATGTGCTGGCCACATCAGATTTTTATTTACTGAGCATACATAATCTTTTAAGTAGTCTGGAAACTTGATCTTTTTACCGTAGTCTGTGGATTTTCTTGAATTTCAGGGGTTGGATGAGAGTCGATCATTATATTTTCTGGAAGCGTGACAGGATGATTTTCTTCAATTTCTGAACTTGGTTGAGTATCTACAGCATGATTTTCTTCAATTTCTAAACCTGGTTGAGTGTCTACTGTTCTGTTTTTATGTGATGTAGCAGAATGGATGGATTCTACATTAGATTCGTTGCTAGTTGATTCTAGATTTAAAGTTGTGTCTCCTCTCGGCGCAAGTTGTCTTAAAGATACCATTGTTTCACTGCTTCTGCTTCTTCAACCAAATTATCATATTTACTGGATTGAGGATTTTTCTTTAAAAAGACAGGCCCCGGTTGAACCAACCATGATGGAATAGCAGTCCCATTTGAAGATCTACGCGGATGTTTAAAAAATCTTTCATGCGGAGTACAATTGATTGAAGTATATAGCAAGGATCTTACAGAATGTAGAGCTTCCGTTAAAACATTCTCCCAACGAGATACTGGTAATTTACTTGTTTTTGGAGCTAGTAAAATGGTTTTCTAAATAATTCCGTTGAATCGTTCAACTTGCCCATTACCGTTTGAATGAAGAAATGATGTTAATTTATGGGATATAAACGATAATCCTCTGTCAGAATGAATATATGCTGGCATACCAAACAATGAAAATAATTGTTGTAGACATTTAATGACAGTTTTTGACGTAATATCAGCGCATGGATATGCGAACGGAAATCGCGAGTATTCGTCAAGAATGGTTAAAATGTAACGATTTGTAGTAATAGAAGGTAATCGACCTTTGAAGTCTAGGTTTAAACGTTCGAATTGCGAAGTTGATTTTATTAGATTACCCTTGTTTTTGAAAAATATTGCATTAATTTCTGCACAAATCGGACAGGCATTAGATATTTTCTTACATCTTCGAGAGAATATGGTAAATTTTTGCTTCAAAGCCAATGAAAGATTCTAGTAATATCAGGATGACATTAAGATTGATGAAGATCAAATAATTTATTCGGATTAGTAGCTCCACAAACACGCGATAAAGTGTCAGCAATAATGTTTTCCTTTCCTGGACGATAGATTATATGAAAATTAAAGGGAGCTAATTCTAAACGCCATTGCATTATTTTATCATTCTTTACCTTATTACCGTGTTTCATATTGAACATAAAAGATAAAGCTTGTTGATCTTATATTAATTTTTAATGGTGTACCTATTAGAAAATATTTCCATTTTCTTAGAGCTTCTAATATTGGAGTTGCTTTTTTTCTATAGCTGGTTGTAGTTTTTTTTTGTTTTCGACAAGGTTCAGGAAAAGAATGCGACAGGCTTTTCGTCTTGACTGAGAGTAGCTGCTATAGCAAAATCTGATGCATCAGTCTCAACTATTAAAGGCGATTTTTCTGAAACGTTGGTTACAATAGCTTCTGCAATTTCATTTTTTAGATTATGAAACATAATATTTGTTTGAGTTTATCGTAAATTGTTTACATTCAAGTTATTTTCGAATTTTGTCTGAAAAATGTGGTATCCATGTAGAGTAATGAGCAAATAATCCCAGAACTCTTTTTTATTCAACTCAGTCTTTAGGGGGTGGTATTTCAAGAAGAGGATTTAAACGTTCAGGATCTGGTTTGATCGATTTATAACTAACTTGATGTGCTAGTAAATTTATCATTCTTTTGGAAAAACTACTTTTACCTTTATTAATTGCAAGCCCGTATTTATTAATTGTTGAATAAATTTTTTCCAAATTTCTCTCACGTTCAATCTGATCTTTACCCCAAATTGTAATGTCGTCTATAAAGGTGTAAATTCCGTCGAGTTTTTCGTCTAATATAATTTTGTCCATTATACGTTGGAAACATGCTACACCATTAGTAACGCCAAATGTGATTCTTGTAAACTGATAAAGCCGGTCAGCAGCTTCAAACACAGTATATTGTTTGTCTTCTTCAGCTAAACTTATTTGGTGATATGCGTTTTTTAAGTCGATGGTACTGTAAATTTTATGTGTAGCGATCTTTCGTATTAGGCATTCAATGCTAGGCAAGGGATAAGCATCTAAAAGATTGTATTTATTTATAGTTTGTGAATAATCTACAACGACTCGTTTTTATGATTCTCGTTTTCTGTAACTAAGATTTGAGCACGCCAAGGAGATATACTGTCTTCTATAATTCCCTCATTAAGCATTCCAGTTACTTCAGATGAAATGAAATCAAAATCTTTATCGGAATATCGCCTAGATCTAGTCGCTATTGGTTTACAATCAGTATTCAAATGATAAAATAAACGAGGATATTCAACTTTAGCAGATGTAGCATTACGAATTAGAAGAGATTCTCTATCTCCATTAAATGTTAAATACAAGTTTGAGTGAAGATTCAGCAAGTCATGCCCTAGTAGCATATCAGTACATAGTTCTTTAAGAACAGATAGTTTAAAAGAAAGATAAGTGTGATTCTGAATACTGATATGGACTAATACATGTCCTATATTTGTAGCAAGTGATGCTGATGACAAAATTAAAATTAATATAGCTGTTTGAGCTTCCCGTATCAATTAAACATTTAATTGGAATATTATTTATTTTTGCCATAATTATTGCTTTTTCTAACGGATTCCTTGTAATCGATGCAAGAATAGATCCAGTTAATTTTTTGTAATTTTTTCTGATTGACATGCTTTCGAGAAGTGTCCCTTTTTTCATAGATTGCAAAAAGAGTTTCCTGCGGGGCAAATAGTTCGAGGATGTCTATCGTAACCACAAAAGAAACATTTTACGTTATAAAGATTTGTTGCAGATAAAACTGGTTTAGCATCAGAATTAAGACGTGTAATAGACTCGTAAGACTCTAGAGATTCTATGGCTTTTTTGGGCTGTGCTTGCGGTTGTAAAAATTGGCGAATAGTGCTTAGAATGTTTCTGAGCCATTTCAAGTGATTCAGCTTGTTTGATAGCTTCAAATATATCTAACGTAGTGTTTTCTAGTAGACGTCTAATTGTGGATGATAACAATCTATTTATGAATGCATCTCGTATATTTTCCTCGCGATGTTGAATAGCGTATACAGCTTTAAAATCACATTCTTTGGCTAGTACTTTTAATGAATTTACAAACTGGTTTATGGTCTTGCCAGAATTTTGCTTTCTTGATGCTAGTTGATGACGAGCAAATATTTCACGTCTTTTTTAATGTAATTCGAATTTAATAATTCTATAGCATCTTTATAAGTGGTCCATTCATTAATAATTTCATATATATTTGGAGATACGTGATTTATCAATACCTTAAGTTACTTCTTATCTTCCGTAATTCCAGATGCTGCATCAAAATTTTCGAACGTTTTCGACCAATAATTCCATTCTTTTGAAGCTAGGGGCGAGTCTGCATCAATTTCAAATCGATAAGGCCTCAGAAACTTTTCCATTTCAAAATTCATGTTCATAAAATTGTGTTATACTTACACCCGGTTCCATAATATCACATGAAAGTCTCCTTTTTTTAAAGCTTACTTTTTTGAAAAGTCTACTTTACTTGTTTCTGTTCCATAATAGTTTGTAAAGGATCTGCTAGATAAAGTGTCTTTTAAACAATTATTCGTTGGTTGGCAAAACTGAAACAGCGCCTTTTGTGTCAAAAATTCAAAGTGACAAATTTTGAATTTGACATTTACAATACCGAAGATCAATTACGATTGACACAACTGATAGAAAAGAAGAAAGATATAATTGAAAATAAAACTACAAATAAAGTGGCAAATGAAGAAAAAGTAAGTGCATCAATTTTATGTTAACGCATCAAATTTTATGCATCACGGTTTGTAGGATGCAGCTTGGAGGTGAATTGCCACATCATTTAATGCTGGAGCTAATCAGCACAGAAATTTTGAGCAATTAAAAACTAAACTGTGTAACTGCGATAAGTATAAACACAATTTTTGTGAGCATGTCAAATTCGTCGTTATAGTGTTATTTTCTATATAATTAATTTTGTAAATTCATAGTGTGAAAGCATTATTCTATGTGTATCAGCAGTATTAAAGTTGATCTAATCGGTAGTGAAATAATCTAGTTTTTTTATTAAAACATTTTAATCACGTGTTGTCATTTAAGCTGAAATTCGCTTGACTTAAGCTTCATCGATCAATCTATCACTTGTTTAAACATTAAGTGTAAGAAGTTACTCTTTCGTACATCATCGTTATTCATCGGAACTCCATGGCCACCTGCCCAGATTGCTCCAAAACAGTGCTACAGGATCGTCAAAAAACCGTTAATTGTGATGGATATCAAAAACTTGTCCATCTTTCCTGTGTCAATCTCACCGCAGATAATGTAAGTAAATTTACACGCTCCGCTACAAAATCCGTACGCATCAACTGCAAATTTTGCCTTGCTGAAAAAGATACCATTAGTTCCTTAAAGAAACTTAATCTCGATCTCACAGCGAAAATCGTAACACTTGAAGAAAGACTTGCGTTCAATACTACGTCAAATTCAAATGATATGATTGAAACGGTAATTAACGAAATAAATGATAGACAGCGGCGTGAAAAAAACATCATAATCAGCGGTATTCCGGAACAACTTAATGAAGATCTACCAAGAGTAATCAGTACCATCACAGCTAAAATTGCACCAAATGTAAATATTCAAAATGCCAAAATTTATAGATTGGGTACACGTGTTAATATACCTAACAATCGTTCACGTTTAATTAAAATTTCGTTCCAAGACGTGGAGCATAAGCGTACTATGTTAGCAAAAGCTAAATTCCTAAAAACTTTTGATGAACATAGAAATGTTTACATTAATATCGACAGAACTCCTTTGCAAGTTGATCAAATAAAACGTTGTCGTAATGAACTTCAAGAAAGAAAAGACAAGGGTGAAACAAACTTACGTATTAAATATATTCGTGCAATACCAACAATTGTAAAAAACTGAATTGTTCAGGCGAACCCGTAAATTCTAATACAGCTGATGTTAATTTATATTATCAAAACATTCAAAGTATAGTAAATAAAATGGACTATTTTCATTCTATTATGCACTCATTAGAGTATGAAATCATTGCCCTAACTGAGACTTGGTTACGTCCGGATATAGCAGATTCAGAATTTTCTGATGGATCATACAACATATTTCGTATGGATCGCCGATTTCGTGATTGTGGTGTATCACGAGGAGGTGGTGTTTTGACTGCTGTGAAAAAAAGTATAAGTGCCTGTGAAATAAATGTAAGTGATTACTTAGATATTTTACCTAGTAATGTTGATGTTTCATGTGTCAAAGTTTGTCTAAATTTATCTGACCTCTATATTATTAACATATATGTTCCTCCTGCAATGAATGCTTCAGCTTATAATAATATAATTGAATTTTTCGAATCATTAACGTTTCTTTTAGATAAAAAAGTTATATATGTTGGAGATTTCAATATCCCTGAATTTTTATCACAGCAAAATACGACTGTTGTCAATGCATTTAATAATTTTATAACTTTTTTTAACTACAAACAGTTTAATGAAGTTAAAAATATAGATGGTCGTGTTTTAGATCTAGTTATATCTAATGTATCGTGTAATGTTACACGAATTTCATCCATCCTAGATGTAGAATATTCTCAACACCCTGTACTTCATATAAATATTCATAATGAAAATTTTAAACCAAACACACACGTTTATAATATCACATTTAGAAAGTATGATTTCAAAAATGCAAACTTGTTAAGATTGTACAATTTAATTAACGATTTTGATTGGTCACAGTTATCTGTTTTCACGAACGTTAATGACGCTTGTAACTTTTTTGTAATACTTTGTATAATATGTTAGATCTGTGTGTACCATCTCGTCCTAAATTTAAATCTTCCTTTCCTCCATGGTACTCTAGACAAATCATAAAAAATTTAAAAATAAAACAACATTATTTTCGCTTGTATAAAAAACATAATAATGTATTTTATTGGAATAAATTCAAATTCTATCGTACAAAAACTAAAAACGGTATTACTGTAGCATATAAAAATTATATCAGCTCATGTGAAAGTTCTATTAAAGAGGATCCACAGAAGTTTTGGAATTTTGTCAAATGTAAGAAGTTAAATAATGCTTCACCTACCACACTATGGTTTATAATAATGTTGAACTTAATACTGCAGCGGTAATTACGGAAAATTTTGCTTCTTTTTTCCGTAGTGTTTATACTAAGCATTCATCAAATGCTACTATTAATACTACTTCTGATAATTCTCCAAGTATTTATCTCAATGAAATTACTATACCCGAGATCCTACATGCTATAAATAAACTTAAACCAAGTTTTACATCTGGTTACGATCTTATTCCGGCTTTCTTACTTAAGGACTGTAAAGAGCCTCTTTCAATAGCATTAGCTTATATTTTTAATCTGTCATTGCGCTCTTGTACTTTTCCAGATGTATGGAAGTTAGCTAAAATCATACCCATTCATAAATCTGGTTCTAATAAAGATATATCTTACAGGCCTGTGGCCATTTTGTCTAACTTCAGCAAGATATTTGAGTGTATAATTTATAAAACGATTTACTTCAATGTCCGAAGTCAGCTTTCTTTTCATCAGCATGGCTTTACTGAGAAGCGGTCTACGACTAGCAATCTCCTTTATTTTACTCAATACGTATCGAATGCCTTGGACAAAGGTAAGCAAGTAGATGCTGTCTACACTGATTTTGCCAAGGCATTTGATCGTATTGATCATAATATATTACTTACAAAATTAAATATGAGTGGTTTGACACCTGCTTTAATGGAACTTTTATCATCATATTTAACAGAGCGTCAACTAATAGTTTCTTATCTAGGCATTAACTCCTCTATGTTTGAAGCTTCTTCGGGCGTCCCACAGGGATCGAACCTGGGCCCCCTTTTATTTCTCATATTTATAAATGATATTGAAAAATGTGTTGAGAGTGAAATATTGCTCTTTGCGGATGATTTGAAGATTATTTAAAACAATTTCAGAACCTTCTGATTGTATATCACTTCAGGAGGACCTTTATAAATTGGAGCATTGGTGTAGACTAAATAAACTGGAATTAAACATTAATAAATGTAAAACTCTTTCTTTTACTAGAAAGCATTCCACTATTTGCTTTGAATATAAACTAAATAACTCTATATTAGGCCGTTGTGAGGAAATAAAAGATCTAGGTGTAATCTTTGATAAGAAACTAAATTTTAACAAACATATAGATACTACAGTTTCTTCAGCTTATAAATCATTAGGATTTATTATAAGAAATACTCGACTTTTTACGTCAGTTAGATCTATAACAGTACTGTACTATGCTTTTGTTCGAAGTAAATTGGAGTATTGTTCAATAATCTGGTCTCCTTTTTATAAGAAACATTGTAATCTAATAGAGGCAATACAGAAGAAATTTCTAAAATATTTACATTTCAAAACATTTAACATTTATCCTCCTTTCAATATGCCCTATGATACGTTAATTGATTTATTTAAATCCCAAAAACTTTACTGTCGCAGACAAAACTGGCAAATTATTTTTCTTCATAAATTAATCCATAATACAATAGACAGCCCTAATATTCTGCAATTTATTAATTTCAAAGTACCAACCTTTTCTTCCAGAAATCAAACTTCATTCCTTTTCAATCCCGCACTAACATATTGCTAAATTCCCCTATTTACGCAATGATTGCTAGTTATGCAATTATTCAGGACCATTGTGATATTTTTAATTGTAATTTTAAATATTTGCAAGCCTCATTACAGTTGTCATATTTTCATGTTTATTTTTCTTATGTAATTGCAGTGCAGTATTTATTGTCTATAAATTGTAATATGTATGCTCACTGTAATTTTTATTATATTTCATGTGTATTTTCTTTGTTCTCTAGTCCATAATTTGGGTTCGCCTGTTGGACAGAGTATTCAATAAATAAATAAATAAATAAATATGACAATTTGAAAACCAAGGCTCGTAAAATTGTCGCTGAGAAAAAGCAATACTTAAAGGGAACAGGGGGTGGACCGGTTTTAAGTTATGTTTTCGATCCAATTACAGAAGCAATATTACAAATTATTAGAATGAAAACGATAGTTTGAATTCCCGCAAATGATTGCGACAGCTTAGATTTAAAATATACCGGTGATAATCGTTACGCCTGAAAAAAGATCAGAAATGGAAAACATAATTCACGGGCAAATATTTTTGCATACATTTTTTTCTTTTCTTTGCTTTATTATTTTCTTTAGAACCTCTATTCAAGTAGAAGTGGGCAATCGAATATTGCAGAAACTGTAGAGATTGAACATATTTGTTCAGATAAACCTGGTTCTTCTAATTTTGTAATACCCAGTGAAATATCTATTAATATTTATGAGCTTTATAATTTCATTTTTCTTAATTCCAGCAACAAAGCACTTAACCCACATTAACTGAGACTATGGCAGGGAGCACCAGTCAGTTAGAATCGACTAGAACCAGTATCGCTGGAACTAATGTAATACCATTTCAATCATTTTAAAAATATACAACTAAATTCACGTTTGTGTTATAGAGTGTTAAACCATCGAATAAGTGGAGTAGTTACACTCCCCGGAAGCTGAAGCAGCCAGTATCAAATAAATTAAGGCCCACTATCCTTAACCCAGTAATACTAGCTAAAAAGGAGTATTATAGGAAAAAAGCTGCTGACGTAGAAGTGGAAACTTGGGCGAGAAGAGAACAAAATCGTAGAATGGAAGAAGACCATCAAAAGAGGTAACGCCACTTGGATATAGAAATTAAAATTAAAGAGGAGAAATTAAAAAATAAAACAAGATTCTAGTTTAATAAAGTTATTACAAATTTGCTATGATTTATTCTAATGTCTTTTACAAATACATTCATAGTCTAGCAAAATGCTCCTCAATGAGTAATCTTCTCAAATTTCGTCCTAGACCAGGTACAACGTTGTTATGTACATTTTGTTCTGGTTCTGGTTCGTCGTGATTTTGTTGCATATCAACAAACCAATCATCAGGGAAATAGTCGTTCATTTCAATAGTAATGTTGTGTAGTATAGCTGTTGCTATAATTATATTTATTGTGGTATCTACATTCAATCTTACTCCTAAAGATAAGATCGGAAATCATCTTTTCCACACACCATATTGTCTTTCCACAACATTTCAGGTCCTTATATGAATTCCTTGTATAGATCTTCTGCTGATGTTTGTGTTTGTTGTAATTACTGTCACCAATTAACATGTAGTTTCCAAAACTTCCATTCTCAAATTGTCTCTTCAAATTACTATTATTAAAAATGGTCTGATCATGACAAGATCCAGGCCATCGTGCACTATATTTAGAATTTTTAAATTTGCGTCCGAAACTGTTTGCCCATTTAATGCAAAGTATCCGTTCCTACAACGAAATATTTCCGCATCCTCACCTCCAGGAGATTGAATTTTAATTAAAGTGCAATCAATTGCACCGATTACCAGTGGAAATCTTGCAATTTTGTAAAAAAATTCGGCGGCCCTCTCTCTTTCAATGCCACTATTGTACATAGTAATGTAGTCAGGGCGTAAAGATACAATGGCGGATGTAACACTTTTTATTATTCGACAAGCTGATGTCTTTGAAACACTTACAAAGTCACCCGCAGTAATAAGCATACTTCCTGTTGCATAATATCTCAGTGTTATCAGCAGTCGGGTAATTGGCTGAATACATCCTCCTCTATAAGAAAAAAAATTATATTGAACACGGTGTAACCTATTTATTTAGTATATAATAGTACATTAAAACACAAGTATCATAAGGCAATCTGTTAACGTACGAGTCCAAGTTTGGAAAACGAGCCGCCAGGTGAGTTTTACAAAGGACGAGTGTGTCAACTTATGATACATGTTTTTTATACTATTTTTTCTATTGAGGTAATTTTACAATTAGATTTTTAAAAAAAGGACTAGACAAAAATATGAGTTGGAGTTTTTTTATCAGTTATGTTGGTTGCGCTTCCCGCTAATAATTGAAATTTCACATTTGGCAGTTTGTGTATTTTGTCTGAGTGTAATAATGAACAATTTATTGATCTAGAGACCTTTACTGTCCACCTGTCCACCATTTTGTCGACAGATTCACTGCTCAGTTGCAGAGATAACGGCAACAGCTGTTCTTACAATTTTTAATACAAAACATATGTGGCACTCATAATGTTAAAATCATATTTAAAAATTTAATATTCGATATTTCGCCACAACGTGGAACTGGAAATCATGGATTAAAACGTCAACTTTTCATATTTGTTTGCCAGTAGCCGCCACAAATTGAGTAGACAGTGTCAACATTTTCAAGTAACGTGTATCATACATTTCATAACCTGCCTGGAATAATAATACATTCAACTCAAAATTGCATTACTATAAATTTAAATTGTAATAAATACAACTTACCGTTTTAATTATTTTGACAAAGTAAACCTGAGCCACAGTATAAATAAGCCAATACAGTAGCGACAGTCAGCTAAAATTCCGTCCTGAAAATCGTTGTGCGCATGATCCCTAAACTCGAATGTGGAACACCGCGAAACAGCTAAATTTAAAATATTGCTAGGTGTGCATATTGTTGTTGCTTGTTTATCGATATGCCAGGTTATCGTTTGTTAAATTGAGAGTATTGTTTTTAAGTAGTTGTTATTTTAGTAAAAATGGATCGTAAAAAATATAAATGAAATGTTAAGTTAACAGATTTTCAGTCAAAAGTTGATAATTCAGAAATTATTGAGTGTGATAACACTTCTGATATATCGTTATTAAATTATGATTATAGACGGATACTTTATAAAAAAAATGTCTAGAAGTTCATTCATGTGACGTATGCATATCATTTGCAAATGATCATCAGCAACTAGATAATACATCAATTTATTCATACTTTAGGGTATATGAGAATAAAACCCAAGACACATTTGGTGGTCTGCAAATGTCAAAATTTTATAATTTATATTTCAAAGTTAGAATATTGGTTTTTTGAAAACTTATACAATATCATTGACAAAATATGTTGTAGCAAATTTAATTGAATATTTTAAACAGTTTTCTTTTGCTCATCCATGCTATAAATTTCCATATGATTATATTATAAAATTATATAGTCATATGAGATTGTTTTATTCTTTGAAATTTATCAACAGAAATTTCAAAAATACAAAAGGTTCTAAAAAACAATAATTTCAAGTCATAATTAATTTTACAATCACATTCTGTAATAAAACAATATATAAATAAAACATCTGTGTTTTTCTTACCTTGCCCACATATAGAAAAATAAAACTATTTTATATTAAATAAAAATTCGCTTTTGCGTAACTACAACTGAAAGCGATTTGAATTCCCGCCTCCTAAACTTCCCCCTTCGCACTTCCCAGTTCGGATGCTGACATCAAAGACGCCGACAGTGAGTGTCGCTACTGTATTGGCTTACTTATACTGTGCCTGAGCGCATTGTTTCTTGCTTCATAATTTTTTAGTTGAAATTTTAACTTCACATATTCTTCTTCTTTCTTAACTAACACAGCTATAGCTATAAATTTCGTTTCTTTCTAGTCCTATCACCTAGAGAAAGGATAAAAATCCAAAATCAGAAGTAATATTTCAACACAAACAATTTACCATTTTGAGGTTATGTCAGTTATGAACGCATGACTACCACCTCTGGAACATGAAAGGCGCCAAAAACAGTACGTTTATAGATCTTTTAAACGTCGTGTTCTCAGTGATAAACAGTGCTTTTGTAGATTCATAAAAACACCGAAATAGAAGAATATATTACAAAAACTATGTACGTAAAATGTAGATTCAACAAGATGAATGATGTATTATGAAATATTTTTACAACTTACCTATTTGAAATTAATGATATCATTGGTTCAATTCTTTCTAGTAGTGCAATAACAGTGGATTTTAGTTAATATAAATCTATTAAAAAATTCAACATCATCGTATTTGTTCATACAGTCCTCCCTGTGTCTATATATTTTTGGTCTTCTTACAAAAATGAACATTTCGTCTTCTGATGAAGAGCTTGAACTAGTGTCACTTTCCATATTTTACTTTTGGTTCAAATCTGTCAACGAAATTTTTGAAAACGTAGCCTAGCTACGTGTCAAAAAAGCCGACTTTTCCACGCAAAATTCGGGACTTTCCAATAAAGGACACTTTTTTGTAAAATGATCTTTCAAAAACGATTATGGAACAGGTTTTGGCACAAAAAAGCTTCTTTTCGCTTTAAAGGAGACTTCATAATTATAACAAATTAAATCTTTAATGCGAGTCGTACCAATATTTTTTAAAATATTGTATGGTTTCCTCACTAGAAAATAATGATAACAATTAGAAAGAAGGATTATTTACCTTATTTTTTACAAATACGCTTTAATATCGCTCGTCATAGCTTTATTACATGGTAATTTTACGTCATTATTTCGTTCAAGATTTATTACAAAATTCTACGGATAAATGACTTTTTATACAGAGTGATCAAAAATGGCTGAAGTTCACGTTCCAACTTTTGTTTCAAAATAGTATCAAATGTATATTTTAATTTTTGATAACTCATCATAACTATATTCTATTTATTTGTTTAATATCATTGCCGTATGTTGATTTATTTGATATTTGCATGGAGGTAGTAAATAAAAATGGAGGGAGCCTAAACTGCATATATGTACGTATTAGAAAATATACCGCTGATACAACCTTCTCAGCGTGGTCAACATCAGAGTCCAGACATATATGTTTCTATCTCAACTTGTCCCCTGTCTCAATTTGCGCATGTTCGAAGTATGAATATTCTATTGGTTAAAAGAAGACATTGCATTCTAATGATTAACCGCGAATGTTTAAATGTAATTTTGTTCACAGCAAATATTATGTTTGAAATTATATTCGTAAAACATTTTAAAAACGACGAAAGATATTTATTTTATAAATTTAATTTAAATACATTAACGGTTGTATTATTTGTATTATATTATTATTCAACTTACACATTTTATCAACAAAGAATAACAATAATTTTTATTTGATTTTTTTTATTTTAAACAATTAGTCCAAAAGAAATAAAAGTACTAATCAAAGGGTTATGCAAAAATTGAAAATACAAAACATAACTTGATAATACAGAATTACAAACAATAAACATAACGAAAAAGTAAACATGCAAGGAACATTAAAGGAAGTTGGGCTAGAATACATTAATATTGTTTAATATATTATTTATCGTCGAACACAATAATTACAATTGAACAAATGCATTACATTTTATTGGTTTTTAAATATGACTAACCTATTATATTTATTCTTGATAAAATCGTGTTTCTGAGAAAATATTTTGGTTTCGTGAAATAAACCAATTTTAAAAAATATTTTAACAACCTGTTTTATTAATTGTAACATGATTATCGATAAGATCTTGTTCCTTAAGGTGTTGTACAAAATTTTTGAATTAAAGACCTTGAGGCCTATTCTATAACTTTTACCAATATTGATACGCGTTCCATCTTGGTAAATTTCCTAGCGAATATCGTCGAACACCGGCGGTTATAACCGATTTGCGAGACATGACGTCACACTCAGCGGTGAATTTGAGATGGGATTCCAAGCATGCATAGGATCTTGGAATTTAGTTATCCAGATCGAAGCTGTCAGTTGTTTCAGCGCCATCCTTGAATCGTTTAACTTTCGACTATGATTTTTTTGTGTTGATTGAATTTAATTATTATTTTATTTTAACATTAATTTGTTTATACTTGTTGAAGACAAACCAGCATGTACGATAAGTGAATTTAAATCAAATTTCAGATTGAATAAGAATGACAGTTGGTATGTTATCGACTATTCATCTCTTCTTATGGATATCGGTAAACGGATTTAGCGAATTCCTACACATTTGAGCATTTAATAAGTAATATTACTTATTAAATGATTTGCCGTTAAGATGATACAAATTTTTTAAATAATTTTATTTACAGCAATTTGTAACGAGATAATGATGTCATTTAACTTTTTAACTGTAGGAAGCTACCAACGCAGTGTTAAAAACAACTTGCTGGTATGTATAAGCCAGCCATTTTGTACTTTAGATTTTGCGTATCTATCGCAAATTTCCACAAAAGTGATAAAAAGAAGATAAATGACGCGAAGAATATGTACACATAACTTTATAGGTAGTTGGAAAGAATTTTGTAAACAAAGGGAAAAGCGAAAGTAGTGATTTAGATTTACTTTGTTTCGAAAGATGAATAGGTATGATTCCTATTAGACTTTGAAGATATGTATTCAAAACAAACATTTACATTTATCATTGTTTCTTAGGTATCGAAAGCGTGAATTTAGAAAGTAAAAGCTCCATTGTGTTTCATATTTCATCCAACGGTGCAACAACACCCGTTGTAACAGTTTCGCTAACTTTGGTGCACCAATTGCTAGCGATACAGCGAGTCACTGCCACAGCTACAATGACTACTTCAAAAGTTGGAGTTACATCCAAAAGTACACATGCAAGCCAATTTCGTAATACCAATTCATATAGATAAATACAAAGAGAATCTGCATAAATATTATGTATTAATTTTATGTTTGTGTGTTTCAGGAAAATTAAAAATACAATCAGCCATGCTGAAGATTTTAGAGAAATCGGTGTGGAGTCTATTAAAGCCACGGAGTTGGATGAAGAAGAAGTGGCGAACATGAACAAATAATTGAATAATGCTATTATAATTCTAAAAAGAATAGCTGTGACGGTAGAAAGCATAAATGAAAAGCTATAATAGATATGAAAATAAAGAATACCTGTATATGAATTGTTTTTGTCATTATTTTTTTACATCCCTTTTTTACTTTTGCAAAGAAAATAATAAATATCACATACAGTAGTTGTACATAATTATTGCACAATAACAAAATTACGTAAGTATATGCATGTTATGAAGCTGTTAATTAGTGTTATAAATGACGATTAAATGTTAGCGCTGAAAATTAGAATATTAAAAACACATTTATCACCCAAACCAGTATATACAGTATTAATAGAAAAATAATAACAAATCTAGATGATCGTCGCCTGGCTAACCCGGTCACGCGGTATCCTCCTTCACGCCGTGAATATTTCTGTAAAAGAATTAACACATGAGAAATACTCAGTGAGGAGGCAATCATTTACATAAGGTTCAGGCATTCACACACCGTACACACATGTTGGCAACTACGGGCAGTACCGCTAGTTACTACGGATCCTCTGCCGCTTCGGTGGTGATCCGGAGAAAATCCTCTTAACCAACTGGATCAGATCACTACAGCCCTAACTGCTGCTACCGTTGGCGACCACAGACGCGAGTTACTACAGCCTTTCCTGCTGCTACGCTGGCGACCCTCGGGTTCACACGAGCGGCCACTACGGAACCACTGCCGCTTCGGTGGTGATCCGGAGACATTCCTCTTAACCAATTGGATCAGATCACTACAGCCCTAACTGCTGCTGCCGTTGGCGACACCAGATGTGGGTCACTACAGCCTTCCCTGCTGCTACGCTGGCGACCCTCGGGTTCACACGATGCGGCCACTACAGCACCCAGTACTGCTCACATGCACACCCACAATCATACATACGCTAGATTAACTCGCTCACCTGAATCACTATAATATCGATGTTCTCACACTGAAATCTAGAAACAAACTGAAATAAAATACGTGAATACCAGTATCATTAAACGTAGCTCTTATCCAACAGCATCGGTTACGTACCTACATAGCTAATTAGAGACAAAACATAATAAATTTAATAAAAATAATCTTACGCAAAATAATATCTGTGACATTAGATTCATTAGATATAAAATAATTTCATAACATGATTTACTCTAAAAGTCTAAAGGATATTGAACATACATATTGTAATATGTATAAATAAATTACTACACAACTTACAACTAGAAAATATCGGACTTAAATATATTGCCAATCCATTCTCAAATCACCAACAATATGGGGACACTAAAATTACTAGTATTATCCCCAAATCTATCGTTGGAGAGGGGGAAAATCAAACGACGACGTATACCAAGATCAAGATCTTGATAAAGTTACTAAAGTTATAGAATAGGTACCCTTATACGAAACTGCGCTAAATGTTTTTTTCGGTACATACTTTCCGTATCTTCCCTCGAAACTCTTTCTCCTGCCTTGCATATTAGTACTACATCCTGCGACGGATATATAATATATAAATAAAACACAGTTAAAACCAAAAGTCAAATTAATATTATTTAATAATACCATTGATCTGCTATATTCAGATTCGCCATTTATATGAGTTTCATTGGCATAATTAATATAGCTCCCACATTGCCGATAGATGTCTTTACTACCAATAAATAAATAGTTACCGGCGCGTTGTTGGAGATGGAATTTGACCTGCGTACTTCATTCTAATTCACTTGGACTTGGCATGAATTGAAGGTTTTGCTTTGTCTGCATTCTGCATGTTCCTGTATTGTGACTATCGTGCTTTCCCGTAATTCAACTGTAAATCAAGGGACTTGCCATATGGCACTCCTAATTTTGACGGTGAAATATTAAAAAAAGATTTAATTGTAAAATGTTTTAATTGTAAATGACAAATTATTTACTATTCCAAAAAATAAATTTTCAATAAAATACATAAAACACAGTAACAAAATATTTACTTAACATATGTAAAATATGTGAAACTTACATTTGTTATAATTATAATATAACAAAAAAATAAATAATAAAATCTTATACACACATAAATATTATTATTAATACAACAAAAAATTAAATATTTTTGTAATACAATACGCTGCAAATGAAAAGACATATAATATTAAAAATAAAATACTTTCTGCGATTGTCAAGTATGAAGTAGGTCACAAACTATTTATTAATTATGAACCATCTTGTTTGAATGCTCAGATTTATACTGAAATTACTTTATGATAATATCGGGGTATTATCCAATCAGAAAACAAGATTAAACTGCTCCTATATTCGCAATACTTTATAGTTAAAACGGACAGAGTTTAGATTATTTAAACAGAAGCCAGAAGTCCAATCATTGTGGCAATAGTAGACAAATGATTTTCTTATAACTTTTCATAATGTCATCAGGTATATTGCAGTTTTCCAAAGTTCGACAATAAAGAAATTATAACAGAAGACGTACTAGTTATACATTTGGGACCGTATTTCTCAATAATGTAAACATTTTGATGTAAAGCACGTAAATCGCCCCCAAAATGCCAAAAAAATGTTTTTAAAGCATGATACACTTAGGCATTTTGTAAAATTCTTAATTTTGGATTTGGTTTATTCGTACTAATTTTCTTCTTCTTTTTGGCTTATAATGTATTTACATAATTTATGGATTTTACATCTCAGTAACAGGTCCACAATGAAAGTTTTATGCTCAAAACAGTTATTATTGGATACTCAGGAACTTTCTGATAAACATTTATTTTTTAGAAGAATTCGTTTTAAATTTTTTCTATTATATAAATTGTTTATTTTTTTTCAAAAATATTTATATAAACGCAACAATTTTCATAAATTCTTTCGTAGGTGATACTAGTCCTTCTCCGTCAGCCATATTTATATTTTCGTATGTTTTATTCAATAGTAAAATTTCATGCTTATCTTCTAATTTTGATCTTGTTAACAAATTTTCTCTGCAGACATCACAATTAAATTTATCGATACATTTTTTCGCTAAATATCCGGCAAAGTAAGTAATTGAACATACTTCTAAATTTATTTCTTTACTTAAATTTTCAGAGATACACTACTTGCTGAAGTATGTGAAGAAGAACCATTACTGCTTTCGGAATCAAAATGTTTGATTTTCTTGTATTTCTTCATTACTTTGGGAAACTGTGGTATGTCGTATCTGTGTCTATTTCGCAATTTGAATATTTAGCAGGCCGTATTTTTGAAGTAGGATTTCTATTATATATCCACCCCTTTGCCTAAAAATTGAAAATAAATTTTCGATAATATCTTGATTTAAACGATTCGTTAATAAAATGTTATTTTACTGTTTTTTATTTCTTCTTCATATAACTGCAATATACCTTCAATAGTTTGTATTAAACCGCTTAAACATGGTGGTGTGCTACGTTTTTAGTTTTCAAATCTATTTTAATTAATGTCTTTAAATTGCCTATAGCATCTTTTAAAATAGATAAAGCTGTCACTTTTGCTACGTGTTCTACTATTTAAGCAGTCAAATAAATTATTTAAGAACAAAATAAAATTTGCAGTATTATTAGCAGTGTTAGATTTTAATTCTCCTGTTTGAATACAGGTTTTTATAGCAGCAGCCATAGAGTTACTAAAAATTTGTACTGCTCTTTTCACACTCATTTTTTGGAATGAGTTTGGATACATATGTGAATCTGTAAGTTTTAATAAAGTTTTGCTGTTATTTTTCTTATCTATTCCATACGTATTTCTTACATCTTTAAAAGAAACAATATTATCATGAAATAAATATTCTCCGGTTAGAAAATTATTTCTAATACTTCTAAGTAAATGCGGTGTATCAAACAGTTGAAAAATCTTATTTTTAAAATAAAAATACTGGGTTTCCGGGGATGTATTTAGTTTTTTAAAAGCACTCTGATTACTAGAATCCTGATCGCACATTAGGGCTTTAGGCAATAAATTTGAATTAAATAATTCACCGAGTAATGCATTTACTAACAGTACTAAATTGTTAGCATTCACTCCAGAGTTTGATAAGAAATACGCTACTGGTAATTTCCAGTTGAAATATAAACCTCTAATCATGAAAACAAGACAATAACTTGCAATTTCTGGTTTCCTACCCAGGGGTCCTAAATACTCCAGTCCTTTAATATTCATATCTGGTGAATATTGCAAATTATTCATAATAACCATTTCATCAAAACAAATTATGCATGATTTTTCTTATTCGGATCTGTATGCAATTTTTTTTTCTGTACTTGTTTAAATAAAGTTTTATTAAAACCCGGTTTAAATTTACATGTACCTAACCATCTTCTAATTGTAGATGGTGCAGGCAATATGAAATTGAGTGACCTCAAAAAATTGTAGGCTGTAGGAGATTTATAAAATATCATTAGCGAAAGATTTTTTTCGTCTATAGTCCACTGAGAACGTTTTCTTTTCTTCATTTGCATTGCAGCAAAAGTTTTTGCATATTCAGATGAAAATGGAAACGAATCAATAATATATTCAGCAGTACTAAATTTTTGTGACCGTTTAATTTTTTTCGTCAATTTTGAGATCTGTGACATTATATTTTTAATAATTTTCTTACCGGTTTTAATTTCAATTTTTAGTATCTTTTTTCGCGGAGAATCTTCGTCAGAACAAAACTGTAATTTTCGTTTACTAGTTTTCTTTGGGGTCATATTTTTACCAGTTGTTGAATAACTTACGGACTTTCTGCGGAAGCAGATGGAATAGGCATAGGTGATTTGGTCTTAAAGGGAGATTTGATTGTTTTTCTTGTAGGTGCTTCATAAACTCGCTGTGGTACTTTTACTGATAAGGGCGGGGATGGTACGATTGGTACGTTTTGTAAATGCGGTTGTGTTGAAATATTTTCATAAGGAATCGGCATGGCAAACTTTGTTAATCTTGTTCTGCTTTCGTTCATGAAAGAATTGTTTAAAAAATGATTTTCACATTATTTTTTAGTGTTTCCTTTTCAACATATAATAGTTTGGAATTTCTTAAACAAATTTTTAATATATATTTTTTTTTCAATGTAATGCACACACGGATTTTTATTGATCTGGGTTATTATTAAGTATACATGCATAACGATATGCAAAATGCATACCTGAATATAATATCCATTGTTCAAGTCTTTCGCCATCGTTCATTGGAAATCGGTACATTTTTAAGCCACTCTTTTGGTTTGTTTTGCAGTTTACATATTGGCATTTGTTTCCAGGCATTATATTTATCGATTGAGTATTTTATTCTAACATATTTACAATTATTTTAAATCTTAAAAATAAAGAAATCAATAAGTTTCGATTAGTGTTGCCACGAGCCTCGAGACCAGTCTCAATTTCGTTTCGCCTAATCTTTTAATATGATCCATATAGTGTAATTGGGATTTTTTTTAATACACATTATCCTTACCTTAACAAGTAGGTTCAAAAACACAACAGTAATAATTGAAGTAAAAATGAACAATCATTCAAATATCTGTAATATAGAGAGCACAGAGACACTTGTGATTATCAGGACACGGCATTCAGTAATAATAGTAAAAAGGAAAACTAAACTGTTTTGTATTAGACAATAGACAAATATTTAAGTTTTAAAAATTAATGTCAACATTAAAATTATAACATGATGAAGTGTCATTAGAGCGACAAAATGTCCGTAATATTAATAAAAATTGGCGATAATTTATGTTATTTATTATTTGTATCATAAAGTAACTAAATAAAAGATGGAACAATCAAATGTAACAATTATGATGAATTTTATTGTAAACGCCATCAACATTCTATGTGCTACTTGTGAAGAAAATAAATTGTCACAATCAGAGTAAAAAATACTCCTGTTATATTAGAAAATTGTATTTGCTGTATTTTGTTTATGGAGTTTCAATTTATGTTTTATTTTGGTTATTCTCAAATAAAAATACATATTTCAATAGTTTTAATTGTAATATATTCATTAAATATGGCATCCCAGATATTGTTTGTCGTAAAATATACTACGCGCACCTGGTCGTCGTACAAAGTGGTGTGCGCTGTGCGCCAGCGCTGACGCAGCAACTTTTAATAACGTACTGAACGCATGACAGAAAACGTACTGAATTCGGACAAAACGTACTGACTGGCGGAAAATTTAAATAACTTGTTTTCAAAAATTGGATGGTAAATAAATGCATACTAAAAGTTTTTGTGTAGTACTTTATTTACAAAAAAAAAAAAAATGCATGAACAAAAAATACATTAAGGAAAAAAATTATAAAAGATAAATTTGATGAAAAATTAACAAAATATGAATTCAATCATAAAAATTGAATTAACAAAATTAACTATTAGAAAATATATATTATTATTTCTAGATCTACCTACTTATTTTTGATAAAGTTAATCAGATTGTCATCTGGTTCCGAAGTGTAGCAATTTTTAGTTTTAGTTAAATCTTTGCAAAATAGTAAATTTTTTACCGTACTAACATTAAGAGAATTTATATATTTATTTTTAATAAGTAATTGTTAATTTTGAAAATATTTTTTCTGCACAAGCGCTGCCGTGTGGTAAAGAAATGATTGTACTCAATTTCAATAAATTTGGAAATATTGGTTTAATCAAGGGATCTTTTTGTTTTTTCAAATATTGGAGTAATTCTTCAATAACTGAAATGCTCTGGCTCGGTTTATATTCGGAAATAAGTCTCCACTCCAAATTTAGATCTTCTAATGATTCTGGATTTATTATATTTGGAAATTCCCTTGCTAAGTTAACAATTGATGGTTCTTCGTCATTAAAAATATTATTAATATCTAACACCTTTGAAATATTATTTAAAATTTTGTCTTCAAAATCAATTCTTGTTCTAATTTCTGTACTCAACCTTATATAAAAATTTAAACAATTAATTCTTAGACTGTGGATATCTGATGGGGTTAATTCATGCGATTTTTCTTGAAAAATATTTTCAAAGCCTGCACCAAAATATATTTCTTCAATTTTTTTAAAATAGTCTGGATTTTTCGGATTAATTGCACTAATTTTCATATAATTAAGCACATGAGGTTTTATATAAAATTTTAGTATCATTTTATAATACCTTGTTATAGTTGGTAAAATAGTGTGAATCCTCGGATGTTCACTTTAGAATTCCAAATTCATTTTACATGTGATATATAAAATGTGTTTTAGAAAATAAAAATACAGTTTAAATACCACATTATTCAAAATATAAATTTAAAGCATTCCATTGTTCTAATATTCGATTTATTACTGCCTCTAACGAAAGCCATCTGGTTTGCGACGTGCGTAACAATTTATGTGGCTCTGCTTGAACAAATTGTTGGAATTCTTTAAAATCATGTTTTCTTTTAGCACTATGCGAAAAATAATTAAAGATATTCCCTGCCATGTCTTCAATATTATTTAGCAGAGTAGCACAAGCTTTAGAGGCACATATATGGAGAGAATGCGATAGACATTCTATAACAAATATATTTGGTAGTATGTCTTGAAACTTGGCTCTTACACCATTTAAATTGTCCATCATAACCGAGGAGTTGTCGGAAGCAAATCCAATTATATTTGTTACAGGAATGCCAAAATTTTAGAAAGTACTCAACACTGCATGAAAAATAACATCTGCTGTCGACAATTCTAATTCCATTAGACCGAAAAATGAATCAACTACCTTCTCCTCAATTTCGTTGTAATATCAAACAACAATAACAAGACACTTGCAAATAGATATATCGGTGGTTTCGTAAATTATTGAAAAAAAAAGTATTTTTTAGAACATTTGCTAGACGTGTTTGGGCAAAAAGCCCGATTTTATCGTTGACCAAGCCAGTAGCTTTAGTTCTTGAGCATTTAACAGATTTGAGCACTTCATGATCCGGTAGTGAACAGATAAATTGTGGTAAATGTTCAAAATCACAAACGGTAGATTATGTTCCGCTGCAAACATTACAAGTTTTAATTCGGCAATTTTGATTTGTTTATCTAATTTTTGTGTGAGAATGTTTGCTACAGCTTTATCTATTTTTGTAGTTCCGTGTATCTTACGTGTGTTCTTCGCATGAAGATCAGTCTCTGCATGACGTTTTAGATGTTTCTTACCGCCTGCTACTGATTTGTCACAATAAATACAGTAGCACTTTCCTGATTTTTTCGTTAGCCATTTGAACTCCTGTAACAATAATTCAAAAAAACAATACATATCGCTTTATGTGTGTGGCAGTAACACTTACCGATTTCCAATTTTCACGATACTTGACATCGTAAAATTTACGCTTTTTCGCAACGAGCTGGGTTCTTTTCTCGAATGCTTCATCACTTTCAGATTCATACTCCAATTTAGACTCTTTAGAAGTAGAAGCCTTCGGTTTTTCCTCAATCTTTTGGGTTCTTGTAACAAGTCTAGAAAGCTATCACGTTAAACATACCCGAATTTATAACAATATTAACAAGAAAATCATTCTTACTGATCCATAATTCAACACATCCCAATATTCATCACACTAGAAAATTTACCGATTTCTGTCAAGATCATTTTAAAATGACCATGTGGCGGGAGGTAAAACTTTCCGGCTACGCGTTAGAAAATTTTTTTACCTGACGCGCTGTTGTATAAATATAAATCATCTACTTACCAACAGAGGGTAGCTCACAGTTGCAGTTAACTTAAACTTTCTGCCTATTTCAGAATTGTAGTTATCTGTATAGAAAATTTAAATAATTTTTTTTCTGTTTGGCGTATTTTTGAAGTTAGTTTTGGAGTCGAATTTCATACTGAAATTAGAGCCTTTTGCAAAAAGTAGTACTGACGTACTGAATTTAGTAAAAACGTACTGAATTCAGTACAATTGTACCGAAACGGCAGCGTTTCTGTGCGCCCGCTTAAAGGATACTTCAAATAACAGTTATACAAAAATTAATTATACGCATCTTTTATTTGAAGTATTTTTTTTTCTAAAATAATCCATAAACGATTGAGGGAGCTAAAACAATGCTAGTCACACCAGCGAGGACTGTCACGTAAGACTAATTGAGCTGTATTCTTAGATTTGTTTCCGTATTTTTGTGTTATTTATATGTACTGAAATTTATGTGCACATGCACCTAAGAGTAGATGCCTTATATATTTACTTTATTCTGATTTCTTTATAATTTTGTTATCTGTCTATAATTCTGTATTTAATGAGTTTGTTAGCGCACCTGCTACCAAAAAAGTACCACCAATATATTTATTTTATTTGGAGTTTCCTTAATATTTTATTTGCCTAGTCCGAAATAAAATGCATTTATTTTTTATATATATTATATATATATATATATATATATATATATATATATATATATATATATATATATATATATATATATATATATATATATATATAGGGTGTCCAGGATAACTGCTATTGCCTACTATGACGTCCAAATAAAAATATTAAAACTATAAAATTTTGAGAACTAATTAAAGAAATTATCAATGAAAATATTTGTTAGTTCCAATTGAGTTTTTCAATTGTTTCATTGCAACAATCATTGTTTTTAACCTATAAATTTAGAAATTGTATTTTGAAACAAATAAAAATAGACTACATATGGTTGGAAAGCTAAAAAATTCTCTTTTCAATGATGCAACTTTCCAATATGGCGTCCATATAAAAATTAAAACTTTGAAAGAACATGAAAAAGTGCTTTAAAGATGTGCAAATTAAATACAGTATTATATCACATTTGGAAGATATTTGCAAAAATGAATAAACTGATAAATTTATATTTTCGCCTATATCTAGTGACCTATGTATTTTTTCTCAAATAACAAAACACCATTAAAATGGTCTCGTTATGGGGCAACATTTGTCTAATTTAACTGATTTCGTATCTCTTATAGTTCTTTATCTCTGCGCGCCGCAACATGATCGCGTTTTCAACCGCGAACTGAGGGCAGTCTCTGTGCGCGATGCATCAGTGGCACCCATATGCGCATTGAAAAGACCCAGTAGCCTGACAAATTGTAATAAAGTTTCGGATATAAATATTACCGGCACTGAGCCATCCGAAGCTACAACGTGACCCCTGAAAATGGATTTTCCTCTGGACTCAAGTCTATACTGTATCGAATCCATCTATTAGCAGATATGTAACTCATATTATTAATTATACAAATTAAATATAGAAATGCTTACTGCTGTTGTTGGATAATTGTAGCATATTCAACCATGCTCCCTGAATTTCCTTGACGACGGGCTCTTACCATGGTCGATCGAAGACTAGGTAATCCACCAATAAGTCGGCGGCTTCGGGATACCTTCTTTTTTCCTCTCTGATGATGGCACCAAAAGGCGTATTTTTAACTCTACGTTTTCTCAAATCAGTTTTCAAGCGAAGAAACTGTATTTCGGCAAAATCTCCTTCATGAGTGTGACAGTCGAAGTTAAAAAATTACTGCCCAATCTACTGCCGTCAACCCTTTCCATTGTAACACTTACAATAACAACTTAAATACACTTTTTTGTTGCACTCAAGAAAAAGGCATGATGCATTTGTTAATTCTACCCCATATATTTCTTAAGTAATAAAAATGTTGTATATTATCGACGCAACTATTTTCTCAGATTATTAATAATATGTTACAAAATTATAATTTACTAGTATGTTGGGCTTGTAAGTTCCGTGTTGATTCTTACTGTGATTTTACTTTTAGGCTTTTAATAAATGATTGCCAAACGAGTAAACAACAAAAACTTTTATTCACACGCCGACTAAATAATACAATAAGTCAAAAGAAAACTTTCTCTTATTCAAAAAAAAAAAAAAAAACAAAATGTCACTAGACTTAAAATTTCTATATATTTATTTTAAAATACTATTTTTATTTTATTTAACACCTTCTCCAAATTTTAAGGCTAAGTTTACAATGTTAATAACAAATACTTGAAAAATATATTACTGTTTAATAAAGAAAATATTGCTATATAAGATTTCACTTTATTCTCCACCCTTGGAAATAAATTGTTCTTTAAGATTATGAAATTTCACATTTCCGAGCGGTTTCGTGAAAATGTCAGCTGTTTGTCTCTCTGTAGCACAATAGTTTATTCTCACAATGCCTTCATGAACTTTCTCGTTAATGAACTGATATCTAACGTCTATATGCTTGCCTCGACTATTAAATTGTCCATTTGTAACTAACGATATTGCACTTTGATTATCGACTAATAAGTCTATTTTTATATCACTATTTGTTAGTTGATCAATGAATGTTCATTACATCTTGATCAGTAGGATTTTCCATTTTTCTGGTGCAGTAATTAACGGCGTATGAAATATCTGGTCTGGTTTTGTTGCTTATATAAAGTAAGCTTCCAACAGCCTCTCTATATGGGAAACTAGTATTTACTATTTCGTTATTAGAATCACTGTTTTGTACGGCCATTGGTGTAGGCACGCGTTTTGCATTTTGCATATTAAATTTTTCCAATGTTGTTTGTATATAGTTTTGCTGATTTAAGGTAATTTTTCCTTGTTGTTTATCAATCTCTATACCCAAGAACTTATTACAATTTTTATTGATTGTCATCTCAAACTCTGTTCTAAGGTTATTTAGCAAACTTATTAATTCGTTTTCACTTTTAGTAATCAGTATACCATCGTCTACGTATATTGCTAAATAAAGAGTTTTGTCTTTGTTTGTGAACATGCATTGATCACCTTTTAAAGGAATAAAACCATTTGATTTCAAAAATTTAGTAAATCGTTCATTCCATTTTAACGGAGCCTGTTTTAGGCCATATAATGATTTTATCAACTTAGATACTTTGTTTTCTGTATTTTCTGATTCGTAGCCTTCTGGTATGTGCATGTAAATTTCCTCGCTTAAGTCTCCATATAAAAATGCGGTTTTTATATCGAATTTGGTAATTTGCATGTCCATCTTGGCAGCTAGTGCAAACAGAATTCTAAGTGAGCTTGTGTTTACGACCGGGCTAAAAGTTTCATTGTAGTATATGCCGCTGTACTGCTGACATCCTCTTATAACTAATCGGGATTTATATTTGCCGTCGTCTTTTATTTTAAATACCCACTTACTTGTTAGAATTCTTCGGTTTTTAACTCCTTCATCGATGTAGATCCATGTCTGGTTTTTGTCTAATGATTGTTTTTCTTCACTTATTGCAACTAACCATTTATCTTTCTCTGGTCCTGTAATTGCTTCTTGCTATGTTAATAGAGCTTCTTCGCCTTGGTTTAGTTCTACATTGTAATCTTTCAGTCTCACTGGTTGTTTTATTACTCTTCCACTTCTGGTTGTCAAACTACCTTCTCCTAATCTTTTATTTCTTTGAGTCGATTGATCTTCTTTTGTTTCACTTGATAAGTACTCTTCACTAGATGTTGATCTGTCATCTTCGACTCCTCTTTCTTCAATTTCATTATGTGTTTCTTCTTCTTCTTCATTTTCTTCAAGTTTTATTTTAATGGTGTTGTTTTGAATTTGAATTCTCTTTTCTGGTTCTTTGAATATAACATCTCTGTGTATAACAATTTTCCTTTCTTTATTATCCCATAAACGGTAGCCATTTGGTGCATACCCAATAAATATATGCTTCTTACTTCTTGAGTCAAGTTTTCGTAAGTAACCCAGGTTTTTAGCGTAGGCTATTGATCCAAAGATTTGTAACCTTGATAAATCTGGCTTATTTCCTGTCCAACATTCTATTGGGGTTTTCTCTGTAGCTTCTGTGGGGCTTCTATTTAATAAATATGTTGCTGAATAACTTGCCTCTTCCCAGAATTCTTTACTTATATTTGCATCGAAAATTAAAGCTCTTGCTTTCTCTAGCAACGTCCTGTATAATCTTTCGGCTTTGCCATTTAATTGTGGTGTATTTGGTATTGTAAAATCTAAAACTATGCCCTTATTTTTCGACCACTGCTTAAAATTAGTAGATATGTATTCGCCACCATTGTCACAGCGAATTTTGTTGTGATATGCTTCAGCTTCTGTAACAAAATCTTTTAAATATTCTGGTACTTCGCTTTTATATTTTAACAAATAAATTCTACAATAGTGAGTATGATCATCTAGCACCGTCAGAATGTATTTGTTTCCATCCCATGTCGTGGGTGTTATTGGTCCGCATAGATCTGTGTGTAAAATTTCTAGAGGCCTTTTAGCTCTCTGTCTTACTGTATTAAAAGGCAGCCTTGTTTGTTTTGCTTCTAAACAAACTTCACAGACACTCAACTTACACTCATTCTTGTCTAGTTTTATACCAGTTGATAAATCAATTAGTTTTTTAATGTTGCTTACCCCCAAGTGTCCTAATTTTCTATGCCATTCTTCAGCTGTTGTTTTTTGTGTAAGATAGCTTTCTTGTTGAGTTTGATTCAATTTCACTGTGTATAAACCATTTTCTTTCTTCTTTCCTTCTAGTATTTTTTCATCATCTTTCATTATAATTACCTTTTCTTTGGTAAAAATTACTTCTCCATTATTTTTGGTTATTGCGTTCACTGATAGCAAATTTTTACTTAGTTCTGGCACGAAAAGTACGTTATTCAATCTGCACGAACTTCCTTCAATACTTCCTGTACCTTCAGCTGTCATTGTCTCATTTTTCTTAGCGACTTATATATTTGAATGTGTTTTTTTCAAATCTGTAAACATTTCTTCTGAATTTGCCATGTGTGCGGAACATCCTGAATCAACTACAAACTCTTGAGTAGTAAAGCTTCCATTTTCAGTAAGAAAGGCTACTTTCTTTTCATCTCTTTTAAGTTTTGATTTGTCTCGAAAATAGCAATCTTGCTCCAGATGATTAGTTTTCTTACATATACCGCATGGTTTATTTGACTTTCTTTGACTGCAGTTGTTCGCTTTGTGACCCATATTTCCACACTTGAAACATTTTTCCTGTTCGTTTAATTTTCTGCAGAATCTTGTATCATGCGTTTTACTTTTACCACTTTGACAATATCGTTGCGTGGTTTTAAATGCTATGTCACTTTCTGTTTCTTTATTTCTCGCTTCTTCTGCCAATAATCTAGCCGTTAACTTTGCTAGAGTTTTGTCATTTTCTGGAGTTGACTCCCAGGCAGTCCTAAAAAACCGTAATTTTGCGGTAGAGACGATAATATTTTGGAAATAACCATGTTGTCATCAATGTTTTGTTTCAGACTTTTTAGTTTGTGTGCTATATTTTCAATTTTGCTTATGTGTAAGCCTATACCTGAACCTTTCACATAAGAGTAACTGTAAAATTCTTGTAACAAGCGCAGATTTGATCTGTTGTGCTTTTCTCAAAAATGCCAGTTATTTTGTTAAACATCTAAACTAAATAATACAATGTATCAAAAGAAAACTTTCTCTTATTCAAAAAAAAAAAAAAAATTAAATGTCACTAGACTAGACATTGCAGTTCGTAACTTAAAAACTAGATTGCGCACCTAGCCTTAAAATTTCTATATATTTATTTTAAAATACTATTTTTATTTTATTTAACATTCCGTTTCGGCCTTTTTGTGCGAAGACCATAGTTGGTTATGAATAATATTATAAAAAAATCTGATGTGGCCAGCACATTACCTTCCGTCAATTCTATGTATTTTGTACAAATTTCATACGGAAAGTTCCTTGCTAAATTAAATATTCTATTTCTTGTACATTACCTTAAAGCAGTTGTATGTATTTTATACAAATTCCATACAGAAAGCAAAAGATCCTATATTTCCAGTAAAAATTATAAGACAAACACTATGTCAATTTCACTTGACACTGACATCTTTCAATCAGAATTTTCTTAATATAGTAGCTGTTTCCATAGCTATGGCTACTTTATGAAATTTAATTTCTTTATAATTTTTTAACTCTATATCCATTTAATATTAAGTATATAATGCAGTCAAATCGTATAGAGAACAAAATATTCTTTAATATTTATCATAACGTCAAATGTGAAAAAATGATGTTTAACATTGTTTTTTCAAGAAAAACTGTTAAAATCTTCAAATGATGGTACTTCCGGTTGACCAATTGTAACCAAAATCTAATCAGCTCTTCATATGGATGTAACGAAGAAGTACTCGAAAAAATCATAATTTTTGTAACTGTAGTATTAGAGTTATCGCAGACGAAAATTTTGTTACACACACACGCACGCACGCACGAACGCACGCACGCACACGCACGCACGCACACGCGCACACACACGCACACACACACGCACACACACACGCACACACACGCACGCACGCACGCACACACACACACACACACACATACACACACACACACACACATTTTATATATATATATATATATATATATATATATATATATATATATATATATATATATATATATTATTATTATTATTATTATTATTATTATTATTATTATTATTATTATTATTATTATTATTTAATACACTACCCTACAGGCAAAAGCCCAATTAATGGGTAGGAAAGGTACATTTATGAATAAAAATATATACAAAGTTTAAGTTCGCTTATAGTGCAATTGAAAATGTCTACGTGACTTTGTACAAGGTGATACGATTTAATCATGTAATGTATGGGAGACTTAGCGAGTATTGTAGTCCTTGACGGTGGTAAATAAAATGTGTCATTAAATCTAGAAGACAGTCTAGGAATTTTAAGATTAATTCTTTTCACAAGTAACATACAGTTAATGATATTATGAATCACTTTAAATAAAATAACACTAGCATGCATATTTCTCCTTTGCTGTAAATATTGTAAATCAAAGGATTCAAGGAGTATTGTCTGCGGAGTGCCTCTACTTGGGTAAGTACCTTCTAATATGAATGTAGTAGCTTTGATAAATTTTCTTTGGACACTCTCAATGAGTTCTATCATATAATTGGTAGTAGGGTTCCAGATGACTGAACAATACTCCAAATGTGGTCTGACTAAAGAAGTAAAAAGTAATTTAAGTACCTTTGGTTCCTTAAACATTTCAGCATTACGTATAATAAAACCCACACACTTGAATGCTGCGGCAACTTTATTTTCAATATGTTTATTAAATAATAATTTGGGATCAAATATTATTCCCAAATCTGTAATTAAATTCTGTCTACTAATTGAGAGACCGTCGAGTACACAATGTTATTTGCGATCGTTTCCTAGTGTATGACATGACATAACATTTCTGAATATTGAGATGTAGTTTATTGAAAACACACCATTCTCTAATAAGATTTAGATAAGATTGAAGTTTCAGACAATCTTCAATAGATGATATTTCACAGAATAATTTCAGATCATCTGCATAAATAAGATGTTCAATATTAATGCCTGATGTAATGTCATTTATAAAGATATTAAACATCAATGGTCCAAGTATTGAGCCCTGTGGCACTCCACAGCACTGTAAAAAATTAGCCGATTTATGACCATATGTACTAACATATTGGTACCTGTTGAGAAGGTATGACGTAAAAAGTTGTATTAATGAATCGGAAAATCCGAAAGATTTAAGCTTTAATAGCAAGAGTGAATGGTTCAGGTGATCAAACGCCTTGGAGAAGTCAGTATAGACAACATCAACCTGACCTTGTTGATCAATTACTTCACTTATATACTGAGTTTTGCAAATTAAATTTGTTGCAGTTGACCGTCCTTTTACAAATCCATGTTGGTTGGGCGATAACAGTGATAACGTGTGATTATAAATTTTATCATGAAGAGTTATTTCCAGAACTTTACTGAAATTAGATATGATAGAAATTGGCCTGTAGTTAGTAACATTATGCCTATCTCCTTTTTTAAATACGGGGGTAATTTTCGAGAGTTTCCATAGATCAGGGAAAATAGACTTCTTTAAAATTAAATTGAAAATTAAGGTTAATAGTTCAACAAAGGCTGAAGCACAATCCTTGATAATGAAAGATGGTACAGAATCCGGACCCATAGTCATTTTAGGTTTTAATTTGTTGATGGCTCTCATTACTTCATCTTCATTAACACTATTTATGGAGAAAACAGAGGATGATATGTTTGAGTCCGAAAGAGGAATAAAATTGTCATCTTTGTTAAAGGAACTTGAAAAGTAATGAGCAAATATGTCAACGATGGATTGAGGATCATTGTGGCTTTCGTTATTGTGTATAAGTACAGATGGCATGGACGTAGAGTTTCTTTTGTTATTGACGAATGACCAAAATCTTTTAGGTTCATCGACTATATTATTCTGCATGGACTTGCAATAACTTAAGTATTGTTCATTAACTTCAGATTTAATTTGAGCTCTGAGTAACTGGAATTTGTGTTTGTCTTCTGAAGAACCAGAATTTTTAAATTTTACCCAACATTTATGTTTTTCTTTTATTTTGTGTATGATAGGCCCAGTGTACCATGGAGGATAAGGTTTGGTACATTGTTTTTTGGAAGGAACATTATTATGAAATACCTCACTAATTACATTGTAGAAAGCAGTAATCATTAAGTTGACATCGTTAAAATCATTGAGGAAGTTCCAGTTAATGTTAGCCAGATCACTGTAGAGAGAAGAGAAATTTGCTTTTTTAAAATTAAGTCCAGGATTAGAGATGGCACGAAGTTTGACCTTACATGTAAAAGACATTTCTATAGTTAAGGATGGATGATGGTGATCTTCTTTCACAACATTATCTATGGATCGAGTCACCTGACATTTACTACTACAAATTATTAGATCTAGAATTCTGTCGTTTGTATTTTTGATTTGATTATACTGCGTCCAGCTAAAGAAATTGAGGAAGTTAGAGAATATATTATACATGGGAGAAGCCGATTCATCATTGAGACAGTTAATATAGAACGGCATATTGAAGTCTCCAAAAATTATACAGTTGGAGTTAAAGAGAAAATTAAGGCAAGAAATAGATTCAAAAAGAATTTTGTAGTCGTTATAGGAGCACGAAGGAGGAATGTATATTAATAAAGCATAAAGTGTGTCATGATTTATGAGGATTATTTTAATTAATAAGATATCGATATGAGGAATATCATTAAATTTATTGGTATAGTTGTTGATATCTATTTTAACGGTTTGGAAATTATTTTTGACAGCAAATAAAACACCGCCTCCACGTTTAAGTTCCGTAAGATTGAAATTTCTATCAGCCCTAAAAACTGTGAAATAGTTGGGATCAAATAGTTCTGAGTTATTGATGTTGTCATGGCACCAAGATTCGGTGAATGCATACAGATGAAATTGCGTTTGCAGTAAAGAATTAATAAACAAATCAGTGGCTTTGCCTGCCAAACCTCTGACATTTTGATAATAGCATTGAAAACAGTTAATATTGAGACCAGATGATGAGGTGTTCATTTTGGATTCATTAGATAGAGTTTTCTTTAATTGCTATGCATTACCGAGTATATTATTTCTAAATCTTTTTAAAGTTTCTTTGTAGACATGGCAGGCACGATCCCAGACAGCATGGTCACATGAGATATCAGGCTTTTGTGTTTTTAATTGTGAACAGTGGACACATTTCATGATGGTCGATTTACAATTACTGAGAGAATGTGATTCTGCACATTTGGGACAAACTGGATTAGTTGTAGTGCACTGAGAGGCTGAGTGGTGAAAACCGCAGCAATTGAAACACCTACGTAAGTCGATCGCGTCATATACCGAACAATATTCTATATATAGACATCATCGTAAAAATAGTAAATTCGTATTCTAGGGACCCTAAAACGTTCTTATTGATTAAAAACTCATCATCGAATTTTTTGACCAAAGACAATACCTTCCTTACCTAAAGGTGACGGAAGGTAAAAAGTCGTATGAAACAATTTAATACCATATAGATTAATTCTATATGGGATGTCAATGGATTAATGTTTCCTTGTAGATGGCTGTCAACGCCATGGTATAAATGGTTATAAAATTATACATAAGTACGAGTGTATTTGATCATATTAATGTTTGTAAATTGATTTTATTTAATATATTGTAATAAAATTTGAAAAATGTTTTTTTTTACCGCCATAATTTTAGTAATTCGTATTACTTTACAGATGGTGAGAGGGGTAAACTCTGTTTATTGAGGTAGGTTGTGTAAATGATTCCATATCCATATCTAGTCTTCATACTCTGTATTATCTACATAACCAGGGCCGCGCCAAGCGTTTCTGGCGCCCTCGGGCAAGTTTTTCTGATGCGTCCACCTACGCCTATATCACGTTAATTTTTTTCTTTGTCTGTTAAAATATTTTCAAGTTTGGCATATAATTTCAACTGCTCACTTTCTGAGTACTGAGAAAGTTTTGAAAAGTCTTACAGAAAATTAAAATTATTTGAATAAGTTGATAATAATTGAAACCTTTCTTGTACGGATTATATGGTCACATCGAATACACTATAAAAGCAGTTAACTTTAAATTTTAGTTCTTTGCTGGCAATTGTTTCGTCGTCATGTTCATAACTGAACTGCTTTTTTTATTTTTCTTGCTCTTAAAGAACCATTATTTTCGAACTTTGCTTCAACATCTAACAGAGAAGCGACTTTTTAGCAACCATTAGTAAATCAGAGAAACCTCTATCTGAACTATAGTATTTGAAAAAATCATTTAGTATTTTCAAACTAGCGCATGCTTCTGAAATATTGAAATTTTTATATTGTAACATGTTGCTTGTAATATTTATTTTACTTAAAATATGGAACCACAAAGCAATGTGCAAATAAAGCCAAATTGTTTTATTTTTTCCCTAAAGTAGTGGCATTTCTTGAACTGTTGAAAAAAAATACTCATAAAATATTAGATTTTGCAGCATCATTCATGATTACAAGGCACAAAAAGTGCTTTTGAATTTATATCAAGAATCTTTTTTTGCAAACTATTATGCTTTCCTCGGATATTCTCGTAGCCTTGTCCGCGTACATCATTAACACTTAAACCATTTTGGTCAAGAGTTGTTAACAAAAAAGTTGTTAACCCTTCCCATGTCGTATTTGTTATCGGACAGAAAGTTAAAAAATGTTATTGGACACAAAATTCCGATTGATTTATAATTAAATTCACGAATCGAATGCAAATTGAGATTTGCTCTTGGTGACTACTATCGGGGGTGCAATCTAGTAAAATAGAAAAATATTTTGACTGTTTAACATTATTTAAAATATGCCGTTTAAGATTATTGCCTACCAGACTTATTATTTCATTTTGAATTTTACCCCGATATAATGAGGCATATTTTTTTTGTGCCGTTGCACTTTTTTAGTATGCCCAGCCATCATGGGATCAAATTTATCTATCATTTCAATGCACTTTAAAAAGTTTCCGTTATATTTTTCGAATAGTTTATTATTTCTACCGCGAAGTGCTAAGTTTTGTTCAGATAAAAACTGAATAGCGTAAAAAATCCTTTCAACAACGGCGTAACAATATTTAGTTTCCAAGTTAAATACATTTTGAGAAGCAAAATGAATGATTTCAAACGACTAAGTAAATCGGACCATTTTTTAAAATTTTCGAAGTGTTACTTTTCGTGAAGATTCAAATTTTCGCCTATATGTTTCCAATCACTAAAACCGTTTTCATCACTTAATTTAGTAATTTTTAATGGATTTAAATTGTTAAATATCTTTCAACAGAAACAAAATACAGAGTTTTTTTCATTTTGAATATAGAAACCAATCTCGTTTATTTTTTCGGAATTTGGTAAAATACGTATAAAATGCATGGAAGAAATTTTTTTAACAGATTTATCTCTAGGATAATCATTAAGTTCATTTTGTTAAACACTTGGTCCGTTTTCTACTAAACTCTGCATTTGAAAAGAAGAGAATACGTTTGGCCATAGACGTGGATCGTCAGGAATAGGTGTGGAAGTATACTCATCCATGCTAAGTATCTCTTGACCTTACTCATCAACATCACCTTCGACAATGCATATGATATTTACAACTTTCATTTAAGATACGAAATTTTATATGGAATACTTAAACCACGATATTATAAATTGTACCAAACTCTCTTTGTTTATGCTTGAATGCAAATAAACGTATTATTATATATTAAAAAAAAAATATAATAATAATATATAATTACATTTACCTTCCGTTGTTTGATGTTGTGTATTATCTATTTTAATGGAGATATTTTCTTCAGATACGAATTCATCGTTTTTATTATTTTCTATGTCCGTAAAAATTTAACTTCGCTCATGACAACAGGGTCGATATGAAAGAATAAGAATTCGTCCATTCTGATTGGTAGTTGTTTATGTAAAAATATTCTGTTTTTAATATCGTTAAAATTGCAGCAAAATTAGATGCTATAATGGTTGAATTACGAAAGTGTGGAGTCCAGAGAGGTAACATTTTTAAGAGTTTTAAAATAATTGATAACAAAGCAGGTAAAACCTGTTGGTTTCCACGAAGTCCAATTTTGCTGGAAGATGAAATCTAAGTACGGCATTAATGTATAATGTTTTTAACCCATTGTTCAAATGGGTTAAAAATAGCCATGTAGGAATTATTTTCATCCTGAAATGTTGAGTCCTAAAATAATTTATAAAATATATTTCTATTATTTAACAAATTCTGTCAGACAGAAATAGTTCACTATTAGTAAAATGAAGCTATGGAGGTACTTCACAAGTAGTATCAATTCCATCTGTATTTTGTCCTGTTTCACTTAAAGCCACAATAAATATGGCTCTGAGTAGATTTTCTAAATCACTTATGTCAGAACATTGGATGACCTGACCTAATGCCTTAAGAAAAAAATGTCATGTTCGTTTGTGCGCTGTTTCGAAAAAAGGCCATTTCATAACATGGGCAACATCACACCGAATGAAACACTTTCCAGTGTTTTGTTTCTTATCAAACACCACCTCCCAAACTTCTTTTGTATAGTCTGATGTCATAAAATTACTAAAGGCATGCACACAGGCATATGTATAACTCTAGTGACATATCAGTGCATACTTCATTAGGAACCGGTGCTCCACTATGCAACCATATTGCTAACCATGTATAAATGGATACTGCAGCGTGGCATTCGGATAACTGGCTGCATACGGAATACTGTTTTTTTGTTGCTATGTCACGAACCGTAACATCATACAAAAAAACGGATGTGGCCAACACATGACCTCCCGTCAAATCTATGTTTGAAATAGCAATGAGCTTTAAGTAAAGTATCACTTCCAGTTGATCGTTTGTAAACAAAACCTAATTTGTTGTTCCAATAAATAGAAAAGTCTGTAATACCAAATTTTGGATTATATTTTGTTTTTCTTCGAAAATCTGTTAAGAGCTCCAAACTAAGTACGATTTCCGGTTTATTATAAGTAGTCAAAATTTAATATTGTTTCAAATTATACACTATTTTTAAATACCAAATTTGAGAAATTTCTAATCATGTATTGATATATTTTTTCAAGAAAATCTGTTTTTAGCTCCCTGTAAAGTAGTACTTCCGGTTTATCAATTTTAGAAAACATCTAGTATGTTGTTCTCATTAATATAAAAGTTTGAAATGTCAAATTTGAAAAGTTTTGAATTGTATCAATTTATTTTTCACGAAAACCGGTTCAGAGCTTTAAATAAAGTATCACTTCCGGTTTATCAATTTTAGAAAAAATCTAATACGTCCTTCTCATCAATATAAAAATATTAAATACCAAATTTGAAAAGTTTTGGAATATATCATAATATATTTTTCAAGAAAATCTGTTGAGAGCTTCAAGTAAAGTATCATTTTCGGATTATCAATTTTAGCCAAAATTTAATTTATTGTTCTTCATATAAAGGTCTTAAATATTAAATTTGACAAGTTTCGGAGTATATCAATATATTTTTCACGAAAATCTATTCAGAGCTTCAAGTAAAGTGTCACTTCTGGTTTATTAATTTTAGCCAAAATATAATATGTTCCCCTTGATATAGAAGTTTTAAATACTAAAATTAAAAAGTTTTGGATTATATTTTAATATAGTTTTTCATTAAAAACTGTTATGGGCTTCAAGTAAAGAGGCACTTCCAGTTATCTAATTTTACCCAAAATCTAATCAACTCTTTATTTGAAAGCAGAAAGCTTAAATACGGAAAATATAAATATTTGGAAGTTTGTTACAAGAGTTATCGTTGACGAAAAAATCGTCACACACACACGCGCGCACGCACACACACACACACACACACACACACACACACACACATACATAATCGTAAAAATAGTAAGAACGTGTTGTGGGGACCCTAATTCGTGCTTATTTACTGAAAACTCACCATCGAATTTTTGGCACGAATACATTACTTCCCTTACCTACGGTATGGCGGGAGGTAAACATATGTCCGGAATTATTATTGCAATAATTCCTGTACACAGCAATTTGATTATTGCTCCAATAATAAACAAAATATGGTTTTAATCCTATACAGGGTGTTATATTTTAATGGACCCAGTAAATATCTCGCTTATTTATGCAGTTGGTAATTTCTTTCATATAACATGATTTATACAGCATGTAAGCAACTTGATGACGCATGTACATTCCTGATACCACTTCCGGTTTATTAGTAATTAATTTCTACTTTGAAATTTCAAATGGAACACACTATATTTTTTTACAAATTTAAAAAGTACATCAAATTTGCTTTACAATCATGTAAAATAATCCATATGTTACATTATTAAAAAGTAAAACGGCGGGCACTTTTTTATACACCTAATTGGAAAGAGAATAGTGAGCCATAACTGTGGCTTGAAATAAAACAATTAACTAAAACAATTGTATCTATTATTATTAAACGAAATAATATTTTACCGTGTTACAATTGTTTTAGTTAATTGTTTTATTTTAAGCCACAGTCATGGCTCACTATTCTCTTTCCAATTAGGTGTATAAAAAAGTGCCCGCCATTTTACTTATTAATAATGTAACATACGGATTACTTTACATGATTGTAAAGCAAATTTGATGTGCTTTTTCAAATTTGTAAAAAAATACAGTATGTTCCATTTGAAATTTCAAAGTAGATATTAATTGCTAATAAACCGGAAGTGGTATTACGAATGTACATCCGTCATCAAGTAGCTTACATGTTGCTGTATAAATCATGTTATATGAAAGAAATTAATAACAATAAATAAGAGAGATATTTGCTGGGTCCATTAAAATATAACACCTGTATATTTCATAATTCCATTATATTTTTGATGTCTGCATGCCTTTAAAATAGCCTGAATTGGATCGTTGTCTAAACGGGACTGTTTCAGTGCATTGTGTTTCGCTACCCTCAATAGAGAACGGGCACTCAGCTGCTTCCGGTAACCTTCGAAGCAGCTGATCTTGCTGCCCTGGCCTGTAACTGACTTCATTGGCAACCAACTTTCTTGGCGCTAATTCAAAATCTGAAGTCAGTTTGCCTTACATTTTGGTGAGAACAACAAATTTTTCTAGTGTTTGATTGTGCGAGCTTAATAGGTGGTATTTACAATGTCTATGTATTTCAAGAAGCTATCACCTGATATGCAACTTCGCTATTTAGCTAAAATCAAGTTAATTAGTAATATTGAGCCGTATGATTGCGATGAAAGTGAGTTTTCATAGGATATATCGGATTTTCCGAATATTTTGCCAATGGATATAATCAATTATCTTATTACCAACAAAGTGTTTACACCCAAGAGTAATTAAACGCTTTTCGGAGTTAGAAGCATATATGCTTTATCAGAGCAGTTGACGATATAGAAATTTGAAAGAAATGTATTAATTAAAGGATACGGGAGTAATTTAATATTGAAATGAAGTGAAATATTTATAACTTCTATACTCCAAATACAATATTTTATCTCATAAAAAGAAATAAACCTTTTAGTTTTTCTAGAATTGTTGCGGGGTCATTGGTTGAATTATTTATGAGTTTTATAATTATTACTTAAAATATAAGTAAAATAAGATAGAACTAAAGATGGATAAGTCAACACCAGTCGCTCTATACTCGACATGTACTCTTGTGAGATACGCAAGCGCAAAACTGTCTGATAGTGATGATCGTTACACGCCCTCTCCTTTTCGATATAGGTACATATTATTTTGTTGCAGTTTATATATTATAATGAAAACCGTTTAACATAAACTACGAGCATTAAATATTGTATATTGTAATGTTTTTATTTATTTGGGTGAAATGTTAATATTAGACAATTATTATTAATTAAAATAAAAGTTCATTATAACTGGGATTGGTAGTCGGAATTTGGACAGGAAGCGAATAAAACATTTGAAGGTCGCTAACGTTTCGATGTATTTGACATCATCATCAGAGCTGAGTATACATGAAATAAGAAATTATATTATGACAAAAAGTAGATAGTAACAAATTTCAAAATATACAAATAAACATACCATTATTGATCTTCGAAGTTGAAGTAATTGTACTATAAATATACCGTTTAATATCATGATATAGGTTTGTATTTTTATTACAGATGTTAACTTGTGAACGAGTGTTGTGTGACTGACGACAATTTGTCTCTCAAACAACCTCCAAAAAGTTAACAAAAAATCACTATAGATTGCAGTAGGAAACATGTTGGTAGAGTTCACCCGGTAAATTTTAAATTACTATATTATTTAAAATAGTATGATATAAACTATTTAAATGATCTAAATCTGTTCTAAAATTAATACTGAAGCGAACACACACGCTACCATAGTAACCAGCGACAGAGAATCGCGGTATCGGCGGTCTTGAAAACAAGTAGACAGCCAGTGACAAGTTGGATGTCAAGTTTTGTATTTTGTATCAGGCTAAATGAATCCAAATATTATCATAACATTGTTATTAACCTTAATAAATAATATATTAAGAACCAGTGTTATAAAATTGGCGCCCAACAGTGCGGCCTGATTCCAAAGCAAAAGGCATTTTTTGTGACATTTTGGAGATTTATTATTATTTCACCCTCGCATCAAAGTGTATAAATCAAGGTGTTTTGTGAAATAATCACGCACAGTCGTGTAAATCTGTGGGTCACAGCATTCAAAGGTCAGTGAACAGACTGAGACTGAATATTTGACATTTGTCAATCACGCTACGAGTACGAGGTTTGCTTTACAGTGAAACCAAGGAAGTTCCCGCGCGTACTGTAGTACAGATTTTGCCATACCCTCTATCGTGTCGTACTTTTCAAGAGCAGCGATCGCGTCTTGAGTTGAGGGGCCGCGAACATTCTACAATTCTGTACGTATAGAAGTAAATGCCATCTAGAACACGTTTAAGTAAGAAGAAGGAAACAATGCAGAACGTCACGATGACCGAAGATCAGTTCTCACGCTTACTACAGCAACTACGATCAGAAGTACGTGAGCAAGCTGCATCTCCAATAACTATTGAACAACCACGGAAGAAGGGCAATTTTGTAAAATGCACATCACGATTCAGTGGTAAGCAAGATGATGTAGAAGCGTTTATTAATGCAGTCGAAATTTACAAAGACTGTGCTAACGTAACAGACGACAATGCATTGAAAGGGTTTCCCATTTTGTTAACCGATGTTGCTGCTACTTGGTGGGTAGGGGTGAAGGATTCCACAGACACATGGGAAAAAGCAATAGAAGCACTGCGAGCCGCTTTTGGTAGAAAGTTGGAACTGTATCAAATCTATAGAGAGTTATTTGCTATGAATCATGAAGACAACGTTCCTACTGACTTATTCATTAGTAAAGCAAGAGCTCTGATCTCTGCGATACCAGATAATCTAACGGAAAAAGTAAAGTTAGATATGATTTATGGCCTTCTGTGATGTATCTAGTGACATCTATATTTATTTGGATGCATATATTTTTAGTTGTTAAAAAGCATTCACGAGTTCAGTTGGGTTTAAAATGTCGTTTTGTACGGTTGTAAAATGTTGTGTTTGAAATAATAATTATATTTGAATAAAATAAGGGTAAAATGTTAAGTTATCTTTTTCTGCCCAGTAACCTATCCTAATATAAAACACCTTCTCAACAGGAAAATAAGAAAACGAGTTCAACGAAATTTATTCGATAGTTTTAATACATTACTTTCTTTGTGTCGAACCGTGGAACAAACCCTTGATGAGAAAGGAACGAGTAGTAGAAAATCAGAGAAGAAGTTGCACAGAGTGAAGATAATAAGAATAAAAATAAAATTATACGTTGCCATTACTGCAAAACTCCTGGCCATAAGATAGAAGATTGTAAAACATTAAATAGTAAGAAAGAGAAAATTACAACTATTGAAGAGATGATAACTACACCAAAACAGGAAACAGGTAAACCAAATATTGCATGCTACGGATGCGGAAAACCTGGATATATCAGAGCTAACTGTCCTCAATGCAAACCCAATAAACAAAAGGAAGCCTTTCACACTGTAAACGTGGAAGCTAAGTTCTCCAAACAACGCCCTCTGCTCCCTGTCAAGATTCTTGGTTTTAACGGTGTGGCTACAGCGGACACCGGTGCTAGTCGTAGTATTATGGGTCGAAGTTTATATGAGCTTGTTCGTGAAAATTGTGATTTTCACTCTAAAGAAATTTCCATGACTTTAGCAGATGGGGTTAACATAAATGCAAGTGTACTCACAACGAGTATAAGTATTACTATAAAAGATAGAACAACGGTCGCTGAGATGGTTGTTTTACCTGGAGAAGCAGACAACCGTACTCTGATTGGAACAGATGTTCTTGGTATTTTGGGCATCGTACTGGACATTGGTGAAGATGTTTGGTATTTTCGCGATAACCCAAATGAGAGAAAAAGTTCGGTGGGATATCGCTGATAAATGAAGTCCCGGAAGAAGCATCTGCAGCGGATGTCATTGCAGAAAATCCACTTTATTTACGGGAAGATGAAGGAACAACTTTGCCTTCTCAGCAACGAGCTTTGATCAATGACTTGATAGAAAAGCATCAAAATGTGTTTGCGCCAGGGGGAGACGCTACCCCTTACGCCGAACAATGTATAATTACTGAACGACCTATAGCATCACCTCCGTACAGACTGGCAGCCCCGAAGAAAGAACAGCTTCGGAACGAAATCAACAAGATGCTAGCTACCATTTATGATGTACATCAAGATATACGGCCGATATTGGAACAAGATAATATCGTCCCGCTAATTATCCCGTATTTACGCAAGCTAGGGGAAAGCTTGTTGCAAGCACGCGAGATATTTGAAAAGGAGCAAGATCGTCAAAAACGATACGCCGACAAACATCGAATACCAGCACCTGTATATCAACCTGGGGATAAAGTGTTATTAAAAGTCCATAACCTCAGTAACCTTTCCCAAGAGTTAACCCCGTATGTTGGCTCTGCAATCAATGACCCTACTCCAGTAACAGGAAAAAGAAGACGCGGACGTCCGAGGCGCAATCCAGCTCCTGAGAAGAAAAGAGGCCCTGAACGGCATAAACGCCAATAGTTCCGATCGTCCTGGTCCAGACGCGAGGACGCCTGCCTGTCCCAGAGGGGGAGAGTGAAGCGAACACACACGCTACCATAGTAACCAGCGACAGAGAATCGCGGTATCGGCGGTCTTGAAAACAAGTAGACAGCCAGTGACAAGTTGGATGTCAAGTTTTGTATTTTGTATCGGGCTAAACGAATCCAAATATTATCATAACATTGTTATTAACCTTAATAAATAATATATTAAGAACCAGTGTTATAATACTATTTTTATCAATTTGTATATGTAACATTTCTAAAAATTACCTTTTTCTATAGTTTTGTTCTATTTCCAATATTTTAACATTATTAAAGTCAAACTTATGTCCCAAATGCATGTGATGTGTAACTAATGCTGTATTATCTTTTTTATTTACTGTGTATTTACAATCATAAATATATTGTTTTAATTTGTTATTAAGATATTGTTTACTCTGGCCCACATAAGTGCCACTGCAATCTGTACAATTTATTTTATAAACAATGTTTGATTGAAAAATTCTAGGATTTTACTTAGATTTTCTGACAGATTTGAATTGTATGGTAATTTATAATATATTATATTGTTATTCTTATTTAAATTATTATTGTTGCTATCATTATTGCTAAAAATTATTTTATTAATGAGACCCACAGGATAATTATTTTCTATAAGTTTCTCTTCAAAATTTGAAGTTGCTCATCTACATAGTTCTCATGACATATATTTATAATTCTATATTTCATTACTTTTATTAGGCCTAGTTTTTGTCTAAATGGATGGGCTGATTGGTAATTCAAAATTCTATTTGAAGATGTTGGTGTACAATAGTATGTAGTATGTATTTCCCTATTTGTTTGCCTCATCAATAAAGTATTCATTATAACGTTAAAGAGATATTAAATTTAAATAAAAGATGATAAATTTAATTTACACTCTGATTAAACCAATATTAAACACTAATTAAGACTAATAATATTATAAAACACTTAAACACTAAGATTATTTATTTAAACAACTCATTTATTTATATAACTATATTTATGTATTTATGTTCACCACTTGTCGACTATCTGTTTATATCACCAACTATTCAATACGCGACGCTTATTTATATCAGACTATCCAATGCCTTCGCTAACAGTGCTTATATACTCCAGCGTCTGTATTCGAAAAATTACTAGAACACTATTCTAGATAAAAAGTACTATAGAATATGTCACCTGAGTAATTAAACAGGTTCGGACATGTCTGTTGACAACGCACGACCCTCCGTGGCTATTGCGTCATCGCTAAAAATAGACACTCCCTCATCGCTGCGGCGCGGCTGCTACAGCGGCGGCGACGGCGAGCGCTGCACATTACAATATAATATTTAATTTAATCAACGCTACGAGAGGGCGCTACTGGTTCTGCCTGTTAGTCGAAGAGCCAGATCCCGTATCAAGGCGCTAAACCTATCCCATACTTTTTCCACCAAAGTTAAAAGTTAACATAATCTTGTAGGATATTTTCTGACTAATTTTATGGTGTTATTCGCAATGTTATATATCATTGCGAAAAAAAAAGCATATCAAATTTTTTTTGTACGTCTTATGTTCTTATATCTTCTTTATAAATTGTTTACATCTTTTCTGCGCATAATAATTATTCTACGTATCTTACGACTATTAATGTAAATAAATACATACATTCTATATGATGAATAGGAAGATTTTTAATAAATAATATAGTTTTTATATTTTGCGTTCATAATTGCGTATCGTAATGACCATTTCGATACGCAAATTTTTGTTTTAGACGGTTGGTACTAGATGACGTTTCTTTAACCCATTTTTACCTAATTTATTTTTAGTTAATTGACAATTCATTTTAATAATATGTCGTAATTATTTTATTTTTTTTGTTATGGAATATTGTTTAGATGAAAATGTATAAATGGTTACAAATATAATCACAAATTGAGTAAGTAAATGTTAATTGTAGAAGGCGCAAAATATAAAAAATAGTATAAAGAACTCAGTTTATAAGACTTTCTTTCGCACTTGTCAAATAGAAAACTCAAAAACGCTCGTTTTCTAAATTTTGACGCGTGCGAAAAATACATGTCTTATAAAACACGTTCTTTAATATACTATTATAACACAATAATCTGTGAAAACCGTTTTATAAAGAAAGGTTTTGTTTACAGTAATATAAATAAATAATCGCCAAATTTTGAAAATTGGAATTTCTACGTCAATGTAAAGTTAAAGTTCAAAAAATTCAAAAAGCTATTTTTTTAATGGACACGCCATTTTTTATTATGTAAATGAGTTCTTCTTTAAAAAGTAAGGGTAGTTTGTGTGGCATGTGTCATGTTGAAAGTTGATATATTTTTAGTAAAATCTAATCTAATTTAGTTGACTATGCACATTTTGTTTTAGCTTTGTGTTATTTTGGGTGGTATTAATAAACAGAAGTATTTGCTTATACTGACAGTTTTTTAAGTAAATACATCCGTATTAATAAAGATTCAGTAAAAGCTGATGCTATAAGAAAATACTTATTTGACAAAAGTATGTACTTATACTGAAAATAAGTATTTACTTAAAACTGTATTAATAAAATGAAATTGATTCTTATAGAAATAAGTATTTACTTATAAATTTATAAGTTTGATATTTGCTATGCTTATGGAAGACTGAAAACGTCAAAGTTTACATTTATTAATTTAAAAGAAAAATGTTTAACGCCGTACGGGCCTGCAAATACTATAAAACTCGTAGGGATAATCCCAGTGAACGAGATTTTGTGAAACTTATATCGCTTTACACCCGAAAGTGTTGAGTGGATTTCAGAACATTTTCTTGGAGATAACAATGAATCTAGAGATGGTGCTTTATGTTCATTTACTAAAATGGAAATATTTTTAAGATACGTTGCCGACCCTGGTAAGTGAACTTTTAAAAAGAAGCCGAAATGTTGTATTGGTAAGAGCCAACAAAGTAGCTGACATCTGGTGGCAAAATAAAACATATAGGTCATAGGGAAAACGTTGTGCTGTCATATAGGGTTATATAGTAAACAAGAGCCAAAAAAACCAGCAAAACGAAAAGATATTGTGTTATACCGCAGTGCAATAATTATGCAAGTAAAGACATATCCGTTCATTATTTCCCAAAAACTGAAATATTAAAAAATCAATGGAAAATCGATTTAAAAATGAAGAACATGTCACCATTCAATAACGTTTATTCACAATAATTTTTGCCTAGAAATTTAATTCCATGTAAGTATTATAAATTTATGCTTCAATACATTATTGGATTGTTTTCATAGTCATTAGAAGAAAAACATTTTAAAAAATGCTATTCCATGCCAAAAATTACCGTAACCAGAACTTCTGGTACAGAGAAGAAAAATAGAGAGGTTACTTGCCTATAAGTAGTAGTAGTAATTATTATTCTTTAATATTATAAATTATAACTACATTTATTTTATATTGTTTATAGGAAAGATAGAGAAGAAGAAACTATAAAATGCCAGAAATCGAGCCAGCAACAGGAAGACGTGCAAAACATAATACATGTAGATTGTTTTTTAATCAAACAAATACAATTTCCTCTTAATATTACAATTTATGGACGAAAATTAACTTATAATTATGTAACTATGATGAATTTTAAATCCAATAGTTTCCACTTTTCTCCCTGTCCTGCTTTACAGCTGCACAAACATTTCCACACGATGTCATTTGTGTTATTGTTATCACGATAGAGTTAGGTGCCCCATTGTCTTCATATCCGTATAAAATAATGTGTATATAACTAAAAATAAATAAGTTAACAAGCAAGATAACCACAAATTTGTATATCATTTTACCTTAATACACTGCTTCTCCTTCGGTTATAGGCCGCACAGCACCTTTTAAATAAATATATACATCTGTCATTGTAATAACCATTCTGAATTTAATCAAAAATAATAGAATATTTCCTAAAACAAAGCATCAAACTACAACGACTGCAAGTGTAAAATTCAACGTTTTCCCTATAAGTCTGTCTGTAGTGCTGCCATCTCTTGGAAGTGGTTTTCCCGATTTCAGATTGGTGTTGGTGAAGATATCGGAGTGAGTCAACCCACTGTTGTGCGATGGGTTGCTAAAAAAATTGTCGACAAAGCTGTAATTTGGATCCGTTTTTTACGAGTATACACAATAACACACAAATCAAATGTTCATAGTTATGATAATAATACTTGCATTACAGAATAATGAAGCTTTACAATTAGTAAAACAGCGGTGGTTACTAAAATTTCGATTTCCAACATCAATTGGAGCTATTGACTGCACATTAATAAAAATTAAGAAGGTTCATGAGAACAGACATGGAAATGAATACATATGTAGAAAACAGTTTCCAGCTATCAATGTGCAAGCAACCTATAACGCTGACGAATATTTTACAAGCGTATGTGCCGAATGGCCGGGATCAGTGCATGATAGCCGCATTTGGAGGAATAGTTCTGTGTCGAATTTTAAGATCATTCAATGATGTAGTTCTATTAGGAGATCAAGGATATGGAATTGAAAAATGCTTGATGAGACCCTTCAGGAATCCGACAACATTAAAAGAAACAGCTTTCAACAATCTTTTAAAGCATGAGCGTGTTTTAATAGAAAGATGTTTTGGACAGTTAAAACAAAGATTTCCTGTACTCCAAAATACCATAAGAATATCTCTACGCTTTATTTCCATGATTATTGTAGCTTGCTTTGTTCTACATAATGTAGCGAAATATCTTAAAGATGAAGCTGTTATGGAAGAATATATTGATTTAGAAGAAGATGATGGAAATGATTTAAATGAAAGAAACGATGATTCTACAAGAGAAGAACAACGTCGTGAAGGCGAAAGGAGAAGAGCTGAATTGTCTGATATTATTTATGAAAATATTTAAATCTTAAACTTTAATCTTAAGTACATTGACTAGATATGTAAGACAAATTAAATTAAATAATTCATAATAATGTGTATTCCAGATCCCCCTCTGAAATTGTGCAAATTGTTTCTCTCGCCAACTTTTCTTTTTGCATCCTGATTAATTCCAACTGTTCCAACAATACCAGTCTTTGTAATTCTCCCGTAGACAAATGTTTTGTTTCCTCCGTTTTATAATTATCTATTAGTTTTACTTTCTTTTGTTTTGGTGGTAGGGGTAATTCTCGGGGTACGGGTAATTCTCGGGGTACGGGTAATTCTCGAGGTACGGGTAATTCTCGGGGTAGGGGTAATTCTCGGGATACTGTGTCCTTTGGAATTGATGTGTATGAGCTCGACGGCTCAGTTACTACTATCTCAATATTGCCTATGAAAGTACTTAATTTATTATATACAGGGTGTAAATGAAATAAGTGCATTAAATTTAACCAGTCATATAACTCGTCGAGAGCAACAATATTTCTTAATAACTTTTTCTCGAAATCGCATATTTTTTAGCATTTTTACCACCCCATAAATTGACGAGTCGTTCCAAATATTTTTGTGATAATTGAATGCAGTAGCAATAGCTATGAAAAATTTTGTTTTAGCAATTGACAGTCCTGTCAATTGTTCCAATTAAATTTTGATATTAGCACTAAACTTGTTTATAAGGTAAAATTCTATCAAAATGCGAGTACACAGACATTGTAATTACTTACCTATGGTTTATTTATTTTTTTACTCGTATCTGTACTACATTTTACTTGACATCACGGTTGACATAAAGACAGTGTTATGGAGTTGCCAACGCATTTACACGGAGCGTTTCCAAATCATCACCAAATCATTCTGTTCTTAATATTCGCACATTTGTTAATCTTGTACATCTTTATCACATCACAATACGGAGTGTCACATATGACAATTTAAAAAAAAACTACAGTTATATTCATAACATGTGCAAAAAGTTCTATGTTTTCAGCACATAACAGACTTCAATTTTGGGAATGGCTCATAATGTTCATTAATGAGACTGAATTTACTTGGTAAGGTGTATTTATTATGCACTATACATATCTCGGCAGACGAAAATGCTGTAAAAATTTTCATTAAAAAATGTTTGGCCAGGAACAATAAATGGACGACTATTATTGGTACTCATGTACCTCTTTTAAATGGACAAAAGTTTGTACTTACATTTTTTGAATAACGTATTTAAACTATTATGATTTGTCGACGATAAATAATCATCTCATAACCTAACTACTATGCTTTTGCTCTTCCTCGTCCCTCCTTGTCTTCCTCTATTCACACTATTCACAGGTGATTAAAAACCCTGGTTTAATACACAACTTTATAATTTTGTTATCCAAAATTTAAATTTCTTTATTTTAAAAACTGTACTATTATGTATTAATTAATAATAATGTTATTTCCCTTGATTCGTTTATTAATTACTGTGACTGTAAGTGTAACCGATAACCGACAATTTTTGAGCTATTTGTATCCGACTTGAATACGGCAGCATTTGTTCTCCATGAGCGGGTAACGAAATATGCAGCAAATCTTTAAAGAATTTTAACTCAAAATCTAAAAGACTTAGAAAAAAAAGTTATTAAGAAATATTGTTCCTCTCATCGAGTTACATTACTGGTTAAATTTAATGCACTTATTTCATTTACACCCTGTATAATAACAATAAATATGTAAATTGTTTACCAGGTAACTTGTGGAGAACGGGATTAAACTCGCTATCATTGTCTCCATTCATTGCTTCATAAAGCAGCTGTTCAGCTGTACTCAGCCTTTTTATTTTATTTCCCGTTACTGAGTGATCCGTTTTCTTCTTAACGACGGCCTTCAAGTTATTAATTTGCTTAAGTAATTTTTTATTTTCCGTTTTCTTCCCAAAATTTGCTGAAAAACATTTATATGAATCAGAGTTTAATTTGTGTGCAATATAAATTATATCTACTTACCTTCAATTTCTTTTTTTAACACAGTCAAGGCTTTTTCTTTTTTTCATAAAATCGAAGAAGTTTTCCCTTTATTTAACAAAACAGAATTATTTTTTACAAATTTAGCCACGTATATTAAATAATTTTTTTCGTTGATATTTTCTTCCTCGTCGCTGCTTAAAAAACTCGACATCTTTGATGATTTGAAATTTCAAATATTTAAAACCGTATTTTTGAAATTATAGTGTTAAAGTTGTTAACTTTCAACAAATTAATCATACAATAAATTAGGAAAAGTTAACAAATGTCAAAATTGCATTTGTTTTGCAAATACGTGGCTTGCTTCTTGATTTTGTACATAAGTACATACTTATAAGTAAGAAGTATTTACTTATAAGTATCAGCATCTGGTAATTAATATGAAAATAAGTATTTACTTCTACTTCTTGCTGATACTAATAAGTAAATGCTAGTACTTATAAGTATTTACTTATTTTTATTAATACCACCCATTTTCTATTTATATTTACTTCGTATTTTACATTTAATATGATAGTAATTCATAAATATTCATGGCCCACTTACATTAAATTTAATAACTAAGGTAAATAAAAGCAATTTGAATATTTTCCATTTTATTAAAAATCTATCAACTTTCAACATAGGACATGTACACAAACTATCCCTATTTTTTAACGAAGAAGAAGGTAGAAATTACAATTTTCAATAATTGTCGATTATTAATTCATTATTATAAACAAAAGCTTTCTTTATAAAACTGTTTTTACAGATTATAGAAATTCGATTCCATTCTCTAGATATAAATTGATAAAAAAATGGCTGTTACTAGTAAAAAAATGAAAAAAGTTTAATTAAGCCGGAAGTGGTTGATCATGAGTAATTTTTTGATGGTTTCATATGTAAAATTTCCTGCTGAATTCAATCGTAAAATAAAAAAATATAGCATTCTATTTAAAATAAGAAAGTTAGAGTCTACTTCTGGTTAAACCGGAAGTGCTATTGTTTTGAAAATATTTTAGCTGAAACGGGTATGTCGTCATATCCCTAGGCACCAAATTTCGTAAAATAATATTGAATAGTTTTTACCTCTCGCTAAGAGAGGTATTGATTTCATGCTAAAAATCGCATATCCAGATTTTAGTGAATAAGCACGTTTTAAGGTCCCTAGAATCCGATTATAACATTTTTACGATGATGTCCGTATGTGTGTGGATTAGAGATTCACCAAGCCAAGCTACTTGGCTTGAAATAAAAAAGCTTGGCTTGGCTTGAAAAGTCAAGCTTTTTTTAATGTTAGGCTTGGCTTGGGCTTGATGGATACAAAGCTTGGCTTGGCTTGAAATCTTCAAGCTTTAAAAATTTAGGCTTGGCTTGTTTTTCAAGCTTTGTCAAGCTTTTTCAAGCCTTTCAAGCTTTATAATGCTCATACGCGAATTCATTTTCGCACGCACATATAATGGTTTTTATTTTATTTCTTTTAGTTTCAAAGTAGGTATATAATATATGGGCCTTGAAAATTTAAATTAAACCAGTAAGTAGTAGGGCTGTTCGGTATCAAGATTTGAATGTCAATATTCGATGTGAATTAAATTAAATATATCGATATAAACCGATAAACCCGATATATTGATGTATTTGGTATATCGATGTATCAATATATCGGGTGTACCAAAGTATTATCGTTGTATTATTGTAACTATGAATAAAGAATAAATCACGTTTTGTTTTACATAAATTGAATTTCTAACTATACGTAAAGATAAAATAAAACGGTAAAATATAAAAATATTGAAATGTACCCGTTATTTATCTGTTTTATTTTAGAGTAAACAATCGACATTAATTTATTATTATTAAAAAATTATCTTGCAATTTTAATGTTAGTTTTATAATTTTTATTGACTGTATTCATTCAAGTAGGTTTATGCATTAGTTTGACTTGACTATATTGTATTTTATTTTAATAACTAAAATTAAAAGGATCTTTGTTCATCATGCCATTTTCACTCGAAATGACTTCTCCAACAAACTGTTAAAGTTTGTTATAATATAAGTTCATATTTACCCTGTATAAATAAATAAAAATCGACTTCAAACACACAAGAATAGTGTTCAAATAAATACATAGTTTTGGAATGTCCAATGGGATGAAATTGACCTGTTATTCTGTTATCCCTTTTGTATTTTAAATACCCACAGCTGGAAATCATAAAACCCTGTAGACATGTATTTCCTCGAAATTTTGTTTGTTCATGAGATAATACTTGTATCTTTCTATTTTTAACGCTGTAAAATTCTACGGAATCATGTTAGAAAAGTACATTATTTTCAATTGTCAAACAGCACATTAGTAAATATATTCAACGATACGGACATGTCATCATTATTGAAATTTGTGAATAAAAGCAAATTGACACCTTCAAAACTAGTGATTATACAGATATTTATTTGTTATTATTTCATTTATATAAAGAATGAAAACTTGAATCAAGGAAATAAAAGAGAATACACTCTTTGTCGAATTTCATTTTTATTGTATATTATACCTGCCTCAAATAGGGTCGTTTTATTAGGGGGAGATTGGGGACTGAACCAGTGACCGGTTGTGCTAAAAATAGTATTGAAATAATTGAAAATATACATAAACAGAAACTTTCTCGTCTCTATAGTTCGGAAATACTTAAATAATAAAACTTGTAAGTCCGTTGCTGACAAAGACAAAAAAAAAACATTTAACAAAATGCAACTATGATATTTATCATCATCATCATACATAATATGTCACTTAATTTACCTTGTGATGTTGAGTATATTATTATTTCTTATAAATGCACCAAAATTATTTATGTAGCAGTGCTATAAATAAAAAAAAATATTTATTGAAGCTGTTTATACAGTGAAACTCTGTGTCGGCACCTTTAAACATTTGATACCGAACTGAGTGACCTTGAAGAAGCCGCCATGTTTCTGTTGCGCGTAGTGGTGCCAATTCAAATAGTACCGCAAAGTATAATATCGTATTATACTACAACCAGTTATACTATACAAATAAAAAGTACTTTATATGGTTTTAGTATAATAACAGTATACAACATGATGTCCTTTTATAAGTTATACGCAAATTTTTGTCTGCGATTTTATTATCGTTCAAGATTATTATATTGCCACCTTCTGTCAGAATCATTGAAAACAATGCCATAGGCGGCGATATCAACAGGCAGACGCGGATTCACATTTTTGAGCCTTATTTTATGTACAAAAGATACTGAAATTTAGCTAAGTTGTTATAAATTTAAAATATATGACTGTTCAATATATTTTATGTACAAATAAATAATTGTACTGAATATTTTAATTGTGATAAAAGTTAAACACTACGCTCATGTTCCTAAATAAAGGGAAGCCATGTTCTCGTTGCGCTGATTGACGCATGCGCGCTGTGACAGAATCCTGAGTTTCGCTACTGTATAATACTTTTTATACTGTGTTTATACTCTATCCGTTTTAACTATAGACTGGTGTGAAGTAAGGTGCAGTTTGATTTTGGTTTTGGATTGGATAATATAACAACAAGATCAAATTGCAACTATCTTCACACCACTCTATAGTTAAAACGGATAGAGCATAGTATTAAAAATCAACATACTTAAATTTTTAATGAATGTTAATTATGTGCGAAAAATAATCAGATAAATCTAAACCTAGTTCTTTTAGTTTGGAAATCAAAGTTCTATACCTATGTAATGATTATATCACTTTTCATCATATATTTTAGATTAATGTAAACGATAAAACAGTACAATAATTAAATTATCATTGTGTATTTAAAAAAAATTCAATAACAATAAATTTATTTATACTTATTGCGTGCGCAAATTAAAGTGTGCGATTAGTTGGTTCAGGTTCAGATTGAGAAAATAACTAGTCTGTTCATAAGGATGATGAAGGACATACTTTCCTACTTACAAATTTTTGAAGCCAACTAATCTGTTAGAACCCTAGTTCTTAGAAATTCACAAAACTGTGCCGACCAAAGCAAAATAAAAGTACGTTAGCACCATAAAATTACGGTTTTGTCGACCTCGTCAATAATTCTTATGAAAAGCTTTAAAAAATCTTGTTTTCAATCAAGCTACTGATAGTCGAAGGCTTGACTTGGCTTGAAAATTCAAGCTTTTTTAAAAGTTAGGCTTGGCTTGGGCTTGATGAAACAGAAGCTTGGCTTTGCTTGAAAAATCAAGCTTTTTTGAACGGTAGGCTTGGTTTGATTTTTCAAGCCAAGCCAAGCTTTCAAGCTTCAAGCCAGGCCCGTGAATCTCTAGTGTGGATGTTGGATCTGTAACGACGAAGTGGTCTGGTTGCGTTACTTTATTGTATAAATAATAAAAATATATAGTTTTGTATATGATTTAATATAATAAATAGTGGAGTCAGAGAATGACATGTCAATCTTTTATATCAAAAATATAACAACTGAATATAATATCAATAAATAAAAACAATGTGTTGGTGAGCAACGTAGCGGCTACTTGATAGAGCCGCTACATTACTCCCCGCCCAAAAAAAGCACAGGTACAGGTCTCAACCATTTTGTTGTAGTATTTATTGTTGATGTTGTTGTCGTTGTTGTTATTGTTGTTGTTGTTGTTGCTGTTGATGTTGTTGCTGTTGATGTAGTTGCGGTTGTGTTATGTGTTCTTGAAAATTTATCTGGACTTTTTGGGGTCGTAGACATGTTCATGAGGAACATGCCTATCAGAAAAAAAGATTTCCCACGGTCGTGGCAAGTGAGTCTGCCGACAGATCCACGATTTCTCAAATACTAGAAACTTAAGACATTTTTAACTATGACTCCTCAATCTAACAATAATGGGAAGAGTTGATTAAGTTTTGGTAACAATTGGACAACCGGAAGTAGTAGTTACATATAAAAAATAATCTAAATATTATTTATCGAAAATTTATGTAAATACTTATATTAAAGAACGTTAAATTCTTTATTCGATAAATATAAATTCATTATTATATCTTCTATAGATTTAGAGATAAAGAAATGCATATAAAATAATTTGATGTAAAAATTCTCAGATCAAACTATTTCAAAGCAAGAAATTCTAATGCTTGTAATTGACACATAAATGTCACTGTCAAAAATATTTGTACATCATTATGAAGATTATGAAAATAAAAAAAAGTCAACAACGCAAAAGAATATACGTAAAAAAGAATATAAAATGAATTTGCGAAAAAATGACAAATATAAAGAAAAAGAAAAGGAAAGTAAAAAAGAAAATTTCAGGATATTGAATATAAAGAAAGTGTATGTATTTTACATAATTTATATTAAAATATCCCATAGATTTTGAAAATATATATGAGAATTATTTTGTAGTGAGACATGAATATATGTATTTGTAATTAAAAATATTTTTCGTTTTATGCGTACAACCAGGTAAAATATCTGGCGAGAGGTTATGTGTTGGCCACATCACATTTTTAAAATAACGATAGCGTAAGCTCGTCTGTATACTTAAGCATCGCACGCAAAATTTTCATGGGAATGTAACTTATATGCCGATAATTTTTTTAATAGATTGTCAGATTGCATAAAAACAATCCGAAACGTTAATAGTTTTAAAAAAGCGCTCAAGGAGGCCCGAATTACGAGCGTGCTTTTATTGCCGCTTTTAATGGCGATTTTATTAAAAGCGAACGAGCACTTTTATTGCGTTCCGTATTACGAACGCACTTTTATGACCGATTTTATTAAAACTGCAAAGCGTTAAACAATAATCGTGGCAACGTTGCATAACTCCGCAACTGTCATCAGCTGTAGTGGAAAAGTTACAATTTTTTTCGTAAAAGTGGGTTTTACTAAAGATGTTTCGCCAGTAAACGTATGTATGTTAGTAGTTTTTCGATTTTATTGTAATTTGTACCGTTTTGTTGTATAATATAATAAATTATGATCATGGACATTTACAAATGTAAGGTTATGTAGATTTAAGGTTCACATTGAAACAATTATTTTTAGTTTATTATCCCTATTATTTTGGATTCTAATATATAATTTCATATTATTAAAAATAACCTCTAAATATTACAGGTGAACCCATTAAAAAAATTCCAGGCGAGAATTCTGAACCGAAAGAAGCTATACCAACGTGTATCAAATAATAAAAAGAATGAAAAAGTGGATGAAATTAAAAGCTGCAGGTAGTTACCGTGAATGAATTCTGTAGGACTGTAGGGGATGACTACGATTACATTATCAAGGGAGCTAAATTAGGCGTCTAAAGCAAAATCACTGTGTACCATTTACTTTGAAAGTACAATAAAAAAAAGAATACCAGTTATCAAATGTGTTTTATTTAACATTTATTACTAGCAGAATTGCATATGTTTCCATCATTCTTATTTATACAAATTGATAAAAAAGCACATTGAAATATGTAATAAAGTTGACATCGGCAGTTTGTATAAGCAGCAAACGTTCCAATCCAAATCTTTTATTGCTGAAGGATCTTGAACTTACTAGTTTTTTCTATGCATATACTATCATAAACACGATTTCTTACACCCCGATTCTGCAGTCAGTAACTCATATCACCTGCCTGTGTATTGAATAAAATCTCTTCGTTTGGAATAATTTTTCTCCGGATCACTTGCCTAATATTCCACCTTATTCAGAGAATGCCTCATTCCATTACTTCCTTTCATAAATCTAATGCCAGCAGATCTGAAGATTATATTATAATGAATTAAACAGCCATAGATATATTTAACATTGCAATTATATTTTAGTATCACAAAAGTGAGTTTAATCACATAACACAAATATCGTGAAAATTAAAATTATGCATACAAAGCAGATTGGCACATGGCACACCCAGCAATGGGTAATATGCCGTGATGATATATTTATTTATTTATTTAAAATTGTATGTTGTATGCTTACCATTTTGTTTGTCGTTAATAAATTATTTTTGAAGAACATAGAGTATGTTTCGTTCCCTTGTTTTATATATTTGTGACATTTCATAACTCCGACGGCCATTTATAACGAAGATAAAATTGACAGAAGTTCTTTTATTCGTCAGTTTTAAAGGCCAACAAAAGCACGCTTTTATACCATAAATTGAGATATCTCATTCAAACTTTCTAGTTACTGAGAGAGCGAGGACCACATAATGCAATTTAAATCTTTTTTTAGTATACACTGACCATACCCATTGTTTTTAATTAATATTTAATTTAAAATTGCAAAAATTAATAATTGTTTCATGCTATCAAATCTTATTATATTAATTTTTAAAAGAATAAAATACTGTACTTGCATTTGGCAACACTGCAGCATTCTTCACATGCTTACAGCTGCAGTTTGTTGTCGCAAGAGGGGAAAGGGAACAAGGGAAGGTCCAACATCGCCATTGCCATTCGCGCATTCGCCTGTAGTGTTAGTGTTCTGTGCCTGTAGTCCGTAGGTTAGTGTTCTGTGGTCCGTAGTGAGTTCATCTGGTCGGTGAATGTTTTGTAGTTCCACAATTAGAAGAATTCAATAATGTGAATGTGTTTTCAACATTATATGTTTATAAAGTAAGTACAAATAAAATTCTAACTTTAACGGACAACACAAATCCTTTTAATAAACTTGTTTTAGTATTCAAAATGAGATTTATACGTCGTTCGTACATAAGAAAACATTTGGAAGTTTGTCACGATGAAGACGAAATTAGTTCCAAGAGTCAAGCAGAATACGAAAGCAATATTAGGACCAGAAGAATCAGAACACATCGTCAGTCAGTAACCCGACAACTAATGTAGCCAAGGATTTGTAATCGTAAGTATTTTTATTATTATTATTTTGTTTTAACACGTCGCTCAAGTAAAGGCTGTAAAATTGAAAAGTAGCCCATCGGCGTTTAACATGGGAAATCATCATTTTGTCTTTACTGACGCTCTCTTATACGTGTTATTAGTGGCTGCGTATAGCTAGCAGTCCCCTATTAGCACACCCTAACGAAAACTATTGCATCTTTTTGAGCTATTTATTTGCCAATTAATTACCACAATGTGTACCAAAATACGGGGGGACTACTAGCTTGACAGTCAAGTTAGCAGTCCCCTGGGCTATAATGCTTTATGTTTGAAAATATTAGTGTGTAGGAATTAATTGCCAATTAATTACTGAAGATTTAAATAAAACCAGGCAAACATAATTAAAATATATGAATTGCCACTATCATTAACATAAGAATTATATTTTCTGTATTCATCTGAATTTTAAATGCTACGTACCCTATTTATTAGTGCGTACATATTAATAACTATGTATATGGATCCATGCAGTTTCCATGTAGGATCAATATGGGTGTGCATAGGTTCCATTTGTATCATAAACGATGTACATGAATCCATCAAATTTTTATTCAAAATTTTAAAACTATCTCAGCAAAAACATATAAAATGTATTGTAACATAAAGCTTGGACTATAATAAACCAACATAAACATTTCGGCTTTTTGTATCTCGTCGACCAGCCAGCGGATTGAAATAATAAACAATATTTGTTTAAATTACCACTTAGTAACCGATTAAAACAATATTATTTGAGCATGAACCAATAGACCTTACTTTTCATCAAAAATTAATAAATAGGGTACGCAGCATTTAAAATTCAGATGAATACAGAAAATATAATTCTTATGTTAATGATAGTGGTAATTCATACATTTTAATTATTTTTGCCTGGCTTTATTTAAATCTTCAGTAATTAAATGGCAATTAATTCCTACACTCTAATATTTTCGAATATAAAGCATTACAGCCCAGGGGACTGCTAACTTGACTGTCAAGCTAGCAGTACCCCCGTATTTTTTTTTAAATGGCAATTAAATTGGCATTGTGGTAATTAATTCGAAAATAAATAGCAAAAAAATATGCAATAGTTTTCGTTAGGGTCTGCTGATAGAGGACTGCTAGCTATACACAGCTGTTATTAGTAGAGCTTGGAATATACAGCGTGTTTCTCGAATACGGAACAGCCTGATTATTTTCTTTATTATTGGAAATACACGAAAAAGTTTAAGAGGGGCATTCACTTATTGAAGAAAAAAAAAAAACTAGCGGTTCTCAAATTATAACATAAAGTTATATTTTTTAAAATAGGATGGTATATATTTTTAGGCCCATTCGATACAGTATTTTTTTCTGAATTCAACCACGTATACATTTTACATCCTTACGTTACAAAAATATTGAGAAAAATGCAATTGCAATTTAAATAAATTTTATTTTTATAGTTATTTTTCAGTAGGCTATGTATGAAAAACAACTGCTATCTGTCAATTTGAATTATTTAGTGTATAATTACCTCGATAGTTCCTATTCTTGCTATTTATAAAGATATAAACAACTATTGATGTTTCGTTGTAATTTATGTTCAATTTTTTTATGCATAGCCTACTAAAAAATAACTATAAAAATAAAATTTATTAAAATTTCAATTACATTTATCTCAATATTTTTGTAATGTAACGATATAAAATGATTACATGGTTGAATTCAGACAAAAATAATCGAATGAGCCTACAAATATATACCATCCCATTTAAAAAAAATATAACTTTATGTTATAATTTGAGAACCATTGGTTAAAAAAAATATTTTCTTCAATAAGCGAATGTCCCCCTTCATCTAAAACAACTTTTATTTAAATGATTTTTTTGTATTTCCAATAATAAAGAAAATAATCGGGGTGTCCCGTATCGGAGAAATACCCTGTATACAAAATGCATATTAAGTGCATGCCTGCATATTTTTAAGAAAATTTAATACTGCATATGCAAAATAAAATAAGTGCATATTTTGCGAATTTTTGACAAATGGTAATTTTAAATTATTACTTCCAAGAAAAACTGCCGGTTTGTACTTAGTTGAAGAAGAGATTATAATAACATTTTATGGTCAGCCAGATGACCTTCAGGGTGCTACGTGAAATTTGTATTTGCATTACCAGATATTTTCCAATTTAACCACGGAATTTTCCATCTCCAGGTAGTTTCTACCCCGATATTTGGTATTTGTCTAAGCAGCAAAAAAAAAAAAAAAAATAATGGAGAAATATAATTGTGTATTTAACAAAAATGCTGGATTTGAAAAATTTACACAAACAAATAAATTAATAAAATATTAAATAGCGTAGGCGATGTTGAGGTTAATATTAATTTAAATTTAACTACAAATTTTAATTGCGCCCCGTGTTGTTATATAGTAAATCATATGCGTCTCTTCGGTGCAATGTACAATGTACTACTCTTGGTTGGAGCGGTTCATGTATTACGTATAAAAAGTCATAGTAAAATATTTCTTATCGTAGAGCCGATTTACAGAAACCCTGCTAGCATTTAACATTCCTTAGACCGGTTTTCTCTCGTGTCACCGAATGTACGTTTTCTTCATTAATTTTTATTGATAAAAGGCAAAATCTTTGTTTAAATAATCTAGAAAATCACCCATTTATTGTTATAATTCTAATATTAAAATAGATTAATTTAAATAGTTAGTTTTAAGTAAGTAATAACAAATGTATTACTCGTAATGTGGTATAATATAAAATAAATATATCATCACGGCTTATTATCCATTGCTGAGTGTGTCAATATGTTTTGTACACAGATATCGGTACTAATATGTACTAATAATAATTAATCATAACGGCATAAGTGCATATGATAGCATATACCGGGTGTCTACTTTATTTCCCGAACATAGGAAATTTAATGTTAAAATTGAATTTTTATATTTTGCGTTCATAACGATACGCAATTGCGTATCGTAATGACCTTCATTTCGATACGCAATATTTGTTTTAGACGGTTGGTACTAGATGACTTTTCTTTAACCCATTTTTACCTAATGTATTTTTAGTTAATTGACAATTCATTTTAATAATTTATTTATTATTACTATTTTTTTATTTAGGGAAGATTATTTACATGAAAATGTACAAATGGTTACAAATGTAATCACAAATTGAGTAAAATATTTTAGTTTGTAGAAGGCGCAAAATATAAAAAATAGTATAAGGAACTCATTTTATAAGACTTTCTTTCGCACTTGTCAATTAGAAAACGAGCGTTAGCGAGTTTTCTAAATTTTGACGCGTGCGAAAAACATGTCTTATAAAACACGTTCTTTAATATACTATTGTCGGTATCTCTTTACCTACTAGTTTTAGAAAAAAAGTGGAATGAAGAAAAATGTTTAGCATGAAAAAGTGCATCGATGAGTACCAAGTTTGTTGTTCCTTATGTACGAGTTAGGAGCAAATAAAATACACAAATTGAGTCAATTAACAGAGTGCTATGAACAATAATTTATGTTCATTGTTTCTGACAGACTTGACATTTATTTTAATTTTTACTTCCCGCTACCCTTGGTAAGGGAGGTATAGGGATCGTGCTAAAAATCGCATATCGAGATTTTGGTAAATGACCACGTTTTAAGGTCCCTAGAATCTAGTTTTAACATTTTCACGATGATTGTATGTATTTATGTATGTATGTATGTATGTATGTATGTATGTATGTATGGATGTGTATGTATGTGTATGCATGTGTATGTATGTATGTGTGGATCCTCCACTCTAACTCAAATACTATCATTCAGAACATTTTGAAACCTTGGATTTCGAACTTTTTCTGTAATGGAAGGAGCCCATTAGATTTTGGTGTAAATCGGATAACCGGATATGGCACTTTACTAGAAGCTCAAAATAGTTTTTCATCGAAAAATATCTTTAAATGTTATTTTTTCGAGATTAACGTTATTATAAAAATTTATGATTATTAAATTTTCTACAGATTTGCATTAATAGTTTTTCTAAATATTTTATGGATAAATTTATAAAATTAAATTCCGGAGCCTACGCTTTAAACAAAGAAAATTCCTTTGTTGTGCATTCAAATGTATGTTACTATCATAGAACTAATTTCAAATTAATAATAGTAACGTAAAAAGAAAAAAGTAAATAGAACAATAGGAAAGGAAATCAATACAGTTTCCAGCATATGTAAATATGTATGTATGTATTTAAATTAATAAAAATTAATGATTCGCAACAAAGTTTAAGCTAATTCTCATTTTTGGATTAGTGACTTCTGGATTGGACTAGACTATATTTTAAGAAATAAACTGCCAAAATGAGAGTAAAATTCGCTAATCCAAAAATAAGGATTAGCTTAATCTTTTTTGTGATTCAGGCGGTAAATGGCCGGAGGTATTGTGGTGGCCACACCAGATTTTTTAAAATTATTATTAGAATAGTAGGAAGACAATCTAGAAGTAAAAAAGTTAATCAAAAAGTCTAATAATAATACAATCAAATGAAATGTCAAATCTGCCAGAAACATCAAACATAAATTATTATTTTATTTTGATATTTGACTTAAATCGAGTATTTTCTTTTGTTTATAATTCGTACATAAAATACAAATGAACAACAAACTTGATACTCATCGTTGCACGTTTTCATTCAGAACATTTTTCTTCATTACACTTTATCTCTAAAATTAATAGGTAAAGAGATATCGCTAAATCAAAATTTTAACATTGAATGTCCTATGTTCGAAAAATAAAGTAGACACCCGGTATAAGAGCCATATGTTAGTATATTTTTAATGCATATCTGCATTCATATTTTTAGATTTTTTAGTCCATGTATTCCAAGCTCTAGTTATTAGTCTGTAGGAAACTTTTCTTAATTTTAAATTGTTTTATTTGTTGGGTCGCGTTGCTTAGTCAATTCCTCGCAGAGACGCGAACCCGGAGATGTGTAAGTAGGAGTTAGGATGAGGTCGCATTCGCATTTAAATAATTTTTATATTGGTTGCATACACACTATTTATTATTATAAAACGATAAATGGACAAATTCGCGTGACGACGATTACAAATGATATGATATTATACTGGTTCGACCTTACACTATGAGGTGTTCTTAACAACTGTTTTTCAACTCTGTCCTTTTCCTAAAAATATCTTCTTATCTACTGTCCTGTTAAATGTCTGTCCGCACCCTCGCCAAGGGTACGTTGAAAGCAGGGTAACTGCTAGCAGCAGTCCTCAACATCCCGGCCCCCGTTGAAGACGAGGTCTTCAACCAAACTAATTATCACCTTCACGATCACCTTTATCTATTGGCACCACACAAAGATTGCGCACTGCCCGTTTCACTACACCTTGGGTCGTCTTCACGGTCACTACCCGGGTGATGCCATCAGGACCTGGATGCAGTTCTACGATCCTCCCGTACTTCCAGTTGAGCGGAGGCATGTTGGAGTCCTTGACGATGACAAGGACACCTGGCTGGATATGTGTTGCGTCGGTGACGTTTGCAGATGGTCTAGGTTGCAAATGTCCAAGGTATTCCCTAGACCAGCGGCTCCAGAACTGTTGACGCAGTTTCTCCACGTGTTGATACCGAGAGAGCCTGTTCTGCGTTAAATGATGCAGAGATGGCTCGCATGGCGCTGTCATGGAACTTCCGATCAGGAAGTGTCCTGGAGTAAGGGCTGCGAGATCGTTTGGGTCGTTGGATAACGGACATAGTGGACGTGAGTTCAGGCAGGCTTCAATGCAAACCAAGAACGTGTACATTTCCTCGTATGTGAGCAATGCCTCCCCTACTATGCGTTTAATGTGAAATTTAACCCGTTTGACTGCCGCTACCCATAATCCGCCAAAATTTGGAGACCGTGGCGGAATAAAATGCCACGATATATTATGGTTTTCGCATAATTTTTCTATTACATTTTCTCGAAATTGTTGAGATTGAAATAATTCATTTAGAGATGTTAACTCTCGCTGCGCGCCTACAAAATTACTCGCGTTGTCGGAGTAAATATTTTTTATCATTCCGCGTCTGCCTATAAATCTTTTTAAGGCATTTAAAAATGCTTCAGTTGTTAGACTATGCACTAATTCAAGATGCATAGCCTTTGTTGTAAAACATATGAATACACATATATACGCCTTCAGCTTCCGTTTACCACGTCCCGTGCTTTCTTTTATAAAAATTGGACCAGCATAGTCAACACCACAGTTTTCAAATGGTCGGGAGTGTTGTATACGCGAGACAGGTAAATCACCCATTTTTGGGTGTATGGATTTCGGATTTGCCCGAAAGCAAGGTATACATTTATGTAATACTTGACGTACTTGACTGCGACCCGATAAGGGCCAGTAAGTCTCACGAACAGCAGCTAGTGTTGCTGTCGTGCCTGCATGTAAATTATTTTTGTGAGTATTTCTAATAATTAATTTTGTGATATAATGTTTTGGAATAACTATTGGGTGTTTTTGATTATATCCTATATTCGCATGACGCAGTCTACCACCTACTCTAATAAGTCCGTCGGAGTCCATAAATGGATTTAAATTGATCAATTTGCTTTTATTACTAATTTTGTCACCTGATTTCAATTCATGCCATTCTGTTTTAAACGATATTTTTTGCAATGATATTATTATTGTAGTAGTTGCGTTTTGAAATTCTTCTATACCTAAGCTTCCTGTTTTTGGCTTAGACTTATTGCGACAATTGTAGATGAATCTTAAACAATATGCAGTAACTCTGCGTAATTTTGAAAAGCATGAATATTTTGACATCCAGTCGATCTCTGGAATTAGAACAGCACAAGATGTTGTGCGTATTTCTGGTAAATTTTCTAATGGTACTGGCGTTTCAGTAATAGGCCAAAGGTCTTCATTATTTTTTAACCACGTGGGTCCATGGAACCATAACATGTTATTAAGTAAGTTTTGGGGAGTACAACCGCGAGAAACCAAATCAGCTGGATTGTCTGCTGAGCGAACGTGACGCCAGTTTTCCGTTTTTGTTAGCGTTTGTATTTCAGCCACTCGATTCGCGACAAATGTTTTTAATTTGTTTGGAGGAGACGATTGCCATGCCAAAACTATTTTAGAGTCTGTCCAATAGAAAATGTTGTTAATGGTAATACTTAGTGATTCGGTCACGGTTTTCATTAGCCTGCTAAGTAATAAAGCCGCGCATAATTCTAGTCGCGGAATTGTTTGCGTTTTTAAGGGAGCTACTCGTGATTTGGCACACATTAGGTGAACACGTACTTCACCGTGGATATCAACCGATCTAGCATATATGCATGCTCCATATGCCTTCTCGGAAGCGTCTGAGAAACCATGTAGCTGTATGGATTTCGAGGGGTAAAGTTCAATGACTTTACGGGGTATTTTAAGTAAATTTATATCTTTTAATTGTTCTGCCAAATGCATCCAAGTTAATTGTAAATTAGTTGGAACCGGCTTATCCCAATCCTGCTTTATTTGCCATAATTGTTGCATCATGAGTTTCGCGCTTAATATAATTGGATTTAACAACCCTAAAGGATCAAATATTTGTGAAATTTTAGATAATAACGATCTTTTTGTTAATGGTGCGTTGGTATCTATGATGGATATATTAATGACATAATTTAATTGGTCTGAATTATAGTTCCACCAGAGTCCTAACAATTTTGTATTACCATCGCTTTCAAAATTGATCATATGTTCTGACTGATGATCGTCTGGTAACAATGAAGATTCATTAGATGCCCATTTTCTTAACTGAAATCCGCCGCGTGATAATAGTAACTGTAAATCTTTACGCAATTGGAGAGCTTCTTCGAATGTGTGCGTTCCCGAAATTACATCGTCGAAATTTGCTTTTTCTTCCTCGGCCAGCTGTTGTAAACATTGAACCGCTAGAAAGGGTGCACATGCGGTGCCGTATGTAACCGTGTTTAATTGGTAACATTTCATTTCTTCCGCGTTATTGTCTCGCCAAATTATACATTGATGCGTTCTATCGTCAGGGTGCACTAAAATTTGCCTAAACATTTTATTGATATCGGCTGTTAAAACATATTGATAGGTACGAAATCTAATCATGATCATAAATAAATCTTCATGTAATTTCGGCCCCACCATTAATGTGTCATTTAAACTTAAACCTGAGTTTGTCTTCGCAGACGCGTCGAACACTACCCTAAGCTTTGTCGTGCTACTCATTTCTTTATGTACTGCGTGATGGGGTAGATAATTAATTGATTGTTGTATTGATTCGTCATTTACATTTCCTAACAGTTGCATATGACCAAGTTCTATATATTCATTTATGAATTTACAATAATCTATTCTTAACGTATTGTCTCGCATAAGTTTATGTTCTAAGCTGTAAAACCGATTAATTGCCATTTGTTTGGAGTGACCTAATTCTGCTAAATTATCTTTAAAGGGAAGATGAACAATAAAACAACCATCTGTGTCTCGTTTGAAAGTTGATTTAAAATGTTCAATACATTTACTTTCCTCAGCTGAATAATTGATATACATGTTATTGTTTGTGCATTCCTCAATCTCCCAAAATTTAGCTATTTGTGAGTCTAGGGTACTTAAGTGGCAGAGTGATTTATTGCGGGCGTGCGGTGAAGGCATGTCGCCGCCGACAACCCACCCTAGTTCTGTTTCTTGGACATGCGGGTTATCACGGGATGCAGGTATACGACCATCGCGTAATAAGGTCCAAAAGACGCCTGCTCCTAATAAAATATCTATTTTCCCGCTTGTATGGAAATTTGGATCGGCGAAGTTCAAATTTGTAGGAATTCGCAACTTATCCTTTTCAAAGGAAATTATGGGTAAATTGTCCGTTATTTTTGGAATAACTAAACATGAAATATTGTGTTCTTTTGAACTATATCGCGATTTGAAAGTTATATCTGTGCTATAATTTAAATTACTGCTTGAATTGTTTATAGCACATACAGAGATATTTGTGGGTTGGAGTGCTAACTTTAAATCGTGGCATGTTGTTTTCGTAATTAAATTTGATTGAGATCCGACATCAAGTAATGCGCGTACTGTTTGCCAATCTCCAGATTTATTTTTAATTAATATCTGAGCAGTGCATAAAAGAGTTTGATTATTAATCGATGTATTATTATGAATATGATGATTATGACTACTCGATGGAACTTGTTCTGTTAAATGTAACAGTGAATTATGTTTCCGCTTGCAAAATTTGCATGTTCTCGACCTACAATCGGCAGTTCTATGGTTTGATCGGAAACAATTTAAACATAGTTTAAGTGCTTTAGATTTAGTGATTCTATCTGGCACAGACAACTTTAAAAACTCTTCACATTTATATAATGTGTGTTCACTTTGGCATAAAGGACACTGAAAGTTAGTATTTACTGATAGACAATAATTATTAGCTCGCTCTCGGTTAGGTATATTGTTAGATTTACCACCGTTTTGATTTTGTTTACTTGATGCGCTCATTGATTCTAATAGTAAACATTTCTTTTGTAAAAAGATTTTTATTTCGTCAATGGTTGGCATTTCCGTATTTAATGTACTCTCCCATTCCTTTCTTGTATGAAAATCAAATTTTTGCATAATAACAGGTACTAGTACTGTATCCCATTGATCGACTGGTTGCTTTAGAGATTTAAGTGCCGCTAGATTTATATTGATGTCATCTAATAACTGTCGCATAGCTGCATGTGACGCCTTTTGAATTTGTGGGGAATTTACAATTTTGAAAACATGCTCCTGCATAATGAGCCGCTTATTTTCAAATCGTTTTTTAAGGGTGTCCCATGCTGTCTGATAATTAACTTCTGAAACTGTGACTGATTCTATGGCTTTGAATGCATCGCCTTTCAAACAAGAACGCAAATAATGGAACTTTTCTATTTCTCTATATAGCTTGTTTTCATGAATAAGAGCTTTAAAAGTGTCGTGAAATGCTACCCAATCGAGATAATTTCCCTCAAATGTCGGTAAATTTAATTGTGGTACTCGTACATTGCTTCCCGGCTGTATAGATGTGCGTTCATTTGTTTCAGCCGAGGTATTGTTAGAAGTTGTATTATTATTGACCGGATTGGCATTACTAAGTTCTTCAATTATTGTTAGTATCTTACACTCGGTATCGTAATATTTTGACTCAAATTCGTCGCGTTCTTGAGCATGTTTATCTAATTTACCTGTATCTAATAAATCTAGTTGATTTTGAATTGTATCAAATTGTTCATAGGCTTTTTGCAAATGCGGTATACGAATTTTTAATTGATTGATGTTGCCTATAGTTTTATCGAATTTGTCTATTGCCGTCACAATTCTTGTTAATGATGCCTTTACTAGGCCGCGTTGTTCAATGAGTTTTTTAATTTCCTCTTTATCGGTGCTCATGATTGCTCACACTGAGGTAAACCCACGTCAAAGTAATGCAAAGAAAGAAAGCCTACCTTTACCCTATGTTGAGGCTATCCACTGATTGTTGTCGTTCTGTTGCCACCGTCGGTGCTGAGGCTGTTGCCGTCGCTGATGCCGCTGATGCTGCTGAACAGGAACTCGCAGTATGTTGCGATGTTGTCACTCATCCGACATCCGGTTCGAAGGACCAAAATTATGTTGGGTCGCGTTGCTTAGTCAATTCCTCGCAGAGACGCGAACCCGGAGATGTGTAAGTAGGAGTTAGGATGAGGTCGCATTCGCATTTAAATAATTTTTATATTGGTTGCATACACACTATTTATTATTATAAAACGATAAATGGACAAATTCGCGTGACGACGATTACAAATGATATGATATTATACTGGTTCGACCTTACACTATGAGGTGTTCTTAACAACTGTTTTTCAACTCTGTCCTTTTCCTAAAAATATCTTCTTATCTACTGTCCTGTTAAATGTCTGTCCGCACCCTCGCCAAGGGTACGTTGAAAGCAGGGTAACTGCTAGCAGCAGTCCTCAACATTATTTGTGATGATTTGTTATGCATTATCAGATATTTGTTTGGATATCTGTAATATAACAGTATTTAACTGGTCGACTAGCCTTTTGTATCTGATTCTGCCCTGATGTTAGAATGAGGTTCAAAATCGTTCAGTTCAGATGATTTTGAAAGATACGCGTGAATATGCCGCATCTTCCCAATTTGCCACTTTTCCTGGAAGGTCTACAGCTAGCAGAGAGTAATGGATTTTGAGAAAAATAATAAACAATTATTTTAACGGGAATGAATTATGCTGTCATCAAAATACTTATTTGTTATCAAACGCAAGTCCCTACATAATTAATTTAAACCTAGACATTTATTTTCATCTCGGATTAACCAAAATTTTTTTTTAAAATTAAATTCAATTTACCTATACTGGATGTCTCAGGACGAGCTTACGCTGTAGTTATTTTAAAAACTACTCAATATTATTTAACGAAATTTGGTATCTAGGGGTTTTCCGACATGCCCGTTTCAAATAAATTATTCTTAAAGCAGTAATTCTTCCGGTTTAACCGGAAGTAGACCCTAACTTTCTTATTTTAAATGGAATGTTATATTTTTTATTTTACCATTGAATTTTACATAAGAAACAATAATAGTATATTATTCAATGAGTATGTAATGTATGGTATTACTCATGAGAATGAAGTTTGCATCACGAGCGAATGAGTAATAACCATTACATGCGAATAGAATACTATACTTTATCCACAATTGTCAAATAATAACATATCAGTGACATATTTGTATTGACAAATAATTAGAATTTTTTCACTGACAGATGCAAAAATGTTTTTGTTTACATAGACAAATCTAGTTATCGTTGTTGTTGTAACAAAATTATGAAATAATTTGACATTTAACAGAAAATCTTAAAACCGAGTATTTAGCTATAATTCATGCTTAAGAAGAACATAAAAGTATGAAAAATGACAAAACTCGTGTAATTTTGGCTTCTTTATGTGGAAAGAATTATTTATTAAAAGTAATTTTGCTCGTACTCTTTGGAAGGTAGGATTTGAATTTGACATAACGATTGAATAATATTAGTCCATTGAACTGTCAATATTATTTCATTAGCAACAGTAACGAAGGTCATTAATTGATAAAAATCGGTTGAATTATGGGTATTATATTTGACACTTGTGGATAAAAATATTTTACTCATGATCAACCACTTTCGGCGTAAATTATTTTTTTTTGATTTTTTCTGTAAGAACTGCATTTCTTTATCACTCGATATCTCTAGAATGGAGTCGAATTTCTATAATCTGTAAAAACAGTTTTATAAAGAAAGTCTTTGTTTACACTAGTATAAATTAATAGTCGACATTTTTTGGAAAATGTAATTTTTAGGTCAACGTAAAATTGAAGTTCTAAAAGTTCAAAAACTCAAGTTTTTTAAATGGAACACCCCATTTTTTATTATTTAAATGAATTCTTCGTTGAAAAATAAGGGTAGTTTGTGTATCACGTCCTATGTTGAAAGTTGACAGATTTTAAGTAGAATGTAAAATATTTAAATTGCATTTAATTATTAAATTTAATTGAATTGGGTCATGGTGGAAAAAAGAAGAAAATAATGTTTAGTACCCATTTATTATTGTGTATTTTAATGAATTTTTATGAATTACCATCATATTAAATGTAAAATACGAAGTAAACTGTAATAGAAAATGTAACATAAAGCTAAAACAAAATATTCTTAGCCAACTAAACTAGACCTATTAACACATGCAATTTAAATATTTTCCGTTTTACTAAAAATATATCATTCACCATACGTCGTGCTACACAATCTACCCCTATTTTTCAATGAAGAATTTATTTAAATAATACAAAAATAGGGTGTTCCATTTAAAAAAACCAGAGTTTTTTTTAAACATTTTGAACTTCAAATTAACGTTCACGTAGAAATTACATTTTTCAAAAATTGTCAATTATTAATATACAGGATGTTCATTTTAATTGGTACACTATTGCTAACTCGAGAAATATAAAATGTATGAAGTGGGTTAATATAGCAAACAATTTCTATTTTACTAGACTGTTTCAATGAGCGTAATTTTTTTTCAACCAGTGGCTTTTAAAGTGTGGACCAACTTTGTTAATTTAAATGGGATCATACATTTTTTATTTACTTATTAGATAGAGTATTTTATTCTGAATTCTGTGATATTATATTTTCATACCCTCACATAACGATTTTTAAAAGAAATGTACATCTAAAGTTTTATAATAATATGACTTACTGGCTTATTCTGTAAGAATGTTGTTATACCATAACGTATCGTTATGATGAAAAAGTTGTTAAATAACTGTAATTTTCAAAAGTGTATTCTGTAAAACCAATGTCGTTATACTGAAATCGTATTGTCGTTATTTTAAGTAGTTCATGAACGATAAAGATTCACTTGTCGTTATTTCAATCCGTAAATGTCAAATGTTAGCAAATGGAAGGGTTAATTAATTTATTATTTATATTTGTGCAGGAAGAAATGGAAAATAGGTAACAAAACATTTATTTATGCATCAAATTTAAATTTTAGAACATTTTGACAAAACAGCGCCACAAAAAAAATTTCGCACCCTTTAAGCCAATAAGATGTCGTATTTTTACAAAAGCGAGTTTTTATAAGCGAAAAACCATGCATAAGTTAGTTTCATATATCGTTTCCTCCAACTATATTGAAGTAGGTACATTTCATGGCATTATGTATAGAACATCCATCGGTCAAACGGCATCCACGGCTTCAATTTGGTGGTATGGTGTTTTTCAAGATATGTGCAAATATATAGAGTGTTCGAAAATATTTGGCGATGGACTCCATTAGCTTTTCTCAATTGAACACGAAATATCACAGTCATTTTTTAATTTTTCATGCAAAACTCGAAGCAAAGGAAATATATTTTCATTGTAAAGTGAATATATTTTCCTACGGATAACATCTTTTTCGAAATCATTGTAAATTCGCGAATTTCCTGCGTCAGTTCTTTGTTTTTTATCCGGTAGACTTTTCTGAATAATTCTTCGTACTGTAGTATACGGCACTTGTGTCATTTTAGCAGATTTCGATACTGGCGCAGTCTCGTCACTATCACTTTTTCAAAAGTGTAAAACATTTAGAACTATCTGTTTCGCAACGTCGGATAGATGCTTGCGTTTTTGATTCCCCCCTGTGATAAACTCAAATTTGTCGTTCTCATCTTGCAACATTTTTAACGTTCACTACTTACTTATGAACCTCAGACTTTAAAATATCCTTTACTCCATTTTATATACAATATTTACTTAACTGTAAATGTACTTATAAAATTTTCTTAAGTAATAGTTTTCACAGAAAAAAGTGTTGAAAAATACTAGGATGAAAAATGTAAATAATTTGGGTTTTTGTAATCGGATAAAGTAATTCGTAAGTATAAGATTTCTTTTAATCCGTGCCTGTACGCCAAACAACCTTACCCCCCACTGAGAAGGGCCAGCCTTTCTGGTTACCGAGTTAAGACAATCGCCAAATATTTTCAAACACTCTATACCTGCCTACGTAATGTCGCGATACACCTCAAAACAGCATGGTATGTATGATTATATCCGTCGGAGGAGGATTAGCAAAATTTTGGAAAACGATGTAGAGGTACTTTCTCAAAATCCCACTAATTAATATACCTAGTTTTATTTATAATTTGTGACAATTTGGTGTAATGTCATATTCTTTGTTCTGAATTTCTTAAAACTCAAATGAAACACTAATAATTTCGTGTGATAGATTTCAAATATTTTGTTATAACCCTGTCTGTTATCCATCAAGCCCATTTAAGAAGCCACACGCTGCGTAAGTCGAGGCAGGTACGTTTGCAAATATCTGCTACCTGACCTAAGTTTTCTATGATCTTCTTTTATTGTTATCCTCTTCAGGCTAAGGAATTTGCGAAGGTTAGTTTTAAAATTTTGTACGGTGACAGGTATCGTTGAAGTTTCTTTAGGTCATTTATTTTTGAAGCCTGTTTTACAATAATAGTTGCTCGCTCAACAGCAACTTGCAATAGTATAGAATAGTTTGACGTCATAGCATAGTGTGAAATATGCAGCCCTGTCTCAAGCAAAAACGATACTAAGTAGACTCTATTGACCGAACACATAAGGGTCAGAATTTAATGGCTTGTAATGGGGGTTTCCACTGTAATCAAAATAGTGAAAAATAACACAATTACACTAAAATATATCATAAAACATTTGTGAAAACACTAATTAAATGGTTAAATAGGTTTTTTTTTACAGAAAACCTGTTATAATAAAACTGTTTTATTTATTGTAATACATATGTTTTCATGAGGAATAACATAAAAAAATTGAGAAATAGTGGAAACCCCCATTTGCTCCATACAAATCATATTGGAACACCCAGTAATAGGTAATACGCCGTGATGATATATTTATTTATTTATAAAGAAGCTAACGTTGAGATATTAATAACATTCAATTATAAACATTTTTCTATTACTTCGTAATACACTATATACACATAAATAAATAACGAAGGTTTTATTTAAAATTGAAATCAACTCTACTCAACTCAAGCTTCCAGTGTTTTAAGCGTTTTCAAATCATTTCTTTTTAAATTTAAGGTATGTAAATAACAGTCTCACCACATTAATATATTAATAATGTGTCGAGTTCCTTTGGTTCTTAGGGTACTGCAATCTAAAAATGGTTCACTTGCCTTTCAAACGGGCACTTCCAGTCATTTTACGCGATGTTTCACAAACATGTTCGAGATTGAACGAACATTTAGTTTCATGCAAAGTTTTTTAAAACTTGAATAGAATAATTGTTACCACAAATTAGGATATGTTTTGTTTAATTGAAAGGGTAATATTCAAACTTAACTGAATACAGCAAATAGCTAACTTTTCTTTATTAAGTAAGATATTGGCGACGAAATGAACTGCTTAAAATTCTTCTTATTTGCTGTGACAATAACGTTCACGTTGAAACACGTGTTAACCGGTAGGACAGTAGTTTAAATGAAGCGCCTTACATATGACGTAATTACTGAACTACCCTATTGATAGCAGTAAGTAATATTGCGTAATGTAACACAAAAATTGCACGAGCAACACAGCCGCAAGCCGCAATCTATTACACGAAAATAGCGCGTATTCTAATTTGTGGAACATTGCACGTGCAACTTTGTAATTTTAAATTTGTTAAGATATTACCATCTTTGTTGGTGTTTTTTCTTTTGTTTAATTTAAAATGTCACGATTATGTAAGTTCGGGCTGGTGGCAGCAAAGCATTCTTATAAAATAAATTTCAAAGTATTTATTAATAGGTTCATAACATAATAATTATAAATTTTCACTAACTTAATTTAACTTCTCTAACACTTTGGCTGCCGTAATATTACCAAAAATGTAGTCTCTTCTGGCCGGATTTTGTTTTTCTTTAATATGATAACAATAAGATCAGTAAGTATAATAATAATAACTTTATTACCCAAAAGTACTCCAATTACAGGGTAAAAATAATATGGAAAAGTAATAACAATATAAAAGGAGCAAACACGCGTACCTTTGTGGAAAATATTTAAAACATCTAAATTTGGAAATGATAAATCAGCAGTCGCTAGTGAAATAGAGCAATATGACGTCTAGCGACGAAAATATGAACTAGTGCAAGGTAGTAATTCACAGCCGAAGTATCGGCGAAATGTTATGCAAACGCAACGTTTCTGTTTCTTATTTGGCAAATACAACATGAGTGGAATGAAACATCCAATTTTAGCGACAGAATCTAATACTTCATAACGTTTTTGTTACGTTTATGGATACACGTCATTAGCAGGCAGATGTTCAAAAATTAGTTTTCATAATTTCTAGGAAACGAGAACCAAAATTCGATGGAAAAATTTATTAGGGCAGTTTGAAATTGTTGATGAACGAAAGTTGTGGATCCATCTGTTAAAAATGAGAAAGGAACCCAGCTAAAATATGCATGTGTGCTCCTTCCACTTTGAGAAGCAAGATTATATTTTTCCTAAGTATAAATTATCTAATATTTTCGAACAACATTCTCTTGGTGGTACATAAAAAGTGTAAACATTTCCTGGTTTTTAGCAAAATTAAACAAATTTTGGAAAAATGTAGATTTAGCGTCGTTAATCAGATTAACGGCAGTTTCAGTAGCAATGCTATAAATAAAAAAATATATTCATCTTTAATTTCTAAATTCAAATTATCAAGTAATTTCTTAGTTTCTCATTTATACTTATAAGGTATGATTAATGAATATATTGAGTATAAAAGTACCTGTGAGATTGATAAGAAGTACTTGGGTAACTTTTCAGTATATTATCCTGTATTTAATTTGTAAGTTTTTACGTTCTTTTATTTTATAACAATTGTTCTAATAAGGGTTTATTGTCATATTTTTCTTAAGCTAAATGTTTCTCTTGTGCCCAAATGCACTCGAAATCAGTTCGAGATAATTCTTTTAACACTTTTATGCCCGGTTGCTGATGTTTAAATTTTAAGTGCTCCTTAAACTGGCAATATCAAATCGAAACGATACGTCAAATGTATTTTTTTTGTTTAAGCCTAGTATAAAATTTAAGTGCCAGTGGTATAATAATAATAATCTTCATTATATGAAAATTTAATCAAAATACCTTTTTTTAAATACCTGTTACAAAAAAGAATCGCGGCAACAACATGCTTGCATTATTTGGTAGACCCAGCTTCGCACGAACATTTCATGTTTAAAATAATGATTAATTTTATGAAACGTTATTTTCAATTAATGTTAACTATATTATTAATATTACTTTGCCCCTCAAAGGCTGCAGCATATGAGAATTGAATAGACAAATTGGTGCGCGGAAAACGAAGCATCTACCTTAGACCAGGAATAGAGGGGGAGACCGGGCATGCTATGTATTTCGCCAAAAGCCGACTTTCCAAATCATCCTAGCGATTGTCGACCTTATTGAACTGTCAGAATCAGCCGCAAAAGGCTAGTCGGCCAGATGTGTTATACGTGTGCAGTCGAACGAATAAGTTTTCAATGTCAACAAGCGTCACCTACCGTTTTAACTAGTCCGTTATTTACATTACGTTTTTTTTATTAATATTCTTTCGTATTTATTTTAGTTTTATAAAACAAAATCAAGATAATTTGTAGTTATGGATAATCAAGTATTTATTTAGATTTGGCCAACTGTAGCATAACAGTATTTAACTGGTCGACTAGCCTTTTGCGGCTGATTTTGACATTTCAATAAGGTTCAAAATCGCTCAGATGATTTGGAAATATACGCGTGATTATGCCTTGTCTCCCCCTCTATTCCTGGTCTAAGGCATCTATCTTATTTCGGCCATATTGCTACGTCAACGCGCTAAGCCCCGCCTCTGCTTCACTTGCGAATAGCCCATATAACACGGATATCGACAAGTCAAGTTCATAATGTGATGAATTTGAAAAATTCCAATGTATTTATAAAGAGCAACCTCTGGAAACGAAGTTTCAAATGACAAAATTGAAACGTTTATAGTATATTTTTTTTTTGTTTTCGTATATTCGGTTGGTGAATTTTAGTTGTTTTTCTTGTGATTAATTAAAGTAACTCCTTTTCAAATATTGGTTTAGTTTTCTAATCTACATTTACATATTGTTAAAACATCGTATGTTAGATAATAACAGTGAGCAATCCGAAGGTAATATAGGCATTATATGCGGGTCAAATACTATACTTCAAGTATCAATTATAGAGATGATAAATATATCGGGGATCATCCTGTATACAATCTGTAGTGTAGGTGTAAGAAGTGATCTATGAAACTCATTATAGAATCTGCCAATTGCCCGTTATAAAGTTTTATGGGACTTGCAGAAAGGGTTTCTGGAGCCAGGTAGATTTTTCTGTCCTGGAACGTACCCGAAATTTGCGTTCAAGATGTTTCCTAATAATGTACTTTTAAATCTTTTTCAATAATAATGCGTTTTAAATGTACTTCTAACATCAATTTATAAACTGAACAGAGATTAAAATATTATATGGATTACAATAAATTCAAATGTAACTTTTAAATTTAAACAGTTACGTTTTGGAAATTTTCTGTAGAGGTACATGCATTTTTTTTTTTCGGTGTTGAAAGAGTTATCAAAACGAAATGTCGTTTCTGTGCATGTTTCAATAGTGTTTGTATAAAATTGTAAATTTGTGGAGAGAAATATTTTTAAGCAGTTATTAAACTAAAATTTTGTTTTGTTGTCTTATTTATTATATAGTTTCAGTTTATAAAATGTATACAAAAATTTAATATGATTTTTTTATACTGCCCATTACTTACCCTAAAACTGATGCCTTCAAAGTTCGAATAATTTATTAGTCCTGACTGCGAAGATTTTCAACTCTCCATAAAAGGTTGTATACCCTGCATAAGTCAGTTTTACAGATCGCTTCCTACAGCTATGTAAACAAATCGGATGCGTAAGTGCACGTACCTAAAATAGCTTACAAAGCAAGTGTGCTGGTAGAACAATGAACAGTCAGTCAATGGTTATTTTATTTGATGCGTGGGATGCGATAAGGTTTAAGAGTAACCCAAACAATAAAAAGTAGAGCGCTGGTTAACAGATAACACTGTCGTCATGTGGTCTATTGAACTTATTTCAAATTTACATAAACTCGTTACAAAAATATAGTTTTATTTTGTTGTCGTTGTTATTATTATGTCAAGTTGTAAATAAAGCCGGGTTTTTGCAGCAATGTCATAGTTATTGTCATAGTTGTAGTCTTAAGGTTCATTCAGACTTCCGAAATCACAAGCTTGAAACTAGAAATTCAATAATAGTCGTTCGGCGAATAGAAATGCGTGTGCAGTGGTTTCGTGCAACGAATCTGTTTCAAACGAAAAGTATGCAAACGCTAAACATTTCAACCTTGTGCAACGCTTTGGTCAGTGATTGCATCAATCACAACACAGTTGTAGTCTTGATGACAGTTTCGCAAATAACCTTATATTCAAAGTTTGAAATAAAATGAATTATGAATTTGTTGCGGTTATAATGAGGCGAAGAATATTGTGTACTGCATATATATGGAGCAAAGATTTGTTAAATTTACAACGTAGAAAAAAAAGTGAACTGGGACAAATTTCATGGCAGCAATATATTGTATAAATTTATTTATTATGCATATATGATGTATGTATATTAAAAAACAAAACGAAAACTTATGTAATACATATTTGTACAATAAAATTTGACAGTTTATATGCAGAATTCTAAAAAGCTGCAATAGATCGCGCTACAATCGTTATCGAAAAATGTAAAGTAGTGATTTCGGTACTGTGAACGCCTTTGAATTTGCTGCGCCAAGACGTTGCACGAAGGGATTGCACAGGATTGAAATTGTAGTTTCAAGCTGGTGATTTCGTGAGTCTGAATACGCCTTTAGTCTTGAGTATAAAAACATGTTTTTATAATAAATCTGTTTATGCAACGTCAGAGCACAGAATATATACATGACTAACGTCAACAAAAGCGACACTGTTGTATGTATTGCCGTCCGTGTGCTCATGGCTATGTGTGCGTGAACTTAGACCAGGGAGGAATAACGCAAGGAGATTGGGCGCACTCCGGTCTGCCAGGTAGTGCCAGTGACGGAGTGACAGCTTTCTTGTATAGGGCGGTTCAGCGTAAGAATATTACGACTAGTGATGGCTAAACATCGATAGTTTAAAATTCGATAGTTTTCGATAGTTAAAATGAAAATATCAAATAATATCGATAGTTTTTAATACCGATATTTGATGACAGGTTTTTAAAAATAAATTGGGAAATATATTGTAAATTTAATTTATTAGGTCGTTTTTTTACAGTAAACAAAATATATTACATTTTCTTAGAAGTATAATCAGTCTCTCTTTAATGTCGGTACATGTTTGGATCTTTGGTTTAATGCTGCTACTCTAAATTCGGTTTATGTTCGTCGACTTCATTGAGCCATGCATTTTGTCGTAAAAATCTAAGTTTGTTCAGATTTTTCGGTTTGATTCTATTTCTGCAGTCAGTCATAAAGAGGCCTGCGTTTGAAAAAATTTGTTCCGAAGGTACTGGGGTCGCGGGCATTGACAAGTATTTTATCGCTACGTTTTTAAGGTTTGGACATAAATGATATGATTCCCAAAATTTTAATGGACACTCTGATCCTGGTAAAGGATGTCGTTCTATATATTGTCGTACAGAAATTATTGCGTCAGAATTTGTAGTTGTTGTTGAAGTCGCTTGATTCACGCGGTGATCTAAAAAGCTCAGTAAGCTAGACGTGAACTTTCTGTGTCCGCTGCCTCTGTCTCCGTTTCGTTATTATGTTCTGTTTCTCTCGCTTTTCTTATATTAATTTAAGTAGTTACTTCATTAATTAAGGCTCTGTTTGCAACGTTGGCTTGATTTTCAGTTCTAAACCCAAGCTTTTTAATTCTTGGGTCAAGAAGCGTAGCAGTTCTTGTTTCATACGGGTAAAGGCGTTTCTCAACTGAGATTTTAAAATTGTTGAGTATCTCACTTGCTATAGCTGTTTTTATAATTACAGAATTTAATTTAGTAATAAGGCCATGGATTAGCGGGACAATTAAAGATATTGTTACGTATTGATCTCCGGAAATTTCTTTGGTCGCCGACTCAAAAGGATTTAATATATTTATTAAATCCTCAAGTATTTCAATTTCTTCTGCAGTCAACGATTGTGGGGCCTTCTGAAATTCAGCTATTGCTAAGGTGACTGCAGTTCGCTGTTCCAATAGTCTTTTAATAATATAGAATGTGCTATTCCATCTGGTTGGGGTATCTTGCAGAAGTTTTAGTACTTTGGAGCCAAGAATTTCTTGCTGGTTTCTTAACTTATCAGCAGCTAATGTACTGTACCTAAATTACTCACAAATCTCTGTGCATTGGTTTAATATTTCGCGTAATCGCTCATTTTTTAAAAGGTCATTTACGACCGAATTCAGGTTATGAGCGAAATACGGTACATGACAAATTTTTAGAAGAGCAATTGCATTTACCACGTTCTCTCCATTGTCCAAAACCATAGCCACGATTTTGTTTCTTATGCTGCACTCTTGTAGCATATTATGAATTACCTGTAGCAAACAAAAATATAATATAATACAAAATTAAAGCAGATTTTTAAAGTCAATATTTACATTTAATATATTTATTGCAGTATATGCCCCTCCATTTTATCGGTTTCTAAAACAGCTGACCTTAATACGATCTGATAGATAAAGTGAGCGGTCATAGTTACGATTCCTTCATTTGAAGGAGATGTCCACATGTTTGTGGTTAGTGATATATAATTAATTTTGCTTAGCACTACGGCTAACTTTGCCCATAAATCGTCATATGCATCGGGAAATAGTTTCTTTCAAACTGACTCTACCTGGTAATGTGTATCGACTGTCCAGTTCTGCGACAAATTTTTTAAACCCGCTATGTTCCACTAGTGTAAATGGTTCCAAATCTGTTGCTATTAAGTCAACTAAAACGCGATCTAGTCGCTTTTTCTTCACACTTGTGTCATCATACTTTTGTTGTCTTTCAAAATAATGTTTTAATGTTTTTCGTTTTAAGCTTGAGGAAATTGCCGAGCTTATGTTATTGTTTGAGTCCTGAAGATCATTTTCACTATCAAAATCAATTGGATGTTTTCTCTTTACATGATCAACTATATTTGTAGTGTTTCCGCTTGATTTATAATCATGTTTACAAATATTACAACGAACATAATTCGAATTATCATGTTTGGTAAATAGTTTCCAAATTTTTGATTTCCTCATGCTATGAATAAAAACACAAAGCAAATTTAAGTTATTAACAATATTGAAGTTCAATATTCTAACCCGGCAGCTTGCAGCAACAATTTTACGATAATTTAATTATATTTTCGTTTTGACAGGTAAAGCTACCACGTTCCACCTGTCTTTGCTCACACTCACTGCTGCAGTGCTGCCAGTTGCCACTAAGTCGAGCAAACACACAAGATGGCAGTAAAATTTCTTGTATTTATTAAAATATTATTTTTTTAAAAGATATCGTTGATGTATCGATAGTTTTCAAATAAATCGATAGTTTTGAATATATCGATATTTTTCGATAGTGCATCTTATCGATAGTAATCGATAGTACTATCGATGTTTGGCCATCACTAATTACGACTACCAGACTAAACTACTAGATATAGTGCCGGGTGATATATATTGTTGCGTAGAAGGCTGTCCAAATAATAAAAAATAGATAAAACAATTCTAAAAAGCTTATTTAGATTACCGACTGTCCCAGAAAAGTATTAAATTTGTTTTATTTTACATTTCTATCGACCGCTTCAGTATATTGTAGTGACACTAAATTTTATATGTAATTTTATTGTAGAACAATTATTATATTTTTATATTTGTCAAATAGACTTTTAAAAATTGATATTTGTATTTGTTTTAGGTATTTTCTGTATGTTTACATTTTAATTAAAACCGGAAAAGGTTTTAAATGAATGCTATTTCAAATTTTTTTATAGTACTAACACTGATATCAAAATAATTTTTCTCCTAAAAACGTAGGCAGTCATCTTACGAACGCCTATGCTGGCGCGTAAAGCGAGCCTGTTGAAAGTCACCAAACTCAAATACACACGTATAGGGTAGTGTTGTACCAGTGGTCATAGTCATAGTCGGTATCATGAACATAAGCATAATGACAGAATTGGGTAAATTTTAATTTGAAGACGGCTATGACGACTTAAGGTGCATTTACAAATGAAAATTAGATTTATGGTTTTTGTTTAGATTTAAGTGAGTCATTCATAAATGGAAGTTTAATTTACCTGAAAATTAGTTTTGATATGTACAGACATCTGCGTAAATACTTCAAAAACAAGATTAACATATCGGTAGAGCAGTACTCAACAAGACACCTGTGCGCCGTGAAACTGTCATTCACTTGGCATTATAATTTTTCAGTAATTAAGTAACATTCTCATTGTTCTTCTCGCATTTGTTTAAGAATCCACCAAGTGGATACTAAATAAAGATGGGTGTATATATCTATATCATTTCTGACTCCTCATTGATGAAGTTTGTGACGTCAAACTAAATCATAAAACCTAAAGTTTGGACCTTGCAATGTTTAGCTTTATGATTTGGATTTAGAGACCCTAAATCGGGGGTTCCCAAAGTGCGGCCCGCAATGCCTGTGAATTCGGCCCGCGATATCGATACGAAATATTATATTTTTATTAAAAAATAAATAAGTAAATAGTAAAATAAATAATAAATATTACAAATAAGATACAATAAAATATTTTAATATTTTTAAAAAATTCTTACAGAACTTTAACCATAAGCGTTTGTATTAATAAAATATTGTTTAGTTTATATTTAAAAAATTAGTGTAGTATGTCTAAGTCTAGTTATTACATATTTGTACAGAAATATAATATAATATAGTAGTCTCAAATAGATACAGAACTGTTAATCATTTCTGGCGCATCTAATGCAACACACAATTTCAAGGAGTCAGTAACGAATTTATCGTTTTTTTCAATGATGTGCGCTGTGCCGCACACTACAACTGTACCACCAGACCTTGTCCAGCCTACCCAGTTGCCCTAAGCAATACAGGCCTATGCCATATTAACGAATATTCAAAAATGCACTGCTCCAACTCACTAGAGGTGGGACGAAAAATAGGAAAACGTGCAAGCACAAACAGATCGCCGTTTCTTATTGGTTGCTTAAATTATGAACGAAATGCGTCTTTCTATTTGAGACTACAATGCAGTAGTGTTTACATGTGCTAAAATAAGAAATAGTTAAATGTATTTAAAACAAAAAAAATCGTGGTTATTGTTTTGATTTTATTCCGTTTTTTTGGCCCGCCAAAAAATTCGGTAATATTAAATTGGCCCGACTAAGAAAAATTTTGGGAACCCCTGCCCTAAATGGAGCAACATCATTGCCGATATCTGTGTACAAAGCAGATTGGCACACCCAGCAATGGGTAATAGGCCATGATGATATGTATATTTATTTATTTAAATTTTAAGTGTGAATGGAGTCATTACATAATATGCGGCCAAAATCTTTAAATCTAAAGTATAAACCATAAATCTAAACCTATTTTTTTATTTATGAATGTACCTTTACAGTCTGCGCATGCTCGAGAACTGTCAATCAGAAAATAACCTTTATGTTAATTGTGGTATTTATTATGAACAAACCAGCAACAAATAATTTTTCTCTACTATTTTTTAACATACGTATCTATATTTATTTATACGGCAAATATAATATTTAAGTTGAGTTTAGAAAATGACAAATTAATAGTCACAACAAAAATGCTGCATAAACGGCCAACTATGTTAAGACTGTTCTTATGACTATGACTTATGACTATAATTATGATAGTGTTTCGTATATTTCTTCCTATCTAAATGTATTTTACAGTATATTTAACTTGGTCAAGCTGAATCTTGGGATACCCGCGTGTCCGTTGTGTTTCCATTTATTATATTGTTGTATTCTGCATTGAGTATGAACTATTTATTGGGAACTATTATTTGTGTATTATTATTATTATTATTATTATTATTATTATTGCTTTTAATTGGACTGGAGATCGTATAAAAACTTATATTGTTGTAACTGTTATTTGTGTTGTAACAGTTATAACAACCTCCGACAAAAAAATATATGATAAATATGTTTTGTGGGGTTATGTTACAGACTTTGACGTTATATTAAAAACTGCTATAATATGACAAATGTTACAAATTCATGTCACTTGTTGACGAGTAACTGATTTCTTTATTAGGGCCGGTATACAATCTCCTGGTAAAATGTCATTTAATTTAACTGCCAGATAAAAGAAAAATATCGCACCATATAACTGACATGAGTATAATTTTGTCAATTTAAGCTCTAATATTGAGGCGATATTTTTATTTTATCAGGCGGTTAAATTAAATGACACTTTACCAGGAGATTGAAGTACCGCTCCTTAATATACGTATACTGGAAGGATGCATAAAGTAACAAGATGTATAATTTAGTTCTTTTTTTACAGATTTTATTCTACAACGCATATAACTTCAATGCTAGAAATCAAATTCCAAGACATGAAGAAAGGCATGATGCCCAGAAAATCATTGAAGATAAAGGGAACTTCATTTCTTTTTCTGACAAGGTAAGAAAGTATTGTATATAGGGTTCACCAATTTTAACTTTCTTGTTTGAAAATTATTTTTTCTACAGTCTACATACAAAGTAGCCATTTGCGCTCTCTTTTGTCAACGCAAAATGTCACTTTGCCGCTCATGCGCGACAAAGTAGAAAAAACGCTCGCTGTCCAAATTTTTAACTATACAATGTTGAGAAATGTCACTTGTCTACATTCTTAATGGAAACGTTTAGTCAGGACTAATGGCATTGTACTTACACATTTACCACCTTCACAAGTCAATCTGACATATGACTGCTCTGTCGGTATATTACATAACCAAACAAAATGCCGCACAGCTGAGAAAATGAAATAGGGCATTCATTTACAAAAACGAAAGTATAAAATTATTAGATTAGATTGAAGCAATAGCTCAAGAAGAATGGAAAATGGCGACAAATTAAAATTAAATATAAAATAAATTGTGTGAACAGTTGTGCTGCTACCTGCAGAAGTAAATAAATTTTCACAAAAAATCTTTTTGTTATGGTGGAGGACCCCATTGCGGCGACTGTAGAAAAAATCTTGTGTGTGTTTCGAGCGCAAATGGGCATTGTCGATTTCTCAATACGTAAACTTTTTACATAATAAAGGGTTTTTCAGTAAGGGCGGGTCGATGTTGAAATGGAATAAAACAAGCTGTATGTGAGATATTAACAAAATTCTTTTTTTATTTGAAAGGCCTATGTATGCCATTATGTATGGAGTATAACATCGTTCAAATGCCCGCCGCCGCTCCTCACCGTGGCACGGATCCGAGTGGTCCAATTTTTAATGACTCTGCCGTATAGATCTGACTGAATTTGAGCGATGGCATTGGTTATGTGTACTTTAAGGGCATCGGTCGATTGCGGCTTATTGCCACAGACTTCAGGAAATCCCAAAAGAAAAAGTAGCGGGGTCAAATCGCACGATCCTCAAATCGTTCATGCAGAATGTCCATCGTGGCGTCCGCTGTGTGGCACGTAGCACCGTTCTGCTGGAACCACATGTCTACGTCCATATCGTTCACTTTGGGCCAAGAGAATTCGGTTATCATTGTTCTGCAGCTTTCGCCGTTGACGGTGGTGGTCTCACCAACGTCGTTTTCAAAAAAGTACGGACCAATAACACCGCCGACTCAAAATCCGCAGCAAACAGTAACTTTTTGTGGATGCATTGCCATCTGATAAACCTCGTGTGGGTTGGCGTCGTCCCATATACGGCAACTGTGCTTGTTAACATAGCCATCCAAAAATTCGCCTCGTCGCTGAAGATGATTTTTCGGCCAAAATTGAGGTCCTCTTCCAAACGCTCCGAAGCCCAGTTAGCGAACAAAAGGCATTGTCCATGGTCATTAACTTTGAGCTCCTGGGTCAGTTAGATATTGGACGCAAAATTCGCCAAGTTGAAGTCTGCGAAAGGTAAAGTTCTTGTGCACGGCGAGAAATTGACTGCATCGGGTTCTCCTGCATACTTTCACGAACCGCCGTAATGTTCTCGGCCGATCTGGCGATCCTATGACGTATGGGTGTTGGCTGATTATTTACCGAACCGGTCGTCTCGAATTTGACTACCAAACGTTGGAGAGTCGACTTTAAAGGGTCACCGCGTTACCATAAAATGGACGTAACGCGCGCAACGTTTGCACTGACGAACACTCATTTTGATAATAAAATTTTATCATTTAGACGTGCTGCTCAATCGCGTAATTTACCATGGTGATTTGGCTTCAGTGACTGAATAATAAATATCAGATTTGACAGACGCCACCGAAACAATATGGCCGCCACAGGCTGCCAACATCGACCCAATTGAAAAACCCTTTACATACAGCTGCCTAAAAAACTACGTGTACTGAACGGAGGCATAAAATAATATCTAAAGTTAATCTTTCTTTACAGATCTTATTGTACAATGCATATAACTCCAATGCTAGGAATCAAATTCCAAGACTTGAAGAGAGGCATGAAGTTCAGAAAATCATTGAAGATAAGGGAGCTTCATTTCTTTTTCTGATAAGGTAACAAAATATTTTATATGGGTAACCTCTTTTAAGTTTCTTCAATGAATATTATTTTCTTTTATGATCCAAACATTTATGCAGGAATTGATGTTATGAAAATAATGAGTAAAAATTATTAACTTATTTATTATGGTCCAACTCGAATTTTTTTTATTTAAATTTTATTAGATTCATACAAATTAATACTGCTGTTTACTACTTGTACATATTTGTTATCATTAATAAGTAATTGTTTATGAAAGTTAAGTAATTGAAAATGTAAGTGAAACAAAAAGAAGGAAGGTCATATTGTTACTAAAATACACCATTACTCCTTGTCCATATTCTAAGTAGGCTTATCAGTTTTTCTGTTGCTGAATTAGGAAGGAGTAGCTTGGAGGAGCAGCTGGAGCAGCTTGAAGGACCAACGAACGTCAGATGATGAATTTGAAATTTGTAGTCTTGCTATAAGATATCCTAAAGTTTATTGAGGTTAATGAGTAAATCAGAAGTCTGCAGCAAACAATGAAATATATTAGTTAGTAATATTACTAAGAAAATACATTTTATTCAAAATATTCGCCTCGCGCGGCACTTCTAATAGAATTTTAACTGTTGCTGTGACTAGTAATTATTGTTTCCAAATTATTGTGTCTTTTTGAATAAGCTTTTTTCTTCAAAACTGAACATAGCTTGTATCTGAGGCATGAGTGTCCAACCTTTTGACTTGCCTGGGCCGCAATGAGTGGAGAGGAAATTCTTTGGGCCGCATATAAAATATGTAATGTAATTAATTTATATGAGAATCAAACTTCTTTTATTTCTTTTTAATACAATATGTTACTATAAAAATACACAAAAGACAAGCAAATAAAAAAAAAAAACTAATGCGATACTTGGCATTGCTTTTGGGAAACTAAAGCGTCAATGTTTGGGTCTAGAGAAGAAGCTGCGATCCATAATGAATTTTCAAGGAGGTCGTCAGTAATTTTTGTTCTAATTTTGCTTTTTGTGTGCTTCATTCTTGAAAATAACTGTTCACAAATATATGTGTTACCAAAAAGCGAGGACATAAATAAGGCGTGGTCGTGAAGTGAAGGATATTTTTCTCTCGAAAGATACGTTTTGTAAAACTCTAATAAAGAAACATATTGAAATTTCTCTTTGAGTTGAATATCTGATTGCAATTCTGTGACTTCCATTTGAAAATTCGCTGGTACTGTATTTATGTCGACTGAAAATGGAGTTGCAAATATACTAAAATATTGTTGATTGTTTCGGATATCTTGAATCCTATTATTAAATTCCTGAACCAAAACGGAGAGTAGAGTTGCATATTTTTCGCTGTTCACAGGACAGTATTCAGCCAATGTTGTAAAATGCATAAAATTATTTGTTGTAACTTGGGATTGCCGCAATTGAAGTTTCATTTCAAACGCTGTTATTGTTTGATACATAGCAGAGATAAGATGATTTTCACCTTGAAGTCGTTTGTTCAACTCATTTAAATGACCTGTCAGATCTAACAAAAATGCTAAATCTGTGAGCCATTTTTCATCTTCAATTTCTGGCACAAATCTTCCTTTAGCTTCCATAAATACCTTTATTTCATTTCGCAAATCATAAAATCTTTTCAACATTTTGCCCCGACTTAGCCATCTTACTTTAGAAATGTAAACGATATCTCCGTATTCAGTATCCATACATGTGAAGAACTCCTGAAATTGGCGATGATTCAATCCCTTGGATCGTATAAAATTGACAACTTTAATTACTACTTGCATGACATTATCCATTTTTAAAGCTTTCGCGCATAAATTTTCTTGATGTACGATACAATGATATTTCATTAAACGCGTGTTTCCGGCAGCACTTGCATCGTCTTCTAATACCCTCTTTTCTACCAACCATTACAGGGGCCCCATCAGTTGCTACACCAGATAGATTAGCAAAGGGTAATGAAAATCGCCTTAATGTATTTTTTACTGCTTCATACAAATCTGGTGATCTAATTGTGTCTTTTAATGGGACTAATGAAGCCATTTCCTCGGTAACATTGTATTCGTTATCAACCCCTCTAATAAAAATGTCAAGTTGGGCTGATCTGTAGCATCAGTTCGTTCGTCTATCGCCAACGACTAAGATATGAACTTAGCTGCTTTACTTTCTAAATTTCTTTCAATAGATTTTCCTATGAGGCGCGGGAGCACACGTGACTTTGACAAGTGCTTGTAGGGCCCATCAGGGTTGCCAAGTATGCAGCTTGTGTACCTTGCCTGTGTTGCCAAATCAATTTGAGCTTCAAATTAATAAATAAAATTGTAAAACTAGTTCATTTTAATGAATATCATATTGTTTTATTTTCCGACACCTTAACTTAATTTTTTAAATTATTTTTATAAAAATAGTGGTGTTAGTGCTGCCATCTACGATACAAAGTTTTCTTCACGCGCTAATTTGAGTAAACCATCAGTTGATTATTGAATGTCTTGTGCTTCACATTAAATTAAGTTAAGGTGTCGGAAAATAAAACAATATGATATTCATTAAAATGAACTAGTTTTACAATTTTATTTATTAATTTTAAGCTCAAATGGATTTGGCAACACAGGCAAGGTACACAAGCTGTATACTTGGCAACCCTGATGGGCCCTACAAGCACTTGTCAAAGTCACGTGTGCTCCCGCGCCTCATTTCTTCAATACGTCTGGCTATATAGTCTGGTGAGACAAACTGATTTTAGAAAAAATAGTTTTTTTTATCAGGGCAAATTATATCAGCCACGCTTTCTATACATTGCTTAATAAACTCATAACATAACTAGCTTTTATAACTGAATGCGTTTGATTTGTAACTTTTCTGAAAAGTTTTTGTTGAGATGCCAGGTTTTTTTTCAGTTCCTTAGAGGGCCTTATTTTTTGACTCGACAAAAAAATCGTCCATTTTTCATTAAACACCCTTCTATCATCCAGGAGTTTTCTTTTTTTGGATTTTTTGTTCATTTGAGATGTTGAAGCCATACTAAAATAAAACAAATTAATAAAAAAACAACTATTTAGAATTAGCGAAGTGTTGCATATGTAATTATAACAATAGTAAGAGTAAAAATTTGAAACTTTTTTGTACAGCCACTAAATAACACAGGCCCAAGTATTTTGATTAAATAAGAAAACTTACATTTCTGCTTAATCTTCACAGACACACTCCTAGGTTAATATTATTGATGATTGCTGCGTTTTCCTCGCTAAGTTGCACATGCACATATAACGTTTAATAACATAACATTGAGGTTGCAAGTCAACTGTACCAAAAGCACAGACGAACTTAACCATATCCGCAGCTAGCCAACGCATAGCGTCCAAATACACACGCACAGATAAAGTTTACGAGTAAATAAAGTCGGTGATATTTTACGTTTGTCTGTGCTTTAAATGTGCGAGTGTAATCTGTAGTTACTGCAGTTACGCCATCTACCACGATGGTGGTAACTAATTAACTGGATGCTATGCGTCGGCTGGCTGTGGGCATGGTTAAATTTGTTTGTGCTAATAGTGATATATTAATATGAGTATTTTATAATACTATCGGGCCGCATTGCTAACAGTTTGGGGCCGCATACGGCCTGCGGGTTGAACACCTCTGATCTAAGGGATATAAATCTGGTCTTCCTGAGAGCCAATCTTGCAATTCTGCTGGAAGATCCAATCTTGTTAATTGAAAAGCTAAGCTTTAGGGGTTTTATAACACCCTCTAGCACATCTTGCTGGTACATCTTTGCTCCGGTTTTTACACATTTTTGGCAAAAATGGAAAGAAGTCATCGCTTGGTTGAAGCCGAATAATGAACTCTAGGAACTATTTCTTTTGCTTTGGTTTGGATGTTTGGGCGTTGAAAAAATATTGTCCATCTATCAATGATATTTACCTCTCATTTTGATGTGGCCAACGCAACACACCTCTGTGCAATTTTGTTATTATACGAGGGTTGTACAATATTGTCACGACCAAGGGGGTAGCTCGGTGACTTATCTCGTTAACCACTGATTATTATTTACTGCGGATGGTCGGACGGTTCGTTATCGGGATTTAGGGTGCACCGATGAAGGGTGTAAATAAGTATGAAGACTCATTTGCACAGTTACATATTATATATAAGCAGGTGTGTTAGTATATACGATTATATAATAATATCTTATTTACATTGTCCACCACAATAAGGTGGATGCAGCAACAACAGTTGGCTCCATTTTACACAGACTATATTACAGAACACTTAGCTATCAGCAGCTACTGATTAACTGATCACATTTGGGACTGACACCCGTTATTTAAAGGAATCCAGATCCTTTGTTGTGGCAAAACGATGTACATGGCCTTCCCCTATTTCTGATGACTCCTCATTTACAAGCGTCATGAAATGTGGTAATCTATTATCGCACTTCCTTATTAGGACAAAACCATAGAGTGCGTAAATGCGTGTACATAGTTTTCGCATTATCTAAATGAGGTGTCATCTGAGAAGTGAGGTTGAGGTTTGTGAAGTGTCGTAAACAGATATTGGCTAATCGTTTACTAATTGTTTAAATACTTTGAATTAGACTTACTTAATCGTATGTCAATTCCGGTTGGACGGGTCTGAGTGATAAAAAGGCAATAAAACTGCGGTGGCTGCTATTAGGGAAGTAACATGTGTAAGAGTAAAAATATTATGTTATTTCAAAGGAATGATAAGGTCTTATTATCACTGGTGGGTGGAGTCTAAGACCTATTAGTTTGTGGTTAGTGTTATTAGGGTAGCATGTGGCCGGAGAGGCAAGTTGTTATTTTATTTTAGAAAATATGAATAAATTGAATTTTGAGATGAGTGGTGTTAATTCAATTGCCGATATCCGATGAAAGATTATTTTTCCAATCATCTAAGGAAACTTTCATATTAGGATTGTATGTTTCGAAAGAGAGCTAGTATTATGCTGTGGGATGAAGGAATGTATTTTAATTTCTAAGTCCCTTGTCGCTTGCCTTATCAATTTTGTTATCCAGCATTCGTTGTAGGTGGATCGCAAAGTATTAGGAACATACGTTTGTTAAGAGGGAAACCGAATAAGAATTAATTTAGAAATACTCATTTTCGCGGCTGTGACAATATTTATTGTCCCTAATATATAAAACAATTTTTTAAACACCTTGAAGAAACTTTTCAAGCTATGTTCTAGCATAGTAACTTCTTTTTTAAAATACTCCAAGTCTTTATCATAAAAGTCTTGATCTGCTGCCATTACAGCTTCGTCGATTCAAAATTTATATTCTCGTGTACATTCCTTTAGCGTGGGAAATAAATAAAAATCACTATGCGCTAGATCAGGTGAATACGATGGATGTGACATGGGTTTGAAACCGGTATCATGAATTTTCAAATACATCAGCTAATAAATGAACATCTGTTGCCAAATATAAGTCTGAATATTTGCCAAGAGTTTTTAGGTTGAACGATTCCCAAACGTTTTTTGCGTAAGTAATCTTCGTCACTGATATTTTTATTCTTTAAAGAGCTGTAGAAATGATTGTGTTCAGGTAAATTTATCCCAACTATCTACGTATACGTAAGGGAACACACCTTTCCTGGTTAATAATTTAAACTGATTCTTATCCCTACAAAAAATTTGTGTTATTGCCTTTTCATGATTTTCCAAATAAGATGATAAGGACCGTCCTGTGCCAATCCATCCGCAACAGCAGCATTAACTTTAGGGTGTTTAAAGTGCAAAGTATGTTATTAATGTACTTGTTGAGAAAGAAATCGCTGTACCCGTTGTTTTTTAAAGTGTTAAGTATATGTTGTATGTTCTCGTTATGAAACTTGGGGTGTGAGAGCAAGATAGCTCTGTCGATTAGGACTGTGACAACACTGATCTTGTATTAGAAATTGGTGTATGAATTAAAATGCAAATAACGACCAGAGGCAGTAGGCTTTTGATACCAATTAGAAATAATTGTATCATTAAATTTAATTAGGGTAACATCTAAAAAATTTAAACAATTGTCATTCTCCATTTCTATAGTCAATTTAATCCGCGGATGGAAATTATTGAATTCAATTAAAATATCATTAATATTCTCATTGGGGGAAATCAGCAAGCAATCAATTCTTATAAGAAACTTTGATATTCTATAAATAAATAAAATTCGATCTTTTATATACAGGATTTCACTTGAATGTTTACACAATCGGCCAGATAATGGCAAATCTTCACCAGTCGATGAGTTTCTTGACTCAAAGGAAGGCACAGAAGGTAATTTACTTGGTGCATCTTCAGCAGTGTGGCATAATGTCTGTACTTCTTCAGAAGTTTACACGATTCGCATTTGTTGGCCCGGTCGCACAGGAATCTTTTTTCCTCTTTTCCGGATACCGGCAAGGTTATCGGTGAATCTACGAGTTTGTTTTAGGAAATCTAACAGGCTTGCATCCAATAATCTATCTGAACCAGACGGCGATAATTGTGGAAGGTTAGACATCACAGCTTCTGGATTGAATGGTGATAATCCAGTGTTCGAAAACCGGATTTTAAATTAGTTTCAGCATTAATTAAAATGGCTAACCAAAGTTTGTTAGTAGACATGGGAAGTGCTGTTTGGGAATAGATCCTTTACGGCGACACTCTTTCCTCCAAGTGTCTTGAATTGGCGTAAACTGTTCCATCAGGTCCTCCCTTAATCCAGTTGTCGTATAAATTCTGACTCTTATATACTACCATTGGTGGCAGCAAATTTCCTTCTGCTGTACCGCACACCATAATGCTAATGGATGTTCTTGAATGTTCTTGGATTCTCTCCACCCTCTTTCTTCCTTTTGGGACCAAAACTTTCTTTGAACCAGGATCGTCAGTTATGTTGGTCTCATCATAATTATACACATTGGAAGGACGAGCATTTACCAAACGGGATTAGATATTATTGTAAAATTCTCTAATTTGGTCTTTACCAACACTTGCTCGTTGATGTTTAATATTAATGGCAAAACGGATAGTTAAATTGTTTCTAGCAGCGAATTTCTTAACAAAGTTGTAACCCGGTTTATTGTCTTTCCATTCCGTAACATTTCGACCTTAATTTGTGACGAATCCCTTTACAATCGCAGCAATGTCATATCCCCAGTCACTTACCGTGCCAAGAGTCTTAGCAATTAAAGCCTCTTCCTCTGCTGTCAACACTGTTGGACGACCCACTCTGCCGGGATGTGTGTTATGTATCTTGTGAACTAAAGTTATTCGCGGTGTTTTGTAGGTTATGCTAGCGAGTTTTTTTCGGCATACCATTTTTTTGCCGCAATCGCATTTTTAAGAGTTTCTTCACTGTAGTTTCGGTAGATTCTACCCCCGAGTTTGTTCTTGTATGTTCTAATCCTATTAAATGTGTTTTTTGTACAACATGTGGAAAAACTACCAGTTTACACAGGTTTCCTACTGCGCATGAGGGCAGAGCGCGTGCGCATAGACAATGTCGAAGTTACCGCGAAAGCTGTCGAAGTAACCGTTGAAGTCGATGTAGCCCCAGTTTACGGTACTTTCTGCGTAGAAAAGATTCTCGAAAAAAAAACTTATGATGTTCTTTATGGTGCTAATCGTATTTCGTATTTTTGAAACTTCTGCTATGGAAGTGGGGGCAGCTGCCCTTCCCTGCTCGTACCTGGCTACGCCCTTGTATGGAGAGGTACGATTAAGTTCAAACCAAGCTAAAAGGTGGGTCTCTTTCTCTTCAGCAACTGCTGATGCCACATCATCTTCATCAAATACAATTGACTGGCGGCCCGGTAGATGTATAATTAACTGTAATTAATGAAAATGTTATATAACTTAAATAAAAATGATATTTTTACATACTTGAAATACAGATAAATTATTATATGTCAATGGAAATGGTACGATGCGTCAGTAAGCTTCATGTAACGATACATATCGCATAGTTTGGTAATTATGAACTTCGTCTCCAAAACAATGCAATCATGTCCTTTATGTACGTATTTATATAAATACATCGTTGCTTTCACACTCGTACAAACTTCTACGTTCACATGGGCTTCGAATCCTGTGCGTTATATGATGAACAATTCCATTCACCTTCACTATGTGCGGTCCAGCACCTATATTCATATAATTTACAGTAGAGGCAAATGCGCATTCAGTATTATAATGCCAAATATTTGTTCGGAAATGTCTAGCTTCATTTGTATTTTCCGTATACAATTCATACAATCTGTTGGGACAATTTGAATATGGCGGTAGCTGTACTTTGCCACGTTGACATCATAAAGATGTGTCGCCTGTTCTAATGTTTTTCTCAGCATTAAAAAAATATGCATTACAATATCTGCAAACATTTTGGGCTGCTATGGCTCCTACATTATGTCTGAGAAAATATCCTTAATTTATGACAGCAAATTGCTACTGCTGCTGAAAGATGGGTACGTGCTTTCGGATTTTGACGAGTTTGAATTTCATCATCAATAGCTTATTCAGATGTACATAGAGTAACATCTGTAATACTGTAAAATTTGTAAAATTATATAAAAAATAAAGAAACTTACACAGTGTCTACTTTATATTGCTATTTCGAGAAGTATTATAAGTGTGCTAACAAATAATTATTTTGAAACTTTAACAACTATGTCAAAGATATATCCCATTTATTGAGAACCTCTGGTTGAAAAATAACTTTGAAAATTCAGTACATTCGTTGTTTTAAATATGGTTTACAATTTTTATAAACTATGTAAATATTTTGCTTCTCAAATTTCCTATAGAATACTACTTAAAAAATACACATTATATAGTATTTAATAAAAGAGTTTAATATGTACCTGTTGTTTACGAAGTAATAGACTGTGGTTGATTAGTAGATGGCGTGGGTAATGTATCATCAACTACTTTAATGACATCTGCACGATTTAGTGGTTGTTGAGACATATTTCCATTAGAAACCATTATACGTTCGGAATTCGTTGTTCTGCTGCTGGAGTTCCAGGAGGTCCTGGAACTTTGCTATCGTATACCAAGTTATAGTTTTGTTGTCTATTTGGAACTTCTTCAAATACATTTCCGTGAGCATCTACTTGTTTTGAAACATGTTTGTTGTATAGTTGGAAGTCTCTTCAAGTGAACTGTTTAACTTTTCATGTATTGTAATTCATCTTGACTAATATTTATAGGAATGGAGGCTAAAATATATAAATTATTTGTTGAAACGTATTTCAGCAATAAAATTATTACTCAATTATACTCTGTAGATAATTAACAAATAATTTATAAACCGTAAATAAACTTTTGTAGCATTCATTTTTGAGTTAGATTAGTCGTGCTAAAATAACACAAGTATATATTTATTTATAATAAAATGTTTAAGTATGAGTAAAATATAAAATATAATATATGAATACTTAATTGAGATGTTTGACTGTGTTTTCCTTGGACTCAACAAAAAGCGTTTCCTTTGTCGCGGCATTTTCAGGGAAAAAATTATCCATGCTAAAGCTGAGTAATATAGAACTGAAATAACAATATAGTAGAAAGTATTAAAGATAGATTTGCAATGATTGGTTTAATAATCGCAGTAAGTAAAAGTTCGTTATTTTATAACTTTGACATTTATGATTAAAAGTCGAAAACGCACAGATTTTCGGATGTGCTAGAAGACGAATTCGCTTGTAAAAGTCTGATTTACACTGGCCAAACTTTTAATAATTTCAATATACAAAACAATTTTAAATATGTATAGAGCTTGAAAGTAATTGTTTTGAAAGTATAAAATATTGTCTATTTTTCATAATATTTCGTAAAATTTACAACTACTAAGAAAGGCAATTGAAGCAATTTTTTATGTAATGCGCAGTTAGAAAAGAGCGATTTACACAGCAGCTAGATTTATATAAAATATTTTTTATTATGTTTATTTTAATTGCTTTAATAAAAAATATGATAGTAAAATGTTAGTAAGGTGGTATAATATAACATTTGTATAGAAACAAATTGTTTCATTAATATTCAAATTTAGTAAATGAGGGGTGTATAGGAGAAGTGAAGTAAGTCCATTAATTAACTTTATTACAACTGTTATAAAAAAATCAAGAACGATACAACTTACACGATCAGCTTATTTCTAGTTTAGGTAATAACTATTCTAACTACTTGTATTAAATAAAGTATCTATATTAAGAGAAAATGTTAAAATTGGGAAAACCAAACAGAAAATGTAAGTTGTTTCATTTTTTCCTCCGAATTTTTTTTTTTACTAAAATCAACATGTATAGGGAAGTATTTTATTATAAGTAGGTACGTACTTAAGAGTATATTGTTTCATTGTTATCAGAACTCTCGTAAGCCGTATTGGGATCATTTTGCTCACTGCTCAGTTTTGTTTGTGTCCTTTCTGATAAATCATTTTGTAAAATTTTGTAGTATTTATGGTATATTGGAAGTATGTAGAGTAGTAAGTCCGCCATGTCTTTTTTTTAGCTTGAGTAACTTGTCTTCTACTAGGGTATAAAGGATTCTGCTGGATCGAATTTAAATTCGACAAAGGTCTTCCCTATATCTAGCCAATAGAAGTAAACCTCTTCATTTATAGTTTCCTTGTAAAAAAAAAATAAAAAGTTTCATCTGCGTTAAACCTTATCCACCTAATATTAAGCCATTGACTTTATGATCATCCTCTATAACTTTTATATTGGTAATTGTTCTATTAAGTAATTCACAAGAAACAAAATCGGAGTGATTCATTACTTTAACTACGAAAGGATTTTTATTTTTTGTATTCTTCACTATTTCGTACCAATCATCCGGAGTGTATATAGAAGATGTTTTAGATTTCTTTTCAATTAAGCCAAAATCTGCATCGTTTGGCAAAAAGGAATGACTCGATTTTTGTAAAACGCTAGTGTCGGATGACTTAAGTAGTTAGGATTCGCCGGTTCTGGCACAGCCACGAGCCACCGTCTCGCTTCTGATGTCAGAAGCGTGTAGAATGTTTGTTCAAGGTTATGAGGTGAGGTTTGGGGGTTTGGTGATTATGTTTTATGTGAAGAATGAATTAAAAAGGATGTTTTATTAAACCAATATTTTATAGCAATTATTTATTGTAATAAATATATATTAAATTATAACTAAAGTTTACAATAAATCTTTTTTAAAAGTTGCTGCTGCAAGGACATACATAACTTACAATAAAACTTAACATTATATTTACACTAAAATACAATATACGAATATATATATATATATATATATATATATATATATATATATATATATATATATATATATACATATATATATATATATGTATATATATATATATATATATATATATATATATATATATATATACATATATATATATATATATATATATATATATATATATATATATATATATATATATATACATATATATATATATATATATATATATATATATATATATATATATATATACATATATATATATATATATATTCTTATTTCCCATGTTAATTGCCTATGTAACGGATCTCGAAGCGCCACCCGGTATATATATATTTCACACAAATTATTTAAATTGCTTAAATATTCTAATTTATAACTATTTATAAAACCCACTAATAAATTTTTATTTAAAGATTTTTTCTCTTCAGATATTATTTGCTATTGAAGTGGTATAGGTAGAGCTATTAATTCGGTTTGGTTGATGAAATTTTGTAGGGTATTTGCACATTGATTTATTAAAGTTGGGGGATATACATTTCCATTTATAAGTTCTGGGGCTAGACAAGTTGGCATTTCCTTAATGTTTAAATTCTAAAATTTTTATTTTATTATATATTATAATAAATATAAAATAATATTGATTTATTACATTAGTTAATTTCAATTATGTTGGTAACTGGGTACGCCACACCAATTACTGACAGTAGTTTCATACAATTTTTATTATTTATATATATATATATATATATATATATATATATATATATATATATATATATATATATATACTTGTTTAACTAGGTTTATGAACCATGGCTTCCTAAACTCGAAGAATATTTCTTATGTAAACCATGCAATAATTTATTATATATTACAAAACTACAATCAGAATTGATATACTCGCTTTTATTCAGATTTTATAACAACTTTTTAATTATTTATAAAAAACTATGTTTAGGAAGCCATTGCTCTGCCCATAATCAAGTGTTCTGTAACTTTGCTGAATTTCAAATTATATGGAATAAGTTAATAGATGGCAGAAGTAATTTTAAGTGTAAAAACAAGGTTTAAGAAGCCGTTATACTAATTTTATTTTTAAAATTAATGTATGTTATATTCAGTGTATTTCTTTGATATTAAATGTTATTGTTGTTTCATTATTAAAGAAGATTCTTGAAGAATAACATTAAATAAATGATAAAACCTTGCCAAAAGCTGGTCACAGTATATATGTAGTTATTTATTTGAAAGATTTAATGCTAGTTGAATAATTTTTTCATCTATATAGTTACAAATGAATTAAATTGTTTTCTTGGTTTTGATACTGAGTAAACACACTGTTTTCCATAAAAATAATTTTTCTAAAGCAGATATTAAAATGTGCTTTCTTTAACATAAAATATTGGAGAGTGTAACATTTTAACACATAAGTAAAGTAGATAAATTTTTATTTATTAAAAATATATTATAAATTTGAAGCGTTTGTGTTACTTTAATAATACCTCTGACGCTTTTTCACGTCTGAAAGTAATTTCTGTTATCAATTAAGATTTTTGCAAAATTTTGTGAAAAAAATTGCAAGTAATATTTATATTCAAATAAATTCCGAATAACGAAAATTAATGAGTTTTAAAATAGTTTTTAAATAATAGTTCAATATAAATTTTTTTTCTTCAAAATCTGCTATAGGAAATATTAGAATTTTATAAAAAAAATCTGTTAAAAGAAACTGTCAACTCGCGAAGAATAATTTATGCTCATCGATAATATAAAATGTTATCGTCTTGTATAATATACAGATGTATCAGAGCTTGTGTAATAAAAAAAATAGCGTATTTCTGAGCTCATTTTGAGCAAAAAAATGTTATATTAAAGTATGTCCAGAAACTTTTCGTTACATAGTTACAGGTCTTTAAAAGTGTACCTCATCAAACTCATTTTTATTAATAACTCTGATACTAGTTGCACTAAAATTTTGAAACTTTGTATGAGAGTACTAATTATTTAGATTCATATTTATACTATCGTTTTTGTTTCTGTATCTCAACCAGAGGCGTCTCATATGGAAGAGACAAGATTTTTTATCGTTATTTTTTGACCTATTAACATTTTTTTTTATTTTTACATCTAACATATTACATACAATATAAAAATACACAAAAAGTACTCTTGTAGAACTTGATAAATGCATTAGTTTTTGAGATATTTTAAATTTTAGAAAAAAATAAGTATCTAAAAAAATGTAAGTAGCAATTACGAGACAATTAAATTTACATAAATTCGTCGATATTCTTTGGAGGTTTGGCAACCATTACCATTACAATATCCATAAATAAACACCATATCTGCATATTTACTAGCGCTAACATTTACCACTTTTTTTAATTTCAAAAAGAAAATAATACCAATATTAAAAATAACGTAATTAACAAGTTTCCTATGGTAAGTTGATTCATTTTTAACTGTTAAGTAAATATTTTGGATAATTAATTTTATCGTGAAAATTATGTCTCAAAAACTACTGCGTATATCAAGAGTACCTTGTTTGTGTATTTTTGTATTGTATGTAATATTTTATAGGTAAAAATACAAAAATGTTAGGTCAAACAATAACGATAAAAAATCTACATGTCTCCCCCCATGTGAGACGCCTCTGATTGAGATACAGAAACAAAAGTAAAAGCGTCTGAATTATACTCTATCCGTTTTAACTATAGAGTGGTGGGAAGATAGGTGCAGTTTGATTTCGGTTTTTGATTGGTTAATATTCCGATATTATCCAATCAAACAACAAGATCAAACAGCACCTGTCTTCACACCACTCTATAGTTAAAACGGATAGAGTATAATTCTCATACCAAGTTTCAAAATTTTAGTGCAACTAGTATCAGAGTTATTAATTATTGATGAGGAACACTTTCAAAGGCCTGTAATTCTGTAACGGATATATGTATATCATTTTTTGTGAATACGTTATTATTTTTTGTTACATGAGCTCTGATACACCCTGTATAACCGTTAATAAATTAGCTGTCATTTTGTTAAAACGGGACATGCGGTATTTAAACAATGTTATAAATAACGCTTACTTTTTATTTATTTTATTTAAATTGTTTACATATGCATATATCATTTTTGCACTTCTCCTACGTAAAGCAGGCTCATTTAAACTAGCCTTAATACATTCATTAAAAGGAGGTAATACACCGCTTTTTAATTCCTGTGCAAATAATTTGCGAACTGCTTGACGCTCTGGAGTTGTCCATGATAATTTAGGAACGAAGATTCGGTGACGATTTTCTATTAATTTTGGCAAAAGTATCTTCGTCTTTTTAGTACTTTGTTTCTTAGACCTTGGAGTTTCTTGGAACAAATTTCTGCGACACTCTGTGAAAATAAAAACCACAATTATATCATCTAATTGTCAGATTTTTTAGGTGATTTTAAAATACTGTACTTTGTAAACCTGTTCTAAAATGTAAATATATCTGGAGGACGCAACATTAAGTATACAGGGTGTTCATTTGTAAGTGGCTACCATTGCGATCTGGAGAACTATAAGAGATACGAAGTTAGTTAAATTAGCAAGAAATCTCTATTTTACATGGATATTTTAATGATAAACTAAAAAAGAATTTAAACAGTGGTTCTCAAATATGGATAACTTTTTTATTTGAAATAGAAACATATACTTTTTATTTGTTCGTTCAATAGAGCTCTTTATTCCCAATCCAACGACATACAATTTTCATACTTACATAACAAAATTTTCGAAAAAAAAGTGAATATTTTGTTTATTGCTACTTCTGTCAAATGAGAAATTGTCGTCTTCATATCATTTTTAACTAGTATGAATCAATTCACACACGACGAAAAGGTAGATATCTTCGAAAATATTATCATTTTGTGTCATAAGAATTCTCGAGTGACAGTTAACATGCACAACTACAATACCTCAACAGGAATATTCTCATTTGACAGAAGGAGCAATAAACAATTTTTTTTTTTTCAGTCATGGCATATCATATTTTGGGGGAATTAATTCAAATCTTTATTAATTTCGTTATGTAAGAACCCTATTGAATAAGCAAATAAAAACTGTTTCTATTTAAAATAAAAAAATTGATATTAATATTTTGAGAACCACAGGTTAAATTCTTTATTTCAGTTTATCATTGAAATACCCATGTAAAATAGAGATTCTTTAGTAATTTAATCAACTTCGTATTTCTTATAGTTCTCGAGATCGCTACTTAAAAATGAACTTCCAGTATACCGATGTCTCCTTTTTTAAAAAAAAAAGTCATAGAAAATACAATATGTATTAAAATTTTCATTAAGCGATATTTCGTTCTCTATAAATATAATATAATAAATATAATGAAAAAATGTTCAAAATTAAAAACTGCATTAAATATCCGGCTAACCGCAATTAAACGCCTAATTACGATTAACAGCTAACTGTCATTAACCGGCTAACCGCTATTATACTCCCGTCAAATAAATATGGACTGTTGCCAGTTCCGTTGGTCATGCTGAAAATGCTAAATTACGAAGAAGCGGCAGCACCGCAGGGCAAGGGACAGAGTCAGGAGAAAGTAAAAAGTTGATCATCGGTCCATATTTATTTGACGGCAAATATAACTATTTTCTAAGAGTGATTTTTGTGCTTTTGATGAGGTGATTGTTATACTTATTCATTTTTGACAACCGCTGAACGTTAGTAGAATTATGTACCATTATTTACAAAGATAATAATACAAAGTAAAATTATCATATAAACTAATTAGAATCAACTGTGTGTGAGTTTTTAAGAGAGTTCATTTTCTCATTTTTTAAAAATTATTTTATTTAAAATTAGTTCATAAATATTTAATAAAATTATCACGGTTAAACTGCAATATACATAAGTTATTTTATTTACTAAATAGTTGTTATGTTGTAAATGTAAGTAATTTTTGTGCGTTAGGTGAGGTTATTGTTTGTGTGCTAGTGGAGAAATGTGTTTGGATAGGAATGTGTGGAGAAAGACGATTGGTACAGACATTAATCAAGTTTCTACCAACCCAATTTGTGTGAAAAAGACGTGAATGAATGCATGTATGTACTTACTTTCTCTTTTCATTTGATTTTCTTGCTTTTTAGGCGTAGTAACTGCATAAGCATTATTACTGATAAAATCATGTGGTGAGTTCTCCATTGATACATTATAAACATCGTTATTTAATTCCACAATTTCTTGATCCCTGCATGTACTATCATTAATTTGATCAATATCATGCAGAGAATTTTTTGTTGGTGACGTAATGTTATTTTTACTACGGGTAACTGCAAAAATTATTAATTTTATTTACATAAAAAATTTAGATTGAGTGATGACAGTAAATGAGCAAATTAGGTATTAGAATGAAAATGTTACAATGTTCGTAGCTGATAATGAATGTGACTGATTACTTGAACGTCTGATATGTAAGTTTATGGCTTGTTACGAATACAAATGTTCCCAAATATTAAAAAATAGAACAATGAGTATGTGTATTAAGAAAATTATCAAAGCGTAGATGAAAGAAGTGTTCAGAAAAGATTTTTACCACATACGTACATACCTAATGCTTCGTTCTCTAAATCTATGTCCAATTGATCTAAAGAACATCCTTTGTATCGATTCAATTGTCCTTCATTAAATGCTATCAGTAATTTAGAAAGTCGCGCTATTTGCAATGTTGAATCTGCTTTCCTATAACTTTGTTCATGAATCAGTTGACTATGTCCCATGAACTGTGATAATAATTTGATGTCACTATCAGACATATCAATTATTTGGGTAACGGTTGCTATTTGTTTTCTTAAATACGTTCCACGTAAAGAATTAGGGTTTGAAGCACCACAACGATTAGATACTTCTCTTAATATTTTACATGCTGATAAATGCGAAGCAACTCCAACTCCGAAAACATAAGGGTTATCAGTTGCTACACCGGCCGTTTCTCTTAAGGCAATAACCTGGTCTATATACGTAACAAATGTTTTTGTTAATAATAATGGCACAGAACGACCCCATTTTCCTCTAATTTCTAAACGGTAAAAGTTATCGGACAAATTTTTTTCATGTTTTTCTAAAGATTCATATATGTCTGTTCCTTTTATTATTGTTGATTTAGCATTATAATTATCTAATGAAAGTCGCTCAGTTTCTCCTGTTCTTCGTCTATTAAATATTAAAAGTAATACTAGGGTACAAGAAGCAAGATCATACCAGGAATTATATGAAAACGGTTCTTTCTGTAGTTTGATACTAGCTGTTTCTGCTAAATTTCGTAAGTACGAGTTTAACTTACAAATATCTGAAGCCACAGGAACTGGCACCAATGACGTCAATTTATTTTGAATTAAATTTGCATGACCAATACGAACCATATCAGACAATTCCGTTTTTACCAAACTTCTAAAGTTATCAATTTGCTGTCTCATATGCTCGTCATCATTCTGAATAAAATGTGTCAACATGGCTTCACAGCATTTCAGTAAAATACCACTAAAGTGAAGAGCTCTTGATGGATTTTTAAAGCAACGTTTTTCGTGGTCATATTGACAAACATCGCGCAGAGCAACCAATAAGACTTCCATTTTGCTAGGTTTAAAAGCGTCAATCAGACAGAGAATAGAAGGATCTACACGTTTTAAGGATACTAATAATCGAGCTAATAATCTCATATTAGATCTTATATGATTATCCATATGTTTAACATGCATGTATTTTGATGCTAATTTTGCTCCATAATACAAAATTGCTCGATCTTTAAATATAATTTGTGACAAATTATCTGTTCTGCCTTTTTTTAGTATAGACTCAATATGTTCAAAATATTTTGGTAAAAGAATTTTACTTAACATACGCCCACAACGTGTGATACCTTTTGCAGAGTTTTGCCCAGAACACTTCTTGTAATGCTTGGGTAAGTTACTTGTCCTATAATACCCTTTGCAATTTTTGCACGGAATGTAAGGATTATTTATGTTTTCCTGGTTCCGTTTCTTTGGGCGTCGATTAACAATTATGTCGCCTCCGTTATATTCCGGATTTGTGTTATATTCATACATACCTTTTTTTCTTAATGCACTTATTTTATCATAACGGTCTAAACTATTAGGTGGTAATACATTAATTTCAATTACTTCTTGTTCGGTTTTGTGAACATTTAAGACATGACGTGCAAATCTAGTCACCCTTTCTCTGCAAAATGGACAGAAATGGTAACGCAGTGACCATTTCTTTTTTGAAGCTGGATTTATATGTTGATGACTACTATTGGCAATATTAGTGTTCTCAAGAGACTTTGGCGACGGAGTTATCACAATATTAATATCTGATTCTGAGTACGATTCAGACGAGGTGAAAATGTTTAATCTTTGTTCACCTACATAAGAAACACATTAGCATAATGCTGTAAAGGATGATGCATAATGGACAAAATAAAATTAAATGCGGACAAGGTGATCTCCAAACACTGGCCAGTAAATATTTCTCTTATTAAGAAAGGTAGGTATGTCATAATTAAATAAATAAAACTGAAAGTTTATAGGTTTTGTAAAAAAAAACTCATGTCTTTTTTTACACTATTCTAATTTATTAAAAATTACTGATCGGTTTCTGGACAAATCTATTTTTTTCTTCATGAATAAAATTACGTTTTAAAAAGTAATTTTATTCTTTTACTAATTTACCAATGTAGTTTAAATTTTAAACTTCGCTTAAATATACAATCACCCCAATTTTGTAACAAAGTTATTAAGTCTTAGCAACATTGCTAAAAATTGTAAGTAATAAAAACAAACGTAAAGCTTGTCATTTTAATTTTTTATTTATTATTCAAAATTATTATTAGTTATTAGCTACAATAATGTTGCTAAGAGTAAGCAACCTTGTTACAGAATTGGGGTGAATATCGTATCGAAATGATGTTATTAAACATTGTTCTCAAAACTTAGATTAGCATTTTTTTTGTTTGTGCGTAGCTTATAATTTAAACCTTGTTGGCGCAACTGGCCATTAATAAAATTATGTTCCAAAATATAACAGTATCAACGAAAAAAAAAGTCAAATACCCACGATATATATTGTGTAAAATTTAAACGTCCATTGTTTTATTGTTTGATAATACAGCATTTCATCTATACCGTGAGTATTTGTACCTCTCGCTAAGAGAGGTATTGAATTCATGCTAAAAATCGCATATCCAGATTTTCGTGAATAAGCACGTTTTACGGTCCCTAGAATCCGATTATAACATTTTTACGATGATGTGTGTAGGTGTGTGTGTCTGTGTGTGTGTGTGTGTGTGTGTGTGTGTGTGTGTGTGTGTGTGTGTGTGTGTGTGTGTGTATGTGTGAGGATGTATGTGTGTGGATGTATGTGTGTGTGTGGATGTGTGTGTGTGGGGGGGGGATGTGTGTGTGTGTGTGTGTGTGTGTGTGTGGAGATGTGTGTGCGTGTGTGTGGATATGTGCGTGTGTGTGTGTGTGTGTGGAGATGTGTGTGCGTGTGTGTGGATATGTGTGTGTGTGGATGTGTGTGTGTGTGTGCATGCGTGCGTGCGTGTGTGTGTGTGTGTCAATCTAACAATAATGGGAAGAGTTGATTAAGTTTTAGTAACAATTGGACAACCGGAAGTAGTAGTTACATGAGAAAAATCATCTAAATATTATTTTTCGAAAATTTATGTAAATACTTTTATTAAAGAACGTTAAATTCTTTATTCGATAAATATAAATTCATTATTATATCTTCTATAGATTTAGAGATAAAGAATATAAAATAATTTGAAGGAAAAAAACAGATCAAACTACTTCAAGGCAAGAAATTCAAATATTTGTAATTGACACATAAATGTCAGTGTCAAAAATATTTGTATGCCACTGTCAAAAATATTTGTACATCATTATGAAAGTAAAAAAAAGTCAACAACGCAAAAGAATATACATAAAAAAAATATAAAAAGAATTTGCGAAAAAATGACGAATATAAAGAAAAGAAAAGTAGAAAAAGAAAATTTCAGGATATTGAATATAAAGAAAATGTATGTATTGTACGTAATTTATATTAAAATATCCAATAGGTTTTGCAAATATATGTGAGAATTATTTTGTAGTGAGACATGAATATATGTATTTGTATTTAAAAATATTGTTTTATGCCTACAACCAGGTAAAATATCTGGCGAGAGGTTATGTGCTGGCCACATCAGATTTTTTAACGTGAAACATTGGGTTTATCATATACATGGTTACGACTCGACATTTGATTGACAGTAGTGTATTTGCCTGTCCCATTTAAAATGAAACAGGGAATGAATTTGACAGAAGTATTATATTTAAATATTATAAGAAATTTAGCAGAGTCAGAAAACCATTCGAGGGCACTAAACATATTTCGGGCATAAGGTGCACACAATATTTTTTGTACAAATAAATTTAATTTACAAAGATATTATTTAAACAAAATTTACCACTATTGACGTCTTTCAAGTGTCAAATTTGTTCCCTATGTTTCATTTTAAATGGGACAGGCAAATACATTGCAGTCAATCAAATGTCAAGTCGTTACCATGGATAAGACAAATCCAATATTTCATGTTATAAAATACTCACGGCAGAACACTTTATAAAGAAAATTTTATATGCTTTGTAAATAATAATTGCTATAATATAAAAAAATTTGATGTGGCCAGCACATTACCTTCCGTCAGTTTTATGTATTTTGTACAAATTCCATACAGAAAGTTCCTTGCAAAAGATTTTATATTTCTTGTACATTACCTTCCGGCAGTTGTATATATTTCCTACAAATTCCATACAGAAAGTTTCTAGCAAAAAATCTTATATTTACATTTACTACAAGTATGTCAATTGCACTTGACACTGACGTCTTTCAATCAATTTTCTTAATATAGGTGTTTCCATTGTTAGCATAGCTGGCTAATTTATGAAATTTAATTTCTTTATTATTTTTAAACTCTATATCCATTTAATATAAAGTATAAAATGCAGTCAAATCGTATAGAGAATAAAATATTCTTTAATGTTTATAATAATTAAATGTGAAAAAATTATATTTAACATAGTTTTTTCAAGAAAAACTGTTAAAATCTTCAAATGAGGGTACTTTCGGTTGACCAATTATAACCAGAATCTAATCATCTCTTCATATGGAGGTACAGAAAAGAAATACGCAAAAAATATAATTTTTGGAAAGGTGGTATCGGAGTTATGCGATCCGAAAAAATCGTCACACACACACACGCACAAACACACGCACACACACACACACACACACACACACACACACACACACAAACAAACACGCGCGCGCGCGCGCGCACGCACACACACACACAGACAGACATCATCGTGAAAATAGTAACATCGTATTCTAGGGACCCTAAAACGTGCTTGTTTATTAAAAACTCATCGAATTTTTTGACCAAAGACAATAAAAATGACGGAGTAGAGTAATAGGTATTTGATTATGACACTACATAAGAAAAATTATATAACGGACACATTAGTTTTAGACTTTAACTAAAACGACATGTTATTATATGCAATAAAAAAGTATCTGATATTATAATTTAATAAACTTAAAGGCCCGTATTCTCATCTCTTTGAAGTAGCGCTACTTCCGAAAAATCGCTACTGTCAAATGTCAACTTTAATGTTAAAAATTAAAGAAATAAAAATAAATTAAATTGTAAATAGCACTTATTTAAAATATTATAGGTTTTATTTACAAAAATATGAAACCTATTCTTGTCTATAAATAAAATTTAAAAAATCGAAATAGCGCTACTTTGGAAGTAACACTACTCCAAAAGATGAGAATACGGGCCAAAGATTCTACTCATGTATAATTCTAAGAACAGTGTAAATGGGTGGTTTAGCTGTCTCTGACGATTTCTTTAATAATGTATTACCATTAGTATACTTACTCTTATTAGCATCGGATATATTTTGTTCAGACTCGAATGTATAGGATTTTTCAACATCATCAAATGAATCGAATACTGAATCTGGATCTGAATCAGACGGATAGTATTCTGAGTCAGACGGCACAAATGGCTCTTCTTCTTCGCTGTTAGATTCTGTTAATTACGAAATCGTAAGATTTGTTTTTCTACGTATATTATATAAAATTACCTTCCAACAACGATGCATATTTTTTCGCATTCTCACACTTAGAATCATTGATATCAGAACCTGCATAACACAATTGTTAATATTATAGTGAGATTCATAGTTTTACATTCTTATTTGAAAAGATAAAATAAATAAGATAAATAAAAAAATCAGCAAACACCTCAGAGTAAAATATAAAATAAATAAAAAATTAATCACTACAATATTACAAAAATTTATTTATTTAGGGCCGGATTTTCAATCACTGGTTAAAATTTTAAAACAATATTGCATCGTTTTGTTGACAGCAATGACACATCTGTCATTTGACAGTTCATTTCGTTTCAATTTTGTTTATTTAACTCAGTTAAAATTTTAACTAATATTGAAAAACCGGCCCTTATTGGCTTAGTTACAGATGTATAAAACAATTACACGGTATTTTCCATGTCCCATAAATAGTAGGCATCTGGTATATACTAGTTTTATACTAAAATATTACCTGCCGATAGGGTTTCTAACATATGCACATTCTCATTTTTATGTGATACAATATTTTCTACGTCCGTCACGGATATAGCTGTACAAAATCAAAACATGAGTAATAATTTTATGTATTTAAACTTTTCAGTAATCATACCAACACGTGGAGTTAACGGAATCAACGGATGTCGTACATTTCGTATTTTAGTTTTTCCACGTGCTTCTATCTTCGATACATCCACATCATCCATAGCAATACGAGGAGTTAATGGAGTCAATGGATCCCGTACTTTTATTTTAGTTTTTTTACGTATATCTATATTCCTCATAGCCATATTAACTAAAAATATAACAATAATTAGTTTTATCTAAATAAAAAATATCGCGTTATTTTTGTTGCCGAATTTGGCTTCTAGTTTTATTTCTCGTTTTTCGACAAAATAATTTTATTATAAAAAAATCGTAAATAGGTAAAAAAATATAAACTATTATCTTACCTCCTGTTTAAAGGTTGTAGACAATGTTAAATTATTAAAGAATACTGGTTGGACTTGCATTGTCTTTATTATTTTTATATTTAAAATATAACAACGTTTCGACTGCTACAGATCTACAGTCATCAGGTTGCAAAATAATAATAATAATAATAATAATAATAATAATAAAAATAATAATAATAATAATAATATAATTATAAAACATAAAATAAATAATAAATATATAAATTGTATAATTGTATTGTAAATAATAAAGACAATGCAAGTCCAACCAGTATTCTTTAATTATTATCTTACCTTCTCGCGATGTCGAAGAAATTGAACTATTTTTTTTACTTGGTGGTTTGGGTTCCACTTTTCGTTTTCTTCTCATTATTTAATATAGATCTATAATAAATTATATTACAAATTGTAAATCTAGGCACACTATGGTTATTATAGCAATCAGAGTGAAGTTGGCACCCGATTGGCACAAATACATCTTTGGACACCCCTGCCTCAAGCAAATAGTATACTACATTGCTGTATTCACATTGAATTATTATTTAATTACATTATAAACAATTTTACAGCATGGTAAACATTACAACCGTAAAACGCAAGAAGAAATGAAAGTCTAAGAGGTTATAGATACGTTTGCTAGAGTAACTTGTGGATGAGTCCGACTGAAATGTGTGTGTGACAGATATACGTAGTGGCATTACTTTCTAACACACTATAAATTCTAATGACATATGTCGTAGAATTACAGATACCTAATTATCTACTACATTGCCCTCTGTGCTAATATTTAACTAGTGGCGTTGACGTTTAAATCAAATTACTATTCCTTAGTTTATAAGTTAAGTCTATGTTTTTGTATTTTGCAAAAATATAAGTGAAGAACATAAATCTTTCAGAAAGGCATTATTTAGAAAGAAACCTAATTTTCAAATGAATTACTCTTTTTTTCAGTTAAATGTGGCCATAAATATTTCATGTTGTACGCCTATGCATACAAAATGCAATGAAGTTATCTGCAAGTAATATTATATCAAACGGCTCACAAATGACCTAGAATAGTCATCTTTCGTGAATAATAGTTTAGATTTAATATGCGTACGTGAACTTCAGACTATTAACAATGTCAAAATTGCGTCTATTAACAAACCAGAAAATATTGAATATAGTAAGCACGTGCTACTTATTGTATTGTACTCATGCAGTACAAAACAATACTTACTGCAGTCAATATTTTCTGGTTTGTTAATAGGCGCAATTTTGAGATCTGTCAAGTCTCATGTTCACGTGCGCATACTATATCTAACCGTTAATGATCATCAATTTTTGTCGTCTGTCTCGGGCTCGGGTATTAGACTCCATAACACTATAATTATTCATAATAAATGTTACCACTTACTTTTACATAGACAAGGATAATGTGACAAAACATTGCAACTGGATATTTTTCACCTATTCTCTAGTTACTTTAGCAAATACTTCTGAACTCGTGTAGGCTTTTATTACTTCTTGTGTAAATTAGCTTATTTACATAACAAGGCTCGTTTTAAGTACATGGGTCCGCTCCTCTCCAAGGAACATATTTTTTTTTCTAATTACAGGAAATGGTTCAGTACTCAATTCCTTAAAACTTCACTAAACGTTGGCATGTACAGATAAATAGGATAAGATTTTGTGTAATAATTACACGCAATTTTAAAATATACACAATATAAACTTGGTTGTGATGTTGGTTGTAATGCATGTTTATAAAGAAATATTTATATTTCATGCTATTTCAAAACATATATTTATAAGAACTTACCTTATACACTTCTAAATAATAAATTTTATATTTGAAACTGGTTTTCAACAACTCAAACAAAAAATTTTCGTCAGCAACACGTTCTAAATATTGATGATCATCTATACTACAGCGCTAATTGTTTGTCGTCCAAGCAAGAAAGTAAGGTTATAGTTTACACGTACCTTCCCCACTCAACTCAGTATAAATACTGGAATTCTGGAATGCAATGCACCTGGAATGAGCAGTGGCGTCGCGCGTCGCCTATTGCTTTATCTCTCCTATGAGTCATAGGTAAGCTTGGAAATGCAACGCAAAGAGCTGGCAACTCCTGAGTTAGAAATTTGACCGCTAGGTGCGCATTTTCGACCCCAATTTAAATTACTGCGTATAAGTAACAATGTAATAACCAAAAGCTTTCACAGTAAAAATAATAGGTGCAATACAATTATTATGAAATTAATGGTTTTAAAAAAATAAACTCCATTAAGCTATTAAATCTTTAATATTTTTCGATTTATTGGTTTTTTATCTACTTTTTTTAACACAATAGTTCTCGCAACGTTATTCAACATGGGTTTTAAAATTTGTTCTAATAAAATAGATAGTAATAGCATAGTATCACATAATGTTACATTTTAATTCTTCTGTACATTTCTCTAATCAGTCTTTAATTTTTTAACATATCTTCTTTATTTTTCTGTCTCGATTCTTTTAACTCTGCTTTCTATTTCAAATTTTCTTTCATTTAGTTTTTGATTACTTTCTTACGTTTGCAAAGATATAAATAATAAGCTTATTATAATAATTTCGTATGGTTTTAAGAGATATTTAGGATTATTTATAATATTATGTCAAATGTGACATATTGTGAATACGTAAAACCGATTTCTACATATTTTGTTAAACTATATATAAATTTTGAAACAAATTCTGTGGCCAGATTCATAAATATAACATATATAAAAGATATCACTTACGCGGTACGAATATAATACGAATATGAGAATAAATCAATTGTATATAATTATTCTAGCTGTGTGGTAATTGTTAATATTTAATACCGATTTCTACGTATTTTGTTAAACTATATATAAATTTTTAAACAAATTCTGTGGCCAAGTCCAAAATATAACATATATAAAAAGAAATCACTTACGCGGTACGAATATAATACGAATGTGAGAATAACTCAATTGTTTATAATTATTATAGCTGGGTTGTTATTGTTAATATCTAAAACCGATTTCTACGTATTTTGTTAAATTCTGTAACTAATTCTATAAATATAGCATATATAAAAAGAATACGCGTACGCATATAATAAGAAAATTATAGAATATAAGTAGATTGTTTATAATTTTTATAGCTGTGTGGTTTATGTTAATTTTTAAAACCGACTTCTACGTAGTTTGTTAAATTATATGTAAATTTTTCCATAAATACATAATAAAAAAATCTGATGTGGCCAGCACATTACCTTCCGTCAGTTCTATGTATTTTGTACAGAAGTTCCTTGCAAAAGATTATATTTCTTGTACATTACCTTAAGGCAGTTGTGTGTATTTTATACAAATTCCATACAGAAAGTTTCTAGCAAAAGATCATATATTTCCAGTAAAATTATAGCACAAACATATTGTCAATTGCATTTGACACTGGCACCTTTCAATCAGAATTTTCTTAATATAGCAGCTGTTTCCAGAGTTATAGCATAGCTGGCTAATATAAGATATTTAATATCTTTATAATTTTTTAACTCTATATCCATTTAATATGAAGTATATAATATTTATAATAACATTAAATGTGAAAAAAATCTGATGTGGCCAGCACATTACCTTAAGGCAATTGTATGTATATTATACAAATTCCATACAGAAAGTTTCTAACAAAAGATCCTATATTTCCATTAAAATTATAACATAAACATACTGTCAACTGCATTTGACACTGACACTTTTCAATCAGAATTTTCTTAATGTAGCAGCTGTTTCCAGAGTTATAGCAAAGCAGACTAATATATATGAAATTTAATTTCTTTATAATTTTTTAACTCTATGTCCATTTAGTATGAAGTATAAAATGCATTCAAATCGTATAGAGAATGAATAATTCTTTAATATTTATAATAACATTAAATGTGAATAAGTGATATTTAATATCATTTTTCAAGAAAAACTGTTAAAATCTTCAAATGAGGGTACTTCCGGTTAACCAATTATAACCAAAATCTAATCAGCTCTTCATATGGATGTAACGAAAAGGAATACGAAAGAATTATAATATTCGGAATTGTAGTATTAGAGTTATCGCATTAGAAAATTTTGTCACACACACACACACACACACACACACACACACACGCACGCACACACACACACACACACACACACACACACACACACACACATATACAGACATCATCGTAAAAATAGTAAAATCGTATTCTAGGGACCCTAAAACGTGCTTATTCATCAAAAACTCACCACCGAATTTTTTGACAAGAGACAATACCTTCCTTACCTAAAGGTGACGGAAGGTAAAAAATCACATACGCGTTTCTAATACGAATGTGAGTATAACTCAATTGTTTATAATTATTATAGCTGGGTGGTTATTATTAATATTTAAAACCAATTTCTACGTACTTTGTTAAACTAAATGTAAATTATTAAACAAATTCTGTGGCTAACTCCATAAATATAACATATATAAAAGAAATCACTCACGCGGAACGAATATAATACGAATGTGAAAATATCTCAATCGTTTATAATTATTATAGCTGTGTGGTTTATGTTAATGTTTAAAACCGATTTTTACGTATTTTGTTAAACTGTATGTAAATTTTTAAACAAATTCTGTGGCCAAGTCCAATTATTATAGCTGTGTATATAATCATTTGTAAATATTTATTGTGCAATATCATTTGAAAATCGCGCTTTGGCTTCAACAATGTAAATAGGTATTTGTTAAACAAATTATTTGTTACATGTCCATAAAATAGTGAAAACATATGAGAAGCAACTGTTTGCGTACATTTCTGCTATATATGCAATAAAATCAATTTTTCATGAAAATTAAAATAAGAAGCTTAATATTAATATTCAATATGGATTTTAGCATGTTTATTCTAGTTAAATATATATTTGTTATACAAATTATTTGTTCCATGTTAAGAAACTTAATATTAATATTCAATACGGATTTTAGCATGTTTATTCTAGTTAAATATATATTTGTTAAACAAATTATTTGTTACATGTCCATAAACTATAGTGAAAACATATGAGACGCAACTGTTTGCGTACATTTCGGCTATATATGGAATAAAAACAATTTTTCATGAAAATTAAAATAAGAAGCTTAATATTCATATTCAATATGGATTTCAACATGTTTATTCTAGTTAAATATATATTTGTTAAACAAATTATTTGTTATATGTTCATAAAATAGTGAAAACATATGAGACGCAACTGTTTGCGTACATTTCGACTATATGTGCAATAAAAACAATTTTTCATGAAAATTAAAATAAGAAGCTTAATATTAATATTCAATATGGATTTCAACATGTTTATTCTAGTTAAATATATATTTGTTAAACAAATTATTTGTTACATGTCCATAAATTATAGTGAAAACATATGAGACGCAACTGTTTGCGTACATTTCGGCTATATATGCAATAAAAACAATTTTTCATGAAAATTAAAATAAGAAGCTTAATATTAATATTCAATATGGATTTCAACATGTTTATTCTAGTTAAATATATATTTGTTAAACAAATTATTTGTTCCATGTTCATAAAATAATGAAAACATAAGAGAAGCAACTGTTTGCGTTACATTTCGGCTATACATGCAATATATTCAATTTTTCATGAAAATTAAAATAAGAAACTTAATATTAATATTCAATACGGATTTTAGCATGTTTATTCTAGTTAAATATATATTTGTTAAACAAATTATTTGTTACATGTCCATAAAATATAGTCAAAACATATGAGACGCAACTGTTTGCATACATTTCGGCTATATATGCAATAAGAACAATTTTTCATGAAAATTAAAATAAGAAGCTTACTATTAATATTCAATATGAATTTCAACATGTTTATTCTAGTTAAATATATATTTGTTAAACAAATTATTTGTTCCATGTTCATAAAATAATGAAAACATAAGACAAGCAACTGTTTGCGTTACATTTCGGCTATACATGCAATAAAAACAATTTTTCATGAAAATTAAAATAAAAAGCTTAATATTAGTATTCAATATGGATTTTAGCATGTTTATTCTAGTTAAATATATATTTGTTAAACAAATTATTTGTTATATGTTCATAAAATAGTGAAAACATATGAGACGCAACTGTTTGCGTACATTTCGACTATATGTGCAATAAAAACAATTTTTCATGAAAATTAAAATAAGAAGCTTAATATTAATATTCAATATGGATTTCAACATGTTTATTCTAGTTAAATATATATTTGTTAAACAAATTATTTGTTCCATGTTCATAAAATAATGAAAACATAAGAGAAGCAACTGTTTGCGTTACATTTCGGCTATACATGCAATATATTCAATTTTTCATGAAAATTAAAATAAGAAACTTAATATTAATATTCAATACGGATTTTAGCATGTTTATTCTAGTTAAATATATATTTGTTAAACAAATTATTTGTTACATGTCCATAAAATATAGTCAAAACATATGAGACGCAACTGTTTGCATACATTTCGGCTATATATGCAATAAGAACAATTTTTCATGAAAATTAAAATAAGAAGCTTACTATTAATATTCAATATGAATTTCAACATGTTTATTCTAGTTAAATATATATTTGTTAAACAAATTATTTGTTCCATGTTCATAAAATAATGAAAACATAAGACAAGCAACTGTTTGCGTTACATTTCGGCTATACATGCAATAAAAACAATTTTTCATGAAAATTAAAGTAAAAAGCTTAATATTAGTATTCAATATGGATTTTAGCATGTTTATTCTAGTTAAATATATATTTGTTAAACAAATTATTTGTTATATGTTCATAAAATAGTGAAAACATATGAGACGCAACTGTTTGCGTACATTTCGACTATATGTGCAATAAAAACAATTTTTCATGAAAATTAAAATAAGAAGCTTAATATTAATATTCAATATGGATTTCAACATGTTTATTCTAGTTAAATATATATTTGTTAAACAAATTATTTGTTACATGTCCATAAATTATAGTGAAAACATATGAGACGCAACTGTTTGCGTACATTTCGGCTATATATGCAATAAAAACAATTTTTCATGAAAATTAAAATAAGAAGCTTAATATTAATATTCAATATGGATTTCAACATGTTTATTCTAGTTAAATATATATTTGTTAAACAAATTATTTGTTCCATGTTCATAAAATAATGAAAACATAAGAGAAGCAACTGTTTGCGTTACATTTCGGCTATACATGCAATATATTCAATTTTTCATGAAAATTAAAATAAGAAACTTAATATTAATATTCAATACGGATTTTAGCATGTTTATTCTAGTTAAATATATATTTGTTAAACAAATTATTTGTTACATGTCCATAAAATATAGTCAAAACATATGAGACGCAACTGTTTGCATACATTTCGGCTATATATGCAATAAGAACAATTTTTCATGAAAATTAAAATAAGAAGCTTACTATTAATATTCAATATGAATTTCAACATGTTTATTCTAGTTAAATATATATTTGTTAAACAAATTATTTGTTCCATGTTCATAAAATAATGAAAACATAAGACAAGCAACTGTTTGCGTTACATTTCGGCTATACATGCAATAAAAACAATTTTTCATGAAAATTAAAGTAAAAAGCTTAATATTAGTATTCAATATGGATTTTAGCATGTTTATTCTAGTTAAATATATATTTGTTAAACAAATTATTTGTTACATGTCCATAAAATAGTGAAAACATATGAGAAGCAACTGTTTGCGTACATTTCGGCTATATATGCAATAAAAACAAGTTTTCATGAAAATTAAAATAAGAAGCTTAATATTAATATTCAGTATTGATTTTAGCATGTTTATTCTAGTTAAATATATATTTGTTAAACAAATTATTTTTTCCATGTCCATAAAGCAGTGAAAACATATGAGAAGCAACTGTTTGCGTTACATTTCGGCTATATATGCAATAAATACAATTTTTCATGAAAATTATATTAAGAAGCTTGTCGAATCTTATTTGTCAACGCAGGATGCGGCAACGGCGCATTCCAGGCGGCGAGAAATGACGCCTTGAAGTGGCTGTGTGGAGTTGTGCGGTAGGGGTGTGGAGTTGTGCGTTAGGGGGGTGGAGGGCGGGGTAAGTCCCTGCGAGTGACCAGACCAGTAGGGTTACGCAATCGAAAGATAGTATCGATATTTTTACAAATATTTAGTATCGGAAAGAAGTATCGATAAGTATTCAAATGTCGATTTGAAAATACCGATACTAGTAAATATCGATACAAAAGGATCAAAATTATATTAATCAGTAACATGTAAATAAAAAATAAATTATGACATATTAAAAAAAGATATTTACTTTGTTAAATTTTTTCGAAATAATCATATTATATTAAAAAATATAATGCATAATTATATATAAAAGTACAACAAGAGTGTGAGTTCCCGCGAGTCGCACGTACAATAAAGTGTACCTATCTAATGTTAACCATTGTTATTATATATGTATAATTGTATTTATACTTCATAAACGTAATGTTCAATAAAAAACTGAATATAGTGGCCTACAATGCAGATCTTTTCCTACATATCACTAAATTACTATTTAACACAAATATTACATTAATAAAAACCTAATTCTAATTTGGCAGTTATTGGAAAATGTGGAATATTTATTTATATTAAAATATATTTTGTTGTTATTTAAGCAAAAGATAAAATAGGTGTGCAGATCTACACAAATCCATACGCGAATGACTTTATTTACGGTTTTTAACGCAAATATTACATTTTGTTTAAAATAAAACCCTAATTTCAATTTCTACGTATTTTGTTAAAATATATGTAAATATTTAAGCAAATTCTGTGGCCAAGTTCATGAATATAACATATATAAAAAGAAATCACTTACGCAGAACGAATATAATACGAATGTGAGAATAACTCAATTGTTTCTAATTATAATAAGTGGGTGGTTATTGTTAATATTTAAAACCGATTTCTACCAATTTTTTTAAACTAGATGTAAATTTTTAAACAAATTCTGTGGCCAAGTCCATAAATATAACATATATAAAGAAATCACTTACGCAGAACGAATATAATACGAATGTGAGAATAACTCAATTGTTTCTAATTATTATAGGTGGGTGGTTATTGTTAATATTACTTACAATAGCCGCACAATTTTGATAACACTCATTCCTCTCCCCAAGTCCCACAAATAAAGTAATTCAATTTATGTCATTTCTTTGTAAAATGACAAGTAATGACTTCCCTTTCATTACCTGTCATTGTTTTCTTCTCTCTAAGGAGGGAGATATGTTACAGTTACATCTAGCAACCATGTGTCGATCACACAGTTCGATCAAGACACCTATGAAAATGTTTTAATGTTGTTAGATACGAAATAAATAAAAGTGTTTTCCCGTTTTCGCTCTGATCCAAATTCATTTGTGTTTATTATTTTGCTTTACATGTTATACTAGTTTAACGTTCTTAGTTATATTTTTACACATGTAGAGTAGTTTATAATACAACGTATATCTCCTACTCTACATATTTAAAACCGATTTCTACCAATTTTTTTAAACTAGATGTAAATTTTTAAACAAATTCTGTGGCCAAGTCCATAAATATAACACATATAAAGAAATCACTTACGCAGAACGAATATAATACGAATGTGAGAATAACTCAATTGTTTCTAGTTATAATAGGTGGATGGTTATTGTTAATATTTAAAACCGATTTCTACCAATTTTGTTAAACTAGATGTAAATTTTTAAACAAATTCTGTGGCCAAGTCCATAAATATAACATATATAAAGAAATCACTTACGCAGAACGAATATAATACGAATGTGAGAATAACTCAATTGTTTCTAATTATTATAGGTGGGTGGTTATTGTTAATATTTAAAACCGATTTCTACCAATTTTGTTAAACTAGATGTAAATTTTTAAACAAATTCTGTGGCCAAGTCCATAAATATAACATATATAAAGAAATCACTTACGCAGAACGAATATAATACGAATGTGAGAATAACTCAATTGTTTCTAGTTATAATAGGTGGGTGGTTATTGTTAATATTTAAAACCGATTTCTACCAATTTTGTTAAACTAGATGTAAATTTTTAAACAAATTCTGTGGCCAAGTCCATAAATATAACATATATAAAGAAATCACTTACGCAGAACGAATATAATACGAATGTGAGAATAACTCAATTGTTTCTAATTATTATAGGTGGGTGGTTATTGTTAATATTTAAAACCGATTTCTACCAATTTTGTTAAACTAGATGTAAATTTTTAAACAAATTCTGTGGCCAAGTCCATAAATATAACATATATAAAGAAATCACTTACGCAGAACGAATATAATACGAATGTGAGAATAACTCAATTGTTTCTAGTTATAATAGGTGGGTGGTTATTGTTAATATTTAAAACCGATTTCTACCAATTTTGTTAAACTAGATGTAAATTTTTAAACAAATTCTGTGGCCAAGTCCATAAATATAACATATATAAAGAAATCACTTACGCAGAACGAATATAATACGAATGTGAGAATAACTCAATTGTTTCTAATTATTATAGGTGGGTGGTTATTGTTAATATTTAAAACCGATTTCTACCAATTTTGTTAAACTAGATGTACATTTTTAAACAAATTCTGTGGCCAAGTCCATAAATATAGCATATATAAAGAAATCACTAACGCAGAACGAATATAATACGAATGTGAGAATAACTCAATTGTTTCTAGTTATAATAGGTGGATGGTTATTGTTAATATTTAAAACCGATTTCTACCAATTTTGTTAAACTAGATGTAAATTTTTAAACAAATTCTGTGGCCAAGTCCATAAATATAACATATATAAAGAAATCACTTACGCAGAACGAATATAATACGAATGTGAGAATAACTCAATTGTTTCTAATTATTATAGGTGGGTGGTTATTGTTAATATTTAAAACCGATTTCTACCAATTTTGTTAAACTAGATGTAAATTTTTAAACAAATTCTGTGGCCAAGTCCATAAATATAACATATATAAAGAAATCACTTACGGAGAACGAATATAATACGAATGTGAGAATAACTCAATTGTTTCTAGTTATAATAGGTGGGTGGTTATTGTTAATATTTAAAACCGATTTCTACCAATTTTGTTAAACTAGATGTAAATTTTTAAACAAATTCTGTGGCCAAGTCCATAAATATAACATATATAAAGAAATCACTTACGCAGAATGAATATAATACGAATGTGAGAATAACTCAATTGTTTCTAATTATTATAGGTGGGTGGTTATTGTTAATATTTAAAACCGATTTCTACCAATTTTGTTAAACTAGATGTAAATTTTTAAACAAATTCTGTGGCCAAGTCCACAAATATAACATATATAAGGAAATCACTTACGCAGAACGAATATAATACGAATGTGAGAATAACTCAATTGTTTCTAATTATTATAGGTGGGTGGTTATTGTTAATATTTAAAACCGATTTCTACCAATTTTGTTAAACTAGATGTAAATTTTTAAACAAATTCTGTGGCCAAGTCCATAAATGTAACATATATAAAGAAATCACTTACGCAGAACGAATATAATACGAATGTGAGAATAACTCAATTGTTTCTAGTTATAATAGGTGGGTGGTCATTGTTAATATTTAAAACCGATATCTACCAATTTTGTTAAACTAGATGTAAATTTTTAAACAAATTCTGTGGCCAAGTCCATAAATATAACATATATAAAGAAATCACTTACGCAGAACGAATATAATACGAATGTGAGAATAACTCAATTGTTTCTAATTATTATAGGTCGGTGGTTATTGTTAATATTTAAAACCGATTTCTACCAATTTTGTTAAACTAGATGTAAATTTTTAAACAAATTCTGTGGCAAAGTCCATAAATATAACATATATAAAGAAATCACTTACGCAGAACGAATATAATACGAATGTGAGAATAACTCAATTGTTTCTAGTTATAATAGGTGGGTGGTTATTGTTAATATTTAAAACCGATTTCTACCAATTTTGTTAAACTAGATGTAAATTTTTAAACAAATTCTGTGGCCAAGTCCATAAATATAACATATATAAAGAAATCACTTACGCAGAACGAATATAATACGAATGTGAGAATAACTCAATTGTTTCTAATTATAATAAGTGGGTGGTTATTGTTAATATTTAAAACCGATTTCTACCAATTTTTTTAAACTAGATGTAAATTTTTAAACAAATTCTGTGGCCAAGTCCATAAATATAACATATATAAAGAAATCACTTACGCAGAACGAATATAATACGAATGTGAGAATAACTCAATTGTTTCTAATTATTATAGGTGGGTGGTTATTGTTAATATTTAAAACCGATTTCTACCAATTTTGTTAAACTAGATGTAAATTTTTAAACAAATTTTGTGGCCAAGTCCATAAATGTAACATATATAAAGAAATCACTTACGCAGAACGAATATAATACGAATGTGAGAATAACTCAATTGTTTCTAGTTATAATAGGTGGGTGGTCATTGTTAATATTTAAAACCGATTTCTACCAATTTTGTTAAACTAGATGTAAATTTTTAAACAAATTCTGTGGCCAAGTCCATAAATATAACATATATAAAGAAATCACTTACGCAGAACGAATATAATACGAATGTGAGAATAACTCAATTGTTTCTAGTTATAATAGGTGGGTGGTCATTGTTAATATTTAAAACCGATTTCTACCAATTTTGTTAAACTAGATGTAAATTTTTAAACAAATTCTGTGGCCAAGTCCATAAATGTAACATATATAAAGAAATCACTTACGCAGAACGAATATAATACGAATGTGAGAATAACTCAATTGTTTCTAGTTATAATAGGTGGGTGGTCATTGTTAATATTTAAAACCGATTTCTACCAATTTTGTTAAACTAGATGTAAATTTTTAAACAAATTCTGTGGCCAAGTCCATAAATGTAACATATATAAAGAAATCACTTACGCAGAACGAATATAATACGAATGTGAGAATAACTCAATTGTTTCTAGTTATAATAGGTGGGTGGTCATTGTTAATATTTAAAACCGATTTCTACCAATTTTGTTAAACTAGATGTAAATTTTTAAACAAATTCTGTGGCCAAGTCCATAAATATAACATATATAAAGAAATCACTTACGCAGAACGAATATAATACGAATGTGAGAATAACTCAATTGTTTCTAATTATTATAGGTGGGTGGTTATTGTTAATATTTAAAACCGATTTCTACCAATTTTGTTAAACTAGATGTAAATTTTTAAACAAATTCTGTGGCCAAGTCCATAAATATAACATATATAAAGAAATCACTTACGCAGAACGAATATAATACGAATGTGAGAATAACTCAATTGTTTCTAATTATAATAAGTGGGTGGTTATTGTTAATATATAAAACCGATTTCTACCAATTTTTTTAAACTAGATGTAAATTTTTAAACAAATTCTGTGGCCAAGTCCATAAATATAACATATATAAAGAAATCACTTACGCAGAACGAATATAATACGAATGTGAGAATAACTCAATTGTTTCTAATTATAATAAGTGGGTGGTTATTGTTAATATTTAAAACCGATTTCTACCAATTTTTTTAAACTAGATGTAAATATTTAAACAAATTCTGTGGCCAAGTCCATAAATATAACATATATAAAGAAATCACTTACGCAGAACGAATATAATACGAATGTGAGAATAACTCAATTGTTTCTAGTTATAATAGGTGGGTGGTTATTGTTAATATTTAAAACCGATTTCTACCAATTTTGTTAAACTAGATGTAAATTTTTAAACAAATTCTGTGGCCAAGTCCATAAATATAACATATATAAAGAAATCACTTACGCAGAACGAATATAATACGAATGTGAGAATAACTCAATTGTTTCTAATTATTATAGGTGGGTGGTTATTGTTAATATTTAAAACCGATTTCTACCAATTTTGTTAAACTAGATGTACATTTTTAAACAAATTCTGTGGCCAAGTCCATAAATATAACATATATAAAGAAATCACTTACGCAGAACGAATATAATACGAATGTGAGAATAACTCAATTGTTTCTAGTTATAATAGGTGGGTGGTCATTGTTAATATTTAAAACCGATTTCTACCAATTTTGTTAAACTAGATGTAAATTTTTAAACAAATTCTGTGGCCAAGTCCATAAATGTAACATATATAAAGAAATCACTTACGCAGAACGAATATAATACGAATGTGAGAATAACTCAATTGTTTCTAGTTATAATAGGTGGGTGGTCATTGTTAATATTTAAAACCGATTTCTACCAATTTTGTTAAACTAGATGTAAATTTTTAAACAAATTCTGTGGCCAAGTCCATAAATGTAACATATATAAAGAAATCACTTACGCAGAACGAATATAATACGAATGTGAGAATAACTCAATTGTTTCTAGTTATAATAGGTGGGTGGTCATTGTTAATATTTAAAACCGATTTCTACCAATTTTGTTAAACTAGATGTAAATTTTTAAACAAATTCTGTGGCCAAGTCCATAAATATAACATATATAAAGAAATCACTTACGCAGAACGAATATAATACGAATGTGAGAATAACTCAATTGTTTCTAATTATTATAGGTGGGTGGTTATTGTTAATATTTAAAACCGATTTCTACCAATTTTGTTAAACTAGATGTAAATTTTTAAACAAATTCTGTGGCCAAGTCCATAAATGTAACATATATAAAGAAATCACTTACGCAGAACGAATATAATACGAATGTGAGAATAACTCAATTGTTTCTAGTTATAATAGGTGGGTGGTTATTGTTAATATTTAAAACCGATTTCTACCAATTTTGTTAAACTAGATGTAAATTTTTAAACAAATTCTGTGGCCAAGTCCATAAATATAACATATATAAAGAAATCACTTACGCAGAACGAATATAATACGAATGTGAGAATAACTCAATTGTTTCTAATTATAATAAGTGGGTGGTTATTGTTAATATTTAAAACCGATTTCTACCAATTTTTTTAAACTAGATGTAAATATTTAAACAAATTCTGTGGCCAAGTCCATAAATATAACATATATAAAGAAATCACTTACGCAGAACGAATATAATACGAATGTGAGAATAACTCAATTGTTTCTAGTTATAATAGGTGGGTGGTTATTGTTAATATTTAAAACCGATTTCTACCAATTTTGTTAAACTAGATGTAAATTTTTAAACAAATTCTGTGGCCAAGTCCATAAATATAACATATATAAAGAAATCACTTACGCAGAACGAATATAATACGAATGTGAGAATAACTCAATTGTTTCTAATTATTATAGGTGGGTGGTTATTGTTAATATTTAAAACCGATTTCTACCAATTTTGTTAAACTAGATGTAAATTTTTAAACAAATTCTGTGGCCAAGTCCATAAATATAACATATATAAAGAAATCACTTACGCAGAACGAATATAATACGAATGTGAGAATAACTCAATTGTTTCTAATTATAATAAGTGGGTGGTTATTGTTAATATTTAAAACCGATTTCTACCAATTTTTTTAAACTAGATGTAAATATTTAAACAAATTCTGTGGCCAAGTCCATAAATATAACATATATAAAGAAATCACTTACGCAGAACGAATATAATACGAATGTGAGAATAACTCAATTGTTTCTAGTTATAATAGGTGGGTGGTTATTGTTAATATTTAAAACCGATTTCTACCAATTTTGTTAAACTAGATGTAAATTTTTAAACAAATTCTGTGGCCAAGTCCATAAATATAACATATATAAAGAAATCACTTACGCAGAACGAATATAATACGAATGTGAGAATAACTCAATTGTTTCTAATTATTATAGGTGGGTGGTTATTGTTAATATTTAAAACCGATTTCTACCAATTTTGTTAAACTAGATGTAAATTTTTAAACAAATTCTGTGGCCAAGTCCATAAATATAACATATATAAAGAAATCACTTACGCAGAACGAATATAATACGAATGTGAGAATAACTCAATTGTTTCTAATTATTATAGGTGGGTGGTTATTGTTAATATTTAAAACCGATCTCTACCAATTTTGTTAAACTAGATGTAAATTTTTAAACAAATTCTGTGGCCAAGTCCATAAATATAACATATATAAAGAAATCACTTACGCAGAACGAATATAATACGAATGTGAGAATAACTCAATTGTTTCTAGTTATAATAGGTGGGTGGTTATTGTTAATATTTAAAACCGATTTCTACCAATTTTGTTAAACTAGATGTAAATTTTTAAACAAATTCTGTGGCCAAGTCCATAAATATAACATATATAAAGAAATCACTTACGCAGAACGAATATAATACGAATGTGAGAATAACTCAATTGTTTCTAGTTATAATAGGTGGGTGGTTATTGTTAATATTTAAAACCGATTTCTACCAATTTTGTTAAACTAGATGTAAATTTTTAAACAAATTCTGTGGCCAAGTCCATAAATATAACATATATAAAGAAATCACTTACGCAGAACGAATATAATACGAATGTGAGAATAACTCAATTGTTTCTAATTATTATAGGTGGGTGGTTATTGTTAATATTTAAAACCGATTTCTACCAATTTTGTTAAACTAGATGTAAATTTTTAAACAAATTCTGTGGCCAAGTCCATAAATATAACATATATAAAGAAATCACTTACGCAGAACGAATATAATACGAATGTGAGAATAACTCAATTGTATCTAGTTATAATAGGTGGGTGGTTATTGTTAATATTTAAAACCGATTTCTACCAATTTTGTTAAACTAGATGTAAATTTTTAAACAAATTCTGTGGCCAAGTCCATAAATATAACATATATAAAGAAATCACTTACGCAGAACGAATATAATACGAATTTGAGAATAACTCAATTGTTTCTAATTATTATAGGTGGGTGGTTATTGTTAATATTTAAAACCGATTTCTACCAATTTTGTTAAACTAGATGTAAATTTTTAAACAAATTCTGTGGTCAAGTCCATAAATATAACATATATAAAGAAATCACTTACGCAGAACGAATATAATACGAATGTGAGAATAACTCAATTGTTTCTAATTATTATAGGTGGGTGGTTATTGTTAATATTTAAAACCAAATTCTACCAATTTTGGTAAACTAGATGTAAATTTTTAAACAAATTCTGTGGCCAAGTCCATAAATATAACATATATAAAAAAATCACTTACACAGAACGAATATAATACGAATGTGAGAATAACTTAATTGTTTCTAATTATTATAGGTGGGTGGTTATTGTTAATATTTAAAACCGAATCCTACCAATTTTGGTAAACTAGATGTGAATTTTTAAACAAATTCTGTGGCCAAGTCCATAAATATAACATATATAAAGAAATCACTTACGCAGAACGAATATAATAAGAATGTGAGAATAACTCAATTGTTTCTAATTATTATAGGTGGGTGGTTATTGTTAATATTTAAAACCGATTTCTACCAATTTTTTTAAACTAGATGTAAATTTTTAAACAAATTCTGTGGCTATGTCCATAAATATAACATATATAAAGAAATCACGCAGCACGAATATAATACGAATGTGAGAATAACTCAATTGTTTCTAATTATTATAGGTGGGTGGTTATTATTAATATTTAAAACCAATTTCTACGTATTTTGTTAAACTATCTGTAAATTTATAAACAAATTCTGTGGCGAAGTCCATAAATATAATATATGTAAAAAGAAATCCGTACGCGGTACGAATATAATACGAATGTGAGAATAACTCGATTGTATATAATTACTATAGCTGTGTGTATAATAATTTGTTAATATTTATTGTGCTATAACATTTTAAAATCGCGCTTTGGCTTTAACAATGTAAATTGGTATTTGTTAAACAAATTATTTGTTACATGTCCATAAAATATAAGAAGCGACTGTTTGCGTTACATTTCGGCTATATATGCAATAAATACAATTTTTCATGAAAATTATAATAAGCTTATTCGAATCTTATTTGGCAACGCGGGAAGCTGCAACGACGCATCAGGCGGCGTGACATGATGGCATGTGGTTTGATGTAGTGTTATGCGGGGCAAGGGGGGCGGGGTTAGTCCCAGCGAGTTACGATACCAGTAGCGCTCAAGAGTAGGAATACGCAATCGAAAGATAGTATCGATATTTTTGCTAATATTTAGTATCGGAAAGTAGTATCGATAAGTACCCAAATATCGATTTGAAAATACCGATATTAGTAAATATCGATACAAAAGGATCAAAGTTCCGCGAGTCGCACCTACAATAAAGTGTACCTCGTTAACCATTGTAATTATATATGTATAATTATATTTATATTTAATAAACGTAATGTTCAATACAAAACTGAATATAGTGGCCTACAATGCAGATCTTTTCCTACATTTCACTAAATTACTATTTAACACAAATATTACATTAATAAAAACCTAATTCTAATTTGGCAGTTATTGGGAAAGGTGGAATATTTATTTATATTAAAATATATTTTGTTGTTATTTAAACACAAGATTAAATGGGTGTGCAGTTAGAGATGGGCGCGGGCCGTGATTTTGTCGGATCACGAACGGTCACGACGTGACTCGCGTGATCGTGAATATAATTTAAATTTTGCGTCGTGATTGGACGTGAGCGTGAGTCACGAAAAAATGATCGTGCGTGATTGAAATTTAATCGGGCGCGAGTACAAGTTTTCTTATATTTTTTATTCAAAAAATTGTCAATTTCCATCTTTTGCTTTACATTCTTGTTATTATTATGTTCAAATATGTCATCAAGAGTATTCTTTTTGCATAAAAATAGTGTTATTGTTGTACCCAAAATTGTATACACAGTTGCTCCGATTTCACTAAAGATATACAAATCTTTAAGCCCGTTTGACACAATCATAATTTTGTTAACAAATTTGTTACCAAATTTATAATGATATTTGTGATGGAATAGAAGAACCTATTTGTCCATAAACATTCGTTTCGAATGAAACCAATCTGTTACCTAACTTATTACTAATTTGTTAACAAATTTGATAACAACTTATGACTGGGTTAAACAGGCTTAAATGTACATAGAAACAAATACGTGACACGAACGTGATCCGCCGGGCGTGAGTGCCAATATAAAATCGTGAGCGTGCGTGATCGTAAATCAAACATAAAAAGTCGTGCGTGATTGGTCGTGATTAGATTTTTAATTCCGTGAGCGTGCGTGATCGTGAACAAAAAGTTACTCACGCGCCCACCTCTAGTGCAGATCTACACAAATCCATACGCGGATAACTTTATTTACGGTTTTTAAAGCAAATATTACATTTTGTTTAAAATAAAACCCTAATTCCAATTTCTACGTATTTTGTTAAACTATATGTAAATATTTAAACAAATTCTGTGCCAAGTTCATAAATATAACATATATAAAAAGAAATCATTTACGCAGGATGAATATAATACGAATGAGAGAATAATTCAATTGTATATAATTATTATAGGTGGGTGGTTATTGTTAATATTTAAAACCGATTTCTACGTATTTTGTTAAACTAGATGTAAATTTTTAAATAAATTCTGTGACCAAGTCCATAAATATAACATATATAAAAAGAAATCACTTACGCGGTACGTATATAATACGAATGTGAGAATAACTCAATTGTATATAAGTATTATAGCTGTGTGTATAATAATTTGTTAATATTTATTGTGCAATAATATTTGAAAATCGCGCTTTGGCTTCAACAATGTAAATAGATATTTGTTAAACAAATTATTTGTTCCATGTCCATAAAATAGTGAAAAAATATGAGAAGCAACTGTTTGCGTGCATTTCGGCTATATATGCAATAAATTCAATTTTTCATGAAAATATAATAAGTTTGTCGAATCTTATTTGGCAACGCGGGAAGCGGCAACGGCGCATTTCAGGCGGCGTGACATGATAGCATGTGGTTTGGTGCAGTGCTATGCAGGAAAAGGGGGGCGGGGTTAGTCCCAGCGAGTGACCAGACCAGTTGCGCTCAAGAGTAGGAATACGCAATCGAAAGATAGTATCGATATTTTTACTAATATTTAGTATCGGAAAAAGTATCGATAAGTACTCAAATATCGATTTGAAAATACCGATATTAGTAAATATCGATACAAAAGGATCAAAGTTATATTAATCAATAACATGTAAATAAAAAATAAATGATGACATTAAAAAAACAAGTTATATTTACTTTGTACAAAATCTTAGAAATAATCACATATTAAAAAATATAATGTATAAAATTATATATAAGAGTACAACAAGAATCAGTCGAACCTGAGCAGTGTGAGTGCCCGCAAGTCGCACCGAAAATAAAGTGTACCTATCTAATGTTAACCATTGTAATTATATATGTATAATTATATTTATATTTAATAAACGTAATGTTCAATACAAAACTGAATATGGTGGCCTACAATGCAGATCTTTTCCTACATTTCACTAAATTACTATTTAACACAAATATTACATTAATAAAAACCTAATTCTAATTTGGCAGTTATTGAAATATGTGGAATATTTATTTATATTAAAATAAATTTTGTTGTTATTTAAACACAAGATTAAATGGGTGCGCAGATCTACAAAAATTCATACGCGGAAGACTTTATTTACGGTTTTTAACGCAAATACTACATTTTGTTTAAAATAAAACCCTAATTCCAATTTCTACGAATTTTGTTAAACTATATGTAAATATTTAAACAAATTCTGTGGCCAAGTTCATAAATATAACATATAAAAAGAGATCACTTACGCGGTACAAATAATACCAATGTGAGAATAACTCAATTGTTTATAATTATTATAGCTGGGTGGTTATTGTTAATATTTAAAACCGATTTCTACATGTGAATTTTTTAACAAATTCTGTGGCTAAGTCCATAAATATAACATATATAGAAACAAATCTCTTACTCTGTCGAATTTCATGTAGTTATGCTGTTTACCGCTAGGGGACTAAGGCTAAAAACTGTGATTAGGAAGCCTTTTATAAGTATAATTGCGTACAAACATATTTTGGCTATGTTACACAATTTAACACTACGAAATTATGCAGATAAATTAATAGCAGTAACTACTTTAAAAGATATGCTTAAAACATAAATACGTTTACATACAAATAATACGAATTTTTTCTTGGGAATAGGAAGCCATCTATATTGGCTTCGGGTACCATGTTTTCAATGCATGCATGGCTTCGATTGTTTATAATTATTATAGCTGTGTGGTTATTGTTAATATTTAAAACAAATTTTTACGTATTTTATTAAACTATTTGTAAAGTTTTAAACAAATTCTGTGGCTAAGTCCATAAATATAACATATATAGAAAGAAATCACTTACTCTGTCGAATTTCATGTAGTTATGCTGTTTCCCGCTAGGGGACTAAGGCTAAAAACTGTGATTAGGAAGCCTTTTATAAGTATAATTGCGTACAAACATATTTTGGCGATGTTACACAATTTAACGCTACGATATTATGCGGATAAATTAATAGCAGTAACTACTTTAAAAGATATGCTTAAAACATACGTTTACATACAAATAATACGAATTTTTTCTTGGGAATAGGAAGCCATCTATATATTGGCTTCGGATACCATGTTTTCAATGCATGCATGGCTTCGATTGTTTGTAATTATTATAGCTGTGTGGTTATTGTTAATATTCAAAACAAATTTTTACGTATTTTGTTAAACTATTTGTAAAGTTTTAAACAAATTCTGTGGCCAAGTCCATAAATATAACATGTATAAAAAGAAATCACTTACGCGGAACGAATATAATACGAATGTGAAAATAACTCAATTGTTTATAATTATTAAAGGTGGGTTGGTTATTGTTAATATTTAAAACCGATTTCTACGTATTTTGTTAAACTATGTGTAAATTTTTAAACAAATTCTATGGCTAAGTCCATAAATATAACATATATAAAAATAAATCACTTACTCTATCGAATTTCATGTAGTTATGCTGTTTACCGCTAGGGGACTAAGGCTAAAAACTGTGATTAGGAAGCCTTTTATAAGTATAATTGCGTACAAACATATTTTGGCGATGTTATACAATTTAACGCTACGATATTATGCGGATAAATTAATAGCAGTAACTACTTTAAAAGATGTGCTTAAAACATACGTTTACATACAAATAATACGAATTTTCTTGGGAATAGGAAGCCATCTATATATTGGCTTCGGATACCATGTTTTCAATGCATGCATGACTTCGATTGTTAATAATTATTAAAGCTGTGTGGTTATTGTTAATATTTAAAACAAATTTTTACGTATTTTGTTAAACTCTTTGTAAAGTTTTAAACAAATTCTGTGGCCAAGTCCATAAATATAACATATATAAAATGAAATCACTTACGCGGTACGAATACGAATGTGGGAATAACTCAATTGTTTATAATAATTATAGCTAGGTGGTTATTGTTAATGTTTAAAATCGATTCCTATACGTACTTTGCTAAACTATATGTAAATTTTTAAACAAATTCTGTTGCCAAGTCCATAAATATAACATATATAAAAAGAAATCACTTACGCGGTACGAATACGAATGTGAAAATAACTCAATTGTTTATAATTATTATAGCTGGGTGGTTATTGTGGCGGTGATTGCAAAATGTGGATTACGTATTAAATTAAAATATATTTTGTTGGTATTTAAACACAAAATTAAATGTGTATGCAGATCTGGAAAATTCCATGCGCTGATGACTTTATTTACGATTGTTATTAATATTTATTATTATTATTTATTATTCCAGTTTTACAATTTTCTAGATGAAGTAGAATAGTTACTTGATAAACACAAGTATTATTTACTGTTGAACACACATGCTAATATTACATTTTCATTCACATTCTTCAATTTCTTGGGAGTTACACCCGACCATAAAGTCTTTGTAAGCATATTCATATTGTCTGGTCGATTTTTGGGAAATAAATCCAAAAATTTCACTTTGCGGTGGTTCTAACACTTCAGGAGACAAATTGTCTTTGTCACTTTATGATATCATTTTAATTGCTCGAATATTTCACTTGCAATATGCGAATAATGATGCGAATTGCGAACGTTGCAGAAATTTTAAGATAAAAATTAAACCGTTTGTTTGGTATATATTGTCAACTAGTAGTCAACTCCTGGTTTAATAGCAATTATATAGTTGTCACGGAAATATATAACGTAATATTAATACATCTTAAACATCAAAATTCTTTCTTTATATTTTTATTAATTTTGGAATATAGTTTTCGAAAAACGTTGTGTGACTTGATTGCGAACTGCTTTTACATTCTCCAATGTAAAAGTAATATTTCGCAATCTAGAATAAAAAATAACAACTTGCAATAAATAAATAAACTTGTTAAACGCCATGTTGTTAGTATCATTTTTACCATTTTAAATTTTCTGGACCTGGCAATTCAAACTACAGTGCCTCAATTACCTACAGTGGCGACATACGATGTCAGCTGCCAAGTTTATGCTAAATTACCATAGACAGTATATGATATTTACACACCACATTTACTTGTTTAATGTTTTAAATGTTTAAATTAATTATATCTAAACATTTAAAATATTAAACAAGTAAATGTAGTGTGTAAATTTCATATACCGTCTATGTTAATTTAGTATACACATGCCGGTTGACATCGTATGTTGCCACTGTGGGTGGATAATTGATGCACTGTAATTCAAACTATTTTGTAGCGCCATTAGTTACTTTCTTTGTCGTATTACAATGATTCTAAATATAGCCCCTTAGCACCATCTGTCGAGTTTCATGTAGTTATGCGGTTTTCCACTAGGGGACTAAGGCTAAAAACTGTGATTAGGAAGCCTTTTAGAAATATAATTGCGTACAAACATATTTTGGCGATGTTACACAATTAAACACTACGAAATGATGCGGATATATTAATAGCAGTAACTACTTTAAAAGATATGCTTAAAACATACGTTTACACACAAATAACACGATTTTTCTCTTGGGAATAGGAAGCCCTGAAGCCATCTATATATTGGCTTCCAATACCATGTTTTCAATGCATGCATGGCTTCGCAACCATAGAATAATGAATATATATATATAGTTCTTGGTTCTATACTTTTTTTACTTGGCATTCAGCTGGGAGGACGTGTTGCGTGTCCACAGTGATTTTTGTAATAGTCTGTGTTTGGTGTGTGGCGATTTTACGATGGATCCACCAACAGAACAGCGAGTGTTTATCAAATTCTGTGCGAATCTCGGGAAAAGTGCTACGGAGACCCTTTCAATGATTCAACAAGTGTTTGGGGGACAAAGCATGAGCCGTACGCGTGTGTTTTAGTGCCATGCTCGGTTCAGGGCCGGCCGTACAGACGTCGCAGATGATGCTCACACTGGAAGGACCGTTAGCCGCACAATGCCAGACATTGTTGCCAAACTTCATCAATTGGTTCGTGAGGATCGACGTCGAACCATTCAGACCTTGCGGATGAAGTGGGTATTGGTTATGGGACATGTCAATGAATGTTGACTGATTAATTGGGCGTCAAGGGAACTGGCTGCTGCATCACGACAACGCGCCCTGTCACACGTCCTTGCTTACCAGGACCTTTTTGGCAAAAAACAACATGGCGGTTGTATCCCACCCACCGTACTCGCTAGATTTGACACCTTGCGACTTTGCGCTATTCCCAAAACTGAAACTCAATTTGAAAGGCCGTCAATTCGACACTCTAGAGAGGATTCAAGAAGCATCGCTAGCGGTGATAAACACCCTCAAAGAATAGGACTTCCAGAAAATGTTTGACCAGTGGCAGAAGCGCTGGGACCAGTGTGTACGTGCGGATGGGAACTACTTCGAGGGTGATGGTGACCATTAGTCCAAAGGTAAGGTTTTCAACAGATGGCAGCACCAGTCCTGAAAGTTTTGGATAGCACCTCGTATATGCTTACTATTTGAAATGATTAGTTGTCTGAACTAATTATTCTGCTTGAGACATTTTGTAGAACTAACTTAAATGTAATCTTAAAGATGTTTATATAGGAAGATTTGTATATTTTTTGAAACATGTACGCTTACATGAAATTTAAATGTTAAGGGAATCACGTATTTGTTTATACTATACATTTTGTAATATTAGTTAAACCAATATTTTATAATAATTATTTATGGTAATAAATACATACTAAAGGTTACAATAAATTTAAAAAATTAAATTCTATCTTATAAATAATACATTATATACATAAAGATAATTTGAGCGTTTATTATATAATGACCCCAAGCTAAGGTGGCAGTAGAATTTTTCACTAAAAATCTTTTGTCATCGTGACAGGGCAGTGCTAGTTTCTTCTGAACTTGTGTATAAACTAAATGATATATTTATTACTTGCTCTGGAGAATCGATTTGCACATTGTGAAATACCTCCCCGGATTCCTTTTTTAATAAAATATAACATGTTAAAATTTGTTAATAATTCCAATTCTACTTTTGTTGTTTTTAATAGTGCATCCCAGTTTAGACTAGGCGCTGTAAAATATTGACATGGATCCAAATTAAATATATATATATATATATATATATATATATATATATATATATATATATATATATATATATATATATATATATATATATATATATATATTAATGCAAACATTTCAAAAATTTTCAAAAAACATCTGTCAAAAGTAATACATCTCAGTGTTTGACTGTTAAGCACATTCCAAACTTCTAACGCATATGTGTAGTCTGAATCACTTATGGAAGAATTGTTTAGAACATCATTAAAATATATTTTATCTGGTAGGTTCGTTACGGAGAGTTTTTCAAATAAGTCTACATGCATATAAGAAAATATTCCTTTTCTCGTTACGAGTTTAAACTGTTCTGATTTTGGAAAATATTTAGTAGCATTTGTAAGTTGTTTTGTGGTAAAATTTCGTACTAAACTGCTAAGTGATTTAGTCATAAATCTATATGAATCTAAAAATTTCAAATTCATATAAGTATTTTTTTATTCATTTTGTCAACTAAGAGAAATTTACTAAAATGAAATATATATTTCTTTAGTTTTTGGTATAATACAAATTTTTTCATTGTCAAATGCAAGAGATCGAATAAATAGGTGACAATCATAATTTGTAAGATTATGTAGGAAAATTGGATTGAAATTAACAATTTTAAAATTTAAATTACTTGAAGAATGAGCAGCACCACACAATTTACCTGTAAGATGACAATGGTCTCTGATCTTATGAATAAAGAATTCTATTTTTTGTTCGATATCCGTTAATGGTATCATTGGTATTACTGGTTTTAACTGATAGTTATAAATTTCTTTAACAAAGTCTGAATTACTTTTTACAAATTTGTCTGATGCATCTTTGCCGGTATATATTCTAAATTTATCTAGTTCGCTATTGTATGAGCACGTGATAAAATATGCAAAGCTGTAGGGTTCGTACACATGTGTGCTATTCGTAAACGCATAATTTGGGGAGGGTATACATAAAAAATAAGGAATTTGTAAATATTCCAAATCAGCATATATAAAAAAGTACTTTTAAATTTTTGATCGAAATGAGTAAAGAAAGTAGCTATGTGATTACAGTCATGAGTTTGATGAGTTAAAAGATTATTTTCAGTGGTAAAATAACCTAAACATCCATCACATATCCACTTTCTATCTAGTATTTATTTGATGACTAACTAAGCGAGACAAATTTCTAATCCAAACATAATGATATTTAGATTCATTTTCAATATATAATATATTTATATGGTTTTGTTTTCTATTTTTTGTATGGTGTAAGGGACCTACAATAATATGAGTTTGTTTTTTATAATCATACTCCAAACCAAATACGTTAATGGATATATTATTTAATTTTTCAAAGATACCAATATCTTCAATTGGTATTGGGAAATTTAAACCATTAAAATTTAGTTCATTTTCAAATATAAGTTGTTACCCTCTGTGCATTTCTTTCCGCCGTATGTAATGCAGAAAGAATAGCATATATGAAGAATTTTTCATCAAGGTTTTGTACATTCACACAAGCTTTCTTATATTCTATTTCATTTGGTAGTGGAATATATGAGGATGCAGATATTGGTTCATATTTGTCTATACTAACCTCCAAATAATTTATTGCACCAAAGCCCACCCGGAATCTTTTTCCTAAACACACAAAAAAATTATGGTAAATATGAAAATTAACTAAATAAAAAATATTATCTGAAATTCTTCTGACTGTATGCTGACGCGTGATACAGTCATCATAAATAGATTATACATTAGTGGATTGTGCAATATCTTGGAATGTCGTGTTGAAAGATTTGATTTCTTTATCTCCTTTTGTCGGCAAAATATGCAACCTAAATAATTCAACATTTACCTGTATCTGATTATGTATGTTAACGTATGTTAATTAGTTTTTGAATTAAGTTACATACTTTATTTTTAATGTACATATTTTTAAAAAGTGACAATATCTGAATTTACATTGTCATTATTAATTTTATAAGAAATTATTCTTTTTTTGAAAGCAGTTTTTATAATTGAAACATTTTCTTCATCAAGACAAGAATTTAACTTGTGCTTATTTGTTTTTAGGTGAGAGTTGTATAAAGATTTTTTATTTGAATATTGCACGATTCACAGAATGTATATTCGTCTATATTTAATTTTAGTTTTTTGATGTATTGCCACTACTAGATGAATTGTTTTTACAACTATCACTAACCATATAATAAAATTTAGAAACACACATTGTGTTTAACAATTTTTGTTCTTCCCCTTGTACACTATAATTAAAAATAGTTAATAATTAATTATACAAATATTTTTATAACTTACCTAACAAATTTAAATTTTGCGAAACGATCTGTTGTCGTTGTTACGTTAACGACACAAACACCAACCATATGATTTAATTCTGCCTCACCTACAGCACTAAATCTTTGTGGTAAAAAGATATGAAATTCTTGTAATTTCAATAAAACTCTTAACCCATACTTTGTATTAATTCTTTTCGATTTTTTAATATATTTCTTTCCGATCTCTAAATCAGAGATCTTCTTGTAATCAAAGCTTGATGCCAAAGCGTTCAATGCTGTTAAAGACAACTAACTTAAATATAATCTTACAGATCTAAATATCAAGGCTTTTACATATTTGTTTATTCGCGCACATATTGGTTTTAAAATGTTTATATTTATAATAAATTTTAGAATATATATATATATATATATATATATATATATATATATATATATATATATATATATAATATTTGTTTATACTTTACATCCGTGTGAATTGCACATGTTGACTGAGTAACTGCATAAATGTAAATAATTTATTACTTGTTTGTGTAATATGATGAATATAGCATAAACTTTAAAATGTTTATATTAATAATAATAATAATAATAATAATAATTATAATAATAATCTTTATTACCATGTAAGTAAAAGGCGAGGTTCAGCCCAAGGCTGTTCTTCCACCTAACCCGGTACAGTACAAAAATATATGACAATAATATATATAAAAATCATCAAACGCGAGACAATTTGACAAAAAAATATTAAAAAATATTACTACATTACATTAGTTAATATAAATTTTTCACTCTGAGTTTGAAAGCGGTTAACGATAGAGACTTCAGGGATTCAGGAATATTGTTATACAAAGAAGGCGCGAGATAGGAAAATGAAGCTCTAGATTTTGACTTTCGAAAGAAAGGAACAATATACAAATTCTTAATACGGAGAGTGTAATTGTATTCTCTGGGTATTAACTTGTCAAAGAGATAATTAGGAGTTCTAGTTAACCTTACATTGTGTATTAAACAAAGATAATTAATTTTCAGTCGTTCATCAACAGATTTCATATTTGCTGCAGTCCGGTGTTGTGATATATGATCGTATTTGCGAATACCATAAGCAAAACGTAAACAAGAATTCTGAATAAGAGTTATTCTATTTTTATCTGTTAAAGTTTGATTAGGTATTTAAGTACAAGCGCAGTAATCAAACGTTGATAGAACTAAAGAATTTATTAATTTTAATTTGATCTCAGTATTAAGATCTTGGCGAAATTGATTTAAATGCCGCAGAATCAATCTAGCAGACATTAGCTTCTTGTTAAGATGTTCTCTAAACTTCAGGTCTTCATCAACATCCAGCCCTAGAACTGTTGTAACGTATTTACGTTCGAGTACAGTGTTATCCAGTATAATATCAGGTAATGCACTGCCTGTATGTCCAAAAACCTGAACCGAAGATTTAGTAGTATTAATTTTTAAACCATTGTTCTTAATCCAAGAAACTAATTGTTGTAACTCAATATTAATAATAGCAAATTGTTCATCTATGTCAGCAGGATTGATTGATGCAAGAATCTGCGTATCATCAGCATATGAGTGCAGCGAACAGAAATTCATTAAAAGTAGCATGTCTGCAATAAAAATGAGGAAGAAAAGGGGAATAATAAATTCTAATCTATATAACAACAAAACACAAGTTAGAAAATGCTAGTAAGAAATGGGACAGTATAAAAAGGTTCCTGGACCATTATTAACAAGAAACGAACATTCAATGTACAATAATCTATTTATATACGTTGCTATGTTTATTAGTATGTTCTTGCGTCACTGCATGTTGCGAATAGTATAAATAGCTGTATTTTAACCTTAAGATATGATAATGTGTCTAATGGATCCAAGCACTTCACCAGTTCAAACCAACTATCAAGAAGCAGAATCTGCTGTTCCATATTTAAACGTGTGCAACAATAATAATATTGGTGGTGAGAATTTGTGTTCGTCGAAAATATGTACAATTTATATGCACTGTTGGTTAGCCTAAATAACGAAATATTTCCCAAAGATATTGGTTCAATATTATTGTGTACAGATTGTTACACATTAAATTTAATTGAAAAAGACTATAATACTAAAGAAGAATATAATCATTTTTATATAAAAGAAAAACACAACTAACACTTTGCCTACAAATGGAACATCTACGACAGTTATTGTGCGTAATAACCTATCTGCACACTCTAATGCATATCTGGAGGTCATTGCAGCTTCATCCCAAATTATGATTGGTGTTGCAAGAAGCTCTTTAGCACGAATATCTTCGTATGTTTACCCTTGGAGTAACTCAGAGGCATCCATCGGTGGAATGCATTCGTTCGTATTCGCAATGTATCGTTCGTTCTTGTATTGAGTAAAATTGTCAGTATTGTATGTAATGTTGAGAATCGTGTATGTACGCAAATATTAATACAACAATATTTATTATAAAAACATAACGCATTCAATTACAACTTGACGCGTTATTCAACAAATACAACTAAATTAGCACTAACTTTCTGTTACTAAAATCAGAATCTCTTCAACTCACAGCACATGACTTTTAACACTGTTGACACCACTAAGTCGAGTGACGAATTCAGCTTACTCTGCATTATTACATGATATGAAAATGAAATACAATATTGATATACTAAAATTATTTCCTAACACTTGTAGTAAAATGGCAGCAATTCCCGTAAATGCTACACTCACAGGTCTAATTCCCATGGCTTTAACTGTATGTAAAAGCGTATTATAAAAAAATGTCTTGCCTGTTTCTGCTGGTCCATCAATAAAATGTAGCGTAGGCTCTGCTGTATCATTTAATAATACTCTATCTAAGGCATCCAGTATTACATTAAATGTTTGTGTCTGCTCGTTGTTCAGAAGCTGCAGCATACGTGATCCTTCATCTGCGTGGTCATTAATGCTACTATCCGCGCCATGTGGTGACCTATAAATATATATATATATATATATATATATATATATATATATATATATATATATATATATATATATATATATATATATATATATATATATATATATATATGTATGTATATGTTATTGTTATGTAACTATAAATAAAAACATTTTTAACACTTACCATAACTGATCTGGCTGTTGTGGCATTAATCCAAAATCTTCATTTTTCCGGTTGGCTTTGCGGAATGCAGTATCTAAGTGAAGCAGTAATTGGTTGAGGGGATTAACAACATTCTGCTGCACAAAGTCAGCCATCATATCATTATGAAATGTTGTAAATAATGTAAGCGGATCTTGCACAGCACAACACAATAGGTGCAAAAATAGTTCTCGTAAAGCTGCTGGAAATTTATAAACAACAGATTCTTGCATACATTTTGTATATTCCTCATCATTTTCTACTAAATGTCTAGCAATGCATGCTGCACTAAATGTTGGATATTCATGCCCATGAACAGTTCGTAGTTGTTCAAATGATGTTGCACCACGCACAACTCCTAGTAATCGGCGTAAATAGAAAATTTCACCAGCTGTTGGTTTAATATCCGGTAATCGACTCAACGTACTGAAGTGTGACTTTCGTTTAGTCCATTTCCGTTGCTGTCGTTGCCATGTAAAGTGTTCAGGTATTTGCACAAATGTGTATCTTCTAGCTTCTGGAGACAAGGGCGTAGCCTAGACTTTGTTCAGGGGAGCGGGTAGGCAAGGAAAAATTGATAACATACATACTACAAAAACGTTTATTAATGGAAAAATATTTATTTTATTATTTTATCCCCATTTTCTTGTACCAATTTTCTATGCACACTAAGCATACACAGACCGTTAAAACGGTTCTCTACCATCATTGACCTCAGCTATGTTTTAACACGACGCAGTATAGAGAAGGACCTCTCTATGTTACTTGCTGTACAAGGCTGTGCCAAGGAACTAGGATTGCGTTTTTTTGCGGGAAAGAATATTTCCGCCTCCCTTAACACTTCCGTATGGTCTAGTTCTCTTAAGGGGTTTTCTTGTCATACCCTTGTCCTGTAGTTTATACCATAGTTCAGCTTCATTATCGAAAAATAATAAATGGTAGTATTTGCAGAAACTTTTTGATTTCTCTTTAAAATCAATCAATGACATATTTATCATTAAACTGGGATGTAGCGACATCAAAGTGAAAGCAGACAAATTTTCAATAGCAAAACGCTGCTCCAGTGCGGATATCAGGGAATCTAAATAAGGGATGAAAATCGATCGCTTCCAAAAATCGCATAGAGACTCAGCAGGGTGATTGGACCGATGTTGTTGGCGGGATACAATGCGCGGGATTTGTAAAACAGTTGCAATTACAGCTGCATTTCTGGTAGAAGTGTTTGAAATAGTTTGGCTCTCCTTGTCCTCGTTGCTGCGATGAACTTTTATAACGGACATTATTCTTTTAATATGATTCATGCATGTATACATGTCGATCGTCTTTGATTATGACGCATTGGCAACAGATTCCAATATGCCTGAGTATTTGGCTATCAATCCAATGCATATAATGAATTATGTAAGCACCATTCTTTGCAGCCGCATTCCCTTCTCTAGAAATATTTGAAAGTCCATTGACAATTTCTTCAAAATATTAATTAATAATAGCAATACTCTTATATTTTTGACCAGCGCGTCTCACATAAAGCTTTATGCGAAGAAAAGATTCTCGAAAAAATTTGTGATGACCTTTATGGTGGTAATCGTATTTTGGAAATTCTGCTAGAAGGGGGTAGGGATAGCTGCCCCCCCCCCTACCTGGCTACTTAATCGTACGTCTCCTTAATGCAGACGTACGATTAAGTTCAAACCAAGCTAAAAGGTGGGTCTCTTTCTCTTCAGCAACTGCTGCTGCCTCATCATCTTCATCAAATACAATTGACTGGCCACCCGGTAGATGTATAAATAATGAAAATATATAACGTAAATAAAAATGATATTTTTACATACTTGAAATACAGATAAATTGTTATGTCAATGGAAATGCTACGATGCATCAGTAAGCTTCATGTGACGATATATATCGCATAGTTTGATAATTATGAACTTCGTCTCTAAATACAACACCGTTAACATATCGTAAACCTTCATTAAAAGCCAAAAGAATGCCATCAAGTCCTTTATTTACGTATTTGTATAAATAATTCGTTGCTTTCATACTCGTACACACTTCTACGTTCACAAGTGACTCGAGTATTAACTATAATACAGGTGAATATGGAATAACATCTCTATTGTCATAAACATCATTGTTCATTCGAATATGTCTTCCGTTATCACGCCTAAGATAAATAGCGTGCAAATAAAAATACATATTTGTTTATATATTTGATATAGGGTATCACAATAACAAATCAAGTAACGTATTATCCTGAAACCGTTTTAGGTATTTAAAACGACATTGGCCTTGTAAGCAGGTTACACCAGGTCGATTTGCTCCACATTTACGATGAATCATACTATGAGTTACAACGTTATAAAAACGTGGTTCTTCATTCTCATCCGAAAGTTGAGCACGAATAAAAGCATCTACTTGTTCTGGTTCCCGAATTTTGTCATCTTTATGTAAAATAATTAATATGTGGGCATGCGGCAGACCGCGCTTTTGGAATTCCATAGAGTATATTAGCGACTTATCTCGTCCAAAATATTGTCGTTTTTCTATTAGATTAATTAAATAATCCAGCTTCATTTTAAAAACCTTCAAAATAAACAAATAATTTCAGTCCAATTACATTCTTATAAGAAAAAGTATAACTTACTTGACAAGCAATGTCAGGACTATGCATACCTTATGGTGCTTCTATACTATCTCGTATTTCACTCCAAGTCGGGTTACATGTAAAAGTAATGAAAAGATCGGGTTTACCATAACGTGCTACAATAGTCATAGCATCTAAATACTTCTGCTCCAAACATCGTGGTAAAACAACGAATGTAGAGGGCAAAACAATTGACCGCCCTACTCTTTCTCCAGTTACACGTCGCTGTATATACTCATGTAATGTATGATATTCATCTACTTTGATTTTTTTGTTTTCCCGTATCCAGTAAAGTTGCATACCTTCTATTCTTACCCACGTGTCTACCAGCCCCTGCAAAAACAATTTTCCACCATGGTGTAGCACATTAAAAGGTTGTCTTAACACCTAAACGATAACAAACATATTCTCTGCAAGTAACTTTCGTATATCTGTTTGTTTGATTTGGTCCAGTATGCTGCATATAATAATAATAATATATGCTTTATTGAGGTAATCTCAATGGCGAGGTTCAGCCAAGGCTGATCTTCCACCTAACCAGTACAAAAAATACATGTAAAATACAAAAGAAATACATATGAAATAGAAAAAACGTACATTACAAGTTATACTAGTAACCAAGTAAAAAAATAGTAAACATAGTAATAATACCAAAAATAATTAATAATAATAATAAGAATAAGAAGTCAGGCAATTTTGATAATGAGAGTGAGTACACAGATTAATATACCGAAAAATGTTTTTTTATATGACATTTGAAACAACTACATGATAGAGATTTTAAATTGTTTGGAATATTATTATACAGAGTAGGAGCTAAATATGAAAAAGATCCTTTATGTTTAATTTTGTTGAAGGATGGCACAACATATATATCATTTTCACGTAAATTGTACTTATGTCTTTTTAATTCAAGTTTTTCATATAAATATTGTGGACATCGGGTTATTATTGTTTTGTGTATGAGACGGAGAAAAAATATTCTTACTCTATCTTCAATAAAATTCAAATTAACCTTAGAACGGTACAGGGAGATATGGTCAAATTTACGTACACTAAATACAAATCTCAAGCAGCTATTTTGCAAAAGATTAATTTTGCATTTGTCACCTTTAGTTAGATTAGGTACGTAAACGCATGAACAATAATCTAGTAGGGGAAATATTAATGAATTGACAAGGCGAAATTTAACATCTGGAGAAAGTAATTGACGGTACTGATACAGTACTTTTAGTTTTAATTTAGCTGCAACTAATTTTTTAGTCAAGTGTTCGCGGAAAAGTAAATTTTCATCTATTAACATGCCCAAACTCTTGACCACAGTGCTACGTTGTAGTCTTGTACCATTTAGTTCAATGCATGGAGACTCATTTGAACCATAGACAAGTAAGGAGGATTTACCAGCATTAATTTGAAGCCCATTATTTTTTACCCAGGTGGAGAAGTTTTCAAGGTCAGCATTCACCAAAAATGAGTTTTCATTTATGTTATGTTTATTTACCGTTGCTAAAATTTGAGTGTCATCTGCATATGCATGTGCAGTGCAAAATTCCAACACACTAGGTAAATCGGCAACATAAATTAAGTAAAATAGAGGACCCAATATAGATCCTTGTGGAACTCCTAAGGGTAAAGGGTAAAGTTTAGAGTGAAGTGTATAAGTATTTGATGACATTGTAACCTGAAACGATCTATTTAGTAAGTAACTAGTGCGCCATTGCAAAGCGCTCCAACTGAAATTATAATATTTTAACTTCGCTAAAAGCAAATTATGATCTACCATGTCAAAAGCTTTAGAAAAATCTATTTGAATTAAAAGGGTCGCCTTTGAATTATTATAATTATGTAACATTTCATCAACGATATTCAGCAGACAAGTATTTGTACTATGACCTTTTCTAAAGCCAGATTGAGTTGATGGTAAAATATTTCTATCTTTGATGTAATTGTTAATTTGTTCACAACAGATTTTTTCTAGTATCTTTGACATGGTAGGTAAAATGCTAATAGGTCGTAAGTCGTCGAATGATTTCACGGTACCTTGCTTAGGAATCGGCTTTACAATGGCTGTTTTCCAAATATCAGGGACAATTCCTTCAATAATGCTGGTATTAATTATATGCGTAATATGATCAGTTATTTTAGGCAACATAATTTGTATCATTTTAGCAGAAATACCGTCCTTGCCAACTGCATTAGATGTAAGTGATTGAATGATACTTTCAATCTTTTCTCTATCCACACAACTAAAACAAAAATATTTAGTGCTACTACCGTCATGGTAATTACAATTGTAAAAGTCCAGTGTTTGTGGATTTATTGAAGTAGCGTTAATTTTTTCGGCATTATATTTTATATATTCATCCGGTTTTAAAAAGCAATCCGGTATAGGGACTTTAGTTTCATTCTTAACTCCAACACGTCTCAAATTATTCCATAATTCTTTTGAATTGTTAATTTTATTATTAATATTATATAAAAGATACGCTTGTTTTTCACGCCGAATTGCAGCTGTCGTTAAATTTCGCAAATCTTTATAATATTTATGTTTAGCTTCAGTTTTAAACTTTTTTTAATTTAACAACGCTTGATCCCTTTTTTTCTGCATTACCCTTATAATTGGAGTAATCCATGGGCTATATCTTTTATTAACATTAATTGTTCTTACTGGAGCATGTTTATCAAATAGAGAACTTATGTTTTCATTAAGATATAATAACTTATCATTTATGTTTTTTAAACTAAACACATAATTCCAGTCTACCTGATCACAATCCTCATAAAAACAGTTCAAATTAAAGTTTTTAAAATCCCTATATGTAATTGTTTTAGACGTGACACTACTTTTAGGAAAGTTTAAGGTGGAGTATACGCAATCATGGTCTGATATATTACTAGTATCCAGCACCCCTGAATCCACACACAACTTACTGTCAGATACAATAACTACATCTAGAAGGGTTTTTGAGATTGGTCTAGTGGGCTGATCAATTAATTGAAACATTCCATTTGTAGTTATTATATCTAATATATATTTAGATTTATAATTGGCAGAGAGCATGTCCACATTTATATCGCCAGCACAGACAACATAATCATATTGTGAATTGAATTCAGTGAGTAATGGATCCAGGATTTCAAGGTCTTTATAATAGTTTTCATGCGGATTATAAATAACTCCGAAACATATTGTGTGTTTATTAACAATGCATTTTATCCATAGATGCTCCAAATTATTTATGGTATTCATAAAAGTAGTGTCTAACACTGTAAAGGTGATGCCCTCACGAACATAGAATGCCACACCTCCACCTCGCTTATTAGTAGGCCTTTGTAAGCTTATAAATTCATAGCCGTGTATATTAAACAATTGCGAAGGACAGTTGTCACAAATCCATGTTTCCGTGAGGGCGATAATATCAAAATTGTGTTCCAGAATAAAATCAGTAACATTTAGGAAACATGAGTTAAGAGATCTAACATTTATTTGTCCAAATGTAAACATGTTGTCGAGTTCATTGACCGCCTTAATTTCGACAGGTGATTCTACCATTTTAAACAGAAAAAACTACAATTTTATGCGGAGACAGGCAAGAGACAAAATAATTAAAGTTTGGAAAGAGTATCAAGGTCTTTTATGAAGTGAGTTCTCGCTGATTCTGTCTTTCTCGCATAAATTTTACAATTTTTTGTCCAAATAAATTTATATCCTTTTGGCTTTAGGAGATCACGTGCTTTTTTAAATAGGAGGCTATTATCATGAGTCAAATGTTCATTGATATAAATTTTATTATTAGGGCCGTCAAAATTCAAGGTAGTAGTTGATAGTTCCTTATTTTTTCTCGTCGCTACCAAGAACTGATCTTTCACTCTACGAGAAACGAATTTTACCACAATGTTAGACGATCTGGAGTTATTTGATGTATTACGGGGAAGCCTATGAGCCGCATCAATGTCACCGCTTTTAATAGACACACCCACTTTCTGTCCGATGTCGCAAATTATATTGTCAATATTTTCGTCGGGTTTCTCAGGAACATTATTAATGATAATATTGTTAATTTTTGAGTACTGTTCTAAATTATCGAATTTTTTATTTAATGATTTTATCTCAGATTTTAAAACTTGGTTTTCATTTATTATGACATCCATAGCTTTGCATTTATCGTTGATTAATTTTAATTTTGATTCAAAATCACTTACTTTATCACAGCAGAATGAGATGGATTTCATTAAAGATTCAAATTTATTATTTATTATGTTTAAAATATCTTTCTTAAACGCTTTAAACAATGTCTGTAAGTCGGACGGTGCAGAGTCGTCGAGTATGTTAGAAACATCAGGGGACATCTTACTCGTAGTAGGTTTAGATCTTGACGGCCGGCAACAACTATTACATTGCCAAGATTCAGCCGCACTGGCATATAATTTATATTTTTCTTCAGTGATGCCCGCACAAGTAGAATGAAACGGGGTACAGCACCCAGAACATACAACACCGGGATACTTTAAGTTAACACCCCGCCTACAAGCACCGCACTGGCGAGTCATCACGGACGAATTTATTAAGTTTAATTAAGACAGCGACTGAAGATAAGTAAAAACGTGTTTTACTGAATTTTGAATTTTGTTGACAATTTACACCAGTTTTTTAGATCTAAGGTCACTATTCGTATTATAAAGAACGCACACTTCTGCACACCACTTCACTGGAATTTACTGTACAGGATGATATACTTTTAAAATATGAACGATAAGAAAAAACCAACATAAATAGTTATATTTACAGAACTGAGAACAGCACGTGTGACTCTACTCACAATACTTCAGTATATGAATACTACAGCCTAAAACTCCACATGGAAAGAGTAGTGGATATGACAATGGATCCATAAGCGGGCTCACATCTTTCACAGTATTTGGGTTACCACCTACGAGCAAATAGTAACAGGAGGGAACATATCATAATAAGTCACGCGACGGAAGAACTTGATGAAAGGGGGGGAACTGTCACACAAATATCAGATGTTGGTCATAGGCGTAGGTAGATTATTTTACGGATGTTAAAATTTATTTTTATTTGTTTATTACGTTACAATATACTATTTATCACAAAATAAAAAAAGTTAATACATGAACATACTTTTACAAATTATTGTCCTTTAAATTGAATAAGTTTTGTATAATGATTCCGAATTTTTTCCCTAAGCGTTACATTATTACACGCATATCTTATGCGAATGTTACTATTAGCAAACAACTATTGATTTAATTAATAATATAATATGGTGTTCTATTATGTTTATATTATGGAAAGCTATATTTTTAAAAACATGCTCGTAACATTTTCTCAGTACTGTCATACAAATATGGTCTCTGTTTGTTTTAATACCCTCGGTAATAAAACCTAGTCGTAATAATATTTCTGTTTCATGACAAACAGAAATGCAATCTTTTGAAGGATAAGATAGTCCGCCTTCATCTTTAAAATCTATAAAACTTCCTATAAATTCTCGTTTGTATCAAACAGGGCAGTAAGGCAGGTTTCACATTTAATACGAAGACTCAATTTTCTAGTTACAAAACCAGCAATATAAATAACAATTTGTTCAGAAAACTGAGACACATTATTAGGACTACACAAAAACGCATAATCTTCTTCGTTTGGTTCTACGACTTTATCTTCGTCCTCATTTAAATTATATATTATAATCATTAATAATTTGAATTGGATCGTTTTATTTTTTCCCACCGCAGTTTAAAATGTTAATTTGTTGTAAAAGAATACAATTACCTAAGCCGCCAGAACGCACTTCTGAATGTATCAGCAATTTGTTGTATGCAGTTCTAAAATACAGACAACTAGGATTGTTGTTATGCCCCCCAAGTGAGCGAATTGACCCAAAAAACAGTTCCAAATGGTCCTGACTGCATATATATATATATATATATATATATATATATATATATATATATATATATATATATATATATATATATACTATTTGCTCCTTTAATCTCTTGATTGTTTAAAATGAATACAAATGTGGAGGTAGTTTGACCCTCCTAAACCTTAATTATACATTGGGCTTCTTAGCATCGCCGATGCGAAGTTCGCTTCCCTAGCCACGAGGAGGCCGAGCTCCTACTAGCTAGCTTCAGTGCCATGTTTACAAAATTAACTTATAAATAATTCACTACTAAGTAATTTATAATATCTCTATACTATTTGCCATAACGTAGTGATATGCCATTCACTCGTATGTTGTCCTTTATATATTTACAGCGTATACATACCGTCACTAAAATGACGATGCTTTTGGCTACCTTGTCTATTGCCATACTGTGGTGATATAACTCTCCACTAGTATGTTGTCCTCTATTTATTTACACCATATACAAATGTGTCACTAAAATGACGGTGCCTTTGGCTACCTTGTCATATTGCCATACTGTAGTGGTATAACTCTCCACTAGTATGTTGTCCTTTATTTATTACACTATATACAAATGAGTTACTAAAATGACGAGTCCTTTAGCTACCGTGATGTAGAGCCAGGTTTGGTGAATACCTCTCGGGCTGATACATCGTCCAGCTGAATTAGTAATTCAGATGGGTCGATTGGCCAGTTGTCAATTATTAACCCCATAATTTGCGCCCTTTCATCGACGAAGTCAGGACACGTGTAGATCCTGTGGATTGGATCGTCCACCTAATTGCACGTAGGGCAATTTGGATCATTCCTCTTGCCAATCCTGAAGAGGTGGCAGGCAAATTCGCCATGTCCGGTGAGGATCTGTGATAGATCCGCCGAACACGGTTGGAAAGTGCGCTGTTCACCCACTTCAGGTAGGAATTTGTACGTGACAGATCCTTTCTCAGTCTCATCCCACGCGCTCTGCCATTCGTCAACTAGCGTACGCCTTATTGTGCTCAGTCACGTTTGGATAGATTAAAATCTTCTGTGCTAATCCCTTTGCCATAAAGAGTGACTGACTCGCCAGATCTTAGTTTGGCTTTGGTAACATTTTCCTCTATTACTAGATTCAAGGGTATGAGCACGCAAGCAGCCTCGTTTGAGACCGACATGTATGCAGCCGTTATCACTTTGCCGCAGAAGCCTGCGAGGCTTGTCAGTTTCCTCTTATTCCTGGTTTGGTTAGCCGTATGCCCCCATACGGTGCATCCGTATGTGACTATTGGCACCACTGCCCCCTGGTATATAGTAACCAGACCATCGGGTAGACTTTCCTATCCCAGTTTCATGTAGCGCCTCAAGGTTATAAATATAGTCCTGGCACGATCAACTACATAGTTGATGTGCTCAGTGAATAACAGCCTGTCATCGATAATAATACCTAGGTACTTGTATGTGCGTGTGCGTCTGACGTTACACCCCTTGAGTTGTTTGACCGTGGGGTCTCTGCTCAATTTACCTTTAAGAAGCTCTGGAGACCGTGGTACATTCGGGGTATCAGGAAGATCTTCAGTAGCTGGAATTTCTGGTCCGCCTTCAGGGGGCCCGCTCTAGGTTTCTCAACCAGGTCGTCAGGTTGATCAACGTAGGCTTGGAAGCGCCAAAAGCGCTGAAGTGGAGGCCCAGGCAACGGAAGACTGGAGCATCGGCGACGATTAGGATGACGGAACTGCAGATCTTGAAGAGTCTAGGGCAATAGATACAACATGGGTAAAAAAGTGATGTTAGTAGCAGTTGAGCGCTTTTCCATGAATCCATGTTGGTTGATAGAAATTTTATTTTTGACTCTTGAATTATCACGAAATAAATGATTTTTTCGAAAGCTTCACTGAAATTATAAAGCATAGCAATTGGCCTGTAATTATTTATGAAAGAGGCGTCGCCAGATTTTAAAATTGGTATGATCTTGGTTTGTTTCCAGATTTTCAGGAAAATATTTGTACGAAGACACAAATTGAAGATATGGAATAAAGCTCTAGAAAACGGAAAAGCGTAATCTTTTATGGTACTTGGTACCGAGTCAGGGCCACTGGAGAGGTTAGATATAAATTTTTGTAAATACGTTTCTATTTCTTCCCTCGTTATATGATTAAGTGAAATAGGATCTTCAGAAGAAAAATTCGTGGATGTAGATGTAGTTGCGGTTTTAGGTGTGTAGACAGATTTAAAGAATGTCGCAAACACATTTGAAATATCAACAGGTGAAGAGTAACTGGTATCATTTATGTACATGTGATCTGGAAGGCAGGACGAGTTAGATTTGGATTTGATGAAATTCCAAAATTTATTAGGGTCTTGTTGAATAGAGTTTTCGCACGCTGACTGGTACTGTAGGTAAGAACTTTTAATTAAAATTTTAACATCGGCACGTAAAGATTTAAATTTTTCTTTGTAAGTAGTATTAGAGTGATGTTTAATGCAGAGTTGTCTGAAACGTTCTTTTTCCTTTATTTTATATTTTATTTCAGGGGTGTACCATTTGGGATAGCGTGGAATAAACGATGATGATGAAGGGACACATTGGGTGAAAAATGAATAAAGAGTGTTGTAGAACTCATCACAAGCATCATTCGGATCATTGTATTTATCAAGAATATCCCAATTATAATTATCGATTAAATTGTAGAGGTTAATATAGTTGGCTTTCTTAAAATTGTAGGAAATATTAATAGACCTGTTACGATTTTTACTTAGTAAACGACAATTAAATGTGACATGCAAGGTTGTTGGTTCGCAGTTGCGTGGCACGAACGAAATCGCGTCCCATCCAGCCATGTGTTCATGACCCAAGATCGGCTGGCGCTGTCATCCATGGCGTCCTGCAGTCCGCGGCTTAGGACGCTAGAGCTGATCGCTTCTCGCCATCGGGCGTCGGGGTTGCCGGCTGGAGAAAGGCGGCAGACCCGTTGGTAGAAGTTCGCGGTCGGCGAAGCGATCCGGATCTCGGCGGTGAGGGAGTCTTCCTCCTGTAGGCGGTCAAGCCTCCCCTTGAGGATGTGGGGGACTCTGGAGACCGTGGTACATTCGGGGTATCAGGAAGATCTTCAGTAGCTGGAATTTCTGGCCCGGCTTCAAGGGGGCCCGCTCTAGGTTTCTCAACCAGGTGGTCAGGTTGAACAACGTAGGTTTGGAAGCGCCAAAAGCGCTGAAGTGGAGGCCCAGGTAAGGGAAGACTGGAGCATCGGCGACGATTGGGATGACGGAACTGCAGATCTTGAAGATTGGCCGGGTGCGTGGCACGGACTTGCCGGAAACGACTCCGGCAGCCACAGAAGTGCATTTATTGGTATTGACAGCCATCCCTCGGCGACTCAGGAACTGGGCCGCCTCGTCGAGTGTGATGCCCATGTCGACGTCCCTGTTCTCCAGCAGGACCAAGTCGTCCGCGAAACCTAGGCAGGCCACGCGGGTGGTGGGCGTGATGGAACCGCCAGGGCGGTTCGCGTTTAGAGCACAGACCAGCTTGTCCAGTACTACGTTGAAGAGGATCGGGCTCAGCGGGTAGCCTTGCTTTACTCCTCTTCTGAAGAAGATCTTCTCTGAGTAATGCCCATCAATGGAGATGGTGGTGTGGGCATTGAGTGTTCCCCGGATGTAACCGATAGTCTGTTCGTCATAGCCAAGCCTGGCGAGACCCCGGCCGATGGACTCATATGAGACAGTATCAAAGGCTTTCCTGACGTCAAGGGAAACCACATTATATGATTTCCCTTCCAGCCTCCGGGACTTGATATAGTGGTTCAATAGTAAGGTGTTGGCCAGGCAACCGTCTGTTTCCCGGAAACCGCGCTGGAGGGTGTGAAGCTCCGCGGTGGCGCTCAACCGCTTGGCCAGGATCCGGTGCAGCAGTCGTTGCACAGCGGACCCGATAGTAATTGGCCGCCAGTTGGATGCGGATCGCCTGACGCCTTCCTTGGGAAGAAGGATAGTTCTACTACCCCGCCACGCGGTGGGCGTGAAGTTGCGATATAGAACGGTGTTAAACAGCAAGGCCAGCAGTGAGGGAGGGCATCCTTTCACAAGTCGTAGTACAAAACAGAAGTATTATTGTTACATTTTTACAATCAAGTGTTTATTAAAAACAGTTACAATATCAGGAAACATTGTGTCAAACGTGTGGCCCGCTTACTTCGGCGAAAAAAACAAAGGTAAATATTTATTTATTTATAATTGTTTTTTTTCTAACAGCCAGAACGGAACTTCAAAGCTTATTACTTTGACTTGAGTTTACAAAATACTCAACCAAGACTCTGACACACAAATATTGAAACTTAAATAACCCAATTTATTTGTGAATTTTAAGAACAAGTTTATGATAAATAACAGTAACTAATGAAATGACAGCATGTTCTCCCATGAACATTTTTAAAATTTACCCAGATTTAACACGTTAACGACCACTAGTGTTAAAATAATTTTGTTAGCCTGAGCTCAAGTGGGTCGCGGGTGCCCCACATACTTTTATTATTATTGGATCAAGTGAGACACATGTGACCCACAAGTTCAGTATTTTTAAATGAGAATATACTTACTGGTCCCGCTCTTATCGTTTATTGCTATGTATATCTGGACTGCAGGTAAAATTTCCTATATTTAAAAAAAAAATGAAATGATTTGACAATTTTTAGCCATTTTTGTTGGGTTTTATGTGGTAATTAATTAAATACAAGATATGGAACTTTAAAATTCGTATTTATTGAAAAAGAACATAAGAAAAGTACATGTTATAGTATAATATATAAAAATAAATCAAATAATAATTACAATTTTGTATGTATTTTATTATAACAAGGCATGCATATAAATGGTTTTTCTGGGCAAGTTGAGCAAAAGGTATTTACTTTCTTCGCATTATTGCGAGCTATTCTACTGCCTGCACCATCCATAATATATTTTTCATAACAGTGCTTGCATCTACGGCGGACTTTTTCTATTTCTACTGCCAATCATCGATGTCGTTTCTAATTTATGACGTACTGTTTTAGATTGTTTGTTGCTCTGATTTTGTTTGTTGCTCTGATTTTGTACATTTATTTGCAGTAAATCCATTGCAATCATTTCTCGAAATTCAGTAATTGAAATATTACTGGATGATTTCATTTTGAGCAGCACAAAAGCATTAACAATGGACGTACCTAATAAAAGTTCGAGGGCTACTTTGTGGTACCATCTAACTGTTTTTCTTATAGGAGTTGAATAACTGGATAATTGGTCTGACAAATCAATTCCCGCTTTACCAGCATTATATTCCATAATAAGTTTTGGCTTATATACATCTTCATTTTTCCTATTCTTTCGTCCTGTAGAAACCTTTTCTATTGTGTTGCACGTACTTAGAGCTAAAATATCCCGTTTATCTCTCCATTTCATTACAATAATTCCGTCACCATTTTCTTTTCCTATAACTTCTCCAGTTTTAATCTTTTTTTGTGTAATTTCTTTTGGTATTCCTTTGCGGTTTGCACGGAGAGTACCTAAACTATGAGTCTGGTTTTCTAATAACATGTATGACAATTCCAGAGAAGTGTAGTAATTGTCCGTTACAATTTTTCTTCCTTGTCCAAGATAATTCTTGCACAAATTCATGACTACATTTGTGCCAAGTGACATTGTGCTTTTATCTGATTTTCCTTCATAAATTTGTACATTATATGTATAGCCTTTAGCGCAGCACATTTTGAAAAGCTTAACTCCGTATTTGTGACGTTTCCCCGGAATATATTGGCGAAATTTTAGCCTTCCTCTGAACGGCACCATTGTTTCGTCAACAGCAACTATTTCATCAGGCTCGCAAATTGTTTGGAATCTTTTAACCAATTCCTCTACTAAAATTCTTACTTTGAATAATCTGTCATTTTCTGGGGCTTCTAAATTATTAGAAAAATGTAAAAATCGCAGGAGATTTTCAAAACGAGTTCGAGGCATAACTGATCTTGCTACATTATTTTGATATAATACACACTTTACACTCCAGTAAGAGCGAAGACTTGGCATTTTCACTAGACCCATCCATAAGAGAAGGCCTAGGAATTTCATCATTTCCTCTATCTGTAGATTTCCACTTAGAATATTGACTACATTTTGAAATTGTTCTGGTTTGTAAAACCTGCTCAGCATTTTTATTTGTTTCATTAACTATCATCTCAACTATTTCATCCGTTAAAAATAATCTGTAAAAATCTAAAGGACTGTTTACATTTTCTAATGAAATTTTTACACCAGGCGTATAATTTTTCGTGAAATTTTTAATGTTGTTACCCGTCACTTCTGTCCAATCAGTGGAAAAGTTTTGTTTTGCTTTTGGTGGTATATTATCTTCTTGTTCTGAAGAACTAGAAATGCTGTCAGAGTTCGAAGAAACTAATTCGTCTTCACTAGAAGAATCATCCCCACTTTCAGATTCCATAAGAATTGAATACAATTCTTCATCGTTATAATATACTTTTGGTTGCCATTTACTTGTAGATGGTAATTGGTCACTCATATTAGTATTAGTATTATTTAAAAATAAGGGAGAATATACACAGACCAAGGCTTAGTGCAAACTGCCCATATATCGTCGACACAAATTATTTTATTGTAAGACCGGGTGGGGCGCCAATGATGCACGAGAATGCAAGTTAAAACTTGTGCTTTCCATGAAAAATATTGCGCAACATATAAAGACATACGTATAACAAAATGCGTGGGGCGCCGGCAACCCACATGGGGGCTAACGTGTTAAACTGGTGCGGCGGTTTATGCATTGCATAAATAATGAAAACAAAATAACATTCGACTTTGAATGTTACTATTTTAAACTCAAAAATATTAAATCAATTTCCAACTGATTTACACTGTTACAAAAATAGTTTTAACTTTTAAACAGCAACTCAAAACGGAGTTTTCGGATAAACTTTATGGTACAATAAAGAAAGTTCACCAGTACAATGAATTTTAAATCCAATAAAGAAAAATTTTAACCTATAATAATAATTTCAACCCTGAATAAAGAGAATTTAAACAATAATAAGAAACCCAGAATAAAGAGAATTTAACACGGAAATATGTAAACCAAAAAAACATAGTTGTACGTTTAGGAACGGACTGGTGCTGGGTCGCTGCCTCACCATCTCGACTGCTCTCGGCGCTCTCGTCGGGATCGGCGCCTACGGGGTGGTGCGTTCGGCTGCTTCACCCACGTCCACATGACCCCACCTCCTGGGCGGTTTCCCAGGGCCTTCACCCAGCGGTCTCTAAGCGTCGGCTGCGGCGGCGGACATGAGGACGTTGGCTTCGGTAGCGGAACAATCCTGTCCATGACTCCCACGGTGGAGGGACCAGGGGCAACAGCCGGGTGGACACTGCGCCCGTCGTGGGGATGTCGTCTTGGCCCGCAAGGCCCTACGGCTGGGTGCCAGAAACGGTGTCGGCGGTTGCGCCCGAACCGTCGGCGAGACCTTGGGGACCGGACTCGGCAACCCTCCGGTGGACGTCGGTGACGGGCCGAACAGGGTGTCCAAAAGCTCCTGGGGGACCCACTTCGGCGTCCGTGGGGTGACAGGCCTCTCTGGAGTAGTCGGCAGCGGCGAGGTATCCAGCAGCAACCAGTCAGCCAGTGACCGTGGAGACACGGGCGGCGAGGTAGGTGATGCTTGAGGAGTTGACGACCTATAAAAAGACGGAATTGCTTCTGGCGGGTTGTGGCCGTATCGCTGCAGCAGGGCATCCTGCAACTCTGCGGCTTCGGCGGACGGCAATGTCGTCGGCTCTTCGGCTGGGCTCTGCAGACTCCTTGCCCTGGAGTCGGCTGGAGCTGATGTTTGGGTTTTAGGGGGCGCCTCCGGCTTCGAGTTTAGGTGGAGGGACGTCCGTGGATGCAGCTGCGTTGCGGGTGGCAGCTGCGGACGCACCTCCGGTCGGCGGGCTATCAAGAGAGGCGACCCCACGGCCCGGATACACGGATGATGACGGCGGCCTAGGCACCCTGGGCGGAATGGCGGCGTGGGCTTGTTCCTCCATGGGTGGAATCGGTTGTCCATCGTCTGTAAAGGCAGGTTTGAGGTCTTTTATATGTATACGTCGCAACAGTTTGTTGTTGGCATCGCGCAGGTCGTAGGTCACGGGGGAATCCCGTTTTGTCACCGTCCATGGGCCGGAACAGCGAGGGCACAGTTTCGCCGCAACCTCTTTTTGTGTGGAAGACAAGGGATGCTCCCGGCGCATTACCTTGTCCCCGGGGAAGAAGCGGTGATCTCTCCGACGCAGATTGTAGTGCTGGCCATGTTTCGTGGCTGCGTGCGCTATATTTACCCTCGCCAGCTCTTGTGCGGCTTCCAAAGCGCGCAGTCGTTCTAAATGTTCGGCGGAGATAGAGGCGTTTGTGTTGGCCTTGGCAGTGGGTTCCTCGTTGGTGCTGGTGGGCAGCCTTGGTTCACGACCGAAGTTTAAATACGCTGCTGAGTAACCCGTGGAGCTGTGTCTACTGCTGTTAATGACCGAAACGAACTCCGGCAGCAGCGCGTCCTAGTTGCGTTGATTGGCTTGACAAAACTGGGTAGTATTGGCAGAAACTTTTTGATTTCTCTTTAAAATCAATCAATGACATATTTATCATTAACCTGGGATGTAGCGACATCAAACCGAAAGCAGGCTAATTTTCATTAGCAAAACGCTGCTCCAGTGCGGATATCAGGGCATCTAAATAAGGGATGAAAATCGATCGCTTCCAAAAATCGCATGGAGACTCAGCAGGGTGATTGGACCGATGTTGTTGGCGAGATACAATGCGCGGGATTTGTAAATCAGTTCCAACTGCAGCTGCAGTTCTGGTAGAAGTGTTTTGGCTCTCCTTGTCTGCGTTGCTGCGATGAACTTTTATGACAGACATTACATTATACATGTCGATCGTCTTTTATTGTAACGCATTGGCAACAGGTTCCAACATGCCTGAGTATGTGGCTATCAATCCAACGCATATAATAAATTCTGTAGCAGCGCAATATAACTGGTAAGCACCTTTCCTTGTGACCTGCGTGTCTCAAATAAAGCTGGAATATTTGGCACGTACTTTCCGAAAAGATTCTCTTAAAAAACTTATGATGTTCTTTATGGTGCTAATCGTATTTCGTATTTTTGGAACTTCTGCTAAGGGGGTGGGGGTAGCTGCCCTGCCGTACCTGGCTACGCCCTTTTATGGAGACGTACGATTAAGTTCAAACCAAGCTAAAAGGTGGGTCTTTTTCTCTTTAGCAACTGCTGCTGCCACATCATCTTCATCAAACACAATTGACTGGCTTGAATAAAAAATCAAGTAACGTATTATCCTGAAACCATTTTAGGTATTTAAAACGACATTGGCCTTATCGTAACGTGCTACAATAGTCATAGCATCTAAATACTTCTGCTCCATACATCGTGGTGAACCAACGAATGTAGAGGGAAATACAATTGACCGCTCCACTCTTTGTCCTGTTACTTCGGCACGTCGCTGTACATACTCATGTAATGTATATTCATCTACTTTGATTTTTTTTTGTTTTCCCGAACCCAGTAAAGTTGCACACCTTCTATTCTTACCCACGTGTCTACCAGCTCCTTTAAAAACAATTTTCCACCTTGGCGCATCACATGAAAAGGTTGTCTTAAAACCTAAACGATAACAAACATATTCTCTGCAAGTAACTTTTGTATTATTCCAGCTTAAATCTCCACATGGAAAGAGTAGTGGATATGACAATGGATCTATATACAGGCTCACATCTTTTACAGGAACTGTGTTTCCACCGTGCGGGTACAGACGAAAATCAACATGAATTGGTGGTGTATCTCCAACAAAAACAGCTTCTATTTCGTTAAAAGTTGGTACATTGTATCTGTTTGGATCAAGTTGTTGCTGTTGGATCATTTCATCTATGTTTGCTGCTACTGCTATTAAATTCAACGTCATACACTTTACGTAGCATGCGATACATTGTTGTAAATGGATTATTTGCTTTAATTACATCTTGTGTTTCCTACAAATTAAATAGTAAGTTAGACAATTTATACATTCTTAATAATAATAAACGTGCCTGTAATACATTAGGTAAACATTCAATCCAATTAACATCTCGTATGTTACGAGCATCCTGTGCGTTATATGATGAACAATTCCATTCACCTTCACTATGTGCGGTCCAGCACCTATATTCATATAATTTACAGTAGAGGCAAATGCGCATTCAGTATTATAATGCCAAATATTTGTTCGGAAATGTCTAGCTTCATTTGTATTTTCCGTATACAATTCATACAATCTGTTGGGACAATTTGAATATGGCGGTAGCTGTACTTTGCCACGTTGACATCATAAAGATGTGTCGCCTGGTCTAATGTTTTTCTCAGCATTAAAAAAATATGCATTACAATATCTGCAAACATTTTGGGCTGCTATGGCTCCTACATTATGTCTGAGAAAATATCCTTAATTTATAATCTATAACTTTCGTATATCTGCTGTTTGTTTGATTTGGTCCAGTATGCTGCGTATGATAATTCCAGCCTAAAACTCCACGTGGAAAGAGTAGTGGCGGGCTCACATCTTTCGCAGTAATTGGGTTACCACCTACGAGCAAATAGTAACAGGAGGGAACATATAATAACTCACGCGACGGAAGAACCTGATGAAAGTGGTTTATAGGAGTGGGGGAACTGTCACACAAATTTCAGATGCTGGCCATAGGCGTAGGTAGATTATTTTATGGAAAGATGAAGGATGTTAAAATTTATTTAAAAAAATTCAAAACATCATCTTTTATAATTACTGTGTATTTTTATTTGTTTATGCGTTACAATATAGTATTTATCACAAAATAAAAAAAGTTAATACATGTACACACTTTTACAGATTACTGTCCCTTAAATTGAATAAGTTTTGTATGTTTCCGAATTTTTTCCTTAGGCGTTACATTATAACACGCATATATTATGCGAATGTTACTATAGCAAATAACTTGATTTCATTAAAAATATAATATGGTCTTCTATTATGTTATTATGGAAAGCTATATTTTTAAAAATATGCTGGTAACATTTCCTCAGTACTGTCATACAAATTTTGTCTCCATTTTCTAGTTACAAAACTAGCAATATAAATTTGTTTTAAAAGAATACAATTACCTATGCCTCCAGAACGCACTTCTGAATGTATCAGCAACTTTTTGGTATGCAGTTCTAAAATGCAGGCAACTAGGACTGTTGTTATGCCCCCCAAGAGAGCGAATTGACCCAGAAAACAGTTCCAAATGGTCCTGACTGCATTTATATATACTATTTGCTCGTAGGTTACCACCGTGCGGTTACAGACGAATATCAACATGAATTGGTGGTGTATCTCCAACAAAAACAGCTGCTATTTCGTTAACAGCTGGTACATTGTATCTGTTTGGATCAAGTTGCTGTTGGATCATTTCATCTATGTTTGCTGCTACTGCTAATGTAATCTTCGGCATTTGCCCACCGGCTCTATTAAATTCAACGTCATACACTTCACATAGCAAGCGATACATTCTTGCATATGGATTATTTGAATCTAGGAAAGAAAGAAAAGAATGCTAGCCGGCGGGATTCGAACCCACGATCTAAACATTTGTACTGTTATGTGTTATCAACTACACCACGGCTGGGCTACAAATCCGCCAGTCTATACAATCTTTTCTTAAGTTATATTCTCATAGACTGTGTATGAGACCCGCCGGCTAGCATTCTTTTCTTTCTTTCCTAGATTTAAAAAATCAAATAAAATATACATTCATCTTAATCTACTAATGGATTATTTGCTTTATTTACATTTTGTTCCTTCAAATTAAATAATAAGTTAGACAATTTATACGTATTTAAATAAAAATAAATATATCATCATGGCTTATTACCCATTGCTGGGTGTGCCAATCTGCTTTATATACAGATATCGGCAATGATGACAATTTATACGTAATAATAATAATAATAATAATAATAATAATAAATAAAAAATAATACACAGTAAATAATAATAATAGATATTAAATAAATAATTAAATAATAAACGTACCTATTATACATTCAATCCAATTAACATCTCTTATGTTACGAGCATCGTGTGTGTCAAGATAGTACAACTGTCCAAACTTAGCGGTAGTTCCGGCCCTGGGTTGTATCTGCGGCATTATATGATGTACAATTCCATTCTCTTTTACTATGTGCGGTCCAGCATCCATATTCATATAATTTGCTACAGTAGAGTCAAATGCGCATCCTGTATTATAATGCCGAATATTGTTCGGAAATATCTAGCTTCATTTGTATTTTCCGTATACAATTCATACAATCTGTTGGGACAATTTGAATATGGCGGTAGCTGTATTTTGCCACGTTGACAACAAAAAGATGTGTCTCCTGTTCTAATGGTTTTCTCAGCATTAAAAAAATATGCATTACAATATCTGCATACATTTTCATTCATTCATTTATGACAGTATTTGTTACTGCTTCTGAAAGATGAGTACGTGCTTTCGAATCTTGACAAGTTTGAATTTCATTGTTAATAGATTCTTCAGATGTATATTGAATATTGTAAAAGTTGTCAATTTGTACAAAAAATAAAGAAATATATACCGTGCTCATTTTATATTGCTACCTCGAGTGTACAGTTGCTACCAAGTATTTATTTTGAAACTTTCACAACTATGTCAAAGTTATGTCCCATTCATTGAAAACCTCTGGCTGAGAAATAATTTTGAAAATTCAGTACATTAGTTGTTATAAATATTGTTTACAATTTTTATAAACTGTGTAAATGTCTCGATTCTCAAAGTTCCTATAGAGTGCCACTTAAAAGATACACATTATATAGTAATTAATAAAAGAGATTAATATGTACCTGTTGTTTGCAAAGTAATAGACTGTGGTTGATTAGTAGGTGATGTGAATAATGTAACATTTTGCTCTCCGATAATGTACCGAGAAAGGCTTGCTTTGTTTTAACATATGTAGAAAACAAATTGAGTCCCCCCAAATTAGTTATTAGTGCAGTGAAAACAACGTATATAAGTACACGAAGTCAGTAATGTTCCGCCGTTAGGCACTACATTCGGCAAACCATAAAACAGGCATTAAATAACGCTCAATCAGACGCGTCAGAGCCGAAGCTAAGACTACCAGTTCGCTGCCGAGCGATCCCTGTTCCCGGGTGCAAGCCCGGTTAAGGCCCACTGGTGGGGGCGGGTCACTATCCAAAACCCTACTAGCTATGCAGGCTAGCACCCGAGCTGTATTGTCACGCAGCTCACCCGTGGAGGTGGCATAGCACCCCTGAGCAGCATATGCCTATTGAAACCAAAGCCCTCCGCCATAGCGCGTACTGCAGACCACAGCGCACCATCCCAAACTCTGACCGGGTATAAATACCCCGGGTACGGTCAGCCCCACGGAGTACCAGATTAGCCTTCTGGTGGAGGCTTCGCTGATACAGAGCGGGGGCGGCAGCAGCACCGACGCCGCCATCCCTGGCGACGCACAGCAGTGCCGCCGCTCCAACCCCAACAGCTCCTTAATTAGACTCGTGCAAGTCAGGCATAAGTATCGCCAGCTCCAAGGAAGGGGAGTCGCCACTTCCATGCTTCCACCAGGCGGCCCTTAGGAAAAGACGAAGTTAATCCGTCCAGTACCGCCCAGCTTCCGCACCCTTGGCCCGATGAGTATGCAGTAACCACCACTGCAGCATGGTGGTATCCTGCACACCCCCATCCACCCCTGCACACACCCATTCAGGATTCATACCACTCACTCCCGCTCTTTCACCCCGTCGCTTACCTAGTTCCGCACACATCACCATTCATGCAGCTTGCACACCATTCACCAACGTCGGGCAGCTACCCCCCTTCGGCGTCCCGGGCTTCCCGCCTCCTCATCCTCCTGCTGAAAGCCTCAAGCGCGAACCCCTCCGCTACCCTGTACCTGTCCTCTGTCCCTAACATCCCTGACACATCGAATGTCCCTCTCCTCACGACCACCCCCATTGCTGCAAGGTCCCTAGCGTCGTCCATCAGGACGCAGTCGCAGAGAACATGCAGCCAGTCCTCATCCGCACTACCGCAGTCGCACACACTTTCATCCTCCGAACCCCTAGCATGCAAGAACGCCCTCATGCTCCCATGGCCTGTTAGCAGAAAGTTCAGCTTTAGGCTGGGATCGAACCACCGACACCGGCCGGTAAATGAGACGTCTGGGATGAAGGAATAGGTTACCCTACCCTTCTCCGATCCGTCCCTCTCCCGCTGCCAAGCCTGTATGGCCTTTCCCGCCAACAGGGTCTTTACCTGGGGTAGGCTCAGACCCCTAACCTCCCCATCTGCAGCCAGGTCCATGGGTGTTAATGTTACCCCATGCTTCACCCTGTACATGCAAGCCCTACGCTTTGCCTCAAGCCACCACGGCAACTCGCCCATTAGCACCTGCATCGCCTCCGTGCTAACAGTCCTACATACCCGAATGCATGCATATAACGCAACCCGCTCACGATTAACTAAATCCCTACCATAACCATGCGAGAGGCCTCCCTCTCCAGAGCCAGCCGACTCCCACCCTCCACGAGAAGAAGCAGATCATCAGCATAGGCCACAAACTTGCAGCTTGCGACCTCCAGTTCCCATAGAAGCACATCCATGCAGACATTCCAACATACAGGCCCACTTATACTACCCTGCGGGCAACCCCGCTCTACATCCCTCCATACTACACCCCTTCTACCCGTCTCTCCCGGAAAAAATCCGCCCACAATCCAGTCTCCGCGCAACCCAACTCCTGGAATCGGTCCAGGATTGTGTCCCACGAGAGGTGATCGAACGCGCCCTTGAAATCTACAAATACCCCCAACACGTACTTCTCCGCGCTGGCCGACACTGTCTCCTTGACCAGGTGCCACGCGTCCTCGACTGACCTTCCTGCCCGGAAGCCAAACTGGTGCCCATGCAAGCCGTCCAACAGGGGAGCGAGTCTCCCGACCAGCATCCGCTCCAGCACCTTGCCGAAGACACTCAGCAAGGTGATAGGGCGGTACGAGCTAGGATCGTCCCTCACCCTGTCATCCGACTTGAGGAGCACCACCACACGACCTTGTTTCCACAATGGTGGAAAGCGATTTGTCGACAGACAGGCGTCGAACATCGATTTCACGTAGAACCCTAGCGCCGCCCAAACGTGACGCAGGGTAACAGCATCGAACCCATCTAAGCCGGGTGACTTGCCGACAGCCATGGCAAAGACTGCCGACTCCACCTCTTCCCAGCTAAACTCCCTTGCCTCCTCCCTGACTTCCACAACCCTCGTAGGCTCTTCAGCCACCGGAAAAAAACTCGAGAGCAAGATCTCCGCGCTTTCATCCCACGACTCGGCAACCCTATCTCCCTGCCTAATCCTAGGAATATCCGCGTCCCCACGTAACCCTCTACAGATACGATACAACGCCCCCCACGGATCGTCCCGACCTTGCTCCCGTACGAACTCCCGCCAATGCTTATCCTTCTCGTCCCTAAGCATTCGACGATATGTCCGCACCGAAGCTCGGTACTCTACCTCCCTCTGCGGCAAAATCTGCGACTGATCCCGTCTGGCTCGCTGGAAAAGCCTGCGTTTGCGCCTCAAGTCATGTCGCAATACCGCTAGGTCGTCCGTCCACCACTGGACCTGCCTTCGTCGTTGACCTCTCGGTCTCTTACGCAGGGGGCAGTCGTTAGTCTTAGCCACCCAGTCCGCCAAAACCTCCGACTGCCTCTACCGGCAACTCGACAAAGTCGACCTCCGCGACATCGACGACACTCTTGAGTTCCGTCTCGTAGGAGTCCCAGTCCACATTTTTTGTCACCCACCCTGGACGATTCACCGCGTCGCGTGCATCGTCGCACCCTCCCGAAACCGTTATCAAACACGCGTTATGGTCTGAGATGCCCCAGCCATCTAAAACCTCCCATGTCCAACGAAATCGGTCCCCTGCCCTATTAATAACCGCCAAATCTATGTCGCTCATTCCACCCGGTCCGCAATACGTGAACAGTTCACTCGGCTGGTTCAGCACGATAAGCCCCTTCTCGCCGACGAGATCCTCAAGTAGCCGACCGCGCTCCACCCTGTCCCCATACCGAATGTCCCCCTTGCTGAACCACAACGGCGAAACGGCGTTCCCATCTAACCCTACTACTAACGGAGTACCATTCGCACACTCAATCACTCTACGGAGGTAGTCTAGCTCACGTCTGATATCCCCCCCAAATTGACAATACACGGAACAAACTAGAAATTTACCTAATGGCCCAACAATGGCAACGCAAACTCCCGTGGTTGTAACCAGCTCGGGGATCTCCATGACGTCCAGTGTGTCGTCCACAACGACCACTGCCGCCTTGGGTGATCCCCCACCTCTATGCGAGTAAACCCGCATAAAGGTTGGCAAGCCACAAACACGTGTCTCGACCACATAGGGCTCCTGCAAGAGGGCTACCCCAATGCGGTCGACCAACAACCCCTGACCCGCGTCAGACGTGTGCTCCCTACCCCTTCCACAGTTAAGCTGAATAATGCGCATGCTACCCATTAATCAGCCGTGATTCGCGCCCTTGTTCTCGCCGCCGCTCTCATGTACTCCGGGCACTCCCTGGATAATACACCATGCGCTGTATTACCCCTTTTTGCAACTACGCAATTCCGGCAACATTCACCCTTCGTGCATACCTTCGCGATATGCCCCTCTTCCCCACACTGGCGACAAATCGCGTTCGTCATCTTGCACTCCTTCGCCATGTGCCCATACGCATAACAGCGGAAGCAGCGCTGTACCGCATCCACCTCGTGCAACCTACACCGGCTCCAACCTATGTATACCCTCCCCAACAAGAGGAGCTTATCCGCCACGGCGTTGGACACCTCCACTATAACGCGCCCTCCCTTGTTACTAATGAGCCTCGTCCTGGCGAGATATTCCGTCATCTCGCCGTCACCCTGGAGGTTTTTGAAAAAAAGCTCCTCAACAACTTTGTCGCCCTACAACTCCGGCACGTCATAAATAATCAGCTTCGGCCCTATCTTTCTCGGGGGTTCTAGCTTCAGCCCCAAATCTCTAAACTTAGACGCCGATTTCAATATCTGCAGCTCTTTGTCTGACGCTACCTCAATCGCTAACCCCTGGTGGACACGACGCACAGCGCTGACCCGCACATTCGTTACCTCCCGGCTGATGCTCCCCAGGACTTTCGCCTTGATGGCATCCGCCTCTAGTGGCTCCGCCCCGACCGACCGTACTTTTTTTTTTTATGAGGGTTTAAGAGAATGCTTTATGCACACCTCAGGCGTCGTTTTGCCTGAGGTAGTGTGGGACTTCCACCCACTAAACTCTCATTCCCTGTGTCGCTCAATAATCCCTGGAACTAGCTGTAGGCCATTACTTCAAGGACAATTGGTGTCAGTTTTACATTATTCCCATTCTTTCCTCCTGCTCTTTCATACTCATGATGTCCTTGATTGTCTGTGCTATAGTATCCCACCTTTCCCTATTTTGGAGCATGTTCTCTACGATGTTGTCCGGGGTTAGATGAGTCTTTAATTGGTCGTACAGTGCGTGTCTTGCTCTTGTCCATTTTTGACATTCAAATATTGTATGTTCCGCTGTATCAATTTTTTGACAACTTCCGCATACGTTATTGTCTCTCTTACCAATTCTGTGCAGGTAGTAGAGGAAGCACCCATGCCCTGTAAACACCTGTGTTATGTGGTATGTTACCTCTCCATGTTTTCTGTGTATCCATGGTGCTAAGTTCGGTATAAGTCGGCGCGTCCAAGCACTAGTCTCTGTGGACTCCCATCGGTCTTGCCACTCTCTTATTGTGCTCTCCTTAATTGTCTCTTTTTCGGCTCTGGTTTTACCAACGCTGCTTGCTCTTTCCAACACTAGAAGGTCTAGTGGTGGTAAGTTGGCTATTGTGAAAGTACTCATTCCGGAGATGGTTCGGTATCCCCTACACACACCGATCGCAAGTTTCCGTTGAAGGGCGTTCAGTTTGTTTACATTTTTTTTAAACTGTATGGCCTTAGACCATACTGGGGCTGCATATAATACAATCGAGTTCACCGTAGCTACTAGTAGTCTACGTTTACTTTCACCCGGACCGTCAATCCGTGGGAGTAGTCTTCTTATCACTGCTGCTGTCCTTTCTGCTTTTTCTAGCACTGTGCCTACATGGTCCGTGAAACTTATGTTTTTGTCCATTGTTATACCAAGGTATTTTATTTTTTTCTGGGGGGTGACTTGCATTCTCCCTATGGTAAATTGGACGTCTTGATGCCGTTTCCTACCTGACAGCAGTACCGCCTCTGTTTTGTCTAATGCCAGTTCCATGCCCTTGTCCTCCATCCACATTGCTATTCTAGCTAGCGCCGTGTTTGTGTTGTCTATTAGTTCTTGTTCTTCTTTAGCTCGGGCTATTATTGCGAGGTCGTCGGCATATGCTACAAGTGTTACGTCTCTTGGCATTTCCAGTGTAAGTAGGGTGTTATAAAAAACGTTCCATAACGTTGGTCCAAGTATGGATCCTTGCGGCACCCCGCTTGTTACTTTGTATGTTGTGTCTGCTGCCTGAATTGATCTGTTGTCTAGGTATGCGCTGACAATCCGTACAAGATATTTAGGTATGTTGTAGTCTTGTAGCGATTTTATTATTTCTCTCCATGGAACTGTGTTAAATGCATTTTTAACGTCTACTGTAACCATCACGCAGTACTTCCTAACTTTGTAGGTTTTATTTATCTCTTCTTCAGCTATGGCCTTTACTTTATTTGCCGCCATGCAGGTAGATCTACCCTCTCTAAAGCCATATTGCTCTTCCGAGAGTATTTTGCGTTCTTCTAACTCTATACGCAGTCTGTTGTCTATTAAGGCTTCAAAAAGTTTGGGGATAGTGTTAAGGAGGCAGAGGGGTCTAAAACATGATGCTCCAGTGCCTTCTTTTCCTGGCTTTCTTAAAAGAACCAGTTTCGCAGATTTCCAGTGTTGTGGGAATTTTCCTTCTTCAAGTAATTTGTTAAAAGTTTCCATAAAGATTTCTGGCCTATTAATCGCTGCGTACCGTATTACCTCTGGTGGAATACAGTCGGGGCCAGCCGCCATTTTTATTTTGTACCCAGCTCTTATTATTTCATCCTCCGTAAATGGCACTACTTCCCTTGTTGCTATCACCTCTCTATCCCAGTCTGGCTGAGTGGGGAAGAGTTCAGCTATTATCTGCTTCACAAGGTCTTGCTTAAAGGTAACTGGTGGGGTTTGTTTTAAACTTTTTACCAGTATAGTATAAGCGTCCCCCCAGATATTTTCATTTGCTGAGTCTATTAAATCTTGCCATTTTTTTTTCTTTTCCCTCCGTATTTGCCCCTTTAGTTTGTTTCTTGCTTCCTTATATTTTTGCAGGCAGGCAGCTTTTTCTTTGTTGCTAGCTCTGTTATTCTTTCCTATTCTTGTTAATGCACGTCTTATTCTATTACAGTTATCTCTTAGCTCCTTTATTTCTTTTGTCCACCAGTATATTTCTTTTCTATTGGTGTTATTTCTTGTATTTCTCCTAACCATGCATGCATCGCAGAGTCCGTTCAGCACATACTCCATCGTCTCCGTTGTATGCTCCATAGCTAGTATATCCACTTCTTCTAAGTTTTCTAATAGCTTATCTTTATTAAGGGACTTAACATTCCACCCTAATACGCTCGGTATATGTACAGGGGCTGTATTCGAGTCTGCTATAGTAAAAGTAATCATTTTGTGCGGGCTTAGACTTTCAGTGTCCATGACTTCCCAGTGTCTCAGTAGTCTAATTGTGTTTGTGCTGCAGCATGTTACATCTATGTATGAACTGCCATTTGCGTTCGTAAAGGTCGGTTTGTTACCTTGGTTTGCCACTATTAGGTTCAAAGAATAGTGCAGGTCTGATAATGCCTGGCCCCGTCTATCTCTTACGGGTGAGTTCCACTCCGGTGATTTTGCATTAAAGTCCCCAGCTACTATTATTTCGCAATTAGCTAGTCTAATGCTAGCGCTTAGGTCATCAAGAAAGTGTTCAAACTCCTCAGGGGTTTTGTTTGGAGAGAAGTAACAGCTGTAAATCCTTCTGTTGTTTAGTTGGACCCATATGTATCCCCTACCCTTGCCGGTTTTTTCTATATCTCCGGGTCTATTAACTTTTATTGCCGCGTCTTCGTTTATGTCTACTAGCCATCCTCGTTGTTGCTTAACGGTATTTAAATTCGGCTCACTTACTATTAATATATCTCCATTTATAGCTTGTGCAGTGGCTGCAAGCATAGCATGTGCCATACTGGCTCTATTGGTGTTTAGTTGAAGAAACTTAGTCATTGCCGTGAGTTTCGTTTATCTGTCCATTATCGTTCCTAGACTTGGATAGATGTCTTCTTTCATTATTTATTCTGAGTATCTTCCTGTATTTAGGGCAACTTGTTGTATTGCTTTTGTGGGTGTCAACCCCACACATAAAGCATTTTTCTTTTGTGCAGGCTTCTGCTTTGTGGTTAGGTTCGCCACATTTACGGCAGTTGGCACTTCTGTCAGGACCTGTACACTCTGTTGCTCTGTGTCCAGCTTCTAGACACTTATAGCAGGTGGGCACTCTTATCCTTTCCATGATGGCGCATTTGGTTACACCAACTGTAATTTTTTTTTGTTTCAGCAGAATGTCCGCCGTTTTATTGGCAACTTCTATAGTTGCATTTTGGGTCTCTCCATACCCTGGTCTAAGTGAGTGTACTTGAACATCCACATCATCACCACTAACTTTCCTTATTTCCTCGGCAATTTCTTCCTTTGTTGCCTCTGAGTCCATGCCTTTTATGTGCAATACTTTTGTATGGTTCCTTGTTTTTTGTATTTTAACTCCACTAATTTTAGTCCTAATAGTTTCTTTTAAGTCGTTTAGATTGGATACTTCTGTTTTTTCATTCAGTATCATAACCATGTCTCCATTTCTCGTCTTCCTGATCGTTTGAAGTTCCACTCCGGTTGACTCAATATCCGATTTTAATTTCCTCACCTCAGATACTAGGTCGCTGTATTTTCTCTCTCCCCGTTGTACTATTAGCGCTTCTGTTTTATGTCTTTTCCTCCTGTCAATAGCTGGGTACTCCTTTGCATATGCTTTTTCTATCTGTTTTTTATCCTTTTTGGCTGGTTGTTCATATATATGCATAAGTATTGGCCTATTACTAGTTGTATATATCAGGAGCTTTTTTATCATCTGGTCCATACTTTTTACCAAGTTGGTAAACGCCATATTTTGTCTGTTGTTCAGTGTCGCAAAATTGATGACTTTTCCTATAGTTTCGTATATTTCTTCCCAATTTTCCGCATCTTGTAGGTCTTTAGCTATTTTAATATTAAATATATATTTTTCAGTGTCTGTAGTTTCACCATCATCTATAACTACGTTATTTGTGCATTTCAGTCTTGCCAGTCCTATCTTTGATATCGGTCTTTGGACCATGTTTCTTCCTCCCGGGTAATTGTCCTTGATTTGTTTCATCAGGCCTTTATCTGTATCTTCCTTTACTTCATTGAGGATAATTGTGTCTTCGTTTACCACAAGTGGGTTACCCGCTTTGACTTGGATTCTTTCCATTATTTCTGCTGGCCATTCCTCCCTGGCTAGATTCCAAAATTGTTTAAAGCTTTTTTCTTCTTGGTTTAACATGTTATTTAATTCCGTGATGCGGCTTTGTTTGGCTGCTTCCGCATATCGTCTGTCAGTCTCAAGCGCATAGTCTGTTTGACATCCTGTGTCTACCTTTATCGCTTCAGTCCGATTTACTACTTGTTTGATTTTTTTATTTTCTTCTTCTAGTTGCAGGACTTTTTTCTGAAGGTCTGCAATTTTTTGTGAATTCTTGTTTTGTTTCTGGTTAATTTTGTGTTTCTTTTGCGCCATCAAATCCCATTGGTGTTTGATTTGTTTAACCTTCTTTTTTATTTCTACTTTTGTATTTACATATAGCACTTGTGTTTGCTTAAGTAGTTCGTCTATTAGTAGTTTCATCTTTATGTCTTCTGTATTTGTTTCTTCTTTTCCTTCTATTGTCCACCATTCCGACTCTATTTCTGTACCTTCAGCTATTACATCTTGCCATTCTGAGTTAGCTTCCTCTTTGATTCGCTCTGTTGCTTGACTGCTAATGAAGCCAGTCTTTGTAATTATTCTCGTTGCCCGTGTTTGTTTTTTATTCGGTGCTTTTTCCCCTGGTGAGACAACGTCTGCTTTCCTGTTCTTCGGAGTTTCAGTCGTAAGGTCAACGAGTATGTTTGGCGTGGACTTTGCTCTCTGCCTTGGCGGTGTTCGTTGAAGCGTTCTCCCTTGCGGAATTGTTGTAGTCTCTACGCCAGACTGTACATTTTCCTTTCTCTCGCTAGCGGTGGATGGTATCCGCAGTTCTTGTATTTTATTGCACGCGATATTTGCCCCCCCCCCGTATCCAATGGGGCAGCGCCTGCTTCCGCAGACGACGGGATTCCCTCGCCATGAGGACCCGCCCGGGGATTAGTTTCTATATCGCCACTCTTCATAGTTCCTAGTCATGTCCTGCATTTTATACCTCCTGCCAGGTGTAGTCCAGTCATCATATAATCTCCCGTCCCGTGTCCAGCTCGCGTCCAGGTCCATTGCCAAGTTCGTCTCCTACTCGCCGCTGCTCGTACTCGTGATCCTTGTGTAGCCCCCTCTAGTACCGAGTACTATTACTAGAGGGGGCAGCCGACTACACTTCGCGGGGTCGTCAAGCCCGTCTAGGTGCTGCGAGGTTTGTTTTCGGAGTGTCCTTCTCCTAGATCCTGTGTCCAGGACTTTCGCCTTGATGGCATCCGCCTCTAGTGGCTCCGCCCCGACCGACCGTACTATGACCGCGTAACTGGTACGCGGTTCTCTCACCCTTCTTCCACCTCCTTGAAGTCCCCCCGAAGTTCCCCCCAAGGTCCCCCCTGAGATCCCCCCGAGGTCCCCCCCGAAGGTCCCCCCCCCCCAAAGTATATAAGTACATTAATGTCGTAGTAAAAAAAAATTTAAAAAAATACTAAAAATAATTCTTCTCCTTCCCCCTTTTTTGAATTGCAAATTACCCCGCCGCACTATAATTTTGTATGTACTATATAAACAGAAAGTTTTGAAATTTAATCTTCCTGAAAAAAACTGAATTGCACAAAATCTTTTTTTTTTGTAATATCTCCAAAACCTACCCCCAAATCCTCCCCCTTTAATTATTTTTGTTAATAGTAAACAGAGTATGTCATTTCTGTGGAAAAAAATTGTATTTATTTTATTAAAAATTAATAATTAAAAAAATAAATGTGCTATAACCTACAATTAATACAAATAAACATTTCTACGTGTTTAAATTACTCGCCACTTCATCCCATAATTTATCATGCACATAATTATTGTAGTGATTTTTATTTGTTTGGTTCCACAAATGAGATCTCACAAATACTTCGCTAATTAATTTTTCGCCTTTCATCTCTTGCGTCTTGCCTCGATGAGAGTGTAGATATACAATAATTTCTTTCTCGACGCTCTTATCGCTGCTCATCTCCTGTGGGTAGGTCTACTCACTGCTTCAATATAAACACATATTTAAAGCTAAACATTCAATCGCACTGTTTTGCTAGTATCGCCGCTTCATAACCTACCACAACATAATATTCAAACAAAACTAAATTATCTATTTCTTGTTGACGACACAGATTTAACCACTCATTTAAACTCACTTTCATTAACCGCACTTTATATCTCGATGTTCTTGACCTCACCAGAAGTTCATTTCACAAAAATTTTGCAAGTTCCGGTAATGCAGTGATGATGTAATTTGTTAAACTTGGTTTATTGGTTCCAGCTCCATCATACGTTATTTTCCATAAATTCGTAGTAGTTCTAAATAATAATTATACAGGCTTCAATGAAACTCGGACTAACTGGTGTGATGTCTCTTAAAATTCCTTAAACTTTAGGCATACTTGATGGAATTGTTACAGGAAATAATATTCAAAGGAGACAAAATTATATATTTTTCTTGTTGACGACCCATATTTAACCACACATGGAAACAGCTAAATAGCTGTGTAAGTGTAGCTAAATGCTTTCGCAATCTTGTAGCAGTTATTGAATTAGGATTCTTAGCTCCACAAGCCCAAGCATATTTTATGAGAGTTTTATATTCAAATATTGAATTAGTTGTATTCGGGTTACAAAACAAATAAATAATGTTTGTTAACAATTTTTTTTCTCTAAATTTTAATAAAATATTTGTGATCTTGTATATCTAGACTAAACAAAACAGGAACAGTTCGCCCTCTCTTTCCTCGTACGACAATTTTTTCATTAAAATCTTGGAAAAGGATTTAAAACCGAAGAAAACTTCGTAGTTTTCAGAATTTTCCTGAGATTTTTCATGCACATGCAGTAGTAGCCTTTCCAATTATCCAGGTCTTTTCCTGTTTAGAAATATTACTCGACAGAAAACCATTTCTAATAAAATGTACGATTCTTTGTGTGAATTATTCGGAAACAATAGTGCTACTGCTGAATTAGCCTTAGTAATAAAATATTCTTTCAATATCTTTAAATCGCTGGCGAATGGAACTAATATAACTTCATTCCAGTTTTTAATGTCTGCATGTAAGTGAGAAAGTCAATGAGTTTTCCTAGAAACTTAACAATATCTTCATTTTTCCAAGTGAAGATGTTTTGTTTAACAAGAGTCTTTTAACCTTCTGTAGTTCTTCACGTAAAAACCAACCCTATCCTGACAAAGTCTTTTGAAGCTGAAAAACTCTTTCAATAGTGTGTTTTTACAATCTATGTGCTCATTGAAGTGAGAAAGTGGTTTTATATGATCATATGATATTACTTGTTTTGTGTTTGGGTTAAGTTTCCCATACAATCAATTTCTACTATTGTTTCTGGGGTAGTAAGATACTCTGATGAAGGAAGCACTCTCAATGCTCCAAATGTGTAGTCAATAGTATTATTTAGAGTAAGCTTTAAGAGAAGTTTTAAAGGAACCCTTAAAAAGTATGACGGATTTGTATATACCTTCTTTTGTATCTCCGCCTTCATTCTGGTGGTGAAATTCGTTGACACCTATATATATTTTTTAAAACTTTTAAGTTTCCATTCAGGCTTATTTTAAATTTTCCGATCTGTTCTAATCTCTTGACTGGTACTTTTAGTTAAGTGAGAAAGTTTCGTTCCGTATAAATGATTTATAATGTGTTTCCTGTGTTCAAAACAATTTAGATTTTCGTTAATCCATGCTGAAATAGAATTATTTTAAATAGCTTTATTAACCAAATTTGTTTATATATTGAAAGTAAAACACAGTTTTTCAAAATTTTTGTTAAATAAACTCAAAGCTGTTTTTATAATAAATATTATATTCTCTGCTGGTCTTATTAACTTACATGTTGAATTCAGATTTGCTCCATAATTTTTATATAATAATAAAATTTCATTTTTATTATAAATTTCTTCGTCATTCTTTAAATATCTTACACAAAATTCACAATTATATTTTTTTCTAATATTATATAATAAATATCCAGCAAAATAAACAATAGAATACGTCTCCAATGAAATATTTTGTTGTAAATTTAATGTAGTTAAATTAGAATCGGAATCAGAGTCACTACATTCTGTTATTTTGAAAGTGGTAATGTCAGTAGTTTCGGTCGTTGTTTTTGGTACATTTACATTGCGCATTTCAAATATGTTAAATAAGTATTCGTCATCGTCGTCTTCTTAGTTACTTTTCTTGTGTGTCATATTCAAAGATGAACTCATTATTGATTGTAAAGCTAGCCGAAAATGTTTTGTTGGAGGGTTAGAGTCGTAACCACGACGTAGTCGAATTTTCGAAAATAAATTTTCTAAGGGTTCTTGGCACAGTCTATTTATTAATACATATATATATATATATATATATATATATATATATATATATATATATATATATATATATAACAGCTCGGGTGTCTTGCAAAATGTTGTCAGTAATATTTCGGAAGTATAACCTAAAATGCAGTTAAATATAATTTTTCGACATACCTACATAGCGGGTGGCGCTCGAAATCCGTTACAAAGGCATGTAACATGGGAAAACAGTTTTTTCTTGCGCGTTGCTTCCCAAATTATTTTAGAAAAAAATACTTCAAATAAAAGTTGTAGATCATAAAATTCTGCAATTGAATCAAAAAACAAATTTAATTGTGCATGGTTTGTAACGACAGAAATTTGATATGAAAATGTTGTAAATCACGTCAAAAATAGTGATAGCCATGAAATGATTACAATAAAGCATAATATTTTTTTTTATCTGATTGAACAATTCTTATTATTTGACAGTTAAAACCTCAATTATTTGTTTGTCTTATTGTTTTAATTCCACGGCTAGTGCTATTAAACTAGTATTTAAAAAAAATCATATTCAATATCTAGAGTTATTAAACATACGAAATGAATTGTGTTTATTAATTTAAAAGTAGAATTTTATTCTCTACAACTTTTATTTGAAGAATTGTTTTCTATAATAATTTGGGGGCAACGCGCTACGAAAAACTGTTTTGCCATGTTAAAAGCCTGTGTAACGGATTTCCAGCGCCACCCGGCTGTCAAAATGGTTGGTAGGAACTGATGAAAATATAATAAAATTAACAAATGCTGCGCGTTTTATGCGAGCAAACAGGACAATATGTCTCAATTACAGGATAAATATAAACATAATATTAATAACACGTCTATGGGTACACAATACTAAATTTAAAGATAAAAATAAATCAAAAGTCAAAAATGTGATATTTTAATTCTACAGTAAACATTTAGTCACAAACTGTAGAAAAGTAAGCAGTTACATTACATATGAACATTTACAATGAATTTGAAAATATATCATTGAAGTTTGGATTGTTATTAAGGGGGAAGAATGCAATAATCGTAAGTATACAAGATTACTTTTCTGGCTTATGCTGTATGATTATAGCCCAGTTGCATAAAACATTGTTAACTTTAATCACATTATTAACTTTGACAAGGCTTATTTTCCAATGTATTTTTGATACGTATCCACGGTTACAATGTGCAGTTAAACATATGATCAACTAACAACGTTTTATGGCCCTATGTAATTTAAATATTTTATTTTATTAATTAGCAATAAAAGAATTTTAAAATAGATCATTTTAAACGTAACATACGAAAATGAAATGCAGATTAAAATCTGAACCGTTTTAAGATAGATATTGAATTATGTTTAATCTGAAATAATTTTAACCGTAATGTAAAAATAAATTGAAAAAAGAACACATTAAAACATAGCATCTAAAATTATTGAATTGTCTTGCTCCAAACATTTTGGCATGATTTTCCTGTAGGATTTTTGGTGTCTCCAATGAGTAACACATATCGGGCTGGACTCGATGAAGAAACAACTAACTAACGCGTATCTTTCTAATCTTGTACATGTACTCTTCATCGATTGTGATGTTCTTTAGGTCTTTCTCAGCCTGACATTTTGTTAAATATTTACAAAATAAAATATATAAATTAACAATAAATATGGCTTAAAATCATTACATAGACCTATATACAGGTGATTCTTTAAAATTACCGTCCTCGACATCTCCCTTATCGTTAGAAATAGAGCATAAATTTATCGCCAGAATTTATTCGCCTTTGCAAGTAGTATAACCTGAAATAATTTTCACATATACAGGATGTTGCATTACGGCTCGGCGAGAATTGTTTCTCTTTTTACCTTCCGTCACCTTTAGGTAAGGAACGTATTATCTTTGGTCAAAAATTTCGGTGGTGAGTTTTTAATGAATAAGCACGTTTTAAGGACCCTAGAATACGATTTTATTATTTTTACGATGATGTCTGTATGTGTGTGTGTGTGTGTGTGTGTGTGTGTGTGTGTGTGTGTGTGTGTGTGTGTGTGTGTGTGTGTGTGTGTGTGTGTGCGTGTGTGTGTGCGTGTGTGCGCGCGTGCGTGTGTGTTAAAAGTGGAAATATGTTCAAAGTATGACTGCTCAGTTTAACTACATCAAATTTCTAACCTGTATCAAATTTTTTTGTAGGTTAGGTCTAACCTGTTTACCATTTGCGTTCTTAAAATTTCGATTCCGGTGGATATAACCTGATAAACAGCAGTTTACCGGTAACAGATCACAGGTAGAATTTTCGTAAATGCCTCATATAATTGACGGTAGGTAATGTGCTGGCCACATCAGAATTTTTTTAAATGGAGCACTATATATTTTCATATATTTTGAATTGCATTTTATTCACCTATACGCACATATATTTTTTTTAATTTTCTTCGGTGATGTCAAGCTATTCCGTTTTTTCTCTAAAACTGTACTAATACACGCATTGCTTTATAAAGGCGTATTAAGTTATTTTAATAGTAAAAATTAAGAAAAAAATTGTCTAGAACTATAACTACTCCGTGTTTTCAAATATTTTTTAAATATAATTATACAGGGTGTTCAATAAAACAAAATGACCATAACTCGTCATTTTTAAATGGAACACCCTATATTTTATTATTGAGTTGGGTTTTTTATGTTATCTTTCTATGTTATTAAAAATATTCTATGCCTAAAACCAATAATTTCAGAGATTTTCACCATTTTTGTTTAAATTTATTAAAATTAAACGTAGTATGCTATGGAAATTGTGTTTTTAAGGAGAAGCAATTGCAATATTGATAGTAGTTTGCATTGGCCAGTAAAAAAACTGATTATTATGAATATTAATGCGATTAGGTAATAATAATTTATTCATATGAATTTTTGCAAGAACTATCAATACGTAATCGCTCAAATATTAATAATAAACAGTTTTGTTTAATGGCTAATGCAAACTTACTGTCCATTATTGCAATTTTTTCTTAATAAAAACAATTTTCATAGTATAGTAGATTTAATTTAAACAAATTTAGACAAGAATGGCGAATAACTCCGAAATTATTGGTTTTGGGCATAGGATACCCTTTATAACATAGAAAGATAACATAAAAAGAAACCCAACTAAATAATAAAATATAGGGTGTTCCATTTGAAAATGACGAGTTAGTCATTTGAAATTGAATAAATTTGATTCGCTTTATTGAACAGCCTGTATAATTATATTTAAAAAAATTATATAAGAACATAGAGTATAGTTATAGTTGTACAGAAAAAAAAATCTTAATTTTTACTATTAAAATAACTAGTACGCCTTTATAGAGCAATGCGTGTATTAGGTGATTTTTAGAGAAAAAACGGAATAACTTGACAACGTTGAGTATAATTAAAAAATATATATGTGCGTATAGGTGAATAAAATACAATTCAAAAATATATGAAAATATATAAGGTGTTCCATTTAAAAAAATAGAAACAATTCTCGCCGGGCCGTAATGCAACAGCCTGTATATGTGAAAATAATTTAATGTTAATTACTTCTTGAGTAGATTAATAAATTTATGCTCTATTTCTAACGACAAGGGTGATATCGAAGACGATCCTTTCAAAGACTCACTTTGTAAATATGCAATCGGTTTATTACGTTCTACGATGTTTACCGATGCTATTTCTCCACTGCTCTCTATCCATATGTCTTCAATTAATCTTCTCTTTCTTATTCCTTCTTGGACTCCTGCTACTCAACTTCTTCTAGGTCCCCCTCTTTTCTTTTTACCGGTTGGTGTCCACTGTAGTATTTGCTTAGAATGACTCATTACTCTTTCGCTGTATGTATGTTTACTTCTAGACCTCAGCCACGGTATTCTTCTACAAATTTTCGTGTCATGTATTCACCATCGTTGTAGTCTTTCTTTTCTTCAATTTTACATATTTTTAAATATTTTTAGTATTGAAAAAGACAACCGATACGACATGCATTATATTTTGTCATTAACATATCAAATCAAATGTGACAGTTGACAATGTTTGATTTTAATTTTGTATGTGTACTCTTCTATCGATTGTAATATTATTCCTGCCATTCTTATCCTTTTCGTCGTGTTTCCTTATACATTTTCCAAATTTCTATTTATAAAATAAAATATATAATACATTAATATAAAACATGGCTTTAAATCATAGTATATACCTACCTCGTTTAATTCATCAATTTTTCTTGAATTTTACATAGTGTTTAAGCATTTTTTTGCATTTAAAAGGTTGAAAACCGATAATATGTAATCGTTTATATTGACATACCATATGACATGACAGCTTTTATCTTCTTAAATTTTTCAATGAGAACTGTAATCGTTACTGTGACCTATTGTTTCTGGCCCAATTTTCAATAATTTTTTACTCAAAAACTATGCATCCTACATAAATTTGAGCCATTACGAGGGCACTCGAGACAATCATTTCCTACAACTTGGTGCAAATTTCACGAAAATTGGTTGTTCCATTCCAAAGAATATATAGAAAGTGCCTTCTAGTATTACGATGCTTGAAAATACACCAAAGCTGTAATTGTTATTTAACTACTAAGTGTATTAATGAGGGCGATTAATGATAGAGACATTTTAACAGGGGAGCGTAGCGAGCGCGATAATGGGGGTTATATAAAAAATTATTTTTTTGTTTATAAATGAAAAATTTACCTAACATTATGCATATTTTCATCAAAAATGTTTAATATTATAGTTTTCATTTATGATATTCTTCACAGTAAGGAAGAGATTACAAAGTGACGTCATTTCAAATTTTCTACACTTTAACAAATTATTTCTGTAAAACTGGAAACGTATGTAAGTAGTTTAAACTGTACTTTTTGAAAAAAATTAATTGAAAATGTTTGTGATCATTAATCGCCAATTAACACGAGTTACTCGTAGTTATCATATTTTTCCGTTGACCGTATCTTACTGAATGGTTGCATAGGTGTGGTATCAATAGAAAGATAAAAAATTTCTTCATCAAATGACACCAAATACATATAAATTATGTAATATTTCGGTCTCATAAACTAATTATATTAAATTTATTCAATTTTGTATTTTAATTACCATGGCAATTTAACATTTTATCTGTCAGAATTTGATAGCTATGATTTTTTGTGTTATTTTTTTTAATGTCTCATAATAGATTAGAAAATAACGAAAATTAAATTAAAAATTATTCATAAATTTGTTCACAAAGCCTAGGCTGGCTACAATATTTACATTTTTTTTTCATTCATGCATATTGATATTAGACATCAATAACGTTAAGTATTTCTTCGAACGCGTTAAAAATGAGTCATTTTTCATATATATATATATATATATATATATATATATATATATATATATATATATATATATATATATATATATATATATATTGCTACAATAATAATTGTAACGTGATCCTTCCGCGAGGGGTGAGGAGTCCGGCTTCTCAGTCGGGACGGGGGATTCGTATTTTAACTAGGGCGCCACACCATTATGAGCAGTGCGCTCACCCAACCAAATGATGATGGCCGAATGGACACGAAACTTCTTATCGGCGTGATTGCAACTCAAACTACAATTGGCTGAAATGGAGTAAGAAAGAGAGAAGATCCAGGGGTGCATGAATAAAAGTTCGAATTAAACTTAACTACTTGGTTCGCTATTGACAAAGTATTAGACATGGATACAATGAATGGAAAGTGTGAACGGCTAATACAAAATATAGTTGAAAATGTTTTTATACAGTATGTGATGAAATTCGTTTGAGTTTTTCGCCACCAAACGGGAAACACGGTGCTGGAACCTGATACTTTAAGATATGATCTAAAGTTAAATGAACCCTTCACCTTGAACTGTCCGGAGCGCGGTCTCGAGCTCAAATACCCACACACACCTAGTGTAACGACTTCGCAGACCGTGAGTTGTACAACCGTGATTGCGAACCGGGATTCAAACCGTGAGCTTACGCGGAAACAGCGCAATGCGGAATTGTTAGTACCAACCGGTACTCCACGAGGTTTGATCGCAATAGTACGCAAGTTCTAGCTACAATGCCCCGCTTACATAAATGCATGAATCAAAGTAAACAATTAAACTCAAACGCTCAAACTTACACATTAAATTATAACTCTATTTCCACAAAATTGTTCTTACTTTTACCAATATACAAAGTTAAATGAGACAAAGCAAATGTACTTTAATGTCAGTTCCAAAATTACTAAATATTTCTTAAAATCAAAGTTACTTAACTAACCAAGTTCTCATTCACAACACGATTAAAACTATAGTGACATAAAACTGATACACTTAGCTGCAACTCCCTGAGTCGACGAAAATAAGCTGCACCCAAGGTACTCCGGTCCCTTTCTCCGCTCTCCCTTAGACGATTGACTGGTGATGGAACGAAATGAGTCAGCACGGCGATAGTTTCCGCCTCGAAAACTCCAAAACAGGCACGAAAATTCACCCAAAATGCCTGCACCCTTGGCCCTTCGATCCAATAAGTTTCTCAACATTTTTGGATGAGGACTCAATGATAACCCTTTTATTGCTGACTTTCACTACCTTCAGCTTTGAATCCAATTGCTTTAAGGTTTATTGTCTTTGTAAGTTGTACCTTGGTCTCCTCACTGGTTTTTAACACTTCGTTATCTGCTAGTGGGGAGATTACTACCCTGAAGGTTTCAGGTTTTTTAGATGTTTGCCTGATTGCCCGGGTGACACCGGGGGCGCCAGCTGCGGCAACCTGGCTATACCTTGCCTTGGTGGGTTTGCTTACCCGTTTATTCGTCTCTTCCAGCTTGCTCATGATATCATTGAGCTTCTGGTCCATGGGAACAACGGCTTGGATAGGGGCAAGCTCGCTTTTTAATTTCTCTATTACCTCCTCAATAGTTTCGCACTTCGCGATTCTGTCTGTCTTTGTACTACCATTTTTGCTTTTATCTAAATTTGATTTCAGCTCGGCAACAAGTTGCCCTAAAGATATGCTTTTGGATGGCCTTGCAAGCCTCCGTAGTAGACTTGGATGGGGCCATCCTGATTTGTTCGTTTTTTGCAAAAGAAGATTGTGGATATCTAACTTCAGTTCCAGATGACTGTTGTGGAATGTCTGTCAGAGGATTTAAGCTTATTAGCTAAGTAAAAATGTTTTTTAGTTCGACCACCGTCTGTTAAAGCTGGTGAACAATGTACAAGGGCAGAAGTTCTGCAATGTTCAAGAATAGCAGCATTAAGAATATATGTCGAACGAGTAATTAGAAGAATAAGGTAATTTTGAATATTAGAACCACATGCATGTATAAATACAAAATTATTAAATAATTTAGATAATATTGTATATACAAGTGGGAGGTCCAGGGTTCGAGCCCCGGCGGTGCCAGTTGATTTTTTAAAAACACTAAAGTCTTTACTTTACTGACAATTGTCATGATATTCTTTCCCAATTTATCCTTAGGCAAATTAGCCGTGAGCACGTCACACTAGCCTGTTCCGAGTATAGACGGCATAGTTCGCCATATTTAACTACAGAACTAGCATAGTTGTGCAAGAGAAATCAATTGACATCGTCGGTGGCCCCTAGCTCAGTTGGTTGAGTTCCCGCCAGGCAAGTGGGAGGTCCCGGGTTCGAGCCCCGGCGGTGCCAGTTGATTTTTCAAAAACTTTACTAAAGTCTTTACTGACAATTGTCATGATATTCTTTCCCAAGTGTATATACTGTATGTGGTATAATAAATATGCAAGAGCCGCTTATTTAATAAATAAAAATATGATGAGATATTTTCAAAGCTGCGAAGTTTACTATTTTTTGATAAAATCTTCGAACTTTGTTGTAATAGAATTAAAACAAATAATATGTTACAATATAAAAAAAAATTATTAGACTTAATTCTATGTAACTTAACTTCTATTGACTTGAAAATGGCCGTTACCACGTACCGAAACGTCGTCTATATGTAAACTTCAACAATAAATACTTACAACTTACGACATTGTTCGATGCTTTTATCCAAAAAAATCTCATATTCAAATAAATGAAAACTGTTAATTTATTTTGTGTGCATAATAGAACAAATTAAATATATACATGTACTTTTTTATTGTTTCACACTTCTATAAGCATTTACAATTTCATTAATTTTGTAAATATGACATTTTCCTAAAATTTTCTGCAGATAGCATTAAATTTTTAAGGCAGTCATTGTCTATATTTACTTCTATAATATTTACTGATTTGTTAGTTTCAAAAGTTGGTTATGCTACAGCAAATAAACCCCTTTTTTTCGGTTTGCCAAAAACATTTGCATTTGTATTTGAGCAAAATATTTGCCACTTACATATTTTACAATCACGTATATAATTAGAAACTTTTTAATTTTGATGAAGATTTAAATTTAATACAGTAATCATTAGTAAGTCCGTCAGGAGAGCCACCGAAAATAGGAAATTGCTTATTAATTATTAATCCGTTTTGGTATGTTTTTAATTTATATTTATTTTTTAAACCTCGTTCCATAGCTTCTGTCTGATGAAATTTTACAGCTCCAAATATAGATTCTACGAGATTACTATCAATAGTCTGCATCTTGAAGCCTCATAAACTTTGGAAGCTGTAATACGGGCATATCTTACTTTATACCATTTATTCGTTCTGGATTGTGCTTGAGTAATGATTGATGTTGTTGAGCAGTCTTTATCAGTGATACTATTTCTAAAAAAATTCGGTCTGTACTACGACCACAATAACCATGAGAAATATAATTTATGAATCCATTAGGAGTACACGATATCAAGTATTTTATGGTGTTACACTTCTTGTACTGGCTCCATATTGCTGCTTAATTATTTGAATTTGAAGGAGTTTGGATTTCTACTTCGTAGCAATCAATTATAGATTGTACATTGCTGTATTGCATACAGAATGGCATAGGTAAATGTTTTTAAATTAAATCTCTTGGAGGTTAATAAATTAATTCTCTAAATTTTAATGCAATCAGAGGCAATGCTTTATGGAATAATTTTATTACTGTTGAATGATGCATTCCAAAATCTATTCCCAATCTTATGAAGGAATCATTCAATCTAAATTTTTTTAATACAATAAATAAATCTATAAGGTGATTCGGTTTCAGTAGTGGCAGCACGCACTTTACAACTTTATCAAATGAGGCATTTGTTTACGCTTTGCGCTACGAAGCGAAAATTTGGTAGCATGCGTGTTTCAAAATATTCGCCCGCAAGCGTACGACTCGACGCGGAAGTATTAAACTAACGTCATTATTTTGTCACAATTCAATTCCAAGCAATCATATATTTATTATATACAACTGTCATAATATTTTCCATTTTAATAGTATAAAATCCGAAAATTCCCAAAATAAAAAGCGAATATAGAATTCTAAAGTGTATGCTACCAAGATTCGTAAAAGTAGAATCGCATTCGCCTGTTTTCTATGATAGAATTCTAAAGTGCAGCTGTCACTACAGGAATATGTAGATGAAACCGACTATTCGTTTCGATTTCCGGTACTGTATCGCATTTCCTCGACTGCTTTATACTTGTAACATCACCATTCTATCTTCTTCTGCTGATGTTAATGAAGGTTTTATTTTAGACTGAGCACACTCGCTTAAAACTACAGATATATCACTAATTGAAGTAGGTGCAGGGCTTCAGATAATATCACTTTCTTTTAATATTGTATTTGTGCCAACATCTTTGCTCGATGGTTTTAAATTTTCTGGAATATCTTTCTCTATGGTTTCAACTGTTGTCACACATAAAATTCCAGTAGGGTTTTGTACGCTTTTGCATCTTGGTTTTCTGATGATATTCCGGAACAAGATGGTTGATCTTCCGAAAATATTAATTTTTTCCTTGCATCTTTCGTTTCTTTCAATCTGTCGATGTTTTCTTGTTTCCTTTTCTTTTGTGATGATGATATTTGAGATGTTGTCAAGAATGTCTTGATTACATAGTGTAATATTTTCATGTACAACATTTTTCTTTATGAGTAAACTGCCTCCCATTGTTTTAAAATACATGCAGTTATAAGCGACCCCTTCAAGCTAAATTTTTAATTAGATAAAATTCATTCACTTATATTTTAAATTACACTAAAATGATGTTTACAAATAGACAGCCTTGTTTGATTTATATTTGTTCCTACATTTATAGCTTCCAACCATTTTTGTCTAGTATCTGGATTGATTGAAACCGAAGAAAATACTTGTTCGGGGCAGAATATGAATTATTTTCGCATGGGGATACGAAAAAATACTTAATTATATTATTCGTTTTCCGAAAAGTTAATAAATAAATTGTTATATACCTGTTTACATTATAATTTCAAATTATATTTTGTCTAAAATATAGTAAATATGTGTACAAATATTTATATTTATGAATATAACAGAAACTACAAATATATATTATGCTACTTTGAAAATGAAAAAGTATATAATATATGGATTTATCCATTATATATATATATATATATATATATATATATATATATATATATATATATATATATATATATATATATATACAGGGTGTCCCATAACTTCAGGTACATATTAGAAGGGCATATAGTTCTTAATGTCCAGATTACGGAACAAAAAGAATTTTTTCAAAATTCAAAAATTAGTTAAACAGTTTTGGGACACTGGTTGAATAGGTTGTGTGTTTTTTTTATTACATACACATCTCCCAAACTTAATTGGTGTGACAAAGCTTTACGTAATTGCATAAATTAATTTCATTGTTAAATTATTTTATGTAATAGTTATAACTAATTTCACTATTCCAAGTATTATAGTATCGAGGGGTACAAAAAATGTTCTTCTTAAGTGAACTACCCTTAATTATAGGAATTTAAAAAAAAAATCTTTTTGTTCCGTAATCAAGACATTAAGAACTATATGCCCTTCTAATATGTACCTGAAGTTATGGGACACCCTGTATATATATATATATATATATATATATATATATATATATATATATATATATATATATATATATATACCGTGTGTCCCAAGCAAACCTTAACATAGGCGTTCAACATGGGAAAACTGATATGAATAAAAAGTGTCCGGCATAAAATTAAGCCATGCTATTTAACATGATAATAGTACATTACCTCGTGTACCTTATTTAATATTAATTACATTATTATCATTGCATAAATCAAAGAAAATTAAAAATATCTGTCAATAAATATTTGTTTCAATATTTTATTACGTAATATCAAAATATTTGCAATTGTCATTGTAGGTGTATGGTTAGGGTTCCTGACTGTGGAATGAGATGACGTTTAGAGGTTGTGGTTCGAATCTCCGTCAATACTGTTTTTTTATTATTTTTTTATTTATGAATTAATTAAGAATTATATTAAAGATATTATGTAATATATTAATAAGGATGAATTAGTTAAATAATTACAAATAAGTTTCCATCATCATATAATACTAATTTCAATGGAAGTAGTAATTATCAGTATGACACAAAAGCATAAGAATTTATACTATAACACTTACTTTTACAGTAAAAACACAAAACATACACATATTCATTTTATCTCAATCATGTTTTATTAAGATTAAAAGAAAATATAATGCACTTTTATTATATCAATGTTTTGATTTTTGTAATCAATTTTTCTCATTGTTTAAAACCAATTATTTTACATTATGTACTTGGTTATAACAATGAATTGATTACAATAATCAAAACATTGATATCAATATTAATATAATACATAATATCTTTAATATAATTCGTAATTAATTCATAAATAGAAAAAAATAATAAAAAAACTGTCTTGGCGGAGATTCGAACCCCAACCTTTAAACGTCATCTCATTCCACACTCAGGTACCCTAACCATTCACCTACAATGACAATTGCAAATATTTGGATATTACGTAATAAAATATTGAAACAAATATTTATTGACAGATATTTATAAATTTCTCTGATTTACGCAATGATAATAATGCAATTAATATTAAATAAGGTACACGAGGTAATGTACTATTATCATATTAAATAGCATGGCTTAATTTTATGCCGGACACTTTTTATTCATATCAGTTTTCCCATGTTAAACGCCTATGTTAAGGTTGGGACACACGGTATATATATATATATATATATATACCGGGTGGCGCTCGAAATCCGTTACATAGGCATTTAACATGGGAAAACCGTTTTTCCTTACGCATTGCTCCCCAAATTATTTTAGAAAAAAATTCTTCAAATAAAAGTTGTAGAACATACAATTTTGCATTTACATCAATAAGCAAAATTAATTTTGCATGCTTTGTAACAGCAGAAATTAAGTATGAAAACTGCCAAAAATCTACTCAAAAGTAGTGATAGCTATGGAATTAACAAAAAGCTTAACAAACAAACGTGTGTTTATTTGTCATAAAATTTAATTTACATTTTATTATTTAATAAAATTATTACAACGTAAAATTCTTAAGGAGAATAATAATTTATTTCTTCTATACAGTTCAAATACTCATTTTTCTTGACAAAAAATCACAATATTTGACATTTAAAATCATCACATTTCTTTGTCTTCTTTGTTTTAATTCCATGGCTAGTACTATTAAAATGAAATTTTAAAAATTTTCAAATTCTATTTCTGGAGTTTCTAAACATACGAAATGAATTTTGTTTACTGATTTACATGCAAAATTTTATATTCTACAACTTTTATTTGAAGATTTTTTTCTAAAATAAATTGGGGAGCAACGCGCCATGGAAAACGGTTTTCCCATGTTAAATGCCTATGTAACGGATTTCGAGCGCCACCCGGTATATATATATATATATATATATATATATATATACACAGTGTGTTCAAAAAAATTCCTAACTCGGAGTAGGCTATGGACAAAGAAACGTATGTCAATTTAAAAATATTTAATTAAATGTCAATTTGACATGAGATATTGTCAAAAATGTTATTTAAAGCTTTTCTTCTTGTATCTTATTTTAGAAATGGAAACACATTAGAAAACGACGAATATCAATATACTGTATCCTTCTAAAATGTTTTTTCTCCTTAAAATTACATTTCAAGATCAATTTTTGACAACTTGACTTTTATATTGAATAATGATCAGACACACGTTTCTTTGTTCAGAGCCTACTCCGAGTTAGGAATTTTTTTGAACACTCTGTATATATATATATATATATATATATATATATATATATATATATATATATATATATATATATATATATATATATATATATTTACATCATATGCACGTTCACACGTTCAACCTGAAAGATTACAAGAATAACAACTGAAAGTATTGCGGAGCATTCACCTCGGAATTTTTGTGCAGTAACAGTTAACTAAAAACTCCACTTCTAAACGATGGTTGTTAGGCACATTTCCCACAATAACAACTTATTTCACTACATGCAAGACAGTTTCTTTTAAAATCAGTACGTACACTCGTTAAATAATCACATCCACATGAGTTAAAATTGTTATTTATTAAATCTTCTAATGTGTAGCCTGCTGGAGTTGCGTTTGCAAAATTCGTCGAGAATGAGCATAAGATTATCAATGTTTTCAGTACACGGTAATATATTGATTGACTGAATTAGGTGTATGTTAAATATTTAAAAAAATGCGGTGAAAAATGACAATTTCACTTTATTAATATGAGCAACTATTTGAATGTAGTTCGCACACCTAATATTTCACTTTCTTCGCTTCTTTCACTATTTTTTATCTTTTGCTAAATTTTCTTTTTTGCATACTTTTTAAAAATTATTCTTGTCCTGTTTTAATAATTGAGCACAGTTATAATACATTTTAAATTAATGAACATCAACTTTGTAAATTTAAATACAACCTATACTTATTCTTATTTGGGTACATTAAGTTGGCCCCGCCAAGTAATAAATTCATAAATATAAATACATAATAATAGTGTGCTAGTTTTGTGCAGCAAATAAAAAAATTTGTGCTCGCTCCCCTAAAAAGATACAGAGCAATTATTTTGGCGGGGCTAACTTAATGCTAGCCCCTCCAACTTTGCATTTTCGATCTTATTGATAACTGATCGTTTTGTACTAGTTTTGTGCAGCCAATAATTTTTTTTGTGCTCGCTCCCCTAAATAGATACAGAGCATTTATTCTGGTGGGGCTAACTTAATGCCAGCCCCTCCACTTCGAATAATTCATTTATGGATAGCCGGTCGTTATGTGCTAGTTTTGTGCAGTTTTGTGCAGCCAATAAAAAAATTTATGCTCGCTCCCCTAAATAGATACAGAGCATTTATTATGGTGGGGCTAACTTAATGCCAGCCCCCCCACTTCGAATCTTTGATTTTATGGATAGCCGGTTGTTATGTGCTAGTTTTGTGCAGTTTTCTGCAACAAATAAAAAAATTTGTGCTCGCTCCCTTAAATAGATACAGAGCATTTATTATGGTGGGGCTAACTTAATGCCAGCCCCTCCACTTCGAATAATTCATTTTATGGATAGCCGGTCGTTATGTGCTAGTTTTGTGCAGCCAATAAATTTTTTTGTGCTCGCTCCCCTTAATAGATACAGAGCATTTATTATGGTGGGGCTAACTTAATGCCAGCCACTCCACTTTGATATTTTAATTTTATTGATAGGCCATCGTTTTCTGCTAGTTATTGTGCTAGCTCCCCTAGGAAGATACAGAGCATTTATTAAGGCGAGCGAGCATTAACTTAGCTGTTGTATGATTAACCACGCCACCTTTGTTTAGCTCGCGCTTATATTCGTATAAGAGAATTATTGCGACAGATCAAAATATATGACAGTGATATATTTGGGAATTAGCATATTTTAAGACTTTATTGATTTCACGATAATGTATATAATGAGTATTGCATGTGTGTGTGTGCGTTTTGTACCGTATTTTTGTTCACTATAACTCAAATTTTAATGAAAAAATTGGATTTTGTAATAAAATATTATGTTTAATTATGATTAATTTTGGTGAAGAGCATAAAAGCATAAAACTGATTGTAGAGTAGAAAATGATATAACATAAACATACGTAAGTAGATAAGTATAAAATAAATTTATTCGTAGATATGCAGGTACATAAATATAGTATTATAATAATGTAAATAAAATATTTTTATCAAACATAACTTAATACTTATTCATTTACATAAACATCTACATAAGGTCTACTATTCTGCTATTAAGTAAATAAGTAAAAAAAATAAAAGAATTAAAAACAGTAGGCAAATAATAAGATTACAGAGAATACAACATAATAAATACACGAACTTCTTTTTCCCGAGAACATGGAATCTTTGAATTCATGAGGTCATTATATTCTTCCCAGAAATTATTGTGTCGGTATGCATATCCAATAAAATGACCAATATTGGCAGAATTTGCTAATTCTGGTCCAACATAACCAATTATCCCTCTTAGGATATATAACGATTCATTTATTGCAAGGCGCTTTGGGATCATGTTGAGTGAAGTGGTTATTTCACAGTTTTTTTTTATTAATATTGACTGGTTCAATAAAAATGTGCGAAAAATGATTGAGTTTGAAATTTGAGTTTATAGTGCTACTGCATTTTCTTTTTGAACAGCTTTGATTTAAACATTTCATCGTAAGTTTGTTAATTAATTTCAACCTTAACGACGATAAATCATTTGAAACAAAATCTAAGGATATATAATGTAGGTCTTTTTTTTCAAAATATTTACACCCTGACCGTGAGCATGATAAAGTATCACTGGCACATGGAAATGGCCATATATTTTTTAGTATGTTCGTTATTGTATCCTCCGAGTTGATTTTTGATAATCCCTGAGGTAAATTCTCGAGCTTATAATTTGTACTTAAAATTTGAGCCGTTTTTTTATATATACTCAAATTTACTTTATGCTCAAACATATATGTTATTAATGAGCAAATAGTAAAACGCTGCACCGACGATAGAATTATTTGCCTAAAATTTTCACTGTCACAAAAAGCAGTGCATAAAATTTGAACAATGGAATCAAATCCGCATGTATTCATTAATGTAACGCGTACTCCTGCTGCAAGTTTTATGGGCTAGTTCATCACGATGTCCATTCTTTAATAAACTTATAGGAATAACTTTTTGTAAGTTATTATAGTCTGTATGAATTGTTTCCGCGTTCGGCTCAAAATATGATTTCCTTGCTCTTTTTGAAGTTCTTCCAAGTCCTCGCCAATTTTCTTTTTCAGAATTTTCCAAGATTATTATTTTTTCGTCAATTTTTTTAAGTGTGCAATTGTTACAAATTTGGTTTTCTCCGATAGTGTTATAACAATTAGAATTGTTATGGATTGCAGAATCGCAGCAATAACACTTTAAGTCTTGCGATGAAATTTTCAGCTGGCACGAGGAGCATGTATCTAGATTAATATTATAATCAGCAATATTTCAAAAATATCTATACTTGTACTTTTATTACCTGAAATGCATTGTGGGTTAATAAGTATATTTTGTTCTCCCATAACAAGTTCTTCTTCGTTTAGATTTAGAGCAGTTTCGTCGGTCGGAGCAATTAACTGAATTGACTCTGAAAAAATATTTTTGAGTATTAGGTACGAACGATGTACGTATCAAATAAAATTTAAATAACTAGCATACCTCCATTACACTCACTGAATTGTTTTATGGGAGTAAGTGATTTTTCTTGCAAAGAATTCTCGAAGTTATGTATTTGAAGTTCTTGTATATTACTCGATTCTATAATAATAATAAAACAAATAATACTGCGAGCTATACAATTATTTAGAAATTACCTTGGTTTAAAATCGAGTTTGAAATATTAATCTGATCATCAGATGGGCAAGTAACATTATCATGTTGTGCTACAGATATTTTCATTGTCCCGTTTAAAACATCTATATGATGTACGACGAATTCATCCACCCTCATTTGTAGTTTTTTATTGCTCAATATACGATGTTTTAAGTTGTTGAAACTACTTTCAACACAAGCACTGCTCCCAATTATTGATGAACCAGGAAAGTATTTTTTTAATATGGTAGTAAAGAGTGGTATTAAATTTGCATATTCAAGAAAATTTTCCACAAAAGCAGGTAAATATTGTTGATTCCCCACATCTCCTTCCTGCTCTTGAGTCGATATTTCTTGTTCACATTTTAATGAAATATTTTTTGTCCATTCATAAAAGGGTTTTCCAAAATTATTCATAATTTCATTTGATGACTGTTCAGGAATAGTGATGTTGATTAAATATGAGTCAATTGCCTCTTCTACGACTCTTTCCTTTGTTCCTGTAGCTATTCTGTTAATTAACCAACGTTTTCTTTGATCACATAACGTTTTATTTCCAACCAAATTCACACCTTCAGTCTCACTTTGTGCAACTGTAAAAATAGCTGTAAGCATGTTTTCTAAATCTTTAATTTCAGTGCATTGTATTAACTGTCCAATAGCTCTTAAATAAAATTGCCTTGTTTTTTTTTATTGAGTGTTTAAAACTTTTAAATGATGCTGCCAATTTCATAAAGTGTGCAACATCGCACCTCAAAAAACATTTTGGTTGAATAGTTTCATTTTTAAATATCATACAAAAAGAATGATTTATATATTCATGTAATGTTTTAAATTGCGTAAATGATGAAGCGCATGCATACATGAGAGCCAATGACATGTCAGTTACAACTTCATTTGGTATTGGAACTCCACTTCGCAACCAAGTACTGATCCATTTTTGAATGTCAATAGCGATTCGCTTAGCATATGACATACTGGATAAAGTTTTTTCTCTTTTCGGTCATGGAATATTGCTTCATACAAAAAAATGTGTGATGATTTATTATCCCACATATTTTTTGTATTCCGTACAATACTACCCGTAGCATCTATAAACAAACAGTCTTGCACTCCAATAATATACAAAACATGGAGAGTATCCAATATTTCGAATAATACCATTAAACTTTCTCATTCCTTTAGCGTATACCAAAGCCAAAATCGGATCTTTATGCATTAAAAATTTATTTTTGTGCTCTGCTTTTGCTACTCTGAGTACGTTTGCTGAATAGAGATTAGCAGGTTCCGAATCTTCAAACTGCATTAATTTATATCCTTCTAGTTGCCTGTATACTGAAGGACTAATAATATTATTTTCCAGCAAATTTGAAATTACTGTTCTATTAGAACCGCTTAAGCAGCGCTTTTTATTTTTGTCATGAAACGTAGTATTAAATTTTCCAATATATGAACAATTAATTATAAAACTTTTTCCTTGTGGTTCATCTTTCATATTCCCTCTAAACGAAGAATAGCATTGTTGACAGTTTCCTACAATATCGATATAGTATTTACCGTTTAAGTGAACTTGTTTAAATTTAAGTACGCAAGGCAATTTGGTTATATTCCAAAAATGGTTATATAGAACATGTGTCCACAAACGAGGAGGTAAAATCAAATCAGTTCTGGTCTTATTGTATCTTTTGTATGTACATTCCCGTGGTTTAATTATATTCCATTCATCTTCTGATAAATTTATTAAAAATAACATTTCCTCCGCATTATTTTCAAATTTATGATTTGAATTTGTAGAAATATGTGAAACAGTATCCACTACAACATTAAGATGCCTGTTCAAATTATATCTATTACTCAGCACAACTGTATATATGGCTTTTGGAGACATTATATAATTAATCTCCTTGGCTATATTTTGCCGTATATGTGCACTTGGGCCAACAGTTTTCCCATTACTTTCATATATATCATTCACATGATTACGTAATGAATGCAAGAGAATATCAAATTTGTTTGTCCTTGGCCGTGGCATTTTCTAAAAAAGTAACACTGATATTAAAAGAAGAGTTTTTAAGTACCCTGAATGAATTAGAAATAAAACTTAATTTTATATTAGTAAATGAAAATTTTAATTTTAAAACGAAATGTAAAAAGGAAAATTCACCTTAAAAATAATTCATCTCGAAAGTTGGGATATTATATCAAATTTCAATGTTCTTGTTAAGGCTCTAGTTTACCTACCATAAAATAGGTATTCGTACTTTACCAATAACTTAAAGTAGGTACCATTTAGAACTAAATGTTATTTTGAAATTGTTTTCAGAATTATATTCTTAGCATCGCACTGTTTTTTAAAATACGAAAATATTTGAAGAGAAAAATTTTTTAAATTTTTTTATTCAATTTTGTTAATGTTTTGAAAGAAAAATATTGACAGCTTGATGTTTCAATACAATCTCAATTTACGTGTGATTTCTTTAGGAATACATTCTTATTAGTAGAGGAGTTATCGGTAAACAACGATTTGCACCTATTTCTAATACTTCGTCGCTGTGAAATCAAACCGGCGTATCTGCAAAACGCATATTTTTCACCAGAGCGCTTTAAAGTTTTCGCATGTGATATTTATCTTTCAACGTCCGTTTGGTTCACCTCAAAGCCACCTTATGCATGAATAAAATTTAGACGAATACTGCTTATTGAAGTAGTAGTTACAAATAAATCAAAAATTGTTTATTTTAAGAGAAATATGCAGATATGCTAGTATGACTTTAAAATTAGTGTAATATTTGCATTTGTGTCACAGTGGCTTCTTCTTTTGGAACCTGTTTTAGGTAGAAAAAAAAAGATAATGTTGGTAATGAAAAAATAATTTATTGCTTAACAATTTTTTTAAACAACAATTAACATAATATTGCTCTTCCCTTTGCTGGTAACTTCAAAGTTTCACAAATTTTTATAGAAATCTGAATAAATTGACGGTATTATCCCGTCAGTAACTAACTTTAGGATACCCTTTTTCTTCTTCTCATCAATGGTAAGTCTCTTGGAATAAGCTTGCATCAGAACAGGATTCACGCTCTTATTGCCCCGTTTATTCCTTTTATTCGCCTCCTCCCAGGCATGTGATCCGTAGGATGTTTTGAAGTAAAAGTTACCGTCGTCTTTAATTACTTTAAACTTTCGAATGTCCGATATGGGTAAAATCATTTGGGAGTCCTTCAGAGCTTTTATGTCAAAAAAGTTCTCATGACTCAACTCATGAACCAGGTAAGGATTGCCACTTTTATTTGCCGTTTTCATGGCCATGGCGTATTGGGAAGGTAAGTATATCGGTCCACTTCGGAGTGCTCTTTTAACTTCTTTTTCAATGGTTGAGTGAGCCGAATCCCCCTCGTTTTGGGTGTGGCCCTTAACTAAAAATTTGTGTGTGATAGATTTTATGTTTTTTAATGTTGTAACAGCATATTTGTACATTGCCATCATAAAGTTATTTTTCTGTTGTCCACAACAATTATCGCTGTAAAAGATGACATCTATTGGACAGTCAGCTTTGTCATTTAAATGTTGCAGATATTTCAGCACACAGCTCCCAATCTCAATCACGCCTCTTTTTCCCTGTGTCTCATCCCAAGTGTAACAGTTTACCGTTTTGTCGCCCTTCAGTTCAGCAACTGTTAAATTGTAGACGGCTAGCTTTGAAATGTAGTAGTAGGAAGACGCCTCCCCCTGCGGACATGACAGTACTGCCTGTAGGTCGTATACTGCTACGACGATTGAATCTGTGGTTTTCTTGTCATTCTCCTTTTCCAGTCTTGACAAGTCCTTTTCTAGAATATGATTCTCATATTCTGTCGTATTTTGTTTCGTGTTTTGGTAAATGAGATAAACATCACACTGATCTTTCTTCGGTGTGAAAAAAGAAAGGTTGTATGAGTTGAATATAGCTCTGTACTGGCAGTAGTTGATTCCTGCAAGGTTTGACTCCTTTCTTTCTTTTAGATAATCTCTGTGAAGTTCGGCGATAGATTTTCCACCATCAATATACTCCCGAGAACTTTGAGATCTGCAATAATGACTAGGAATTCTGGGAATTTTTTCTATGTGAACCTTTGCACTCTTCACGAGTTCTTCATCCAATTTTCGATCCTTTCCATGCTTGCCTCTCATTTCCAAGCTTAGCACACCTGTGCTTTTGTCTGTTTTTTCAAAAGTTGTACGAATAGCTCTGTCCGATAGGTCAAAAGTGTTTTTAAAAAATTGTTTGCATACCCGTATTTTTTCTCCATCTTTCGTTATCGAGTATGATTGATTAGAGCCCCTTTCCCTTTTACGATTCAATGTAATCCTCTGATACTTGGGAACAATTACCTGTGTGCTATCTTTTATGAATTCTCTTTGTATTTGCAAGTCTCCCATTCCCCAAAACATTGCAAAAATTTCTTTCCGATAGTTCTCATCAATTTTTTCAGTGCACTTGAGTTTACAGTTGTGGCAAGGAGGCTTTATTCTTCGTTTGTTCACTCTTCCTCGGGTTTTAGACTCGTATTCCTCACCGCAGTTTCGCATTTTCTTTGCTAAAGCTCTTTTATTAAATTTGCCTCTTTTCCTCTTTCTTGTAATTGGTTCGTTTGCATTTTCGATTTCAATCCCAGTCGCCAGTTCATCTCTACTTTCACTATCACTTTCGGATCCAGATTTTGATGTATTATAATCGGGGTCGACTTCATCGTCATCTGAATTATGAAATGGGTCTTGGTCTTCCTCATCAGTAGAGTCCGTGCTAATAATGTTGTTGACACTGTAGCTTTCAGTCCCCAATAATTGATCCGTAAAAATATCGTCGGCCAAACCAGACTTTTGAGCTTCCCGTGCCATTTGCTCTATTGAAACTTCTACCGGATCTACCGCAGTCAAGTCAGTCATCGTTGGTGCAGTAACTTCACATTCTAAAATTTAAAAAAATATATATTTATCTATAAGCCACCAATAATCATGCAAACGACGAACAGTATTGATTTATATGAAACAAAATGGCAAAAGACTGAACTTACCAGTAGAAGTGGAAATGTGGTTTTCAGTCTCTTCTTGTATAGGTCCACGTTCCATCCATTCATCATTAGAGAGTGCTTGTAGTTCAGTCAAATCAGTCTTGCTAGTTTTAGGAACATTTTTAGTAGTGCTTTCTATATCGATAAATAATGTTGGAAGCAACGGATCAGGCAGCTTATTAACGTCGTTTTCAGTCTCTAATTGTATATCAGTCTTGCTAGTTTCAGAAACATCTTCAGTACTGCGTTCTAAACTGACTCGTGTCGGAGGCAAATCATCTGGCGGAATCACCTGCCACCGCCTTTCACTTTTTGCCGCAAGTTTTAATATCAAAGCTGTACGCTTTTTCCTTCAACAAGCAACAAATTATAAGTAATTTGACGGAACATATTAAAGCTATGTGGTAGTTTGTTTAAGTATCTACATACATGGGTCGATTTTGAGCCTAGTAAGCCGTAAAACATCATGCATAACGAAACGTAAGAATAAAATAAACCGGCATATCTTCAAAAATATCACATGAAACTTTGTTTTGATACAATTCAAACTGAATTATTGAAACATATTTCAGTTTTAATTAACATTTTGCTTTATTCACCAGGAGAAAATTTACTCGGAAACCGACATTTTGGCATATATGCCGGATTGTTTTAGTTGAGGCTGCTATAAACGCATTAATGTTAAGTGCAAACCGGATTATCTGCCAATAAGTCATATCTGGGTAATAATAAAAATGTACTATTTTGAGATAATTCAGTTTTACTTACATGATGGACGTCTTTCCTCCTTGAAGGTTTTGAGCGACTGGCGTATTGTGCAATAGATCTGTCTTCTGATAAACAAAATGGCTATTCCCGCGTAAATGCATACCGGCCCAACTCCATCTGACGGATTTTTATTCAACTATACGATATGCCGGTTCGACATAAAAATAGACGGAAAAAAAAAGAATTTTTTTGACACCAACAACTCAAAAACTCAATTTTTGCACATATGCCGGCTTGATTTCACAGCGACGACTTGTCCTCACTCAGGCTAAGAGCGGAACAACAGAAGAAGCGATGCGTTTTTCCATTATATTATTACCAAAAATATCTTACATTTGAAATCATAACCAAATATACCTGTAGATAGCATTAGTGAGTAATACATTATTTGAATTTAACATTAATTTTCCTATGATTATATATCGAAAATCCAAATATAAATTAATTTGTCTATATGAAAACAATTTTCTTTTAACAGATTTAGTCAATATGCTGCTAAATAAATATTAAAATTTAGATCTATAAAAGAACAAATGATTAATATTTTATTGAAAGAGGTAATTTCTGTAGATATTACCTTTTCTTTTTGCCCCTGTATCCTCCATAACTTCTTTCTTTTTGCCGGCAAACAAATTCAGTCAAATTTAGAATAACATGTATTCATTTTAAACAACAAATTGTTCTGTAGTTCACGGTATATTAGAGCCTTAACGAAATTGAAATTTTGAAGTCGCAGTAGTTTTAATTTCTTACCTCGCTGAACGACCACCAAGTAAATGTAGAAAATAGAAACCACTCTTCAAATTTACCGACGTATACATTATTTAGCTTATGGTGCATAAACATATATTTCACTGATTTTTCTAAGTTCTCGTATGACGAAGAAATATTTAAGGGTACAGCTACTACCTATGTTCCTTTTCTTGTGCACCACGTGTTCATAAATAGCCAATGAGCGTTCATATTGTAAGAGCAGTCCGAATGTAATAGAAGTCCGAATGTAAGAGCAGTTCATGTCCGTTTGTATAAACAAACCAGTGTTACCAATGAGATATATTAAAATTATCTTCCCAGCCGCCTATGACTCAACTTTTTCCCAGGAAAGGCGCCAAATTTAAAACTTCTTAAATAATAATAAAATTATTTTACTAATTATTGATTTATAAATAGAATTATGAACCAAAATAATATAAATTATTTACTTACAACTAAGTAAATCACAGTAAAATGTAAATTATATGAACAAACAGTCTTAAACATTCAAAACGAAATCAAATAATAATAAAGGATATTATTTATATTAAAATAAAAAATTCATAATTTTTTCTACTCTGCTCAAAAATTTATTAAAATATGCGTTACTGGGTTTCATAATTCACACATTAGAGTTTTTGGTACCAACAATACCAACAGTCATTGTAAAATATCATTATGATAGTACATTAAATACCAACACAATTTGAATTATTTATTTCTGCATCAAGAAATTAAATTATGCACAATGTTCCGTGGATTTTTTCCAGTATTATCCGAAATTATCCACCTAATTGTAAGGTTAGAAAAATATCTGCAAGCATCTCAAATTATCCACAAATCAGACAATTATGCGCTAATTGGCAAACACTGGACGGCACAAAACTAGCACAAAACAACCGGGTATCAATAAAATTAAAAATACAAAGTGGAGGGGCTGGCATTAAGTTAGCCCCACCATAATAAATGCTCTGTATCTATTTAGGGGAGCGAGCATGAAATTTTTTATTGGCTGCACAAAACTAGCACATAACGACCGGCTATCCATAAAATGAATTATTCGAAGTGGAGGGGCTGGCATTAAGTTAGCCCCACCATAATAAATGCTCTGTATCTATTGGGAGCGAGAACAAAAATTTTTATTGGCTGCACAAAACTGCACATAATTAGTACAAAACGATCAGTTATCAATAAGACCGAAAATGCAAAGTTGGAGGGGCTAGCATTAAGTTAGCCCCGCCAAAATAATTGCTCTGTATCTTTTTAGGGGAGCGAGCAAAAAATTTTTTATTTGCTGCACAAAACTGCACAAAACTAGCACACTATTATTATGTATTTATATTTATGAATTTATTACTTGGCGGGGCCAACTTAATGTACCCTTCTTATTTGATGAAATTGGTTCAGGAAATAATATTCAGAAGAAACAAATTTATTATCTTTTTCTTGTTCTCCAGAAGTTCAGTTGACTAAAATTATCTAAGTTTCGGAAATGAAGCGATGATGGTATTTGTTAAATTTGATTTACTGGTTCCAGCTGCACCATACGTTATTTCCTATAAATTATTATCTTTTTCTTGTTGACGACACATATTTAATCACTCATTTGAACTCACTTTCATTAACCGTACTTTATATCTTGATGTTCCTGATCTCTCCAGAAGTTCAGTTGACTAAAATTTTCCAAGTTTTGGTAATGAAGTGATGATGAAATTTGTTAAACTTGGTTTACTGGTTACAGTTCTACCACACATTATTTCTCATAAATTAGTGGTAGTGCTAGATAATAAATATCCAGGCTTCAATATTACTCAGACTAACTGATGTGACGTTCATTAAAAATTCTTCAACTACAGGTTTATTTAATAGAATTGGTCAATTTTCCAAGTGTCGGTTATGAAGCGATGATAAAAATTGTTAAATTTGGTTTACTGTTTCTAGCTGTACCATACGTTATTTCCTATAAATTAGTATCTTTTTCTTGTTGACGACACATATTTAAACACTCATTTAAACTCACTTTTTAACCGCATTTTATATCTTGCTGTTCTTAATTTCTCCAGAAGTTCAGTCGACTAAAATTATCTAAGTTTCGGAAATGAAGCGATGATGGTATTTGTTAAATTTGATTTACTGGTTCCAGCTTCACCATACGTTATTTCCTATAAATTATTATCTTTTTCTTGTTGACGACACATATTTAACTTTCATTAACCGTATTTTATATCTTGATGCTCTTAATCTCTCCAGAAGTTCAGTTGACTAAAATTTTCCAACTGTCGGTAATGAAGCGATGATGGTATTTGTTAAATTTGATTTACTGGTTCCAGCTGCACCATACGTTATTTCCTATAAATTATTATCTTTTTCTTGTTGACGACACATATTTAATCACTCATTTGAACTCACTTTCATTAACCGTACTTTATATCTTGATGTTCCTGATCTCTCCAGAAGTTCAGTTGACTAAAATTTTCCAAGTTTTGGTAATGAAGTGATGATGAAATTTGTTAAACTTGGTTTACTGGTTACAGTTCTACCACACATTATTTCTCATAAATTAGTAGTAGTGCTAGATAATAAATATCCAGGCTTCAATATTACTCAGACTAACTGATGTGATGTTCATTAAAAATTCTTCAACTACAGGTTTATTTAATGGAATTGGTCAATTTTCCAAGTGTCGGTTATGAAGCGATGATAAAAATTGTTCAATTTGGTTTACTGTTTCTAGCTGTACAATACGTTATTTCCTATAAATTAGTATCTTTTTCTTTTTGACAACACATATTTAAACACTCATTTAAACTCACTTTTTAACCGAATTTTATATCTTGCTGTTCTTAATTTCTCCAGAAGTTCAATTGACTAAAATTATCCAAGTTTCGGAAATAAAGCGATGATGGTATTTGTTAATTTTGATTTACTGGTTCCAGCTGCACCATACGTTATTTCCTATAAATTATTATCTTTTTCTTGTTGACGACACATATTTAATTACTCATTTGAACTCACTTTCATTAACCGTACTTTATATCTTGATGTTCCTGATCTCTCCAGAAGTTCAGTTGACTAAAATTTTCCAAGTTTTGGTAATGAAGGGATGATGAAATTTGTCAAACTTGGTTTACTTGTTACAGTTCTGCCACACATTATTTCTCATACATTAGTAGTAGTGCTAGATAATAAATATCCAGGCTTCAATATTACTCAGACTAACTGATGTGATGTTCATTAAAAATTCTTCAACTACAGGTTTATTTAATGGAATTGGCCAATTTTCCAAGTGTCGGTTATGAAGCGATGATAAAAATTGTTCAATTTGGTTTACTGTTTCTAGCCGTACCATACGTTATTTCCTATAAATTAGTATCTTTTTCTTGTTGACGACACATATTTAAACACTCATTTAAACTCACTTTTTAACCGCATTTTATATCTTGCTGTTCTTAATTTCTCCAGAAGTTCAGTCGACTAATATTATCTAAGTTTCGGAAATGAAGCGATGATGGTATTTGTTAAATTTGATTTACTGGTTCCAGCTGCCCCATACGTTATTTCCTATAAATTATTATCTTTTTCTTGTTGACGACACATATTTAACTTTCATTAACCGTATTTTATATCTTGATGCTCTTAATCTCTCCAGAAGTTCAGTTGACTAAACTTTTCCAACTGTCGGTAATGAAGCGATGATGGTATTTGTTAAATTTGATTTACTGGTTCCACCTGCACCATACGTTATTTCCTATAAATTATTATCTTTTTCTTGTTGACGACACATATTTAATCACTCATTTGAACTCACTTTCATTAACCGTACTTTATATCTTGATGTTCCTGATCTCTCCAGAAGTTCAGTTGACTAAAATTTTCCAAGTTTTGGTAATGAAGTGATGATGAAATTTGTTAAACTTGGTTTACTGGTTACAGTTCTACCACACATTATTTCTCATAAATTAGTAGTAGTGCTAGATAATAAATATCCAGGCTTCAATATTACTCAGACTAACTGATGTGATGTTCATTAAAAATTCTTCAACTACAGGTTTATTTATTGGAATTGGCCAATTTTCCAAGTGTCGGTTATGAAGCGATGATAAAAATTGTTCAATTTGGTTTACTGTTTCTAGCTGTACCACACGTTATTTCCTATAAATTAGTATCTTTTTCTTGTTGACGACACATATTTAAACACTCATTTAAACTCACTTTTTAACCGCATTTTATATCTTGCTGTTCTTAATTTCTCCAGAAGTTCAGTCGACTAAAATTATCTAACTTTCGGAAATGAAGCGATGATGGTATTTGTTAAATTTGATTTACTGGTTCCAGCTGCACCATACGTTATTTCCTATAAATTATTATCTTTTTCTTGTTGACGACACATATTTAACTTTCATTAACCGTATTTTATATCTTGATGCTCTTAATCTCTCCAGAAGTTCAGTTGACTAAACTTTTCCAACTGTCGGTAATGAAGCGATGATGGTATTTGTTAAATTTGATTTACTGGTTCCAGCTGCACCATACGTTATTTCTTATAAATTATTATCTTTTTCTTGTTGACGACACATATTTAATCACTCATTTGAACTCACTTTCATTAACCGTTTTATATCTTGATGTTCCTGATCTCTCCAGAAGTTCAGTTGACTAAAATTTTCCAAGTTTTGGTAATGAAGGGATGATGAAATTTGTCAAACTTGGTTTACTGGTTACAGTTCTACCACACATTATTTCTCATACATTAGTAGTAGTGCTAGATAATAAATATCCAGGCTTCAATATTACTCAGACTAACTGATGTGATGTTCATTAAAAATTCTTCGACTACAGGTTTATTTAATGGAATTGGTCAATTTTCCAAGTGTCGGTTATGAAGCGTTGATAAAAATTGTTAAATTTGGTTTACTGTTTCTAGCTGTACCATACGTTATTTCCTATAAATTAGTATCTTTTTCTTGTTGACGACACATATTTAAACACTCATTTAAACTCACTTTTTAACCGAATTTTATATCTTGCTGTTCTTAATTTCTCCAGAAGTTCAATTGACTAAAATTATCCAAGTTTCGGAAATGAAGCGATGATGGTATTTGCTAAATTTGATTTACTGGTTCCAGCTGCACCACACGTTATTTCCTATAAATTATTATCTTTTTCTTGTTGACGACACATATTTAATCACTCATTTGAACTCACTTTCATTAACCGTACTTTATATCTTGATGTTCCTGATCTCTCCAGAAGTTCAGTTGACTAAAATTTTCCAAGTTTTGGTAATGAAGTGATGATGAAATTTGTTAAACTTGGTTTACTGGTTACAGTTCTACCACACATTATTTCTCATAAATTAGTGGTAGTGCTAGATAATAAATATCCAGGCTTCAATATTACTCAGACTAACTGATGTGACGTTCATTAAAAATTCTTCAACTACAGGTTTATTTAATAGAATTGGTCAATTTTCCAAGTGTCGGTTATGAAGCGATGATAAAAATTGTTAAATTTGGTTTACTGTTTCTAGCTGTACCATACGTTATTTCCTATAAATTAGTATCTTTTTCTTGTTGACGACACATATTTAAACACTCATTTAAACTCACTTTTTAACCGCATTTTATATCTTGCTGTTCTTAATTTCTCCAGAAGTTCAGTCGACTAAAATTATCTAAGTTTCGGAAATGAAGCGATGATGGTATTTGTTAAATTTGATTTACTGGTTCCAGCTTCACCATACGTTATTTCCTATAAATTATTATCTTTTTCTTGTTGACGACACATATTTAACTTTCATTAACCGTATTTTATATCTTGATGCTCTTAATCTCTCCAGAAGTTCAGTTGACTAAAATTTTCCAACTGTCGGTAATGAAGCGATGATGGTATTTGTTAAATTTGATTTACTGGTTCCAGCTGCACCATACGTTATTTCCTATAAATTATTATCTTTTTCTTGTTGACGACACATATTTAATCACTCATTTGAACTCACTTTCATTAACCGTACTTTATATCTTGATGTTCCTGATCTCTCCAGAAGTTCAGTTGACTAAAATTTTCCAAGTTTTGGTAATGAAGTGATGATGAAATTTGTTAAACTTGGTTTACTGGTTACAGTTCTACCACACATTATTTCTCATAAATTAGTAGTAGTGCTAGATAATAAATATCCAGGCTTCAATATTACTCAGACTAACTGATGTGATGTTCATTAAAAATTCTTCAACTACAGGTTTATTTAATGGAATTGGTCAATTTTCCAAGTGTCGGTTATGAAGCGATGATAAAAATTGTTCAATTTGGTTTACTGTTTCTAGCTGTACAATACGTTATTTCCTATAAATTAGTATCTTTTTCTTTTTGACAACACATATTTAAACACTCATTTAAACTCACTTTTTAACCGAATTTTATATCTTGCTGTTCTTAATTTCTCCAGAAGTTCAATTGACTAAAATTATCCAAGTTTCGGAAATAAAGCGATGATGGTATTTGTTAATTTTGATTTACTGGTTCCAGCTGCACCATACGTTATTTCCTATAAATTATTATCTTTTTCTTGTTGACGACACATATTTAATTACTCATTTGAACTCACTTTCATTAACCGTACTTTATATCTTGATGTTCCTGATCTCTCCAGAAGTTCAGTTGACTAAAATTTTCCAAGTTTTGGTAATGAAGGGATGATGAAATTTGTCAAACTTGGTTTACTTGTTACAGTTCTGCCACACATTATTTCTCATACATTAGTAGTAGTGCTAGATAATAAATATCCAGGCTTCAATATTACTCAGACTAACTGATGTGATGTTCATTAAAAATTCTTCAACTACAGGTTTATTTAATGGAATTGGCCAATTTTCCAAGTGTCGGTTATGAAGCGATGATAAAAATTGTTCAATTTGGTTTACTGTTTCTAGCCGTACCATACGTTATTTCCTATAAATTAGTATCTTTTTCTTGTTGACGACACATATTTAAACACTCATTTAAACTCACTTTTTAACCGCATTTTATATCTTGCTGTTCTTAATTTCTCCAGAAGTTCAGTCGACTAATATTATCTAAGTTTCGGAAATGAAGCGATGATGGTATTTGTTAAATTTGATTTACTGGTTCCAGCTGCCCCATACGTTATTTCCTATAAATTATTATCTTTTTCTTGTTGACGACACATATTTAACTTTCATTAACCGTATTTTATATCTTGATGCTCTTAATCTCTCCAGAAGTTCAGTTGACTAAACTTTTCCAACTGTCGGTAATGAAGCGATGATGGTATTTGTTAAATTTGATTTACTGGTTCCACCTGCACCATACGTTATTTCCTATAAATTATTATCTTTTTCTTGTTGACGACACATATTTAATCACTCATTTGAACTCACTTTCATTAACCGTACTTTATATCTTGATGTTCCTGATCTCTCCAGAAGTTCAGTTGACTAAAATTTTCCAAGTTTTGGTAATGAAGTGATGATGAAATTTGTTAAACTTGGTTTACTGGTTACAGTTCTACCACACATTATTTCTCATAAATTAGTAGTAGTGCTAGATAATAAATATCCAGGCTTCAATATTACTCAGACTAACTGATGTGATGTTCATTAAAAATTCTTCAACTACAGGTTTATTTATTGGAATTGGCCAATTTTCCAAGTGTCGGTTATGAAGCGATGATAAAAATTGTTCAATTTGGTTTACTGTTTCTAGCTGTACCACACGTTATTTCCTATAAATTAGTATCTTTTTCTTGTTGACGACACATATTTAAACACTCATTTAAACTCACTTTTTAACCGCATTTTATATCTTGCTGTTCTTAATTTCTCCAGAAGTTCAGTCGACTAAAATTATCTAACTTTCGGAAATGAAGCGATGATGGTATTTGTTAAATTTGATTTACTGGTTCCAGCTGCACCATACGTTATTTCCTATAAATTATTATCTTTTTCTTGTTGACGACACATATTTAACTTTCATTAACCGTATTTTATATCTTGATGCTCTTAATCTCTCCAGAAGTTCAGTTGACTAAACTTTTCCAACTGTCGGTAATGAAGCGATGATGGTATTTGTTAAATTTGATTTACTGGTTCCAGCTGCACCATACGTTATTTCTTATAAATTATTATCTTTTTCTTGTTGACGACACATATTTAATCACTCATTTGAACTCACTTTCATTAACCGTTTTATATCTTGATGTTCCTGATCTCTCCAGAAGTTCAGTTGACTAAAATTTTCCAAGTTTTGGTAATGAAGGGATGATGAAATTTGTCAAACTTGGTTTACTGGTTACAGTTCTACCACACATTATTTCTCATACATTAGTAGTAGTGCTAGATAATAAATATCCAGGCTTCAATATTACTCAGACTAACTGATGTGATGTTCATTAAAAATTCTTCGACTACAGGTTTATTTAATGGAATTGGTCAATTTTCCAAGTGTCGGTTATGAAGCGTTGATAAAAATTGTTAAATTTGGTTTACTGTTTCTAGCTGTACCATACGTTATTTCCTATAAATTAGTATCTTTTTCTTGTTGACGACACATATTTAAACACTCATTTAAACTCACTTTTTAACCGAATTTTATATCTTGCTGTTCTTAATTTCTCCAGAAGTTCAATTGACTAAAATTATCCAAGTTTCGGAAATGAAGCGATGATGGTATTTGCTAAATTTGATTTACTGGTTCCAGCTGCACCACACGTTATTTCCTATAAATTATTATCTTTTTCTTGTTGACGACACATATTTAATCACTCATTTGAACTCACTTTCATTAACCGTACTTTATATCTTGATGTTCCTGATCTCTCCAGAAGTTCAGTTGACTAAAATTTTCCAAGTTTTGGTAATGAAGTGATGATGAAATTTGTTAAACTTGGTTTACTGGTTACAGTTCTACCACACATTATTTCTCATAAATTAGTGGTAGTGCTAGATAATAAATATCCAGGCTTCAATATTACTCAGACTAACTGATGTGACGTTCATTAAAAATTCTTCAACTACAGGTTTATTTAATAGAATTGGTCAATTTTCCAAGTGTCGGTTATGAAGCGATGATAAAAATTGTTAAATTTGGTTTACTGTTTCTAGCTGTACCATACGTTATTTCCTATAAATTAGTATCTTTTTCTTGTTGACGACACATATTTAAACACTCATTTAAACTCACTTTTTAACCGCATTTTATATCTTGCTGTTCTTAATTTCTCCAGAAGTTCAGTCGACTAAAATTATCTAAGTTTCGGAAATGAAGCGATGATGGTATTTGTTAAATTTGATTTACTGGTTCCAGCTTCACCATACGTTATTTCCTATAAATTATTATCTTTTTCTTGTTGACGACACATATTTAACTTTCATTAACCGTATTTTATATCTTGATGCTCTTAATCTCTCCAGAAGTTCAGTTGACTAAAATTTTCCAACTGTCGGTAATGAAGCGATGACGGTATTTGTTAAATTTGATTTACTGGTTCCAGCTGCACCATACGTTATTTCCTATAAATTATTATCTTTTTCTTGTTGACGACACATATTTAATCACTCATTTGAACTCACTTTCATTAACCGTACTTTATATCTTGATGTTCCTGATCTCTCCAGAAGTTCAGTTGACTAAAATTTTCCAAGTTTTGGTAATGAAGTGATGATGAAATTTGTTAAACTTGGTTTACTGGTTACAGTTCTACCACACATTATTTCTCATAAATTAGTAGTAGTGCTAGATAATAAATATCCAGGCTTCAATATTACTCAGACTAACTGATGTGATGTTCATTAAAAATTCTTCAACTACAGGTTTATTTAATGGAATTGGTCAATTTTCCAAGTGTCGGTTATGAAGCGATGATAAAAATTGTTCAATTTGGTTTACTGTTTCTAGCTGTACAATACGTTATTTCCTATAAATTAGTATCTTTTTCTTTTTGACAACACATATTTAAACACTCATTTAAACTCACTTTTTAACCGAATTTTATATCTTGCTGTTCTTAATTTCTCCAGAAGTTCAATTGACTAAAATTATCCAAGTTTCGGAAATAAAGCGATGATGGTATTTGTTAATTTTGATTTACTGGTTCCAGCTGCACCATACGTTATTTCCTATAAATTATTATCTTTTTCTTGTTGACGACACATATTTAATTACTCATTTGAACTCACTTTCATTAACCGTACTTTATATCTTGATGTTCCTGATCTCTCCAGAAGTTCAGTTGACTAAAATTTTCCAAGTTTTGGTAATGAAGGGATGATGAAATTTGTCAAACTTGGTTTACTTGTTACAGTTCTGCCACACATTATTTCTCATACATTAGTAGTAGTGCTAGATAATAAATATCCAGGCTTCAATATTACTCAGACTAACTGATGTGATGTTCATTAAAAATTCTTCAACTACAGGTTTATTTAATGGAATTGGCCAATTTTCCAAGTGTCGGTTATGAAGCGATGATAAAAATTGTTCAATTTGGTTTACTGTTTCTAGCCGTACCATACGTTATTTCCTATAAATTAGTATCTTTTTCTTGTTGACGACACATATTTAAACACTCATTTAAACTCACTTTTTAACCGCATTTTATATCTTGCTGTTCTTAATTTCTCCAGAAGTTCAGTCGACTAATATTATCTAAGTTTCGGAAATGAAGCGATGATGGTATTTGTTAAATTTGATTTACTGGTTCCAGCTGCCCCATACGTTATTTCCTATAAATTATTATCTTTTTCTTGTTGACGACACATATTTAACTTTCATTAACCGTATTTTATATCTTGATGCTCTTAATCTCTCCAGAAGTTCAGTTGACTAAACTTTTCCAACTGTCGGTAATGAAGCGATGATGGTATTTGTTAAATTTGATTTACTGGTTCCACCTGCACCATACGTTATTTCCTATAAATTATTATCTTTTTCTTGTTGACGACACATATTTAATCACTCATTTGAACTCACTTTCATTAACCGTACTTTATATCTTGATGTTCCTGATCTCTCCAGAAGTTCAGTTGACTAAAATTTTCCAAGTTTTGGTAATGAAGTGATGATGAAATTTGTTAAACTTGGTTTACTGGTTACAGTTCTACCACACATTATTTCTCATAAATTAGTAGTAGTGCTAGATAATAAATATCCAGGCTTCAATATTACTCAGACTAACTGATGTGATGTTCATTAAAAATTCTTCAACTACAGGTTTATTTATTGGAATTGGCCAATTTTCCAAGTGTCGGTTATGAAGCGATGATAAAAATTGTTCAATTTGGTTTACTGTTTCTAGCTGTACCACACGTTATTTCCTATAAATTAGTATCTTTTTCTTGTTGACGACACATATTTAAACACTCATTTAAACTCACTTTTTAACCGCATTTTATATCTTGCTGTTCTTAATTTCTCCAGAAGTTCAGTCGACTAAAATTATCTAACTTTCGGAAATGAAGCGATGATGGTATTTGTTAAATTTGATTTACTGGTTCCAGCTGCACCATACGTTATTTCCTATAAATTATTATCTTTTTCTTGTTGACGACACATATTTAACTTTCATTAACCGTATTTTATATCTTGATGCTCTTAATCTCTCCAGAAGTTCAGTTGACTAAACTTTTCCAACTGTCGGTAATGAAGCGATGATGGTATTTGTTAAATTTGATTTACTGGTTCCAGCTGCACCATACGTTATTTCTTATAAATTATTATCTTTTTCTTGTTGACGACACATATTTAATCACTCATTTGAACTCACTTTCATTAACCGTTTTATATCTTGATGTTCCTGATCTCTCCAGAAGTTCAGTTGACTAAAATTTTCCAAGTTTTGGTAATGAAGGGATGATGAAATTTGTCAAACTTGGTTTACTGGTTACAGTTCTACCACACATTATTTCTCATACATTAGTAGTAGTGCTAGATAATAAATATCCAGGCTTCAATATTACTCAGACTAACTGATGTGATGTTCATTAAAAATTCTTCGACTACAGGTTTATTTAATGGAATTGGTCAATTTTCCAAGTGTCGGTTATGAAGCGTTGATAAAAATTGTTAAATTTGGTTTACTGTTTCTAGCTGTACCATACGTTATTTCCTATAAATTAGTATCTTTTTCTTGTTGACGACACATATTTAAACACTCATTTAAACTCACTTTTTAACCGAATTTTATATCTTGCTGTTCTTAATTTCTCCAGAAGTTCAATTGACTAAAATTATCCAAGTTTCGGAAATGAAGCGATGATGGTATTTGCTAAATTTGATTTACTGGTTCCAGCTGCACCACACGTTATTTCCTATAAATTATTATCTTTTTCTTGTTGACGACACATATTTAATCACTCATTTGAACTCACTTTCATTAACCGTACTTTATATCTTGATGTTCCTGATCTCTCCAGAAGTTCAGTTGACTAAAATTTTCCAAGTTTTGGTAATGAAGTGATGATGAAATTTGTTAAACTTGGTTTACTGGTTACAGTTCTACTACACATTATTTCTCATAAATTAGTAGTAGTGCTAGATAATGAATATCCAGGCTTCAATATTACTCAGACTAACTGATGTGATGTTCATTAAAAATTCTTCGACTACAGGTTTATTTAATGGAATTGGTCAATTTTCCAAGTGTCGGTTATGAAGCGATGATAAAAATTGTTCAATTTGGTTTACTGTTTCTAGCTGTACCATACGTTATTTCCTATAAATTAGTATCTTTTTCTTGTTGACGACACATATTTAAACACTCATTTAAACTCACTTTTTAACCGAATTTTATATCTTGCTGTTCTTAATTTCTCCAGAAGTTCAGTTGACTAAAATTATCTAAGTTTCGGAAATGAAGCGATGATGGTATTTGCTAAATTTGATTTACTGGTTCCAGCTGCACCACACGTTATTTCCTATAAATTATTATCTTTTTCTTGTTGACGACACATATTTAATCACTCATTTGAACTCACTTTCATTAACCGTACTTTATATCTTGATGTTCCTGATCTCTCCAGAAGTTCAGTTGACTAAAATTATCCAACTGTCGGTAATGAAGCGATGATGGTATATGTTAAATTTGATTTACTGGTTCCAGCTGCACCACACGTTATTTCCTATAAATTATTATATTTTTCTTGTTGACGACACATATTTAATCACTCATTTGAACTCACTTTCATTAACCGTACCTTATATCTTGATGTTCCTGATCTCTCCAGAAGTTCAGTTGACTAAAATTTTCCACGTTTTGGTAATGAAGTGATGATGAAATTTGTTAAATTTGGTTTACTGGTTACAGTTCTACCACACATTATTTCTCATAAATTAGTAGTAGTGCTAGATAATAAATATCCAGGCTTCAATATTACTCAGACTAACTGATGTGATGTTCATTAAAAATTCTTCTACTACAGGTTTATTTAATGGAATTGGTCAATTTTCCAAGTGTCGGTTATGAAGCGATGATAAAAATTGTTCAATTTGGTTTACTGTTTCTAGCTGTACCATACGTTATTTCCTATAAATTAGTATCTTTTTCTTTTTGACAACACATATTTAAACACTCATTTAAACTCACTTTTTAACCGAATTTTATATCTTGCTGTTCTTAATTTCTCCAGAAGTTCAATTGACTAAAATTATCCAAGTTTCGGAAATAAAGCGATGATGGTATTTGTTAATTTTGATTTACTGGTTCCAGCTGCACCATACGTTATTTCCTATAAATTATTATCTTTTTCTTGTTGACGACACATATTTAATCACTCATTTGAACTCACTTTCATTAACCGTACTTTATATCTTGATGTTCCTGATCTCTCCAGAAGTTCAGTTGACTAAAATTTTCCAAGTTTTGGTAATGAAGTGATGATGAAATTTGTTAAACTTGGTTTACTGGTTACAGTTCTACCACACATTATTTCTCATAAATTAGTGGTAGTGCTAGATAATAAATATCCAGGCTTCAATATTACTCAGACTAACTGATGTGACGTTCATTAAAAATTCTTCAACTACAGGTTTATTTAATAGAATTGGTCAATTTTCCAAGTGTCGGTTATGAAGCGTTGATAAAAATTGTTAAATTTGGTTTACTGTTTCTAGCTGTACCATACGTTATTTCCTATAAATTAGTATCTTTTTCTTGTTGACGACACATATTTAAACACTCATTTAAACTCACTTTTTAACCGCATTTTATATCTTGCTGTTCTTAATTTCTCCAGAAGTTCAGTCGACTAAAATTATCTAAGTTTCGGTAATGAAGCGATGATGGTATTTGTTAAATTTGATTTACTGGTTCCAGCTGCACCGTACGTTATTTCCTATAAATTAGTATCTTTTTCTTTTTGACAACACATATTTAAACACTCATTTAAACTCACTTTCATTAACCGTACTTTATATCTTGATGTTCCTGATCTCTCCAGAAGTTCAGTTGACTAAAATTTTCCAAGTTTTGGTAATGAAGTGATGATGAAATTTGTTAAACTTGGTTTACTGGTTACAGTTCTACCACACATTATTTCTCATACATTAGTAGTAGTGCTAGATAATAAATATCCAGGCTTCAATATTACTCAGACTAACTGATGTGATGTTCATTAAAAATTCTTCAACTACAGGTTTATTTAATGGAATTGGTTAATTTTCCAAGTGTCGGTTATGAAGCGATGATAAAAATTGTTCAATTTGGTTTACTGTTTCTAGCTGTACAATACGTTATTTCCCATAAATTAGTATCTTTTTCTTTTTGACAACACATATTTAAACACTCATTTAAACTCACTTTTTAACCGAATTTTATATCTTGCTGTTCTTAATTTCTCCAGAAGTTCAATTGACTAAAATTATCCAAGTTTCGGAAATAAAGCGATGATGGTATTTGTTAATTTTGATTTACTGGTTCCAGCTGCACCATACGTTATTTCCTATAAATTATTATCTTTTTCTTGTTGACGACACATATTTAACTTTCATTAACCGTATTTTATATCTTGATGCTCTTAATCTCTCTAGAAGTTCAGTTGACTAAAATTTTCCAACTGTCGGTAATGAAGCGATGATGGTATTTGTTAAATTTGATTTACTGGTTCCAGCTGCACCGTACGTTATTTCCTATAAATTAGTATCTTTTTCTTTTTGACAACACATATTTAAACACTCATTTAAACTCACTTTCATTAACCGTACTTTATATCTTGATGTTCCTGATCTCTCCAGAAGTTCAGTTGACTAAAATTTTCCAAGTTTTGGTAATGAAGTGATGATGAAATTTGTTAAACTTGGTTTACTGGTTACAGTTCTACCACACATTATTTCTCATACATTAGTAGTAGTGCTAGATAATAAATATCCAGGCTTCAATATTACTCAGACTAACTGATGTGATGTTCATTAAAAATTCTTCAACTACAGGTTTATTTAATGGAATTGGTTAATTTTCCAAGTGTCGGTTATGAAGCGATGATAAAAATTGTTCAATTTGGTTTACTGTTTCTAGCTGTACAATACGTTATTTCCCATAAATTAGTATCTTTTTCTTTTTGACAACACATATTTAAACACTCATTTAAACTCACTTTTTAACCGAATTTTATATCTTGCTGTTCTTAATTTCTCCAGAAGTTCAATTGACTAAAATTATCCAAGTTTCGGAAATAAAGCGATGATGGTATTTGTTAATTTTGATTTACTGGTTCCAGCTGCACCATACGTTATTTCCTATAAATTATTATCTTTTTCTTGTTGACGACACATATTTAATCACTCATTTGAACTCACTTTCATTAACCGTACTTTATATCTTGATGTTCCTGATCTCTCCAGAAGTTCAGTTGACTAAAATTTTCCAAGTTTTGGTAATGAAGGGATGATGAAATTTGTCAAACTTGGTTTACTTGTTACAGTTCTGCCACACATTATTTCTCATACATTAGTAGTAGTGCTAGATAATAAATATCCAGGCTTCAATATTACTCAGACTAACTGATGTGATGTTCATTAAAAATTCTTCAACTACAGGTTTATTTAATGGAATTGGCCAATTTTCCAAGTGTCGGTTATGAAGCGATGATAAAAATTGTTCAATTTGGTTTACTGTTTCTAGCCGTACCATACGTTATTTCCTATAAATTAGTATCTTTTTCTTGTTGACGACACATATTTAAACACTCATTTAAACTCACTTTTTAACCGCATTTTATATCTTGCTGTTCTTAATTTCTCCAGAAGTTCAGTCGACTAATATTATCTAAGTTTCGGAAATGAAGCGATGATGGTATTTGTTAAATTTGATTTACTGGTTCCAGCTGCACCATACGTTATTTCCTATAAATTATTATCTTTTTCTTGTTGACGACACATATTTAACTTTCATTAACCGTATTTTATATCTTGATGCTCTTAATCTCTCCAGAAGTTCAGTTGACTAAACTTTTCCAACTGTCGGTAATGAAGCGATGATGGTATTTGTTAAATTTGATTTACTGGTTCCAGCTGCACCATACGTTATTTCTTATAAATTATTATCTTTTTCTTGTTGACGACACATATTTAATCACTCATTTGAACTCACTTTCATTAACCGTTTTATATCTTGATGTTCCTGATCTCTCCAGAAGTTCAGTTGACTAAAATTTTCCAAGTTTTGGTAATGAAGGGATGATGAAATTTGTCAAACTTGGTTTACTGGTTACAGTTCTACCACACATTATTTCTCATACATTAGTAGTAGTGCTAGATAATAAATATCCAGGCTTCAATATTACTCAGACTAACTGATGTGATGTTCATTAAAAATTCTTCGACTACAGGTTTATTTAATGGAATTGGTCAATTTTCCAAGTGTCGGTTATGAAGCGTTGATAAAAATTGTTAAATTTGGTTTACTGTTTCTAGCTGTACCATACGTTATTTCCTATAAATTAGTATCTTTTTCTTGTTGACGACACATATTTAAACACTCATTTAAACTCACTTTTTAACCGAATTTTATATCTTGCTGTTCTTAATTTCTCCAGAAGTTCAATTGACTAAAATTATCCAAGTTTCGGAAATGAAGCGATGATGGTATTTGCTAAATTTGATTTACTGGTTCCAGCTGCACCACACGTTATTTCCTATAAATTATTATCTTTTTCTTGTTGACGACACATATTTAATCACTCATTTGAACTCACTTTCATTAACCGTACTTTATATCTTGATGTTCCTGATCTCTCCAGAAGTTCAGTTGACTAAAATTTTCCAAGTTTTGGTAATGAAGTGATGATGAAATTTGTTAAACTTGGTTTACTGGTTACAGTTCTACTACACATTATTTCTCATAAATTAGTAGTAGTGCTAGATAATGAATATCCAGGCTTCAATATTACTCAGACTAACTGATGTGATGTTCATTAAAAATTCTTCGACTACAGGTTTATTTAATGGAATTGGTCAATTTTCCAAGTGTCGGTTATGAAGCGATGATAAAAATTGTTCAATTTGGTTTACTGTTTCTAGCTGTACCATACGTTATTTCCTATAAATTAGTATCTTTTTCTTGTTGACGACACATATTTAAACACTCATTTAAACTCACTTTTTAACCGAATTTTATATCTTGCTGTTCTTAATTTCTCCAGAAGTTCAGTTGACTAAAATTATCTAAGTTTCGGAAATGAAGCGATGATGGTATTTGCTAAATTTGATTTACTGGTTCCAGCTGCACCACACGTTATTTCCTATAAATTATTATCTTTTTCTTGTTGACGACACATATTTAATCACTCATTTGAACTCACTTTCATTAACCGTACTTTATATCTTGATGTTCCTGATCTCTCCAGAAGTTCAGTTGACTAAAATTATCCAACTGTCGGTAATGAAGCGATGATGGTATATGTTAAATTTGATTTACTGGTTCCAGCTGCACCACACGTTATTTCCTATAAATTATTATATTTTTCTTGTTGACGACACATATTTAATCACTCATTTGAACTCACTTTCATTAACCGTACCTTATATCTTGATGTTCCTGATCTCTCCAGAAGTTCAGTTGACTAAAATTTTCCACGTTTTGGTAATGAAGTGATGATGAAATTTGTTAAACTTGGTTTACTGGTTACAGTTCTACCACACATTATTTCTCATACATTAGTAGTAGTGCTAGATAATAAATATCCAGGCTTCAATATTACTCAGACTAACTGATGTGATGTTCATTAAAAATTCTTCAACTACAGGTTTATTTAATGGAATTGGTTAATTTTCCAAGTGTCGGTTATGAAGCGATGATAAAAATTGTTCAATTTGGTTTACTGTTTCTAGCTGTACAATACGTTATTTCCCATAAATTAGTATCTTTTTCTTTTTGACAACACATATTTAAACACTCATTTAAACTCACTTTTTAACCGAATTTTATATCTTGCTGTTCTTAATTTCTCCAGAAGTTCAATTGACTAAAATTATCCAAGTTTCGGAAATAAAGCGATGATGGTATTTGTTAATTTTGATTTACTGGTTCCAGCTGCACCATACGTTATTTCCTATAAATTATTATCTTTTTCTTGTTGACGACACATATTTAATCACTCATTTGAACTCACTTTCATTAACCGTACTTTATATCTTGATGTTCCTGATCTCTCCAGAAGTTCAGTTGACTAAAATTTTCCAAGTTTTGGTAATGAAGTGATGATGAAATTTGTTAAACTTGGTTTACTGGTTACAGTTCTACCACACATTATTTCTCATACATTAGTAGTAGTGCTAGATAATAAATATCCAGGCTTCAATATTACTCAGACAAACTGATGTGATGTTCATTAAAAATTCTTCAACTACAGGTTTATTTAATGGAATTGGTCAATTTTCCAAGTGTCGGTTATGAAGCGATGATAAAAATTGTTCAATTTGGTTTACTGTTTCTAGCTGTACCATACGTTATTTCCTATAAATTAGTATCTTTTCTTGTTGACGACACATATTTAAACACTCATTTAAACTCACTTTTTAACCGAATTTTATATCTTGCTGTTCTTAATTTCTCCAGAAGTTCAGTTTACTAAAAGTATCTAAGTTTCGGAAATGAAGCGATGATGGTATTTGTTAAATTTGATTTACTGGTTCCAGCTGCACCATACGTTATTTCCTATAAATTATTATCTTTTTCTTGTTGACGACACATATTTAATCACTCATTTGAACTCACTTTCATTAACCGTACCTTATATCTTGATGTTCCTGATCTCTCCAGAAGTTCAGGTGACTAAAATTTTCCAAGTTTTGGTAATGAAGTGATGATGAAATTTGTTAAATTTGGTTTACTGGTTACAGTTCTACCACACATTATTTCTCATAAATTAGTAGTAGTGCTAGATAATAAATATCCAGGCTTCAATATTACTCAGACTAACTGATGTGACGTTCATTAAAAATTCTTCAACTACAGGTTTATTTAATGGAATTGGTTAATTTTCCAAGTGTCGGTTATGAAGCGATGATAAAAATTGTTCAATTTGGTTTACTGTTTCTAGCTGTACCATATGTTATTTCCTATAAATTAGTATCTTTTTCTTGTTGACGACACATATTTAAACACTCATTTAAACTCACTTTTTAACCGAATTTTATATCTTGCTGTTCTTAATTTCTCCAGAAGTTCAGTTGACTAAAATTATCTAAGTTTCGGAAATGAAGCGATGATAGTATTTGTTAAATTTGATTTACTGGTTCCAGCTGCACCATACGTTATTTCCTATAAATTATTATCTTTTTCTTGTTGACGACACATATTTAATCACTCATTTGAACTCACTTTCATTAACCGTACTTTATATCTTGATGTTCCTGATCTCTCCAGAAGTTCAGTTGACTAAAATTTTCCAAGTTTTGGTAATGAAGTGATGATGAAATTTGTTAAACTTGGTTTACTGGTTACAGTTCTACCACACATTATTTCTCATAAATTAGTAGTTGTGCTAGATAATAAATATCCAGGCTTCAATATTACTCAGACTAACTGATGTGATGTTCATTAAAAATTCTTCAACTACAGGTTTATTTAATGGAATTGGTGAATTTTCCAAGTGTCGGTGATGAAGCGATGATAAAAATTGTTCAATTTGGTTTACTGTTTCTAGCTGTACAATACGTTATTTCCTATAAATTAGTATCTTTTTTTTTGACAACACATATTTAAACACTCATTTAAACTCACTTTTTAACCGAATTTTATATCTTGCTGTTCTTAATTTCTCCAGAAGTTCAGTTGACTAAAATTATCCAAATTTCGGAAATAAAGCGATGATGGTATTTGTTAATTTTGATTTACTGGTTCCAGCTGCACCATACGTTATTTCCTATAAATTATTATCTTTTTCTTGTTGACGACACATATGGAGGGTTCAGAAGTCAATCAGTGTCATCAAAAGTAAAAAATGAGATAAAGAGGAGTTTGAGTAAAGGCTTATTGAAAATTTTACATAAAGAAATACAGAGAAATAGGCATTTATTATAATTAACAAACATCCAACTAAACAATCTAAGAAGTTACAAATCATTTTTAGTAATTATTAATGAAACTATTAATCATTTTTGAAAAAAAAATGGACTTACGTCTTTTGTACACTGAATTATTTATATAATTTAGAAGCAACATATAAGATAAGTCTGTAATATACTATTGACAGATCTACTCAAAATTAGAAATAGGTACTCTTCATTTTAATCACAATAATTTTCATCACTTTCATCATTTTCACTGCCTTCTGCATTAGACTGCGAAGAAGTGCTCCGGGTTACTACTTTTGTACAACGAAGTTGTTTGTAATATTGATGATAATTTGGCGGAATAAATTTCAACAAATCCATCATGTGCCTTTTCTTGATCTCTTTTACTAATCTTAATTCAGGGTATAAGAGGTTCTGTGGTATACTTGATAACGGAATTAGCCTACCCCTACGGCCGGTCTTTCTTATATCAATTTCTTTAAGCTCCACAAAATCCTGCAAAGTTTCTTTGTAAAAAATAGAATCAGGTTTATTTTTGCAATATCGGAACCATTTAATTTGCAACCAATTAACTTTATGTTTTTCTGTACTCAGCTTTCTATTTGTAATAACATGTTCTAAATTTTTTGTACTTAAAAAATCATTACTATTCATCTGCGTTACTTGAAAGGGCTTTGTTCTTTTTGCATTTGTGACAATATCAATCCAATCACTTGGGCCATAAATAAATTCTTTCTTTTTTGCTTTAGATTCTATTACTCCAAAATCTGCATCATTAGGTAAATAACTATGGCCAGATGTGAGAAATTTGTGATCAATGTAGTTTGCTGTCATTTCCGGATCTTGAGCTAGTTTTAGTAAAGATAAACTTATCTTAATATTACTATTCTGGCCTGTACAACAGTCTGAATACATGATTATGTGAGAATGTGTGCTAGCATGTTTTTTTAAAAAATTCACCGCACAAGATGCAATTTCTTTTGATCCTCTGGATCCTTGTGTCTCATCCCACATAAACATGTAACCAGTGTTGTCATTGAAACTGTGAAAGCCTAAATTATAGACGTACATATTGGTTTTATAATAAGCTACAGAACAGCTTAATTTGAGAAATGCCAATGCTTTCTCCAAATCGAATGTAAATACAAAAATATTTTCATTCGCTAATACTTTATCGCTATTCAAAGAACTTCTAGCTAACTCTGCTTTACGAAGATGAAGTTCTTTTTCACTTTCAGCAATCTTCTTTACGCCTTCGGTTTCTCCAAAATCAATTTTAAGTTGCAAAGAATCACATAATTGGCAGGTATCTTTTGATGGTGGTTTAAAATGCAAGTTAAAATTTTTAGAAAACACATGGTAGTACATCTTTTCCTTTACTGGTTCTTTACTTTCTTCAGCACATTTCTCAACATAAAGCATAAACATTTTGTGTATTGTTAAATCAGATCTTAGGTAACGTCGATTTGGTGTATCAGATCGTGTGTAATGACTTTTATACGATGGAAATGATCGAATATGTTGTATAACTTCTGATACATCTATTTTATTGCCAGGCGCTCTATGTCCTCTTGTATCAATAACAGAAGATACTTGTGAACTACGACAGCTTTTATACAAACGAGAATCACTCACTTGAAATGTTTCCAGAAAAAATTTTTTACAAACTTGTATTGAAGCATCTGTGGTAGTTAAAAAATATTTGAGGGATTTGGATTTTGGTTTTTTTGAAGAATTTCTTGGTCGACGTTGCTTCACACAACTATTCTGAATTAACCCACGTAAGTAAATATTTTGCTTAGTATTATCTTGTAGTTCATAAAAGGAGTTGAATATCAATTCCCGTTCTTCAGGATTCACAGATTGCATACACTTACGAGCACACTTACAATCCGTATTTTTGAATTTTTTTTCTGGAATCTTTCTTCCGCTTCTATTAACATACGATTCTCCTTTGTGTCTCTTAATGCTATTCTGAACTCTATTCCATTGACTTTCGTTGCGTTTTCTTTTACGGCCTATTTGAACTTGTTTTTCGAAAACTGGAGCAGTATCATCTGTCAATGCGGTTCCCGCTACAGTCGTTTGTTGAATTTCATCCTCAGATAATATATCATCTATAATAAATTATATACTCATTACTAAAGCATGAACTCAGTTTTAACAAATTCAAAAGTTAGGTTAAAAGATTAATATTTTTTTGTTTAATAGTTACGCACCTTCAGATGAGCTGTTTTCGGTTTCAGGTAAATATTCTGATTCGCTTTCAGAAAAATCAGCAAATTCTTCATCTTGTGCCATCGAAACGAGCATAAAAAGTATGTTCTCACACAACTGTCAAATGACTTGCTTGAAATGGCAGCTGAAAAGTGACTTACTTGAAATGACAACTGAAAAACGAAACTAATCTTTCCGCGATCAATACAAGTAGTGCAATCTATTGAGAAATAGGATAACTATTGGACGTACTTGTTTTGGCAACTGAAAGTTTATTAAAATTTAACATGTTCCATGTGCGTAAGTCTTATTCTATAAAAGAGTGATTTACACTGATTGACTTCTGAACCCTCCATATTTAACTTTCATTAACCGTATTTTATATCTTGATGCTCTTAATCTCTCCAGAAGTTCAGTTGACTAAAATTTTCCAACTGTCGGTAATGAAGCGATGATGGAATTTGTTAAATTTGGTTGACTGGTTCCAGCTGCACCATTCTCATAAAATTCCTTCAACTACAGGCCTATTTGATGGAATTGGTTCAGGATATAATATTTACAAGAAACAAAATTATTATCTTTTTCTTGTTGATGTCCCATATTTAAACACTCATTTAAATTTACTTTCATTGACCGCACTTTATATCTTGATGTTCTTGATCTCTCCATAAGTGCAGTTGACTAAAATTTTCCAACTGTCGGTAATGAAGCGATGATGGAATTTGTTAAATTTGGTTTACTAGTTCCAGCAGCACCATACGTTAATTCCTATAAATTAGTAGTTGTTCTAGATAATAAATATCCTGGCTTTAATGATACTGATACTGAAACTAAGCGGTGTGATGACGCTTAAAATTCCTTTAAATACACGCTTGATGAAATTTGTTCAGGAAATAATATTCAGAAGAAACAACATTATTATCTTTCTTGTTAAAGACACGTATTTAAACACTCATTTAAACTCACTTTCATTAACGGCCATTTATATCTTGATGTTCTTGATCTCTCCAGAAGTTCAGTTGACTAAAATATTCCAAGTGTCGGTAATGAAATGATGATGGAATTTGTTAAATTTGGTTTACTGGCTCCAGCTGCACTATGAGTTATTTCCTATAAACTAGTAGTTCTTTTAGATGATAAATATCTAGGCTTTAACCCATTAGTGCATAAGTTTATAAAATAAAAAAAAATATGTTCTGCTTCTGAAAATGGTTAAATAGGACACATTTGAACATAAATTAGTCATCACTTATTTTTTTAATCTACTAAATATAGCATGTTCGTTTTAACGAACGTCAGTCTCAGGGTTACATTAACGAATAAAAAAATAAATATAAAATTACTGTGTATGATATTTCAAAAAACAATTTTTGGGATGTAAAGCTCTTTGACATTTAATGCATACAAATTTTGCGTTTTTTCCACATTCTGCACACCTTCTTTCTCTATCTGAATATTCTGGAAAATGGTTAATTTTGTCATATCTGACATCATGTATTGGTACCGGTGTAATTTTTCCCTTATTAGACGGCAGACCATATGATTTCAAAAGTGCTAAAGCCAAATATCTTCTAAATTGTAGCAGCCCCTTTGACATTTCATGAGATGGATGAACTTTTCTGAAAAGTAGCCATGCATTGACAACCGATACATCGAACAAATACGAAAAAATAGGCCACCACCATTTGCGCTGTCTCATTATTGTTCTGTAGACTGCAACCAGTCCATCTAATTTATCTACACCCCCCATACCTTTATTGTAAGTGTCGAACATTTTTGGTTGGGGCACTGAAATTTTAGACCGTGATTCTCTGCTGTATCGCTGAGTATTTTTTAATTCACAATTTTCAAAGTTCGAAGCTGCACTAACAACTTTGTTGTCTTTCCACTGACAAACTAGTACATTTTCACTGCAAGAATATTTATATGCACCTCGTTTCTCTTTTTTGAAATTATGCTGACAACTTCGAAGAGGACAATCTTCTAGTCGGTTATCTCTGATAGTTCCAGTCGCGCAATAACCTTGCATAGAAAGATGAGCAAGAGGAACATTGTCATCAGAACTGTAATCTTCTACTGCTGATGAATTTAGTGAGAAACATGTAGTAGGTATATTATCTTCTGCCTTGTGTATTGGAACAAACTCACATTCTGCTCTTAGTAAACCACCTCCCAAATGGTTAATATTTCCATCATGATCATCATCCGATAAATCACTGTCAATATCAGTATCTTGCCCATCTTCAGGTGGAGTCATGTAGATATTGCTACTGTCCAGAAAATCATCGTCTTCCAAGATATCAATAAGTTGGGCAAGCGACAATCTACAAACAAGATAACAATGAAATATGGCTTATTTCTACAAAAACAACCTTATTTTTTTACAAAATAAGAAAAATATTTTTTATCAAAAAGTAGATGTAAGGCATAATGTTCGATAAAACGAACACGAACAAAATTATCAATAAATCATAAAAATAACAAAACATTCCCAATTCTTTATATCATACAATTATCACATGATATATCAGGCCTACTATTCCAACAAAAAATGCGAACTTGTATCATAACAAATGAGTTGAAAAAACAAAGACTTACCCGCCGTTCCGTGTACTGTATAAACTCGGATCCATAGCACTTAAATGGCCACAATTTTTTAATTACAAGTATTGATTGCACGAGGAATATTGCTAAAATGCACTTGTCTAACCTTAAATATTATGTTTACTTCACCTAGATTTGACAGTTGTGACAGAAACCTATATTATCAACCAAAATAGTATGGTTCGATAAAACGAACGTTATGCACTAATGGGTTAATGATACTCAGACCAAGTGGTATGACGTCGCTTAAAATTTCTTCAACTACAGGCTTATTTGATGGAATTTATTCAGGAAATAATATTCAGATGAAACAAAATTATCTTTTCCTTGTTAACGACACATATTTAACCACTCATTTAAACTCACTTTCATTAACCACACTTTTTATGTTGATGTTCTTGATCTCTTCAGAAGTTCAATTGACGAAAATTTTGCAAGTTCCGGTGATAAAGCACGGGTACATACTTGCACAATTTTTCTTTTTGTTGCAAAATACTGATTTTCATTACTTAGAAGAACTGTGTTATTTGGGCTTTGTATATTGTGGGAAAGAAAAGAATAAACTCTTCAAACAAATTATGGCAATACAACCTATGGAAATTCAACTGACACACACCAAATGAACTCTTACCATCTGAATGTATAAATATGTCATCAATACGGAAATCTGTATACAAAGCAGATTGGCACACCTAGCAATGGGTATTATTCCGTGATGATATATTTATTTATTAAAATATAAACAATTTATTATACTTTGTAAGATACCATATCCATTTCTGCCAAAAGCGATTTTATGTGATATATGTATACCGACTATTTCACATTTATAATTTATTACAAATGATATACGTGGCTATAGCGTCAATATACTGTTAGAAGCTTGTGTTTCCTTTAGAGACGCTTTACACCAAACAGCTACAAGTTACTGTAGTTTTATTGTTTTTCAATATATTTTCCGTGATGATCAATCACTTTTACATACTTTTGAACCAATTTTCAGAACACTTTTCCTATTCCGATTGAGGTGTCTGGAAAACATACATTTTGAACGCATCAGCTGTTTTTTCTGGCGTCGGAACTCGTTGACTACGTAGCTTATTCTTCACGTATGAGAATAAAAAGAAATCATTGGGTGCATATCAGGGCTGTACGGCGGATGACCCATCAATTCGATGTTTTGACCGGTCAAATATTGAGTTGTTTGGGCCGATGTGAGAGAGCTCGCATTGTCATGGTAAAGAATAACCCTACGTCGCTGTTTTTTTCTTATTTCTCCAAAGACTTCTGGCAAACAAATGGTTGTGTACCATTCAGAATAGACTGTTCTGGCACTATGTTGGGTTTGGTTCATCTTGGAACACCCATACCGTCGACTGCTGTTTGGTCTCGGGCTCATACGCATAGATTCAAGATTCGTCACCTGTGTAGATATTATGTACGGCTTTTGACACATCACAATTGTATTTTTTGAGATTTTACTTGCACCAAATCGACACAGTTTCAAATTATGCGGGATCCAACGCAAGCAAAACTTTCTCACTGCTAAATTCTCATGCAACATCTTATGTCACTCTCGTTCTGTGGATGTTCGAATCACGGCATTTATGTTAACACTACATCGCTATATCCGCATCGAATAATTAAGGACTTTTCTAAATGGAACTTGTGGATTCTGCCCTAACTTGGTACGAAATAACTGAAAACGGCGATAGAGCAATCACCGTTTATATAGAAAATAAATGCTGTTTACTCTCAACTTATTTCTTGTTGTCCGTACTTTAATGTCGTTCTCCATGCTTATATAATGATACATACAATTATCATCCTTTTTCTTATCTGTTAAATTTAAGATACATTTACTTATTTCAAAGTATTGTGTAACACACATATATTTATTCTCTATGAATATACAATTTTAAGTTATATAATTTTCTTCCTAATTTTAAAAATTAATTTTTGGTTTTCATTTATCGTTATTAATTTCTATTCTTCATTGTATCGTGATTAAGAATTGAATCTGTTTATTTTCGAACTTACAATGGGTTTCAATGAGTTCATTGAAGTTCCATATATCTTTATTTTGGGTGATTTTTTATGAAATTATCATAGGTAATGATGCTAGGGTGTAACTTATGTAAGGAGCAAAAAGTTAGGCTTAATTCTATTCGTTTACAATTTTTTAATTATTAATATTAGTTCTAGTATTTGGTTATGTATTCCCATTATGCTCTGCCAATTTAGATTTTTATTTAATTCCATAATTATCATCATTATTTTTTCTTGCAGAATGTTTTCGTTATACTTTATATTTTCTAATTGTTGATTTAACTGTCGAGAAATGTTAGTAGAAATTTGCAAGTTTAGTTCGTTTTGTTTTTGTAATGTTATTTCATTATTCAGTATTTGTTCAAAAAGTTTATTATATCTCTCCTCGTCGTTTGAATCTAAATTTCCAGTAATCGCTTTTATTACGGATCTAAGTCCGTTAATTAAACCTCGTTTAACTCTGTTATTACTTCTCGTAAATAATTTCGTAACTTGATCTTTCAAATCAGCATAATTATATCTTAATATATTTTATATGTTTTGGAAGAATAAAGTATATTCTTTATTATGTAATTGTTCTTGCATTCGTATAAAAATATCTGTAACCTTAATAAATTCTGTTTCTATTTGGGATATATCATACTTATAATATACTAATTGCTCCGACTCTTTTATTTTGCATTTGCCTAATTCAATTAAATGGAATCCATTATTTTTAGAAATGTCGGTCAGTTGTCCATGGCATAGTCTGTAATAAAAGTTGTGGTTATTTTATTGTTTTATTCTGTTTATTATGTTTTTGTCACCGTGTTCGTCAGTAATTTTTATTTTTCCTAATAATAGGTCCTAAGCCTTTAGAGAATATTTTTTATATAAAGACTTTCTTATTTTGCCGAGTAATCTCGAATTTTGCTTAACATATATTTTTTTCTTTAATTGTAATGGGTTATCATTTTCTTTGAATCTACTTAATTTTTCGTTCGTAATTGTAGTATTTACTAATTCATTTACTGTATTAATGGACCTCAATATGGTGGCCGCAAACATACAACGCCACAGTAAAACAAAAATATAACATAAAGAAAAAATACAATAAAACGAACGCGCACGCCGCTGACATGCTAAACAGCATCAAACCTGCCACAAATGTCAACAAAACTTCAGAAGGTCGCTACAGAATGAAAGTTTGGAAGAAGTTCTAAATAAAATATAAATAGGCCAAAAATAATGAAGATAAAATACAGGTAAGTTACTAAATAGAAGTAAAACATATTTTACATGAGAGACACACAATTTAGGAATCAATGAAACACTAAACACAAACAATAAAAGGAGAGTGAAAACAACTAAGATTTATTGGACAGAACACTAACTGAAGAAGTTTCAACAATTGAAAAACACAAGGAATATAAGGGATTGACAGAATAACAGTAAAGATTCGACGAGGGAAATCCAGATTTATGTTAAACTAAAGGTACCTAAAAGATAGATATATGATTCTGGAGCAAAAAATGCTATAGGTCAAAATTAGACCGTAGCAGACTGTTGATATAGATTTGGAGAGGTGAATTAATGGAGAACCAGTCCTTGAAGAGCAAAATATTTTTTGATATATTAACAATACACAATACCGACGGTTCGGTCACAAATTGACCATCCTCAGGGTTCTGAAAAACATTTATGGGTACAAATATCTGGTTAAGAATCTTTACGACTAAATTACTTACAGTTTAAGTTATTTTAAAATTTCAGATTTGTTAAAATAATAATGACACATAATCAAATACATAGATTGGTGATGTCAAATTATAAGAAAATAATGCGTACATTATATCAGAAGGTCAATATAGAACTGACCGAGGGGTTGACTCATCTATTCGGAGGAGCAAAATGGAACAGGAAAACTACTTCATTAAGTTCTCGTAGAATTTTACCAAAATTCCTTTGTAAATAATGCTCAGATTCTGCATGTATTTAAATCATTTTCACATCTTAGAATTTTCGTTTCTTTAAAGTTGAATGTGTGTCTGTCGGTCTGTGCGTGGTGGACTAATGTACATTTTGTGGTGTTTGTGTTTTTATTTGCATTTCTTTCGTGTTCAGATAATCTTGTCCTTAAATACCTCTTGGTTTGTCCAATGTAAACTCCGTCACAGTCCGAACATGGCACCTTGTAAATTACATTTGATCGATTCATTATTTCAATAGGATGTTTGGTATTACTGTTTTAATGTTTTTCAAATTCAGTTTTGACTCAAAAAATAATAATTTAAACGAGACTAAGGTTACACTGCGGCAGGGATGGCATGATTAGAACAAAGTGTTTTAAATCATATGTTTTAAACACTGTTTAAAACACAATCGAAATAAAACATGTTCAAAATTGAACGATTTAAACATGTGATTTAAAACATGTTTAAAACCAATAAAAAACACTATATTTTAAACATTCTTACTTGAATTTTATGCACTTAAGTTTATTAATTATTCATTTAAAAAACAAATCTGTATCGGGGAATTTGTTACACGTATGAAAAATTAACACTAATTTAGCAAATAAAATGAATTTATTTAAAAATATTACGTGAGATACAACGTTTTCTTAACTTAATACTAACTTAACATTAGCTAAACAAAAATTAATAACAATCATTCTTAATTATTTTTATTTAATTCTTGAAAAATGGCGACCAGTTTTGCAGCTTTTTCGTTTCCTAGTCTATTTCGTACGTCTGAATGAATAAAACCAAAAGTAGAAAACAATCTTTCTATCCCTGCACTCGAAGCAACAGCTGAATGTAGCTGCGTTGCTAAATCCAATGTCTTTGGATGAATTTGTGTTTTTAGCGATAGCCACTATTCTAGAGCACTGACGTTGTTTGTTACGTGATCCTCAAACAAAAAACTCTGATACGGGTCTGTCATAGCTCTGTATTTCACAATATCAGGCATTGCCAGTTTGCAGTACGTTTCAACGTAAATTAAAACTTCTGAAATATTTTCACTTGTAAGGTCTTTGCCCCTGTATTTTGGATGTAGTAAATTTGCTACATAATGGGCAGACGACATTGCCATTTCCATTCGTTTATTAAATTTTTGCAGATCACATAGAGAATATTCGTAGCCAATGTCATCATCATCGTCTTCGAACTTTTTCTTTAAGTTAAGCCACGCTTGGGTCACTTCTCCGATACAGCATGAAGATTTTTGCGAAACATCTAGCGTTATGGCTATATTGTCGAGCTTCTTTAGCAGACATTGCGCATTCATTTTTAATGTTACATTATTAACTTTAGAAAGAATAACTGAATCAACTGCAGCGGCATGTTTCATACATATATCTGACATGATATGCCAATTTTTTATAAATACTTTTAAACAATCTGCCATTGTGTTCCATCTAACCTGTTGCGGTAGTACAATTGCTTTGCCACCAGCTTCTTTGTATTTACCTGCTGCAAAATGTGTATACTTAAAATATTTCATTATAGACTTAACTTCATCAGTAATTTCAGTTACATTCAGATCATGCGCTAAAAGGTTAAGAATGTGAGAAGAACATCCGTAAGTTAATATGTCTTTATGAGCAGCCAGTTCTTCTTGTTGAGCTAAATTTTCTCGCATTTTATTCATATTTGATGCGTTATCTGTAACAAAACTTCGCACTGTACAGTCAAATTCCTCACATTTTCGTATAGCTGCAGTAGCGATTTTCACCAAATATTCCGCTGTGTGTCTGTCAGCTCCGGTATCCAAAGTGTCGATTAGATAAGTTCTGTTTTTTAATGCATATGAGACACAAACACATACAATTGAATCGTTATGTATATTACTCCATCCATCGAGTGACATGTTGACTACTTTCCCCTTGAGTTCATCTCGTAACTTTGTCTGTGTCGAATTGTAAACTTCAAGTAGTTCACCACCAATAAGCTTTCGATTTGGTGGCTTGTATCCAGGATGGAGCATTTCGACGAATTTCAAAAATTCTGGATGTTCCACATGATTAAATGGCGTGTTTGTGGAAAATATATATCGTGATAACTGTAGATCAAATTTCTTTTTCTCGTCGGGTTTAGTAACTACTAAAAACTTTTTTAAAGAAGTTCCGCTAGTATTAGCAGTACTAGTAGTACTATCACTGTCTCCTAAAAAAAAAAAAAACCCATTTTAATAATGTTGTAAATATAGGTAATCGTTATCTATTTACTTTTGTAATGTAGAGTTGCAACTGCACAGGATTTTTCAGAAGAATCATCGATAGTATCAGCCTGGGGTGCGGTCCGAATCACGCTATCATAGCTTACAGTGCTCAGACCGCTCACAGCTGGTCCGATTTGAGTGAGCGCGCTGACGACCGTGAACGCGTTTACGATTCGGACCGTTCGTAAGCGTTCTTACTTTTGCTTGTCATTTGTGTCAGCGTGTTTATAACCTCAACCTGTGCGCAATGATTAACCAAGAAAAAATAGTTTTGATGGAGACGGTTTCCCTCATTTGTGAGAGCGATGATAGTGATTCAGAAATGTTTATGGATTCATCGTCCTCCTCTTCAAGTTCAAGTAGTGACGAAGATGATGAAAGAATTATATACGTCGGTCTTGTCCTGGGAAATAGGAGACGTGAATTGGAGCGAAGACCTCGAATTGAACATTATGTAGAAAGAACAATTCCTAAGTACTGTGCTGAAGAATTTAAATCACATTACAGGTATGAAAACTGACGATTTATTTATTAAATATTTGGAAAATAAGTTATTTAATAAGTTTCATATATTTTAAAGCGTTTTTTCTTTTCCAGAATGTTTCCAGAAACGTTTGAGTTTATTCTTGGGCTCATAGGACCTACTATATCGATCACAAATAGTATGAGTGGAAGGAAACCAATATGTGCCAATAAACAACTTCTTTTGACACTGTGGGTAATGGCAACTCCAGACTCATATAGGTATATTACAAATATTTAAGGATGAGATGATGAACTTACTTACTTCATATTTAATGTTTTTGTGGAAAATATCACCTACTAATTATTTAATATTTTTTACAGATCCATTTGTGAAAAATTCAATGTCGGAAAGGCAACAGCCATAAGAAGCGTGAGAAGAGTCTCATATGCTCTTCACTGTCTAGCTCCCCGCTTCATACAGTGGCCAACAGGTGAAAGAGCAAGGGAAGTAATGGCAGAGGGTGCGGTCCGAATCATGCTTTGAGTACCGACAGCGCGCTAACAGTTGGTCCGAATCATATTTACAACGCTCACAGTTTGCGCTGTGAGGCGTATGACGTCAGAGGTGACGTCTACACTTCATGCTAACAGTGCTCACGCCCAAGAGGATAGGCAGCGTAAGCGCTGTACGCAGGTTTGATGTAGGGTACCTTTATAACCAGGGTATGGCCATGGGCCAAGATCGCCGCCATTGTCGGTAATTGATTTTCCTATTTATTTGTAATAAATGTGATATTATATTATAAAATAATATTAAATTATCACACTGTAAATTTATAAAGGTAAGAAAAATTAATTTATTTAAGAGATACACAATTATTATTAAGATATACATTTAGAGGTTATGTAGAATATATGACATGGGTTGTTATTATCACATCGAATTTAATATCTGTAGTTCTTATTTACATAATAATTGTATATTCTAAACTTACCTTTTAAAAATTTAAATGATTGTGCTTAATATTGGTAATTTTTAGTTGTTTTCAGTGACAGTAATCGTGATGGGTATCTTAACAAACTACACAAGTAAATAAGATAAAATATATTACTTACACTTTAAATACATATTAAAATGATAATTAAATGTGTTTTTCATTAAAATAAAACAAATATCCACGAAATGCATAATAATTTTCGCAAGAACAACACATATAACAGATGTCCCGGTAATGGCGGACGAAACGTGAGCCACGCCATGGCCATACCCTGGTTATAAAGGTACCCTAGTTTGATGTTGTTTACGCCATTGCTTGCTGAACCAATGAAATTGTGTATTAAGATGGAGTTGTTAACGTAGTAAAGGTTTTTTTTAGAGGAAACTAATGAATTGATCGAACTTAAACTCACAAATGACAAGCAAGAAGTAAGAGCGCTTACGAACGGTCCGAATCGTTAACGCATTCACAGTCGTCAGCGCGCTTATTCAATTCGGACCAGCTGCGAGCGGTCTGAGCACTGTAAGCTATGATAGCATGATTCGGACCGCACCCAGAGTTTGAACAGTACAGTGCGTTCCCTTTAACAATTGGAGCCATCGATGGCACACATATTAAAATCAATGCTCCAAGAGAGGATGCTGAATCATATATTAACCGCAAAGGATGCCATTCCATTCAAGTACAGGTAATATCCGTTAAATTGTTTTCGTAATTTAAGTTTAATAAGAACTTGCTGTTATTGCATTGTCTGTTCCAGGCTGTCTGCACATACAATATGCTGTTTACAAGTGTGTTCGCTGGTAATGCAGGATCAGTCCATGATGCTCGTGTCTTCAAACTATCTCCAGTCCAGCAGTTTATTGTAAACCCAGAAATTTTTTTCTCCGGTGATTCTCATATTATTGGTGATGCAGCGTATGGAATCCACCCCAATGTAATGGTGCCTTTCAAGGATAATGGACATCTAAATGAAAGGCAGAAGAACTTTAATTTTTGTTTATCATCTGCCAGAATGTCAATTGAAAGAACTTTTGGACTCTGGAAGGGTCGGTGGCGCAGTATTCTTGACTGTTTACCCATGATTACATTGGAGAAAATTCCAGAATACTTGCTTGCTACCTGTGTTTTGCATAATATTTGCATCTTGAGAGGAGACATGATTCCTTTCGAAGAAAACTTAAGAATAAGTAGAAGAGGGAGATTAATTTTAAATCAGAAAATTGAAGGCTGTGCCAAACGACTCCGGATTATGAACAGTTTGATAATGAGAAATAACTAATTGTATTTAAAAAGAAATATATTAAATAATGTAAACAACAATTTGTAATAATTAATTTTATAATGTAAAACTGTATTTGTATAATAAACTCAATAACGAAAATCGAATTATTTTATGAACACTAATATTAAGTTGAAATGTTTCTGCACGTTGCACAAATTTCGTAAATATATTCAAAACTGTTATCATCAAAGAGTTATATATGTTATTCAAGATGATAAAGAGATAATTTATCAACAAATGGAAAGTGTTAATTCACGAGCGAAAGCTAGTGAACTATCATGAGTCGATAAAGACTTTATTGTCGTGTATAATATATTTTGTACCTGATGTTTTCGATATTAAAATGTGAAGGCGCAACTTTGTTCCTAAACTTACTGTTATCACTAGTTTTACACGGGTTTGTCAAAATTATAAATTACAACTTTTCTTGTTATACAAAAAAAAAATTAAATAAAAATCCAAAATGTGGATAAAAAATTACTTTATCTACTGTGTAAATCTTGTCCGCGAAATCCTTTAGCGCCCTTAGGATACGGGTATGTGCAAATTGTATTTGGAATGATTAATTTGATTATGAAACAGCTAAATAATTGTATTTGAAAAAATTAAAAAATAAATCTAAAATAAAGAAAATATATTCAAAAATAAAAAAACTCAAAATATGTACAAAACATGTTCAAAAATTAAAAAAAAACTCAAAACATACAATAAAACTTAGAAAATAAAAAAAAACTCTTAAAAAAGACAAAACATGTTAAAAAATTTAAAAAAGACTCAAAATATATACAATAAAACTTAGAAAATAAAAAAAACTCTTAAAATAGACAAAACATGTTCAAAAATTTTAAAAAAAACTCAAAATATATACAATAAAAATTAGAAAATAAAAAAAACTCTTAAAATAGACAAAACATGTTAAAAATTTTTAAAAAGACTCAAAATATATACAATAAAACTTAGAAAATAAAAAAAACTCTTAAAATAGACAAAACATGTTCAAAAATTTAAATAAAGACTCAAAATATATACAATAAAACATAGAAAATAAAAAAACTCTTAAAATAGACAAAACATGTTCAAAAATAAAAAAAAACTACAAATAAAAGTACTAACAATAAAATTATTTTTTTGTTAGAACGTTGCATAAGTTCTGCAACATATCCATCTTCTCCTTATGCTGACGTTCTTTCATGGCAAGGAAACTACTGAACCTGTCATCCTTCTTCTGTTTTTTCTCCTCGTTTCGACGGTCTTTTTCTTCTGTACGGAGGCGCCGCTCCTCTTTAAGCTCTTGCAAATAGTTTTCTACACGAGCCTCCACCTTTCGTTTTTTTGGCGTATTCTCCAGACGGTCCTCTACTGCAACTGGTGGCGTGGGCCCTAACTCAGACGCTAACGCCTTTGGTTGCGCCCAGCCCGTGCAACCAAATATTTCATTCATTCTCTGTAAGAATAATTATTAATTAGTAACATTACTAATAATGTGTAATATATATACTTACATCAAAATAGGGCCATGTCATCCTGTCATTCCCTGATAAATTATTGTGATCAATAATTTTTTTATAGGTTTTTTTTAAACCATTCATTTTAGACTAGCATTGATTACCATTCATTATGAATGCAGGATTAATTCTCTGCATCCGTAACGCTATCTCCTGCCATATTTTTTTTATGTCTTTTCGACCCGCGTTAATAACAATTGAATGCAGGCCGTGCTCCAAATGTATTTGGATGTTTCTGCGAAAATATGTATACAATTAGGTTTATGTAACAGAGAAATATATATATATGTATATATATATATATATATATATATATATATATATATATATATATATATATATATATACATTATAATAACTACCTTTCAGATCAGTATACTCCTACTTCTGGTGTACCTCAAGGTTCAAACCTAGGTCCTTTGCTATTTATATTATTTATTAATGACATTACTACCAGTGTTAAATACTCCGATGTATTTCTCTATGCCGACGATATGAAGATATCTAAAATAATAAATTCACCTGAAGATAGTTTATTGCTGCAAGAGGATATAAACAGCATTATAGAGTGGTCCAAATCCTCAAAACTCGATTTCAATGTCAAAAAATGTAAAATTATGTCGTATTCTGTAAAAAAAAATTTTGCCTGTTATTCTTATAAAATGGAACAACATACACTTGATCGAGTTACAGAATTTAAAGATTTGGGAGTCATATTTGATGTTAAGCTCTCTTTCAATGCGCATATAAATTATACTGCAAGGTCTGCCTACAAAAATCTAGGCTTCATAATTCGCAATAGTCGTTCCTTTCTTAGGTTAAGAACTCTAAAAATGTTATATTTTTCATTCGTGCGTTCAAAATTGGAATACTGCTTACAAATATGGAATCCGTCATATAATATATATAGCAACAGCATTGAAAGGATACAAAAAAAATTTGTAAGGTACTGTTATTATAAAACTTACGGTGTTTATCCTACTCATGATATCTCATACAATAACTTACTATCCATTTTCAACCTGGTGTCATTAGAAAATAGAAGAAACATGCAATCTTCGATCTACGTATATAAATTAGTCAACAATATTATAGACGATCCTATTTGTTTAGCTAGTATTCCATTTTCTGTTCCGCGCCTATCTTCTAGAAATAAGTATACATTTCAATGCTCACTTGTAAGAACTAACTACGAAGCAAGATCGCCCATCAGACAATTATGCTATATTTTTAATAACATTAATATAGATATTGATATTTATCACGTATCACTTAGACATTTCAAGCGAGCATTATTACATAAGTATATTTTGAATTGATTTTCATTTTTGAAAATTATGTTGTGTAAATAATTATTCTTGTCTGTTGAAACATTGTATTGTAACTGTTATGTATTCGTTGTGCATCCACCCCGTAATTGGGATTTCGATCCTGTGGGATGGATGGGATATTAAATTAAATAAATATATATATATATATGACTCACCATCATCTTCAATAGGTTGCGATTGTTCATCTTCTCGTAACGGGCTCGCCGGCGATGTGCAGGATGCTTGCGATGTAGATGCCTGCGATTTGTCTGTTCTCTCGGCCACTAATTTTTGAAGATAAGAATGATCTAAAAATTAATATAATTATTTATTATTGCTTATAAACGAAAACCATACCTATATAATTTCTTTACAATAAAATTGGGTAGCTTATAAATGACTAAAACATTCAAAGTATGTTATTAATAAACTTGATGTTACAACTGCAATGCGACTGAACAAATCGTAGTATACAACTCTATAGACAAACAAAATGTTTTGTTTTTAACGATATTTTGACAAATGCCCGCCTATTACTAAACACTTGAACGCAAAATGTGTATAAAATCTAACCCAACAAAACAATGTATATTTTTACTTACCTCTGTTAGCCCTTTCTAATTCACTACGAGTGAGCTTAAGCTTTATAATCTCGTTAGTTTCCTCCAAAAATACATTTACAACATGCACAACTTCCATATTTAACACAAACAGTTTTGTTGGTAATTAGCAATGGCGTCAAAAACACGACACGTGCTTACAATGCTTACAGTGCCTATCCTATTCGGCGTGAGCACTGTAAGCATGAGATGATGACGTCACCTCTGACGTCATACACCTCACAGCGCAAACTTTGAGCGTTGTAAGCATGATTCGGACCAACTGTTGGCGCGCTGTCGGTACTAAAAGCGTGATTCGGACCGCACCCCTGGTCTGTTTCAAATTCTGTGTCAGTGTCGGACCCGGCCAACATTGCTTGAACATTACATTTTTTAAAATGTGTTTTCATCCTTTTGACTAATCCAACTAATTCAAAATTACATTTTCGACAACGCACTCTGTTTTCATTGACGAACTTTTTTCATTTACTAGATCAAAATGATTCCAAATTTGATTTCTCTTGCGTCCTGGAGTCGACATTTTTACTTACTCACTTCTAATTTAAAAAATAAAATGAATTTTTGCATCCAAACGCGCACAATACATGCATGAACTCGCTCGACGCTCGACTCGTGTGCTTGTCCCCGTCCCCACTACTATGCCTAACGTCAACGTCGCACGCCACAACGGACAAGGCGACCACGAGATCGCACTACTGAGATCTCCTTTTCGCAACACAACCGTTTTAATATTTTAAATTACATTTATTACAAATAATTAGGAGAAAAATAATAAATAAATGAAACAATAAGACAAAATGATTTTGCAAGCATGTACTTTACAAGATTGTAGAAGGATTAACCGAATTCTTAACTCAAGTCTAGACTCTAGTGCTGTGCGCTGTTTTGAAACCTTTTTTAAACAGTTTGAAATCTATTTTAAACAGTATAAAACAGGTGTTCAAAATCTACAACAAAAAAACATGTTTATTATATTTAATTTATTATTGGAGCATACGTACTACAGTGATCCGAAATTTTATAAACCCTAATATTATGCTTCACCGGTAATCCTCTTAACCTGTTTGTAAAAAAATCCTGTTCCGCTAGTTGGATCATAAAATGCTTCCTATAAAGTAATATAAACTGTAGTCTATCTTTTACATAAATAATAAAACTATACCCACGTATCTATTTATTATTAATGGGTCCTTTAATGTTGGAAATAAGTTTGCTAAAGCTTCGGCCTAATTAATTTTTTCCGGAATCGCTCATAGTTTCGACTGTTTACCAGCTTTCGTCTGCTTCTTTCAGTCAAGATATTATGTTCATCATATTGTTTTATAATTTCAGTTCCCCCACCAACAGACAACAATTTTTGTCTAACTTCCTACATTTCAGAAATATTTAAATATTGTGACTAGGTATACAAGGTGTTATAGAAACTATCTTGTCTGTAGGCGAAGGAACAGATGACAGAGATATATTATCATTAACTGTTTCGCTAATCGAAAAATCGGATATTCGGGTCATTTTCGTTGTTGGCGATAATGATATCAAATCTGTACAAACAATTATATATGTTAATGTAATATACATCATCCTACTAGACATAGGAAAGGGAAAGCCCTAGGTTGAATTCCCAGTGAGGTCCATGAATTTTTCACAAAAATATTTTTTCGATATTTACGTGTATGTACTTTAATATTTCACCGTTCTGAATGTTAAAAAAGTAACTATGTAATCATTTTGTAATACAGTAAAATTCTGATTATTTTAGTGGCAAAATATTGTGTATAGTACCTTCAAATATAGATTGTTTTATTTTTAATTCAATAATTGGTCCTGTCTCTCGTTTTGTTAAGTAAACATTTAAAATTGTTCCGGTATTTCTGCTCCTATGTCATCAACCAATATTACGTTCACCGACTGGCTTCTGCTTGTGCAAGTGGCTACCAGTGAGTGGTCGATGTTTTTAAAAATACGTCGGGTTTTTTTTTTGTTGAAAATTTGAAATGATTCTGATCCGACCCTTCTTTTCTATAATCTTATCCCAATTAATGGAGCTGCCTGGCGTTAATGCACGTTGCACATATTTGTTTTGAAACGAAAGTAATTTGTATATTCCCCAGTAACTTATAGGTAACTGAATTTTAAATGTTCTCTCTTTTTCTCGTTACCTGTCCACCGCATTAGTGTATTTCAAATAAATGGCTATAAGTTTGCGATGTTAAATTGTTTTAATAAATTTTCGTTATGAAATCTTGTTATAAACAATTAATATCAGCTGCTTGGGGGTTAGTTGCCTCAGCATTACGAATCTTCATCATCATATTATTTTTAAATATTATTGCGTCTACCAATCACACTTACCGGCTGGCGTCGACCTATTACTTTATTAATTGGTATTCCCAATGACTAAGCTTATACCAAATTTCACTGTAATTATTGTCGGTACAATTTCACCTTGTAGTATTTCCTTTACACACCATTGCAACCAATTTTATTGGATAACATGTTGAGTACTGATATGGTATCTTGAAGTTCGCGTCCTTCCTAATAAATTTATGGATAAGAACTTGGCCTGTTCTGATAAATTGACTCGAAACGAATTTGCCGCCCTAGTCATATTTGTCAAATTTGGAATGTTTTTTCTACTGCTAGTAAAGTCATACCACGGCTGATAATATCTGGTGCGCAAAATATCGATCCTTTGACGGAAACTTCAAATCGTGCAATTGCAGCTTTGAAAAATTATAAATAAAAATAATAGCTGCTGCTTGGGAGTTAGTTTTCTCAGCATTACGGATCTTCATTATCGCAACATTATTGCTGCGTTCAACAATCCGCCTCATCAGCTGGATTCAAAACGCTGGTATGTGGATTAAATGACGTTATATGTGCCCTGCACATTCCGAGCATTTAACACGCTGGAATTGAATATATATATATATATATATATATATATATATATATATATATATATATATATATATATATATATATATATATATACATATATATTACAATTGAATGATAATTTTAATATTTATGAATGAAGCTAAATTCAGATTTTTCTATCTACTCCTGAATATTTCAAATGTAATTTGGATAAACTTTAAGTTACTGGGGCAGGAAAATAGATAATATAATATATAAAAACTTACTTGAAATGTGAGTCTTGACATTCTGAAATGATGTTTGAATTGTACTATCACAAATTTATTAATAATAAATATGTTTTCAATTGATCGTTTATTAATTACTGTGTCTGCAAGAAACTGACCATTACCCGACAATTTTTGTGCTGTGTACATCGAATTTTGATTTAGATAGCAGAGATGTTACCCATACACGGGTAACAAATTTTTAAACAAATCTTTAAAGAATTTTAACTCAAAAACTGGAAGATGTAGTAGGAAAAAAATATTAAGAAATAGTTCTGTTCTCGACGAGTTACATTACTGGTTAAATTTAATGTACTCATTTCATTTATACTCTATCAGCCGTATTCATAGTAACTGAGATAGACATGGTTTAAACTAGGTCTAAGTAGACTAGGTTTAAACTAAGTCTAACTTAGAATACCCTGGACTTATTCATAGTAAATTTTAGACCCAGTTTAAACCTAGTCTACGTAGACCGAGTTTAGCCCTTGTATCCATCTGGACATGGTCTGCGATGAATATGAAGTAAGCATCTGACATTAAATTAAACTTAATATTATCTAAAATAAGAATAGTATGTGGCATTACAATAGATTTATAGAAGCGTGTATTCATATGCACGAGTATACATAAGGAAACATGGGAAGAAAAAAATAACGGCGCTGCTGGTTTTGACAATATATCAAAACTTTTATTTGGTTATGAAACTGGTTGCAATTTACAGGAAATGTGTGAAATCAACTAAAAATCATTCCAAATTTGTCTAACACATTAATTTTTATATACAAATATTAGTAAGGTTTGAAGTGTTTTCGTTTGCGGGCCTATAGTGATTTTGTCTAAATATGCTTATTTACATACATCATTATTTAATTCAGTATTATCTTCATCTGAATCTCTGTCGCTCATTATATTTTCTAAAATTAAATACAAATTTCAATTATATCAAATTTGCAGATATGATAAAAATACTTTAACATTGACATCTGATCATTTCTTCATCTTCAGCACCATTTATTTTAGACAAATATGTTGAATATCGTCAATTTTATTCATTTAATATCAAAATTGTCAATTTGACAATTAATAAAAAAAATGTCTTACAAATGTAATTTTTTAAAGCACATTATATATTTGTTACAATGACAGGACTTAGACCTAGTTTAAAGTAGGGGTACACTCGGTCTAAATTGAGCCATAGCAGCTGCGATCTAAATCACCTGTTGACCGTCGTGAAACTACGGATCTCGCTATGTTGTGAGTATGTTTTCCACGTAACTCTTTAACCCTTTCCGACACGAATTATTAAAAATTAAAATTAATCAAGTTTTTTGATAAAAAATCTTTTATAAGAACATAAGAAACACTTTTATTAAGAAAATAAAAAAATAATACAAATATTTTATTATTTATAACAAATTAAAATATGGTGTTATTTTGATACCACCATGAGCTGATGTATAATATAAAATGAAAATTTATTTTTTGTGAAAATCATAAAAACAATTTTTATGAGTAGTTAAACATAAACCAACTTCACAAACTGAACATGTCCAACGGGTGCGATGTGGTTCTTTACTTGTGCTACAATTAGCACATCGTTTTGACGTTCCATGAACTGGTAAATGCTTGGATTGATCTGTCCTTATCTCAGGTGCAATGTATGGTTTGTACCGATTTACCATCGAAGTTTTTTTAGTAGAAGTCCCTGGAGATCCTTTATATGAGTTACATTCTATAAGGCCAGTAATTACTCTGCATTTATATTGTTTTAGTGTAATCTTAGACCTAGTTTAAAGTAGGTATACACTCAGTCTAAATTTTAGACTAGGTTTAAACTAGGTCTAAGTCAACCGTTACTATGAATAAGGAAAAACCTTAGACCTAAGATAGATCTGGTTTAAACCACGTCAGAAATTCAAAGTTATGGGAATATATACACTGTGGCTGAATGTTAATGGCGTCTACTCGGGTGGCGTGTCCTTGGCGCACAACTGATAGGCGGGGATCCTTTGGGTGGGCACCGGCGAAAGCGCTTTGCCACCGGCTTTCACGGTAACATTGAGCGAGAACGGCTAACCGCTCTGGTGGCCGGTTTCTGCATTGAGATTTTTGGCCGACAATGGTCGCGGCGTTTCTCCGGCGAGGTTCTTGGACGACGATGGTCCGGACGCTTCTCCGGAGACGGTGGTAGTGGAAATACGGGCCGGATCGAGCGCGAGGCTCGTGCGACAAAACGTAGTGCCTCCCGTCGGAAACGCGTGTCCTGTGTGAAGATGACGTTGATACCACCACCTAATCGTGCGGTTGATTGATTTCGAATTCTTAAGTCCTTCTGACCTTTCGGCTAGTAGGCTGAGTGAGTATCTGCTTGTATTTAATTCAATAACGTTTATTTCTTGAAAATTGCACATAGATTACATGTTGAAAAAACAGTATGATTTAATTGCATGCCGTTCTAGGGATTTGGTTGTCTTCAGCAAATGGTATAACATTTAAATGTTGTTTAAAAAAACTAATAACAGTAATAGTCTGTGACAGTTTAATGGTAACATGGTTATAAAATGTTAATTATATTTGTAAAAGGTGTGTGAAAATACATGGTGTGTAAATGTTAATTGTGTCTAATAATAAGAGTGGCGCTGTGGAGGATGTGTAGTGTATCTTCTGGTGGGTCATTAGCCTTTTGCAGCAGTACGAGCGGGGGGTAAGAGTATTTTACTTTTGGTTTTCGGGGCATCCTGGGGTGGGGCTGGCGGTGGTGGATTTGTTGTAGATTGAGCGATCTGCAAACTTCCTCTGCAGGGTGACGATTCTGTCCAGGACAAGTTGCTGGTGTGTGGCGGTTTCGATATCTCTGGACGGAAAGAGCAGTGGAAGGCTGTGTGCCCTCCTCAGGAATCGTCTATCAGCGGACGCCTGCGGTGATAGTAGGCGCCGATGGGCGCCGGCTAGCGTCACTGCTCGGAAGTCGGCCAGAGAACGATCAAACATTTTATAGGTAAATATTTGCGTTTTGAGGCTGCAACCGCGCAGGTCTGCCGCGAAGACTGTAAATGAGTGACATCCTTTGCCGCATGCCTCTGCAGCATCTGTCGATCTCTGACTTCCAATAGAGAGTATCACAATACACCAGGCCCAGGTATTGAGTCTCTCTAGTCCACTAGACATGAGCTCGCCATAGACACAGCTGCAGCTCGTGATAGATCCCCGATGGCGGTAATGGAAAATGATGAACTGGCTCTTATCTGGATTGGGCCGAATGCGCCATCGTAGCATCCAGTTCTCTACGCTCTGTAGATGGTGCTGCAGCCCTGCAGTTTCAGTTCTTGGGCAGCGGGATACTTACCAACATACTGTATCAGCTGCGTAGAGTTGCGGAAACGTGGATCCTGTTGATGCCGATATGTCAATGCAGTATAATGTGTACAGCAGCGGGGAGAGAACACTGTCTTGAGGTGCACCAGCTCTTAGAGGGAATGGTCTTGACATCTCGCCGCTCACCCTAACTCTTGCAGATCGGTTGTGTAGAAGGCTGCAATTGCCCACACCAGCAGGTCCGGGACATCCAGTGATCTCAATTTTGTGAGTAGACCCATGTGTCAAATTTTATCAAAAGCTCGTTCGATGTCGAGAGAGACGGCGGCTGCCACCTTTTTCGTGTTTAAAGCTTGTGCCACTGACGGGGACAGTCTGAATGTAACATCTTGCCCGGAGTGCTTCGGCCTAAAACCGAATTGATATTCGGGGAAGAGTTGACGTTCCTGGAGGAAGTACTTTAGCTTTGTGCGTAGTATACTGTGTAGAAAGTTGGTCATCGAATTATCCGTCTGTACTCGAAATCCCTTGTTAAAGTCCGCATCTTGTGGGATTTGATGAATTTGCTCTAAGCAGTCCGCAAATACCTCCGCTTTGTCCGCTGCCGACGTGAAGATTTGCCCCTCAACTTCCAGGTGAATGGATCTGGATGATGTTGGCCGGTCATACGTTTGAAAGTATTCCAGAATTTAGAACCATCCCTTGGGTCGATTGCGACGCAGGCATCGGTCCACTGCTTTTCTTTGAACTTGATAACTGCTCGTCGGACTGCGGCGTTGGTTCTGTTCCACTCAGTTTTAATGGCCATGTCCCGTGTGCGAAAGTATTCTGTGTAGAGACGTCTTTTATTCTTTATCATGTTGATGATGTTTGGTGGAAGAGCTGGACGGCCAAAATGAATTGTTTTTTCTGGGGTGGCTAGTTCGGTAGCTGCTTTTACGCAGTTGGTGAGCAGGGGGAGCAGAGGACATCGATAACGTAAATTGAATTACAAGAAAAATTTTAACATACTGCAACAATCATCTAAAACAAAGTAGGCATGTTGCCATTTAACAAGAAAATTAAATAAGAAAAACAAGAATCAAACAAACAAGAAAAATAATAAATTCGATTTTCAAAATGGCCACCATTCGCAGAAACGCAAGCCTCTCAGCGTGTTTTAATATTAGAGGAACACTTGCAAGAGCTTCCTGCTTGTTTTTTTATATCTTCTGCTGCAGGTACTATTCTAGCCACCAGTTCTAATTCAGTGTTTAATGGTGTCTCGTATAGAGAGGTCATCATCTGACCCGTGAAAAAGAAACCTAGGGGAGTTAGGTCGTGGCTCCGGGCTGGCCACGCAACAGGATCTCCTCTCCCAATCCACTTATTCGGATATTCTCTATTTTCTAGTGTTATGACTTCTCGGATTGTGTGAACCGGTGCTCCATCATGTTGAAACCAAACTCTTCGTTTGATGTTTAGAGGTAAATCGTCAAGAAGCTCTGGCAGAACGTTATTTAAGAAAGTAAAATAATTTTCACCATTCAATCGGTTTGTAGGGTCCAATAACGTACTCCCCTACGATTCCAGCTCATTCATTTACTGAAAAACGTCGTTGATGCGCACAAATAAATGTTTCGTGGGGATTTTCATCACACCACAGGTGATTATTGTGAGAATTAAATACACCGTCCCTTGTGAAACAAGCTTCGTCTGTAAATTAAATAAATTTTTCAAAACGCCTCTGAAGATTGCAACGTTCAAGAAACCAACGACAAAACAAGAGTTATGGCTGGAAGTCTTCGGGTCCCAAAGCTTGCACTTTTTGTCTAGAAAATGGATGGAGAATTTGTTCCTTCAGAACTTGCCAAACTGTCACGTGATTCGCATATAATATATTTGCTATTACTCTTGTGCTCGTTGATGGCTCATCTTCAATAATATTAGGAACAACTTCTTCAAATGCAGGGGTTCGACGTAATCTATTGGAATTTCCACCAATTGTTGGGTGAAAACTTCCAGTCTCTGACAAACGTCTAAATATTAAGGGTGAATGGAGTTGTTGAAAAAAACCGTCTTAATTCACTCTGTTTCTGTGTAATTTATTAAAAAGTTTTACACTGACCGGTTTCGATCATTTAATGATCATCATCAGAGTGAACCGGATGACTACAAAAGATTAGTAAAAATATACAATTAGTCAAAAAGATTTAAACAATTGAATAAATAAACTTTACAAAAAAAAACACTAGAAGACTACCGGGAACGGCAAAAACTGGAGAAAGCTTGTGAAGAAATTTTTTAATAAAAAACCCATGAAAAAGCTTTTCTTTTTAAAAAAAACTTTTTTCTTGAAAAAAACGACAACATTGCAAATGCACGAAATGCAGTGAGTTAAGAAAAGGATTTCACGAGTTCAAACTTAAGAAATCTGGGAGAGGGTCGAAGGGATGCGAGTTATGCCAGGAAATCAAATTAATAAGTTTATAAGCCCGCTATATTTTAAATTTGTTTGGTCGTTTAGACAGAGGGTGCTATTTTTCATTACGGACTTTTTAATTTCAAGGTTCTATAAGAAATCTAGAGCGAAACTGTTTTGTTTGATGTGTAAAATCTCTACATTATTGCTTACGTCCAATTTGTGTTCAGTATCAAGTATGTGGTTCGCGAAACTTGAATTGTTTTTCTTTAAGCGAATGCATCTTTCGTGTTCTCTTATTCTAGTTATAAATTTTCTGCCTGTTTTACCAACATATTACATTCGCAGTCGTTACAATGAAGTCTATAAACACCAGATTGCTCTAGTAGTTGACATCTGTCTATTTTCTTACAGATTTCTTGTTTTAAGGTGGAAAGCGATTTGAAAACAATGTTTATATTGAAATGGCTAAAGAGTTTTCTGATTTTATAATTTATATTACCTAGAAAAGGTAGACTAGCTCTGAATGAAGTTGAAATGGTATTTTGAGGAACTACTGCTATTTATAATATTTATTCAGTGCTAGTAAATACATTATATATCAAGATGGTACGCGATACAGAGGGTATAAAAGAAAATAAAGTGCATAAAATAGAAAAATGTAACAAGACATATTGAATGATATGTATATATGAAATCAAAAATAAGGGGCCATTTAGGGGGCAACCGCTGGACGGGGCTGGGGGCAACTTCTTCCTCCCTCGGGTCTGGGTGGCGGGTGGTTCCTCGGTCGCCCTCTCCACGTGGAGGCCATAAACTGTTGGTGAAGGGAACTGCCCCACTTCAGGCACGAGTGTACGCAAGAGGCTCTGAGATGTTGGGGGAGCCTCAGGATGTCCGACGTGGGCCAGTTGGCTCGGGGCCACACTCCTCTCGCGCCTAGGAGCAGGATGACCAGTTGACGTCCAGGCCAGGCCTTGGCTGCTGCATCCCGGAACCTTGGATGGTCGTACACTAGCCTCTTCCGATCCCAGGATTCGGCTAGTGTACGTGGCCCTTCCCAGCAGACTTGGAGGTCTACGATGATCATCTGCTGGGGCTGGTGGATGGCGAGGTCCGGTATGTAGAGTTGGCCGTCAGGATGGCGTAGGCGGCACTCAACCTCTGTGGGCCACCCCTTGGAACGGGAGTGGCGTGCGATCTTCCTCACCACTTCATTATGTCTTTGAATCCGGGCGTGATGAGTAACCTTGCACCCCTGGAGAACGTGGCACAAGGTCTCATCACGCAAACATCCGGCTCTGCATCGCCGGTCGTGGGCTGGAGCGTATTGAAGGCCACGGACCGGCAGGTTGCTGGTACGCAGTTGAATGGCTCTAATGAAGTCGCGGCCAGACCAGCCGGCTAAGTGTGCTAATTGCCATCTCTTCACGTCGGGCTGCATCCGGGTTTCCCAACGGACCCTCGTCACTTGGCAGAGGGTTGGAGTGTGAGGATGTGGGTGGTGGTAGGATCCTCCTCACGTTTCTGTAGACGGCCTGACAGGATCTGGGGGATGACGGTACGGAATTGCGGAATTTCCAGACCTCCATCGCGGATTCGGGCGTGGATAACGTGGTTCGCCTTATGGTCACTGAGGTGGAGCATCTTTTTGACAGATTTGCGGATGGGCCTGTCGCATTCACCGAGAATCTGCCCCGTCATGACTGGACTCTGGGGGCCATGGTACATCCTTGGAATCAAGTGGAACTTAAGGAGCTGAAACTTTTGGTCGGGCTTCAAGGGCGCCTTTCCTAGGTTCCGCAACCAGGTGGTAAGGTTGTGGAGAGTGGGTTTCTCAGCCCCCGTTGCTGCGAACTCTAGATCTAGGTAGCGGAAGGTTGACAAGTCGGCGACGGCTGGTATCTTGGTATTGGCTATCGAGTAAATCGGCTTGGAACGGGGTACCGATTTACCCTAGACCGTGACGGCACTGATAGCGCAACACTTCTTCGGGTTGATGGAAATGCCCCTTCGTTGGAAGAACTGGGAGGCGATGTCCAACAATGTCCCCATGTCGACGTCGTTGTCTTCCATCAACACTAGGTCGTCTGCAAAACCTAGGCAGGATACTCTTTAAGTTCCGGAGAGGGTTCCACCTGGACGACGGGTGTTGAGGTTGTCTATTAGCTCGTCAAGCACGATGTTACTAAGTTAAATGTGTAAATATTTAAAAAATGCATAAATTTTATTAAAAACACCTTTACTGCTTCGTTAACCATTTTTGCTCACAAGTACTCTCTGTAACTAAAAACAATTTAATGTTGGTAACTTTGAAACAGATTAGTAATCTTATTAGGCGTTTCGAAACCAGTTTCGACACGCTTTCACGTGCAACTATTTTTAGACATGACTCAACAGCAGCTGCAGAATCTATTTGTAAACATGACTTCACACAGCTTGGAAACTTGTTCGAACACGCTTTCACATGCAACTATTTTTAGACATGACTTCACATCCCGCCAATGGGTGGGGGAAGCGGTGGTGGGGGATCAGAGGGGGGTCTAGAGAGGGTAGGGCCCCACCCAAAAATCGTGGTGGGGTTCGGGCAGGGTGCGGACGTGGTTCATGGGGTTCGGGTTGCATTTTGGGGTTTGGATTGGGTTCGAAACTAAACGTGTGTTGCGGGTTGCAGCAGTAGCCAGACTTTACACGTAAACAACCTCACTAGCCAGAAACCCCACTGTATACCTACTTGCGTCAACATTGGCCAGGTAAAATTAGTGTAATTGACATTATGCACGTATTGATTTTTACTGTGTAAAACAGAACAACGTACAGAAAAAGAACTACTATTAGATATTAAAATTAGTACTCAATAATAATCATACAGCCTTGATGGTTTTTTAGTAAGGTTCATAGACTTAGTGCAGAAGACAAGTATCGCTACCACATGTTTGCATCTTCCGCTATTTACTGCTTTACATATGCATTCCGTACCTCTTATTTTAGCACTACTATTTTGCGTTATCAAGTCGCTTTTGTTCATGTAGATAATTTATAAAATAACAGTGGCTAGACGGATTTGGGGAAGGGATATGTGACGTGAGTATGGTAGAGTCGTGGAGGAAGACGGATATACCAGAAGGGAAAGAGATAATTATAGCCAGCTGTCGTCATGTCATACCTACTACAATATAATCGGGACGCTGTTCGCTGTTTTATAACTATTTCTTTCCATTCCCCAGTCTACCTGTCTAGTTCCACGGTCCTATTTTATAAGATACGAGTATATTGAAATTCGAATATAGTCACATATTCCATTCGATGTATGGTCTACAAATTATGATATTTAATTTAATTTTAAAAATAACATGTTAATAATGCAACTTAGCAAATGATCAATCCGTTTTATAATGCAAATGCATACATTCAAGAATCTTTATTTAAATTTGCATTTAGATAGAGTAAACCAACTTTTTTTACGTATAAAGGATGAACAAAAATTAAAATGATATACATATATCGTATATATATATATATATATATATATATATATATATATATATATATATATATATATATTCATTTTGTTTATTATTGCTAAATAACTATTTATACTACTTCGAATTTTGATGAACTACAAAATTGTCATAGTACAGGTTATATCATAATACTGTAAATTTTAACATTTCGTCAACAATCTATCAAAAACCTGATTTCCCATGTTAAGGTCCTATGTGCACCTTGAAAAAACTGGGTCTACAAACTGTATATATATATATATATATATATATATATATATATATATATATATATATATATATTTATAAAGAAATTGTTCCTCTTTTTTAACCTACATGATGCGCTAGTTCCCCTAAATAAAATAGTACCAATTGTTTACATGAAAAACAATTTGCAGACCTTGCCTATTTCATACACTGGAAGTCACAGTTTAACAGGTATTAATATTTTTTATATCTTTAGTGTTATTTTCTAAATTTTCTTCGTTTATTTCTAAAAGATTATCATTTAAGTCAATATAGATATATCCAATTGGTTTTCATTTAGATTGGGTATAACCAATTTTTTCCATCAAATATAGCAGTTTTGATATTTTTGCAGTCTGATATACATCGCAGGCAATCGGTATGATCCTCGATGAAATTCTACAGTATAATCTATTAAGCTAGCTAATAATTGTTTTATATCGTTTTCTGTTATATTAAACAATTGGCCAACCGTAGTTAAATGCTTTTCTAGCTTTGTAGATGTTATTATTTAGGGATTTTTGGCTCCTGAAAAAGCAGCACATTTCTTAAGTACTTTATGCTTAAATTCGGAGGTATTAAGATTTCCAAATAAATGAATATTGTAGTGCTGTAATGCATCCAGTCACCATTTTAATAATTTTATGCTCAAAGTTAGAACCAGTTATCTACTTGTGTGTATGTCTAAGCGCCATTGTCAGCTTTATGACGTACTAATACCAGTTTCTTACGTGTATTTATAATAATTTTGTTAAAATCTTCAGCGAATCCCAATAATGCTTTTAGTGGTATACACATTAAAATTCTTATTGTCTAATTTACGGTTAGCATTTATCGTCTTCCATCGCGCGTTTTTCAAAGATTGTACTTCGTCAGATCCAAATAGATTAAATTTGCTTTCATCACTCCAGAGAATAGCATTCTATTTTTGAGGTATCCATAATGAATGATTATGAGCAAATTTGTCTGGCCTTTTGGTTACTCTTTCACGGAAGTGGTTTCATAACTACCACCCTACCTAACAACCCGGTATCCACTAGTCATCATTTCACAGTTCGATTACTAACATTTATGTTAAATTGTTCTTCAGCATCTGAATGAACATCTTTACCTGTTTTATTCGGATTAGCTGTTTAGAGATGTTTTATCAATTATCACGGTCGTTTTTCTTGGATGACTTGTTTTCCTATGAGTTTTGACACTCGAAACTTAAAATATTTTTTATAATTTTTTGAATATTGCTCCACCAACTTTCTTGAAATTTCACACTGCTTCACATCTTCATGAAGCTGCTGTAGAACTTGATGAACAGGAATTAAAGAATGATAAATACCGTACTGGATGAACACAAATTTATGTAATCTTTATGCTATCACGGCACAATTGATAAGATGAATCCCAAACTCCCGAGTAGTTTGGAGCGCCCGACTAGCGTCAGTGGACACGAGGGGACCCTCACTAAAAGGCTGGTTAGGGCGCCAATTACTCTGTTAACCTCCAAAGCGCCGAGAAATAGGCCCTCGGGAACGGAAAAACCTACATGAGGAGATATAGGGCTGACGAGATCGAAATAATTAAAAATAACGCAAAACGTGAACTTAAAATGCAAATTATATTGATGGTAGTCGTACAAAAAATAGTAAATAGTTGGAGGCAATGCCTCGCACGAGACTTTGCAAGCAAGGATGAAATGCCACGTTCTAAACCGCTCTCTGTAGGGAAGACGTCGTACGGTCGAAGGACGCAAACTCTGAACAAGTAGCGCCAATATCCAAACAGGAGACGTCGGTTGGTATACCAAGCGCGAATCTGTGGTGCTATTATAACGGTGAAACAAACAGCGAGTCCTAGTTCCTTTTCCCTCAACGTAATCTCTACAAATACCGCAATGGCTGCTAGAATAATTATCCAAAATGTTCTCGCGTGAGTCACTACTTTTTGCAATATAAAAATATTCGCACTAATACGACAATACAGTATAATCGATAGGGCAGACAACAATGACGTAAGCAATAACAGTAACACGTAAGAACATAAATAGAGGACTGAATAAAAAAGGGCTGGGTTTATCTGTTTGTTCCGGGCGGTGTCGAACAAAATGGCTGCGTCGCCTCGTGGTCCTTCACGGCGTAAAAACGGCAGGATCATAGTTCAGTTGTAGAAATACGTCGAGGCGGTACGGCACAATAATGGTGGGGCTGGTAGTTCCCAAAAATCGGTAGCCCAACAGTAGCTCCAAGCAAATGATCCCTAATCAAACAATGATCCGAATCCAATACTGATTCCAAACAGTAATCAAACACGAAAAGTAAGCCGAAATGAAAGGTAATCAGAAACAAACAGTCGTCCGAGACGAACAAACAACCTAGGAGAAAACGTGGTGTAAGCACTATGGAATTGTAACAAATTTTAACAAATAAAATGACTAAATACATTGGCTAGGTTTTCTTTTTTTTTAGAAAAAAAATTAATACTTTATATGTGATGCGGCTGTGTCAAATTTATATGGCTCGAGTTCCAAAATCTAAATTCTAATTCTCTTCCAAGTAACTTTATAGATCGTTATCCTCAAAATGGGTGCTTAAAAATCGCAAAAAATTCATTAACTGGACTGGAAGAGGTTCACCGGGTTTCACACGATCAAAATATTCGCGCGCGCGACTGTAACTCAGCGTGCCTCGGCGCATGCTCCCTGCGTTGCGCAAAAAGGACGACGCAAGAAAACTCGAAACAAAACTGACATTTAACAGTAACAAGAACCTAACCTATCTTTTAACAAAACTAGAAAGATTTTAGACTAGAACACATATAAATGAGACAATGAAAGATTACATAAGACAGTAAGTATAAAATGAAATAGAATAAAAATGTAAAAGTACGAAGATGACATAAAGAAACGTTTGTAGGTCGCAAAAGATACAAATATGGGTCAAGGGAAAATTCTGAATGTGACAATACAACTATGTATATGATTCTATAAATGATATTTCAACATAATTATTTTGACATATACATATACAGGGGCCTATTCTGCATCTCAGTGGTTAATACTTAACCACTGGTTAAATTCTTTAACCAATTAAGTATGTTGTCATATAACAAAAAAAGCAATTTTTAATTGTAAAATCAATTACTATTGGATAAAAATTTCAACCAGTGGTTAAAAATTAACAACTGTGTTACAGAATAGGGCCCACATTATGATTTGTTTTTATATTACTTGATTTTTTTATTTCAACAGCTGCATTACTTGTTTTCGTAGTTCTTCTGAGATATATTTATTTTTACCCATTTTGCTATATACTTACTGCATAAAGAGCAAAAAATAATTAAAACAGATTTGTGTAGAGTAAAACTTATACATATTTCCATACTTTTGTCCAAAAGAAATACAAGAATTAGCAATAGTAGTTATATTATACACTCGAAAAAGAGATTTTTGATTAATCTTCTTTTTACCGTATACACTTATGACAAAGTAACACAGTGTAATTTTGTTTTTAAAAATTGTACTACTCAAAAGTTTGCATACTTTTGGCTGCCACTATATTTGTTTATTTTGGAAATGAGTTTGCCGTACAATCTGAACAAATAAAAAATGATTAGTATTGTTTTCATTTTTACGTTTTACATGGTAGGATATACGTTAGCATTTTCTTTATTTGTTATAAGCCACTTGCTGTCTATAAGACGTTGTGCAGTTATTATGCACCTCCTTGTGCCGTTTTTGAAAAGATAGTGTTGTATTCAATTCTTTTAGTTTCATTGCCATAATTGTCGGGTCGGAAATAATGGACAAGATTTTTAGCGCCCTCTCCGCCTCGCCGAGCTAGTTCATAACAAGTAATCCCAAAAAACTTTTTCTGGAGCCCCTCTGGAGTATTCTCACCAAACCCACAAACCATAGTACTGTATTCAATTTCAGTGAGCGCAGCTCTTTCATTTTTTCGGTAAGGCATGTAATTATATTTGCATCTTTAGCAACCCTTGCTTATTGGATGATCACGTAAGAAGAATTTATTAAAAATTTTCAACTTTTGAAATATTTGTTTTAAATTAACTTGGCAGTGGTATTCCACATATATTTAACATCCATTTCTTTATAATTTCTCCAATATTTCTTTTTCATTTTCGCAGCTCACCCTGTTCAAAATGTAATTTATTTCTTCAGGCGTTGTTTTCGCGTTGAGGTTGAACACATTGGTGTGATGTCTTCAATATCATTTCGATTTCCTTTTCGGTTTTATTCCCAAACTTCTTTTTTTGGGCATTTATATTAAAATTAACGAATAGGAACTATGGAACACAAATATCTCACAAATAAATATTCATGAAAGAAATTTTCACAAAACTTGACGGATAATAATGTAGCGTGAGCAGCCGACGACACTGAGTCTACGAGCACGCGACCGACGCCACTGATCGAATGTATTGGAACGTGGGCGTGGACTACTGGATAAGCGATAATGTAATATCCGCTCGCTGCAGTTAAGTAAAGAGATGAAAGAGATAAGCTTTTGTATTCGACAATATTATCGTGTGTAATGTTTCTAGAGCTTTCCAGAAGGTATTAGAGCATCGATATAGACACATCTTATATATCCTGCGCACTCGTGATATTCATATTCAAGCACAAGGGACATTCGTAATACTACCGCAAAATAATTGACATAAATTTGACCACTCGTCGTATTATGAGTGTATATTTATAGGTTCATAATATATATTGTTCTGGTTTATTTACCGATATAAATTCTGACAAATATTCCGTATCATCTTAATCATCACTACCTTTTGATACATCTTTTAAATATTGTGACACTGCTAACAGTTTTAAATTGTACAATTTTGGGTAAATCTAGATCTGAGTAAAAATAAATATTTTTTGTCATTGAAAAATTCGGTTTGTAAATCTAAAATGGATTTTGTGGATATTAGTGCGCCCATTAGCAATGGTTTCCAAGATTTATTTATACCGACAAACAAATTTGTTATAATGAATGAAAAATCTTGTAAAAATGTGAAGGTATTATTAAATTTTATCATCTGAATGCTTGCTTATTGCTAATGTGTCTCGATGACATTATTGTAAACCACTTGTCTTTTAGATTTATATACTACGCTGTTGATAAGAGGAAACACAATGTTTGACCATCGACGGTTTTGCAAGTGTACATGGGGAGGTAGCAAGTAGGCTGGATCAGAAAACTTTCCCTACTCTGTAAAATAAGAGTGCAAGAATATAGGTGGGCAAGGTCTATAAAACTTATAGATTGTCTCGTAACTTTGAGTGGTAGGGGAACTCGTCAAGTATGATGTGTTGCTTGGTGGGCGTAGGATTGTTTTGCATTTGTGCGAACGAGTTTTTATATTTTTGAACAGAGCTGGGAAAGTTACTCTCAAGAAGTAATTAATTATATTACACATTATTCTGATCAAAAAATAATTAAAATACTACACTGTTTAGTATAAAATGAAACAAAAATAAAATATAAGAATTTCAAACTCACGTTGTTGCACTTACTAATTACAACTTAAGTAAAAATTTCTTCACAGTTTACTGAAATATGCAGGTTTATTAATTTTATTGACTTATTATTAAAAATGTAGAGCCAAGCTCATAACCTTTTTCTAAATTTGACAACTAAGAGTTACTTGCTAAAATAGATTAGTTTAATACTAGAGATACTGGTTCTCATAATTCCACTACTTGCTTATTTTAACTAGTAGTAAATTACACTGTGAGTTTCAGCTAAGATGCAACATTTTATTGTATTACTATGGTTACTAGTTACACATACTGCATCGTTCCAGATAAAATGCATCCTAGATTGTCAAAGTTGTCAATTTCAAATGTCATAACTTTTTTAAAGATGTTTACTAGAGAAGAAAAAATTCAAGTAGTTACTTCATGATGACAAGTTATTTGACATTGACAACTTTGACAGCCTACGTTGCATTTTATCTGGAACGATGTAGTATGTGTAATTAGTATCCACAGTAATACATTAATAACACAATAGTAAAAATTGCATCTTAGCTGAAACTCACTGTATATTATGGCAACTCTGTACTATAAATGAAAACGTTGAATGTTATATTATGTAATAGATGGTCGAATAATATACAGTTACAACAATTTAATGTTTATTTAATTCATAAATCATTTACAATATATGACATGACAGTTGTATATTTTAATTACTCTATTGTTATGACGATTGTTTTTATTTTATATATTTTAATCAAGTCGCCAGCATTTTCCCTTTTAGAAAATGACGTAGTCATTACATTACGAAGACGAATGGGCAGGTTTCCGTTTCTTCTCGGGCGTTCTTCTATGTTGGTTGCTGTTTGTTGCTGCGAAATCATGTCATTTGAATCATTTTCATGAGTAAAAGTGTCGTATATAGATTCGTCGATAACATCCTCATTATCCGGATTATCTTCATTTGATGATATATTAAATTCTCCCAACATATCTAAACTTAATTGTGAATTTAAATTTTCGTTTGAATTATCATACTTTTTCATTAATTGGTTTGCATAAAAACGAATAAGATGGTTCCTTGTTGCTGAATCTAGGAGAACATTATAAATTGTATTTCCGATTTTTTCTAGTATTGTTCCAGTGGACCATTCTCAAGAATTAAACAAATAAATTTTTGCATATACTTTATCATTTTTTCAAAAGATCTTTCAAATGCTCCATGTTTCTTGTTAAACCGAATGTTCTGTTTATAGTTGATAATTTTTTTTTTTTCGATTCAGGGGAAAGTAATAAATCTACATTTGCACGAATCTTCCGTCCAAGCATTAAGTCTGCAGGCGTTTTATTATTTATGTATTTGTTAGGCGTATAATAATAAGTTGTTAACAATATATTTAAAGATTGTTCGAATCCTTCTACCGCTTTTAATTTTGATATTACTCTCTTGAAAGACAAATATTTCTTTTTCCATTTTATTGAAGCCTGAAGCGTTGAGAAGCAAACGGTCAAAGACAAAACCAAAGCAAAAGCAAACACTGTCGAAAAAGTTTGATAATGAACACACAAAAATGTGGCGATGGATTCTGTATCTGCTAATTGGAAGGTTTTATTGGATAAAAAGCTTCAATTGTTGTTTAAAGTTGTTTATTATTACAACAACCAAAAGAAGACGTTTCGGCACATGGTTATGGCCATTTTCAAGTCTGATACAAAAAGGAAATTATAAATATTATGAAATAATGTTATTGGAAATGTAAACTTACCACATAAAGTGAAATTTACATTCAGTCAAGTTTTATTGAGATTTAAGTTACATTATAAAACGACTTTAATAAAAAAAAAAATAATTGAGTTTGATATTTTGACAACCGCCTGCGCATGTCGGTGAGTCAACGACGACAATATAATTTTTTACAATTCTGTATACGAAAATAACAAAAGAACAAATCATGACATCTAATGTGAAAACAAGACACTGAATGACAACCGTATAATGAACTTTGACCTTTAATTAATTCTAGGGCTATTGAAAGGTTTGATATTTGGGTATAAAGATTTGGTTTTAAACAATATTTGAAGCTTTTTATCCAATAAAACCTTCCAATTAGCAAAATTCACTGCTTCAGAAACTTTACAACGATTCTTTATCTGGATAAATAATGGATACAATCAAGGAGTCAGACACGTTTGAGCTACTGTATGGGCATATGTGGTATTGCCCGGATGATGTTTCAATACAAGGCGCTGGTAATTACTTTTTATATCTTCCGACGTCGCATCGTGGGGAACCTCCAATATTTCGTAGTAGTCACCACTACTACATCTAAAAACAAATATTTCCGCTTGTCCGTTCGACTGAGGATGGTAAGGTGGTGTTCTAAAATGTTTCTATACCATTCTTTTTACAAAATTCTTCGAATAAATGGCTGGTAAATTGTGTAGAGAAAGTGTTTTTGGGTTCCCGTTATATTCGGGAATTACATTTAATAGGTCGCCAATATCTATCGGTCTCGGCCATTTTGAAGGTTACATATAAATTTAACTAAACTAAATTTATGCAAAATTAGTACAAATTTTGCCTTACAGTACTATGAGGGTAACTATCTTCATAGGAGTTTGGCACCGATTCTTGGACCTGGACGTTGTGGGCCTTGGTCTCGTTCGGTGTGTAGGTGGATAATGTGAACACGTTGCCAGCCTTGATGTGCCCTCAAGTGGATGTCGCGTCTTCACATGAATTTCGGTCTGGATCTGGATTCGACCGTATTGGTGTTCCGATATAGTGTTTCTATCGAGTAGATTTCGACGATTTATTCGATGGGAGATTTTCTACCTCGTCAAGTTTTTAACTAATTGGATTTCTTGTACTTTAGAAATCTTCGAACTTGATGTTCGACTGCTCATTTAATAGTAAATACTAACGATGTGCAAATTTTAACAAATTGAATACTTTTTGGTATTTTCGATTTGCACAACTTTAAGCATCCTACCGACTGCGCCAGTTGAAAACACAAACTCTTACTCTAAAAAAAACTATATTTTATTTTCCACTAAGATTTACAGAGTATAATAATTGTATAAATGTTATCTCTACGAGGCAGCTACGGAATCCACGCTGTCTAACGTAAACGCACTATTTAAATTACAAAAATATGTAAACTTCATATATTAATACCGCCTACTACTTTTAAAAAGTAATCTTTACTAGTTACTAACTTGTAAAATTGACAGCTAACTTGTAAAAAAATTACAAATTAGTAACCACATTAGTAACGTTGTTTAAATGGAAAAATTGTGTTTTGCTTTGTTACTTTCATACCATACATATTAAAAATAAGTGCCAAATTTATAATTATCGGTGTATTCTCTCTCGTACCTTGATGCAGATTTTTTGGCAATAAACTTGAAGCCACGCTTTTGGCTTTGTTGACGATAGTTTCTGGTACATTCATTGTGAATTCTGACAAGTCGTTTTATTAAAAAGTAAACAACTAAACAAACGATGCGCGTTGCCACAGAAATATCCTCCAAAGGCTTCTGCGAAATCATTTAAGCCAATTTTTGTCACAATTGCAACTGACAGATTTTGGTTATAATTTTAAATTTGATTTACAAGTGAGTAACAAATAAAATATTGTATAATACACACCCAGGTAACTGTTTTACTGCCTCAAGGAGGCATTTCCTCCTTTCAGCAGTAAAAAACCGTTTTACTTGGCTTGTAATGTAAAATATTATTACACGTTGAAGCAGAATTACATAATTATACATATTCTAAGGTCAAAATAGTTATGGGCCGGCATGTTGTACTGTTGAACTGGGGGCCCATGCTTCATCTGATTACGATGATACATTTAACATGTAATTCTACAACCTTTGAATATGTACAATTATATAATTCTGCTTCAACGCGTATTTATATGTACTTTTATTGTTCAACATTAATTTTTTAGTTACTGAAGATGAGCGGATTCTGCTCGAAACGTTCAAATCAAATTTAATAAATAAATATATAGTGAAACTTGTAGGCCTTAATTATTAATGCACATTATTAACATGGTTCCCTTACATAACATTTGAATACTTTTTATATAGATATGTGAGTATAAGTGTGAATCTGCAAGGATGATTCTAAATATATAAGGTATCAGGATTAATTAAAAACTATTTTGGGGTAGTAGATTGAAAATATATAAATTCGATAACTTGGAGAATATGCAAAATTTGTTGCATCTACGTAATTATATACCGTGTATACGTTTGTTTTTCAGTAATAATATTACACGAGAGTGAGAATACATTGAAAATTCCACAGATTTTTCGAAAACTTGTTGCCAAGCGCCTGTTTCCAAATGGCCACAAGTTTGAGAAAGAAACTGGATAATTAATTTCTAATGTATCGAACTCTCGAGTTACATCTAATTAGATTATTTTTTGGTTCACAAATCTGTTTCAAACAACGGAATCATACTCTCATGCTGTTGTATCGCCATTTGCTGTTCATTTACACGGCCTAGTTGGTAAGTCTGTTTTGACAACTAGTACACAAATGTGACAAGGCCAAATAATTATAACTAATCGAGAATTACTCATGATTGAATCATGATGTATTAATAGTTGATTTAAATGGAATTTCAATAAGGAGAAAAAGGAAACAAATTAAAAACTGTTCATTTGATTTATTTATTATGCCATTCTTTTACAATAATTAATTGCATTTTGAATTACAATGTCATCCGAATGTTCTTTAGATATTTTTCCTGCTATCATAAGATTAATAAGTTTCGTATAATTATAAAATAAGAATCGTACAAAAAATTCGAGACTTTCCTCATATGAATTATGCTCTATACAAGTGAATACAATATTCAGTATATGTTTTGTTATTAGTCTAATAATAATTTTGCTTAAATCTAATTTATGACACCAATTTTTTTTATGTTTTCATTCGCCAAATTTTTAACACAGTTTATGAAGTTGGAGGATATTTCGTTTGGGTCTAATAATGCATTTGTATGATATGCCCTAGCTGAAATAATAAAAGTTGAATTTTTTTCTCTACATATATCTGTTTTGCAGGTCCTACAATTTTTATTTTTCAATATTTTTTTAGCTACACAGCCAGCTACATGTTCGGTGGCATTTGAACACTTTGTTGCCGAAGTTTGCACCAGCGCTTCCTCATCTTTTATTGCCACATGCTGCTCTGTTTCCTGGGGAACATTGTCCGTAATAAAATGTTGCAGCGTTGTCAATGCTCCATCTGTCTCATCCTCTTCGCAATTAGCACCAATGGAGTGCGATGAAACAAAATTGTTTAACAACAATGCTTTGAAAGATGTTGCAAATGACGTGGCCGTTGGATTAGTATGTCTAACACCATGGCTTCTGATTTGCTCAAAATAGTTCTCCAGTGGGTCCTGGTTGAAGGCTCTTAAATTAATAAATTTGACACTTTTTTAAATAACTGTTTGAAAACATTTCAAATTATTTTTCCAATTTTTTATTGATGGCACGACTGTTTCTTTTTTAGTTTTAGGACATACAAATTTGACAGTGCTTAAAACCTTTATAGAGTCATTTAAAAAATTTGTGTGTGTTGTTCTTCTTGTTATCGCACACCAAAGGTACTTTCCATGCTGCGGGGTATTACAACTGCCATCGACGCTGTCGAACAATTTTTCGATGTGAAGGAGGAAGTCGGCAGTTTCAGTAGCTGATGGATGGATTATTGGACTAGCTCAATTTTCTGCAACAAACAAAAAAAAGAGACATTGCATAAATATGTCAAACTGATATGTTTATTAATATGTAGGTTCAGTAAATAATTCTGAAAAGCATTTTACTTCTAAAATAGTGAAAAAAAAATTTTAAACATTTTTAAGGTATACTCACCAGAAAATTCGGCTAGTCGTCTCATCGCGGATACTCGTTGACTCATAACTTGAGCTGCATGGCTAACTTTTATTTTTTTCATCTTCTTCTCAAGCACATGGCTTTCTGTGAGTTTCGGAAGAAGCTTAAAGTCAGCATCGACTGCACGTTGGTCTATATTAAAGATATCTACTATGTCGCTCCATTTCGCTGTCTTCTTCTTTCCGTTTTCCATAAAAACGGCATTTTTATGCAATTAATTATTTTTAGTAGTAGGTGTGGCGAGTCAAAAAAGGTGAGAATAATTTCTTCGTCGTCGTCGTCGACGATGTATCCCAATCCCCTGAACTCCTTGTCCTCTCCAACGAGGTTATTGGTGATCTCCTTTTTTAAATAATTAATTGCAGCAGCATTAGTTTGCGCCTGGTCGCAGACTTTAGCAAAAAAATTTAATCCAGTGCTTCTTACTGTCCGAATGATCTGTTTTAAAAGGCGCACTTAATTTATACTATTTGTTCCACTTCTCGTAAAATAATGTGCCACTGGCTGCTTAAACTTTTCTGATATTCCACGCACCATAAAAACAAGTGCATGATCCGCGAATTCTCTTTTCTTTAAATTGTCTCCAAGATCTTCAAATCCCACAATTTCGTCCTTGTGGGCATTATACTGCAAATTTGTAGAAATTGACATCTCGTCAAATATTAGGGTGCAGAATCTACCTCTGGCGCGGAGTTTACTGACAGACTTTTTTAGACTGGCCAATATTCTTTTGTTTATACCAGTGTTAAAAGGTGTTTTGGTGAGTAATAACATCATTGTCTTTCTGGATGGTAACGCAAACATTTTCGACAACAGCCGGTAACCTTTACCGCTTTGTTTATACAATACCAACGCCATAATTTTGTCATCATTGGTAAATCTGCGGCCCTTGGGCTTCAATTTTTTATTTCTCATCTGGCACATTATAAAGTTGAATGTACTTAACCAAAAATTTGAAGAAATCCGATTCAGCCATTTCTACAGCAGAATTTAATCGTTGTTTATAGGATAAACAGCGTTTTGCGACTTTGTTCACAACATTTCATCCAAAGGATAAAAAGTCTCACAATATGTTTCAGCATTGATGGTGGTCCCTTTGGCCATTAATCCACCAACAAAACACCTTTCCTGTCCCAAAAGATTGATGCCATAATCTTCCGCTCTGAAAACTGCATTTTGAACTTTTTGGCCGATGGGGAATGGGTATGACGCCATTGTTGGGACTGCGTTTTGGACTCAGAAGTAGAATGACATACTTAATTTTTAGCACCGGTCACAATTGAATCAAGTAACGTCCCAACCTCACGTGCGGCCAAATCGCGATTTTGGCGATTCCCCGGAGTCAACATTTTTGGCACCCATCTGGCACTCAACTTCCTGTAATCAAGTTTTTCTGAGACAATTTCACCCATGAGACTTTGCGAGATGTGTGGGAACATTTCGTGAAGGCTGTCAATAGTCACACGACGATCACTGCGAATTTTTTCATCAATTTCCTCCAGAAGCTCTTCTGAAACGAGAGACGGCCTCCCAGTCCTTTCTTCGTTATGAGTGTCAGTGCGATCTTCTTTAAACAAGTTAACCCAGTTGTAAACATTACCTCAGCTCCTCCTGTGACGACATTTCTTAATGGACTGAATTGGGCCAGGGCTCGGTTTGACAGTTACGGACTCTCCTCCACGCAGGTATGCTAAGTTTTGAAAAACAAATTTCCCTGCACCCTTCAGAGCACTTGTAACCTTTTTCTGGATATCCCTCGTATTATCCAATCAAAAAACAAGATCAAACTACACCTATCTTCCTTTTCACCGTTCTGTAGTTAGAACGGATAGAGCATAGCAGTTTATATAACAATAATGTGTGTATCCAAAGTATGAAATATTACGCAAAATGTTTTTACTATTAAGGATATCGCAATATGATTAAGCTCGCTTTATTCGATAACTGTAATATAAACACTCTGTAAACAATATTAACTCACTGCTCACTGTGGACTTATTACTTGTCAGGTGCAGTGATTCATTGTTTTCTCTTATATTATTTACTATACATCAGTAATGTTCTTGATTTAATTGTAGATAGGGTTTTATTGAACTTGTGGAATTGTAACCGGTGATTTTTATTAGTTCCTGTTCGCTTGCACCAGCCTTTGATAAGTTAGTAACTGAACTTGATCTGGCAGAATGATTTGTAATTTTTTTATTAACCATGTCTAAACCAGTTCTGTCTGCAGACTCTTTCATCCATTTTGAAATAGAATTTACTCCCACAGGAATGTTTTTGTACTAAGAAGAACGAGGAATTTTCCAAGCCGGATTTGGAGTTATAAACATACGAATACGATCGATTTTAATATTTTCTGTACGTTTACTAATAAGTTTTTCAAAAAGGCGTACAGGGCAAATATCTGGATCTGTCGTATTTGGTGTCAACAATTTACTGTTAGCGCACCTTTGTGGTCCTCCTTGAGAAGTTTTTGAAAAGATGGGATTATATTCTACTCGCCCAGTATGTAATCCTTTATTATCATTTTTTTTTTAAATAATATACTAGACATCTTGTTACAGTCTAGTTCGTATGAAGCTACGTAAAAAAACTTTCGTGTAAACCACAAGGTATATCTTCATCCCAACAATTGAAAATTTCCAGCAAATCTTTATTTGAAAGTGCCACAGAGCTTTGTTTGTGTTTTGCAGGATCTTTTTGTAGAATTATTCTTTTCGCATTTCTTGCATTCCGCGCATTTTAAAATTCTGTCTTTAAAAAGATCGAACGATCTGCTATACTTATTAAAGTATAATTCTTGAAGCAACTTTGCAGTCTTATTCCACATAGGTGTAATGACTGCTTCTTTGTAATCTTCTCCGTTCTTTCGTTTAATATTGTATTGCCAATCTTTTAAAGTCCTTGCCAGCGTAGCTACTGTTGTTGATTTATTTAATGTGTATTTTTTTTCTAAATAAAACGTTTTGAACTGTCTCCATATCGAAATATTACTACTTATTGTGTTTATGGGAACAGCTTCAATAATTTTTCGGTCTTATCAGGCACTAAATCTATATTTTTTTCGCTCATTTTTTACTTGTGTTGTTGATAACTATCTGACATTTGTCAACAAAAACAAAAGCTTCAGAGATTATTTCCGGGAATAATGACGAGCTTTATTCTCAGTATAATATTGACAGGATTGGTTAAAACTCAGACACGTGACATACAATGAAGCATTTCATTGGTTTTAAGAAACGTCAAAAAATAATATTTATATTTTTATGTTGTATCAAGTCGTGGTATATTGTGCGAGCTGTTTTATGCCCGTCTGATAATTGATATTGTTATTGTCTGTTTTGATATGCAGCATTTCTAAAGAAAGTCTTTGTGAAGATTACTTTCTCAGTCTAAAACCTTATGTTCTCAAAATAAAATTTATGGTTATCATTGTTGCGTAAATAGTCTACCAGTGCATATTTTGTATTGTAGTTGCTTGTCTTGTCTTTAATTTTATTGTAATTTCTTTTGTGTTCGTATAACCATATTTTTAAGTAACGTTTCATCTGCCTTGTACACGTCCTCACAATTTTTGCAAGGAATTTTGTAGATTCAATTTGGTTGTATGAATCTATTGTTTTTGTCTTTTATTTTTGCTGAAAAGGTTTGCTATAGTTTTGTGTTGTTCAAATGTTACATTCATATCTAATTTCTGTGTGCGAATTTGTATTTGTGACGGTTGGCGAGTTCATGATTTTATTTATTGATTTTATTGGATAGTTGTTTTTTTCATAATAAAATTTTTGTTTTTAATATCTGCTACTTGCTGAATGTGTCTGGAAGTTCTGAAATCTAATCAATAAGGCATGATGAAAACTCATTCGCGTCTATACCATCAACTTCGTGTCAGACATACAAACGAACTTGTCAATCATGGAGTTCTCTCAATGTCAAATTAAGCATAGTCAGTTTTTGTTTGTAATACATTAAAGAAGCTTAACTAATGAGGCACAACAATTTGCTTGGCAAGTCCATAGTTAGCACTTTTTGTGTCGAATGCACTCTATTTTTCTTTATTTTTTCTTCTCTGGCTTGATTTTTTCTTAATATGTGATTCTCATAAGCGTATTCTGAATGTGATTCTCATAAGCGTTTTCTGATAAGTACCCCTCTTTGGTCCTAGCGTGGTTTGTGTAAAGCAATATTTTTTTTCCAAAGTATTACAAAAATGGTTCGAATGGCTGGTATGATATTATTTTCTTTGCGCAATTGTTAAAACACTGAGTGCATATGACGTTTGGAACAGAAAACGAATTCTATATAAAGTTCTGAGAGGACTGCCGACAATAATGGTTGTGGACTTTAGGCAATAAATCAAACCAAGTTATCATTTTATTTGTCATTTTCTTTCATCTTCTGGCGAGGAGTTTTTGGCAAGGTGGGAGTAGTGTTTGACATGTTATCTTCACCTTCACTTCACCTAGAGCACTTGATATAGATTTAATCCATTTTGTAAAACAGTCCTCGCCAATTGCCAGAGTGTTTATACAAAAATTACGACACACTGTCTTTTTCCATTTCCACCGTCTAAAAATATATCAAGACCCAAATTCTTTTTATGATCATCAATCTCTTGTTGCCTTTTTCTTCTTCTTTTCACACCACGAGTATTAACCAATCCCTGAAAATAGGCTTTTTTCTGCAAACAAGTTTTCATTGCCCATAATTTGGCAAAGATATTTTCTTGGTTATTGGTTGTAATCATGCCACAATAAAAGCTTCTGTTACTATTTTTCTCGGTCATGGCATGATTACAGCTTTCTTTAATTTTCCTCTTTTCCTTATGAACACTTTGAGACAAATTTTTATCTACAACTTTATTGCCCATATAAGAGCGACTTTCAACTCTTCTCGACTTTGTTAAACGTTTTTTCACTTGTCTGCACAGTTGTAAAATCATCATCTGAGCTGTCTTTCTTAACAGAATCTTGACGATCTTGCTGATCACTTTCTAAATCTTGATTCTCATTTTCTTTGTATTGAATCTCATCTTCCGTATTTAAATTATCATTCTCGATCTTTTTGCTTACATTATCCGAATCATTCAAAATTTCATATCACAAGGGAATGCCATCATTGTCAATAGCACACACGTTACTAACAGCTAACCACTCTGAGAAACCGATGTATGCAATACTTCCTATGTCAGAAAATGTAAGTAAGAGCTTTTGTCGTGACCATTATTCCAGCAAATGTTTACAAGCAGTTTACCCAAGTAATAATAGAACGAGGGTCACTTCGCTACACCCCCCTATTTATTTCGGCGAAAATAATGGTGAATATTTATATATATACAGGGTGTTCGAAAAATAGGGGATCAAATTTGGAAAATATATTAATCAAACCAGAACAAGAAAATAATCTTAATATACCCATGTCCGGAAACGAACCATTTCGGAATAAAACACTCTGTTGTTTGAATTTTTAATTTTATTTTTAGTAATGTTTTTTACTCTCAAAATTACAATAGTTACGTTAATACTTGTAATTTGTTTAATCACGTTTCCTTAGCAACTGTCACAATTTGTTGTCACCGTAATTAAATTATTTTGATATTGTTTAGAAGCTTTTCTATTAATAATGAACAGTTATACAAACTCAGAATTAGCCGACATGCATTTAATGTATGGACGTGCGCATGGTAATTCGCGAGCAGCTAACCGTCTCTATGGAGAATTATTTTCCAATCGAAGGCAACCAAGCAGAAAAATGTTCGTGTCTATTGATCGTCGTCTTCGAGAAAAAGGAACATTCGGTGGATAGGCAGAGGTGGTCCAACTACTTGGCCTCCAAGTTCACCAGACTTGAATCCGCTTGATTTTTATTTTTGGGGTCATTTAAAGAGCTAAGTTTATTCGACGCCCATTAATAACGTAGAGGATTTGCGGCAAAGAATCATAGGGTTGAATTCATAGTTGTTCCTTAAGTGAAACTCACACTCAACTCATACTCAAGGCAGCGCTGGGCAATTCATAAACATTAGTCACTCATATCAGACTCAATATTTGAGTAAGGCATGTGTAACAAATGAGTCAGTAATAAGGTAGATTGGTAGGTACCTTAAATAAAACTTAACGTCAAATATACAGAAATTTACTTAAAATATAGTATTTTTAAAGGTGTATTTGATATCGTAAGTGATAATGGAGGATGATTTTTTTGAATTCATCGAATATGTGGAAGATAATCCATATTTACCAATTCCTAAGTTAGTGTCATATTGAAATATTGTATTTTATTTTATATCGGTGTTTTATTATAGAATGTATTTAAGAGATATTGAAAATCCTTTAGAACGTTATAGTGATACAGAGCTTATTCAACGATATAGATTTTCAAGGTACACTCTACAAAATATTATTTTGCCTTTAATATATGGTAATGGAGAAACACTTAATAATCGTGGCTTACCTGTTCCTCCGTTACAAAAAATGTGTACAGCATTGCGTTTTTTTGCAACTGGTAGTTATCAGGTATTAAAGTAACACTTTTCCGCCGTATGGTACCGATAATAGCTGTTTCATTTTAGAGAGTTTGTGGAGATATGCAGTCTATTAGCCAGACAACTGTCTGTCGTATTGTGAAAGAAGTATCAGATATCTTATCTCGTAATCTTGCGCATTATGTTAAATTCCCGGCAGTTGATATTATCAATAGAAATCGCGCAAAATTTTATGCGATCGCTGGATTTCCAGGAGTAACGGGTTGTATTGATGGAACGCATATTCCTATTATTAACCCAGGAGGTGAAAATGCAGAAGTATACCGAAATCGGAAAAGTTGGATGTCTCTTAATATTCAGGCAGTTGCTGGTCCTAATTACGAAATATTTGATATAGTTATCCGTTGGCCTGGTTCGGCTCATGACAGCAGAATTTTTAATAATAGCTCAGTTAAATTTCGATTTGATCAAAAACTTCTACCTGGAATATTACTTGGCGATAGTGGTTACCCTCAACTCCCATATTTATTTACGCCTTTACTTGTTCCGCACACAGTATCAGAACAACGATATAATGTAGCCCACGCTTCTACAAGAAATATTGTAGAGAGATCTTTCGGGATATGGAAACAAAGATTTCGATGTTTATCAAAGAAACTTGCATATAAATTGCAAAATACTACAAAAATAATTGCTGCTACTGCTGTACTTCATAACATAGCTATTCAACAAAAAGAACAACTTATTCCAGATCCTAATTTTAGAGACATAGTTGTACCTGTGGTGAACATCAACACAAATGGAAGAACTAACAATATTTTACGGGAGGCATTTATACAACGACACTTTGTATGAAAATCTAGAGTCTAATTACAAATTATTGAATATTACATAATACTACATATTGCTAAGTTGTTTTTCAATCATTTTTGTTCGTAATTGCTCCTGCAATAATTGCTCTTTAGCAATTAAAATTTTTATTTTCTGTTCCTCCACACGGAGCTGGTGAAGTTCGGATTCATGCTTTGTCAGCAACTCGTTCCTTTGTAGCCTAGCTTCTAATTCCCGTTCAATAGCAGTGCCACGGGAAGTGTATGTGTTTTTATGTGCTTTATTTGTTGCTTCTTTATCTGGTGTAACTCCGTGTTGTTCGTTATCTGTATCTAATATTAATATTTCTGAAAAACAAAAAATATATATGTAACAATGTTAACAAACATATAAATAACGTAAAATACAATAATAAATTATGCAAATAGTATCATATTCTATATTCTGTAAAATAATTGTTACTTTGTTTACCATTCTCGAAAGCTGTATTGATATATTCCATATTGTCTACTATATTTTCAATCTGTATACTGTGTGACGACGACCCTGCTACGGGAGTGTCGGGGGTCGACATCACAATCTCTCTCTTACTTACTCTCGGAATTTTTGTGCTCGGGCGCCGTTCGGTTGTCTGAAAGAGAGAGGGTAGGTTGCCTCGGATAGCGGCAGTGGAGTGAGGTTAGGGTATTCACAATAGAAACACGTGGAGAATATAAATTGTTTAATGTCTTAAAATAAAAAATGTTAATTACAACACCATAAAATAAAGTGGAAAAACCTGACCCTATGACCATATAGACGATCGTGACAACGACCACGGGCCGTGAAGCGACCCAAACTTAACAAAGGTAACAAAATGAAATAAATTCTAACTTGAAAACTAACTCTACGTTTATTCTCAAAGCGGACGGCTGGTGAGACTAAGTGTCGTTCTCGGACGACTACACTCACCAAAATCTTTCTATCACTCGATAGCGACGAAATGCGGCAGAGACCAAATTCTCTATTTCTCGGCGGCGGCGGCGGATTAGCTCAGAGACGGGACCCTTGTGCAGAAGTCGGCTCGAGTAGTACTCTAAGACCAGAGAAGTCAGTAGCTGACTAGCCTCTGGGAGACTGATTTGTCTGTGTGATTCGGCGATTTTTATATCCTATTTTGGTGGAGGTGGAAATCCCAAAATTCAAATGGTGGGGCATTAGTGGGGATATCTTTTTGTAAAACTTTGATGGCGCTGTGATCGTTTTACAATAAAAGAAAATATTTAATTTAATAAAATGTGCAAAAATAATAGATGGTCATATTTTCCCTACAGTTACAATATTTACACAACCATACAATTTACATTTTAATAAATTACCATTTACAATATTTTACAACATTACTAGTGCTGCCAAACGTGATGACATTTGCAAGCACAATTGTCAAATGTCAAATATACAAGTCGTAATACAAAACAAACATATTGTTATTACATTGTTATCACAAAGTGTCTACAACGACAATTACAATGCTAGGAAACATTGTGCCAAACGTTTGGGCTGACTGCCGCATCGTTTCATTACAATATCGGTAAGTTTACACAACACATTTTATTGTACTTTGCTAATGACATTTACTTTGCAGGTTAAACTATTACAACAATTGTTTCCTTATCCCCTGAATGACTAAAACACAGGTAAGTACCTTGTTCTTAATTAACGGTAGTACTAATGTTCTACTTTACAGGATTTATGATAAAAATGTGTGACTGAATCACAAAAATCATTCGCAACAGCTTTAACAACTGGAGGAAACATTTACTACGGGGTTCGGATTTTCAAGTGTCGATTGTGGCTTGATGGGTTATAAATAGTTCACCCAAGTATTTCTAGTGGAAACGGGGCCACTTCGTCACAACTGTCGCTATCAACAGTATTTTTTAATTCTATGTCCACATTTTGTAACACATCATCTATATCATCGGCAGGAGGTGGTGTTTTTGAGGGTCCACCTCCTGTTCCCATACTGTGACGCTTTATTAACGCTAATTCCTTTTTTCTTCTCGTTTTCATATTATCCCAACATTTTTTTAGTTGCTCGGCTGTTTTCTATGTGTAGTATAACAAACATTATAAAAGTAAAAAATTAATACCAAATTTAATACTTACGTATGAATGTTCACCCATCGAATTGAATTCTTGTGATAATTTAGCCCACTCTTTCTTCTTCTGTGCCGCGCTAACACTATCTGTTTTCTTATTTTCTATAATATTCTGATATTTCTTAACTAAACTTTTTAATGCAATTCTTTCGTCACCCGTGAAATGTTTTTTTGATGGTATTGAATCCATCACTTACGACTATAGCTAAACTAAACGAATTTATTTTTTAAGGTTAACTCAATTTACGCGATGTCAAACGTCAAAATTGTAAAACAAAAAGCGGACTTATGCTCTTTTCATACTCAAGGCTCACTCATATAAGGAACTCATTTGTAACTTTTATGAATTCCGATTTTTAAATAAGGTTCCACTCATACTCAACTCATCCTTAATTGAGTTTGAGATAAGTATGAGATGAGGAAGCGACTATGAATTTGACCCATAGACTTGCAAAAGTATAAGACTAAAACCAGGAATATTCGAACGTGTTGTACAATCCATGAGAAGACGTCTAGAATGTTGAATTCAAGTTCAAGGAGGACATTTCGAACAACAATTGTAATTTTGAGAGTAAAAAACATTACTAAAAATAAAATTAAAAATTCAAACAAAAGAGTGTTTTATTCCGAAATAGTTCGTTTCCGGACATGGGTATATTAAGATTATTTTCTTGTTTTGGTTTGATTAATATATTTTCCAAATTTGGTCTCCTATTTTTCGAACACCCTGTATAGTGTGCCCATTTTAAGTTACCGCCTGAAAATTCGTGAATAGGCAATCCATGATACATTTCAAACTTTACCGATATATTATTCAAAACAAAATTTTAACTTATAAATATTCGATACTGAAATAACAGAATGTTCACCTTCGAACATTGTAAACTTTAAACAGACTTGAACTAGTGCAGCGGCTTATGCACTACATAAAAAATTAAAATAAGATGCATTCAACTCTTAATTTTACACAATTTTAACAAAGAACTAAATAAATTAAAATCTGAATTTTAAATAATTTAAACTGTGACTAAACACATTGGCCATTAGTATGAATGCCGATTAGGTGCTGATTATCTATTGACTATCTTTTGCTTAGCAAGTGACTAAAAATTGTTAGTACGAACAAGTGATTAAGACCGACTATCTTTAGTCAACCTTGTTTATGTTTAATCATGGGTCGAGGGTTGATTATCTATCGATGATCATTTGATTATCTTTATTCAAAATGGACGCTGTACGTCAGATACGCGACATTTACGCACATCGCGAAGTAATTGCAAGGAGAAATCGGGTTTATATATGTAGAAGAAGGAAAGATCCGTTTCTTCTACTCACGGAAGCTGAATTTAGAAGAAAGTATAGACTTAGTAAGAATACCGCTAAATTTATTATTAATTTAGTGGAAAATAATTTGCACCCTATAAAGGAGAAGAAAACTTGCATATCTCCAGCATTACAAATTTTAATTACTCTCCGTTTTTATGCAAAGGGAATTCAACAAGAGGATAATGGTAAGTTTATAATTTCAATCTTAAATTTTTGAATATACGAAGCCGCGCGCGCATCTCGAAATTTTACCGCCACGTCCACCATGACTAGAACTAGTCACATGACTGTACAATTTGTAACATCTTTTGGTTGTAAATTATTTGATTACACTTTATTTAATATTTCCCCATTTGTGTATATTACCCTAACTAATGTATTTTAATTACGGTATAAAGTTTCAATTCGAAGAATTGCTGTAACATTACCTAACCTAAAATATACAAAAAATATTTGTAAGTAATGTTAGAAATTATTAACACGTAATTTTATTATATTGTAGGAGATTTACATGGTGTGGCTCAAAAGACTGTGAGTAACATTGTGAAGAAAGTTTCGATGGAACTGGCAACTCATTTAGAAAGTTTTGTAAAATTTCCGGATGATCTGAATAGAGCCAAACAAGAATTTTATGATATAGCCGGATTTCCGAATGTGGTAGGATGCATAGACTGCACCCATATAAAAATAAGAAATCCTTACAGAGATCGCCCTTTATTATACAGCAATAGGAAGGGTTATTATTCCCTTAATGTACAGGTCGTCTGCGATTCAAGGTGCCGAATCACAGATTTAGTTGCTCGATGGCGTGGCAGTGTACACGACTCTAGAATCTGGGACGAATGTTCTTTAAAAGAACGATTTGAGGTGTGTATATTTTATACAATTTTATATTTTCATTATTATTTACTACATGTTAAATTCTACTTTACAGAACACCGAAATACGCGGCATATTGTTGGGTGATAGTGGCTACGCGTGTCGTCATTTTTTATTAACACCATTACTAAACCCGAGATCACCTCACGAAATGCAATATAATGCGGCTCATATTCGAACGCGTACAAGTGTAGAAAGATTGTTTGGACAGTGGAAGGCTCTATTTAGATCTCTACAAATCGGCATGTGTTTCAAATTAGAAACTGTAAAAGCTGCAATATCTGCTATGGCAGTTATACATAACATACGGCTAGAGAAAGATAGCGGTTATACCGAAAATGATGGTTAGTACATATTATAAAAGAATTTAACGACGATTCCTGTTAAAATACATTATTGCTTATAGATTCGTATTCGCAGAGCTCTGAATCAGAGGATGAGATACCAGTTCCAATGAACAACGAAGAAAATATAAGAGGATCCGTTTTTAGAAACCGATTTATTAGGGATCACTTTCTTTAAAATATGTTGCGACAACTTTTGGTTTCTTTCTTAATCATTTATCATTCTACCTTCAATAGGATGCCCCGGTCTAACATTTTTATTATTTTAAATAAAAGTTCTTTTAATTTTGATGCAATTTGTAGTATTAAAAAGTCAAAATTGATTTTAGTTTAACTGAAATTTAATTTTAAACGAAACCTGTAGATATTTTTGTCGCTCCATGTTTCTATAGTAGGCGGCGCGAGAAAGATGGCAATAGTGTAACGTAGAAGTTTAGATGCTTACAAAAACTAACAATTTTTTACTTTTTTCGTCTGAATTATGATTTTTTCTTATCTACATTCAATATAAAATAAATAAATAAATATATCATCACGGTATATTACCCATTGCTGGTTGTGCTAATCTGCTTTGTACGCAGATTTCAGTAATAATGATGACATATTTGTACCGTGCGGGCGTTTATTAGGCGTCACCTCACGGGCACTCATTGTTGGCGTGGAGAGTACACCACAGGGGTCAATTTTGTGTCATTTAAAAATCGAAATATTTGGCGTCTATAGAGATCGAATCCGGTTCCCCAGATTCGGGGCCAGACACTCAGGCACTTGAAAATAGATCCGTATTTCGAAGGTTTAAATTTCCACTTTAAATATATTCTATTGTGATTGGATTTAAAATTCTGCAAAAAATATGGTACTTACCCTCATGTTTATTTATTTATTTATTTATAATACCATGTCCAGACAGGCGAACCCAATTATTTGGACAGGAATAAGTGTACAATAATACAGAAAAAGAGTACATTAATAAACATCAAAAATAACAATTTAGATATAAACAATATTTACATATATAAAAGAATATGAAATAAAGATATAGGAATATAACTCGAAATCAGTTTGATTTACTTGTAATGCGCAAGAAGGATTTAAAATTATTAAGTGAGACATGAAAAATGTCAATTTTTGACTCAATGCTTTTATGAAGGGTGTACATATGGTACAGAGGCGAATGTAACAGGATGTTTTTATGAGCACGAGTGGGTAAGAAGGAATTATGGTTTCTAGAGTTGAATGCTGGAACACGAAAATTAATTAAATTTAAAGTTAAAGGATCATCTATTAAATTATTCAGTAGTTTAAATAAATGTATTAATTGGAAATTATTTCTGCGGTCTGATAGTTTAGCAAAAGTAAAGTATTGTAATAAATGTTCATATGATATGTTACAGTCGGGGTACACATTATTCTTTTTAAAATATAAATAGCGCAAAAATTTCTTCTGAATAGATTCTAATAAATTAATGTTCGAAGCATACAACGGATTCCAAACTATTGAGCAGTACTCAAGTTTAAAACGTACGAAAGCATAATAAAGTCCGAGTATTGAATCAATGGTAGTAAAATGCTTTGAGTTCCGTATAATAAATCCGAGCATTTTATAAGCGCTGGAACTAATACATTTTATGTGAGCATTGAAACTTAATTTTGTATCGAATACTACACCCAGATCTTTGAATTCAAGACAAGGATTTAACGAAATACCTGATATATTATAGGAATAATTAATTGTTGAAAGTTTTCTTGTAAAAGACATAATTTTACATTTTGTAATATTGAGTTGTAATTTATTTTTTTCACACCATTCAAGTAGTTTATCAAGATCATGTTGAAGTGAATCACAATCTGCGGTATTTGAAACTGAGCGGAAAATCTTTAGATCATCTGCATATAAAAGTTTATGATTTGAAATAGAAGCCGGTAAATCATTAATGAATAGGAGAAACAGAAGTGGGCCAAGATTGGAGCCTTGAGGTACTCCTGAAGAAGCAATAAAAGGGAATGAATCATAACCGAGATAGTGAACAAAGAGACGGCGATTACTTAAATATGAGGAAATTAAATTAATTAGAGAATAAGATAAACCGAATGAATGTAATTTCTGGATAATGATATTGTGATCAATTCGATCAAAAGCTTTTGTAAAGTCGGTGTAAATTACATCGACTTGTAGATTTTTATCTAGAGATTCAGAGATAAACTGTGTTAAATAACATAAATTTGTAGCAGCTGACCGACGTTCTACAAAACCGTGCTGAGAAAATGATAACTTATTATGAACTTGTTTATATATTGTTCGGTAAATAATATTTTCATAAACTTTACTGAAGTGTGATAAAATTGCGATTGGCCTATAATTAGTTATTTCAGAACGATTACCTGACTTATGAATAGGAACTATTCTAGACTGTTTCCAGATTTCGGGGAAAGTGTTGGTTTTTAAAGATATATTTATTATTTTAGAAAGACCTACTTTGAGTGACTGTGCACAATCCTTTATAATTAAAGATGGAATCATGTCTGGGCCAGAAGAAAGCGTTTCTTTAAGTCCTTTTATAGCGGTAAATACGTCATCTTCAGAAACATAATTAAGAAATATGCACTGATTTTGTTCATTGTTTTGATCCACATTAAGGTTACTATTAATATTACATGATATGAATGTACTTTGAAAATAAGTTGCAAATCCATTGGCTTTACTATGAGGAGTATTAAGGTTGATATCATTATATATCATATTGGTTGGAGAAGAGGTTTGATTTCTTTTGGTTTTAATAAAATCCCAAAATTTATTTGGATCCGACTTAATGGCTAACTCAGAGGATTTTATGAAATTACTATAAGCTTTTTCAATATCATATTTTATTTTAGATCTATAGTATTTGAATTTTTCCAAGTAATATGTGTTATTATATTTTTTATATAGCCGATGAGAATGTGCTTTTTTTCTTGTTCAAGGAACTAATGTAATCTAAACACTATTTATACCTAAAGTTCAACCAAACATTACCTAAATATATAATTATTGTTATTAAATAATTAATATATACTACGAAATAAGTAATTATTTAAATTTTATTTATCAAACTATTTAAAATTAAGATTAAATAAATATACACACATTTTAAATTTTAAGTTTTTCTTTTAATAATTTTAATTCTAATTCTAATTTCTTTTTTTCTAATATTGCTGTTTCTAATTTAATTTCTTTAGCTTTTTCTCTAATTCTGTTTATATTTAAATTAGCTTCCTTAGTTTTTCTTCCTATTTCCAGCTGTTTCATTTCTTCTTCATGAGTTTCTTTCATATGTTTTACTTCAGTTTTTATTTTATTTTCTGTCAATTTTAATAGTTCCTCTTCATAAATTGACATAGTGCACTGTTTTTTTTTTCTTGGTTGGTGGAACACTGGTACTCTCGGCAGCACGCTGCTCAGAATTATTTTTTGTACTTTTCTCTAGTGTTATAGGAACATCCTTAGGAACATCGTGTTGAGGATTGGCCACTATGTCAGGTACAGGATGGGATGGGATTTCTTTTAAGGTTCTAATAAAATACAATAATATTATTTGTGTAATTTTATTAAATAAATGTAATAATCTTTCAAATAATATCTATTCAAGGTTTATGAAAAAAAATGTACTTCTACATAAAAGGATATGAAAGACCAATTTTTGTACTAGAAGTGGGTAAAATAATACACGATTAATATAGGACTGCTTGCGTACTAAGGCATTTTAAATTATTTATCAATTCGTATATAAGAATTTATTTGACACTACAGTAGGCTTCCGAAGTTCCTTGGTGTGAATTCTAGAACAAGAAAAAATATATATTATACTTACCCAGTGTTTTCATCCATTAATATTGTTTTGTCCCTTCCATTTTATTTGTTTGTTCATCTGAATCGAACATAAAAAATCGGTCATGAAGTCTTCAGCACAAATATCTTTTATTAGGAAAGTTGTAGGTGATGGCGATTTTGGCTTTCCACCTCCTCCTGTTTTTCTGATTTCTTTTGAATATTCTCTTATTTTTTTCTTTGATTTGTCCCTCAATCTTCTCTATTTTTCCTTCATCCGCTCCGGTTCCCGATCATAGCCATTGGCTTTAAAAATATTATAAATTTCTAGCCATGCCTTTTTTTTGTTTCGTAATGGCCCCGGTTCGGCGCTTTTTTCTTCTATTATCTTCCTTCTTTCATCCACACATTTAGTTAATAACTCCACTTCTTCAGGAAGCCAGTTATCGGACCGCTTTTCTTTCTCTATACTCATTTTAATGTGACTGTGAATACGTACAAATAGTAATATACTACACTAAAACTCTTTTTTGTAATAATAAACGGTAAATACTTACAATTAAATTTATAATTTAGCCCAACTCGAAAGATGACAAAGAATGACAATACACACAAAACACATCACGTCGATAAAACAGATTCTAACTTACCTGCGCATTACACTGTTGCCGCTGTTACTTTTACTAAATATTGCTGACTAGGTAGTCGGTAGATAATCAAGTGATCATACTATCATACGTTAGTAACCCATAATCAATTGATTTAGAAATCAGCCTTAATCAATAGATAGTCGGATACTTTAGTCGGTTGTTCATACTACCGACCATTGAATACAATTCAAAAAATGTCGAAAATTACAGCGGAATTCTTGGCTGTTGCTTCACCGTCTGATGGACTGCTCTCGGCGCCTTCGTCGTCGGGATCGGCGTTTACGGAGTGGCGCATCCTACTGCTTTGTCCAGGTCCACATGACGCCTCCTCCTGGGCGGTCTCCCACGGTCCTCACCCGGCGGTCTCTGGGCGTTGATTGTGGTTGCGGGCATGGCGACGGTGGCTTCGGCAGCGGAACGATCCCGTGCGTCATACCCACGGTGGAGGGACACTGCGCCTGCTGTGGGGATGTCGTCTGGGTCCACAAGGACCTTTGACTGGGTGCCAGGAATAGAAACGGTGTCGGCAGTTGCACCCGTTATTATTATCTATAAAATTGTCGAATAATTTGATTTTTAGATTATTTAATGATCTGACCCTCGACATAGCAACATATAATTGCTTATGCGTGAAAACTGGTTTCTCTAAATTGATTCAGACATAATCAAAGGTATGTCCCTGCGACTTGTGTTAATAGTAATTGAAAATGTCAACCTTATTAAAAAATGTCTCCGCTTTAAGGTAAACGGCAAATTTATATCAGTTGTTAGGTCAAATATGGGTAAGTAAATCCTTAAGCCAGTACTTGAACCTGAGAGTATTTCCAAATCTATGTAATTAGTTTTCATATCTCTTACTATGAAACTATTTCTATGACAATACCCACGGTTTGGATTCATATTTCCCTATAACATTAAAATTGCACCAATTTTTGGTTTATACGGTGACATACCAGTTGGTAGTTGTTTATTCAATATTTCGGTGGGATAACTTAATTTGTTTGCATATTCGCATCCACAAAAATCTGCATTATAATACTCCCTAGATAGTCCAGTGATTTTATCGAATACAATTTCATTTATGACCATTGTACCTTCATTTTTGGGAGATAGAATTGCTCTTGTAAAATTGTGAATATCATGCGGTGCACTTTTACCTGTACCAAATATTTCATCTACTAATGATATATTTGAAATACAGGCTAAAGAAATAGTTACTATCTCATTAAGTCCATTTCCTATTGTTCAAAAATAACCTAAAAATTCCTTTTCCTCTTTACTAACGCGCATGTTAATTTTGAACGAAAACTTTTTAAACAGTGGCCATAAATGGCTTCGTAGTATAGAAGTTCTTTGATTTGTATAGGTCACTATTGGTAAGCATTACTTGAAATCACCAGCTATTATTACAACTTATCCACCAAATGGGAATGCATTGTTCATCAAGTCCTTTAATAGTTGATCGATTTTGTATGTTTCGGTATAATAGTAACTTCGTCAAAAATGATTACACTCGCATTTTATTAATTTTCCGGCTGTATTATTAGCGCTAACATTGCACACACTTACACCAGTAACCGGAACGGGTAGTTTAAAAATGGAATGAACTGTTTGACCTCCTTTCAACACTGTAGATTCCTGTCTTGGAATAGCGATAATTTTTTGCTCTTGTCCCTTAAAATACTAATTAAACTATTGTACAAAATTGTTTTCCTGGTCCCTCGGTCCATCAGCAAAGAAATATCTATAATCTTTATATTATTAACTGTATTTATAATGTGGTTTAAAATATCCTTCTGTTCCAAGTTGAGTCATGCAACATTTTTAGCTCCTTTAATTTGTTTATTAACATCTATAAAGTCGGTTTATTTGTCAACATCATCATTATCATCAACAGGCTAGAGTAGACAGAAATCACAAATTTCGTAATATTTTTGATTGTTTTTTAACATTTATTTTGGGCTATTTGTTTAGAATAATGTTATAAATAATCTTCCATTAAAGCATCTTTGAAGGTCTCCCATAATGCGAGTGTATTTGTTGACTTATGAAAACAAATCAAATAAGCAAATAATTCTCCCAATTGTTTGGGAAATTTAATTAAAATTGCTTCCCTTAAACAGTTTTCACATTCTTGATCATTTGCCAAAAGATCTACAGTGCGGGCAGCTTCCTGGTACGAATTGTATATGTTACCGGCTACTGTTCGCAAATCATCAAAACTTGTTGGGCCTTTTGCATAAAATAATATTAACCTTAAGTGAAATCTTTCAATATCCTTTGGACTTATATATATACAAATGAAGGCACTCACCTATGCTGCACATAAGTTGATTGCCTGTAACTCACGGGTATAGGGCGCAAGCATAGGCCGTGGGTCGAATAATAATTTGGTGGTATAATGTAGCCCAACTAAACAAAAAAAAAAATGAGTCAGGCCAAGGCCTGTGCAAAAAATTTGAAATACCACCAATTTATTCTGCGGGCGCCAACACCTTGAAAATAGTAACCTCGAGAGGTGTCCTCGAGAGAAACAACACAGAACAAATATAATGAAAATTTTAATTTTTGCTAAATTCAATTACAATAAAAATATAATAAAAGGATCCAATAGGAATAACTTGACTATACAAAATAAATTTGAATAAAAAAAATAGTACCAAACAGACGACGGCAGCACAGACAGTCCCCTATCTACTGAAGATGATCCAGTAAGGTGGTGGGAACCGAACCCTTGGCCCAGACGTAGAGCGGGAACCCAGTCGATCTTCTACTAGAGCTGGAGTAGACTGTGGCCGCACGAGCGATACTGGGAGACAACCCTCGGTCGCTGGTTCGGTGCAAGTTCACCCTGCAGTGGTGTAGGAACTATGCGGCTTTCAACGAGGTTTAATATGGCTATGGCTCCGTAGTCCGGTGGAACTATAGCCTTTGACTGACTAACTAACGTAGATGGATCAGAAGCTCCAAAATCCGGGACCCAGGGTCAGCCACCATCCACCAGAGCCACGAAGTCCCTAAAAAAATTCTCCGCAGTAGCTTGTACTTGGAGGCACAACGCGATTTGAAGAGCCTGAATACTTTATAAACAAAATTACTAAAGAATGAAAGACTCCTGTGCTCCGTCCAGAAGTTAGGTAACGGCGGTCAAATTTGGAACTATGCTGCAAGCTACATATCATAAGTGTGTGCATTTTTGTTCGTTATTTGTGCGGACTTAGAGATGTGCATGCGCGTGCTTGGATGTTTACAGAATAAAACCGTTTAAGATTTAAACATAAACCTAGGTAATTATATTAAAGTTATAAAAAATCGCATTTGCATTAAATAAAAATTAATATAAATGTATCATCAAAATCCGATATTTGTAGGTATGTGTGTGGATCGTAATTGCCTTAAAATAAATTAAGTAAATAAACAGTAAATTAATTAATCTTACACCTTAAATATATAAAAATGTCTTGTATGTTTAACCCTTAGTTGGGGGCGTCTTTTTATAACTTCACTGATTATTTTGTGCGCCAGCTTAATTTCTGCCAAAAAATCAAGTTAATCGAAGTTACTATTGACAATAATATATGTTATAGTTATTGCTTAAGATTATTTAATATTTTTAAATATAACGTAAACTTTATTCATAAAACATAAGAAAAAGGCAAACATACAAATTCTTAGGTTATATATGGTCATAATACTGTAAAGAAAATAAAGAAAACTAATCTAATCCTAATTAAACAGAAACATTTATAAAATGTAAGTAGGAACTATTCCGACTCAATCGAAGATTTATTCTCATTGTAATTGCAGCAGATGTGAGGAGTTATTACATGCTCTTTGCAAGCTGGTCGTCCACAATTTGTACAAAAAATTGTAGTTGATCTATTCTTTTCTCTTCGACATAGAAAGCATCTTCCCTTACTTTTCTCTGGATTTGGAGGTTGTATTTCTTAACTTTGGTAGTGGTTTAAAAACATTCGTATATCTCTAGGTAACTTTATCAAATTTGCTCTATTTTTCAAGTGGAGTAATTAAGTCCTTTAACCAGATTTTTTACAAAAATTCTTTTTATCAAATCAGCGTGGATTGAATTGTAAATTACTTATGCATTTGTACCAGCAATATTCAAAAATTGAAAAAATATTACCATAGGCCACCGTCTTTTACGTTTTTGCACTGAGTAGTTAGCACATTTTTGGTCCACAGTATCGACCCCTCCTTTAGTAGATTTATAAAATAACACTATTTCTGGTTTCTGTGTATCTTTGTCTACTTCATCACGATCATGCATAGTAGAGAGTCAAATCACAGCTTTGTTTTTCTTACTAGAATAGACCACAAGTGTTGTTTCTTTGGTATAAGCAAACACTGTACTTGGAACTGGACGGTTTTACTGGGAAGCAAATCCGCAGGTATTTCTCTTTTGTTCTTCTTCAAAGTACCCACTGACGTAACCTTCTTTTTTAAGAGTGTCTGACTTAGAGGATAACTGGTAACCAGTTATCCGACGTCAAATTTCTATTTTTATTTTGAAACGGCTCTACAAGACGAAGCACAGTATGCAGCAGGTGTGTTGATCACCTCATAAGGCCCGTGAGGTTGTATTCCGCAAATAAACTTCTATATTTAACACATAGAACATCTTTGACACACAATGAAAAAATCTTTATGCCATATACAGTGGGTTTATTCGGAATATACTGAACAAAAGAACATCAACCGCGAAATAGGATCAGCATTTCATCAATTGTGAGATATTCACCTGGACAATAGTTGTTTTTGCAACTTAAAATGAAAGCTTCAAGAATTTCTCTAATAGCCGCTAGTTTGTCAATTTGTTGCCTTTGTTTTCGTGTATCTTTATCATCGAAACGTAGAGATCGCAAGAGAAAATGGAATCTTTTATAGCTGATATAAGCGCGGTATATAATCGTACCAGTTCCATCTTTAGACCACAGTTCTCGAATATCAGCATGACTGCTTTTTTAGGCCAGTGAGAAAAAGCAATCCAATAAATCGTTCTCTTCTTTTGATGTCTCTTGTGCGTCTCGTATTCGATTGTAGTTATTTTGAACGGTTTTGATACTTTCAAACATTGCGAACATTTTTTTTTCTCTTGCATCTCGTTAATTTATGATTTTCGAAACATGTTTGTCCACGAAATTTTTTTCCAAATTCTCCGCAAGATAAAATTTCGCGAACAGGACGACAAGCGGGAGATTTAAAACAGTATGCACAAATATTTTACAAGTATGGCCTCCTCGATCATTGTAAGGAACGTGGCATTTTTCGGAAAAAAAAATTACATGAAAATGTAGCGGGTAGACTTCGAATCACATTGTAATGATTTTGATGATACAAAAGATTCAGTCGTGTAATTTTTTTTCCTTTTGCACCTTCAAAAATTACATTTCCACGGCTATTAAACTCATATACAACTATGTGGAAACCAGTATAATGGCGTTGGAATTCTGTGAGCTCTGTAACATCCGCTCCATTATCATTTATACGTACGTTTGCTTTCAATAGCAATTCTCTTGCTCTCATACTCTGCATCTTATGTTTATCTTCTACCATATACTTAAAACAAGGATCTTTCTTGACAAACGATTCTCCTACAACTAGAGCCCTCGCTAAACATACCTAAATTGTCTTGGTTAATTATGTTTATTATTCCGTGTTTTCTTCGACAAAGTTCCGCGTACGACAGACCATGGCCACGAAGGTTACCAGTTCCGGAAGACAGTTTTACTTTGGTCATTTCTATTGAAAATTGGCCATCAGAAAATACTTCCCTATTAATTTGAAGGATCTTCTCTAGAGATTCCCAGACGACGTCGATGTGTAACTGATCTGCACGACGGTACGATAACCAAGCTGGCCCCTGTTCCAGATGTGGAGTTTGAAAAATAAATCCCACGTAGTCAACTGGGTTGCACACATTCATCGCGTATTCAATTACTTCTTTCAATCCATCGTAGAACCAACTTATCAGATTCTCATAAAGTGGGGGATCGTTAATGGTAAATGTAATTCTTCGTCCCATAATATTAAACCTTTTTGCATGTTTCTGAATGTCAGAAATAATGATTGTATATTCTCACAGAACACGTTATCATGGTCGTGAAGAGGTGATTCTATCATGTTAAAGTTTTGTTGTTCTACCGTGACACTATTACACAACTCGTTATCATGAAGAGACGATTCTATTATTTCTTCGCAGACGCGTAAAATGTTGTTAAAATTTTGCTGTTTCATCATGATACTAGATGTTATTGCACAGGTACAAAATGTAACTAACCTGTGTAATCACTTATATTCAACGTATGGATTTGAGGTTGAAGATAATAATTGTATACCATATTCAACGTAAGGATTTGAGGCTGAAAATAATAATAATAATATCCCTTTTTAAATTATATATTTATTTTCTCTAAGAATAAAAGTGTGTGCATATTGTACATCTTTTATTTTTTAAAAATTATAGTAAGTAAAAACTTCACTAAAGAATTTTTCAAAAATTACATTTTCTTTATATATATATATATATATATATATATATATATATATATATATATATATATATATATATATATATATATATATACATATACAAACTTACATCTAAATCTATACTGTATCTTAAACTATTAATACTTACTTCTTGTATCATTTTTTTAATACAAATTATTAACATAAAAATATTTTACAGTATATTCAAATATTTTTTTTTTGATATTTACTTCTAAATGTATTAAATTATTTATAATTTCCCTACTTAAAACTAAAAATTTACTTTCTCTTTTATATTTCATTTGCCCTTTGGGCAGCACAGTGAATTCAGTATTATTATACCAGTACACTTTGTTCACTATTGCTTTTTCACTTTTCACGTGTTTTAGAAATTTAATAAATTGATCTAAATCATTTATATTAAAATAAAGTTTTCCGTCACGTCACCTACTAGTCGGATAGCCACATGCATCTCCGGGTTCGGATCGATGCCTATGGCGATGAACGACCGTCTGCTTTTTCCGAGTGGATAAGCAAATACATCCAACAAACGATCATTATTGTCGAATATGTTGCGAAGGAACGCAAAACTCGTTACTTCTGCATCCCCCAGCAACACGTCCTTGCTGGTAAATCCTCTTCGGAATCTTCTTCGAGGGCTTGCTGCTCGCGGGGTTCGGTGACGTCCTCGATGAACTGCTGTGCGTAGAGCTCACTGTCTTCAGAATTAAAATACGACAGTCTCTGATTCTTTTCTCTTTGTTCTTTTTCTCCATCTTCTTCCCTAGGCCTCTTATGCGTCGCCTGTAGTAACTCCAATGATGGAGTTTCTTCGTCATCTGAAACCACCGAGTCATCGACGAACTCTTGGTTAACCACTAGTGATGGTATATGCGACGATGATGATGTCGATGCCGATGCTCACAACATGGAGTTTTTTTCTCTGTCTAGTCTCTGGACCTCTTCTTCAAGGGCTGCGATCTCGGGATCGTATGATAACATCTCTCTCAGAAACTTCATGCCATAGTCATCTACGACGGTGTTGTCATCTTCGTGACATCTATGACAATTACCCTGTAATACAAAAAATACTTACTAGGTCGCGTGGCGAAATTTATATGCCACTCAAGAAATGATGTCTGGAAAACACTAAGGTAGGAGGATACACCACTGCCCACCGTACACCCCTCTTATCTCTAAAAGTACAGTCGTTTCTATGCGATTGGCGCACTTTTTACGCCAAAAGTACAGTCGTTTCTATGCGATTGGCGCACCTTTTACGCCAACGCGAGTAACTAAGGGTTAAACGTAATTTATGTAGATACCTATGAGGAGATATCGTTAAATATTACAATAAATTCTAGGGTTGTTATGTTTATGAATAAAATTTTTGTTATATTACGAGTATTTTGGATGTAACGAAGCGTTAACCTTGTTACGGACTGTTATGAATACTGGCATGAGTGTATTACATGGCCTGAAAGAAAATAATTAATCATTGCTGGCTGGTAGATGTACTAAAAATGCCTCCAGTATTTTAAGGCCTAATTTATTTAAATGTATACGATCAACTTTACCTATTATCCATGTGTAATGTAACATTTTTTGTAGAATTTAATAAACGATAAATATATATTTACTTTTTAAAGTATTCCATTTTAACTGAACCGTCTTCTCTCATTAATAATAGAGCAATGTCTAACGAAAAATAACAATAATATATGTTTATATAATTTGTTATATCATAATGATACCTTTTCATTTTGTGATAGTCTTTTGATATTTGTGCCAAAGTGAAATAGTTTGAGATGTGTTTGAATATCGAGGCATTGGGAAAAGCGTTAAAACAATTATCTTACACCTACGACATTCAAAGGATTTCAAGAGCCATGTCCAAATGTTTTTTTGTATATTCTTATCCTCATACCCTACAATTATACATTATAAAGATAAAACAATATATTACAATGTAATTTTAAATATGAAAGTGAAAATTTACCGCTTATACAAATTAAGACTACTAAATAGGAGATAGAGATATTCTTTCAGCTTCCAGATGTGTTATAGAAGCGGTATCAGCTACTTTTTAATATAGATTCACATTTTCAACATCATTTATTCCTATCATAATAAGAACATTTTTATGCGTAGCCTTTGTTTTTATTCTTGCATTGAGAAAGCGTATTCCTTGTTCATTGAGGTAGAGATCAAACATATTTGCACCATATTCTAAAATTATAAAATAACCATAAAACATGTGTAAAAAATATATGTATAAGCATATTCAAATATTTCCATTCTTTGTTGGACTCATATTTTTTACGTTTTAAAGAAATCTAACAAAATTACTATCTTCCATACATTGATAATTTTTAATAATCTGTGAATACATTAACTGTATTATACAGTTATTAGTTTTAACGTTATTAGTTAAACTTACACTCGCCATAATAATTAATGAATACAATATGTAAAATTACAATCACAAATGAAAATAATATAATGTATTAGAACAGTATACAATAAGAAAATTGTTATTAAACCGCAAAACAATATGAATTCTAAACAAGAGATGTGCATCTAAAATCATTAGTTTAAATCAAATTACCTTATTGTAAATTAAATAAAATTTCGTTGAAATATTAGTTTTATTTGTAAGTAAACAGATAGATAAGTATAGATGTACATAATTTATTACAAGGTAATGTAGTTAGGGATAATTATCTGTTATTTGGTTACATATATCAAGATTGCTACTACCTTTTTAAACCAAAATATTTTAATGGAAGCATTTGATTGTTGTAATCAACACGGATAATTTAAATTTCATATTGCTTGAACGGTTATATATCGAAAGTATACAACAAATTAGTTGTATTATGATCCATTAATTCTATATTCTTGATTCAAATATACCACCTTCTCTTTCTGGAGCTCCTTTGAGAAATATCTATAAAAATATTTAATGCAGATATTTATAATTATACGTAATTAGTTGTAGAACACTGAATTATTACTTATTATAGTATGTTAAAACCGACCTTTAGGTTATTTTCCGTTTCTTTTAAAATCCGTACCGTGAGCTCTCCGTACGAATTTTTCTGTTGTTTGTTACAAGTGAGTCTTAGTGTCTCATTGCAAGTTTTATATACCCGATGTCGCACCGCTTGTTGAGCTTAGGCCAAAGCATCTTCAGAAGGCATACATGAAAGTATCCAGACACTCCGACTGACACCGGCCGTAGTCATCTCCGTGGACTAAATTCACCAGTTGCGCGGTTCTAATCACTTACAGTAACTCGTTGTGAGTTTACCGACTTGACGTTACGACGCCGCCGGCGTGTACACCCACGCGTTATAGACGTCTAGTTCGCGTGTTTTTCAGACCTACTTTAAGTCGATACGTTAGTCAGAGGCGTTTATCTTCCCGTGCATCAATCCAAGTGCGTTCTTACGAATCGACGCGAGTTTTACCTGTGTTACGTTCTGTCGACAATCCGTATACTCCGCGACATTTCGTTTACACCGGCATCGCGTCGATCTTCCAATTACGAGGAAAACGCGTACCTGCGCCTCTACCATCACTATTGTCATTACCCGCCGAACCGTCGCGACATCTGCGTCGCGACGCCTGGCGTCGATTGCGCCAGAACAGTCCAGAAACATTCCCAGACGGATCCTTAAGATCCTCGCATCTACCGCGTACCCGCCACTGTCACCGCCGGCGCCACGCTTGGCGTCTACACGGATTCCTGAGATTGACGTCGCGACGCCCGGCGTCGTTCTAAAAACCCGAAATACGACTAATTCACACCCAGCATCCAATTTTAACCATCAGCGACCACCATATTGATGTGTACGTCGAGATATAGCCAAATAAACTTGTCTTGTATATGTTATTTAAATTGTGTTCTCATATTCACCCTATCTCCAAACCTGCTATCCGATCGTTGGCGTCCGAGCATAAGGAAACATAAGATTAAAACGTCCCTTTTTATATTTGATTTATAAATTAAATTTTTTGTATTCATAATTGAAAATCCAATTTGCGCTGGTTCTATCTCACTCACTCATTCACTGACATAATATTTGTTAGATTAATGATTCAATATTAACCTAAAAAAACAACATTTAACTGTTGCATTCAACACAGCTTATTGAAATATTGGTATTTGCGTATTTTGTCATCTAACAGGTTTCATGTATACGTATGGACTATTGAATATTAAATTTTTATATTATCCTCTAGCGCTGTTAAATGACAGTTTCCCGCGCTTTTTCTATCTTCTAATGTAAGCATTTGTCTTCGCGGATACGGTTAAAGAAACAGCTGTTTTGATCTAATAAAATAAATTCTTCATACATTGTTTTCTATATCTTTCAAATTTTTATTGTTACAGCAAAGGGATACGAAGAATAATAATTGAAAAAGTCATAAAATTAGTATTTTATTGTAAATTACCACGGACACGGTTAAAATATCTCATTTCCGACTCCAAATATAAATTCCAGGCACAGTATTTAACTCTATACTAATTTTTATGAACTATAGTGTGGTGCACGAAATATTTAAACATTAAGTTCACCGCAAAGTTAAATTTTTTTGTCTGCCACCGGTATGTCATCTTCGGTCAGTTTTTTTTTTCGCATTTTTCGGAATAGAAAATTTGCTATTTCTCGTTCAATATCTCTAAAATATGTAGATATCTAATAATTATACGTAGATATTAGTTGTAGATTACTGTATGTATTCATATAATCTGAAAAGTGAGTGTAAAATGTTAAAAATATTTCATTTTCTAAACATATTTTTGAATAGTCATAATTGCAGTTGTCGAATATGCCATATCGAAATTGTAATAGCAAGCAAATAAAATGCCAATAGCTTCTTCCATACTTTTTGCATTTGCAACTATTTCTTTTTCTATGACGACATATATATTCGTTTCTAAAAAATGGATAAAATTAATTTAAATTTTTACATCCAATAAAAAATCTACTAATCTCTCAAAATTGTCGTTGAAGAATTATTTGAATTTTTCTTATTAATACATGAAGGGAACATTATGTTGTTGAAGGTGCCAACTACCTACCATAAAGTTTATGGCAATATATCGAAAACAGTAAAAATTCACATCTATACCCAAGTAACACAAGTGACCTAAACTCGACGTCACTGTGACCTTACAAATCCACTAACACAGTAAAATTTCTAGTTGGAATTTCAGTTCATGGAGCAGGAATGTTTGTTAGTAATGGATACGAAGGTTCAATTTCGGATAGGGAATTGTTTTTAGATTGTGGTTTAAAAAATTTGTTGAATGAGAGTGATGTAATAATGGCGGATCGTGGATTTAATATTCAAGATGCAATGCATGATCTTAAAGTTGTTGTTATAATTCCACCTTTCTTAATGGGACGTGAAAAATTAACAAAAGAAGAAGAAATACTTACCAAAAAAATTGCCAAAGCTCGTATTCATGTAGAAAGGTGTATTCAAAGAATAAAAGCACACAAAATATTATCGGGTCCTATTCAAATGTCCCTTTTACTAATGGTATCACAAATGTTTTTTATATGTTAATTTTTAGTCAACTTTCAAAGTGATTTAGTTACCTAAGTTATTATATTTTCATGTAAGACTGAAATTTTAAGAGATATTTTTTGTTTGTTTTTGATTGTTTTATTTTATATTGCTTTTTTTGTACCTTTTTTTATTATTTATATTATGTTAGTACTTAAGTCAATTAATGTGACATCATGTTATTTATGTTCATTATTTTGTACTGAAAATGTTCCTATTTTATTGTAAGTTATTTTATGTTTGTTTTCAACTTTTCAGTGAGTTCAGAGTGAGTTTTATTTTATGTTTTTTTTTTATTTATATCTTTTCCATATTTTATATTACGTTAGTATTTAGTAGTATTTCTGTTAATTATTTTGTACTGAAAACGTTCTTATTTTATTTGCAATATATTTATATTTATTTTAAATATTTTGGCAACAATTTTACAAGGTATGTAAAATAATAAACAAACTGTTTATTTTAATATTTTCTTATCTATCTATCAAATGATAGGGGTGCCAAATTTCTTGGAACTCTCATGCAAAACATTTCTGGAACATAAACAGTTTTATAAAAAGTGGCAATTTTACTTAAACAGTTTTGCATAAATACTGTATTTACATGTTCTTTATATACTGTTTTTGTTAAAATTCCACATTGTGACTACAATATTAAATCGCACGTTTCAAGCTCATGAATTAACCTACATATTTGCATCTGAAAATAATACGTATGATTACGTTTAATAATAATTTCACCATTTTCTTCATCTAAAATAAAAGATTGTAATTGCTTTTTCGTCAAATGTGTTTTAAAGTCTTTTGGATGGCAATTTCTTAAAACATATGAACATTTTATTTCTATTATTTTAATTTTTTTATTGTTCGTCTTATTAACTACTAAGCCGTCTACACTGCATGCAATAAAAGGATACTTTCTATTGACAACTAAACCGGCTTTTTTGATCACTTAATTTTCACTTAAAGTTTTTCTGTACATTTCCCGCACACGCTTTTTGTTCTCAATTCCATATTTCATTGGCTTGGTAAAGTGGAAATCGTCCAAACACCATAAGTTTTTCCGAATATAATTTGTTTTTGCATTAATGGATTGAAAGCCACATACTGATTTTGCACTTGATGCAGTAATGAAAAAAGTTCGTAGATGAAACCATTTTTCACTTTCCGCTTGGCCAGCTGTAGCAGGCAATTCCACAATGTTGTCATCAGATTTAAAAACGTAGTCTAATATGTTTTTTTATAATATATTTCACATTGATCATTAATTATCTTCTTTTCATCTTCACTGTACTCAAAATCACTATAACTATATGAAAATAAACTCTGGAACATTGTTTCATCACCAGTAATTTCTAATTCATACAAAAAGTCATTTATATTAAAATTACTACAGTAATTTGTTGGTCTGGGATCAAAATTAACTCGTTCCAGCGGTTTCATTCTTGACGTGATGGGATAAATTGCAGTTGTTACTGCCGTAGAATACCTCAATTTTGTTTCCTAATCTCCATTGTTGGTGTCGACTTGTACAGGACATTGCTTTGTAGCCATACTCCTGAATATGTTTCCAAATATATAGCAAAGCTGCAGTCACATGACTACAGCGACCCAAAGTTGACTGCTTACAGTGGCACACTCCTTTTAAAACACTGCCGGATAAACCACACAAAATGATTTCAACTTTGTAATGTATTTTCTTTTTAAATGAAGAATTTACCATACACTTTGAACTATAATTTTTGTTATATAGCCTGTCAAACACTTTATTAACAAAACCACTGTCTACATATTGCTGACCTCTTCTAAATGGTTTTTCTGTGGCTGGAATATCACCATCATTCTCACTTTCACTTCCAATATTCTCTTGAGCCGATGCATTTATAACTTTGTCAAATTCACTTAACTTAAAATTTTGTAATGTTTTAGTAATATCTGTTGTAAGTTCTTGCTTTGCCGGGTGTTTTAAAATTTGTGCTTCTAAATGAATTGCAATAATAAAATATACCTATATACACATATCTATAGCAACTTATTTATTATATTGATTTTTAATTGTAGGCGATTCGGGTTACCCGTTGGAACCATGGCTCATGACGCCAGTAGATGGAGCTGCAGAAAGTACTCCAGAATTTAGGTATAACACGGTGTATTGTTCAGCAAGAAATTGCATAGAAAGATTGAATGGTGTATTGAAGAGCAGATTTCGTTCACTACTACGACACTGAACGTTAAATTATCATCCCGTTAAGGCTGGTTTAATTATAAATGCGTCCGTAGTTTTACACAATATGGCAAACCACTATAATATAGATTTACCCAATGATGATCATCAAGTAATACCGCAGCCTGCTCAAAATTTAGGTATAATTTATTAAAACCAAATAATATAAATTTACTGTCAGTAAATATAACAAAATCGATTTAAATTTATTTTCTTATGTGAATTTAAGTTTGATGTAAAATTTTCGGTTAGATTTTGAATTTGTTTTAATATGCATGATTGAAAATGTAAAACGTATGCACAATTTAAATATTTTTCAGCTGCACCTATACATCATGAACAGAAGAATTAAGAAAGAGAAATGTTTTAATACAAAGAATTAATGAACAATGAAAAGAATACATATATGCATATATATATATATATATATATATATATATATATATATATATATATATATATATATATATATATATATATATATATATATATATATATATATTGTAATGTAATACAAAATATATTGCTGTTTCACTCATCACAGACATATACTTAACAAATTAAATCACATTCTATTACTATATTAATACTTGGTATTGACTTTGGTAGTATGTGTGTTAGTGAATCTGAATTAAAATTTTGAAATTTTTGGATTTCAAATTAAGTAATTTATTCTTTCACCGCTATTAATTTTTTATTTTTCGCAATGACTCAAAATTTTAATCAAGATTCGCTAACCCAAATTGTTACAATATACACTGTACGTCCTAATCCTCTAAACAATGAATGAAAAAAAACGAATGTATGGAAAAAAGAAAGTAAGCATACAGTCTGTTTATTTTAAATGGGCCACTGTTACTATCTCGAGAACTATAAGCGCTACAAAAACGATTATATGGGCAAACAATTTATATTTCAGAACACAAATTTAAAGAACAGATATTTTTTTCAATCAGTAGTTCTCAATATACGGGGCTTAACTTTTTTATTTTAAATGAGAACATATCTTTCTTATTTGCTCAATCATTAGAAAATATAATTCTGAATTCAGTGATATAATATTTTTAACCTTTACATAACCATTTTTTTTGTGTAAAAAGCATATAAAGTTCTATAATAATTTTATTAAGATATATACAGGGTGTAAATGAAATAAGTGCATTAAATTTAACCAGTAATGTAACTCGGTGAGAGGAACAATATTTCTTAATAACTTTTTTTTCTAAGTCTTTTAAATTTTGAGTTAAAATTCTTTAAAGATTTGCTGCATATTTCGTTACCCGCTCTTGGAGAACAAATGGCTGCTCCCGTATTCAAGTAGGATACAAACAGCTCATAAATTGTCGGTTATCAGTTACACTTACAGTCACAGTAATGAATAAACAAATCAAGGGAAATAACATTATTATTAATTAATACGTAATAGTACAATTTTTAAAATAAATAAATTTAAATTTTGGATAACAAATATATAAAGTTGTGTATTAAACCAGGCTTTTAATTACCTTTGAATAGTGTGAATAGAGGAAGACAAGGAGGGACGAGGAAGAGCAAAAGCATAGTTGTTAGGTTATGAGATGATTATTTATCGTCGACAAATCATAATAGTTTAAATACGTTATTCAAAAAATGTAAGTACAAACTTTTGTCCATTTAAAAGAGGTACATGAGTACCAATAATTAGTCGTCCATTTATTGTTCTCGCCCAAAACATTTTTTAATGAAAATTTTTACAGCGTTTTCGTCTGTCGAGATGTGTATTGTGCATAATAAATACACCTTCCCAAGTAAATTCAGTCTCATTAATGAACATTATGAGCCATTCCCAAAATTGAAGTCTGTTATGTGCTGAAAACATAGAATTTTTGCACATGTTATGGATATAACTGTTGCTTTTTTAAAAATTGTCATATGTGACACTCCGTATTGTGATATGATAAAGATGTACAAGATTAACAAATGTGCGAATATTAAGAACAGAATGATTTGGAAACGCTCCGTGTAAATGCGCTGGCAACTCCATGACATTGTCTTTATGTCAACCGTGATGTCAAGTAAAATGTAGTACAGATACGAGTAAAAAAATAAATAAACCATAGGTAAGTAATTACAATGTCTGTGTACTCGCATTTTGACAGAATTTTACCTTACAAACAAGTTTATTACTAATATCAAAATTTAATTGGAACAATTGACAGGACTGTCAATTGCTAAAACAAAATTTTTCATAGTTATTGCTACTGCATTCAATTATCACAAAAATATTTGGAACGACTCGTCAATTCACGGGGTGGAAAAAATGCTAAAAAAATATGCGATTTCGAGAAAAAGTTATTAAGAAATATTGTTGCTCTCGATGAGTTATATTACTGGTTAAATTTAATGCACTTATTTCATTTACACCCTGTATATTAGCCATATTTTAATCAAATTAGTGTAAAATTTTATAAGCTTGTTTAAAAAAAAAATCGTTATGTAAGAAAATAAAAATATTATATCACCGAATTCAGAATTAAGTTCTTTAATGAATAAGCAAAGAAAAAGTATATTACCATTTCAAATGAAAAAGGTAGATCGCGTATTTGGAGAACCACTAGTCGAAAAAAATGATTTTTCCATAAATTTGTCTTGTAAAATAAAAATTGTTTGCCCATTTAACCATCTTTGTAGCTCTTTTAGTTTTCAAAATAGCAATGGTGGCCTATTTGAAATGAATATTTGTATACATTGAATTGAAAAATAAAAACGAATAAAATAAAATGTATTCTACATTCTCATATAAAATAAAAAAAAACTAACGGAAACGTTGAAAAAAGTTTCATAAAAAATAAATAGTATTTATGTCACATTTTAAAGGTTTGACGGTTTATTTATCATCGCCAATGCGACTCTCTCGAACGATTCCGCTAACATTTTTATAGAGTCGCTTAATTTATCTAGGGATTTGCATAAGTTATCACTGGAATCTACTTGCTGACCTATAGAAGCTTGTAAACTGCTGCTCGTTGATGTAGCCGTTGCGGGATATTGCTTCCTTTTTTGTGCTGACCATGCGTTTTATTATGCTTTTCGTTTACGGCAGATGCACTCTTTAATTAAATAAATTATTTACAAATGCGTTAAATTTAATGTAAGAAAATTTATTACCTCTTCTGTCTCAAACACAAACGAACCAATAGTATCGTCCAAAGGCACCATAATTACATCTGTGTTCGGTAGTTCCTGGAATACCCGAGATTACATTCAAAATTAAAGTGTTGAATATAAATTTAAGTACACAAATTTAAAATTTGAATATATTGCGGTTTGTTTCTTTACTCACTTGTTCTGGAAAATTAAAATTTTCTGAATGTTCTTCGCAAGGTACACCAGCTTCCGGTACAGGCGTACCTTCCACAACAACTTCTCTTCTACATCCGTCAGGTCTTTCACATTCGCCGGTAAACCTCCTGTAGCAGTTTTGTTTAAAAAAACTTCTCTAGCCCGTCTTTTTGTATTTGTGCGAATTTCAACAAAAGCCTATATGTACAATAATTATATATATTAAACGAAGGTTATATATTTATACCGTCATATAATTTACCTTTTTCCACTGATTCACAGTTATCTGTGGTCCGTATCCACATGTGTTTAACAGAAATGAAAGTTCTTCCTACTTTTTATTAACAGCCTGAATTTCTCTTTGGTTAATTTTGCCAGAGAGCAAAATTTTATTTTCCGCTATGTAGTTTATTAAAATTTCAATTTGTTTTTGTATGGTTCATGGACCTCTTGTCTTTGTTTCTGCAAAACACTTATTAAAAATATTTGACATACATATTTGTATCTACGCACTTACCGTCATCAGCCATATTTTTTTAATATTTAATTATTAATTTAGCTATATATATATATATATATATATATATATATATATATATATATATATTATGCGTTTCACTCACGGATTACTCACCCCACTAGACTTTTACTAGCTTATTAAACTTGACAAGCAATTATATTAAGTTAGGACATACGTTTTACAGGTTTATTTCGTCATGTGAAACTAATTTCACAGCATTTGTTAGCGTACACGCTAAAAAGTTAAATATTATCGTAATTTTTAACTACTGCCTTAGTGAATAGCAATTTTATGAAGTACTGTTAACAGTGACGTTAATATTTACTTTTTAGCGTTGGTTATTTGTACGCTAAAAGTTAACTTATTTTTTAGTAAATAGACCTGAACACGTGTTAACCTTAATTTTCAGGTTAGGTACACTGGTACATAAAATTGTACGCAGGGACATGCATGGTAATTTTATGTTTTCTACAGGGACAGTAAATTTATAGTAAATGGAATCCCCATACAATTTTGTCGGCATCTACCGCTTTGCACGTACAGAGCGACAAAATGTTGGACGGCAAATCACGCGCTGTCTCTGGATGTGGAGCGGCATATGTCGTCATGTGCGCAAACGTGTTAACATATATTTTCCTATTACTACATCCGTTTCTAAGGCACTTGGCAAAGTCATTGTTCGAGTTAAAGGCATCGTTGAAAATAACAACTTTGCCAATAACCCAATACACCCCTTTAGATTCTGACTGTGATTTCGATCATAGGATATCTCTAATTGCACCTGCTGTTGTAAAACAAAAGCAAGTAGAATTTTCCTGATATCTTCTATATGATTATCTTTAATAGGCGATGTAATTAAATGTGTCAGTGGTTCAGCGCGTGAGCTATTTAACGACATAACCTGTGACAATTGTTATATATCCGCCGCTGATATTACACATTCTGGGAATACAAATTGTGCAGCGTAAGTTACTGATAATGAATTGATATTAGGGAATGCATTTATGTAAACTGGTAAGTGTCGCGGATGGGCACAATTTATCCACCGTACATTATTGCACCATATATCGGCCTAAAACCAAATTCTTCACTTCGCTGGCTAAATACCTCCATCCATTCTCGCAATTCGATATTATTTCGAAGATTATATTCCTGTGTCCTATGGAAGTCACGAAAAATTGGGTTCATAACAATCGGTATCTGTTCAAGTTCTCGCTGTGATACGGGCTGAAACTGACTAACATAATTTAATAAAAAAAAGTATCCATTGGCGGTGTCAGAAGATAGTCAACTTTAAGACTAAACCAGATATCTGTCGGCTCAATTATTTGTAGTATACCCAGTGCACGCTTCTTATGTATTCTAAAATTTGGAAAAAAATCTTTTACTGTTCTTTCGATGATATGATGCATATTCATAAGGAATTTTGGGTATTCATTTAAATCAAAGCACTCTGCTTTCATTGTCCTTATTTTTCTAACAACCAAGCACCACTCAGATGATTGAGCATATTCAAAATCTAATTCCGGATCAATTTTTTCAACTTCTTTTGACATTTCAATTTGCATGTTAATTACTTCAAATATTCTTAAGTCATTCCTGTTTTTTAAAACTTCATTTGATGTTATAATTATTGATAATGCTTCTAATACATCCTTAAAGGATCCCACAGACCAAGGCGGCCACGATGGCGGTGGCGGTAGCGGCCGTGGTGGCGGTAGCGGTAGCGACCAGGGCGAAACAGACCAGAGTTATTTTCCATCGCCTGATCGCATTTGTTAATAAGAGAGCACGCAATATTTTCTTTATATGATTTATGTGTTATGGCTGAGCTTCAATTGGAAGAATTTTTAATTTTAATAGCACTCATAGAAGACGGCGAAAAAGAAAAGTAAACTGTTATTATTACCATTATTACAATTCTAACAGCTATTGTTTTACTGTCATATTTTTTATCTGAAATTCAGAAATAAAAAACGAAACAAATGGGCCCACGAAGTTAATATGGTACGTAAGGATCAAGGAGAATTTCATACGTTATATCCACTTCTTCGGAGTTAGAAAGATTTTTCTCATATTTTCGGATGAACTTCGAATGTTTTGACGAGCTTCTAAATCTCATAAAGGAAGACATACAAAAACAGTATACTCATTATCGGGAACCTATCGAACCTGTGGAACGTCTTGCAGTCGCATTAACCCAGATGTGCCTAGCGTACTTTAAATAGTACAGTGTTTACAAATTTTATCCTGCAAAGATGCGTGAATGGACCAAGTATTTTTGTTCATAAAGTCATTCAGAAGGTAACATTTGATGTATCAAGACGTATTTTTTATCCGTGGTAATAGCAATAAATTTTTAAAAAATCTTTAAAGCTCATCATTTTGCAATTATGGACGACTACGGAATCCGTTGGGCAAAGTAAGTAATTTTTAAATATATAATGTTATAATTTTTAAAAATTTTGTTTTGTTATATATTTTTAAATACTGTATCTTTTACAAGCAATAACTTAAAATTAGTTTGAATTTCAATTTTGTGCTTTTTTATTGGTGTATAAATAGATGTACTATATATAGTACGCTAGGCATATATAGGTATATTGTATTTTTATTTCTTTTAGAGGCTTTTCACTGGAACAAGCTCTTGCCATGTTGGATGATAATGATGATTGTTCGAGAAATGTTAAGGATGTAACAATTTTTCCTCCAGACACCGCGTGCGCTGAAATAACAGATGAGGATTCCGGAGATGAAGATTTTCTCACTATGGATAATTTACCAGGGTCACAATTACAGGCACCTGCCGAAATTAAATATCATCATGAGGATGATGGTTTCTTTTCGGATGATGATATTCCCCTATCACACCTACTAAATATCCGCGTATCACAGGAAAGTGAAGAAATAAGTGAAAAAACAATACCCACCAAAAAAAGCAAAAAGAAAAGAGTCTACAAATGGATCAAACAAGATTTGGTGAGTAATCAAAACGATTTTGAACCCGCTGAAAATTTCCATAATTTAGAAAGTCCCGTTGAACTATTAGTCGCTTTTTTGATTGCAAACTATTAGAATTCATAGTAGCTGAAAGTAATAAATATGCACAGAAGAAAAATTACACTCAGAAAATTTAAATGTCTGAAATAAAATGTTTTATTGGGGTTTTGAATCTAATTGGATACGTACAAGTGCCAAGACGAAGAATTTTTTGGGAGCGTGAAAAGGACGGACACAATGATCTAGTATCAGAAGCCATAACGAGAGATAAATTTGAATATATTATGTCAAATATTCATTTCTGTGATAACGACGATTTAGATAAAAATGACAGATTTGCTAAAGTCAGGCCACTTTTCACACACCTGAATAAAAAGTTTATTGAAAATGCTATTCTTGAAGAAATGCATTGTGTCGATGAAGCAATGGTTCCATATTTTGGGCGCCATGGATGTAAGCAATATATTCATGGAAAACCGATTAGATACGGTTATAAATTATGGGTGGGGGCAACGAGATTAGGATACGTCAATTGGTTTGAGCCCTATCAGGGTGCACTAACAAATATTAGCAATGTTTATGCAGATTTTGGAGTAGGCGCAGGCGTTGTATTAGAATACGCTGATGTTTTACGTAATAAATGGGTGGATAGGAAAATCCATATATTTTTTGATAATTTCTTTACCTCCATTCCTTTGATAGAAAAGTTAACTGACAAATCTTTTTATGCAACTGGCACAGTAAGAGAAAATCGATTATCAGGACATCCATTGTTAGATTCGAAAATAATGAAAAAAGAAATGCGAGGAACGTATGATTTTAAAAAAATCGAAGATTTAAATGTTATAGCTGTGAAGTGGCATGACAATAGCATTGTATCGCTCTGCTCCAATTTTGCAGGAGTTGAGCCAATTCACTCTGTGAAACGTTATTCTCAAAAAGAAAAAAAGAATATACAGGTAATTCATTTGTGAAATTGAAATTATAAATTACCAATTTACTGATTATACTATTTTTTATTACAGGTTACACAACCTCATCTAATACATCTATATAATGCCAATATGGGAGGAGTCGATAGATCCGACCAAAATATCAGTTTATACCGTACTTCAATAAGAGGGAAAAAATGGTATTTCCCGCTAATTACACATTGCATCGATATGTCGATACATAACGCATGGCAGCTGCATCGTAAAAATGGAGGAGATCTGGATCAACTAAAATTCAGACGTGTTATTGCTACTACACTTTTAGTTCAAAATAAAAAAGCATTTTCATATTCTAAAGGACGTCCATCTGCTAGCGAAGGTGCAAATTTGAGGTACGATCGCTTAGATCATTTGATTATTCCGCAAGATAAACAGACAAGATGCGGTCTCTGTCATGAAAGAGCTAAAACAAGATGCTCTAAGTGTGATGTGGGAGTACATGTCAAGTGTTTTATCGATTTTCATACAAAATAAAAAAACTTGTATTATACACTTATATTCCTAGTGTACTATAAATAGTACAGGTTCAAATTTGTATTTCTGGGGCAATAAAAAATTTGAAAGTTATAAAAAATATTTTCTTATACCATTTGGACATAAATTTCAGCAAAAACTTTAATCTTTCTAGCCTGCAAAATTTTTAGGCATATCTGGGTTAAGGTAAGAAAATAACAGTGTATTTTAATTATTTATTAATAATGAAATATTAATATAAAATTTTAATACATATTATTAAAGTTGTGTCAGCGAAAATGATTCATACCAAGTGGTAGTAGTGTTCTGATCATTGCCAACGCTGTCGTTGGAAAAATGTGTATGAGATGGTTCAGATATTGGTGAGTTTATTGTAGTGTACGACTGTATGGATGATGTACTGGGAACGTTGGCATGAGCAGTTTCAGAACGAGTGTCTTCCATTTGTTGATTTAGCTCTTCCTCCATCAGTAATTGAGATATTTTGAACTTAGTTAAAATTAAACGATGTGGAGAAAACTTTTTAAGTATTCTTGCGTAACCTAAACATATTAAATCATTGTCATCATACACAACTTGCCTGTTGCTGACAGGTTTGCTGTCGAAATATGCTATGACTTTGTCGACAGCGGACGGTGTAGGAGTTCTTTGCTCTAAACGCCTCTTTCTTGCTCTGGTACCGTTAGTTGTTGGAGTATCTGGAACCGGAGTGTTCATTTGAGGAGTGTCTTTTGAAGTGCTTTCTCGAGACATGCTTTCAATGTGGTGTTCAGGAAACAAGTTTTTGTTTTGGTTAACAGTATACTCGCTCACAGCATCGCCATTTTCAGACACGTTACTTGCAGTTTGGGCAAACTGCAAAAATGGCTTAAAAGTTTCCATCTGATTAGCCCACGGCCACGTTTTGTAGCGGTCAACATGTTTTTTTTCTTGCCCAGTGTGAGTAATTACTTCTGACCGTACATATTTGGTATAACAATCGCGCAGATTTTTCCATTTCTTTTTAATGGTGTCACCTACAAATGATTATACTTTTTTATTTCAGATTTCTTGCTACAGGCGACTCGTACAGAACTATTGGTCACAGTTTTCGTATGGGTTTTTCTACAGTAAGTGACATTGTTGCCGAAGTATGCAATGTAATCTGGCAACGACTTCAACCTACCTACATGCCCGAACCAACTGCAGAAATATGGGAGAAAGCAATATACGGTTTTCAAGAAAAATGGCAGTTCCCAAACTGTATAGGAAGCATTGATGGAAAACACGTGACCATAAAATGTCCGAACAAAACTGGTTCAAACCATTTTTGTTACTTGCATAAATTTTCTGTCGTTTTACTAGCTATTGCTGATCCTGATTATAAATTTACGTGCAATGATAAAAACAGTGATGGAGGAATTTTTGAGGTGTCCAATATGGGACAGAAGTTTGCCAGTGGCACTTTTGATGTCCCATCAAGTAGACCATTGTTAGACCAAATCGAAAAAACTCCTTGTGTACTAGTAGGTGACGAAGCTTTTACACTCTCTCCATATTTAATGCGTCCATACCCATATAGACAAACACGGCATGACAACAGAAAAGAGAAGTATAATAAAGGGCTGTGTCATGCTAGGCGTGTTGTGGAAAATGCTTTTGGAATTTTATCACAGAAATGGTGAATATTTTATAGACCAATAGAAGTAAAGGTTGAGACTACAATAAGCATTGTGAAAGCAGTATGCGTTCTACATAATTATTTAAGGGTTAAAAATTCAGATCAACATTTTCTGCAGTTGTCAGAACCGTATGAGCCTGAAGCTGATGGTTTTCAACAATTACAAATTGACAGAAGAAAAGCAACAAATTTCGCTTTTGAAATTCGTGAGAGGTTTACGAATTATTTTAATAGGCAATAATGTAATTAATGTAAATTTTATGTAAGTTTTGGCTTCAATAAATAGTTCTAAAATTACTTTCCATCTGTGTTAAACGATACACCTATTTCGTCCCAGATCTTGTTTTTCTTCTTAATATTTTTGTACTCGGGATGGGCTAAGTTGTATAAGATTTTATACTGTTTCACGTGTTCAATCAATTGTTCTGTTTGCACACTCATGTTGCAATACCAATACACAGCAAAAATTAAATGGCGATCCGCGGCCAAACGTAACACGCTGCGTTCTGATCGCCACTGTATTCTGATCGCTGCAATCTATCGCGATATAGAACGCCAGATCGTACATGTTCGAACACGCACAATTTAATACTATGTGTCATATCTTATCGCCACCGCGGCCGCTACCGCCACCGCCATCGCGACCGCTTTGGTCTGTGGGATCCTTAATACTTTTAAAAGTCTCTTCGGCAAATTCATCTTACTGAGTTTTATCAGCAATTTCAGTTTTCTCGGTATTAATGGTATCGTGTTTAATTTATTTCATCTCCCTCAACTAGATACTTAACTGCTCTTCTGTTAATTGTATTTACGCTTCGACGTTAGATGTGTCACTCCTTTTACACGCTTGTTTCCAAATTTGCGCAAAATTTGTGTGCGTCGGATATCGAAAGAACTGACAATATTTTTGATTCCTTACATCGTGATTGTTGTGGAGTAGATTCGTATATCCTTGCCGGTAGCAAGAATTCCGATTCATTTTTCCCGATTATTTTTCTTCCGTATTTTCTGGATACAAAACAGCGATGGTACCACAGCGGCTGCAAACGGAATCGCCAGTGAACGTGCGGATATGCAGGAGAGGGGCGAAGATACATAAAGCGATTTTGTACTTACGGTATCTAGATACCAATACTACAAAAATATATGTTGTCATCATACAGACTTTGAAGTGTAGAAATATTAACAGTGTTAACTTACTTGTTATCACCTTACGAAATGACCTTGAAAAAGTGCAAAATTTGAAATTCTGTCACTATAATACTAAGCTCATCTAGTACTTTAATGCAGTAATTATACAATATATATATATGAAAACTATGTAAGATACGTAATACAGATAAACTTATCATTTTTTCAATTTAAGTGGAGAAACAAAAAATACAAAGTTGAAATATCCAGATGTGGATAATGATGTCGTACCAATAAGCACTTGTATGCTACTTTAAATTGAAGCAGATGGGTTATTGTATCCTCCTCTTTGACGAAATGCATCGAATTTTGTCTCTATCTTGGCTTAATTTGAAAGATAGAAGATATTTTAAATACGTTGTAACAAGATCATTATATAAGCCAAGATATCTTTTCAAACTAACAATCATGCTTAAAAATCCCATCTTAAAAAAATATCTTCTGTATTGTTCATTTTTCTGTTTTCGAATCTTTAGTAAACACAACTACCTCGAAAATATAAAGGAAACACGCACTGAACACTGAATATTACACATTAAATTCACAGTAGACAGCAGCTGCAGCAATCGGAGATGTCTTCTTTTCGTGTTGTAAAATTTTCAGGAGATAAAACTATTTTTAGCACAAAGGTTTCTCGCATTTAAAATGTCAAAAATATTATTTATATTGAGACAGAATTCAACTGCCACTTCGCAATTTTCAAAGCCGGAATTGTTATATTCTTTACAATAATTTAAAGCTGAACTGACACTGTAACTCAATGTTTGGGAAGCCACTTTAACTGTCGTTTTTCTTATTTCAGAGTGATAGTTAATATGCCTTGCAGTTAAGTCTTTTTCAACTTCGTGTAATAATGAAATAAATTTGCATTAAATTTTTTTCATCTTCTCGGCTAAGTATTTTTCGCCAATACAGAACTTCAATATATGACATGAATTTAAAACTGTATAGATGCGACCCTTGGTTTTAATATGAGGAAACCAAGTTTGAAACCCATCAAAAAAGTACCCAGGTTTTTGATCATTGCAACATTGACGAAAGGTCCATCGAATGTCTCTGACCGACATTCAATTCCTGATTCAGGTAAAAGTTGTAAACATGTTTGCAACAAATTTGCTTTTTCATGTGCATTTAAATAATGAATTAGGAAGTAGGCGAATGAGACTGGTTTCTTTCATGACGAATTCATTGTAACTACTAAAAATACAAGGGCATTTCTAACTGTTGGAAATAAATCACTATCTCCAGATTCTCTGTTTCCCAAATCTACTCATACGTATCCATGATGGACGAAAGGGATAACGTTGATCAAGGACAGTGTTTATAGTTAAATAATTAAATATTATATTAACCACTTACCTTTCAGGCTGACGAAGAACGCACTTGCGGATCTAATAAGTAATTTAATAAAGGAAAGTTCAATAATAAGTAATACACAAACACTACAAATAAAATATGAATATATTTAAAATATAAAATAACTATCAAAATAAACAATAAATGCAATAGGTTAAGGCGAGCTGGATGGTCGTCATAGAAAAGATGGTGCGCGATCATATACAAAATAACTTCGAGGAGGTGTCCACCCCGGTCCACCGCGTACGATCATTATTATATGTGGACCCAGACGCGATATATTCTACTTTGTTACAACTACTCCTGTACGAAATGCAATTATATTTATATCCAGCTACACCAAAAGTAACTTAATATCGAAAAATTTCCAAACATAGCACGCAATGAAAACTCTCTGAACTAATAGCTCACCTAAACATGAACTCAGAATATCAGAAAATATAATCTTAGCTAACATGTAACTTGAGCGTTCGTTTCACTGCTCATTTATTGTTTCTTAAACTATTATCCCTCGAATTACACTACTATTGAACTTGCTGTCTCAGAATATTCATCACAATACGATTTTGTTCGGCTGGGTAGGCATGGTCATCGGATTCCCGAGCTGAGCCGCAGTCCTGTGGTAGCCCTCTTCATTGCAAAGAAATTTAGCGCTACCATTCCCAGGTAGTTATTGGCCACGACAACTGCATAGTGGAAGGCGTAAATAGAGAAGTATCGCCCCATCCTAGGCAAGAAACCACAAAATTCTTCGTCGGCGTTCCAAGCTAAGTTGGAGATCACTGCCGGGCTAATTACTATGATATCCTTGAGCATCTGTACGGCTTCCCAGTACACGACGCGTCTCAACACTTGTATTTTCCTTACTCTCAGTAGGAAACAATAGTACACGTTGAAAACACTCTATGTCTTCTGTGTTCTTGTATTATGTGCGTGATCGGCATCGGCGTGCGAAATACAATCTTATTTTTGTACCATATTGGTAGTTCCTGGTAGTAGAACACTTTGGGAGTTCATTTTGCAATATAAAGTGCCTCGCCGACCAATCTGCCTACGTGACCTGGGGCGTCTTTTACGAGACTACTCACAATTTCCGTCGACTCCAGCACCAGTGTCAGTATGCTCTGTAGATTTTTTTGGCTGGGGCAATAGCGCTTCAGAATGGAGTCAAAAAATAAAAATTTACTTAAAATTTGAGCCATAAGGCCAGTGTTCGACACCACTTTTTTACTTTTTCGGTAGGATAATCACAATGATGTGTGAAAGATAATCAGTAATCGATTTTGTTATGTGCGCCATACCTGTGGTTGGCAAAAAATATTTGGTTGATGAGTTTTAGTGCAAACACCGTAGTATGCCTCCACGGTAACGTACCGCTGATCTACTGATTAACCTTCGCCCTGCGGTTGCAGGACCTTCATATAGAATGATGATGATTTTAGTTTGGGCGCCAGCTAATCATATTATAAGATTCAATGAAGGGCGTTAAATGTAAACGAGAGCGGAGCAGAGAATATTACAGTGGCAACAAAACTATGAAATTACCCTTAACAATAATAATATATTGTGGCAAAAATAATATACAGCTTATACTGCCATACTAACAAGGATTTACTATTTAAACAGTATAGCGATTTAGTTAATTGGTTATTACCTTATTGACATAAATCAAGACTAACCTGATCATGTATGAATCATAGTACGTAAGAACGTCGGTGGAGTAGATTTTTATATAAACGAAAAATTGTTTATTGTCGTCCACGACAGTAGTAGAGAGGACCGTGAACGTGGTATAGTATGTAAATAGAAAGAGCGCATAAGAAAAATGCACGACTCAAATCGATGGTACCAATGTTCGCAGTATGCAGCGCAAGAATACAATATAAAATAAAATAACTTTAACACGAGTCCTAGTGAATACGACGACCTACTACACCTTACCTTACCGCGAGTAGCAGATCAGATTGTTTTAATTAGATATAAAATCTCAATAATTAAACTGAATGTCTAGCCACAATATATCCACAATCGAACATACAAATTTGTAAAATAATATTTCATCACATAATTTGTTCATAAAAATAAATTAGCTTATCTGCATGGGTGACGTCCTGTTGTCCTCATACCGGGCACCGACAATGTGAACGTCCATGATTTCGGATGATTGCAGCGATGGTATATAATTAAATGGCTCTATGGTGTCTGTTTCCTCTGTCTCTCGCCGGATAAAATTCTAGTTCGGCGACAAGTATGATATTGTATCTCTCGATGCAATGCTCCGAAATAAGCCAGTACGAAGAGGTAAGGAAAGCGAGAATTATCGCAAACCAAAATAAACGACAGGAAAAGCCTAAAAGAGCTACGGAGTTAATGACCAAAATCGCAATGAAAAATTGCGACTACACGCCACTGGTAGTTTTGTGACTCCATGACCAGGTTTAAATTAATAAAAAGAAGAAGAAAACTTCACTTAAATACTCAATACAACACAATGCACAAAAATGAAAACGTGTGTCTCTGGCTACGACCGTATTCAGAAAGAAGTAAGAAAAAAAAAATCGAACTATACCTGTCCGAACGGCAACAAATTACCAGCCGATTGCCACTGAATACGCCGTCGAAGTATAAATTACGAAAAACGTCCATGTAGAACGGGCTGCCTAATGAGTAAAAAATAAACAATTTAATTGATGAAAATGTAACATGTCTATTACATTATAAGGTTATACTTTTTACGCGAACATTTAAATTTAGGGACTTTTAAGTTATTGTACATGCGCATTAAATGTGTTCACTTCAAAACTCTAAGCAAAGTTTTCGATCATTACCGAAAACTATTTGCTCATAGCGAAGCTTATTATCAATCGTGCAAATTTGCTCGAAATACATGAAGTTACTGCAAATCGACAACTAGTTGTTGATTTTAGCATTCGCGTTATAATGCCATTAATATTTAAATTCATTTTTTGTTGTGTTGTCCGTGTCGTAGTGGGAGGCGACCTGCGAGGAAACGTTGCTTACTGAATTCTGTGGTGGTACTGGTGAATATTTCCCTGCCCCCTTTGTTATTACATAGGAAAGGTAAATAAAAAAACTCTTATTTATTTATTCTAATGAAAAATTAACTATTATCTTCATTTAGCGTTGTAATTTCTGTATCCTCGAGTTATTATGTTTTCCACTGGTGCACCTGGGTTTTCAGAGAAAAACATCGTCCGCAGGAAGGGTCTCTGTATATCGGCAGTTACAGCCGATCTTCGTTGAACACCTAGGTACTCGTATTGGAAATGGCGGTGATATTCCCACAGGACGTCACACTACACACATGAAAAATTATACAAGTAAACAATTTCTATCATTTATTGTGATTACCAACGTTATTAACAAAATCATGTTGTTCAGTATTGTTTTTCAAAGATATTTGATAAAATGCGTGCCATTACAAGTACTATAACACAATTTATTTAATAATAATTAAAACAAATATTAAACAATACGTTTATTCTGTTAGATTATAAGTAAAGAAACTAACAACATAAACTTGCATGCAGCGTCACATATCTTCTCTCGTCATCAAGCACATCGCCATCGCCCCTGCACATCACTACTTTAACTGTTCAGGAGGCCTATTCTATAACTTTTACCAATATTGATACGCGCTCCATCTTGGTAAATTTTCCAGCGAATATCGTCGAACACCGGCGGTTATAACCGATTTGCGAGACATGACGTCACACCTAGCGGTGAACTCGAGACGGGATTCCAAGCACGCATACGATCTTGGAATTTAGTTATCGAAGTTGTCAGTTGTTTCGGCGCCATCATTGAATCGTTTAATTTTCGACTATGAATTTTTTGTGTTGATTGAATTAAGTGATTTTTAATTTATTCTTTTTGTAAGGTTTGTAAGGAGTTGAAACTAGACTAATTATTATTTTATTTTAACATGAATTTGTTTATACTTGTTGAAGACAAATTGGCATGTACGATAACTAAATTTTAATCAAATTTCAGATTGAATAAGAATGCCAGTTGGTATGTTATCGACTATTCATCTCTTGTTATGGATATCGATAAACGGATCTAGCAAATTCCTACACATTTCAGCATTTAATAAGTAATATTACTTATTAAATGATTTGACGTTAAGATACAAATTTTTTAAACAATTTTATTTACAGGTGTTTATAACTAGGTACTGATGTCATTTATCTTTTTAACTGTAGGAAGCTACCAACGCTGTGTTAAAAACAACTTGCTGACATGTATAAGCCAGCCATTTTGTACTTTAGATTTTGCGTATCTATCGCAAATTTCCACAAAAGCAACAAAAAGATAAATAGAAAAGAACATGTACAAATAACTTTATGGGTAGTTGGAAAGAATTTTGAAAACAAAGGGAAAAGCGAAAGTAGTGATTTAGATTTACTTTGTTTCGAAAGATAAATAGGTATGATTCCTATTAGAATTTGAGGATATGTGTTCAAAACGAACATTTACATTTATCATTGTTCCAAATTTCCACCAACGGTGCAACAACACCCGTTGTAACAGTTTCGCCAACTTTGATGTACCAAGAAATCGGTGTGCACTCTATTAAAGCCAAGGAGTTGGGTGAAGAAGTGGCGAACATGAACAAAGAATTTGTTGCATAGATGCTACTTTAATGAAGCATCTATGCACGGATTTTTCAGGGAATTTGGTGCATTGATGCTTCTTTAATGAAGCATCTATGCACGTTTTTTCAGGGAATTTGGTGCATTGATGCTTCTTTAATGAAGCATCTATGCACGGATTTTTTAGGGAATTTGGTGCATAGATGCTACTTTAATGTAGCATATATGCACGGATTTTTCAGGGAATTTGGTGCATTGATGCTTCATTAGAGAAGCATCAATGCACGGATTTTCAGGGAATTTGGTGCATTGATGCTTTTTTAATGAAGCATCTATGCACGGATTTTTCAGGGAATTTGGTGCGTTGATGTTACTTTAATGTAGCATCTATGCACGGATTTTCCGGGAATTTGGTGCACTGATGCTTCTTTAATGAAGCATCTATACACGGATTTTTCAGGGAATTTGGTGCATTGGTGCTTCATTAAAGAAGCATCAATGCCCGGATTTTTCAGGGAATTTGGTGCATAGATGCTACTTTAATGTAGCATCTAAGCATCTATCCGTGCATAGATGCTACATTAAAGTAGCATCTATGCACAGATTTTTTAGGGAATTTGGTGCATAGATGCTACTTTAATGTAGCATCTATGCACGGATTTATAAATTCGGCAAATAGAAGTATGTAAATCGGTGATAATAACTTTATCAGATTGAAAATATTCGTTTAGATTTACAATTTTCGGTAATATGAATTGCAAAAACAAATAATAAAGTTTTATTATTTTATTATGTTATGCCTGATGAATATGTTCAGAAGCTAAAGTCTTACGTTCTAGCCACTGAGAGTCAAAAAATAAAGTGAGTGGGTCCCATTGTTCTAATAATCTGTCAACTACAGATTTTAGAGATAGCCAGCGAGTCTGAAATGGTCAGTATTACAAAAAGTCTGAAATTCTATAAATTGAGATTGACGTTTAGAACTATTCTTGAAAAAATTTAAAACATCTCTTGCTAGATCCTCACAGACTCGTGGCAGCTGCTCACACGCTTTTGATGCGCAGAGATGCAGTGAATGGCAAATGCATTTTAAAATGATTATGCCTGGAAATTCAGTTTTTAATCTACTGGCTACTGAATTATTGGCACCCATCATAGTGTTGCATCCGTCTGATGTGAAACCAATTAAATTTTTGTGCGGGATATTTGCACTATCAAGAAGATTTATAATAATATCAAATAAATGACTAGCACATGCTCCTTGATTTAGTGTTGCCACAAGTCGAGACGAGACGAGACTAGAGGTCAGTCTTGTCTTGGTCTTCACTAAGTCTCGACTACCTTGGTCTTGTCGAGACGAGATTTGCAGTCAATCTCGTCTTGTCTTGAGTCTCGACAAGACTCTCGACTCTGCGTCAATCAACAAATTGTTTATAATTGTATATAATAGTGCATGAAAATTTAAGAAAATTAGTACAATCATGATTAAAAAATTCCAAAAAATATTTGAGATATTAATTTTAAAGTTTTCTAGGATTAACGTCAACTTGATCTTTTCAAACAATTAATATGAAAATACTGAGTTACAGTATTTATTTAGCTTCAAATATTATTTTTCAATTAGTATTTGTATTTCATAATTTCACAAATCGTTATACAAACTTACTTGCTTATTAGGGGTTTCAGCTTTCCCCATTCCCACTCCGAGAGATATCGGATAAATGTTATATATATATATATATATATATATATATATATATATATATATATATATATATATATATATATATATCTACGTATGTTTATATGTAGAAAATTAGCTTCATATATGACCACTTACCAATCTACACAAGTAACAATTTACATAGAAAGTGATATATTTTATTTTAACTTATTGGCTGAACAAAAATTGGAAGTATAGAATATCCATTTTGTCATAGGCACTGACTTTGTGGGTACCAAAAGGCTTGAGACCCACATGGACAGCTTCGCATGGGGCGGAGCCCCACATTGAATTTATAATATATAGATGTGTTGAATTTACTTATCGAGGATAATAAACCACATGGAATTCGAAAAACATGAAATTTTAAATTAAATATTATGGCATATGACATAATATATAGTAGCTGTATTCTGACACAGACCCATATATCTGCTTATCAAGGCCAACAAAGTCAGGTGACTGCTCGCGCCCTGTCAGTGATGCATTTTTGAATTTTTGGTTTACAAAATTTTGGTGTAAAATTAAAATTTTAAATGCTGTTATAAATCGGATCATTATTAAATTCTTCGTGTTTTTTGGTATATAATTTTCGATATGAATTTAAAAATATGTGCAAAGGTCACACATTTTTTTAACAACCCCCCCCCCCCACCTACATTTTAGCTTCAAATTGAGCCCCACATGAAATTTTTAAAAGAAGGTGCGTATGCATTTTGTACTTTTAAAAAAATGTAGATATATTAGAAAAGAGCTAGAAGAAGATCTACATCTCTATACCTGTAGTCAAAAGGGAAATAAAAATAAATGAATGAACAATTAAGTATTTTTGTGTATTAAAATATACGAGTACAAACATATGTATACAGGGTGTTAAAAGAGGGTATATGTGCTGATTCTTAGTCAAACTATTTCTTATTTTTCATTAACTTCTCCAAGTGTTCATTTTTAGTGCCAACGGTCAACATGAAATATATTAAAAATAATTACTAATTCATTCATTTCCTATAAAACGTCAGTTACGTGATTAGATAATTCATTATTTTTAATATAAAATTCATGTTGACAGTGGCGCACTAAAAGAAGACTGTTAGAATTGAATAAATAAAAAGAAATAATTTCCCGAATTTTAGAAAAATTATTTTCGATTAAAAATCAGCACAGCGACAAGTGTATATCCTAAGAAAAATTACCCTTTTTTAACATTCTGTATATTGAAAGTAACAAGAATATAAAAAAAACATGTTCTAAAGCAAACAAACAACAATTAAATTATTACAAATTTTGTGGACTCATATTTTTTTTAATTTTATTGTACAGTGGACTGGAACACCAAGAATTAAAGCATAATAATGATTTCGTAGTTTCCGCATCTAGTCGATTTCGCTGCTTCCTAATTGTCAAACCAGCTTTAGAAAATAGACGCTCCGCTGGTACACTGGTAGCTGGGATACACAAAAAATCACGTGCCATTTTTGAAAGGGTAGGATATGTATCGGAATTAGTCTTCCACCATAATAAAATATCGGTATTTTTATCTGCTCGGTCTGAATTTAAGTACATAGTAATTTCTTTCTTCCAATCTCTGTCACTGTTGGTTTCACCCATATTCTCATAAAAACTGCATAAATCCATTGAGTCATCATCACTGTCCAATTTATTTTGAGACAGATTATTAGTATTGTCAATTTGTCGACCCACATAATACTTATTTTTATAAATGTCCTCAAATTTTTCAATTGAATTAGTAAAAAGTTCTCTTCCCCAAGACGTTAAACTAAATGTTTCCGTTTTGTGTCGAGGATCCAAGATAAGCACAACGCAGTACATCCAGTTTGTTTTCTTATAGTATTTCAGTAATTTGTCTCGCCCACTTTGGTACGCTAACAACAAATTTTCGTCCCAAATGCTCCTATTTTCTTTATTATCGAAAGAAAATATTTCTTTTTCCGGATGCAGAGCAGCAAGCTAAAGCTGTAATATTGCCTTTTCCGGAATCTTGAATGTTTCTAAGCTTTTTGTCCTCTGCCAACTACACCTCTAATTTTTGTCGGATCAAGACAAATTCCGGTTTTATCTAAATTACAAAATTTTGTAGGATCATTCTTAATCCCCAACTCATTACTAGCTTGTTCTAATATATCGTAAAATTCGTAAATTAAAAAAGGATCAGCAGTATTTTTTCGCTGATTTATTTCTAGAGGTTCTAGTTTTCGTATTTTTAAATTTTGTCTTTTACGAAATGAAAAAACCAATCACTGCCAGGACGATTGTTCTTGAAACGAGTTTTTATGTCATTTTCTGTCACATATTGTTGTACTACGTCACAAACTTCTGATTTTGTTAATGAATATCCCCATTTGGCCAGGGTTTTTAAATGATTTGACAATGCAGTTTCTTGTTCCTCTGTTAATGCAGTCTTAATGCCTCTTGTTTTGAGAGGGCCCTTTAACATTGACCAACATAAATAGGATTTATCTATGTTATATAGTCTCGCTGTCGCCCGTATACTGAATCCTTCATTTATTTTGTTTATAGCTTTTCTGACCGTCTCTTCGTTGTATTTCGCTTCCTTATAATTTCTTATTTTTAAATACTAAAACACAAAAGTTTTGTTATTTGTGTCTCATATTTACCCCACATTATGTCTTATATTTGCCCCAATTTATGTCTCATTTTTACCCCTTTTATATTTTATTAAATATATTAATTAATAAAATAACTAATATACCTTATGTCAGTTGGTATGACTGTTTGGTTGTTTGCTTCCAGAGATGAAATTATGGAACGTCGAATCAACGACTATATACACTGAAAGACTTGACAGTCAATGCTTTCACGAATTAATTTCACACCGATATAACAACGCTCCTTAAGGCGCCGTTGAGAACTATTTTTGACGCGCTTGATTTTGAATGCTGTAATTATGTATTTCTGATTTAAATTTTGAAAGTAGTGTAAAATAAAACAACAAAATTTGCAATATGTACATTTAATATTGAAAAGTATATATATATATATATATATATATATATATATATATATATATATATATATATATATATATATATATATACAACAAAAAAATAGAAACAAAAAATATGTACAACAAAAAATAAAAAAAAAATATGTACAATAAAAAAATATATATATATATATACAGGGTGGTGGCGGTTAGGGGTGAACATAGGGATTTAACATGGGATTTTAGTTTTTTGCAATTTCCTACTCTCCTGTTCATTTTGCGGCAAAAACTGTAGAGTACAAAATTGGTCAGAATTAAAAATTGCACACGAAAATGTATTCACATATATTATTATGTTTTTGGTTTCTTCACAATTTTAAAAAGAAATTTCAAAATTTCTGTTAATTTGTAGCAATAGCCATGACTTATAACTCAAATGTTTAAACACAATAATGTCATTCAATTTCTGTCAAATTTTCGAAATTTTCTCTAATAAAAAGTTAATTCAATAATGAATGTTTATTCGAATAAGGAACGAGTTTTCGTTATAAAAAATTATTATGGTGGAAATAGTTTTAGAAGAATACGTGATTTGTTTTCCATAAAGTACGAAAATACACCAATTCCTATTATAATAACAATTTCTAAACTTGTTAAAAAATTTGAGAACACAGCTAATGTAGCTGTGAACGAAGGTAATGAAGGAAATAATAATAATAATAATAATAATAATAATAATAATAATAATAATAATAATAACAATAATAATAATAATAATAATAATAATAATAATAATGATAATAATAATAATAGAAGACGTCATAACGAAGTGAATGAAGAAATGGTATTGACTATGATAAATCAAAATTCTACGTAATTGATACATTTGGAATTGGTTTATTATTAAATGGTATACCTAATAAAAAACGCGTATTAAAATTAAAAGTTGTTTGTTTTTATTTAATTTTTAAGTTAGATTAACGCATGGTTGACGTTAATAAATAATTTTTGACAACCAGAAAAAAATAAATTCCATGGCTATTGCTACAAAATAACAGAAATTTTGAAATTTCTTTTTAAAACTGTGAAGAAACCAAAAACATAATAATAAATGTAAATACATTTTTATATGCAATTTTTAATTCTAAACAATTTTGTACTCAGTTTTTACCGTAAAATGAACAGGAGAGCAGGAAATTGCAAAATACTAAAATCCCATGTTAAATCCCTATGTTCACCCCTAACCTCCACCACCCTGTATATATATATATATATATATATATATATATATATATATACACAAAAAAATTTGTACGAAAAATATGAATATAGTTTGTAATAATTTTCTATTATATCGTTGTTTTGCACTGTCTATACATCTTAGTTTCTTATTAACTAATGTGCAGAAATGATGAATTAATACTACTGTTAGTAATTCGGAAACTTTTTTCTTTATATTACTGCCGTGCACTCCGCAGACAGTGGAAGGCATGGAGCAGACGTCCAGATTTTGGGATAGGATATTGGGAAGGCTAATAATGGAAGGAATTCGAGAAAAAATCTATTCTTTACTGTTTTCAACTATTTTTACAAATTGGTCATTAGCATATTTTAAAAATAGGTTTGCATCCTTCCCGTAGTCACGTAAAGCTGTTAAATCATGACTGCTCGTTACAACGTCAGCACAAAAGAACTGCCTACATAACTCATCATCTTCGCAATTCGCACCGCTACTACATCGAACTGTGTTATTTAAAATAGCTGTTTTATATGCTACGGCGAATTGCGTAGTTGATGGTCGAGTGTTATCTCCGCACAATCCCCTTGCAACGCTGAAGAGATTCTCTAGAGGGTCTTGATTAAATGATTTCATTGACATGTACTTGAACCCACGCCTCTCTAGAGATTCCCATAGATATTTAGCATTACGTAGCGTGGACAAGATAAGCTGGACGAATGGCGGATTAGACACGTGTTAATCACCAGAGAAGAACTGAATTTTTTAAATTTTGTCTCTGGCCTCGCGCCAAAAATCTAAATGAGGTGATCCCTTCGTCCTCTACGGGCTAATGGTTTTGCCGAATTGAACACAGAATTTAGGGAATCAAACAAACTGTCCATGAAATGAACAAATTCCGCGGTTCCAGCCGCGTCCATGGATTTAGCACTACTAAAATAATTAGATGGGATGCAACGCGGTGGCTAAACACTTGGGTGGCATACTTTACCCTAATTTTTTGGCGAGTTGTAGGACTTACGTGCGCGTTTGTTAATTTAATAGCTTTAAAAGCTCCGTTAGCCCCATCCAACTGGTAAAGCTTTTCAATGTCACTCCACCGGCACATTTTCCCATTAAAGGATATATTTTTTTAAGGAAATTATTTTTCATACAGTTTAAAATATGCGGAGCATCGAACATATGAATGATTTCGTGTCCATCTACTTTATATACGAAATCATTCCTATCTCTTTCGGACTGTTCCGATAGACTTCTCAAAGCAGCCACATTCCACGGATCGCCGTCGCATACCGATGCCATGATTTTGAATTTAGTTCTTTCATGAACAGCTCGAACTACTTCCTGAATCAATGTACTGATTCGCGGCATTGTGCGTGAAATAAAAAGCAACTGGTTGCTTCTACTTCATGCCAATGCCACGAATCATGAACACTAAAGCATGATCAGCAAGTTTTGGTCCCCGTTCTGTGCCCGTTTCGACAAAACTATCTACACGCCACGTATCGTTACTTAAAGTTAAGCTTTTTTTTTACCTCCATTTCATCGAATATTAAAACACAGTGTCTATTCAATTCATCCATACTCTGACACGCTGCTTAAATATTCAAACATGCGGTCGTTGATGTCGGGACATAATTTAAAATTTGCTAATGACCGCTTTAACGTTCTAATAGACGGTAAACACATATTTTTTTCTAAATACCTGTAACAACGCAGGCTATATTTCATAATGGAAACGAAAAGAGATTTTTCCTCGAAAGGGTAACGGCGGGCTCTATTAGTTTTTAAAAAATTTCGTAATGTACATAACACAAAAATGCGTAGGACACGCGGTAACCTGTTAACATTTTGGATATAATCCAGGGTTTCGGGAGAAAGGACGTCTACCTCAATGTCTTTACACTTTTCTGCGAGTGATTTTGTCCTATTCCTGCTTAGGTACAGGAGCCTCTCTGCGGACTGCAGCTTCTTATATAACTTCCTCTTCCGTGGTGTCAACTGCTTTTCTCGCGTAACTCCCAAATCAGAAAGAGTTAAACGTTTCGGTGAACCTAGTACAGAGAAAATATATAATATATATGTATAATGGAAATGTTCACTCTTACATATGAAAATCTTAATTCTCCGGGGTTGGCTTAGCTTTGTGACATAATTATTAAGTGTTTGAAATATATAATTACCTAATAGTATTAATTGAGGACGTTGTCGGCACTTGGTGGAACATTTTTCAAAGGGTAAAATTAATGAAACACTTGGTGATGTCCACGAAATAAATATAATTGTTCAACTAGTTTCGGCTACATGCCATCATCAGGAATGAAAAGTACATAATTCTTAACCTACCTTAAATACTGTGTGAATACAAATTTCAAGGAATTAAAGACAACTGGGAAAACTACGGGGCTGCTTGTAAAGTTTCGGCAATACCTTTGAGTAAAGGTGTTTGGATTAAGTTCAGATGGTCGTTCATTAATGATTTGCCTTTGTAAGCGGCTCTCTTGATCTCGAAACTTTCCAAGTAGCATAACTCAAAATAATTTTCCTTTATGTGTAAAATTTCTAAATTATCTATAGTAAAATTATGGTTACACTCTATCATGTGTTTGGCTACATTTGAATCATCTTTTTTAAGACGGAAAGATATCTCATGTTTTTTGAATCTTGTTAAAAAATTTGTAGGGGTTTGTCCAGTATATATAAAGTTACATACGTTACAGTTAATTTAGTAAATCCCTGAAGCCTCCAGTTTCTTCCTATCTAAGAGTTTGTTATTAACTAAAACTTTTTTAATGGTATTATTGTTATAAAAACCTGCTAATATCTTCTCTTTTCTATAAAGGTTACTCAATTTTTCACTAATGGGACCTATATAATTTAATTTTAGCTACAGAAAATATAAATATAAAGATATAACTAAAAACGTGTGTTATTTTGATATTTACTCGGTTTGGGGAAAATTAAAGACATACTAGGTAGTGTCTCATTAATGTAATATATTTTTTTCTGAAAAAATTACATCATATGGTACTTTTATTAACAAAAATATACATTTCTTTGAAATACTAAATATAAGAGAAAATTGATGTAGATGAATTATAAATTTATAGTTCATCTACATCAATTTTCTCTTCAAATATATATTTAATCTGGTCCCCTGATTTTGAGCATTTCGGGACTGGTAATATCTGTACGATACCATCTTTTGCAATGGTAGAAACATCAGATTCCTTAACTACAAACGTTATTTACTTGGACCCGTGTTTCTCAAAAAAACTACTTCAAATTCAGATTTGCCGAAAACTTTTTGTACAATACATCCGTATTTATATACTTTTTTATTGCCATAAACTTTACACAAGAGAAAGGTACCCTCAGTTACATCACTGGAAAAGGTATTTTTTTGCTCTTCTTTTTCTTTAATTTCTTCTTTTATGTCTGCATCAGAAACATTGAATATGCTCACGTCATCATCACTATTTCCACTTTCAACCCAACTTTCTTCCTCTGAATCTGAACTAACAGGTTTTTGGTTTATTTTAAATTTTTTTCCTTCTTCGGTTTTGAAACGGCTACAAGCTTTTTCTTAGTAGCCACAACTTTTCCTTTCTCTTTAATGAAGTTTAAAAATTCTTCAAAGGTAGGTATATAAAAATAAGTAATATTTATAATGTCACACATTAATGTGTTTTACAAAATTTCTCACTTTCATTTTGGGTCCACTTAGTTTTTTACTCTTACTTACCGATTTTAGGTGAATTTTTAACAAATATTGGAATTCTAAAGAAGCACTTACTTTTTTAGGGTACGCCATGCTACAAATGTAATAAATGGCAAATGTTTGCCCCCCCCTCCCTTTAACTTTTTTATTATAAGTAATAGAAAAAAATTGTTCATATAAAAGTTTTATTATTTTAATAATTCTAAGTGCTTCAAGGGACTCATACTCCTCATCTTCTAATGATATTTCACTATTTTTTTTAAAAAAAGACAAATTTAATTATCTTTCTCGTCTTTGGCATATATCTGTATTAATGAATCTTATTTGGCAACATCACTAGCATACAATTTTTAATTATTTCTTTCTTTTGTTTTCATAAAGTATCAATTTTCTTAACAGTTTGTTGTAAATAAAGAGTTATTTCTTTAGTTGTATCCTTAGGTTCTCCAGAAGGATAAAGATCGGGTTGCCAATTTGTACAATCTGCTTTAGCGGAAGATAGAAGTTTTCTTAGTTTTAGTGGTTGCGTTGTTTCACTTGAAAAGCACCTTTTCATATAGTCTGTTCAGGTAGTTTCTGTCTTGAAGTTTATGGAACGTTGAATGTGTACCGTTTCCCAAAACAATGTTATCATCGTCTTTAAAAGTAGCCGGATATTTGGCGATGATTTTACGCACTATAATTTACATACATTTAGTAGGGATCACTTGTTTTATTTTTCTAATTTCTTTTACAACTGCATCAATGACACCAGTTGCTACTTTTTTATTGTTTTACTCCTTTTTCACATTCCTTCATTAAATCTGCGTCAAATGTATGCCAAGGATTAGAATGTATTTGCCTAAATTTATCTGAAATATGCTGTTCAGATTCATATGGAATATTTATTCGCATATCATTTTCTGTATATGATACATCTGTGGGAAACTATATGGTCTTTATAACTGAAAAAAACTGAAGACGTAGATGCTTCAATCACACACCAGTACAAGTTTTGAACTGTCAAGTACTAATTTATGTAAAGCTTAAAATATAAAGTGGGAAACAATATGGTCTTTAAAACTGATAAAACTCAAGACGTTGCTGCTTCAATCACACACAAGTACAAGTTTTGAACTGTCAAGTACTAATTTATGTAAAGCTTAAAATATAAATGACATTTTTGGTTTTGCATTATGTAGATTTTAAATACAGGCTGTCCAATTTAAGTGTTCCACTATTGCTATCTCGAGAACCGTAAGAGATACGAAGTCGGTTAAATTAGCAAACAATTTATATATTGTAGGACTATTAAAATCAGCATTACAATTTTTTTTCAACCAGTGGTTCTCAAAATACAGAATGCAACATTTTAATTTTAAATTAGAACCTACTTTTTTATTAGCCTATTCGATTCAGCATTTTTTTCTGAATACAACGATATAAAATGTTTATACCCTTACATAGCGAAAAAAACGAGAACAATGCAAAAGAAAAATTATTACTTTCATATTTATTTCTACATGTAATCAGCGTGCCATGACAAAAACGATTTAATATTTTGTTATCATCATAGTTTGGGCAATTTAGATGCTTTAAAAAATATAAAAATTGTTCAAAATTATTGCCATGCTGATTTATACATAATTCCAGCCTTCTGATCATATTACTTCTTACTTTTCTTAAATTTCAGCCGTCCATGTGGGAAATAATATTTTCAATTGTATTTTTTAAATGCTGAATATCTGGATAGATAGTTTTGTAGACTTCATTTTTAACATAATCCCATAAAAAAAAGTCCAGGAGATTAAGGTCTGGTGATCTTGCGGGCCACGGAATAGGACCATAAGTACCAATCCACCGATTTGGAAACCGTTCGTTTAAGTAATCCCTAACTTGACGCGAATTGTGAGCTGGTGCATTATCTTGCTGGAAATAAATGAGGGGTGTAGAAACAAACGTAACAATCTCCATATTTTCATGAAAATGAGTTATACACATCATTTTAATCGTCTGTTTATGCTCTATAACCTTAAAAGAAGTTTCCCTAGCTAAAATCACAAAATCCCTCCCAAAATCAAGCCGAAAAATCGGTGTCAGTAACAAACATCACAATCCCCAAATAGCAATTTCTAACAAAAGTAACAATCTCCATTTCGACCAATCAAATGAAAGATTTGCGTCCATGTGATATCTGTTTTATTACTATTATTTTCTATTTGATGTTTACTGCCCAATTGCTAATTCATTGACAGTATTTTACTAATAATAAATAATATACATTTATAAATATCAAAACCATGGAAGAAACTGCTTCCCCAGTGACTCCAGATAAAGCTAGGAAAAGAATACAGCGAAAAGATAGTTGGAAAATTAATGTTTCAAGAATGTTAAGGTTAGTTCTCAATTCTTTTTACATATATTCTGTTTAAAAATAAATAATAATAATTTAATATCATTAAAAATTAATTGTAGATACTCCAGAAAACGATTGCCGATATTCCCAGTATGCAATCATAAAAATAAGGCTTTCCAGTGTGGTTTATTAACTATGAAGGAATGTAAAACATTTCAAGATTTATTTTATAATATTAATGGCAAAATTAATCAAGACTCATTCATATTAAAATATTGTGTATCGGTACCGGTTAAACGACGACGCAGTAAGAATAAGAGAAATAATAAAAAGTCGTTTCAAACCAAATTTTTTGTTCGTACAGACAAGAAAACTGTTTTACCGGTTTGTCAAACTGCATTTTCAGGTATTGTTGATATAACTAGATGGAGAATTCGGTATGTACTAAAAAAATTTGTCGAAACGGGCAGTGTGCCAAAAGAAAATCGTGGTGGAGATCATAAATCTTTTAAATATAAAGATAAAAAAGAATCTGTAATTAATTTCATTAAAAAACTCAAGGTAGTTGATACTCACTACTGTAGATCAGCTACTTCCGTTCGCAAATATTTGCCGTCAGATTTAAGTATTAATAAACTAGCTGTTATGTATAACGACCAAGTGTCTCAAACAGATTTAAAAGTAAAGCCTAAATATTTTCGAAATATTTTTAATTTAAATTTTAATCTCGGCTTTGGGACCCCTTGTACCGATATGTGCTCAAAATGTATTGAATATTCTGAAAAATTAAAAATTGAAAATGATGAGAAAACAAAACGAGATTTAATGACTGCAAAAAGAGTTCATAAACTCCGCGCAAAAGCATTTTTTAGTTTATTAAGGTGCAATGATTCGCACGTAATTATTTTTTCGTTTGATTGTCAAAAAAATCTTCCTTTACCTAAAGTACCAGATCAGCAGGCATATTACAGCAGACAACTTTATTTATATAATTTTACAATAGTAGTTAAGTTATCAACTGGTAAAATGAACTCAAATAACTGTTTCAGTTATTGTTGGACTGAAAATCAGTTCTACAAAGGATCCAACGAAATTGCGTCTGCTGTGTACGATAGGTTATGCAAAACTAATTTTGATGGAAAGGAAATTGTACGACTTGTAGCTGATGGCTGTGGAGGTCAAAATAAAAATACGACAATGATAGCTATGTGTTGCACTTGGCTCCTTTCCGCACCGAAAACTATTAAAGTTGTAGAATTAAATTTTCCTGTCGTTGGTCACTCTTATATTCTACCGGATAGGGTGTTTGGAAACATAGAAAAGCGCTTAAGAAAAATGGAGGTAATTGTAGATCCAGAATTATACCTAAAAACAATAGGACAACATGCAACTATAATTAGACTAGGAACGGATTCTGAGGTATTTGACTGGAAATCTGAAGCGCAGTCAGTATTAAAACCTCCAGGAAATTGGCATTTTAAGTTCTCTCTCACAAAAAGATTTTTTCTCACAAGATCTGCGGACGGAAAAAAAATATTGGTACGCGGTGAGCCTCACTATAATTTTCAAATTGGGAAGCCGAAAATTAAAAACTCTTGATAAGATTAAACCAAATATTATTAAAATTAACGAATGTATTATAAAGACACCAAAATTAAAAGATGTAGACTCATTGCTACAAAAACATTACGGCGATGATTGGAAAGAAAAATCGGATCTTAAATATTATTGCGATGTTTTTTTTAAATTCGAACCAAAATTTAATTGAAGGAGTCCGAGATGATATAATTTGTCAACGGGTAGACGAAATTGATGATTTATGTGTTTAACTACCAATTCATATGTATATATATTTGTAATTTAAAGTATATAAAAATATATCTGATCTACAATAATTCATTATTTCGAACCATATCTCCTTTCTTCCGAAACAAAAGTAACAATATCCATGGTTCAGAAACAAAAGTAACAATCTCCAAACTTTTTATTATATATCTTGCATATTATTAACTTTCGCTAGTAAAATATTTAAAAAATATAATTCTAATGCTGTCTCGGTGTCGTTGGTAAATTTTCAGCAAAAAAATATAACTTAAACTAACGAAAATAGTTTTTTCTTGTTTACTCGAAACTTGTCGAAGTGGAGATTGTTACGTTTGTTTCTACACCCCTCAAATGTTTCCCAACTCAGCTACTGGTATGTCTTCCAGAATAATACCCAGCATATTTTGAATAAAATTTAGGCATCTGTTACCACTCAATGTACCTTCGTACATGTGTACGTAAATATTATCACTGAAATTGGCACACCAAACATTTATATTAAATTTTCGCTGGAAACTTCTCTCTCGTACAGCAACAGGATTTTCTCGGCTCCAGTAGTGTGTGTTTTTTCTACTTGACATACCATTATTAGAAAAATTGGCTTCGTCAGTCCAAATAATTGATTTTAAGATATCTGGATCCTCATTTATCAATAAATTAGCAAATTCTAATCTTCGCTCACGATCACCAGGATGTAAATGGTGGATTTTAATCATTTTGAATGGTCTGTATTTGTTTCTTTAAAATCCTATGCATCGTGGCCACACTTAAATTACACTCAGCGGCAGCCATTCTAACTGAAGCTGTTGCATTAGCTTCAAAATATAATAATATAATATATTTATCTCAGCTTCTTGACCTTGTACGCTAACTCGCTTCGATACGAATGCATCCGTATTAGCGCGCAGTGCTAATTCTAATTTACTAAAATACTGACGACAAAGAAATCGCCGCTCAGGATAACGTGCCCTATACATATTGTTTGCAGCAACAGTATTTTTCAGAGATAATATGAAAACTTATTCGTGCGTAAAATTTATTTTAACACAAAAGAAAATAAGAAAATTCATAAACGAACTACTTTGACATGTGATATAAAACAAAATATTCAATTGTTTTTGTCATGGCACTCTGTTTACATGTTTTTCTCCGGGCATTCCGGTTTCCCTGCATCGTAGGTACACTGAACTTCCAACACGCCACGCAGGTTACCGTAGAGCGCTACTTCACCTAGGGTACTTTTATAACCAGGGTATGGCCATGGGCCAAGATGACCGCCATTATCGGTAATTCATTTTCCTATTTATTTGTAATAAATGTGATATTATATTATAAAAGAATAATAAATTATCACGCTGTGAATTTATAAAGGTAATAAAAATTAATTAATTTAAGAGATACACAATTATTATTAAGACATACATTTAGAGGTTATGTAGAATATATGACATGGGTTGTTATTATCACATCTAATTTAATATCTGTAATTCTTATTTACATAATAATTATATATTCTACCCTTTAAATATTTAAATGATTATGCTTAATATTGGTAATTTTTAGTTGTTTTCAATATGTCAGTAATCGTGATGAGATCTTCACAAACTAAACAAGTAAATAAAATAAAAATATTACTTACACTTTAAATACATATTAAAATGATATGTAAATGCGTTTTTCATCAAAATAAAACAAATTGCCACGAAAATACATAATAATTTGCGCAAGAACAACACATATAACAGATTGGCCGGTAATGGCGGACGAAAAGTGAGCCACGTCATGGCCATACCCTGGTTATAAAGATACCCTAACTTCACCTCTCGGACAGAGCCACCTCAGTTCACTAAGTAAAAGCTCGGGTTTCATAGCTGAGAAATAGACACTTGTCTAATTCTCAACCCCATGAACATTACTACACATACAGTACACGCACATACACACAACACCCTGAAGAGGAGCTAGTTTCTCCTATACCGGGGCACACGCATTACATTTACCTTTTTTAGCAGCATCTCGGTACGTGTACACATCACAAAGTAAATAGGCTATCAAGCTACCCGCGGTGTATTGAGAATTTCATAATAATGATAGTAAATAAATAATGATTACTGTATTTTAAAAATGTGTATGTACTTGATTATTTATCTTTTCTTGTCTTTTTATTTGATAGGGTTGCGCCCCTGCGCCCTGTAGCACAAGCCTCCACTGCCGTAAATATATTGAGGTGGTATTAAGAAACATTTTATATTCTTAAAACTGAAATGAGGGTTAATATTGCATAGATAATTAGACATGTTAGATTAGGATAGATAAGCTATTTACTTTTAAATTTACCGTAACCGTGCAACTACAAATAGACTCTTAATATAAGTTGTTCCTCAGTTGCAATCTTACTGTAAGTATGCGAGTTAGTGTCGTGAAATTTAATTATTTTAAATCAGTCTTTGTATTGCTGTACCATAAATTTAGAGATAATCATTTGTTTATGGTACTCTAGTACGGGTGAGTAAATTCAATTCCTAAATATATTGTCCAGTATTACCTATACGAGTACGTATATTTCTGCTTTAATCTAATCCTGGAAATTACAAGCATTCAGACAAACCTAAGGCAATTTGTGGTTCACCGCACTAAACTGTTCTTTTGTATTTTTATAGCATACGGATTTTCTACGTGTTTGTACCTAGTTTTTTCAAGTTTATACAAGAATCGAAATAACATTACGGCAAATGGTTTGGAAGAATTTAGGAAAGCTATTCTAATTCGTAGCTTATGTCATGGCGGCTTTTGAAAAATGCCCACGAATGACGTCAAGTCTAGATCTTAGGGATTTTAAATGTATATATTGACATGAATTAAAACCAAATGTTGGTAACACTACTTATTGAATATATGAATTTGATTAAGGACCAATTTCAGAAATACCGGTTAAACCATGGATAACTTATTTCTTTAAAAAAATAGTTAAAATATCGGATCGGAATTTGACATTTAATACAAATTTGACAATTTAATATGTAATTTCGATTCTATATTTTTTGTTTATCTGAGGAATAAGATATCTTTGGTTTATCCAAGAAATGTAAAATTGACCCTAAGAGTATTAACGACTTACCTGTTCAAATGAACAAGAAAGAATTTTATGAAAACATTCCAAATATGTAACAACTTATAAAAGAACGAAAAAAAACTAAATTGAATATAATTCTAAAACCAAAAATAACTAAACTACGGCACGGATGTACTTCTCAGATATTTCGCACTAGCTGACAGCACGATCGAAAACCACCAACTATGGCGCTCGGTAACTTGAATTAAAATAGGTCTCCAGAATGAATGATGCTGGAGGGTTCAGAAGAATTTGTTCCAAATTCGGTGCCCGTAGAAAAACCAACAGATAAAAGTTTTCTTTGGACGTATACAAATACAACAATTCTCTTAGATTTATACTAAACTATTTGTTCGCAAGAGGGTACATTTAAAATAAGGAATTTTTAAAAAATGTGGGAATACATTTCTCAAGAAATGAAAAGTCTATACATGTAACATCAACGTCATAAATATTAGACAAGAAAAAATATCAATCCTACGTTAGCACTTACCACTGCCAGCGTTTGTGAACTCTATTATAATAAACAATTTCAAATTGAAGAGATAACCTGAAGAATCACAACCGGAAAACTCCAAAGAAGAGAAAGAACCACAACCCGGAAACTTTAAAGAAAGAAAGAAAGAAACCACAACCTGGAAGGTCCAAAGAAACACAACGCCCAAACAATATAACAAAAAAAATCCACTAAATGTCGAAAAGTATTGAAACATACAAATAAGAAAATTATGGACAAAAAATATGTAACATTTTAAATGAGACAAGAAAATACATGCTGTCAATCAAATGTCAAGTGGTAACCATGGATATGACAAATCCAATATTTCACGTTAAAAATGATCACGGTATTTACGTTAGGAAATTGTATATACCACGAAGTATATGCCATGCTAAGAAATGTACAGAGTTATATGTGCGAAGTTCGGAATTTATACTCCAAGCCGTCATTATTCCCTCTGATGCACCAATCAGAATATTTTTAATAAAATAAATATGCAAAAAATTGAATAACATATCTTCATCACCATAGTTACATCACAATATATTGTAATGTTAACGAGGCGATTTCGGGCGACATACCCGTTCACTTCTTAGGATCAGTTACGGTCACTTGCGGTATACTATGGTCAGTGGTGGCGCCAAAAATCAATGGTTCACTTGTTGACACCGTGCTTGGAGGTTATGTATATTCTGCGACATTTAATACTGTCAAAAATAGTGTCTGACAATTAAAATGCATTAACGGAGAAAGATAGTTTTTTCCATATTTGTCCAAAAAAGAGTCAACGAAAATAATGTCACTCTGTTTGACATAAGACCACGACTCCGACTGTTTTGACTTTTGACATTTCAAAAAAATACATGATAAAAAGAGATAGAAATAGTGAACAGAGAGCTGACCCGACTAGCAAACCCGTTCAGCTGTGAGCACTGATCCAAGCATACCGGGTATGTTGTTCCTAGCGCCCGAATGTGTGAAAGCACCTGAACGCAACATACCGCAAGTGAACGGTTGTCGCCCGAAATCGCCTTTAGTTTCAATAAAAAATACGTCAAACGTCAGTTATGTGAATTATTTAGTTTGGGGTTATAAAATGAAATTATAAAAAATCTTGCATTAATCGTAGATAAAGTATAGTATACAACTCGCTATAATGGCTTTTATTACCTCGGATGATTACAACCCTTGTAGCTCTGGTTGCAAACTTCATCCTCGGGAATAATAGCATCCACTACAGCGTCGTTGTATAATGTATAATGTACTATTATCGACCTAAAATAGTGCGTTGAAAAATTGTACTATTCATCTCACACACATATAGTCCCCTTCACGTGCCCAATACCTTTTCCATTGAGCTGGAGTTTTTGTTTGTGAGATGAATAGTACAATTTTTCAACGCACTATTTTAGGTCGATAAAAGTAAATTTCAGACAACTCCGCCCGCGCCTAAAACACAAAACTCCACGACTCCGACTACATAGCTCTAGTAACTACGGTAATGGCATACCTACGAGTACACCTGGTATATTTGGCCCTTGACCATTAATGGCTTATTTGATACCCTGACGCAATACTATCATATAAATAATGGCTAAAAATGTTCTGTTATATGTACAAATATATTACTATGCGATGTATACCACAATAAATATTTAAATTGTAGTAATATTATTACGGTATCGGTGGTTCGTTCATTTGGTTAGCGCGCTCTGATTCGCTGAGCGGTGTGTGATGTCTGGAGCACGATTTCCAGTCACATCATCTACTAACCAAAAATAAAGTCCGAGTGGTTCGGAAAAATATATACCTCCTTCATCAGTTACCATATAAATACAGAAACGCCACAATGACACCAATAGTATCTGCATGCATTAATATTATCATTATTGACTTCTAATTAGTATTTAAATTCGTATTAGACATTATGTTATTAATTATTTCAATTGCACGCACTTGATTATATTTAAAAAAAAAATTATTAGCAATATACTCAGAGCTAGCACATAATTAATTTTAAAAGTATTGAATTTACAGAAGTTTCGCAAAAAAATAAATCTAAAATTTCAATTAGAAATGATTAAGTTGGATCAACAGAAAACAAATCTAATATTTAATGTTTTTGTGACAAATCCGTTCACTGCCACATAAAATACGGTGTGATCACATACTTAAGACCTCCACCCACCAATGGTTCTGATAAGATGATTAATAATAATAATAATAATAATAATAATAATAATTGAATAGTGAAAATTAATAGTACTTTTTACTTTAGGTATTCTATACAAAAGGAAACTTTAATAGAATAAGAATATTGTCTAGACAGCTGACAATGCTCCAAAAGTAAGTCAGCTGAGTATAAGCAATAACGCAAGTAAAAAATTGTTGTCAATAATTAATATACAGTATGTCCGGAGAAAGTACCATATGTAATTTTTATTATTATTATTAATAATATTGGAAAAAAACTTCAAAGGAAAAAAGCTGCCGCTTAAAGAGAAAATAACTTTGGCATTGTCAAAGTTACGTAATGTTTATACAGTGTTCATAAAATCAAATTGAATTGAATATCACAAGAGTAAAGTATCGTAAATAATAGAAATATGAAGAAATTTCATAAAACAAAGCTGTGCTATAACAATGGAAACATCTACCATATTAAGAAAATTCTGATTGACAGATCAGTGTCAAGTGCAATTTACATAGCATGTTTGTGTTATAATTTTACTGAAAATATTGAATCTCTTACAAGAAACTTTCTGTATGGTATGGAATTTGTATAAAATACATAGAACTGACTGAAGATAATGTACTGGAAATATGAAATCATTTGCAAGAGAATGTCTGTGTGGAATTTGTACACAGTACATAGAACTGACGGAAGGTAATGTGCTGACCACATCATTTTTTTATGTAGATTTTGATAATTTTTTGCATAAATGTTTCAAATTTAATTTTGAATCAGTTTTTCTTATTAAATTTCTTATATTATTTTTATGGTATTTTACTTTTGTGATATTTAATACAATCTGAGTTTATGAACAGCCTATAAACTTTGGCAATGCCAAAGTCATTTTCTTGTAAAGGGACAACTTTTTTTCTTTGAAGTTTTTTTCTAATATTAATAATAATAAAAAACATATATATGGTTCCACTTGCTCCGGACATACTGTACGTAAATAAAAGTTTACACGATATAAAAAGCGAGGGAGTAATTTATTTAGCCAATCGCTTCTTTTTTTGTCTATTTATTTCATTGAATACCCAGGCTTTAATGGTACTTATTTTTCTATTCTTTAGAGTTTTATATTGTTCAATTGCTTGTTTACACTCAGCTTTACTAGGTAATGTATTAGTTTTTAGGTGATCGGCGAATACTTTTCGTACTGTTTTTCTTTCTGGAGTTGTCCATGTTGATGTACCATGCACTAAAAAAGTCAATTAATATAAATAAGCATTAAAAAAATATTCATTAATTTAAAGTAGGAAATATCACGTTACCGCTTGCTCATAATTGAAGCGCTTTGAGCTTCTAACGTCATGCTCTTGCGGCAGTGTAGCATTCCTCTAAATTTCAACTTTAACTCCAAATACACAGCCATGTGTAAAATAACATGTGTTTTTTTTTATTGTATTAATTTGTTTTTACTTTTATAAAAGATATAGATCCTGCTATATTTACTTTTTTTTGTTGGTGTTACAGATGCTCCAGATTTATACGTGTTTAGATTCTCCCGTGTGATATAATTATGCACCCATAGTTTCAGTTGTTGCGGGGTTCTTCTATGTAGCAATGGGTAACGTTTAATTATATCTGAGCACATCGATATTGAGGGTAATGATTTGCTCTCTAAGTAAGAAATAAGTGCATTTTTAACAACTTTTTTTTCCGGTGTGGTCCAAGTTCTTCTTACAATTTTATTATTATATATATCTACAATAAAATAAAATGTTATTAAATTTTATTTATATAATCATTCTGAAGCAAGTAAAACATGTTTCCTAGAATTAAGCCGCCGCCGCCGCCGCCATTGAGAGAATGAGGATTTCTAAGACGACAGTAAATTGAGTATAATGAAGTAAACATTGTTATAAAATTTCAATACATACACAGCGTTTCCTGCTCCTCGCTCAACACTGAGATCTCGAGAAATTTTTAATCTATCTGTCACTATTTTGGAATTAAAATGATTTAAAGAAAATCGCCGTTTTTACATTTTTATTCGTATCTAGTGATCTATGCATTAATTTTCGGGAAGATGAAAACATTGGCGTACTATTTTGGCAACTTTTGTCTAATTTAATCGAAGTAGTAGCTCTTATAGTTCTCGAGAACCCAATGGTGATGTTGTGTAACTTGTGTAATTTTGCGGAATGTTGCTTCGTTTGTATCGCAAATATACCACGCGTTACATAAAGTGAGGCATCTTCTAACTGGTTACATAAATAGCTAATTTTTTTTTGTAATATAAGCATATTTATTTGCGTGACATTTTTAATGAAATAAAAAAATAACGCCCTGAAATACTTCGCATACTTATAAGTGAAAAAATGTAGTATGTTGACATTTTGAACTTACAAATTTTATACTTTTTTACTGCTCAATTGTGGACTGAAAATAGTCTCTATTAGGAATTAAATAATGTCAAAAAAGTATTTCTTTACATAAAATTATGTAAAATAACTATTATGCTTACCACAATTCATAGAATTTATATTTTCCTTTTCATCTCGAATATTCCCAATAGTTTCTGCGATATCTGTATTATTATCGTGCGTACCACAGTTTGCAGTTATTGCATTCTCTTCCATTTCATCTCGAGTATTTCCAACAGTTTTACTGTCATATTTGTTATTATCGTAAATTTTTTTATCGGTTTGAATTCCATCTTCACTTATTAAGTACTGGTCATAATTATCTAATATTAAAAAATATGGATGTTAGTACTTAAATAATGTTTTTTTTTTTATTTACATACGCGAAAAAAATATGCCATTCGTTATTTCCTATTACAGTCTGTGCGGAAAAAGTGAAACCATATGAATTTTTTTTATTATTATTCGATCCCGACCGACACCAAAAATTACTTCATATTTTATTGGCACAAAATTGTCCCCTGTACTGCACTCTCAACGCCAACTATGAGTGCCAGTGAGGTGACGCGTGGCAAGCGCCCGCACACTAAAAATATTTCATCATTGCCGATTTGTGTACAAGACAAATTGGCACACCCAGCAATGGGCAATATGCAGTGATGATTTATTTATTTCATTTATTAAAAAATTTCAAAGGAAAAAAATTGCCGCTTTAAGAGAAAATAACTTTGGCATTGTCAAAGTTTATGTAATGTTTATAAGGTGTTCATAAAATCAGATTTCTAATATTAATAATAAGAATTACATATGGTTCCACTTTCACCGGACAACTGCATATTAAATTAACCAATCATATAACAGAAATTAACAAATGGAATCAATTACGTACGGAATTAAGCGGCAAAATTAAACTAAAGCTACAATAAAAAATCTATAATTGTTCTTTACACTGTGCGCATAACTATTTTGCTCACGAGACAAAGAAAACGTAGAAACCAAACTCCTGAAAACGAACTTCTTCGCCACTGAGATTAGTGGCAAATGTCAACAGTTGTAGAAATAAATATTGTGCTCGAAATGCATTTGGTACCCTTAGTGCACTAAAAGGCATTTCACGCACTAGATATTTGTATACCTAGAGGTGGTGGTTAGGGATGAACATAGGGATTTAACATTAAAAAATTAGTTCTATGCAATTTTCTGATCTTTGTTCAATGTAGAGAGAAAACTGAAGATTACAAAGTTGTTTAGAATTAATAAATGTATGTAAAACTATTTTTACTCCATACTGTGTCGCATTCCCATGTTTACCATTGTGATTTCAGTCCGGTAAATGAGACTTTACGGTATTATTATTATTCTTTACGGCACTATATCGCTGCTAAGCAGCCTACTTCTTATCATAACGAAATTTCAAATATATCATTTATTTTTATACAGACCCAGACGACCTGATTATTTTTAAAGAAAAAAGAAAGGAAGATATAAAGCAAACTTTCTTCCAAAAATGCGACACAGCTATGAAATAAAATGTTGTACGTCATACGTCCGTTAAATAATTTCAAGGTACTCATTTCAAAATTCCTGACTCGGCTCCTTCATCGCCACGTCCGGAAGTATCTTATTTGTACCATAAAAACTCATTTACCGGACTTAAAACGTAAACTGATGTAGCCAACACATAACTAACCGCCGTAAATTTAACGTACTAGTAAACTATCACTTCCGGTTGGCCGATGTTTAACAAAACTTGAAAAAATCCAAATATTACAAAAGTAAGTTAAAATTTGAAATTTCATTTCTATTTGATACATAACAATGCTCGAAAAATTAAAATACTTCAAAACGACACTAGTAAAGTACCACTTCCGGTTAACTGATGTTTACCAAAAGTTGATCAAATTGAGGTATTAGTGGACTGAGTGTAAATATAAAATTTCACGCGTTTCCGTTAAGTGAAATTTGAGATATACGTGCCCACAGACAGACAAACAGACAGAACTTAGGTTGAACCAGATTTATGATGTTATTCTGTACGGCTATACGAGTATAAATGTAAGTATAAAAAAAATATCGCATCAATATTTATTGATAAATACAAACATTCACAAAATACGACTATACATATATAAAAAAAATGAAACGATTTTTTTCATATTTACATTTCTATAAAGTTACAGAAAGATAGCACTATTAGTATTCTCATAAAATATTTACTTACTACAATTACTATCGAGTACTGTTTCTTCCGTATTCTCTATCTGTGACTCTATCTGACTATTTTCGGTTTCCTCGTCACTATAATCTAAAATTTAAATCCAAATCACACTTTAAATTCCGGTTTTATTGTACAAAAAATATATGAAATGAAATTAATAGAAATATTTTTCATAACTAATAACTAACAACGAAAGTTTAAAATTACAACATGAAGAACTTACCACAGTCTCCTTGAGCTTGTTGTAAAAGTTTTGACATAATAGTAATATCTCTAGCTATTATTGGCATTCTGTAGTGAGATCTGTGGATTTTTTCTGAGTGACCCATGTAGTTTGCTAATTCCGAAACTTCTGAATCTTGTAGGTTCAAGAGAACAGAATTTGTGGCTATATGCTTTCGCAAATGTGTACCTCTCAGTAATTCAGGATTTTTTGCCCCACATAATGTTGAATATTCTCTTAACAGCTTACAGGCGTCTAAATGTACATGTTTTGAATCATGATGTGGTAAAGCAAATACGTAAGGATTACTTTCTGGAATATTTGCTTGTTTACGGTACTTTATTAATAGTTTAATGCATTGCAATAAATTACTTGACAATAGCACAGGTACATTTCTTCCTAATTTTCCGCGAATTGTAAATCGTACATACTGTTTTGCAGCATTCTGTGACTCTTTACATAAGGAGTTATAAATATCTTTATCTACATTTTGATCTATCGAACTATAATTATGGAAATCCTGAATCATCATTCTTTCTATTTCGCCTGATCTACGTCTGTTAAATAACTGCACAGAAGTTAAAACACAGCCTGCTAATTCTTTCCATGTTTTAAAATTGAATGACTCGTAATTTTGCGTACAAATCATTTCTTTGGTTCGACAAATAATTATTTAAAAGCCTTATATCATCTAAAGAGGGCAAGATATTTTTTTTTTGTTCTTTTAATTTCAATTTCATTTTCTCTAACGGTTCTATTAACTGATATAGCTAAATCTTCTTCTAACAATAGCAAAAAAAATTCGGTTTTTTCTTACTATTAGAATCATTAGCCTTTATGTATTCTATAAATATAGTTCTTCCAATTTTTTTCAATAGTGTACCCAATTCAAAAGCTGTAGTTGGTGCTTGATACTTCATGTTATTATTATTGTAATTTGCTACACAGTTTACTGCCTGTATAACTAAGTCGAAGGGTTCGGGAGTAAAAACAGATATTAAATTTGTTATTTGTGGATCCAACTTAATCATTTGTAATTTAAAGCGCCCAATTAATCTTAGACGAGCACGTATCATTTTATGATGATGTTCTGAGCGATATTTTACGCATAATATTTTGCAGTGACCTCAATACAATACAATTGTATAGAGTACGTGCACGTCACGTTGACAACCACGTCAAAATCAGCTGAGTGGAAGTAAACATATGCTACTATTTGATTGACATGCGACATGTTTTTGACTTTTTGATATTTGAAGTAATTTATTGTATTATATTTAGTTCATTTTAGGTACTAAAGTATTATTCACGAAAGATGACTATTCAAGGTTATTTATGAGCCGTCTGATATATTACTTGCAAATAACTTCACTGCATTTCGTACCTACAGGCGTGCAACGTGAAATATTTATGGGTACATTTTAACTGAAAAAATGAATGTATTTTATTTGAAAATTTCGTTTCTTTTTAAATAATGCTTTTCTCAAATTAAATAGGCATACGTTAAATAATCTTTCTCTTTCTAATACAAAGTGTTGCTAAGCTACTGCTGTAAAATTCTGTGTATTCTTTCTTCGAACAAATGACCTTGAACAGTCATCTTTCGTGAATAATAGTGTATATGATTTTAATTTAGTAGATTTGTTATTTAATGCATTAGTAACACAAAAATGACTTTTATAACGAAACGTCAGAATAATATCATACGTCAGATACCACTCAGATACGGACCCAGCAGATCCACTTTGATACCAAAAATTTAAATTATTGCTTACTAGCATATGTTTACTTCCACTCAGCTGATTTTGACTGGTTGTCAACGTGACGTGCACGTACTCTATTGAGGTAACTGCCATTTTGAAGTTATTATGTCATCTATCTGTCAGTTTTGAAAGCATTCATACCACTTCTATAAAAATATCTACTGTAAAATTGGGCTTTAGAATATGTTGCTTCATGTTTTCTTTCATTGTTCGTTCAAGTTGTGAATCAGTAACATTGAATTTTTATAAGTATAAAATTAAGTTTTAATATAATTTTAAAAAATACCAATTCCATGACAGCAAATGACCAGTATTAATAAGTTTTTAATTTACCAAAATCTACGTTCTTAATAAAAAAATATTAACAATGTTCAGAATACTTACAAATTTTTAGGTTTAATTTTGAAGCTTGCCCTTGCTGACTACCGGATAATTTTTCCAAACCTATAAATAATAAAATATAAATAAATATGTAAAACAATATTACAAATTATTTATTTCAAAAATTAGCTTTGTTCTCCTTACTTTTCGTTCAGGATATAATGACAGCGACCGGTATTTATGTAGAGAGAAAAATAAGAAAATATACTTGTGCAATGAAAATAATAAAATGTTAGCAGGTTTATATTTTATAGGGCGCGAGCAGACACGTGACTCAAGTGACCTTGAAGTGCTTGGAATCAGCTGATTTGTGTGCGCTTGTCATTTTGACGAAAACAATATCACTTTGACTAGGCCAATGTTTTGACTTATTTTAATTTCGACCTGTTACGCGTGATTATTTTTAATTTCATGTGTTTTACTGCCTGAAAAGTGTACAATAACATTTTAGTAGTTCAAAATCAAAGTAAGTTCAAACAATAGTCTTGTCAGAGTGACATCGTTCTTGTAAAAATGACATGCGCACACAAATCACCTGATTTTAAGCACGTCAAGGTTGCTCGAGTCATGTGTCTGCTCGCGCCCTATAGAAACGAAAAACATGATAAAAAGGCTTGTGTTCCTAATATAAAATAACTAAATTTACTACAATTTTCAACTAAATACAATGAAGCATCAATTATTTTATTTTGTATTATTTAACTAAATTTAATTTAAGTATCCTTGGATATAATGGATTTTAAATTCAGTAAAAGGGTACATTACCCTGATGAGGATTAAAAGTTTTATCAAAACGTCAGTTTATAAACTGTATAAATTAGCTAATAGTAAATTAACAGATCTAAAATCCCACCTGAACATGACATTGTCTGATGTTTTTTGGTCGTCAGTATTTAAAAACGGTATTTTGCTGTCATTTCCTTCCTCTTCACTGCAGACATAGTCTGGATCCGTAAACATATCATCGTGATCTGATTCCTCGAATTCATTTAAGTAAACTACAACATATAAATATTTATTTAATTACTAAACAATATTATATTGTTGTCTACATTATTCACAAGGATAATATTTATCTACGAGCATTATTCAATTCCCAACAAATATATAGTCTTATTTTTTGACCTAAAATAAATACTTACTGAGATAAAACTAATTTTAATAATTGTACTTGATTTGAAACATAAAAATCATTTACCTGTTGAAGTATCTTGTTTATATACATTAATTTTATCTCGTTCTTCGCACATTGGCTGATTTTTAGAAAAAATATCAGAACTACCCCTAAAAATAAATAAAAAAAGTGATGAGAAAACAAACAGCAACTTTCAGTTGTGACCTGAACAACTGGAAAAGTCTACTTTCAACGCGGTCGGATAAAAACATATGTATCAACAAAATACTCTTTAAGAGCCTTGACTTGTTTTCTTTGACCATGTCTGGTTTTGGAGGTGTAACGGGAGAAGGACCCAGTAGGCGATACCGAAATGCTCTCCCTAATATTCTTCTACATCTATTTATAGCTCTAGCAACCCTTCTTATATTCCACTGCGCCGCGCCATTCCCGGAAACAGGTAGCTTATCAATTATCTACGTAGTCTGCATTTTACTTGCAACAGTTGTTATACGTATATTGTTGCTGTACTGTATTTATATAATAATGCAACCAGGCAATTAAATATGTATATTGTTGAACTATTGAAATAATTTATTAGTGGAAATTAATATATAAGTACCTTAAAAACAATGTTTTTTATTTATAGTTATTTAATTATGAGGACATATATACAATATTATATTATAATTATGTACGAAATTATTTACTTAAAAAACCCTTAGTATTACTGAGTGTGATGATTATAGGTAGTGACCATTGCCGATACAGCAGCAGTATTGATATCTATTTTTTCATTTTCTGGATCTTCACAGTGAAGTTTCAGCTCGGAGCAACACATATCGCATTTCAATAGAAAAGTGCTATGAAACCCTCTTCTAGTTTCCTTTATTATTTTCATATTTTGAAATGAACAAGAAAATAGTTCTACATGTTTATGATTTATTAACGTCTCAAACCAGTAGCTCACATCAATAATGCGTCTTCCAGTTGGAAAAAAATCAGTAGGTGACCGATTCATTGTAGGTAAATTGTTGTGAGTCGACTGTATTTCAATCAAACTAAAATTTATATAATGCAATAATTATCTAGCAGTTGAACAAAGAAGTATGTATATATGTATTGTTTGACGTACTCTGTATCTGATGGTGGCGAACTTTTAACGGGTAGGAAACTACAGCCGGCTTCTTGTAAGTCATTTTCTGAGACACTAGAAATAATATTATTATTTTCATAAAAATATTTTAATAAAATTTACCTATTCACTAAAGATATTTCCCTTTTATCCATAAGAAATTTAGGTTCTATTAAACTACTTCATCACTACCTTTTTTGAGATTAGATTCTTCATGAATCCGGTAGATGGATCTGATAGATATAGAACAATTTTCGAACACGGTAACTTTTTACCACTCGTGTTTTGGAACACAGTTGGTAGATGCGGTATCTACCGGTAGAATTTTCGTAAATGCGTACCTATGTATTTTGTATAAAATCCATACAGAAATTTCCTTGCAAAAGATTATAAATTTCTTGTATGTACATTACCTTTCGACAGGTGTGTATATATTTTATACAAATTCCATACAGAAAGTTTCGAGCGAAACGATCATATATTTCGAGTAAAATATTTTTCAGTCAGAATTTTCTTAATATAGTAGCTGTTTCTAGTAGGTATAGCTGGCTAATTTATGAAATTTATTTTCTTTATAATTTTATAACTCTATATCCATTTAATATGAAGTATAAAATGCAGTCAAATCGTATAGAGAATACAATGTTCTTTTGTATTTATAATAACATTAAATGTGAAAAAATTATATTTAACATCGTTTTTTCAAGAAAAACTGTTAAAATCTTCAAATGAGGGTACTTCCGGTTGGCCGATTATAACCAAAATCTAATCAGCTCTTCATATTGATGCAACGGGGAGGAATACGAAAGAATTATAATTTTGGAATTGTAGTGTTAGAGTTATCGTAGACGAAAATTTTGTTACACACACAAACACGCACGCACACGCACATGCACACGCACACACATACATACATCATCGTAAAAAAAACCACCACCACCGAATTTTTTGACTAAAGACAATACCTTCCTTACCTAAAGTGACGGAAGGTAAAAAATCAGATGTGGCCAGCACATTACCTTCCGTCAGTTCTATGTGTTTTGTACAAATTTCATACGGAAAGTTCCTTGCTAAATTAAATATTCTATTTCTTGTACATTACCTTCCCGCAGTTGCATGTATTTTATGCAAATTTCATACAGAAAATTATTATTTTGTGACGTTTTCTATATACAGTGTAATGTATCTGCAGAAATAAAAGATTTATTATTATTATTATTATTTTTTGTACATTACCTTAAAGCAGTTGTATGTATTTTATACAAATTCCATACAGAAAGCAAAAGATCCTATATTTCCAGTAAAAATTATAAGACAAACACACTATGTCAATTTCACTTGACACTGACATCTTTCAATCAGAATTTTCTTAATATAGTAGCTGTTTCCATAGCTATGGCTACTTTATGAAATTTAATTTCTTTATAATTTTTTAACTCTATATCCATTTAATATTAAGTATAAAATGCAGTCAAATCGCATAGAGAATAAAATATTCTTTAATATTCATAATAACATCAAATGTGAAAAAATTATATTTAACATAGTTTCTTCAAGAAAAACTGTTAAAATCTTCAAATGATGGTACTTCCGGTTGACCAATTGTAACCAAAATCTAATCAGCTCTTCATATGGATGTAACGAAGAAGTACACGAAAAAATTATAATTTTTGTAACTGTAGTATTAGAGTTATCGCAGACGAAAATTTTGTTATACTCACACACACATCCACACACACACACACACACACACACACACACACACACACACACACACATACACACACACACACATACACACACACACACACACACACACACACACACACACACACAGACATCATCATAAAAATAGTAAATTCGTATTCTAGGGACCCTAAAACGTGCTTATTGATTAAAAACTCATTATCGAATTTTTTGACCAAAGACAATACCTTCCTTACCTAAAGGTGACGGAAGGTAAAAAAGACAACAAACAAAACAATATAACTAAACCACAAATAATAAACGAGAACAAAATAACAAAAATGGAAACAACAAAAACAACTTGAATAGCAAAAAAAATTCGGTTTTTTCTTACTATTAGAATCATTAGCCTTTATGTATTCTATAAATATAGTTCTTCCAATTTTTTTCAATAGTGTACCCAATTCAAAAGCTGTAGTTGGTGCTTGATACTTCATGTTATTATTATTGTAATTTGCTACACAGTTTACTGCCTGTATAACTAAGTCGAAGGGTTCGGGAGTAAAAACAGATATTAAATTTGTTATTTGTGGATCCAACTTAATCATTTGTAATTTAAAGCGCCCAATTAATCTTAGACGAGCACGTATCATTTTATGATGATGTTCTGAGCGATATTTTACGCATAATATTTTGCAGTGACCTCAATACAATACAATTGTATAGAGTACGTGCACGTCACGTTGACAACCACGTCAAAATCAGCTGAGTGGAAGTAAACATATGCTACTATTTGATTGACATGCGACATGTTTTTGACTTTTTGATATTTGAAGTAATTTATTGTATTATATTTAGTTCATTTTAGGTACTAAAGTATTATTCACGAAAGATGACTATTCAAGGTTATTTATGAGCCGTCTGATATATTACTTGCAAATAACTTCACTGCATTTCGTACCTACAGGCGTGCAACGTGAAATATTTATGGGTACATTTTAACTGAAAAAATGAATGTATTTTATTTGAAAATTTCGTTTCTTTTTAAATAATGCTTTTCTCAAATTAAATAGGCATACGTTAAATAATCTTTCTCTTTCTAATACAAAGTGTTGCTAAGCTACTGCTGTAAAATTCTGTGTATTCTTTCTTCGAACAAATGACCTTGAACAGTCATCTTTCGTGAATAATAGTGTATATGATTTTAATTTAGTAGATTTGTTATTTAATGCATTAGTAACACAAAAATGACTTTTATAACGAAACGTCAGAATAATATCATACGTCAGATACCACTCAGATACGGACCCAGCAGATCCACTTTGATACCAAAAATTTAAATTATTGCTTACTAGCATATGTTTACTTCCACTCAGCTGATTTTGACTGGTTGTCAACGTGACGTGCACGTACTCTATTGAGGTAACTGCCATTTTGAAGTTATTATGTCATCTATCTGTCAGTTTTGAAAGCATTCATACCACTTCTATAAAAATATCTACTGTAAAATTGGGCTTTAGAATATGTTGCTTCATGTTTTCTTTCATTGTTCGTTCAAGTTGTGAATCAGTAACATTGAATTTTTATAAGTATAAAATTAAGTTTTAATATAATTTTAAAAAATACCAATTCCATGACAGCAAATGACCAGTATTAATAAGTTTTTAATTTACCAAAATCTACGTTCTTAATAAAAAAATATTAACAATGTTCAGAATACTTACAAATTTTTAGGTTTAATTTTGAAGCTTGCCCTTGCTGACTACCGGATAATTTTTCCAAACCTATAAATAATAAAATATAAATAAATATGTAAAACAATATTACAAATTATTTATTTCAAAAATTAGCTTTGTTCTCCTTACTTTTCGTTCAGGATATAATGACAGCGACCGGTATTTATGTAGAGAGAAAAATAAGAAAATATACTTGTGCAATGAAAATAATAAAATGTTAGCAGGTTTATATTTTATAGGGCGCGAGCAGACACGTGACTCAAGTGACCTTGAAGTGCTTGGAATCAGCTGATTTGTGTGCGCTTGTCATTTTGACGAAAACAATATCACTTTGACTAGGCCAATGTTTTGACTTATTTTAATTTCGACCTGTTACGCGTGATTATTTTTAATTTCATGTGTTTTACTGCCTGAAAAGTGTACAATAACATTTTAGTAGTTCAAAATCAAAGTAAGTTCAAACAATAGTCTTGTCAGAGTGACATCGTTCTTGTAAAAATGACATGCGCACACAAATCACCTGATTTTAAGCACGTCAAGGTTGCTCGAGTCATGTGTCTGCTCGCGCCCTATAGAAACGAAAAACATGATAAAAAGGCTTTGTTCCTAATATAAAATAACTAAATTTACTACAATTTTCAACTAAATACAATGAAGCATCAATTATTTTATTTTGTATTATTTAACTAAATTTAATTTAAGTATCCTTGGATATAATGGATTTTAAATTCAGTAAAAGGGTACATTACCCTGATGAGGATTAAAAGTTTTATCAAAACGTCAGTTTATAAACTGTATAAATTAGCTAATAGTAAATTAACAGATCTAAAATCCCACCTGAACATGACATTGTCTGATGTTTTTTGGTCGTCAGTATTTAAAAACGGTATTTTGCTGTCATTTCCTTCCTCTTCACTGCAGACATAGTCTGGATCCGTAAAAATATCATCGTGATCTGATTCCTCGAATTCATTTAAGTAAACTACAACATATAAATATTTATTTAATTACTAAACAATATTATATTGTTGTCTACATTATTCACAAGGATAATATTTATCTACGAGCATTATTCAATTCCCAACAAATATATAGTCTTATTTTTTGACCTAAAATAAATACTTACTGAGATAAAACTAATTTTAATAATTGTACTTGATTTGAAACATAAAAATCATTTACCTGTTGAAGTATCTTGTTTATATACATTAATTTTATCTCGTTCTTCGCACATTGGCTGATTTTTAGAAAAAATATCAGAACTACCCCTAAAAATAAATAAAAAAAGTGATGAGAAAACAAACAGCAACTTTCAGTTGTGACCTGAACAACTGGAAAAGTCTACTTTCAACGCGGTCGGATAAAAACATATGTATCAACAAAATACTCTTTAAGAGCCTTGACTTGTTTTCTTTGACCATGTCTGGTTTTGGAGGTGTAACGGGAGAAGGACCCAGTAGGCGATACCGAAATGCTCTCCCTAATATTCTTCTACATCTATTTATAGCTCTAGCAACCCTTCTTATATTCCACTGCGCCGCGCCATTCCCGGAAACAGGTAGCAGGTAGCTTATCAATTATCTACGTAGTCTGCATTTTACTTGCAACAGTTGTTATACGTATATTGTTGCTGTACTGTATTTATATAATAATGCAACCAGGCAATTAAATATGTATATTGTTGAACTATTGAAATAATTTATTAGTGGAAATTAATATATAAGTACCTTAAAAACAATGTTTTTTATTTATAGTTATTTAATTATGAGGACATATATACAATATTATATTATAATTATGTACGAAATTATTTACTTAAAAAACCCTTAGTATTACTGAGTGTGATGATTATAGGTAGTGACCATTGCCGATACAGCAGCAGTATTGATATCTATTTTTTCATTTTCTGGATCTTCACAGTGAAGTTTCAGCTCGGAGCAACACATATCGCATTTCAATAGAAAAGTGCTATGAAACCCTCTTCTAGTTTCCTTTATTATTTTCATATTTTGAAATGAACAAGAAAATAGTTCTACATGTTTATGATTTATTAACGTCTCAAACCAGTAGCTCACATCAATAATGCGTCTTCCAGTTGGAAAAAAATCAGTAGGTGACCGATTCATTGTAGGTAAATTGTTGTGAGTCGACTGTATTTCAATCAAACTAAAATTTATATAATGCAATAATTATCTAGCAGTTGAACAAAGAAGTATGTATATATGTATTGTTTGACGTACTCTGTATCTGATGGTGGCGAACTTTTAACGGGTAGGAAACTACAGCCGGCTTCTTGTAAGTCATTTTCTGAGACACTAGAAATAATATTATTATTTTCATAAAAATATTTTAATAAAATTTACCTATTCACTAAAGATATTTCCCTTTTATCCATAAGAAATTTAGGTTCTATTAAACTACTTCATCACTACCTTTTTTGAGATTAGATTCTTCATGAATCCGGTAGATGGATCTGATAGATATAGAACAATTTTCGAACACGGTAACTTTTTACCACTCGTGTTTTGGAACACAGTTGGTAGATGCGGTATCTACCGGTAGAATTTTCGTAAATGCGTACCTATGTATTTTGTATAAAATCCATACAGAAATTTCCTTGCAAAAGATTATAAATTTCTTGTATGTACATTACCTTTCGACAGGTGTGTATATATTTTATACAAATTCCATACAGAAAGTTTCGAGCGAAACGATCATATATTTCGAGTAAAATATTTTTCAGTCAGAATTTTCTTAATATAGTAGCTGTTTCTAGTAGGTATAGCTGGCTAATTTATGAAATTTATTTTCTTTATAATTTTATAACTCTATATCCATTTAATATGAAGTATAAAATGCAGTCAAATCGTATAGAGAATACAATGTTCTTTTGTATTTATAATAACATTAAATGTGAAAAAATTATATTTAACATCGTTTTTTCAAGAAAAACTGTTAAAATCTTCAAATGAGGGTACTTCCGGTTGGCCGATTATAACCAAAATCTAATCAGCTCTTCATATTGATGCAACGGGGAGGAATACGAAAGAATTATAATTTTGGAATTGTAGTGTTAGAGTTATCGTAGACGAAAATTTTGTTACACACACAAACACGCACGCACACGCACATGCACACGCACACACATACATACATCATCGTAAAAAAAACCACCACCACCGAATTTTTTGACTAAAGACAATACCTTCCTTACCTAAAGTGACGGAAGGTAAAAAATCAGATGTGGCCAGCACATTACCTTCCGTCAGTTCTATGTGTTTTGTACAAATTTCATACGGAAAGTTCCTTGCTAAATTAAATATTCTATTTCTTGTACATTACCTTCCCGCAGTTGCATGTATTTTATGCAAATTTCATACAGAAAATTATTATTTTGTGACGTTTTCTATATACAGTGTAATGTATCTGCAGAAATAAAAGATTTATTATTATTATTATTATTATTATTATTTTTTGTACATTACCTTAAAGCAGTTGTATGTATTTTATACAAATTCCATACAGAAAGCAAAAGATCCTATATTTCCAGTAAAAATTATAAGACAAACACACTATGTCAATTTCACTTGACACTGACATCTTTCAATCAGAATTTTCTTAATATAGTAGCTGTTTCCATAGCTATGGCTACTTTATGAAATTTAATTTCTTTATAATTTTTTAACTCTATATCCATTTAATATTAAGTATAAAATGCAGTCAAATCGCATAGAGAATAAAATATTCTTTAATATTCATAATAACATCAAATGTGAAAAAATTATATTTAACATAGTTTCTTAAAGAAAAACTGTTAAAATCTTCAAATGATGGTACTTCCGGTTGACCAATTGTAACCAAAATCTAATCAGCTCTTCATATGGATGTAACGAAGAAGTACACGAAAAAATTATAATTTTTGTAACTGTAGTATTAAAGTTATCGCAGACGAAAATTTTGTTATACTCACACACACATCCACACACACACACACACACACACACACACACACACACACACACACATACACACACACACACATACACACACACACACACACACACACACACACACACACACAGACATCATCATAAAAATAGTAAATTCGTATTCTAGGGACCCTAAAACGTGCTTATTGATTAAAAACTCATTATCGAATTTTTTGACCAAAGACAATACCTTCCTTACCTAAAGGTGACGGAAGGTAAAAAAGACAACAAACAAAACAATATAACTAAACCACAAATAATAAACGAGAACAAAATAACAAAAATGGAAACAACAAAAACAACTTGAATTTTTAACGAATTAGAAAAGCACTTTGCACTGTCAATATACGCTCCTACGGACGGTCAAAGACAAACTAAATATATTGTTATAAATAAATGCACCCTAATCTACAAATAAAGTAAATGGTGGAGGGAGTTCCAAAGCAAGGTCAAAACTTCTTAGAAATTAACAATAATAACAGTGCCTCTTTCATTACACTACGCTACCTATATTAAATTATTATTGCATTTATATATATATATATATATATATATATATATATATATATATATATATATATATATATATATTTTCTTTATTATTTGTAGATAAGTAAATCTAAATTTCAATTAACAGCATTATTTACACTATATTGCTCAAAATAATTAAAATTTCGGTATTTTAGAATATTCGAGACGTGAATATTGTACCATAAATATAAACATTGTAAACAAAGTCATATTTGTAATTTCGCCACTGTTCGGAAGTTTACCCCATGGCAAGGCGGGGTGGGCGGAGCTAATAACAGGTAAACATAGGGGAGACTTAGGGGTGCAATGCTGCGACATCTATGTGTAAATTTCGATACTAAAATTGCATATTAGAATTTCACTATTTATTCATAAACTACATAATATATTTTTAAAAATAAAACATAAATAGAATCAACAAAGATATACTTACACTGTATCTTAATTAGATATTCAAAAAATATTAATATTTTGAAGAAAATTGAAGTTGAAAAATGGCTAATATTGTCATTATGATATAATTTTTTTCTCATTTGTTACAGATTTTATTTTAAAATCGATCCGTTAACTCATTAATTACATCTTCCGCATTCTTCATTTAAAATTTCAGTTGTTAATGTTTAATATTACAGCCAGATTCGTTGAAATTCTAAACCATGTTTTCGTTACCGTGACGGGGACAAGTCTACCGCCTTAAATACTAAAATATTAACTTTCGGATCACATAAACACAAAGACAAGAAGCCTCAAAAATTAGCAAATATTGATTTTACTTACTTTTGTTTCTTGTAATCGGCTACAACCATTTCTATCATTTTTTTTTGTTCTTGAATTAATTTTAATCATTTTAAAATTATACTGTGGATGCAATATACCACAATGTTACTGCACATACAAATTAAAAGTGTTCGTCACTGATTCACTGTAGGACTTGGTAGGTATAGTTAAAAGAGGAATCCCCACCCCACGTCACTACCGTTATGTTGCGGGGCGGGTCGGGTGTAATAGGGGTAACACTGTAGGCGTGAACGATTACAGCCTAGCTGCACCACGTGATATACCTGGTATACTCACAACAGTAAATAGCGCTGTATTCTGGAGAAACAGTATTCTTCAAGGCCAAGTACCTTCGTACTCGTAGCAACCGGGTAGCAACGAAGGGTGAATTAGACTAGAAGCCCAACTATTAAAAGTCACGTGATGAGGCACAGAAGGTTAGGCCACAGTATAGGGAAGTAAGCAGTAGCGACACTTCGTGTCGGCACCTTTGATGTATGCTACAACGGCCGCCATACTGTAAGAGGTACAAAGGCGGTAAATTCAAATACAAATTATTATTTGCTGATTTTAGAATGTACTCGAATATTCTAAATATATTGTTTTAAAAGGTTGGTATTAAGAAATTATTGGAAAATAAAGTACAAAATGTTTATTAAAATAAAATAATATAAATCATTTCATAAATTACAATAAGAAACATGAATTAGCATTAGAAAACATTATAATAATAATAATAATAATTATTATTATTATTATTATTATTATTATTATTATTATTATTATTATTATTATTATTATTATTATTATTATTATTATTATTATTATTATTATTATTATTATTATTATTATTATTATTATTATTATTATTATTATTATTATTATTATTATTATTATTATTATTATTATTATTATTATTATTATTATTATTATTATTATTATTATTATTATTATTATTATTATTATTATTATTATTATTATTATTATTATTATTATTATTATTATTATTATTATTATTATTATTATTATTATTATTATTATTATTATTATTATTATTATTATTATTATTATTATTATTATTATTATTATTATTATTATTATTATTATTATTATTATTATTATTATTATTATTATTATTATTATTATTATTATTATTATTATTATTATTATTATTATTATTATTATTATTATTATTATTATTATTATTATTATTATTATTATTATTATTATTATTATTATTATTATTATTATTATTATTATTATTATTATTATTATTATTATTATTATTATTATTATTATTATTATTATTATTATTATTATTATTATTATTATTATTATTATTATTATTATTATTATTATTATTATTATTATTATTATTATTATTATTATTATTATTATTATTATTATTATTATTATTATTATTATTATTATTATTATTATTATTATTATTATTATTATTATTATTATTATTATTATTATTATTATTATTATTATTATTATTATTATTATTATTATTATTATTATTATTATTATTATTATTATTATTATTATTATTATTATTATTATTATTATTATTATTATTATTATTATTATTATTATTATTATTATTATTATTATTATTATTATTATTATTATTATTCGGAAACCGTAATGCCTTTGCTTTAAAAATTATTGATGCAGCAGAATTATTTTCTTTCTATTATTCTCAGATTTGAAATTTTTATTAATAAATTTTAATGAATAAAATAATCTCATCCTGCAATATAATTTTAATAAATAAGTTTTTGGAAATTCGCTGCAAGGATGTTGTAATTCTATAGCACTCAATTTACTAATTAAATTTGAAATAATGGTCTTTTCAGTTGAAAATGTGTTAAAGTTTTTAGAAAAATAAGACTCTAATTGAAAAATATAATTAATAAATAAACCATTCGGCATTTTTAAATTGCCAAAGTTTGCCTTGATCAAAATTTTTGTAGTGTGAATATAAGGATGTTGCATCGATTTCTTCATGGTCATTAGCAAATTTTTCACATATATGACAATAATGTATATTTAAACATTTTTTAATTAAGTATCCACAAATATATCGAAGTGAATTTTCTAGTGGCAGATCATTATTTCTATAGTCTGTGTCAATTAATAATGTATTTGAATCATTAATTGATTCTGGGTTTTGTGTTACTTGATACTCAAAATCAGTAATTTTTGTCAATATTGCGTCGAAATCTTCTGCACAATTTTCACCATTGGAATGAAAATAATTAATACAAAATAATTTTTTATATGTATTGTAAAACTGAAATGGAGTTGGATTATAAGCATTTCCATTCTGTTGCCGAACACTTCCAAAAAAATTTTCCAGCGCATCTTGATTTATTCTTCTGGTCAGTAGATATTTTAACCCTTTCCCTTTTAATTCTTGCCATAAATTTATTATTCCATTAATTGTTATTTTCCAACACGGTATGAATTTAATATCTTTAGTTACATCTCTCCCTTGTTTCGACATAACCGTAACTTTATTTAAAAAGTCGACTGTTTCCTCAAGAAATTTAATTTGATATTCTTCTCCTCTAAATGCATTATTATATTTTGTTTTTGATTTAGTTGTTGAAGAATTCATAACATCAAAAAGTTTATTAAATCTTTCTATGAATTCAACTGTCGCTATTGCTTCTGGAGGTAATGCTCCTAAACTTATGTACGTATTTAAACTTGCAGCAACGGTAGCACTTAATACTTGCACTGCATATTTTACTTTCATTTTTTGAAAGTTTGAAGGATGTATATGTGCATCAGATAGCTTTGGGGCTAAGCGGCATTGCATCTTCTGATCTGCTTTATAAAATAATTCCAGATAATTCCAGGATGTGCATTTCCCATTAAATATAAACTTGTGTTTCAATAAATTATTTCTCGTGGCTTTAATAAGATGGGGTGGGTCAAAAATATAAAAAACTTTACATCCATCAACGTCAAAGAACGGTTTCTCAGGTGATACGTTTAACTCTTTAGCGAGACGTAAAAAATTTGATCCCATATCAGTTACAATAGAACAAACAGTAAAATCAATGTCTTTCAATTTTCTTATACACGTGAAAATTACGCTTTTTAATTCCGAAACTTTGAAAGTACTGTGTAAAAAGAAATATCCAATAGGTTGTTTCCAATTTTGTGTAACGCCTCTTAACATTAAAACTGCCACATTACATGCAGGTTTATATTGTTTCATTCCAAATTCTTCCGAGAAACCGATTATTTCATCCTTTGAAATATTGTAAAACAGATTTGATTTTAATGACATTTCATCAATACATAGAGTACACAATCTGTCCCAGCTGTTAAATTGCTCATGCTTCAATTTCAATTTCTCAAAAATTATATCATGAATTCCAGGAGAAAACTTTAATGAATTTATGTACCTTTCCAAACTACGTTTTGTTGGAAGAAAAAATGTCTTTCTTAGGTTCATGTAAGCTTTTGGCCCAAGAAAATATAAAGATAAACAAAATTGTTTATATTCTGTTGAATATCTTCTCCCTTGTGCTTTTTTCTTATAAAGACGTGCTTGTACTTTAACAAATTTGGCAATATTTTCAGGCAAAAATTTATTTATTAAAGATTCAAATAATTTTTTATCGTTCTCATCTCTACCTAATTTTTCTTCAGATCCAGATTTATAATTTAATTTCCGTATCTTTTTATTTAATGACGAAACTTTGTAGCGTAATTTTTCTTTCCTAGGTGTGTGAGAAGATAAATCAGCAGATGTTTGAGTTTCAGAAGAACACGTGTTCACAGACGTTGTTGCTCCGATCATTGAGGAATGAGCAGATGTTGATGGTCTCTGAGTAAAAATTTCAGACATTTTAACTTTTTTTGGTTCAGTAGGACACATGTTTACAGACGTTGTTGCTATAATCATTGAGGAATGAGCAGATGTTGATGGACTTAAAATTTCAGACATTTTAACTCTTTTTACTTCCTTGAATTCAGTTTCTGATAACTTTCGTTTTGGGGTCGCAGAATAAAGGGGTATTTGTTGTGTAGGCGTAATTTCCTCCTCATCAATTCCCTCTATGGCTCTTTGATATGGCTTCGGAACAGCATGTGTGTGTAGCCGGTTTTTAAGATCATTCAAAAACATATTATCTTCAAAATGGTTACTGCATACTCTGTAGCTTTTAGACAAACTAATAACGTCTTTATGTAAAAGATCTTCCCTTCCACAGGCCTGAGCCCACAATGCTGATCTACAAATAATATTAATGTATTAATTTCTTAGATGTAATATAATAGATTTTACTAACCTCTCTGCACTTCGAGGAAAACAAAAATAGCTGATTTTTTTCCCGAAAGTACTATTTGCTGCATTAGAACAACCTTTCATTGCACATTTACTTCCTCCTCTTCTCTTTTCGGAAGAAAATAAGTTTTCCATTTTATAAAATGACAAAATAAAAAACAAAGAGAACTCGGGTACACAAACAATGAAAATAATAAAATAGACGTATACGTATTTATAATACGCACAATAAAAGGTAAGTCTTGAAAAAGACTGATTTTGATTAATGTGAATAAAACCACAATAAAATGAAACCACGAAAATAAAGCAAAACAAAACAAGAATGCAAATAACTTCTGACAACGACAGCACTCGTTATAAGAAAAGGAACAATAACAAAATTATATTTTAAATGTTTACTTATTACTTATAAATTTATTATATATTACTTTTATATTTCATAAATGTATAGTATTTATTATAATATTTAGTGTTTATATGATATAAGTTAAGTGTTGCTGCAACTACTATTTGAAAGTTTAAAATTCAAATATAATTGCGGCACAGTCGCCATGATTTCAGAGGTGCATTTTCGGTCATGCGCAGTGAAATCTTAGAGCCCGATAATTAGCCGAGTGACGCTACTGCTTACTTCCCTATACTGTGGTTAGGCCTTGGAGCAGAGTGTGGATTGACTCCCTAAACAAAAATAATTGTGTCATGGTAGCATTTTGAAAATTTAGGAAAGGTAAACGTATAAATAAAAGTGTTAATTTGATTATAATAAATAAGAAAATTAATTACACTACGGAATGAAAAATAAAACAAACTACATCTTGCGTAATCGCTATTAGTTTGGCATATTTTCTCAAAATATATTAATAAATCAATCCCTATTTTTATAAGCGTATGAATAAATATTTTCATTTCTATAATAATTACTTAATTAGATCAATAAATATAGGGAGAAAACAGATTTATTCATAGCAAGGTACATCTTGCGTACAAGCGTATTAATTTGACACATTTTTTCAAAATATTTCAATAAATTTAATCAATCCCCATTGTTTATAAACGTATGAATAAATATTTACATTTCTACAATAATTATTTAATTAGATCAATAAATATAAGGAGAAAACATTGATTTATTTATAGCAAACTACATTTTGCGTAATCGCTATTAATTTGGCACATTTTCTCAAAATATATTAATAAATTTCATCAATCCCTATTTTTTATAAGCGTACGAATAAATATTTTCATTTCTATAATAATGACTTAATTAGATCAGTAAATATAGGGAGAATACACAGATTTATTCATAGCAAGGTACAGCTTGCGTACAAGCGTATTAATATGACACATTTTTTCAAAATATTTCAATAAATTTAATCAATCCCCATTGTTTATAAGCGTATGAATAAATATTTACATTTCTACAATAATTATTTAATTAGATTAATAAATATAAGGAGAAAACATAGATTTATTCATAGCAAGCTACATCTTGCGTAATCGCTATTAATTTGGCACATTTTTTCAAAATATGTATATTAATAAATTTAATCAATCCCTATTTTTTATAAGTGTATGAATAAATATTTTCATTTCTATAATAATTACTTAATTAGATCAATAAATATAGGGAGAAAACACAGATTTATTCATAGCAAGGTACAGCTTGCGTACAAGCGTATTAATTTGACACATTTTTTCAAAATTGTTGCGTCCCTCCGGTGCGAAGGACTAAATAATAAGGACCTAGTGGCTTGAAGGACCAAATGTTCAATCCCTAAACCAGCGAATCCGGCCTAGAAGAACCAAATGTTTTGATCCTGCTTGCAAGCCCAAAATGTGATGTCCCTAGATCAGCGAATCCGGCCTAGAAGCACCAACAATGTGTTCGATGTTAAATTCAATGAATAAAACAAAACTATATGTAAACCAAATTAATTACAACCTTCGATAGCTGGTTCACATCACTGGACTTGGCCAATACACGGGATAATATTAACTTGTGAAACGTACTAATTAACAACGAACGAAGGACCAGCTAGTTTTACGAACTAACGTGCTAAGTATAATTGCAACAAAATAACAAACAACTGAAAAACAATTCTGATAGATATGTGATAACGTATAGAATATAAGTGACATAAGCAATAATAAACCAAAGATAGAACAAATACGATATTTGTTTAAATTAACTAAATCATTTAATAAGTGTATGCCCAAACAAATTTAGTTAAACAATATTAAGAACTCTAAATGAACTTAATAATAACCAACTAGAATGCAAAACTTGTTGCATTGACTGTACCTAAGCGACAATAACAGCAGATGTGCTGTGGATGACGTCACTCGAACGTGAACGTGTCCAAACAGGTTTACAAAGAAATAATAATAATTTCACCCAGGGAAATATGAATCAAATCCCTAACAACACGAATACCCGTGAGAAATCAAATTGTACAGTTCGATTTTACAATTGATTCCTGAGATGTGTCTATTAGCTGCATAAATTGGCGCCGGAAATTATTCACGGACTATAAAGTACCAAATTAAATGAAAACCGAACGATAACTCCTTGAATTAGTCGTGCTAGGCTAATCAAGTTACGCGAACTATAATTAAACAACAAATTACTTTGCTGACCATATGAAAATCAGAAAGTTAATGCAAAATGGTGGAAAACCACTCTCGCGGACGACGATGGGATACGTCTATCCCGCATGCAAGCCAGACACATTCTGGCAGGGGGGTGACAAATAGATAGGCATATCTGTTATAGAAATGGGTGTAGGCGGGGAAAGGGGATTTTAGTTGGTTAGACTTTTCTTTAGATGGCACCAACAGTCAAAATTAAGCACAATTAAAACAATATATTTTCGTTAGATGGAAGCACATTCGTAACTGTTATTGTGTTTGAAAGTTTGTAAGAAAATGAGGGAAGTTATAAATTATCACAAGAATGTTGTTTAAGAAAATATTCCTTCTTTGTATTTAACAAGGTAGGTATATATGTGAAAGTATATAATCGGTCGCATTCCTAAAATTGACAAATTGCATCGAAATAAAATGTCAAATAAATTATTATTTCATTGATGTCAAAATTTCGATTTAATTTTTTTGGTATGTCTTCTTAGTACAATTGACACTAATGTTTGCGACAAGGCTTACATTTTTAGCTACGTTGAAACAAAAACATACACTTTATAATTTCAACTGCAGTACGCAAGAATTCATTCAACATTTCGAGGTTAAAGTTTAGAATACCTACCACTCAAGAATTTTATTTTGATGCTTATATATAGTTGGAAAACCATTAAGAACACCAAATTCTACAAATAATAGGGCGCGGAAAGTAATATTTATAGTCATATGGTATTTTTTTTTAAATAAATACCTGCTTCCGCATTCTAATTTTTTGTTTATTTGTTATAATTTTGGTTATAATTTAGCTAACAAAAAACATTGCAATACAAAAATTAGAATTTCAAGGGTTGTATGTATTCTAAAATCCAGCTTATTTCGATTCTATATTATCAACAAGGAATTCAAATTGAAGTTGCAACATTGTAAAATTCAAACGTTTTCATAGGTCATTTTAATCCAAAAGGGGTGAAATACCTATCCAATCAGTGGCTAATTAAATTCAGGAAATTTTGGAAGGTGCAGCAGATTATGGAAGGGGTTAAAGAAACAATACGCCCTAATTGTAGGAGGGTTGGAGTACCTGCTATAAATAATGGGCACATTTTGATAATAATTCCATATTTCATTTACCTGTGCCTAGTCACCAGTGTTTGTGGAATATTTGTCATCTTGTCATCTATGCTAAGAGATACCGCGGCGATATGACGGTTCGCGGTGGCATGACAATATTTTCAACGATTTTTGAAGTTCGAGGTCTACTGTGTCGTGATTTTTTACTGCATTTACGAGGTAAGCATGCATGTAATTCATAGTTGTTATTAACATTATATGCTTTTTCAAGAATATGCTTAGTTAGTATTAAATATGTCAGTAATAAATATTTTAAATTATGTGACATATGCTGCATGAAACGAAAGAAGTATGTTTGGATAGGAATTTGTTGCGAAATATGATTAATAAATAAACATGTAGGTAACGAAACAATTTTTTTTTCGCCGATTATATTAAATTTAAAAAGATATCATTATTTAAATAGCATCAAATTAGGAAATATCACCAAATATCCATTAGATATTTTACATTTTTGAAATTTGGATATTTTGAAAAAGTCTCGTGATTTGAAACAGAATGTGACGTCACAACACATACATCTTCAATTGATCCCTTATAGTGTAAATTTTTGTGTTTTGTTACAAGTGTTTTATGATAAATATATTGTCAAAGTTGTCAAACAAGTGTGAAATTTTTGAGTTTGGTTCATGTTAGATAATACAAAATTCAATATAAAATGAGTAATTTACAATATCGTATTGTGCCTTCTTGCAAGAATGCGCTAGGAACAAACCTACTATTGAATTTATAAATATGCCAAAAGCTGCGAAAAAAAGAAAATTGTGGTTGGAAGCAGTAGGTTGAAGAGCTGATGGTTGGGTTTTTACATTTTATTTTACCTTAACTCTTTAACACACCTTATTTCGGCAACAGTAAAACAGTCATTTTCTGATATAAATTCAACCACCATCCAGCTTTCGATTTTCGGAAAACTGTCCGACTTAGCTTGAGTGTATTCTGTATTAGCCATTATTATTCATTTATAATGGAAAATGTCAGCGTCAAATGTCAAATTAGAAGTTTGTTATTAGAATGTGACAAACTATCGCCTACGTTTATTTATCTAAATAACAAAAATAAATGTAGGTGATGGAAAAACTGTTTTTCTATTGGCTGTGAATGACGTAATGCATGTGTTTTCCATTATTAAAAAAATAATTATTAATAAGAATAATACTGCATAAACTTTCATTTAAAATACTTTTTGAAAAATGTGAAACAGACTCATTATCATTGAAGATGTTTTCTGTTTTGTTTTCTCGTTATTGTAATTTAATTGAATATTACATTGAATAATTGGTTTTTTCGTTTGTTTCAGCTATGAGGACTTATAAATGTATTGTGCCTGGTTGCACAAGTATGAACAAGGATAACCCCGAGTTAGGTTTTTTCTGTTTGCCATTAACAGAAACTACGTTCGACATTTGGGTTCGAAATTTGGGTATTGCGGAGGTGGTACGTGATACTCCGCAGTCCAAAAAGGACATTTTCGTGTGTGTGCCTTGCACTTCGAAGACAGCGCTTTTCAAACGCCCCAAAAAGCTAAGTTGAATCGTGGAGCTGTACCAAGAATTTTAGGAAACAACGAAGGTATGTGTTTTTTAAGTTGGGGGATTCTTTTAACTTATTTCAAAATGTACCAATTCAGCCAAATACGTATATGCTTAAAAAGCTAACATATACATATTGACCAAGGCGAACCTTTGAATTTTGTGTCAAATAAATATGTTCAGTTACAAAAAATCAAAAATATTAAATGACAGAGGTATTGCAACTACGTAGGAAAGGTGGAATTATACTATCAACATCATTTCAATAGTTGCTTCTTATACAAAATGATAAAATTCTACTTAATCGACGAGCAGAAAGTAATATTTTTCGCGGGTCGATAGTTAAATTTTATCGTCGTGTATATTAGCAGATTTAATAAATTAAGAAAAATCAATTCTAATTTAAATATTATTTAAGCATGATTTTAAAATGTAACAAATTGTGGTTCTATTTCAACAACTGATCCAATATTTTGAATAGTCAAAGGCACAATGTAAAATTTGGTATCGAAAAAAATGTCTTTCTAATATTGTAAATATCTGTAATTATTCTTTTTGTGATTTCAGATTTGCAACCAGCGGAGTTTCTAAATCCTCTGCAGTTATTACCATCCGTAATTTCATTACCTGAAACCCAACCGGGACCTTCTGGGTATTGTTTTTCTTCTCAAATAGAGAAGATAGCGATACACCCGGATTTACTGGTACTGAAGAAGTCGAAATTGCTGAAACCCAACCGGGACCTGCTGGGTATTGTTCTTCTTCTCAAATTAGAGAAGATAGCGGTACACCCGGATTAACTGGTACTGAAGAAGTCGAAATTGCTGAAACCCAACCGGGACCTTCTGGGTATTGTTCTTCTTCTCAAATTAAAGAAGATAGCGGTACACCCGGATTAACTGGTACTGAAGAAGTCGAAATTGATTCTGGCACGGGTTCTTCCAAACCTCTGACAATTTCTAGTGAAGGTAAATATTATTTATATTCCATATTCCGTTTGTTCTCATTATGAGATTTGATATATTTTATAACTGAATTGCATATTTAAAAAATATATTTGATTTATTTTTCTTGTAAAATAATTTAAAATATTTTTTCCAGGGAAAAAACCTTACAGTATACTGTCCGAGTTAGGGGTATCAAGAAAAATAGAATTGACTCCAAAAAAGAGGAACATATATTCTCGTTATATCAAAGCGAAACAGCTTATACGGGTGATGAAAAAACGGGGACGGTCAGCGAGAAAGTTATTTCCCGAAATGGATTTAGGTTCCAATAAAATGATGAAACAGTTGGAGAAATTAGACTCCATGCCTAGCGTCATCCAAACATTTATCAAAAGTACTTTGAAGAACCAACCGAAATTACCACGCCAGAGGAGGTACACGGCCGAAGAGAAATCTTATTACGTGGCGCTGAACAAAAGTAGCCCGAGGGGCTACCATTATTTGCAAAAATTCTTTCCGATGCCTTCTACCAGGACATTAAACCGGGCCCTGAGTAATATTCCCTTGGTTCCTGGAATTAACAAGGAATTGTTCTCATACCTTCAGGCGAACTCGGTGAGTAAATTTGGAAATAAAAATACTAGGGTTTTCTTTTTCTATTAACAGAAACAGTAATATCATCACAATGGGGTATTCTAATGTAGTAAAATTTAAGGAAAAAATGTTGTAACATTGTCAATTGTTAAGAAAACAATTTAAGAAAATCTATATTTATTTTTTCTAATGAGTTTTCTTGCAATTTATTTTGGCGCTAAAAATACATCACGTGGTATGTGATATACAAGGAACTGATGACACTTCAAATAATTTTTGTGCATAAAACAACAATAAATCGTTCAATTTATTGACGTATAAATCGATCAATTTATTCTACAAGTTATTGAAAATTTACACTTCCTATCAATTTATTTTTGTTGAAATTAGGACTACCAACTTCTAAATATTATGTTATATATTTGTGAGATTGGAGTTTAACCTAGCAGCGCGTAAGTTTTCTTGTATTTTTTTGTAGTGTAGTAACGTACTTATTAAAAATGAGTAAAACTAGAGAATGTAGGTAATTATAAGCTTGGAAACAAGCACACATCATATATAATTTGAAATGTCAAATTCTATAGAGTTGGCATTGGAAAAGTAACTAAAAAATCCCTTAAAAATCGACAGGAAATAGAAATCGTACAATTTCATCAATTTATTTCGTACCGATAAAAGGCACTCAATAAATTGGTCGATTTATTATTACGTGTAATACAGCCATTGTTATATTACGGTTTGTGTTGTTAACAGTTTTCTATTTCTATAATATTTTTAAATATAAGCTCCTCCTACGTCACATCCGGTAAAATTAAAAAATTTAAGATATATTAATAATTATATTAATTGCAAAGAAAATGAAAATTTCATGTTGTAGATTTGTTTTTAATGGTTACAATTTTTAGTAATGTTTAATAGTTTTCAATGATTCCAAACAAGATTGGGAAATTGTCTCATATATTTTCATTTTAAATGACGACATGAGTCGGTATAATGTATAATTTTTCTAATACATTTTTTTTGTTTGCAGGCCGCTAGACCGCAGATAGAGAGGTACTGCACCCTCATATTTGATGAGGTCTCTCTGCGACCCCACTTGTCCTACAACAAGGGCTCCGACCAAGTGGAAGGCCTGGAAGCTATCACGGGCGAGAAGAGTTATAAAGTTGCGGATCATGCTTTAGTATTCATGCTACGGGGTTTACAGAAATCATGGAAGCAACTCGTTGCTTTCTTTTTTGTGCAATCCACGGCTAAGACGCCTGTACTAAAGTCATGTATTCAGCAAGTTATTCGTGCTGTTCATGAATTAACAGAATTTGTAGTTCTCGCGTCAGTCAGTGACATGGGCAGCAGCAACCGGTCTGCAGTGCGTCTTCTGAGTGAGGAGGGTGGTCGGCCTGCCGAGTATATATATAATGTTGATGGTAATGAAATTATTCACATCTTTGATGCTCCTCATCTAATTAAATGCATGAGGAATAATTTTATGACCAAAAACATCGTATATGACGGCAAAGTAGCTAAATGGGACGATCTGAAAGCTTTGTATGATCTTGATGGCAAGACAGTAGACAGCAAGATAACCAAACTGTCTAAGGATCATATTAGCCCGGACGGCAAAAAGAAAATGAGGGTTTATCTTGCTGCGCAGGTTTTCAGTCGTTCTGTTTACGCCGTACTGACCATGCTATCAAATTCAGGAGCGCTGAGTGCCCAGGGAACTGCAGATTTCTGCTTATTCATGAACAATACGTTTGATAGCTTGAACTCGACCATGATAGCTCCTCGGCCTTTGTCTTGTCGAGTCACAGATAAGTCGCAACATCATGAATTCTGGTCCAGAGCCAAAATCATGTTGGACGGATTGTCTTTTGTTGTAGGCGGCAAGACGGTATCTGAGCCGTCGTGTGTAAACTACCTGAAAGTGGCAATTCGAAATATGCAAGCGCTTTGGAGTCCTGTAAAGGGTCTTGGTTTCAGATATTTACTTACAAAATCTGTTAATCAAGATCCATTGGAGAACTTCTTTGGCGTTATTCGTGGATTGTGTTGTCAAAACGATAACCCAACACCTTCGCAGTTCGTCTCTGCTTTCAAGACAAGTATTGTAAACAATACTTTAAAGAACAGCAGAGGTTCGAACTGTGAAGATGACGGCGCATCGTACCTCCTAGCCCTGAAACAACTTCTTACCCCATCCTCTAAACCAGTTCCTAATCCTGTTACACCTGATTCCTACAGTCCACCTTTCCTTGTACCGGCTTCCCGCCCCATACAATCCATGAGTAAGCATATCTTCGAATTGACGCAAAAGGTACGCCTAAACACGACAGCTTACATATCAGGATTCATCGGCCGAAAAGTATTACATCGAGACTGTCAGACATGCGTTGAGTTTTATACAACTCAAACATGTACTGATAGTCACGCTGTAATACGCCTGAGAGACTATGGAACCGAGGGACATCTACGTCTGGTGTACCCGAAGGAAGGCATCGTGGAAGAAATTGGAAAGATGCAAAAATATATTTTTAATACAATTTCTGAGAAAATAAACAGAAATAATATAATAGAGATATTGTTTGAAGAAGTACTTCCCATGTGTAACATAGTTTGTACATGTGAAACACATGGGAAAGAAATGAAACAAAAAATTGTTTTGACTATTATTCATGTAATGTTGAAGCATTTTTTACATGTTAATAAAAAAAATTTAAAAAAAGATTTGAAAGCAAATGTTGTTATCGATAATTATGTTAAAGTATATGGAAAAGTTAGTTTTTATTAGTTATTGTTATTTTTTTTTGTTAATGTTCTTCTTTCAATATTATAAATTTTATTTTTTGTTGCTTTATTTTTATTATTGTTGTGTTAATGTTTCTGTTTTTACTTTATTGTTCTTGTTTTACTTATTTCTTTACAATTTTTGTTACAAATATATTTTTATAACGTATATGCTTGTTTTATTTTTCTATTATTACTTTAACTTAGTTTCAAGTAAAATAAAACGCCCGCTATTTAATTTGAATTGAATATAGTACCTTGGACTTGATATCAGATGTCGCTAGGCTCAACTTCTATAACAACATATTAACATGGATTTGTCAAGTCTCTCTACGTTAGTAGATTAGTTGTCTCTGCATTCTGGTCTCCCCGCGGTTGATCAGTGCTGTAGCTGCCCTGCGCTTGGCGTGGGGTTGCGCGCGCACTCGCGTGAAACTAGCTCGCAGTCGTATATTAATATTAATAAATAGTTTAAGATACTACAGCTATTTCAAACAATTCTAAAATTAAACTTAAACACGTAGAAAATATATAACTAATTTTTCCAAGTAACAGAAACAGTTATTTCTGTTTATTTATTGACTTATTTAAATAGAATCAGGGCGGGTTACCCGTTCTATTCCCATGTGCAGCGGGTTGCTACCTCAAGGGGTTAATATTTTCCAATTCCTCTCATTTAATACATATTAGTTTTAAACATACCGGCCACCTTAGGGTCTCCCTAAAGACAAACTTAGGCTGTTGGCAAAGAACACAGTTTTGCTATAGGGCGAGTGATTTCACCTTTAGCGGTTTTTAATACGGCAACTCTATTGATTCCATCTGATCCGGGAATCAATTTGATGACTCTAGCCAAACGCCATGCAGTAGGTGGCATTGGATGATCATTGATTAAGACAATAGTATCCATTGTCAATGGATCGGTATCCTCATTCCATTTGTACCGTTCTTGCAAGGTACGAAGATATGTTTGTTGCCAGCGTGCCCAAAATTGTTGTTGCAACTTGGACAACATTTCCCATGAGGACAAACGATTTGTGGGAGTCTCAGTGTGATCTAGAGACGGCAATGTTACAGTGGGTTCTGTAACTAAGAAATGTCCTGGTGTTAAGGGTGTGGGATCGGAAGGATCCGATGACTTCGGGAACAGAGGCCTGGAATTTAGCATCGCCTCCACTTCCGTCAACAAGGTAGAGAACTCTTCGTAAGTCAGAAGCTTTTCTGTGAGTACTCGTGATAATAGTCTCTTTGTAGACTTTATCGCAGCCTTCCAAAGTCCGCCGAAGTGTGGCGTGGACGGTGGATTGAAATGCCATGTGATCCCTTCTTGGTACACATGATTTGACACCTGAGTATTGAATTCCTCAGAGCTCAAGAATTTTTGTAATTCAGAGAGCTTGCGATTTGCACCTATGAAATTCGTGCCACAATCGCTGTATAGGTTTGCAACACGACCTCGGCGTGCTACAAAGCGTCTTAGTGCTGCCAAAAAGGTGTCCGTGGACATATCTGTGACAAGTTCGATATGCACGGCTTTTGTGGCAAAACAGACAAATAGGCATATATACGCCTTGTGTGAGGACGTGCCTCGTCTCCTGCTCCAGGAGATGCTATACGGTCCGGCGTAGTCTACTCCGGAATTAAGGAAGGGTTTGGCAATGTTAATCCTGTCCTTTGGTAATTGTCCAATGAGAGGGTAGTCGGTTGTCGGTCGAAACCGAAAACAATGGACACAACCTTTCAGCACAGAACGGATAGTTCGTCTGCTTGAAATGATCCAATATTGTTGTCCTAATAGAGACCTAGACCTTGCGCACCAACATGCATATGCTTATCATGAAAGTGTTTAATGAGGGCCTTTGTAAATGGGTGTTGCGACGGCAACAGAATGGGGTGTTTCTGGGCGTATTCTAAATTAGCATGCTCCAGCCGGCCACCGACCCGAATTATATCTTCAGTATCAATAAACGGGACTAACGACTTAATTGGGGATCGACAAACTTTCCCTCGTTGTAGTTGTGATAATTCATCCTGTAGTCCTTCTGATTGGGCCAACAGGACGACTTTGGCTTGTGCTCGGACAAGCTCTTCTGGTGAAAACACATCAGCACCTTTTCGTTTGCCTGAAGAGATGTCTCTCCACCGTAAACAATAAGCCATAGTTCGCACCATCCGACTATAGTTGGACATTGCATTGAAAAAACTGAACTGCTGTACTGTTTTCAATGTTAGGCTTTTGACAATCTCTGTCTGAGCAGAGTTGGTTTGATCTTCGTCAGGTTGAACCACTTGACTTTGTGGCCAACACGAGTAAGGTTGTTGTAAACACTCTGGTCCATTTATCCAGAGAGTACATGTCTTGAAACTTAGAGGACTGAGACCTCTAGAACCTACGTCGGCCGCATTGTGTTCCGACGCTACATGACGCCAGTGTTCACTCGGAAAATTTGTTTGTTCGATTACCCACAAATGTTTTCAGAATGTGTGATTCCTTGCGCAACCAGACAAGAACTATCATAGAATCCGAGAAACAGTGTACAGCCTCCGGTTGTTTTGGAATATTTTCGAGAATATTCTCGAGAAGTTTGGCGAGAAGATGCGCCGCACATAATTCCAAACGAGGTATAGTAATTTTTTTCAAAGGCGCTACACGCGTCTTTGCACAAAGCAATTGAACCACTGATTTATCGTTTGGATAACTTCTAACATAGACAACGGCACAGTAGCCTCGCTCGGAGGCATCGGCAAATCCGATAAGATCGAATTCAGAACCCAAACAAGCCAACCTTGGTATCGAATAGTTGGATATACAATCGATCTGGTTCAGAAACAAGTTCCACTCTAAGACAATATGAGCGGGAGGTTCTTCATCCCATTCTACCTTTGATTTCCAAAGCTCTTGCATGATGAGTTTAAGAAACATCACCAATGGGGACATAATGCCTAATGGATCATAGATCCTTGCAATGCAGGACAAAATGTTTCTTTTGGTGCACCAATCGTCGGGTTTTGAGACCGTATACTCGTAGCAGTCGGACTTGCAAACTCATTTGACACCTAACAATTTCACTGACTCGTCGTCATTGAAGTGGACATCTTTCACTGCGCGTGCATTGTCTGGTAGTTCATCCAGTATTGTTTGAGAATTACTGGCCCATTTTCATCAAGTAATATCGCAGCCTGCTGAAAATTTAGGTATAATTTATTAAAACCAAATAATATACATTTACTGTCAGAAATATAACAAAATCGATTTAAATTTATTTTCTTACGTGAATTTAACTTTGATGTAAAATTTTCGGTTAGATTTTGAATTTGTTTTAATATGCATGATTGAAAATGTAAAATGTATGCACAATTTAAATATTTTTCAGTTGCACCTATACATCATCAACGAGATCAATGGTATGCAGAAGGATTAAGAAGAAGAAATACAAAGAATTAACGAACAATGAAATATGTATATATATATATATATATATATATATATATATATATATATATATATATATATATATATATATATATATATATATATATATATATATTGCTATGTTTCACTCATCACAGATATATACTCAACAAATTAAATCACATTCTATTACTATATTAATACTTGGTATTGACTTTGGTAATATTTGTGTTAGTGAATCTGGATTAAAATTTTGAAATTTTAGAAAGGATTTCAAATTACTCGTAAATAATTTATTCTTTACCGCTATTATTTTTTTATTTTTCACAATGACTCAAAATTTTAATCAAGATTTGCTAACCCAAATTGTTACAATATGTACTGTACGTCCTAATCCTCTAAACAATGATTAAAAAAAACGAATATATGGAAAAAAGAAAGTAAATATACAGACTGTTTATTTTAAATGGGCCATTGTTGCTATCTCGAGAACTATAAGCGCTACAAAAACAATTAAATAAGCAAACAATTTATATTTCAGAACACAAATTTAAAGAACAGATAAAAATATCTTTCGATCATTAGTTCTATACGGGACTTAACTTTTTTATTTTAAATGAGAACATATCTTTCTTATTTGCCAGAATCATTGGAAAATTTAATTCTGAATTCAGTGATATAATATTTTTAACTTTTATATAACCATTTTTTTTTTTGTGAAAAGAGCATATAAAGCTCTATAATAATTTTATTAAAATGTATATATTAGCCATATTTTAATCAAATTAGTGTACAATTTTTTAACTTTTTTCTAAAAAAAATCGTTATGTAAGAATATAAAAATATTATATTACCGAATTCAGAATTAAGTTCTTTAATGAATAAGCAAATAAAAAGTATATTACCATTTCAAATGAAAAAGGTAGATAGCGTATTTGGAGAACGACTACTCGAAAAAAAATATTTTTCTTTAAATTTGTCTTGCAAAATAAAAATTGTTTGCCCATTTAACCATCTTTGTAGCTCTTTTAGTTTTCAAGATAGCAATGATGACCTACTTGAAATGAACATTTTGTATACATTGAATTAAAAAATAAAAACGAATAAAATAAAATGTATTCTACATACTCATATAAAATAAAAAAAAACTAACGTAAACGTTGAAAAAAGTTTCATAAAAAATAAATAGTATTTGTCACATTTTAAAGGTTTGACGGTTTATTAATCATCGCCAATGCGACTCTCTCGAACGATTCCGCTAACATTTTTATAGAGTCGCTTAATTTATCTAGAGATTTGCATAAGTTATCACTGGAATCTACTTGCTTACTTATAGAAGCTTGTAAACTGCTGCTCGTTAATGTAGCCGTTGCGGAATATTGCTTCCTTTTTTTCTGCTGACTATGCGTTTCATTATGCTTTTCATTTACGGCAGGTGCACTCTTTAATTAAATAAATTATTTACAAATGCGTTAAATTTAATGTAAGAAAATTTATTACCTCTTCTGCCTCAAACACAAACGAACCAATACTACCGTCCAAAGGAACCATAATTACATCTGTGTTCGGTAGTTCCTGGAATACCCGAGATTACATTCAAAATTAAAGTGTTGAATATAAATTTAAGTACACAAATTTAAAATTTGAATATATTTCAAGTTGTTTCTTTACTCACTTGTTCTGGAAAATTAAAATTTTCTGAATGCTCTTCGCTAGGTACACCAGCTTCTGGTACAGGCGCACCTTCCACAACAACTTTTGATTAACTTCTCTTCTAAACCCGTCAGGTCTTTCACATTCGCCGGTCAACCTTCTGTAGCAGTTTTGTTTAAAAAACTTCTCTAGCCCGTCTTTTTGTATTTGTGCGAATTTCAGCAAAAGCCTATATGTACAATAATTATACATATTAAACAAAGGTTATATATTTATACCTTCATATAATTAACCTTTTTCCACTGATTCACAGTTATCTGTGGTCCGTATCCACATGTGTTTAACAGAAATGAAAGTTCTTCCCACTTTTTATTAACATCCTGAATTTCTCTTTGATTAATTTTGCCAGAAAGCAGAATTTTATTGTCCGCTATGCAGTTTATTAAAATTTCAATTTGTTTTTTTGTGGTTCGTGGACCTCTTTTCTTTATTATTATTAATTTAGTTATATATATTTTAAGCGTTTCACTCACGGATTACTCACCCCACTAGACTTTTACTAACTTATCAAACTTGATAAGCAATTATATTAAGTTAGAACATACGTTTTACAGGTTTATTTTGTAATGTGAAACTGATTTCACAGCAATTGTTAGCGTACATGCTAAAAAGTTAAATATTAACGTAATTTTTAACCACTGTTTTAGTGAATAGCAATTTTATGAAGTACTGTTAACAGTGACGTTAATATTTACTTTTTAGCGTTGGATATTTGTACGCTAAATGTTAACGTATTTTTTAGTGAATAAATCTGACGTGGTAATTTTCAGATTAGGTACACTGGTACATAAAATGGTATGCAAGGGACATGCATGGAAATTTTATGTTTTCTAAAGGGACAGGAAACTTGTAGTAAATGGAATCCCCATACAATTTTGTCAGCATCTATCGCTTTGCACGCACAGAGCGACAAAAAGTTGGACGGCGTATCATGCGCTGTCCCTGGACATGAATGCGGCATATGTCGTCTTGTCCGCAAACGTGTTAACACATATTTTCCTATTACTACATCCGTTTCTAAGGCACTTCGCAAAGTTATTGTTCGAGTTAAAGGCGTCGATGAAAATAAGACTTTACCAATAACCCAATACACCCATTTAGATTCTGACTGTGATTTCGATCATAGGACATCTCTAATTGCACCTGCTGTGGTAAAAGCAAGTAGAATTTTCCCGAAATCTTCTATATTATATTATTGGCGATGTAATTAAATGTGTCAGTGGTTCAGCGAGTGAGCTATTTAACGACATAACCTGTGACAATTGTTATATATCCACCGCTAATATTATACATTCTGGGAATACAAATTGCGCAGCGTAAGTTACTGATAATGAATTGATATTAAGGAATGCATTTATGTAAATGGGTAAGTGTCGCGGATGGGCACAATTTATCCACCGTACATTATTGCACCATATATCGGCCTAAAACCAATTTCTCCACTCAGATTTTTTCGCTGGCTGTGTCCTTCTATGGAAGTCACGAAAAATTGGGTTCATAACAATCGGTATCTGTTCAAGTTCTCGCTGTGATACGGGCTGAAACTGACTAACATAATCTAATAAAAAAGTATCCATCGGCGGTGTCAGAAGTTAGTCAACTTTAAGACTAAACCAGATATCTGTCGGCTCAATTATTTGTAGTATCCCCATTGCACGTTTCTTATGTATTCTAAAAATTGGAAAAAAATCCTTTACTGTTCTTTCGATGATATGATGCAAATTTTAAGTATTCATTTAAATCAGAGCTCTCTGCTTTCATTGTCCTTATTTTTCTAATAATCAAGCACAACTCAGATGATTGAGCATATTCAAAATCTAATTTCGGATCCCTTTTTTCAACTTCTTTTGGCATTTCAATTTGCATATTCATTACTTCAAATATTCTGAAGTCATTCCTGTGTTTTAAAACTTCATTTGATGTTATAAATATTGATAATGCATCTAATACATCCTTAATACTTATTAATACTTTTCAAAATCTCTTCGGCAATTTCATCTTGCTGAGTTTTATCACCATTTACAGCTTTCTGGGTATTAATGGTATCGTGTTTAATTTATTTCATCTCCCTCAGCTAGATACTTTACTGCTATTCTGTGAATTGTATTTACGCTTCGATTTTAGATGTATCACTCCTCCACTACACGCTTCCAAATTTGCGCAAAATTTGTGTCCGTCGGATATCGAAAGAACAGACGATATTTTTGATTCCTTACATCGTGATTGTTGTAGAGTAGATTCGTATACCCTTGCCGATAGCAAGCATTCCGATCCATTTTTCCCGACTATTTTTCTTCCGTATTATCTAGATACAAAACAGCGATGGTACCACCGAGGCTGCAAACGCAATCGCCAATGAGGCGCTGGACTAAGGCCTGTTCAGACACGACGGAATTCGCGCGGATGCAACCAAGCGATTTGAACCGCGGAAAAATATTTTGTGTTCCGACAGTCGCGGTGAACGTGCGGATGTGCAGAAGAGGGGCGAAGATACATAAAGCGATTTTGTACTTACGGAATCCAGATACCAATACTACAAAAATATATGTTGTCATCATACCAAAGACAACCATTGAAGCATTGTCTTTGTCTGAACTTCAGACTTTGAAGTGTAGAAATATCAATAGTGTTAACTTACTTGTTATCACCTTACGAAATGACCTTGAAAAAGTGCGCAAAATTTGAAATTCTGTCACTCTAATACTAAGCTCATATAGTACTTTAATGCAAAAACTATAAAATATATATTAAAACTATTTAAGATACGTAATTCAGATAAACTTATCATTTTTCAATTTAAGTTGAGAAACAAAAAATACTTTTTTACAAAGTTGAAATATCCAGATGTGGATAATGTCTATCCTGATGTACCAATAAGCACTTGTATGCTACTTTAAACTGAAGCAGATGGATTGTTATTGTGTCCCCCTCTTTGACGAACTGCACCGAATTTTGTCTCTACTTTAGCTTAATTTGAAAGATAAAAGATATTTTAAATACGTTGTAACAAGATCATTAATTAAGCCAAAATAACTTTTTAAACCAAAAATCATGCTTAAAAATCCTATCTTAAAAAAATATCTTCTGTATTGTTAATTTTTCTGTTTTCGAATCTTTAGTAAACACAACTACCTCGAAAATATAAAGCAAACACGCACTGAACACTAAATATTACGCATTAAATTCACAGTAGACAGCAGCTGCAGCAATCAGAGATCCCCCTTTGCGCAAACGCAAATCTATGTATTTTAATATGTCTTCCTTTTGTGTTGTAAAATTTTCAGGAGAGAAAACTATTTTTAGTACAAAGATTTCTCGCATTTAAATTGTCAAAAATATTATTTATATTGAGACAGAATTCAACTGCCGCTTCGCAGTTTTCAAAGTCGGAATTGTTACATTCTTTACACTAATTTTAAGCTGAACCGACACTGTAACTCAATGTTTGGGCAGCCACTTTAACTGTTGTTTTTTTCAGAATGATAGTTGATATGCCTTGCAGTTAAGTCTTAATCTTTTTCGACTTCATATAATAATGAAATAAATTTGCATTCAACTTTTTTATCTTCTCGGCTAAGTATTTTTCGCCAATACAGAACTTCAACATATGACTGAATTTAAAACTGTGTAGATGCGATCCTTGGTTTTAATATGAGGAAACCAAGTTTAAAGCCTATCAAAAAAGTACCCAGGTTTTTGGTCATTGCAACATTGACGAAAGCTCCATCGAATGTCTCTGATCGACATTCAATTCCTGATTCAGGTAAAAGTTGTAAACATGTTTGCAACAAATTTTCTGTTTCATGTGCATTTAAAGAATGAATTAGAAAGTAGGCGAATGAGACTGGTTTCTTTCATGACGAATTCATTGCAACTACTAAAAACACAAGGGCATTTCTAACTGTTGGAAATAAATCACTATCTCCAAATTCCCTGTTTCCCAAATCTACTCATACGTATCTATGGTGGACGAAAGGGATAACGTTGACCAAGGACAGTGTTTATAGTTAAATAATTAAATATTATATTAACCACTTACCTTTCAGGCTGACGAAGAATGCACTTGCGGATCTAGTAAGTAATTTAATAAAGAAAAGTTCAATAATAAGTAATACGCAAACACTACAAATAAAATATGAATATATTTAAAATATGTAATAACTATCAAAATAAACAATAAATGCAATAGGTTAAGGCGAGCTGGATGGTCGTCATAGAAAAGATGGTGCGCGATCATATACAAAATAACTTCGAGGGGGTATACACCCCGGTCCACCGCGTACGATCATTATTGTATGTGAACCCAGACGCGATATATTCTACTTTGTTACAACTACTCCTGTACGAAATGCTATTATATTTATATCCAGCTACACCACACGTAACTTAATATCGAAAAATTTCCAAACAGCACGCAATGAAAACTCTCTCTCTGAACTAATAGCTCACCTAAACATGAACTCAGAATATCAGAAAATATAATCTTAGCTAACATGCACATAATGTAACTTGAGCGTTCGTTTCACTGCTCATTTATTGTTTCTTAAACTATTATCCCTCATATTACACTACAATTGAACTTGCTGTCTCAGAATATTCATCACAATACGGTTTTGTTCGGCTGGGAAGGCATGGTCATCGGATTCCCGAGCTGAGTCGCAGTTCTGTGGTAGCCCTCTTCATTGCAAAGAAATTAAGCGCTACCATTCCCAGGTAGTTTGTGGCCACGACAACTGCATAGTGGACGGCGAAAATAGAGAAGTATCGCCCCATCCTGGACAAGAAACCACAAACTTCTTCGTCGGCGTTCCAGGCTAAGTTGGAGACCACTGCCGGGCTAGTTACTATGATATCCTTAAGCGTCGGTACGGCTTCCCATGACACGATGCGTCTCAATACATGTATTCGCCTTCCTCTCAGTAGGAAACATTAGTGCACGAACGCTTTCACTGCTAATAATATGTGTACATACACCAAGGGGCTAAAATCATATTTTGTGAAATAATGAATAATGAGAACATTAATAATATGAAACAAATGTTTATTTTGAAAAAAAAACACAAAACTGGCCCTAGAAAAGCAATGACGTCTAAAGGCGTGAGACTACGCAATAAAAATCTTAGCCAGAGGCTAATGACGCCCAAAGACGTCAGGATTATTAATACATTATATTGTCATATACGAATGATTTTCTTAACAAAGAAGTTACAAATTCTTATGAAACTCAGAAAAGCATGGTTCAAAACACAAGGCCGGCTTGCCAGGACATGTAGGACAATGAAAGACAGTTTCTTTTCTTACTTTCTTCTTATTATAATAAGTTCATCTTCGATGTGCATGTTTGTTGTTAGTTCCTGTTGGAGGATTTTTTTCTGGAACATGATTCTGATATACCAGAGTTTTTTTTCGGTTGGATTAAAGTTTCTTTTCTCTGGAAGTATGTGATACAAGATTTGGAGTCTAAAGTCGTACAAAGATATTTTTGTTTTTTCGAACTTTTTGTACAAAAAAAGGCATTCATAAAAGCATGTAAATAATATGTATTGTAACGCGACATACCTGGTCACGGCACCAATTTTAGGTAACGCGACATACCTGGTCACGGCACCAATTGTAGGTTACGCGACATACATATACCTTTTTACCTTGACCTTGGCCTCGTCTAGTAGAAAGTTGTACTTACCCTACGTTGTGTTTATATTTAATAAGTAACCCTTTACCTGGTTCGTAATATAGAGTAGCTGTTAAAAGTGGAGGAATCGGGATAGGTATTTGACGTAATTAAAGAATAATGTTCTCTCCAAAAAGCAGACAGAATGTGTCTATCTTTGTGCATTTATTGAATATTAAGTATGAAAGCAAATAGTAAATATGAGAAATATGGTCGGGTGTAGTGGTTTGAACACGACACCCTGCTGTGGAAAGGTCCGCTCTCTGGCATTCGCCTGACGTGCGAGGGAAAACACAGCGAAAACCTCGTACAGAGAGACATCGAGACACAATTTATAACAAATTAAACGTAATAACACATAAGAGTTGTCCCAACAATTTAATATTAACAACATTGAAAATAATGCTTTATTTCGACCTGTATATTGATAGTCAATTATAAACGTAATTGTGTAAGTGAAGGTGAGTGTGTAAGTTTGGTAAGTTCGGAGTTTCGTCCGAACTGCCATGACACTCGGCGTCGCCGAGGCGTCTACAGTATGCGACTGTGTCGCCATACTGTCTATCCCGACAAGTACCTGTGTCGTACCCGTCGGGGTGTAAATTGTTAAGTGATACCCAAGTGAACGTGGACATGCCAGCGTTCGGTGCTAATACGGCACACATCTTGAGCTTGGGTGGCTGCAAAGCAACTAGACCCGTAAAATTACGTTTGATTGACAACCAATACTGGGTTATATAGATATAAATTAATTATATCATTGTGACAACAATCAATCATAATATAGTGCTTGTTCATCGTAATTGAAAAAGGGAGCCAAATTAGGTGAATAAGGGGGATGGTATGGAGGTTCCCCAAACGTGCCTGGCTAGCCATAGCAGCTGGATGGGCGGAAAGTAGTGGAGGTTCCCAAACGTGCCTGGGTAGCCATAGCAGCTGGATGGGCAGAAAAGTGGTGGAGGTTCCCAAACGTGCCTGGCTAGCCATAGCAACTGGATGAGAGGAAAAGTGGTGGAGATGCCCAAACGTGCCTGGCTAGCCATAGCAGCTGGATGGGAGGAAAAATGGTGGAGGTGCCCAAACGTGCCTGGCTAGCCATAGCAGCTGGATGGGAGGAAAAATGGTGGAGGTGCCCAAACGTGCCTGACTAGCCATAGCAGCTGGATGGGAGGAAAAATGGTGGAGGAGCCAAAACGTGCCTGGCTAGCCATAGCAGCTGGATGGGCGGAAAGTGATGGAAGTTCCCAAACGTGCCTGGCTAGCCATAGCAGCTGGATGGGAGGAAAAGTGGTGGAGGTGCCCAAACGTGCCTGGCTAGCCATAGCAGCTGGATGGGCGGAAAGTGGGATAGGTTCCCAAACTTGCCTGGCTAGCCATAGCAGCTGGATGGGCGGAAAGTGGTGGAGGTTCCCAAACGTGTCTGGCTAGCCATAGCAGCTGGATGGGAGGAAAAGTGGTGGAGGTGCCCAAACGTGCCTGGCTAGCCATAGCAGCTGGATGGGCGGAAAGTGGGGGAGGTTCCCAAACGTGCCTGGCTAGCCATAGCAGCTGGATGGGCGGAAATTAGTGGAGGTTCCCAAACGTGCCTGGCTAGCCATAGCAGCTGGATGGGAGGAAAAGTGGTGGAGGTGCCCAAACGTGCCTGGCTAGCCATAGCAGCTGGATGAGCGGAAAGTAGGGGAGGTTCCCAAACGTGCCTGGCTAGCCATAGCAGCTGGATGGGCGGGAAGTAGTGGAGGTTCCCAAACGTGCCTGGCTAGCTATAGCAGCTGGATGGGAGGAAAAGTGGTGGAGGTGCCCAAACATGCCATAGCAGCTGGATGGGCGGAAAGTAGGAAAAGGTATGGGAAACGAAGTCGAAGGTAGACTTAGAACTTACCTCGGAGAAGCCAAGTGTAAGAGTTCGATGAGTTCAGAGCCTTGGGTTACCCAACATGTCAACCATGCTAGAGGTCCAAGGTCTGTGAGTCTGGCCGAAACCAGACTGCCGAATACAGCGTTTATCCCCGTATTTAAACCAAAATATCCCTCTTTCCTCCTTCCGATCTTAGGAGTTTCGGGGGTAAGGGTTGCACCTCTCCGCCACCGGTGTGAGTGGGTGGTTCGGTGGCCCGTGGAAATTTCCAGAACATCATAAGTTTGTCATCGCTGCTTATCAGCGACGGATTGCCAGATGGCCCTAGCTAGCATGGTCTTGCAGTGTCAAGTGGCTACCGCGCTCGACTGCCTGGCGCCAAACCTTAACCTGAGCAAAAGGGAAACGAAGAACACATATGCAACAATATTTTTATGCCATGGCCATCGCAATTTAATACCAACTACAAATGTTACATGCAACGAACAAACATTATCAGTCTCATTGTTTGGTTATTGTAGGTGGTTAAATAAATAAACAAATATATAAATAACAATACCTAGATAAATAAAATAACAATAAGAATAGATAGTGCGGTCACAAACTCCCCCAGATATTTAATTGTATGAGTCAAAATTACAAATACATTAAATATCTTTCGTTCAGGCACTATCATCAATAATTATTACCACTACTCATGCCATATAATCAATACTTACTTCCACTCGGGTGTTTGTCCTGGTAATTTGAGCTGGGGTGTGGAGGATATATGGGTTTGTTTGTTTCAATTAAAGTGATTTTACATTATTACATGAATTTATTTTTGTGTAGGTACATACAAGAAACACTTAAACTAATTTTTTTTCATCTTAATCTAGCACAATAAGAAACTTAATTCACATACATATATATACTTTTACTTATGTCTTATGTCAAAAACTAACCTAAAACAGTCCGTGATATGTTTGATTCAGGCGCCACGGATCTCGCTTCTTATCGTATGTAAGTCGCGCACTTTTACCGCGACGTTTACCTAGCGGTGAACGGGGTACTGGTACCTTCGGCGTCGACGGTTGTTTACGTGGCGGCGGTGACTTATATGGCGTCGATTTCTTAGGGGGCGTTGGTGGTTTAGGGGACGTTGGTTGCTTACGTGACGTCGGCTGCGGTGGCGGTCGTGGTGACGGTGTCGACGGAGGTGCTGGTCGTCGCCACTTTAGTGTTTCACCGGTCGACTGCTGTTTAAACCCATAGTCCGTAGTGATTGGCCTGATTCGTGGCGACTTCTTGGCAGCTTTAAGAATTACATTGGACAGTATTCGAAGTCTGTCCTTTTTCCGGACATTGCCTCCCAGTTGATGGAGTGCCCTGGCGTCGGTGGTCGTTCACACATGTTGCCCGTGCTGATTTTAAACTGAAACTAATTTGTATCTTTCCCATTGAACCATATTCAACGGCCTCTTAAGTGTTCCCTCCCTTCTTCGTGACACCCTCGGCTCACCGCATCAGTGCACTTCAAACAAATGGCCTTAAGTTTGCAGTGTTAAAAATACCCCGTATCTTTCCCGTGTCTTTATTAATAATTTTGTACGCGTTCGGATATATGATTTCACTAATAACGTACGGCCCTTCAAATAACAAATCAAATTTTGCAATCATTTTTTCACTTACGCTCGATATCGGATTTGTTTTTAATAAAACTTGGTCCCCAATTTGGAAAGTGGTGGTGAATTTTGAATTTTGTTTTGTCTTTCTTTTGTCACTGGTATAGTGAAGCCGGTCCTGTACCTTTTGTTGGTCACTGGTCGAGTTAGTGATAGCCGGTAAAAACTTCCGCAACACATTATCCAGTATTCTGGGTGGTGGTTTTTTATGAATAGTTTCATAGGGTGTACAGCCCGTACTGGAATGTGGGAGTGCATTAAAGCAATCTTCCACATCCTGCACTGTATAAGCCCATTTCGTGTGTTGTTGGTGACAATATGTGCGAAAGATTCTACCCAATTCCCGCATGACCCTTTCTGATGGATTTGATGTCGGATGCCGAATAGATGAATGTACATATTTAATTTTGAGTTCTTTAAGTTGCTTACGCCACACGGCTGCGGTGAACTGGGTTCCGTGGTCACTTAAGATGCTTTTGGGTTTGATAATATTACAAAAATCATTTGTAATTTTCCGGACGCATGCCAGGGCAGTGGCCTTCTTCAATGGGTATAGTTTGACGTATTTTGAAAAGACGTCCAGAACTACAAATAAATAGGTAACACCTCCACGACTGACCGGTAATGGGCCAAAAAGGGCCACCGCCACCAACTCACCCACTTCGTGCGCAATTACCGGTTGTAATGGTCTTTCATAATGTCTGTTTGGCCACTTTGTTTTTTGACAAAGTATGCACTTACCCATTTGAAAAATGATAATAATTTTTCATGACCTCATACACTTTACCTGCCCCAAAATGTCCAAGTTCCTAGTGATAATGTGTTATTAACTTGTTGATCAGCACTGGTGGGACCTCCAGGGTTGGCCGATTTGTTAAGTGGTTTGTATGTATGAGTGTGTCACCATGAAGCTGGAAATTCTTTGCAATACGTTGACTGTTATGTGGTAATTCTTCCAAGCGCAGTGCCTCTTTTAAATACTTTTTTATTAGTGCTAGTAACGGGTCTTCGTCTTGGTGTCGAATGATATCATTTAAATTTATCCTGATGTCTGTCAATTCTTCTATGGTAAAATAAGCTATAATGGGTTCACGAGTAAATTTTTCCATTATTACCTGATTATCGGCGGGGAATCTTGATAATACGTCGGCGACAATATTCTCTCGTCCCGGGATATGTTGAATTTCATATTCAAATTGTTGTAAAAATAATACCCATCTTGTTAACCGTTCATTCAAAAGTCGGCACTGTTTGAGAAATTTTAAAGCTTGATGATCCGTTTTAATTGAGGCGCACGCCTTTTACTTGTGAAGAAAATTTTTGTAGACAGTAAATTAAGGCCAACAATTCTTTTTCCGTCGTTGTATAATTTATTTCAGCATGATTCAAGGAACGGCTTGCAAAACTCATTACCTTCTGTCCGTCGTCGTCATATTCCTGTGCCAGTACTCCCCCGATGCCGTAGCCGGAACTGTCGGTTTTTAATATGAAGGGTTTATCATACCTAGGGTGTGATAAAAGAATTTCCGCCAAGAGCAATTTTTTTATGTTTTTAAAGGTTGCTTCTTCTTCCTCTCTCCACTGCCACTTGGCTCCTTTATGTAGGAGGTGTAATAATGGACGTGTACATTCACTATATTTTTGGTGGAAGCGCCGATAGAAATTACACAATCCTAAAAATGCCCGTAAGTGTTTGATTTTACAGTGTGTGGGAAAGTTCTGTATTGCAATGATTTTTTCTGGTTCCGGACGAATACCCTCCGGTGACAAAACGTAACCGAGAAATCTGACCTTGTTTTGTACAAAATTTGTTTTATCAATGTTAATGGTTACATTGGCTTGTTGTAATTTGTCCAGTACGAGTTCTAAATGTTTTAAATGGGATGTGAAGTCTGTCGACGCGATTAGTAAATCATCAACGTAGTTTGTTGTGAAATTCCGTACTTCCGGTCCTAATTTAATGTCCATTGCCCGTGAAAAACTAGCCACAGCGGTTTTTAAACCGAACGGCAACACTTGGTAGGTGTAACTCCTGCCGTTATATAAAAATGCTGTGTACTTTCTACTCTCTGGATGCAATGGAATTTGCCAGTAAGATGCAGTCAGATTTATAGACGTTAGGAATTTGGTATTATAAAATTGCTGTAGCAACTCCTCGGCACTGGGTGGTGATTCACAATCGGAGATCATTTTCTCGTTCAACGCTCTCGCATCTAAGCATATTCGCACGGAACCATCTTTTTCCGAACAACTGTCATTGGGCATGAATACTCCGAGGCTTCTCGTTTAATGATGCCCATGTTGACCATCTCTCGCAGTTTGTTTTCGACGGCCTCGCGTAGGGCAAATGGCACAGGATATGATTTTTTTACAAACGGTGTATCATCCTTTAATAATATTTTATGAGTGTATTTGTTGGTTAGTCCCGGTGTATCTGAAAATATTTGATGATACTTTAATAATATTTTTAGAAGGGCACGTCTCTCCGTCTTGACTAGGTTAGTGGTTTGTACCTTTTCTTTTAATTTCTCAAACAATGCCGGTTCGGGGATGTTGGATTCGAGTCTATTTTCAGCTTCACCGGTGCACGCTTCGGTGACTAGGTGGTTTACCCTTACTTCTCGGCTCTGAAATGGAATACTGAGAGTGTCGTTCCCTTCCTGCAGATGCAGAAGTTGTTCTTGAAAGTCGACCTGCACTTGGTGATTTTGCAACCAATCTGCTCCAATAATTATCGGTCGAACTAAATTTTTAACTACTAATCAATTTAGCGTTAAAGTTCTGTTGTTCATTTCAACCGTCAATAGAAATTGGCGAGTAATCTTCTGGCTCCGCTGCCCCATGGCTCCTTTTAATTGTATTGACGTTACAGGTAAGGTTGGAAAGTCGAAGCCTTGTGATTTTAAGTTATTCCATAAGTCCTCTGCAATGCAGGTGACTTCACTTCCAGTATCCACCAGAGCAGATATGGGACCAATTCCCGGGTTCACCACGATTTCCGGCGTAACTGATTTTGTCGTGACCTCGGGTTGAGAAGCTTTCAAGTTATCTGGATACATTGAACTTATTTTCCGTGTGGTTCGCTGAACAGTGGGTATTTTTGAGCAATTAAAACGAGCAGACGGGTTAGCCATGACGGGTTCTAAAATCCCCTGGTTGTTTTTTCCTAAGCCTATGCCAGGTCGCCACCCCATTCGCAGCATTATCCGTACACTAATAGGAGATCTCTGGGCGCCCGAATCCGGGAATGTGAGGAATGGTCGGGCATTCATTTCCTCACATTCTCGTTTCCCGTGTGCTGTTGTTGGTTTTGGAGGTCGCTCGTGTTACTTAGTGGGGAGTTTTTATTCGTCCTTAAAAATTCCGGGACTGGTCGCACGGCTTGGTAATTGGGCGGTAATCTTTCATTGTGGTATGGTTGTATAGGAGGCGATTGGCGACGCATCCTCGATGGACCAGGAGTGGGCACACTTTTTACCAGTGGTGCGGCCTGCCTGACCTGTGCGCGTCGTTCCTGGATTATCTTTGTTGTCCCTTCTTGCCGCCTCAGAAACTCCGACAGTTCTTTGATTGTGGATTTTTCGGTGGTGTTCCAGAGCGACTGGAGCTGCAGTGGAAAATGTCGTATCATATCAGATACGAACACTCTTTCCGGGATGGAGTGGTCGAGTGTACGGTATAACCCAACATAATGTGCCAAATGGGTCACCATGTTGGATTTCCGTGAATCCCATTTATCCATGCTAATTAGGTGGCGCGCCTTGTTCTGGGCCGCCTCCGACCAGTAATTGTGCAGGAAATCCACCCGGAATTCCTCATATGAGTTCCATGATCCGTAAAACACTTCCGCCCATGCCAGTGCGTCACCTTCCAGGCAGCCACGAGCCACCTCCAATCTCACCTCCGTGGAGATGTTAAGCCGCCTGAAGTATTGTTCCAACTTCTCCACAAATCGCACCGCGTTCTCTTTTCCGAAAAATGTTGGCTTTTCCGGTAGAGTGGGAAATAACCCGTTTGTATTTACCATCCACGGAAGCGGGTAATAATTTTGCGGTATATTCATACCTGGAGGACGTTCCTCCCCCAGAGCTGTGTTCCCCGTGCTGTAGGTGCCTTCACTCTCCGGGGTAACGGGGTTCCGGGGACCCCCTCTGGTGCTGCGTATGGCTGTTCCGTTGTTGCTGGTTCCTGCCGTGTGCTCATTAGCTGTGCCATCGCTTCCTGCATATCGGTGAAAATCCGCTGGACGGCCGCCTGATGCTCTTGCTGCTGGGTTTGTTGTTCCGCTTTCCACACGCGAAACAAGTTCACCAGCCCGGCCGCTTCGGGCGTTTCCGACCGAGTTTTCCGCATTTTCACTGACCGTTAAATAACGGCTATTTCCACTAAAATTATAAAACATGTTCAGTTTTTTTGTTCCATACCTACGCCAAATATCATCCTCTCCCCCATTTAACAGCTTTTACGACTCTATATCCTGGTCACCGGCAACATTTTTATGTAGCGCGACATACCTGGTTACGGCACCAATTTTAGGTAACGCGACATACCTAGTCACGGCACCAATTTTAGGTTACGCGACATACATATACCTTTTTACCTTGACCTTGGCCTCGTCTAGTAGAAGGTTGTACTTACCCTACGTTGTGTTTATATTTAATAAGTAACCCTTTACCTGGTTCGTAATATAGAGTAGCTGTTGAAAGTGGAGGAATCGGGATAGGTATACGTAATTAAAGAATAATGTTCTCTCCAAAAAGCAGACAGAATGTGTCTATCTTTGTGCAATTATTAAATATTAAGTATGAAAGCAAATAGTAAATATGAGAAATATGGTCGGTTGTAGTGGTTTGAACACGACACCCTGTTGTGGAAAGGTCCGCTCTCTGGCATTCGCCTGACGTGCGAGGGAAAACACAGCGAAAACCTCGTACAGAGAGACATCGAGACACAATTTATAACAAATTAAACGTAATAACACATAAGAGTTGTCCCAACAATTTAATATTAACAACATTGAAAATAATGCTTTATTTCGACCTGTATATTGATAGTCAATTATAAACGTAATTGTGTAAGTGAAGGTGAGTGTGTAAGTTTGGTAAGTTCGGAGTTTCATCCGAACAGCCATGACGCTCGGCGTTGCCGCCGGCCTGCTTTTTGTATGGAAAGCGTGGGGTTAGCAACACAGTCCTGGTTCGCGACTGGACCGGCCTCACCATTTGTACAGGCCACCCGGCATAGCCGGGGCGTCTACAGTATGCGACTGTGTCGCCATACTGTCTATCCCGACATGTACCTGTGTCGTACCCGTCGGGGTGTAAATTGTTAAGTGATACCCTAGTGAACGTGGACATGCTAGCGTTCGGTGCTGATACGGCACACATCTTCAGCTTGGGTGGCTGCAAAGCAACTAGACCCGTAAAATTACGTTTGATTGACAACCAATACTAGGTTATATAGATATAAATTAATTATATCATTGTGACAACAATCAATCATAATATAGTGCTTGTCCAAGTTAAGTTCACCGTAATTGAAAAAGGGAGCCAAGTCAGGTGAATAAGGGCGATGGTATGGAGGTTCCCCAAACGTGCCTGGCTAGCCATAGCAGCTGGATGGGCGGAAAGTAGTGGAGGTTCCCAAACGTGCCTGGCTAGCCATAGCAGCTGGATGAGAGGAAAAGTGGTGGAGGTGCCCAAACGTGCCTGGCTAGCCATAGCAGCTGGATGGGCGGAAAGTGGGGGAGGTTCCCAAACGTGCCTGGCTAGCCATAGCAGCTGGATGGGCGGAAAGTAGTGGAGGTTCCCAAACGTGCCTGGCTAGCCATAGCAGCTGGATGGGAGGAAAAGTGGTGGAGGTGCCCAAACGTGCCTGGCTAGCCATAGCAGCTGGATGGGCGGAAAGTAGGAAAAGGTATGGGAAACGAAGTCGAAGGTAGACTTAGAACTTACCTCGGACAAGCCAAGTGTAAGAGTTCGATGAGTTCAGAGCCTTGGGTTACCCAACATGTCAACCATGCTAGAGGTCCAAGGTCTGTGAGTCTGGCCGAAACCAGACTGCCGAATACAGCGTTTATCCCCGTATTTAAACCAAAATATCCCTCTTGCCTCCTTCCGATCTTAGGAGTTTCGGGGGTAAGGGTTGCACCTCCCCGCCACCGGTGTAAGTGGGTGGTTGGGTGGCCCGTGGAAATTTCCAGAACATCATAAGTTTGTCATCGCTGCTTATCAGGGACGGATTGCCAGATGGCCCTAGCTAGCACGGTTTTGCAGTGTCAAGTGTCTACCGCGCTCGACTGCCTGGCGCCAAACCTTAACCTGAGCAAAAGGGAAACAAAGAACACATATGCAACAATATTTTTAGCCATGGCCATCGCAATTAAATACCAACTCCAAATGTTACATGCAACGAACAAACATTATCAGTCTCATTGTTTGGTTATTGTAGGTGGTTAAATAAATAAACAAATATATAAATAACAATACCTAGATAAATAAAATAACAATAAGAATAGATAGTGCGGTCACAGTATTCTTATTTTTTTGTACCAGCGCAGTTTTTCTTTTGCAGGGGTAATATGCCATCATTTGACCTTTTTTATCTACTCCTCCCATAAAACTATTATATTGGCAATTTGCTTCAGGTTTCTCCTTTTATTGCTGCCTCTTGTTGTAGTACTTCTGCAAATTATTGTCTAACTCTAGATATGTAAAACATCCCTCTTGTCCTTCCATTTTGCAATCATGACTCCATTTGAATAACGTGCAATGGTTTCTCCTTTTTTAACTTATCATTTTTAACCTCAACTGGATATTCTCTTCTATCAACTCTAATAGTGCCAGTGCAGTAGGTTTTCCTTGCCAGCAATTTACATGCAAGTTCGTAACTATTGTAATAGTTATCTAAATGTATTGCATGTCCGACATTTAATTTTTCTTCTACCAAATGCAATACGACATTCGCAGCATGCCTCTTGCTACCAAAATCGTCCAAGGTGTCAGTGTAAACACTAAATTTCAAAACTGTGCCGTCTGGTTCTGTGAGCAAGTACAATTTTATACTGTATTTGTGCCGTTTATTCTTGATGTATTGACTAAAAAGCAATCTACCACGTCATAATACCATCGACTCATCCAGCGAGAGATTTTTGTCGGGATAATAGATTTCATTCATTTTTGCGTGTAAATAATTGAGTAACGGTCTAATTATAAATAATCTGTCAGCTGGTTTTGGTTCTCCAGATAAGGGATTTCGACTGAAGTGTAAAGATCTCAAAATTAACATAAAACGGTATCTGTTCATAAAATTAGAGAAACAAGTTAGGTTGAACAAACGATGAGTTTTCCACTAATCTTTTAGTCTATTTAGTCTAATAGTACCTATATGAAACAATAGTCCTAAAAAAAATTTAATTCATCTTTAGTCAAAGGAATTGAACGAGTTATGCGAAAATTTACCATTGTGTTTTGTGAAAGAAAAATTTCCTCGGCATATTTGTTAGTTTCTTCAACTATCATTTCGAATAAATTATCACTAAATAATAAATTGAAATAATCCATTGGAGCATTGCCTGCAACCATAAAATTTTATTAAGAAATTTTGAATGTATGGCTAGTAAAAATTGACTTACCAATAGGCTGACTTAATAATTTTCTTTATTTCACAAAAGGAATCTGCGTAGGAGCAGTTGCCACTGCATCCCATACTACAGCATCAACGGTTTGATGATGCAGTTTAGGCTGTTATTTGAGCGCTTACAGGGGGTGTGTTTACAGGTGTTGCTAGATTTGTGATGTCAACAAGTATTAAAGATGTATCAAGGCTCGGATCCTCAAATTCTGCTAATTCGGTTTCCGCAACATCACTATCACTGAGTCAGAATCGGAATCTTTAAAGTCTAATAAGATTTGTTCCAACTCCTTGTCTGTCAAAGGAATTTTATTTTGGCACGGTTTTTTACACATCCGAGGTCTCTTTGCTCCCGAAAGCCCTGTCTGGCTATCAGCCATTGCGAAATCAAACGAGCAAAATTTTTAACCTATACAACACTTATTGAGCAGGCTGTGATCCGCGCTAGAGCTTCACTCAAAGGCTGCCAATGTACTGAAGCATAGAACAATGCAACAACCATAACGTCGAAAGACTGATGATGGCGAAAGACGTCTTTTGCAGTGAACGTGTTAAAACACTCTATGCCTTCTGTGTTCTTGTATTATGTGCGTGATCGGCATCGGTGTGCGAAATACAATTTTATTTTTGTACCATATTGATAGTTCCTGGTAGTAGAGCACTGTTCTTCTAAATTAGACTACCTTGGGAGTACATTTTGCAATATAAAGTACCTCGCCGACTAATCTGCCTACGTGGCCTGCGCCAGTGTCAGTATGCTCTATAGAATTTTTTGGCTGAGGTGACAGCGCTTCAGAATGGAGTCAAAAATAAAAATTTATATAAAACTTCAACCATAAGGCCAGTGTTCGTCACCACTTTTTTTACTTTTTCTGTAGGAAAATCACAATGATGTGTAGAAGATAATCAGTAATCGATTTCGTTCTGTGCGCCATACCTTTGGTTGGCATAGCTAGTGTGATAGTGTGTAGATTATCAGATAGGAAGTCCGTTATTTTTCACTTTTTTAGTGATAATTTGGCAGATTTAATTGTCAAGTTCTATATTATTCTGTGCGGAAACAACTGTTTAATGAAGTTATGGTCCTAGTTTCTATGTAACGTAATAATTTAGTTTATTAAAAAAAGTCTTGGTCATTTTTAGGTTTTTTCAAATTTATTTATTACTTTTTTGGACTATATGATATATCATACGATGGGAAAATAAGAGTAAATTTGTTGAAATAAAATTTATTATTTATTAATAAACCATTAGAAAAACATAAATAAATGAAACAAATTATTGCTAAGTATGATATAAATTAAAACAAGTATCAGGGTGAAGTCCAACTTTACATTTTATACAATAAAATTTGGCACATTTTCCACAAAAAGCGCATCGCCTTTGAGTATTTTGTCTGTCTATTTTGTGATCTGTTCGATCATATCGTATTTCTTTGAGCACAGCTTTGCTACATTTTGAGTTTGGTCCTCCAATATAATCTGGCTTTGTTAAAATACTCAGTACTATCCGCCGTAAGAAGTCCAGATAACTTGTTTCTGGATGTGCGTATCTGTAGAGTATTCACATATTTACCATAGCTCCATTGGTGCAAAAACGAATAAATGGCCAGTACCATTTTTTCGCCCTAATTCTTATACGGTACAGTCCACGCAATTTATCGAATAAATCAACTCCCGCCCATTCCCTGGTTATACATATCAATTAGAGTTGGCTGTTCAACTGATATAGCAGCCTTTTCCTTTCTGGACCAATGTCTGCATGAACCTTTACTAAGGCATATACTGTCATCTTTTATATTTGACGCAATGATAACTTGATTGTTGTCATTCCATCTTATAATTGTTGTATCACTATTCGAATCTTGAAGACAATGTGCTGATCCTCGAACTTTTTTTTTTAAATCTTTGAGAGGTGCTTTCTCAATTCTGTCTGATCTCACTGTTCCCACACAGTTGATATTATATACCAACAGAGAATGTAGTAGTGGTAGTAAGTTAAAAAAGTTGTCTAAATACACGGTACTCCCTTCTGGCAAATAATTCAGACACAATCTTTCAGTAATACTTGTCCCAAGTGACTTCCCTTCCATCTTGTCACCAGCGCCACAGTAAGGATGAAATTTTAACAAATATCTTTCAGAGCTCGTCACGCATCAGAGCTTAAAACCATATCTAATAGGTTTTCCTTTTATGAATTGTTTCATATTCTGGTGACCATAATATGGCTTCATCGCTTCATCCAATGGAAATGAAGATCCTAGTGGTACTGATAAGTCCTGCGACATTTTATTGACATGATCAATCAGTGGCTGTACTTTATAAACTTTGGAGGAGGCGAAAGAACTAAATCTATTTCGGTACAATTTCGAATTTTAACCATTTCTTCGTCGTCAGAACTTAATTCATCCAAAATGTTTAACAATTCTTTAGCATCACGGGGATCATCTGGATTGTACAATTTTCTAAAACAATGAGTAATATCATTTGAGTGCCCATTGTATGATATATCATACGTAACATTGAAATGACGAATAAAAGTTTAATTTTAATAAAAATAAAGTAAAATAACATTTTATCATGAAGACATAACCTATAATTTGTTATATTCAATGAAAAACTAAGAATTATGTTTGAACAAAACACAATAATATAGCTTGAACTTACCTTTTACTCATCTTGTAAAATGAAAAATGACGTGACTTGTAATTATTATTAATATAAAGAGCAATTTCTTAAATAAGGCTAGAAAAACCAATTGTACTTGCATAAAATGAATAACACTATAGTTCAAAACACACTTCAACGCGAATTACTACATGTTTCTACCGCAATAAATTATTTTAACCAACATATCATACGTTGGGCATGAATAGGTTAAGCCGACTTAACAAGATAAGTCAGGTTTCACTCTAGTAGAGAGGCCTACCATAGACATAAAATACTGCTCAACAAAGTCACTTAACTGCGAGATTTGCAATTCTATATCAGATTTGGCAGTAGCTCTTAAATGTGTTGGATGTAATAATAATTTTCATAGTGTCTGCGCAAACATGTCGCAATCCGATTTTTGTACTCTACGATCAAAAAAAAAAAAAATATTAAATGTAACACCTGCAGCAACAGTCCCCTTACCTATCTTCAGCAGTCGTCAAATGAATTTGCTCAACCGAAGCAATTAATATTAGGCTTACAAGCTGAACTTGGTGCTATAAGAAGAAAACTAGAGTGTGTCACTAAATCAAAACTTGACGAATACGAAGCATTTGAAAACATAATGTTCGAAATCGAAGAGCGAAAACAACGGGAATCAAATGTAATAGTAATCGGATTCCCGGAACAGACTCCTGAGGACAACAATGAAGTACTTAAATTATTAAAAATTATTGCACCGGATATCACTGTTTCGGATTTCGAATTCAAAAGACTAGGAGCTGTCTCCATACAAATTAAGAGTGCTGAAAATATCATTTAAAATTCAATTTGGGTGAAAAAAAAGGATTTAAAGGGGTGAAAAATTTGAAGAATAATAATTACAAAAATATAAAAATTACCAACGACAAAACTCTGCGTCAAAAGGAACATTACGCCTTATTACGTGATGAACTTCAAAGACTTAAAAAGGAAAATATGAACTATATGATTAAGTACGTGAAAGGTGTTCCTAAATTAGTCGAGTTAAAAAACTAAATAAAAATATCAGTGGTAATCAGTCAGTGTCGGTTTATTATCAAAATGTGCGCGGTATTAACACTAAGTTGACACAACTTTATCGCAATGTAACGACTATAGACTGTGACGTCTTTCTCTTTACTGAGACTTGGTTGAAGGACAGAGTTTTTGATGCAGAAATGTTTGACCGACGATTTGTTGTATTTCGTAGAGACAGAGATCAGCTGGCTACCGGCTAGTGGCGGGGCGGGGGAGTGCTGATAGCGGCAAAGGCGGCGCTTGAACCATCAACATTCGACATCATTTGTGGTGATCCTAACATTGAACTAGTGGGTGTTAAAATAACTGTCTGTTCAACGATATTTCATATTATTTGTGCTTATATACTACCGGAAGCATCCATTAATGATTATGAAAATTTTTTCGACTTACTTAATTTCCCTACCTTTTATTTATAATAAAAATGAATTAATAGTAGGTGATTTAAATGTAGGATGTGGCTATTTAGACATACAGTATGTATACGTAATTGGCTATTTATACATAGAGTATGTATACGCAATTGGCTATTTATACATACAGTATGTATACGCGATTGGAAATTTATACATACTTACTATATATTATGCAATTATTACAATTAATATTTCGATAATAACTACACAATTATAAATAATTACAGTTCTATTTATTAAAGTTCATTTAAATGCTGTTCAACAAAGTAATCAATAAACTATGAATTATCATTAAATCAGTGAAATATAGGCAATGAAATTAAAGTACGTAGGTTGGTTGGTATGTCAATAAAGTAAAATAAATATATTATTTTTTATTCTGAATTTTAATTTTTTTCTTGTAAAAAGTGGTCTGCTTAGTCTTTCCCTTTGTACGTTCTTTGGATTTAATTTTACTTTTGAATTTTAAGTTTTTATATGATTGATTTTTATTAAACCGAATTTGTTCTTCTGCTTCAATTGAACATGGCTCGTTATTAGACCGAATTTGTTGCTCAAGAAGCCAACATCAATGTACGACTACCAGCATCACCCTGTCCCTCGTACCGACAATACTCAGACAACTCAGACGAAGAAATCAGGCCCTTACCCCCGCCCCCCAACCCTGAAGACCTAGACTCAGGCGCAGAAACAATTCCACGACTATCACCGGAAACCCCGACACACTCTACCGCACACGTATACGCAACTGGGTTCATATCCGACTCTACCCTAAAGAGGCTTCCATTAGAGTTGGACCAGCAGCCTTCATGTGGTACGTACAGTTACGAGAAGACCAAACAGGCGACGAATCTGAGCCTCACGGACTATCGACTACTTGAGGATTTACTTCAGAAGAACAATTTAAACACTTCGCGACTGAACAACTACAACGAGTAAACATTATTTTTGTAAGAGAACAACAGAAACTCATACAAGACTACATACAAACGTTACACACAAAGAACCAGATTACAATCCCAACGGAACCTTCAATTCCCTCCCGCGATGCCCAGTACATCGAAACAAATCCCCTCACGTAGTATGTTTCTCAGAACGAACATTATCTCTTAGGCAGGATATCACTACCCATTATCCTTACCTAGTTACATGAAAGCACAAGCGAACTAACAAAAATAACCAGCTTCCTAAAACCCTCCTCAAACACCAAATAGCATAGTGTAAATCAGGAAATTTTCATCCGAGATTCTAGTATAGACATATGCGGTCGGACGTATTTTTCTATACGATTTTCGTCTAGATTGCAACACGCATGCGCAGAGTCGTGTTGCCCACTTTGGTAATCTGCCATTGAAGTTTGAAGTTTTGTACTAGTGCTAAGAGGTTAGAATAACCTAAAAAGAAAATGTCACAATTAAAATGGAATGCAGAAATGACGAAAGCGCTTGTTCTTTTATATGAAATGCATCCAGCATTATATAAAGTAAGTTCAATATTATTCTATGTGTAAACATTTATTTCTATCGCAATTTTTCTATTATAGGTTGATTCGCCGAAATACCACGACAAAGTTATGCGATATAACGCAATACAGTCAATTAAAGATGAACTGCAGAAACAATTTAAAAATAATTTTAGTGACAAATGATATCTTAAAAAAAATAAACAATATTCGTAGCCAGTTTTTAGACTGTTTGCGGGCCAAAAGGAAAAATTTACCAAGTGGTAGTGGTACAGAATCTAAATCAGTCTGGTGGTTGTACGAACATTTACAATTCTTATTGCTATATTTAAACAAAGATAAGGGGAAGTCAAATATGTCGAACACTGCAACATGCATGGATCAACAAACTATGCAGGAGTCCGAACGAAATGATGTAGAAGAAACTGAAAATTCATTTTCGGATGAATTATCATCTAGTGCAGTAGTAAATATTACATTTTATTTTCCGGGGAATATATTTTTAATACGTAAATATAAGTATAGTTTTAGATACTAGAAATTGATGAAAGTCAACAATTTCAAACCGCTGCTTCATCACCTGCTCCGTCAAGTAAAAAATATATTTAACATTAAACTTTGTCATCCTGCCAGGGGACACTTCCTTGATTATTGAAATAATTTTAAAATTCTTCACGAATTACAATACTCCTATTACTAGGTCGCCATCTTCTATATGTAATACTTTGAATAGATTTTGTACTCTGCCGAGTTAAATTGTTTTCATCTGCGTCTTTTTCTTGAAACGATAAATTTGGCGATTCCATTTTAAGAAAATTATGTAAAACACAACAAGCTTGTGTAATACAGACTACTTTGTCACGAGACAAATTTATTAGCGACAATAATATGCGAAATCTGTTAGCTAAAATTCCGAAAGAGTTTTCAACAACTCTACGGCCTCGACTTAGTCGATAATTAAAAATTCGTTCTTCTTTGCTCATATTTTTGAACGGATATGGTTTCAAAATATGCTCTTGAAGTGGAAATGCAGCATCAGCTAATATTACATAAGGTACTGGCAATGTACTTCTTGGTAACGGTACGTTATTTGACAAATTTAGATTGTTTCTAATTAACTCAATAGCAAATTCACAATCATCATAAACTCCTAAAAAAACATTAAATTTTTGCATGAATTCAAATATATTTACGTATTCATAATTCCTACCTCCATCACTTATTCTGCCAATATCTACATACAAGAATTTATAATTAGCATCTACAATAGCAAGAAGAACTATGCTGTGGTTATTCTTGTAATTGTAATAATGGGAGCCGGCACTGCGAGGAGGTCGAAATGTGATGTGCTTTCCATTCATACTTCCGATAGTATTTGGTACATTCCACAGCTGTAGATATTCTTGAGCTATTTTTTCTCATTCTTAAGGTGTTGAATGTATCTAAAATTATTCAGTTCAATAATAATGGGCACAGGGTCGAATTGTAATATAATAGTATGTACTTACCTTTAAGTATTTTTTTTTGTAGTTTTTCATAAATTGCTGCTAGAACTTGTGGTGCAAATTTGAAAATCGTACATATCGCTATTCTTGTACTATAGGATAAACTTTGAAAAGTTTCTCCAGTCGCAATATACCTTAATGTCGCTATAAGCCGAAATCTTGATGAGATGCTACTTCTTAAATGAGTATCCTTTTTTTCTAATATCATTTTCTATTAATGAATGTAATTTTTCAAATACTGAATTGTCCATTCGTATAAAAATTTTGTATGTACTTAAGTCTTCAATTAAAAGTTAATTTTGAACGAAAGAACAAGCACCTAATTCTTTATTACAACGGCGTAAAAGCCATTCCCTACTCCAAATTCTCTTTTTTTCTGTGTGAGTAGTTTATATAATTTTTAAATTTTCGTAAGTCTTTCTATTTTTCGTATTTTATCCATTTCAAAAATAGGTTAACTTTTATGCCAACAGTAAGTTTTGTTACGATGTTAAGTTGGTATTACGAAACGTACCGAAGATATCCGATAGCATACGACTTGATAGCATAGATCTCGGATATAAATATGACTAGAAATATAGCATGAAAATAGATGAAAAAAGTATAATGTAAAACAGGCTTTACACAATATGGCAAACCACTATAATATAGATTTACCCAATGATGATCATCAAGTAATACCACAGCCTGTTCAAAATATAGGTATAATTTATTAAAACCAAATAATATAAGTTTACTGTCAGTAAATATAACAAAATCGATTTAAATTTATTTTCTTCCGTGAATTTAACTTTGGTGTAAAATTTTCGGTTAGATTTTGATTTTGTTTTGATATGCATGATTGAAAATGTAAAATGTATGCACAATTTAAATATTTTTCAGCTGCACCTATACATATCAACGAGATCAATGGTATGCAGAAGGATTTAGAAGAAGAAATGCTTTAATACACAGAATTAACGAACTATGATATATATATATATATATATATATATATACAAGTTATATTTCGAGGATCCGAAATATTGTTTTTAAAAAAAGGGTTTTTTATTGTGAGCTTATTATATGCCAAAAACTATCATTTGTTACACATAAAATTATTAATATTTATTTAATGAATTATTACATTTATTCTATTCTACTGTTTATTGTATGAATTCTAAACTCTGACTGACTTGTAACTACACTAAAGTCTATAAGCTGGAAACGGGAAACTCAGGTGTCGGGTTCGACGCCTGGGAACTGCAATTCAGCGGTTTGGACAGCGGTAACTCCTCCCTCGCTAAAATTGGGCTTCATCGGGTAACTTCAGCGCCGATCTAGGGGGTGAAGTTGGCGGTTGAAGTTCAATATCTTCGGCCTTGGGTTGTTTTCTTCTTGTGTTGATCGTTTTTTGGAGGTAGGCTGCAGCAGTGATGATGGCACCGGTGATGATTATTACGTACAGTGCCCACACTGGGTAGTTGATCTCATTGGTATCGATTTGGTCTTCGTTGTACTCTGTATCTTCGAACTTGTTTAATGGTTTAAGTTCGGAGATAGAATTTAGTTCGATCGCCATCTTGGGAATTTTTGTATTGTTATAGTTTATTTCGAAGTTTTCGATTATTAGTGGTTTGCCAAATGTGCCGTGTTTAAAATTTAAATCGTGATTTTGGAGTTGCAGTTTGCATTCATCTTCTTTAATTAAGAGTATGCCTTGTAGGTTGCTTATACTGTCGCCTTGGTTGCATTTGGCTTGTACGTTTTCAGGATTTGGAAATATCGCTAGATATTGATTGATTTCTTCAATGTATTCGATGTGGTTTCTTCTTATGTTTAATTTGACAAAATGGCAATTTTCTACTTTGTTTTGCAATATGAAGTTCTTTTCGCAGGAATTTTCGCTGATTTCTTTAATTTTGTTGGGACATTGGTAAATGTTTCCCTTATTGCGGACACACAGATCATACAAAGATCGTAAGTCGCCATTCTTAGACTTCAGAATGTACTCATGGTTAGGGATTATGGTTACAAATTCGTTATTTTGTTTGGTGGGTGTTGGAATAAGGTGAATAAGCTCGAATGAGGTTTCATAATTTATAGGGATATCAATAAAGTATATAATTTTGTTTTCTTGTAATTTACAGTTAATTGAGATTAATTTTTCAATTTCTGACATATTTTCAGAATTTATTTCAAATGGTAGTTCATTGTTATAGAATTTTGAAATTTTATTTAATTCTTGGTAAAGGTCATGTGATTTGATAATGCTAGGATGCATTGTGTGGAGTTTGCAAAACGTTAAAGAGTTTTCTATATCTTGAAGAGTGTTAAATGTCATGGTGTATAAAATGTTTAGCTGATTGTAAATATCTTTAATAAATAGTTTATCATGATCTTTGATTCCTCCGATGACAATGTGCATGAGCTGTTCAATTTTTGACTTTAAAATATTTTCGTTTCGTTTGATTGTTTCGACAGTTTTATTGAAATATTCCATAATTTGGTGACTAACAGAGTACTGGTGCTTAATTTGGTTATTTAATTTATTTTGATTTTCTTTTAAATGTTTTAAAATTTTTGTATATCGGTTATCATCTTCTGCATCTAGGTTGCCTGTTATTGATTTTATAACAGATCCTAAACCGTTTAATATTCCTCGCTTTGTTCTAGGGTGCGTAGATAAATGGCTAATTTTCTCATTATTATTTTTCAGGTACTCTATGATTTTGTTGTTGTTGTCAAAGTCTGCAGCGATAGTGTTATCTGCGCTGATAGTGCGTTTGAGATTTGTGTACTGCATATTTAAACTTTCGTATTGTGTCCATAATGGGTTTAAATCGTAAAATTGTACGAATGTGTGTTTCGTTTTTTGTAACTTTGCTTGTCCAAGGTTAATTGTCAGTAGTCCTGGGTTTAGGGTAATATCTTGGATATTTATTCCAAGTGTATGCGTGAAGAAGAGGGACCTGGAATAGCCGGATATTTATTAATTAATTTTCTAGGTCTCTTTAAGTTTGAAAGGTGAATTTTGGATTGTTTTTTGTCATTATTTTCCGTGTCAATTTCTGCAGTTTTTAGGTTTTTGTTAACCTTTTTAATTTTTTCCTTTTTGAATTTAGGGTTTTTCGTTTTATTTACCTTTTGTTTATTATGAACGTAGACTGTTTCGGGTATTTCGGGAAGTTCCTCGCGATTTTCGTTTAATTTAGTAATAGTTTTGGTTTTATCTGTCTGTAATTTGTTATTAATATTTTTATAAACTAATTTTGTTTTTTCCTTGTGTTTCTGAATGTAATCTTGCATTATTTGTTTCTCAAGTTCTATATCGAGTGAGAAATTTGTATCTAAATGTCCGTTAATAATTTCGACTGGTTTTAAATTTGTCGTGCTATGATTCGTATTGTTATAAGCCAGGATTGCATAATTTACTTTATCTTTTATTAGTTCATTTTTGAAATTTTCTTGTAAATTAAATAAACGAATGTGCTCTATCAAAGTTGAATGAAAGCGTTCGACTAACCCGTTGGAATTTGGGTTTTGTGAGCAAATGAAATGAATTTCGATTTTATGCAAGCTTAATAACTCTTTTATGACATTGTTTTTGAATTCGAGCCCATTATCTGCTACGATTAATTTGGGTATACCGTGGTGTGAGAAAAATCTTGTCAATTTATTAGCAATTTCTATAGCATTTGTGGATGTAACTTTATATGCTTGAGCATATTTAGAAAAAGCGTCAATTATAGTTAGGAATTTGGTGTTTTCTAGAGAAAGTGTGTCAATGTGGATGATGTCCAATGGTTTATTGGGAGTAGGAGTAATATTTAGTTTTGGTTTGATAGGGTTTCTTTAATATTTAGCAGCTAAGCAAATTTCACATTGGTTTATAAAGTCTGTGATGGTCTTTAGCTGGTTCGGCCAATAATATCGTTTTTTAATTTGAGTGTGAACTTCATTTATTCCGCGATGGTTTGTCTTACCTTCGTGGAAGTTTTTTATTACTTGTAAGATTTCATCATTTTCCTCTACGTCTATCAGTTTTATGTTGCTTTTAATAAATTTTATTTCTGAATGTTTAAAATATTTTTGTAGTACGTTACTAAATTTCTCATAAATGGGTGTTTCAAAGTATAGGTAATATTTCACCTTTGGTGTAATATATTCTTTTATAAAGTTTACTGTATCCTGTTCGAAATCTGTTTCAGAAATTTGGAGATGAATTCTCATTTTATCACAATGAAATTTTTGTATTTTTGGTTTAGAAGGAGAGTGTTTAACTTGTGATATAAAAATTTGATTTTTACCAAAATTTACAGGTGATTCAGTGATTGTTATACCTACAATAGGGTGTTCGGGGTTCGAGTGAATGGTTTGATCAGTTTCGGGATCATGCTGTTCGTCTTCGTCAGGTTCTACAATTAAGGATTGTTTGTCATTGTCGGGGTTAGAATAAGTATCGTTAAAGTTTTCGATGAGATCGAAAAGACTTTGTGATTCTGGGTCTAAAGTGTTTATGTTTAATTCAATGCGTGATAATGCGTCTGCATTTTTGTTCAGTGAGCCTTTTTTATGAATAACTTCATAATCGTACTCTTCTAGCTTGAGTCGCCATCTCATTAATTTTGAATGGGGTTCTTTCAGTGAATGTAAGTATATTAAAGGTTTGTGGTCGGTTATGATTTTAAATTTTCTATCGTACAGGTAATGTCTAAATTTTTGGGTAGCCCATACGACAGCAAGTAGTTCTTTTTCGATTGTGCTATAGTTTATTTCTGAGCTATTTAGTGTTCGACTAGCGTATGCGATGGGCAGGTCGGATCCTATGGGTCCTTGTGATAATATAGCACCGATAGCATATTGGCTTGCGTCTGTTGTCAAGTTAAAAGGTTTCTTATAGTCCGGGTATTGAAGGATGGGTTCGTTTATTAGGACATTTTTGCAGGTATTAAAGCAATTAATGTATTCGGGGTCATTGTATTTAATAGTGGCATCTTTTTTCAAACATTTCGTGAAGGGTTTAGTAAGATCTGCAAAGTCTTTAATAAATTTCCTGTAATAGCCTAATAGTCCTAGAAATGCTTTGATTTCTGTGGCTGTTTTTGGGATGGGGTAATTTTTGATAGCATGGATCTTGTCCGGATTGGGTTTGACACCATCTGGAGTTACTACATGGCCTAAATATGAGACTTCTGTGCGTAAAAATTCGCACTTGTCCGGTTGAATTTTGAGATTAGCTTTTCGTAAACGATTAAAAACTGATTTTAAATTTTGAATGTGCTCTTGGAGAGATGTACTAAAAATTATTACATCGTCAAGATATACGAGACAAATTTCGTTGGTTAAATTTCGAAGAATGTTGTCCATCACTCTTTGAAAAGTGGCTGGTGCGTTCTTTAATCCAAAGGGCATTCTTAAATATTCGAAATGACCATTTTCTGTGCTGAAGGCAGTTTTTTGTATGTCGGATTCACTCATTTCAATCTGGTGAAATCCTGACGCTAAATCCAAAGTTGAAAAATATTGGCATCTACCAAGTTTATCTAAAAGTGTATTGATGTTAGGTATTGGATATTTATCATCGATTGTCTTCTCGTTTAATTTCCGATAGTCAATTACGAGTCTCCATTTCCTTTTTCCGGATGCATCTAATTTTTTAGGTACAATCCAGACGGGGGATGACCAAGGAGAATGAGAGGGACGGATAATGTTCTGATTTAACATTTTCTGAATTTGGGATTCCACTTCTTTCCTGTGTACCTCGGGGTATCTATATGTTTTCGCATATACAGGAATTTCATCTTTTGTACGAATGGAATGTTTTATTTCGTTCGTAAAGGTTAGTGGCTTATCGTCCGTATGAAAGATATCTGAGTACTCGCTCAGCAATTTTCTTATCTCGCGTTTCTCTTCGCTATTCATGTGGTCAGTTCTAATGTTATTCATGTCTAATTTAAATTTTGTTTCATTTTGAATAAAACTTATATTATTAATTTCAAAGTTATTTATTTCCTGGACTTGTACGCAATCTACACAATTTATAATTTCATCGTTTTCGCCTAGGTTTATAATCGGGTATATAATTTCATTATTTTCGATTTTTGCTAGACCTTCTGGAATGATTAAATTATTTATTTTGGTTTCCGGTATAAATGCTTCGCCGTTTTCTATATTATTTACAATTATTTTGGTAAATTTTTCAGATTTTGGAGGTATTTTAACATGATGGAATTTTGGAAGTATTCTGTGGTAGTGGATCTTTATTTCTTGAGTAGGGGTGATTATTTTGTCATGAGTTAGGTCAATGGTTGCATTTAAAATTTTCAAGTTGTCTAGTCCTAATAAGATGTCGAAATTCTTATGAAAATTAAATAGATGGTATTTTAATAAAGTGTTAGGGTGATTAAATAATTTGGAAGCAGGTATTATGATGCTAAAATTCTCTAATGATGTTCCGTGCGCGGTTGTAATTTTGAAAGGATCATTTTTGATTTTTTCTTTGAAATATTTTTGTGCAATATCTGGGTTTATAAAGGAACGTGTGCTTCCTGTGTCTATTAAAGCTTTCAAATTTAATTCTGGGAAGATGACAAATGGTAATTCACTATGGTTGTGTATTACGTTCATTAATTCGACGTTTGTTCCGAGGCTGTTATCGGAAAAAACTCGTTCGTATCGTCAGAATTTGGTTCAGTAACGTAAAATTCGGTATTAGGGTCAGTTACATAATAATCGGGATTTTGTTCTTCAATATTGTCAATTTCGGTGTATTCGTTAATTTCAGTATTAAATAATTCTTCCGCTATGAAATTCGGTCTGTTTTGCGTGTTATAAAATTGTTGCGGACGGTACTGGCTCGTTCCTGGCCTGGGTGTCATTGACTGTCTAGTACTGACACTCATAGGCGTAGGCTTGGGGGCTTTATAATTGGGATTTGGTTTGAAAACATTTTGGGATTGATTATTAAATGTTTTATTTCCTTGATTTGAGGGAAATTGATTCGGTGTGTAAGGTTTCCTTATTTGATGATTCGGAAATTGATTAGGATATTGATTGGTGGTAGGTTTAAAAATTGGGTTGGTAGGTGGATTTGGTCTGTACATCAGCTGTGGATATTGTGGTTGTCTATTTTGTGTATTGTGAATTATTTGTTTCTGTTTGTGTTGAGTATGGGTGATATTTTTGTGATATTGTGGACGACTGTGCGTTTCTAACTGAAAATCGTTTGTCAGCATGTTTAACGCGGTGTTCATGTCTTTGGGATTCTTTGTTCTCATAAGAGTTCCTAGAGGATCTTTTAGTCCTCGGAGGAGAATTCTTAAAGCATAATTTTGACAATATTCTGTTAGATAAGGTTTAGCAAGTGCTAAACTGTGATTACTGATGTAAGAAATTTGGAGGTTTAATATGTCCTGAATTTTATTGTAAAATTCGAATGCCGTTTCATTGCCTTGTCGCAATTCGGTTATTTCGATACTAAGCGTGTATAAATCTCGTTTATCTGAGTAGGCGTTTAACAATGCTTGTTTAACGTCTGCCCATTTACTTATTGTGCTACTGGCGATGTTTATTGCGGCATCACCTTTTATTTTAGCTAAAATGCTCGACATAAGGTACTCATTTTGAAAATCTGCTTCGTCAACCAAATTATAAAATTTGTTAACTAATTTTTCGCAAATTTCAAGAAAGCGGGATAATAATTTACTATCACCATAGAAATCTGGGATCATGTCAAGATAATGTTTTTCAAGACGTGCAGGTTGTAATACTAAGCCTGCTGCTACTTCTTGTGGCATTTTTGCTTTGTTTTTTGTTATTCTACGTTTACTTTCATAAGGTTTAGAAGTTACGAGTGTGGACTCGGAGTCAGAGGAAGTTTCTGGGTTTGAATGTGTATCCGATCCTGTATCTGAGTCAGAATGGTACTGATAATTGTGTGACATGTGTGTACTCACAATAACAGAAGCAATTTGTCCATTGGGTGCGTTGTCCCGGTCAGGTCTGTGTTCAGCAGCGCCTTGTTCTTTCGTCGTCGATATTCGCTCGCAGATGAAGGAACTGGGTGGTCTTGCACTTGAACGTAGTCGCTTCTTCTCCCAGGGGTTGTGGTTCTTTTCGGTGGATCGTTGATACGAACACGAGTTTCACGCGATGTGAAAATTCGCCCGAAAAATCCTTTTAGACTGCGCCAGTTATATTTCGAGGATCCGAAATATTGTTTATAAAAAAAGGGTTTTTTATTGTGAGCTTATTATATGCCAAAAACTATCATTTGTTACACATAAAATTATTAATATTTATTTAATGAATTATTACATTTATTCTATTCTACTGTTTATTGTATGAATTCTAAACTCTGACTGACTTGTAACTACACTAAAGTCTATAAGCTGGAAACGGGAAACTCAGGTGTCGGGTTCGACGCCTGGGAACTGCAATTCAGCGGTTTGGACAGCGGTAACTCCTCCCTCGCTAAAATTGGGCTTCATCGGGTAACTTCAGCGCCGATCTAGGGGGTGAAGTTGGCGGTTGAAGTTCAATATCTTCGGCCTTGGGTTGTTTTCTTCTTGTGTTGATCGTTTTTTGGAGGTAGGCTGCAGCAGTGATGATGGCACCGGTGATGATTATTACGTACAGTGCCCACACTGGGTAGTTGATCTCATTGGTATCGATTTGGTCTTCGTTGTACTCTGTATCTTCGAACTTGTTTAATGGTTTAAGTTCGGAGATAGAATTTAGTTCGATCGCCATCTTGGGAATTTTTGTATTGTTATAGTTTATTTCGAAGTTTTCGATTATTAGTGGTTTGCCAAATGTGCCGTGTTTAAAATTTAAATCGTGATTTTGGAGTTGCAGTTTGCATTCATCTTCTTTAATTAAGAGTATGCCTTGTAGGTTGCTTATACTGTCGCCTTGGTTGCATTTGGCTTGTACGTTTTCAGGATTTGGAAATATCGCTAGATATTGATTGATTTCTTCAATGTATTCGATGTGGTTTCTTCTTATGTTTAATTTGACAAAATGGCAATTTTCTACTTTGTTTTGCAATATGAAGTTCTTTTCGCAGGAATTTTCGCTGATTTCTTTAATTTTGTTGGGACATTGGTAAATGTTTCCCTTATTGCGGACACACAGATCATACAAAGATCGTAAGTCGCCATTCTTAGACTTCAGAATGTACTCATGGTTAGGGATTATGGTTACAAATTCGTTATTTTGTTTGGTGGGTGTTGGAATAAGGTGAATAAGCTCGAATGAGGTTTCATAATTTATAGGGATATCAATAAAGTATATAATTTTGTTTTCTTGTAATTTACAGTTAATTGAGATTAATTTTTCAATTTCTGACATATTTTCAGAATTTATTTCAAATGGTAGTTCATTGTTATAGAATTTTGAAATTTTATTTAATTCTTGGTAAAGGTCATGTGATTTGATAATGCTAGGATGCATTGTGTGGAGTTTGCAAAACGTTAAAGAGTTTTCTATATCTTGAAGAGTGTTAAATGTCATGGTGTATAAAATGTTTAGCTGATTGTAAATATCTTTAATAAATAGTTTATCATGATCTTTGATTCCTCCGATGACAATGTGCATGAGCTGTTCAATTTTTGACTTTAAAATATTTTCGTTTCGTTTGATTGTTTCGACAGTTTTATTGAAATATTCCATAATTTGGTGACTAACAGAGTACTGGTGCTTAATTTGGTTATTTAATTTATTTTGATTTTCTTTTAAATGTTTTAAAATTTTTGTATATCGGTTATCATCTTCTGCATCTAGGTTGCCTGTTATTGATTTTATAACAGATCCTAAACCGTTTAATATTCCTCGCTTTGTTCTAGGGTGCGTAGATAAATGGCTAATTTTCTCCAGGTGTCGGGTTCGACGCCTGGGAACTGCAATTCAGCGGTTTGGACAGCGGTAACTTACATATATATTATAATGTAATACAAAATATATTGCTATATTTCACTCATCACAGATATATACTTAACAAATTAAATCACATTCTATTACTATATTAATACTTGGTATTGACTTTGGTAATATTTGTGTTAGTGAATCTGGATTAAAATTTTGAAATTTTAGAATTAATTTCAAATTAAATAATTTATTCTTTACCGCTATTATTTTTTTTATTTTTCGCAATAACTCAAAATTTTAATCAAGATTCGCTAACCCAAATTGTTACAATATATACAGTACGTCCTAATCCTCTAAACAATGATTTAAAAAAACGAATATATGGAAAAAAAGTATACAGGCTGTTTATTTTAAATGGGCCATTGTTGCTATCTCGAGAACTATAAGCGCTACAAAAACAATTAAATAAGCAAACAATTTATATTTCAGAACACGTTCACTGTCCGTGAATCACATATGATTCATTGGACATAGATACTTGCACGCCTATGTATCATAAGTGATTCAAATGCGCACTTTTCTAAATAGTAGTATTATAACTGAACGTCTGCTGTCTGTGTATTATGAACTGACTGGACGTGTGAAAAGAGTACAAAAAATTATTTAGTGTGTAGCTTTGAATGAAATATGATTCATGGACTTCGGTTTTTGTGATAAGAAAATAAAGGCGAATTGATTATTATAACACATTTTTTATTGTATTATATTAATTATACAAGTAAATATACTCCTTTAATTGAAATAAAATCGTATTCTGCAATAAATATTACATCATTTATTTTTTATTTTTGTGAAAATTTTCAAAACATGGTATGCAGAAGGCTTTCCCACAAGTAATACATTCGGTATCAACTTGTTTCGCTTTCATTGTTGCTTGTTTTGTTCCTTCTTCTTTTTGAAGATTTCTATAGCATTCATGGCATCGCTTTCTTTTAATTTTTCCATCATCTTTTCTTGAAATTTTAGATAGAAAATGTTCATTTGAAGTTGAAGTTTTTTGTTTTTTGCATGTTTCTGTATTGTCATGGCTTGCTGTTTCACTAATAAGTGAATAAATAATTTGTTCCGTAAACTCCAGTAAAGTTTTCTTTTCTTTATTGATTTCGTTATATAAAATATGACTGTTATTCATAATTGATCCAAAAATTAGTTCAATTGCCACTTTTTTATACCAGATAACAGATTTTCTTACAGGGGAGTAATAGCTGCTCATTTGATCCGAAACATCTATTCCTTGTTTTCCCGCGTTATAATCCAGTATTACTTTGGGTTTTACAATTTTGTTCCCTTCTTTATTTTGTCTCCCAGTTTCTACCATACTATCATCATGACATGTTGATAACATCAACACATCTCTTTTATCGTGCCATTTCAAAACTGTTACTCTCGAATTTGACTGCATAGCAATACATTCCCCTTTTTTCAACTTTTTATTTACTACTTCTTTGGGGATGTTTCTCCTATTTTTTCGTAAAGTTCCACATAAATCAGTTTTTCTTTGAATCAAATAATTTGCCAATAATGGACTGGTATAGAAGTTATCAGTAATAATCAATCTGCCTTCATTCAATAAATTCTCAGCCAAAGTGACCACAACTGATCCAGGTTTGTCTAAATCAGGCAGCTGAGGGTCTTGCCCACAATAAACTGAAAATGAGTATACAAATCCCTTCACAGAACAGAGTTTATAAATCTTCACACCATATTTACTAGCCTTTGAGGGGTTGTACTGCTTGATTTTCAGTCGTCCTCGAAAAGGTACCATAGTCTCGTCAATAAAAATAGTTTCACCAGGTATATAGATTTCCTTCACGTTTGACATAACTTTATCAATTAGCGGTTGCACCTTGTACGTTCTAGATACAGATTCATTATTATACAAAGAGTTATCAACAAAATGCCAGAAACGAAGTATCAATGCGAATCTGATGTAAGATATTCCGGATTCATGAATATAAGGATGATAATATAATGGATTTGTTTTCCAGTAATATTCTATACGTGGATAATTTACTATGCCCATGAAAGCTATTATACCCAAAAACTTTTTCATTTCCGGTACGCTTGTCTCCTTCCATCTGTGTATTCTACTACTTCGACTAATTTTCCTTTTATCGATATATTCTTTAGCATATCGATTGGTTTCAGTTACCATCAACTGCAATATATCTTCGTTTATGAAAGCTAGAAATATATCTATTGGCTTAACTTCTTTTTCAGGTAAAAATTTGTCTGTTTGTAAACCACTTTTTCCTATAAAAGGAAATCTATTCAACTGTTGAATACTGCAGGACCACGCTGGAGTAACAGGATTATGTTGCAACGTATCATCATCATCGAGTGATGATTCACTTTCGTCAGCGTCACTACTTTCACGTAATTCGTTGAAAGTTATGTTTGGATCGTCAATGCTGTCATCACTATCTTCAGAATAATCAATATCGCTTACTTCACTAAGGTGATTTGCGAAATATTCTAAATCTTCTTCCGTCAACTGTCTTTTGGATGCCATAATATTGAAAAGTTTATCTTCAGGAAAACCAGAATTAATATTTGTATGACATAAATACTAATTATTATTATCTTTTGCTTTATATTTTTTCGTTTAAGCAAAAAAGTTGTATTTTTCTTACAACACAAACTCAACCATCACAACAAAATAAACACTGAATAGTACATATGCGCAGAGAGCGACGCGATTCAAGGCGTGACTAGGACACATGCGTCAACTTGTTACTGAATGTATCATATATGATACATGGACATGAATATAAATATAACAGGTATATACGTCCATGTATCATATATGCACATACTGATAAGAGATAAGAAATGCATAAAAAATTATAAGTTTAATGTTGTAAATAAGATATTTGATACTATTTTATATATACATTTATTATTTTTCAACGGACGTATGTTGCGCAGAGACTCAAAAGTTCTGGACAGTGAACGTGTTAAGGAACAGATAAAAATTTCTTTCGATCATTAGTTCTATACGGGACTTAACTTTTTTATTTTAAATGAGAACATATCTTTCTTATTTGCCAGAATCATTGGAAAATTTAATTCTGAATTCAGTGATATAATATTTTTAACTTTTACATAACCATTTTTTTTTTGTGAAAAGAGCATATAAAGCTCTATAATAATTTTATTAAAATGTATATATTAGCCATATTTTAATCAAGTTAGTGTACAATTTTTTAACTTTTTTCTAAAAAAAAATCGTTATGTAAGAATATAAAAATATTATATCACCGAATTCAGAATTAAGTTCTTTAATGAATAAGCAAATAAAAAGTATATTACCATTTCAAATGAAACAGGTAGATCGCGTATTTGGAGAACCACTACTCGAAAAAAATTATTTTCTTTAAATTTGTCTTTTAAAATAAAAATTGTTTGCCCATTCAACCATCTTTGTAGCTCTTTTAGTTCTCAAGATAGCAATGGTGACCTACTTGAAATGAAAATTTTGTATACATTGAATTAAAAAATAAAAACGAATAAAATAAAATATATTCTACATACTCATATAAAATAAAATAAAACTAACGTAAACGTTGATAAAAGTTTCATAAAAAATAAATAGTATTTGTCACATTTTAAAGGTTTGACGGTTTATTAATCATCGCCAATGCGACTCTCTCGAACGATTCCGCTAACATTTATCTAGGGATTTGCATAAGTTATCACTGGAATCTACTTGCTTACTTATAGAAGCTTGTAAACTGCTGCTCGTTAATGTAGCCGTTGCCGGATATTGCTTCCTTTTTTCTGCTGACTATGCGTTTCATTATGCTTTTCGTTTACGGCAGGTGCACTCTTTAATTAAATAAATTATTTACAAATGCATTAAATTTAATATAAGAAAATTTATTACCTCTTCTGCCTCAAACACAAACGAACCAATACTATCGTCCAAAGGCACCATAATTACATCTGTGTTCGGTAGTTCCTGGAATACCCGAGATTACATCCAAAATTAAAGTGTTGAATATAAATTTAAGTACACAAATTTAAAATTTAAATATATTGCGGTTTGTTTCTTCACTCACTTGTTCTGGAAAATTAAAATTTTCTGAATGTTCTTCGCAAGGTCCACCAGCTTCTGGTACAGGCGCACCTTCCACAGCAACTTTTAATAATAGCCCCATTAACTTCTGTTCTACATCCGTCAGGTCTTTCACATTCGCCGGTAAACCTCCTGTAGCAGTTTTGTTTAAAAAACTTCTCTAGGCCGTCTTTTTGTGTTTGTGCGAATTTCAGCAAAAGCCTATATGTACAATAATTATACATATTAAACGAAGGTTATATATTTATACCTTCATATAATTTACCTTTTTCCACTGATTTTACAGTTAACTGTGGTCCGTATCCACATGTGTTTAACAGAAATGAAAGTTATTCCTACTTTTAATTAACATCCTGAATTTCTCTTTGGTTTATTTTGCCAGAGAGCAAAATTTTGTTTTCCGCTATGTAGTTTATTAAAATTTGAATTTGTTTTTGTGTGGTTCATGGACCACTTTTCTTTGTTTCTACAAAACACTTCTTATTAAAAATATTGCACATACATATTTGTATCTATGCACTTACCGTTATCAGACATATTTATTTATATATAATTATTAATTTAGCTATATATATTTTATGCGTTTCACTCACGGATTACTCACTTCACTAGACTTTTACTAACTTATCAAACTAGACAAGCAATTATATTAAGTTAGGACATACGTTTTACAGGTTTATTTCGTCATGTGAAACTGATTTCACAGCATTTGTTAGCGTAATAGCGTACACGCTAAAAAGTTAAATATTAACGTAATTTTTAACCACTGCCTTAGTGAATAGCAATTTTATGAAGTACTGTTAACAGTGACGTTAATATTTACTTTTTAGCGTTGGATATTTGTACGCTAAAAGTTAACGTATTTTTTAGTGAATAGACTTGAACACGTGTTAACCTTAATTTTCAGGTTAGGTACACTGGTACATAAAATGGTATGCAGGGACATGCATGGAAATTTTATGTTTTCTATAGCGACAGTAAACTTATAGTAAATGGAATCTCCATACAATTTTGTCGGCATCTACCGCTTTGCACGTACAGAGCGACAAAATGTTGGACGGCATATCACGCGCTGTCCCTGGATATGGAGCGGCATATGCCGTCATGTGCGGAAACGTGTTAACACATATTTTCCTATTACTACATCCGTTTCTAAGGCACTTCGCAAAGTCCTTGTGCAAGTTAAAGGCGTCGTTGAAAATAACAGCTTTGCCAATAACCCAATACACCCCTTTCGATTCTGACTGTGATTTCGATCATAGGATATCTCTAATTGCACCTGCTGTTGTAAAAGAAAAGCAAGTAGAATTTTCCTGATATCTTCTATATTATTATCTTTAATCGGCAATGTAATTAAATGTGTCAGTGGTTCAGCGCGTGAGCTATTTAACGACATAACCTGTGACAATTGTTATATATCCACCGCTGATATTACACATTCTGGGAATACAAATTGTGCAGCGTAAGTTACTGATAATGAATTGATATTAGGGAATGCATTTATGTAAATGGGTAAGTGTCGCGGATGGGCGCAATTTATCCACCGTACATTATTGCACCATATATCGGCCTAAAACCAAATTCTCCACTCATATTTTTTCGCTGGCTAAATACCTCCATCCATTCTCGCAATTCGATATTATCTCGAAGATTATATTCCTGTGTCCTATGGAAGTCACGAAAAATTGGGTTCATAACAATCGGTATCTGTTCAAGTTCTCGCTGTGATACGGGCTGAAACTGACTAACATAATCTAATAAAAAAGTATCCATTGGCGGTGTCAGAAGATAGTCAACTTTAAGACTAAACCAGATATTTGTCGGCTCAATTATTTGTAGTATCCCCACTGCACGCTTCTTATGTATTCTAAAACTTGGAAAAAATCCTTTACTGTTCTTTCGATGATATGATGCATATTCATAAGGAATTTTGGGTATTCATTTAAATCAAAGCTCTCTGCTTTCATTGTCCTTATTTTTCTAACAATCAAGCACCACTCAGATGATTGAGCATATTCAAAATCTAATTCCGGATCCATTTTTTCAAATTCTTTTGGCATTTCAATTTGCATATTAATTACTTCAAATATTCTTAAGTCATTTCTGTTTTTTAAAACTTTATTTGATGTTATAATTATTGATAATGCTTCTAATACATCCTTAATACTTATTAATACTTGTCAAAGTCTCTTCGGCAACTTTATCTTACTGAGTTTTATCAGCAATTTCAGTTTTCTCGGTATTAATGGTATCGTGTTTAATTTATTTCATCTCCCTCAACTAGATACTTAACTGCTCTTCTGTTAATTGTATTTACGCTTCGACGTTAGGTGTATAACTCCTTTTACACGCTTGTTTCCAAATTTGAGCATAATTTGTGTGCGTCGGATATCGAAAGAACTGACGATATTTTTGATTCCTTACATCGTGATTGTTGTGGAGTAGATTCGTATCGGTAGCAAGAATTCCGATTCATTTTTCCCGATTATTTTTCTTCCGTATTTTCTGGATACAAAACAGCGATGGTACCACCGCGGCTGCAAACGCAATCGCCAGTGAACGTGCGGATATGCTGGAGAGGGGCGAAGATACATAAAGCGATTTTGTACTTACGGTATCTAGATACCAATACTACAAAAACATATGTTGCCATCATACAGACTTTGAAGTGTAGAAATAATAAGTGTTAACTTACTTGTTATCACCTTACGAAATGACCTTGAAAAAGTGTGCAAAATTTGAAATTCTGTCACTATAATACTAAGCTCATCTAGTACTTTAATGCAATAAGTATACAATATATATGAAAACTATTTAAGATACGTAATACAGATAAACTTTTAATTTTTCAATTTAAGTGGAGAAACAAAAAATACAAAGTTGAAATATCCAGATGTGGATAATGATGTCGTACCAATAAGCACTTGTATGCTACTTTAAATTGAAGCAGATGGGTTATTGTATCCTCCTCTTTGACGAACTGCACCGAATTTTGTCTCTATCTTAGCTTAATTTGAAAGATAGAAGATATTTTAAATACGTTGTAACAAGATCATTATATAAGCCAAGATAACTTTTCAAACTAACAATCATGATTAAAAATCCCATCTTAAAAAAATATCTTCTGTATTGTTCATTTTTCTGTTTTCGAATCTTTAGTAAACACAACTACCTCGAAAATATAAAGGAAACACGCAATGAGCACTGAATATTACACATTAAATTCACAGTAGACAGCAGCTGCAGCAATCGCAGATGTCTTCTTTTCGTGTTGTAAAATTTTCAGGAGATAAAACTATTTTCAGCACAAAGGTTTCTCGCATTTAAAATGTCAAAAATATTATTTATATTGAGGCAGAATTCATCTGCCACTTCGCAATTTTCAAAGCCGGAATTGTTACATTCTTTACAATAATTTAAAGCTGAACTGACACTGTAACTCAATGTTTGGGCAGCCACTTTAACTGTCGTTTTTTTTTTTTATTTATTTCAGAGTGATAGTTGATATGCCTTGCAGTCAAGTCTTAATCTTTTTCAACTTCGTGTAATAATGAAATAAATTTGCATTCAATTTTTTTTATCTTCTCGGCTAAGTATTTTTCGCCAATACAGAACTTCAATATATGACATGAATTTAAAACTGTATAGATGCGATTCTTGGTTTTAATATGGGGAAACCAAGTTTGAAAATTACCCAGGTTTTTGGTCATTGCAACATTGACGAAAGGTCCATCGAATGTCTCTGACCGACATTCAATTCCTGATTCAGGTAAAAGTTGTAAACATGTTTGCAACAAATTTTCTGTTTCATGTGCATTTAAATAATGAATTAGGAAGTAGGCGAATGAGACTGGTTTCTTTCATGACGAATTCATTGCAACTACTAAAAACACCAAGGGAATTTCTAACTGTTGGAAATAAATCACTATCTCCAGATTCTCTATTTCCCAAATCTACTCATACGTATCCATGATGGACGAAAGGGATAACGTTGATCAAGGACAGTGTTTATAGTTAAATAATTAAACATTATATTAACCACTTACCTTTCAGGCTGACGAAGAACGCACTTGCGGATCTAATAAGTAATTTAATAAAGGAAAGTTCAATAATAAGTAATACGTAAACACTACAAATAAAATATGAATATATTTAAATATAAAATAACTATCAAAATAAATAATAAATGCAATAGGTTAAAGCGAGCTGGATGGTCGTCATAGAAAAGATGGTGCGCGATCATATACAAAATAACTTCGAGGGGGTATCCACGCCGGTCCACCGCGTACGATCATTATTGTATGTGGACCCAGACGCGATATATTATACTTTGTTACAAATACTCCTGCACGAAATTCAATTATATTTATATCCAGCTACACCAAACGTAACTTAATGTCGAAAGATTTCCAAACATAGCACGCAATGAAAACTCTGAACTAATAGCTCACCTAAACATGAACTCAGAATATCAGAAAATATAATCTTAGCTAACATGTAACTTGAGCGTTCGTTTCACTGCTCATTTATTGTTTCTTAAACTATTATCCCTCGAATTACACTACCATTGAACTTGCTGTCTCAGAATATTCATCACAATACGGTTTTGTTCGGCTGGGTAGGCATGGTCATCGGATTCCCGAGCTGAGTCGCAGTTCTGTGGTAGCCCTCTTCATTGCAAAGAAATTTAGCGCTACCATTCCCAGGTAGTTATTTGCCACGATAACTGCATATTGGAAGGCGTAAATAGAGAAGTATCGCCCCATCCTACGCAAGAAACCACAAACTTCTTCGTCGGCGTTCCAGCCTAAGTTGGAGACCATTGCCGGGCTAATTACTATGATATCCTTGAGCATCTGTACGGCTTCCCATTACACGACGCGTCTCAACACTTGTATTCGCCTTACTCTCAGTAGGAAACAATAGTACACGTTGAAAACACTCTATGTCTTCTGTGTTCTTGTATTATGTGCGTGATCGGCATCGGCGTGCGAAATACAATCTTATTTTTGTACCATATTGGTAGTTCCTGGTAGTAGAACACTTTTCTTCTAAATTAGACTACTTTGGGAGTTCATTTTGCAATATAAAGTGCCTCGCCGACCAATCTGCCTACGTGACCTGGGGCGTCTTTTACGAGACTACTCACAATTTCCGTCGACTCCAGCACCAGTGTCAGTATGCTCTGTAGAATTTTTTGGCTGGGGCAATAGCGCTTCAGAATGGAGTCAAAAAATAAAAATTTACTTAAAATTTGAGCCATAAGGCCAGTGTTCGTCACCACTTTTTTACTTTTTCGGTAGGATAATCACAATGATGTGTGGAAGATAATCAGTAATCGATTTTGTTATGTGCGCCATACCTGTGGTTGGCAAAAAATATTTGGTTGATGAGTTTTAGTGCAAACACCGTAGTATGCCTCCACGGTAACGTACCGCTGATCTACTGATTAACCTTCGACCTGCGGTTGCAGGACCTTTATATAGAATGATGATGATTTTAGTTTGGGCGCCAGCTAATCATATTATAAGATTCAATGAAGGGCGTTAAACGGAAACGAGAGCGGAGCAGAGAATATTACAGTGGCAACAAAACTATGAAATTACCCTTAACAATAATAATATATTGTGGCAAAAATAATATACAGCTTATACTGCCATACTAACAAGGATTTACTATTTAAACACTACAGTGATTTTGTTAATTGGTTATTACCTTATTGATATAAATCAAGACTAACCTGTTCATGTATGAATCATAGTACGTAAGAACGTCGGTGGAGCAGATTTTTATATAAACGAAAAATTGTTTGTTGTAGTCCACGACAGTAGTGGAGAGGACCATGAACGTGGTATAGTATATAAACTGAAAGAGCGCATAAGAAAAATGCACGACTCAACAGCGCAAGAATACAATATAAAATAAAATAATTTTAACACGAGTCCTAGTGACTACGACGACCTACTACACCTTACCTTACCGCGAATAGCAGATCAGATTGTTTTAACTAGATATAAAATCTCAACAATTAAACTGAATGTTTGGCGACAATATATCCACAATCGAACATACAAATTTGAAAAATAATATTTCAGCACATAATTTGTTCATAATCATGGCTTATCTGCATGGGTGACGTCCTGTTATCCTCATACCGGGCAACGACAATGTGAACGTCCATGTTTTCGGATGATTGCAGCGGTGGTATATAACTAAACGGTATAGATGATAGTGTCTGTTTCCTCTGTCTCTCGCCGGATAAAATTCTAGTTCAGCGACAAGTATGATATTGTACGTCTCGATGTAATGCTCCGAAATAAGCTGCTTTAACGGAAGATAGAAGTTTTTTTAGTTTTAGTGGTTGCGTTGTTTCACTTGAGAAGCACCTTTTCACATAGTCTGTTCAAGTAGTTTCTGTCTTGAAGTTTATGGAACGTTGAATGTGTACCGTTTCCCAAAACAATGTTATCATCGTCTTTAAAAGTAGCCGGATATTTGTCGATGATTTTACGCACTGTAATTTACATACATTTAGTAGGGATCACTTGTTTAATTTTTCTAATTTCTTTTCCAACTGCATCCATGACACCAGTTGCTACTTTTTTATTGTTTTACTCCTTTTTCACATTCTTTCATTAAATTGCGTCAAATGTATGCCAAGGATTAGAATGTATTTGCCTAAATTCTTCTGAAATATGCTGTTCAGATTCAAGTGGAATATTTATTTGCATATCATTCTCTGTGGATGATACATCTATGGGAAACAATATGGTCTTTAAAACTGAAGACGTAGCTGCTTCAATCACACCCCAGTACAAGTTTTGAACTGTCAAGTACTAATTTATGTAAAGCTTAAAATATAAATGACATTTTTGGTATTGCATTTAGATTACTAAATATATATATATATATATATATATATATATATATATATATATATATATATATATATACATATATATATATATATATGTATATATATATATATATATATATATACATATATATATATATATATATATATATATATATATATATATATATATATATGTCGGAGATGATATCAGGACGGAGAGCCGAAAACACTCAATTTACAATGTTTTCACAATAATTATTTATTTACATTTAATTACACAATTAGATCTAATAAAATACAATATTATTATAATTTGTACACGGGGCAATCTCGATCCAGCACGATTTCAGTCAATACTTCTATTCTCAAGTTCTTAACTCGACAACAACTCAATCACAAGTGAATCACTTACTCATGAAGTTTATATTAGTTTATGATAAGACTAAGAACAATGCTACCAGTATTCCGTGTCGCGAGATGACTTCATCGCCTGGCCTCGATTTTACCAAAACACCATGCGTGTTTTACGTGTACAGTTATCTCATTATGTTTAGAGCGAGCGAACTCCAATATGAATGAATTCAGGGTGAATATTCTATTCCATCCCCGACATATATACATATATATATATATATATATATATATATATATATATATATATATATATATATATATATATATATATATATATAATAGACAATATTTATTTATCTCTGCATCACCAAAACTCAGAATAGCCATAAACCTTTGAAACGCCTTTCACTTACGTTGACAAAGAGACCCAAATATCTAATAAGATTGAATACTGTCACTGCTTTGCACAGCATTGGACTCTTACATAAGAACAGTATTATAAAGTAAAACTTTTTTCCAATGTTAAACGGCTTTTGCATTAATGTTTATTGATATTATTATTGTTGGCATATTATGTACAACAATCATGTAGCATATTACATTAAATAGCACGTTTCGTGTGACATCCGCATATCATCGGCAAGAAGAAATTCGAAGTTTACATAAATATTACATATTATAAGATTACAGAGCCCATTACTTATTGGGAACTGCTGCAAAAAATGTGTTTTCTGCACGGCAGCTGGCGAAGTTCTGATGCAGTAAATGAAATTCTTATCCTACAAAAAAATTATAATATGTCGTTAGTATAATTAATATTCAAAACTGGTTACGTTAATCCAGGCTAATTTACTTGAACTCTAACTGTAGTTAAACCAATAATATTGTTTTTTTTTTTGTAATAAGTATCTTTGTGTCTTTGGGTAGGATTATGGATTACATAGCGTATTGTTCTATAAGATATAGTATAGGACACGATATATGGTTAATCCCTTGGGCTTGGTAATGGATTTGGTTTACCCTCACAACGGATGGTGGCACAAATATTGAAATATGTAAATACAATATAATTAAATTATTAAATCTTTACTTTAAAAAAATCCATCCTGGACTCTTTTGCGTGAATAAAATGTTCTACCACTTTCTTATTTTATTCATGAATGTCATTGATCACATATCTTTCGATGGATAACATGGTGCTCCTTAAAAATGTTTTTATTCTTTTAAGTGTAGAAAAACAGCGTTCACATTCCACAGTAGTCACAGGTGTTGCAGAAATAATATTTAGAAAATGATGTTAAATTATTACTAATTATCATTTGTAACAATGATAAAGCACTATCTACATTTGTAAAATTCTAAGTCCTTCCTCGAAATTCGTTTGTTTAGCAACAATTTTATGTAATATTTCGCACACAAATACAGAAGACATCTTCGTATCTCAGTGAGTACTAGATGATTACAATTCAACAATAAACAATAACAGATTACCGCAGAAAATGCCAGACTACTCAGAAATCTTCGTTTCAATTGGGCTCTGCCCGGATCAGGTTTATTGCAGTGATATTCAGCTCGCTGCTATTGGTCAAAACTCGAGTTAAAGTAGTGGAAGACCGGGACGAAAATATTTGTGCCCTAGCTTCTAGCAGCCCCCGACGTGGTGGTCTACTTCACCTCTCGGGCAGAGCCACCTCTGTTCACTAAGTGAAAGCTCGGGTTTCATAGCTGAGAAATACAGACACTTGTCTAATTCTCAACCCCATGAACATTACTACACATACAGTACACGCACATACACACAACACCCTGAAGAGGAGCTAGTTTCTCCTATACCGGGGCACACGCATTACATTTACCTTTTTTAGCAGCATCTAATTAGTTGTGGATACATTTAATTTAATCTAACTTAATTTCATGTAATTACATTTACAAACACTTTAAGCTTAAAATATTTTTTTTTGTTCTGTATTATATGTTATGTACGTATTTATGTATTGTTTCTTCTCTGTAATTGATTTGAAGGTTAAGTGGAAGAGCAGGTGTAAGATGAACTTTGCCTAATAAAAAAGTATTATTATCTCGGTACGTGTACACATCACAAAGTAAATAGGCTATCAAGCTACCCGCGGTGTATTGAGAATTGCATAATAATGATAGTAAATAAATAATAATTACTGTATTTTAAAAATGTGTATGTACTTGATTATTTATTTTTTCTTGTCTTTTTATTTGATTGGGTTGCGCCCTTGTGCCCTGTAGCACAAGCCTCCACTGCCGTAAATATATGGGGGAGGTATTAAGAAACATTTTATATTCTTAAAACTGAAATGAGGGTTAATATTGCATAGATAATTAGGCATGTTAGATTAGGATAGATAAGCTATTTACTTTTAAATTTACCGTAACAGTGCAACTACAAATAGACTCTCAATATAAGTTGTTCCTCAGTTGCAATCTTACTGTAAGTATACGAGTTAGTGTCGTGAAATTTAATTATTTTAAATCAGTCTTTGTATTGCTGTACCATAAATTTAGAAATAATCATTTGTTTATAATACTCTAGTACGGGTGAGTACATTCAATTCCCAAATATATTGTCTAGTATTACCTATACGAGTACGTATATTTTTGCTTTAATCTAATCCTGGAAATTACAAGCATTTAGACAAACCTAAGGCAATTTGTGGTACACCGCACTAAACTGTTCTTTTGTATTTTTATAGCATACGGATTTTCTACCTGTTTATACCTAGTTTTTTCAAGTTTATACAAGAATCGAAATAACATTACGTCAAATGGTTTGGAAGAATTTAGGAAAGCTATTCTAATTCGTAGCTTATGTCATGGCGGCTTTTGAAAAATGCCCACGAATGACGTCAAGTCTAGATCTTAGGGACTTTTAATGTATGTATTGGCATGAATTAAAACCAAATGTTGGTAACACTACTTATTGAATATATGAATTTGATTATGGACCAATTTTAGAAATGCCGGTTAAACCATGGATAACTTATTTCTTTAAAAAAATAGTAAAAATATCGGATCAGAATTTGACATTTAACACAAATTTGACAATTTAATATGTAATTTCGATGCTATATTTTTTGTTTATCTGAGGAATAAGATATCTTTGGTTTATCCAAGAAATGTAAAATTGACCCTAAGAGTATTAATGACATACATGTTAAAATGAACAAGAAAGAATTTTATGAAAACATTCCAAATATGTAACAACTTATAAAAAAACGAAAAAAACTAAATTGAATATAACTCTAAAACCAAAAAAAAACTAAACTACGGCACGGATGTACTTCTCACATATTTCGCACTAGCTAACAGCACGATCGAAAACCACCAACTATGGCGTTCGGTAACTTGAATTAAAATAGGTCTCCAGAATGAATGATGCTGGAGGGTTCAGAAGAATTTGTTGTAAATTCGGTGCCCGTAGAAGAACCAACAGGTGAAAGTTTTCTTTGGATGTATACAAATACAACAATTCTCTTAGATTTATACTAAACTATTCGTTCGCAAGAGGGTAAATTTAAAATAAGGAATTTTAAAAAAATGTGGGAATACATTTCTCAAGAAATGAAAAGTCTATACATGTAACATCAACGTCATAAACAAGAGCTGGTCGCAATTGTTTTGAATTTGCGGAGCAAATGAAAGAAATATTAGACAAGAAAAAATATCAATCCTACGTTAGCACTTACCACTGCTGGCAGTTTGTGAACTCTATTATAATAAACAATTTCAAATTGAGGAGATAGCCTGAAGAATCACAACCGGAAAACTCCAAAGAAGAGAAAGAACCACAACCCGGAAACTTTAAAGAAAGAAAGAAACCACAACCTGGAAGTTCCAAAGAAACACAACGCCCAAACAATATAACAAAAAAAATCCAGTAAATGTCGAAAAGTATTGAAACATACAAATAAGAACATTATAGACAAAAACAGACATGAAAAAGACGAAAGCTGCTAAGAAAAGTTGAAGCTTGACAAAGAAAAGTTTCAAAAGCTGTATGAGCTTGAAATAAAGAAATTGAGAGACAAGGAGAGAAAAAATGATTTACTGAGAGAGCAAAATGAACTATTAAAGGAAAGGAATGATTTACTGAGAAATACTATACGAGGAGTGGAAATTAACATGTTTAGATAAATATTATTTGTAATTTTTTTTTTGCATAAAAAATGTTTCGTTTGTACTCTTAGGGCCAATACTTCCAGCGCTTCATTGCAATAATACTACAATATATAGTTATACTCAGCGATAGAAACTCTGGGCTTATGTTTAATTTATTTCTTTGTACCAAATAATTATTTTTATTTACTTTAACAGTATTTAGTTACACATATTGGTGTAGATGGGAAATCTTTTGCGTTATTACAACACTTGTAAATATTAAGTTTAGTGTTTGTATTAAAGAAATGTTTTTTTTTATTTTGTTAGTATCTAATTAGTCTACGTGTATCCAAAAATTATTTTGTTACCAAATTGAAAAAAAAATGTAATATAATATCGTACTTCCCATAGAAAAGGGTAGTAAGTCAGAAAAAGTAAATTTTGCAAGAGAAAGTAATGAGAAGTTTATTTTTAGTCGTAAAAATTTACTATTCTGGCCTTAAGGATCAAGGATAAATTAGATAAATAACGAAGAAAGAATTTGTAATAATTCATAGATCCCGCAGGAATTTGTACCCTGGACCTTCTCATACCTAGTGACATACTCTTGCCAACTGAGCCACTCCCATTAAAGTCCATGAATTTTTCACAATTTTTTTTACAAATTTCATTGACGAATAGAAGAAAACTCAGCTCCAAACAATGCGCTTGAAACAATGAGTGGATTTTCGTCATCACTATATTTTTGAAACGTTGATAAGAACTATTAGTGATCAATATATAAATTTTTAATCGTAGATATAGACTATTCTGGCCTTAAGTTTCAAGGATAATTTAGATAAGCAACGAATAAAGAATTTGTTAAAAATACATAGACCCTGCAGGGATTTGCACCCTGGACCGTCTCATATCTAGTGAAATGCACTTAGTAATAATTAATTTTGAAATGTCTTCTGATATTCCTTTTTGAAATTGATGTATTAAATCTTTATCGTCATTATTTTCCCAATAATTTTGTACCTATTTTTTCTTGTGGCATACTGCTCTACACTATCTTTTGGTCTTTGGAAACATTTACTTAAATTTACTTGACCCTGACCTGGTATAATTTTTCAAATATATTTTTTAAAGTATTTTTAAAAGTTGTAAAAGGGACATCGTCGCTACTTAATTGTGCATCTGTTTCAAGATAGCTGAATGCATTACTCGTTAAATGATATTTTGCGATAGCTACTGTTTGAGCTTCTGTCCATGAATCAATTTTAGCTCTTTGTGAAATTATTTTATATTTTCATGAGTTTTCCCGGAAAATTTCGGAATTCCTACCAAGGATTGACCAATTGTTCTTGCAGGAATAAATATAGTTGTTGATGTTGGCCTCATAGGGTTCATAGCTGTTGAAGATGTTAGAGTCGTAGTTCTCTGTACGTCCGTAATAGTCTGAGTATCTTTCGGCATTAAAAAAAATACTTTGAAAGAAAAGTACTAATGAAAATTAAAAAAATATTTTCAATACTAATTTAAAAAAGATAATAATAAATTACGCACAACAATTTGTTTACACCGTACGACCATCCGGTATATACAACCTCAGCAATTCATAAATTTATTATCGTTTCAATTATCGACGATGGTGTAGGTTCCGACATAAGTACTCGTATATCATCACGCTGAGTAAGACTACTTTCATGTAATTCAATTACATCTGTCCAGTTCTGGCTCTCCGATTGCCCAGCCTCCTCTTCCAATAATTCGGGCACTTTTTCAGTTCCAATTATACTATTATAACTTGTTTAGTTGTTGCTTGCCAGTGTAAGCGTACTGGATGTTCTGTGATAATTATTTAATTTTATTAATGGTATTTTTAAAAAGAGAGACATAAATGACATACTTTCTTGGCTTTATATGATCATCCAGAAATTGCATCAAGTACATTTGGTACCACTTATGCCGTTTCGAAACACCAGCTTCACTTCTTGACTCTGACTCCAAGTTTTCCATATTCTTTTCTCTTATGTATTTCTGACGGAGAGCCTTCAATTTGCTTTGAGCATCTTGTCCTACAAATTAATTTAGTAAATTGAAGGTTTATTTTATTTTTAAATTTGTTTAGTTACCAGACATATTGAACATAACACCTATTCTTTCCCATTCTGCGTCTTTTAATTTGGTGTTTTTAAATTCACTCCAACTTTTGTCGTATAACATTTTCTTACTTTCGAGTATTGAAATAAAAGACTCTTCTGCCATCGCTACCACTCAATAAAAATATTTTTATAGTTTAAAGCCAATCTACTAGGAATACGTGTTCGCGATTCAACAATGCTTGGTTTAAATGACAGGTGACAGGTAAACAGCGGGAAAACACTGTGCGAAGGCTGCGGCATCTGGCGTATTTTTGTAAACTACTGTCAATTACGAATAGTTTTTTTTTTCACACAACCCTGGTTCCTTAAGTGTTAATTTCATGTATTGCGAACGCAGTTTTCTTTCTTCTGACGACTAACCATAACCACTAACTATAACTACTAACACAAACTACTAATTTCGTGTTGTGAATGAGACTTAAGACTGGAATTGGCAACCATTCATTATAAATGCAGAATTAGTCCTCTGCATCCGCAGCGCTATCTTTTGCCATATTTTTTTATGTCTTTTCGACCCGTTGTTAAAATCATCCTGGCTCTCTTCAAATAGAGTTAACAACAATTGGATGCAGGCCGTGCTCCAAATGTATTTGGATCTTTCTGCGCAAATATGTATACAATTAGGTTTATGTAACACAGAAATATATATACAGGGTGAGTCTGGGAAGACGCCCCCCCACCTTAACTTTTTTATTATAAGTAATAGAAAAAATGGGTTATATAAAAGTTTTATTATTTTACACTATTTGATGGTAGATGTAGATATTTTTTATAAAGTCAGGTTTACAAGATACGACTGTTAACTTTTTTTTCAAATGGTAAACTTGTAAATATTTTAATAAAATAGAAACCGCCATTTTTTCTCCTTTCAACGATGTATTATTTTTTATTAATGCATTTGAAAAATTTCGAGAAAAATGAGATAATTTAGAAATAATTTTTAAACAAATATTATAGGTGGCTATGTGAAAATAAACAAAACGTAACAGTGCTATACAACTTAGCAAACTAAAACAAATTTAGTAACAAAAACCGCTCCCGGCAAATTCTTTTTGCTCTTGTTATGATTCCAGTCGATTCACCAATTATTAGAATCATATCAATTAATTCGTTCTTCGTAAACATTTCAAAATGTTTTTTTTTTTTTTGTTAATAAAATATGTTAAATTAAGTAACAAACAAATGTATACTTTTTTGACATTAATTTAACTGTTTTACATTGCTACGTTTTGTTTATCTTCACATAGCCACCTATAATATTTGTTTAAAAATTATTTCTAAATTATCTCATTTTTCTCGAAATTTTTCAAATACAAAATAATACATCGTTGAAAAGAGAAAAAATGGCGGGTTCTATTTTATTAAAATAATTATAGGTTGCCATTTGAAAAATAAAAGTTGATAGTCGTATCTTGTAAACCTGACTTTATGAAAAATATCTACATCTGCCATCAAATAGTATATGTAAAATAATAAAACTTTTATATGAGTCATTTTTTTCTATTATAATAAAAAAGTTAAAGAGGGGGGGGCGTCTTCCCAGATACCTTGTATATATATATATATATATATATATATATATATATATATATATATATACAGGGTGGTGGCGGTTAGGGGTGAACATAGGGGTTTAACATGGGATTTTAGTTTTTTGCAATTTCCTGCTCTCCTGTTAATTTTACGGCAGAAACTGTAGAGTGCAAAATTATTCAGAATTAAAAATTGCATACAAAAATGTATTTACATTTATTATTATATTGTTGGTTTCTTCGCAATTTTAAAAAGAAATTTCAAAATTTCTGTTATTTTGTAGCAATAGCCATGACTTATAACTCAAATGTTTAAACATATGTCATTGAATTTCTGTCAAATTTTCGAAATTTTCTCTAATAAAAAGTTAATTTAATAATGAATGTTTATTCGGAGAGTATTTAGACTTCATCTTTCCTAATCGATGGATTGGCCGACGCGGTGAAATAAATTGGCCTGCAAGATCTCCAGACCTTGCCCCTTGCGATATCTTTGTGTGGGGACATCTAAAAAGTAAAATTTACCGCAAAAGATATAGGAATGTAGATTTATTAAGAGAAGCTATATTCAAAGAGTGTAGTAAAATTACTGAAAGGCAATTAGCCAATGTTAGAGCTTCTTTTTACAACAGACTTGGTTATTGCCTTGCCGAGAATGATGGCTTATTTGAATATTTGTTGTAATTTCTTAGTTATTTTCTTTCTGTATTTTGTTACAAAAAATTACGCTATAATTATTATGTCTTCATTCTCTTTGTTAGGACGTTTTCTATTATCATTATTATTTTCGTTAATTTCTTTCATCTTACATTGTTGTGATCTCAAATTTTTTACCTATTTATGGAACTGTTGATACATTTGGAATTGGTTTATTATTAAATGGTATATCTAATAAAAATTACGTATTAAAATTAAAAGTTGTTTGTTTTTATTTAATTTTTAAGTTAGATTAACGCATGGTTGACGTTTATAAATAATTTTTGACAACTAGAAAAAAATAAATTCCATGGCTATTGCTACAAAATAACAGAAATTTTGAAGTTTCTTTTTAAAATTGTGAAGAAACCAAAAACATAATAATAAATGTAAATACATTTTTGTATGCAATTTTTTTTCTGAACAATTTTGTACTCTATAGTTTTTGCCGTAAAATTAACAGGAGAGCAGGAAATTGCAAAAAACTAAAATCCCATGTTAAATCCCTATGTTCACCCCTAACCGCCACAACTCTATATATATATATATATATATATATATATATATATATATATATATATATATATATATATATATATATATATATATATTAAATTGGGTAGCTTATAAATGAGTAAAACATTCAAAGTATGTTATTAATAAACTTGATACAACTGCAAAGCAACTGAACAAATCATCGTATACAACTCCATAGACGAACAAAATGTTGCGGAAATTTTGTTTTTAACGATATTTTGACAAATGCCCGCCTATTACTAAACACTCGAACGCAAAATGTGTATAAAATCTAATCCAACAAAACAATGTTTATTTTTACTTACCTCTGTTAGCCCTTTCTAATTTACTACGAATGAGTTCAAAATACATTTACTACATTCACAACTTCTATATTTAAAACAAACACTTTCGTTGGTAGTAAGCAATGGCGTCAAAAACATGAAACGTGCTTACAATGCTTACAGTGCTTGAGCACTGTTAGCATGATATGATGACGTCACCTCACAGCGTAAACTTTGAGCGTTGAAAGCATGATTCGGACCAACTGTTGGCGCGCTGTCGGTACTGAAAGCGTGATTCGGACCGCACCCTGTCGCAACTCAAAATGTGTCGTTTTTCCTGACCCACAACTTGCACACCTTCTAGCAATACTGAAGTAACACTGTTCTTGCCATGATGAATATGAACTAGCGTAAAAGTAAAACTGACACAACTGCCATCTGGCAGATGAATTGCGAGTTAGAGATGCGACGTTCTTCGTGTACGCGGGGGCACGCTATACGTATTTGTCACTGACATAACCTAAAAATGGGCATTTTTTGAGTTGTGTTACTGTTTACGCCGGAGTGATATATATATATATATATATATATATATATATATATATATATATATATATATATATATAAATAAGAAAACAAATAGCGGGAAGGCAATCTAGGAGTATGTTGGGCTCTAGTAAATAATTGTCTCTCTTTATAATTAACCAAGCTTTCGGTTATTTATTTTATCCATCCTCAGGGTTCTAAAATATGTTATAATTATTACAAATAAATTACAATTTTGCGATTTAAAAATTTGTTACTTACATTGTGTGAGATTAAATATTAAAAATCATATCTACGTTGTACATCGTTTTTTGGAGAAAGAAATTTTGAAAAAATTTCAGTTTTGTTCTTGTAACATTTTTAATAACAGTAAGTAATGTATTGTCGAAATATCACAGTGTAAAATTTTGACTAAAAAATTTACTTTTTATCACAGTGTGTTTTATAAAAACTATTATACATGACATTAATTCTACTTTAATTAGGAACTTGTTTGTACTGATTTCTAACTTTAAAATTGTTTTGGCTGAATTTTGGGATTAAATGGTAATACAAAGAAGATATTCACTTACCAAAATGTCGCCAGAGGGACAGCGCGAAAATTTTGCTTTAAATTTAAAATTTTAATAATTTGTAATACAAACGAGGAATTGTAAAGAATGAAAATTAAAAATTGTTGTGATCAAGTGTAGAGTTTGAATTGTTATTTATATTGTAGGGGGATACTTTTTCTTAGTCAAGTGTAATAAATAATTATATATGTGGCTCAAGTTGTCAATATCATTACGCCTATTCATGCTATTTTCAGTGTTATATAATATGTACCATCTCGAGAAAATGTCTCTTCGATGTATGAGATTCTGTTGCTAATATTTTTACGTCCTCATAAGCCGCAGTATGTTTAAATTCTTTCAGATGTTGGCTTAGAGCCGTCGATTGTGGTTTTCGTCCTGTATCACTTTTATGCGCGGTGATTCGGTCTTTTAATAATCTGCAAGTCTGTCCGATGTACGTTTCGTTACAATTGCTGAATGGTATACTATAGATTACATTTGATTGTTTTAAAATTGGTACAGGATCTTTTAGTTTTGTAAATAATTTCTTAGTTGTAGTGCAGTTTCTAAGGCTGATCTTCACAGAGTCGTCCGATAGGATTTTTTGTAGTTGTTGTGTTACTTCTGGTATGTATGGAAGTGATGCGTATTTGACTTGCTGGCTATTATTTTGTTCATTGTTTCGTGGTTGTGCGTCATTTTGATGAGAGGTGTTAAATATTAATTTATTTAAAAAATTGATGGGCTAACCATTTTCAAGTAACATATCTCTTAATTTTGTTAAATTTTTCTGGTGAAATGTTTCATGTGATAATTTGAAAATTCTCGACTTTAAGACTAAGATGACGTTAAATTTTAGACATTTGGGTTTTACTGATTTATAATGAATATAGCGCCCTGATGCAATCTGTTTTTTATACCAGTCTGAGTCTCGAGCCACATATATAATTATTTATTACACCTAGACTAAGAAAAAGTATCCCCCTGACAATATAAATAACAATTCAAACTTTACACTTCATCACAACAATTTTTAATTTTCATTCTTTACAATTTCTCGTTTGTATTACAAATTATTAAAATTTTAAATTTAAAGCAAAATTTTCGCGCCGTCCCTCTGGCGACATTTTGGTAAGTGAATATCTTCTTTGTATTACCCCAAAATGCAGCCAAAACAATTTCAAAGTTAGAAATGAGTACAAACAAGTTCTTAATTAAAGTAGAATTAATGTCATGTATAATAGTTTTTATAAAACACACTGTGATAAAAAGTAAATTTTTTAGTCAAAATTTTACACTGTGATATTTCGACAATACTTTACTTACTGTTATTAAAAAAGTTACAAGAACAAAATTGAAAATTTTTCAAAATTTCTTTCTCCAAAAAACGATGTACAACGTAGATATAATTTTTAATATTTAATCCACACAATGTAAGTAACAAATTTTTAAATCGCAAAATTGTAATTTATTTGTAATAATTATAACATATTTTAGAACCCTGAGGATGGTTAAAATAAATAACCGAAAGCTTGGTTAAATGTAGAGAGGGACAATTACTAGAGCCCTACATACTCCTAGACTGCATTCCCGCTATTTGTTTTCTTAACTACTCGACACAGTCGCGAGTACTTTCCGCAAATATATATATATATATATATATATATATATATATATATATATATATATATATATATATATATATATATATATATATATATATATATATATAGGTGATTCATCGGTCTGTCCTCTCTTTATAACTCTTTTATTTTAAGTCAGATAGAAAAACTCGTCAAATATAATTTATATGATATAGCATTATCTATCTACGTACCATATCCATTTGTATACAGGGTGCTCCATTTAAGCGCAACAATATGTAACTTTGTATTTTTTAATAGAACATCCTATACCTATTTATTTAATTTGATAGTAAATTAGATTCCCTTTAAAAAAGCATTAAGTAATAAGGGGCCTAAAATTATAAATTAAGAAGTTATTTACCTTTCTTCGTTGAATGATATGTTTCTATCATGTTATTATTAACAAAGTAAGCTATGGATAATTTGATCAAATGTTTCGAATTTAAATAAACAAGTTGTCCAAATACTCTTAGTTTATCATTGTTGATGTTGATGTGAAAATGAATAATACAAATTTTAGTAAAGATGAGATGGTTAAAATAATATTTATAATAGAACAATCTATTGAAGTTGAAGGACAAGTTTTCGAGCATTTATTATAATTTTGCATTATTTAGTCTGTCACTAAATTTTAATAGCATCTTTGGAATTAGTGTCATGTTTAAAATAAGTATTAATAAAAAAGGATCAAAATTTTGTATTATATTATGGTTTTTTCCACTCTGAACTACTATCTTTTAGACCCCTTATTACTCAATACTTTTTTAAAGGGAATCTAATTTACTATCAAAATCAATAAATAAATATAGGGTGTTCCATTAAGAAATATAAAGTTACATACTGTTGCGCTTAAACAGAGAACCCTGTACACAAATGCATATGGTACGTAGATAGCCAATAATATATCATATAAATTATATTTGAAGATTTTTTCTATCTGATTTAAAATAAAAGAGTTATAAAGAGAGGACAGACCGATGAATCACCCTGTATATATATATATATATATATATATATATATATATATATATATATATATATATATATATACAGGGTGTAAATGAAATAAGGGCATTAAATTTAACCAGTAATGTAACTCGACGAGAGCAACAATATTTCTTAATAACTCTTTTTTCTGTCTTTTAGATTTTGAGTTAAAATTCTTTAAAGATTTGCTGCATATTTCGTTACCCGCTCATGGAAAACAAATGGCTGCTCTGTATTCAAGTGAGATACAAACAGCTCAAAAATTGTCGGTTGTCGGTTACACTTACAGTCACATTAATTAATAAACGAATCAAGGGAAATAACATTATTATTAATTAATACGTAATAATACAATTTTTAAAATAAATAAATTTAAATTTTGGATAACAAAATTATGATGTTGTGTATTAAAACAGGCTTTAAATTACCTGTGAAAGTGTGAATAGAAGAAGACAAGGAGGGACGAGAAAGAGCAAAAGCATAGTTGTTAGGTTATGACATGATTATTTATCGTCGACAAATCATAATAGTTTAAATACGTTATTCAAAACATGTAAGTACAAACTTTTGTCCATTTAAAAGAGGTACATGAGTACCAATAATTAGTCGCTCATTTATTGTTCCCGCGCAAAACATTTTTAAATGAAAATTTTTACAGCATTTTCGTCTGTCGAGATGTGTATTGTGCATAATAAATACACCTTCCCAAGTAAATTCACTCACATTAATGAACATTATGAGCCATTCCCAAAATTGAAGTCTGTTATGTGTTGAAAACATAGAACTTTTTGCACATGTTATGGATATAACTGTTGCTTTTTTTAAAAATTGTCATAGGTGACACTCCGTATTGTGTGATAAAGATGTACAAGATTAAAAAATGTGCGAATATTAAGAACAGAATGATTTAGTGATGATTTGGAAACGCTCCGTGTAAATGCGTTGGCAACTCCATGACAGTGTCTTTATGTCAACTGTGATGGCAAGTAAAATGTAGTACATATACGAGTAAAAAAATAAATAAATAAACCATAGGTAAGTAATTACAATGTCTGTGTATTCGCATTTTGACAGAATTTTACCTGAAACAAGTTTATTACTAATGTCAAAATTTAATTGCAACAATTGACAGGACTGTCAATAGGGCGCGAGCAGACACGTGACTCGAGCGTCCTTGACGTGCTAGAAATCAGCTGATTTGTGTGCGCTTGTCATTTTGACAAGAACAATGTCACTTTGACAAGACTAATATTTTGACATATTTTAATTTTGAACTGTTAACAAGTTATTATTTTTAATTTCATGTGTTTTACTGTCTGAAAATTGTACATTAATAATATTTTAGCAGTTCAAAACCAAAATAAGTCAAAATATTGGTCTTGTCAAAGTGACACTGTTCTTGTCAAAACGACATGCGCGCACAAATCAACTGATTCCAAGTACGTCAAGAACGCCCAAGTCACGTGTCTGCTCGCGCCCTATTGCTAAAACAATTTTTTTATAGCTATTGTTACTGCATTATCACATAAATATTTGGAACGACTCGTCAATTTACGGGGTGGTAAAAATGCTAAAAAAATATGCGATTTCGAGAAAAAGTTATTAAGAAATATTGTTGCTCTCGTCGAGTTACATTACTGGTTAAATTTAATGCACTTATTTCATTTACACCCTATATATACAGGGTGGTGATATATATATATATATATATATATATATATATATACAGGGTGGTGACTTGGACGACGCAGCATAGGGGTTTCAATGGTAAAATCTTAATGTACAGTTATTTGCTCCCCTAATTATTTTAGAGCAAAATTGTATTAAGATTTTTGCTACAAAAAAAAAAAATACTGCATCTGATTATGATATTGTTCATAATTTTTCTATTTCCGGAACCATAAAAATAATCGAAAACAATAACATTTTTGCAATAATCATTGGTGCCATGGAACAAAAATTTTAACAAAGGCGCAAATATCTGTCACAGGTTCTTGACGTTTAAACTTATTTTCAAAACGAGGAAAATGAAACCATCTTTTCTGTAGTTTATAACAACGATGGAATTGTTGATTACAACAATGTGATTTGACGAACACGAAATTTAAGATTTCTTAAAGAAGTGACTATGAATACGACCCTTAACTTATTTAAATTTAAAGACAAAACATGTATTGGGAGAAAGGATTTTGATTTTACTATAACAAACATGAATTTTTAATATAAAATATAGCACAAACCACCATTTACCATTAAACAATGCCCCAATCTGTTGCAAAATTCTTGTCTGACATTTGCTAATTGTTTACGTGATATTTGTTTAAGTTTTTATTCCATGGCATTAATGATTTTTGCAAAAATGTTATTGTTTTCGGCTATTTTTACAGTTCCGGAAATGGAAAAATTATACACAATATCATATTCGGATGCAGTATTTTTTTCTGTATCAAAAACTTAAAATACAATTTTTCTCTAAAATAATTATGGGAGCAAATAACTGAACATTAAGATTTTACCATTGAAACCCCTATGCTGCGTCTTCCCAAGTCACCAGCCTGTATATATATATATATATATATATATATATATATATATATATATATATATATATATATATATATATATATATGTATATATATATATATATATATATATATATATATATATATATATATATATATATATATATATATATATATATATATATATAATAGTCCAAGAATATATAAATCTTCAGCAGTTCAGCAAGTATTTTGCAATAAATATGACAGAGAAAAATAAATAAATTATCACTGTTTAAAATTTAAAACTCTCCACAAATAATATATTCTTAAATAAATAAATATATCATCACGGCTTATTATCCATTGCCTTGTATACAGATATCGGTAATGTTGAGATATTTGTTGTGCCTTTCTGTAAATAAATAATCTCGGAATATTCTTGAAATGTACACAAAATATGAAAGTAATGTCCCTCAAAGGATGTACACATCTCCTACCTGTTGAAAGAAGAACGCCGAAGTACGAAAGATGTGTTTAGCAAATAGACTCCATATTTACGGTAAACTTGTTTTCCAGCACCTCAAAATTGTATAAAACCACCTATATTTTCATGTTTTCCAATGAAACTATTGTAAAACTCAACTTCATATTATTGTAAGTTTTCATACTAAATGTTAACTACTTTTTAGCACTGTTTGTTACATTGATGTATAACTTTATAGCATCCTGATGAAGGATTAAATAAATCGGAAATCATGATGAAATAATCTAGAACGAGCTCTACTTTTTTGCCGTTTCACTGAAATCCTACGAAAATTATAATTATAATTCAAACATTGACGAATTCTAAACATGTTTCCTCAGAATATTGTTTGTTGGCTGAGAAATCTGGGCATTCATCGTACAAAACCTTTTTAAAACCATTACATTTTTGTATTTTTCTGCTGGAATTGGCAATATTAAACGAAGGTAACGGGAGTTCAAATACACCTTCTTGTACATAATAAAGAAAGTATTGTAATTGCGAAAAAGTCGGTTTTCAGATTTCATCTGAAATATCCATTTTGACCATCCCTGAATCCATTATGACTAATCTCCTCGTGACGTCTGTACTAACGTACGTTGCATAACTCAAAAACGTAACCGTAGAAAGTTGAAATTTTATTTATCCAGTTGTGCACCTTCCATCTTGGCCATTGCATAATTTCCAGAAGTGATACTTTACTTGAAGCCTATAATATATTTTAATGAAAAACTATTTTAAAATATAATCCAAAACTTTTCAAATTTGATATAGAAGACTTATGTCAATAGGAACAACAATAGATTTTGGTTGAAATAAGATAACCGGAAGTGGCAATTTATTAACACTGTTTCTTGAATAAAATAGTTTTATTTTCATTTTAGAAATAAATGCTTCTAATAAAAGTTTTGGAGAATTAAATTCTGCGTCTATCACATCAAGTATTGTTAAATTAGCTCTTTTTATAAGCGAGATATATAAATTTAAAAATTATATACTTTTTAGTTTTCGTAATAAAGCTTGCCATGAATTAGGACAAAAAATAACAAAAAAATTAATGTTAATGTCAAATTACGCCAAATACGTGCGATTTTATGACTGGATCTATACTTCATGTTGACATTCCTCTCACGCTTTTTTTGTCGTTATTTTTCAAACTAGTTTTGAAATTTATAATTTACGAGTTATATAAAGTCTATTTGTGCATCTACCTTTATGATCACTATATATTCTATCGTTTTAAAGGCAAAATTAACATTTTGTAATTTAGTTATTTAAAAAATATGTATAATTTGATAGGCATACAAGGAAGTCGTGTGGTGTTCGCATCAGATTTTTTTGTAACATTATTGTTTATAATATACGTTCACTATCGGACGACGTAATATCACAGTAATGACCGTTCAGTTCAACAAAAACACACTAAATGACAACACAGATATTTAATCTCTCATTTGTATTGAACTCTCCTTGTTCTATCTCAATATCTTATGGACATTCCCTGCTTCTTGCCCTATACGAATACTTTCAATTTCATTTTCAAGTCGACTATTCTAGTTTTTTCCCACCATTCTTATTGCAAATAACAAGTTCAATTATGTAAAATGTAAAAGTGTGACATTCCTTGTACTTTTCCTTCACTCTTCAAATATTAAATATGAAATAATTCGTCATTTACATTCATTACATCTTTTACTACACAAGTTGCCTTGTTGAAAGAGCCACCATGTAGCGTAGTTCTGGCTCGTACACATAGTGGTGATGTTATTCACTAAACCATTTAAAAGTAAAGGTAACCATGGTGTATCATAAGTTTCAGATAGACTTTTGCGGGTCGCATACTCTTCTCTTTTGATTTTAATTGAATCGTTAATTTCCGGGTATGGTAAATTCATAATTTTATATTTTTCGTCTTTTGGTAATTCTGGTTGTAAATCTGAGAGAGATAATTCCGGCATTTGTGTATCTTTATGCTGTTGTGAGTAATTTAAATCAATACATGTTTGTGCAATAATTTTCGCCTTTACATTTGTACTTTTCTTTCTCCAAGTCTCTATTGCCGTTTCTACATCGTCACTACTATCGTTCTTTTGTTTTATGTTTATTTTATATCTTGCAAATCTATATTTGTTAATATGTAAATTAACTCCTTTATATGAATCCCTAATTCTTTTGCCCGTACTTTTCTAATGAATCGGCTACACTTTAAATTTGGCAAACGTTCCAGAACTTGCGCTTTTACCAGATCGAACCAATTTTCTACAACAGAGTTACTACATCGGATTATATTTACGTAGGTATTCGTTAAGTCCAAAGAGGAGCATAAGGTGCATACTTTGTCAAGATAATATCTAACATTTTTGGACAAAAAAAAACTCATTTTTCTCATACAAAGTATTTAATTTTTACTTTCTATTTCTTTCCTAATCTTATTTATAATATTTTCACATAATGAGTGAATTGGACTTGCTTTATATGTAAGTAAATCATATTAGGCAGATCCCTTTTTAAATTTAAAATTTCCTCATTCACTTTTTGTACAAATTGCTCAATGTCAAGTGTACAGAGAGTTAGTTAAAAGTTGCTTATATGCGTAGTGAAATTGTGGAGTTCGGAAGGTATGCAATAGGCAATTTTTGGCGAGTAAAATATTTGCTTATGGTTACTGTTCGCATACGAACTATGCATTTTCGCGACACATTATTCGCTCAAAATGGCTGAAGTAATGACGTCACATCCTGCGAAATGTTTGCTATCAGAGCGAACTTGTCGCCAAGCAGAGTTGCTGGTTACGGTTGCGGTCGCGGAACTGGCGCATGCGTATACGTTGTTTGACTTGTTTTGTATACAGCTACAGCTGTTTTATATATGTATGGTTTCAATGCTTCTTGTTCATGTAATGATTTTGTGATTTCCAGTGCCACATTTGAATAAAAAAATTCATCTTGCAGCAAAAATCCAAGTACACAAGCCGCTGATGCATCCATTTGAAAATTTCAACAAGTACAATATAATAAAATTATCCTACAGATTAAACAAATTACCAATTATCTTGATTTATAATAATTAAACAAATAGATAATTACGAAAAATACACTTACTGTAAATAGTTCGGCAATAAAATTTTTGTGGTTATATCTATAAAATGACAGATGGATTTGAGCGAACACCGAATACCGAATATTACGTTTTCGCGACTGGAATAAATGATGACGCAATATGACGTCATTATTGTAACCATAAGCGAACATATAATGGAAACAGTTTGCATTAGTTCGGATCGCGAAAAATCGCCTAATAAAACTCGAGAGATTTGTAATCCAATGCCGAAAATGATCTAAATCGCTTATATTTTAAGTAGCCGCAATAATCTCTTTCAAATCCTTTTTTATATTTTTGTGGTACAGTCTTGTTTATGTCTATTACTATTTTTATAAAATGTGCGCAACAAATAGAAATTGGCGTAATTTTACAATAATGTTCACTCTTAATACCTGTCAATTGATGAAATATGAAATAAGATTTTAAATCAGGAAAACTTCAAAAAAAAAAAAATGTTAACAGCATTAATTAAGGCAAAACTGAAATCCGTGACAATTTGTGAAATAGTGGCCACACGAAACTGTTGCTAATATAGAAACTTTTAAATTTTGTCAGCCAGACGCCGACAGAAGTGGTATCATGTTGTTCTGATACCATTTCAAATACAGAGGATATTCTGTCGTTAATTTTAGGGTGTATAGCTTCAACATAATAATAGATTCTAGTTTTCATATTATTTGGCCGCCGAACTACTGAACCTGTGGCATCAAGGTGTAAAATGACGGGTCCCAAATCTGATGCTCTCTTTAAAATAAATAATTGCTCATTACTATAAATATGATTTAATGAACTCTTCATTTGTTCGATCACGCCGCATTAAAAACAGATGAATTATCTTTATGACGGTCGTTGCTTGCAAGACTTTCAGAACGTAAGTTTTTGTAAACAGAATCTGATTTAATTTTCTATAAGTTTTCTCGTTTTATTACATTTGGGGAACACTGTGCTATACATTTTGTGCGAAAATTTAACGGCGTTATATTTTTAATTCATTTCTGAATATTTTTCGTTCTAGGCCTGTAACATATGGAGTCAGTTTTTGTTTGTGACAGATATCTAAACTGCTGAAAACTGTAAACCTTACACTTCAGTTTCTAAAATTCTTAATAATAATTTGAATTTTTTGCAGGTGTTGTGAGCGCAATAACCATATGTGAATATATTCTTATGTCTAGACATGTAATTAATATTTTTAAAATTAAGTGCACAGGTGTTGTATATGAGGGCAAATTTATCTTTGAAAATGTAAGGGTATTTTATTCATCAAGTTAAAATAAATACACCTTTATAATTGCAAGAGGAGTAAGAAGATTTTACCGATTTGCTCAATGTTTTTTGAATTTGCTGGTAATATTTCACCTTTGAATTTTAATTCATTTCTCAACTGAATAGCACTAAACGGAATATCTTCACTGTCTACAGATACTCCACTCGTATTTGAAGCAGAATCCGATGAACTACTTACGGATATTGGAAATATATTATCTAATTTTGTTGGTGTTCTAAAATCTATACTGATGTCTTATTGAACTGGCGTGTTGCAGAATAAGTTTCTTTTGATACTCGACGTATCTTTTATTTCAGATTTGAAATTATTGGGTAGAGGACTGATAGTTTCATGTATAGGTGTAGAATGTATTAGTATGTTTACTGGTAGAATGTTAATAGGAGAAATGACTTCGGAGAGAAGTGCTTTTTTCCTGAAGTACGTGGATTCTCAGTCATTTTTAATTTGAGTCCATTTTTCTCATTATTTTATATATTTAATTTCTCACATAATTTACTCTTTTTAAGATTAGGTTTTCGCATATCACTTACATCAAAATTTGTTTCATTTACTGCTTCAAATAATAATTTTGTTTTGTTAGATTTATTGTGGAAACATTAACTTTTTACATTTACTTTCATTTTGATACAAATAAATACTTAAGAACTTCTGTGAAAAATGTAGAGTTTCAGTTTATTGAGAAATAAAAGGAATAAAGTTAAATAAAAATATTGAAAAACAAGAGCAAACATGTAATTATTAACAGAAACTGGAGCAACGACGAAAAAACAGAACCAATGAATAATTTGTAGAGATTGAGTGGTAGGCACTTGATGAAACATATTGATTATTATATGAATTAAGGTTAAAAATAAAACACTTGGTTAAGTTTCACAGTTTATTAATTGTTCGACGATCGTTTCGATCTAAGATCTAAGCGCCTCCTCGTTAAGGTTGTGTACAAAAGTGGTAGTACTCGTAACATCCGCGCCACGCTTTCTGTCGTCGCTACGTGTATGCCGCCAATGCCTGCCGAAAGCGGGAGACCGCGTTTTGTGTTACCAATATTTATTTCTATTTATTTGCTATCTCTCTCTCTATCTTTATGTGCGCTGTATTATGTTAGCATCTTTGCATTTTTATTGTAATATCCCAAAGAGACAAATATAGCATTTTGAATCGGTGTTTTGTATTTCATACGCGGATTGTATAATTAATTTTTCATTAAATCTTTAAATATTTTTAAAATTTCATTACAAATGAATACAATATTTCAAACAAATACACCTATTCTTTATTAGAGTTCCAAAAATTGATGAATCCTAAAATATGTATTAAAAATATAATAAAATATGCACTTATGCCATTATGATGTAATTTTATGTAAAATGTAATATGAAAAGAGAAATCTCGCGAGAGTCTCGCGATAAAAAGTATTTATAACCTTGGAAAATGAACCGTACAGGGAGAGGAGTCAACGGTAATTCGTGCATAGAACACGTGAATGTGAAAATTATATGAATTGACTATATTTTTTTTGAGTCTCTAGAGTCGAATGATATCGGTCGCAGAGCGGGGAAATGCAAAATAAAGACTAAATCGGTTTTGCATCTAATAGAACTAGTTTTTCTCCAACATTTCAGCCCCTAATTCATCACAGTTAAAACTACGGTTAATAAAATTCTTGTCGTCCCTGAAAAGTAAAGGATCTTATATAAAGCGTTGATAGGAGCCAACACGGAGTGAAGCGGAGCGATTTGTTGCCAGCGGGTTCCCAGTGTAGTGCTTTTTTATGAGTAAATCTTACTGAAATAGTGGCATATAATTAATGATAAAGTGTAGAAACTATTAGTTACAAAAAAGAATTTTTTTAATGTTTAATTAGTTTTACAGATGACAGAATGTATTAGCAGATGTTCGTATTAAAATATTTGGTGACTAGAATTTAGTACTTCGTCTCTTTATTACAGTTATACGACTGCAAATACACGGAAGACGGAACGACGAGATCGATATTTTATACTTCTCGTCTCGTCGCGCCTCGTGTGTATCACTAACCATTAGGCCCTTGTAACCATCTCTTACAGGTGACCTTGGTATTGCCAGATTTCAAAAATTCCACTTCCCCTAAATTTTCCAAGAATTCGTACTCTGTTCGAGTCAGTTCTTCTCTCCGATAATAATTATTTTTCATAGTGTACCGGAGACCGGAGTAGAATGTAAATACATACCTAATCTATATATTATGTATATGTATAATATTATTATCGTATGGCTAAGTGTGTTAAATGATCTGTCATGTTTCTGACTATCCGAATTGGAACCTAATTTTTACACCTTTGAAAGAACCAACTTTCATAAAAATTAACAATTGGACAAAGTATAAAATGTAATACTTGCTGTTTATTTTTTGTGTAAGTTAAGTTTCTTTCATAATTTGTTATTCTGGTTATTTATTTCTTTTTGAGTAAATAAAAATCTTCTACATATTCGTTCTATTTTTGTCGCACCTCATATCCATAATCCATATTAAAATTCATAAATACTTGTGAATTTTAATAAGATGTATATACCTAACGTGAGAAGTTTTTTTTCTTATATACGTCACAGTGGCGGCGCTAAGGGTGGGGGGGGGGTCAGGGTGGCCACGTGCCTACCCGAAAAAGACTTGTGCCCACTCAAGTGCCCACCCATTACCAACATACAAATAATAATTTTGGTATATAAAATATTTGTGAATAACATTTTATTTTTAATTCTGAACATTATTTGTATTTATACTTTTGTTCTAAAATTAATAGGGCAGAAATTATAGCTTTATGCAAATTTCACCACAGTATTTCCTGCAATTCATAAAAAAGTAAACACTCGGTATATGTAATTATTCGAATATGGATATGTGTCTTTGTTTCGTTTCATGTGTGTATATGAAAAAATACCATATACCTACGTATCTTTATTATTAAAATAAACGGGTGCTCACCAGGCGCGAATGCAAGGGACGCGGGGTAATGGGGGTAACTACCATAAGTCATAAATTGATAAAAAAAAACAAAATCAAACAACCGCAAATATTATAATTTAAGATAAAATTAAATACGTATTGTATTTTACTCAGTTAATATTTATAGCTTGTTTTTGAAATATTATGGGGTCTCGTGGCCGCGTGCCTGAGTGTCTGGTCGCGAATCTGGGGAACCGGGTTCGATCCCGACCAACGCCAAATATTTTAAATGGCACTAAATTGACCCCTGTGATGCACTCTCCACGCCAGCAATGAGTGCCCGTGAGGTGACGCCTGGTAAACGCCCGCATGGTACAAATTTATCTTCATCATTACCGATATCTGCGCACAAAGCAGATTGGCACACCCAGCAATGGGTAATTTGCCGTGATGATATATTTATTTATTTTATTTTTATTTTTGAAATATTAATGTTGATTACAAAATATGGATGTCAGTTAAAATATAATTATTATAATAGTAGAAGTGCAGGTGATATTCAATTTTCAGTTTATCAGCTCACATCCCTTGATAAAATGTAACTTTCAATTATAAGGCAATTTGTCCTTGAATGAAAAATAATTTGCCTGCGGCGCCTTTTTTTTCAGTTACATTTACATGACCTATTATGACCCCCCCCCCTTGATGCCCACTCGTTTTTTGATTGTGCCTTGTGTCCACCCTACATTTACATCCTGGCGCCGCCACTAATACGTCACCTTTACATTTATACCTAAAGGAAGATTAAACTATAATGAATACGAGTATTTTATTACGCTCGTATAGGAAAACATTTCTTATTGGTTCCTATGCAGTTGTTTTATTTTTATAAACAGATTGGCACATCCAGCAATGCGTAATATACCGTGATGATATATTTATTTTATTTAAATATTTAGGGGTGTCATTCGCTTGCAAGGCGAATTAGAAAAAATAAGAAATGTAAAGATCCTCAATATATAATTGACGCTCAAAAAAAGTAATACTTTTTAAATGTACATATTTTTATAAATTTATTTATTAAAAATACATATTTGACTATATTAATTTTAATATAAAATATATATATTATTTGTTTGTTTTTACTTTATTAATTATTCTTGGGTGTTTCGGTATATCATTATTTAGTTTACGTTTCTGCTGCGTGTTGCGACGACTGCACGACGCCCAACTCTGTTGAGAAATTAGTTTTGAGCATAGAGGATAGTGAATTCGTAAGGCGCACCATGCGACAAAACGCTGAACTACTTTTACATTGTCGTATATAGACAATTCTTTTGGCCAGGTAATCGCCAATACTACATGTTTGTTATTAAAACATGAAATGTATCTGAAGTCCTTAATTTATAAAGATGGTTTTGAAATAAATTTTAATCCAAAAACATTAAAAGATGTAATTTTTTTTTTGATTTCTTATATAAAAACAAATTCAATTTTTTTTATTTAATATTCGTTACAATCTATGTTTAATATAATTGTTATAAACCAAAATTTGTTCAAATCGGTTGAGCCGTTTTTGAGACTCGTTGGACAAAGTCTTCCATGGCAATTTGTACACAACCTTAAACACTGTATTCCCCCATAGAGATAGTTAGTATTTAAGAATGCACATTTTGTAAATTTGTAATAGTTAACCTGATGATGACCGCAAGGTCGAAACGATCGTCGAACAATTAATAAACTGTGAAACTTAACCAAGTGTTTTATTTTTAACCTTATATAGTCGAGTCAATAAAGGTTTTTACTTCTAAACGCACAAAAACAGATCCGATTTTAATGATCTTTTTTTTAAAATATTTGTTATATTCAATTATTTATACAGGCTGTCCGGATTTTAAAAGCCACCATTGGGGTATCGGGAACTATAAGAGATACGATTTCAGTTATATGGGACTTATGATGCGCCTTTGGGAGGCCATCTTAGATGTGCTTTTGTTTTGCCAAAAATTCTCATAGGTTACTAGATAATGGAGGAGTACTAAAGTAGGTCGATTTTTTTCATTTTTAAATTATTCCTAAACTATCAGTAATCGAGAAAAATGTTTCAAATAGAAAAGTTAGATAATTTTATTTTCTATCCAGTGGTGTACGAAAATAATTTTCCCATCGGCAAATTTCAAAATGAAAAAACGACCAAATTCAGTATTTCGCCATTATCTAGTAACCTATGAGGATTTTTGACAAAACAAAAGCCCATCTAAGATGGCCTCCCAAAGGCGTACCACATGTCCCATATAACTGGAGTCGTATCTCTTATAGTTCCCGTGATCCCAATGGTGTCCCTCAAAATCCGGACAACCTATATAAATAATTGAGCGCCCCTGCTTGAATGTTTCTGATTTTGAATAAATGAATATAACAAACATTTAAAAAAAATTATAAAAATCGCATCTGCTTTTGAGGGTTAGAAGATTTAATGTATTTCCGCTTCATTGACTCGACTATATTAGACCAATCTTAAGTAAATTATGAAAGAAAAAAAAATTTTTTTGTACCTAGATCTGAGTATTGGGGTTTTCCGATATCGGAACGGTAAGCCTATTGTTGTACATAAAGATAGAAAGTACATACTACAAAAAACATTTTATTCCATTATATTTTATATTAGCAATATAATATAAAAAAATTGCAAAAAATCAAAGTTTTGAAAGGTGAAACATAATTAAAATACAACAACCTTTATACTAATCGAAAGAAATAAAAAATAAATGTCTTCTTATAGTAATAATCAAATATGGCTTTCATTTAAAAAAATGTAATTTTGTGTTATATCTCGAAAATTTGCCGATAGGAAAATTATTTTCGTCCATCACTAGATAGACAATAAAATTATTTAATTTTTCTATTTGAAACATTTTTCTCGGTTACTGATAGTTTAGGAATAATTTCAAAATGAAAAAAATCGACCTACTTCAGTACTCCCCCATTATCTAGTGTACTATGAGAATTTTTGGCAAAACAAAAGCACATCTAAGATGGCCTCCCAAAGGCGCACCATAAGTCCCATATAACTGAAATCGTATCTATTATAGTTCCCGAGACCCCAATGGTGGCTTTCAAAATCCGGACAGCCTGTATAAATAATTGAGTGCCCCAGCTGAAATGTTTCTGATTTTGAATAATTAAAAATAACAAACATTTAAAAGAAAAAATCATCAAGATCGTATCTGTTTTAGTGGGTTTAGAAGTTTTAAAGATTTTTCCGCTTCATTGACTCTACTAATATAAGAACCAATGAAATTAATTACAATATAAGTAAATTAGACTAATATTAAATTTGACCAAACTACTTATTAATATGTAACACAAATAAGGCAAGTGAAGTATATGAGTACCATATATAAACGCAAAACTGATCAAGGTGAAATCAGAGGACTGCGAATATGTTAGAATATATATATATATATATATATATATATATATATATATATATATATATATATATATATATATATATATATATATATATATATATATAAACACTTAAATATACAACTTTATAAATTTATGTATATATATATATATATATATATATATAAACGCAAGAACAAATCTTGATTAAATATAACCAAACTAAAATGTAGCGGAGGAAATAGAACTCAAGTAAGAACGAGTAAATATTGAACTTAATAAGCCTATTTATTATTTACTAACTGATCAAGAATGGACTATGTATATATATATATATATATATATATATATATATATATATATATATATATATATATATATTAATCTGATTAAATATTACATTTAACCAACTTTTATAAATTAAACTATTATAACGGAAGTAACAAACGTCGAAAATAATGTAGATAATAAAGTTGAATAAGGTGTGAAGATTATAAGTTTAGCGATTAAATGTTAAACCACTGCCAAAATAAACGCAAAGGAACTAATAAAATACAGAAAAATAAGGATGATAAATATTCAAAAACGATATTCGATTGTGTTTGGGATGGAGATGGAAACAGTATGTAACAATTCTTCCGGCCGACTTTTCGACTATACCATAATCTTCTTCATGGCTAGAATAGTTCGGTTGCAGAATATAGCCATATGGCTAACAGCAGATACATTAAAAGACGGACATTTAAATATATATATATATATATATATATATATATATATATATATATATATATATATATATATATATATTTGTATTCAGCCAAGTTTATTATACTCATTAAAGATAAGTTTTTTTTTTTACTTTTTGACGATTTTCACTCTGTGATCTGTGGTTCTTAACAATTTATTTATTTATATTTGACTGGTGTCTTCTAAAAATTTTGGAGAAGAAACTTTTACAGTCGGTATGGCAGTAGTAACAATAGATGTGTTGCTTGTTGACGGCAACTCAAGGATAAAAGGAACTGGAACTGCCGACTTCTTCAATCGCTTTGTTGATTCATTAATGAAATCCGATGTGTCAAAATGTCTCTCGCAAATAGCGGTTATGTAGTTGTTTACTGTCCAAATTATACATTGCAAATATTACCTGAAAAAAAAATTTCATAATCATCTATCTATGATAAACATCAAAAACATATATTGTTATAAACCTATTTGCCTATGTTATTCTTATAGAATGGTTTACGAGTAGATTAGAAGAACCGACCGGCCTACAAACATTTATGATATGCTCCTTTAGAAAATCCAGGGTTTGGGGATCATTTGTATTCTTGAAATAATATTTTTGTGTTAACTAGATGTCTGACCCATTTTCTTAGAAAATGCATGTTCTTGTCCGACAAGTCGCAGACTAGCCTAGCGGTAACATTATTATAAGGAGAGAATTGTTGATAGAGATTGCATAAATATACAATTTTTCCAAGAGTGTTACGAGGGGTGAATTGTTTTTAATATTTTTAGGGATGTAGTTAAAGTTTGCATAATTATAATTTTAGCAAACGCACATACTGTTAAAATTACAGATCAAATACCTTTTAAAATTCTTTTGACTTGACAGTATTTAACCTTGAACACATCTACACTGTTATTTAAAATCCTATATATATATGCGTACAACCTGAAGTTGGCTTAGCCAATGCAGCACTTTAATGAACGATTTTCTTTTACATAGCGTTGTCTCAGCACAATAAACTTTATTTATGCTTCTTCTAAATTTAATTAAAATAGTTAAAAAATAAATTTGCTTAACATCAAAATTCTTTATACTTGTAATTTTAAAATAAGTTCCTACTTATTTCTGTGTACGTATTTTGCTTTCGAGTTTTGTTTTTAAAATCTGTGTATCTTTTATTATACAAATATGGATACATTTGTACTTTTGAGAAGAAAACTTCATCCGCGTTCATTTAAAATTAATAGAAATAAACCTTATTAACAGCTAACATGAATTAAGTAATTATTTTTACCTTTTTATTATAACAGAATCAAAATAATATATAACCTATAATGCCAAGCAAATGCCAGTTTCACGTTAGTTTCACGGTGCACAGGTATCTGTTAAGTACTGCGCTAGTGATATTTTAATCTTGTATTTGAAGCATTTACATAGATGTTAGTACAATTAAAACTAAACACAGTCAACTTCATTCAACTGCGCTACGCTAATTATGACCGTCTCAAATGTCATTCAAATTGCAGTTTTAAATCACATCACAATATTTATATCAAAATATTTGATTTTTGTATATTACATATTAATAAAATAATAATTGTGTTTAAAATATATTACAAAAGAATAAAATATATAACTACCTATATTTACAAATAGCTAATTTTATTAGAATAGTTAAGAATCTAAATATCTGAATTTAAAATTTAAACAAGAGTTAAATCCTGTTGCTATTTACATATGTACAGAAGAAAATAACAAATAAAGTTTTGACAATAATTTATAGCCAGAACCCTTGGGATAGATAGTTTTTGAGTAAGAAAAATGGTTAAAACGTGTGTAGTTTGTGGAAACAAAAATAAATCGTTTTTTGAATTCCCTAACGATAGTGAAACTCGCATGAAATGGATTGAAGCTGTTGAAAATTTTGCTGGTAATTTAAATCAACTATTAAATAATTGTATAACTTTTATTTCTATTAACCTTAATTACAGATATTTCGAAAATCAGGGAATATACGTTTAAGCAGGCTCCATTTTGACGAAAAATGTTTTAATGTTAACAGCAAAGTGAATCGTCTTTACTTGTATGGTTTTGATTAAAATAATTCAATAACCAATATGTTTTATATCAAAGAATTAATTTACTTTGTAGAATGTTGCCCCAAATGTCCAAGTTTCTAGTAGATCCTTTTCCTCCTCTTTCTACGGTCTGAACATTAAAACTAATTCTATAGGCCTACAGATTGAATCCGTTTCTTATCAAAAAATTAAATACCTTGAGAAGAATTAATATTACTTTTAAGAATTAAAATTCAAAATTTACATTTAAATATTAAACCTGACAATAATATACATTCAGCAGATAACATTGTTAGAAAGATCAACAACAAATTTAATAGTGATGATTGTCTTGCACAACTACTGACAACTGTTATTCCAGGACCTTTGATGATACTTATAGCTCTACAAGATCATGGTGGTTTGATATTCCCCAATATTGCATTTGTAGGAGTTGTAACAAAATAGCAGATATTATTGTAGAAGCTGTACCTTTCTTGAAGCTTGATAAAACTTGTAAACAACTTGTTGAAATTATAAGGCCACGTTTACAACAAAATTTAATATTTTCCAGTTCACTTCACAAAATAACTGTATGTAATTTTGTTATACAAGCAATATTGAAACAAGTTCTTGATAATATTTGTCTGGAACCAGCAGATCTTAAAAAGAAGAGACCATTACCATATAAACCAAATGGAAAGGTCTTAAAGTTGTAACTTACCTAGTTTTTAGTGTTTATATTAGTTTGATTGCGATATTGCTTGCAATATAGGAATAAGGCCTATTTTTCATTTCAATACTGCCTTTTAAAAGTATACTAATATTTGTTTCTTATATTTGTAGTATTAAATGAGAAAATTAAAACAATTTATTTTCAAATATTTTGTAATTACGTACTGACAGCATATTTGCACATCTAAACTTTGTTGACAGAGGTGAATCCGCAAAACGTCCATGACCCCTATTCTGTGACTTTAGCAACAGGTAGTATGGCTATATTTCATAGTTTGAGTGTTGCTTGCCTTTTTTAAATAATCTAAAAATGCAATAGTATATACATAGTGTAACTTCCGTTTTCTACCTCCCTTCATACCGTAGGTAAGGAAGGTAGGTAATGTTTTCGGTCCAAAAATTCGATGTTTTTAGTAAATAAGCACGAATTATGGTCACGTTCTTACTTTTTTTACAGTCTGTGTTGACGATTTTTTCTTCCACAATAACTCATATCAAACAAAAATTTAAGCTTTCTGCATTCATGTTATATAAATGGGGAAAAATCAAGTACATTTAGGCACCGTCAAATATTAAAATTAAGCAAAATCATTGCCAGTACAATTCTATGTATTTATTTGGAACCAATTTAGGGGCGGCCCGGTTAAAATTCGACTTGCCCCCTTTTCAGGTCCACCAAAATACATATACTATAAAATTTATATATTATACTTTTGAATATTTTTTTTTTCATTTTTAAATATGAATGTATGATTTATTTTTATGAATGAAAGACTATATTTTAAGGTATATTATTGATATTGTTATAAAACAAGGAACTATATGAAAATGAAATGCAGTCTAGAAGAACTTTTTGATTCTTCTGGTAATTAAAAAATTAACTACTTGATTTTTTTCAAGATAAAAGACTGACAATCAAACCTCGTGTAGAAAGAACAGCAAACAAAGCCATAAGATCCTTGTGGGCCTGCCGGCGTATGTTTGGAAAAACTTGGGGCCTATCACCGGGAATGACTTACTGGATTTATTCAGTAATGATCAAATCCGTCATAGAATACGCCAGCCTGGCCTGGTGGCAAAGAACAAAAACAAAGCACTGTCAAGAGACACTTAGCAAGGTACAAAGGCTAGCCTGCTTAGGGATAACAGGAGATATGTCAACCACACCAACATCGGCAATGGAAACTCTGTTAAGCTTGCTCCCACTACACTTAGTGGTAAAATCAAGGGCAATTAGCGGAGCATATAGGATGAAAGTTTTCTCAAAAGAGGATAAATGCAGAAATGGACACTCTGAAATTTATACAGAGATGAACAAGCATTTCACTTTACAGATGGTGTCTGATAGAATCAATAAGATGTATACCATCGACAAAACCTACAAGATAATAATTCCTGATAGGGATGCATGGGAACATTCTCAAGGTCCGGTTGAAAAAGATGACATAGTCATCTATACAGACGGCTCCAAAACAACCAACGGAACCGGAGCTGGAATACATGGGGCAAAGGGACTAAGGCACAACCAATCGGTTGGACTAGGGACAAATGCAACAGTATTCCAAGCAGAAGTACACGCAATATTAACCAGCGTGCAATTACTATTGGAGAAGAACTACACAATAGAAGAATCTCCATAGTAACAGACAGCCAAGCCGCACTCTAAGCTTTAAACTCGTGTGAGGTAGGCTCAGGATTAATTCTGGACTGCATCCACAGATTGAATGCCTTAGGAGCGAGTAACAAACTAAGACTGATATGGGTACCCGGGCACTCAGATGTCGAAGGAAACCGGGTAGCCGACCGTCTTGCAAAAGACGGGACAAATATACCTTTCATAGGATCCGAACCTGCCTGCGGAATAACTGCGGAAACAGTTAAACAGGAAATTAATACATTGCTCAGGCAATGGCACAAACGGCACTGGACAGCCATATCAGGCCAGAGACACTCCAAGCTCTTCCTGAACGAGCCATCCAAGAAAAGAACTGACAACTTACTCTTAATGAGCAAGCAAGATGTTAGATTAATAACAGGACTGGTAACAAGACACTGTCAATTAAATAAACATTTGCACAGGTTGGGCCTTAAACAAGAACCAACATGCAGAGAATGTGGAGAAGAGGATGAAATTCCTCAACATCTAATATGTCACTGCGAAGCATTTATGGCAAGCAGACATAGTCTTTTAGGAGCAAAGAAATTGCGTAGTGAGACACTAAAGGACATCAGTCTAAAGAAAATCCTGGAGTTCTCAAAACAAACAGGACTTCTAGAATAGAAGTAAAACACGGAGGGTACAATAGACCAGAAAGGTCGCAGTACAGGGACAAAGATGAACCACCTCTCGATAATAATAATAATAATAATAATAAATATGAATGTATGATTTATTTTTATGAATGAAAGACTATATTTTAAGGTATATTATTGATACTGTTATAAAACAAGGAACTATATGAAAATGAAATGCAGTCTAGAAGAACTTTTCGATTCTTCTGGTAATTAAAAAATTAACTACTTGATTTTTTTCAAGTAATTGAAAAATAACTACTTGATTTTTCAATTGTAACTACTTGACTTGACTTTAGGCTATTATTACTTGACTTGATTTCAAGTCAAGTCAAGTAACTTGAATATCAAGTCAAGCCGTGAAACTCTAGCTATGTAGGTAGCATTATCCTTTTTTCTCTTTTTCAAAATTTTTATCGAGTATAGTTCGTACTCTGTCTGACATTATATGCGCGCTCTTTCTGGCATGGCCGTATCCAGACTATATCAGTATTGCTAAAAGTTACGGAATAGATGTCCAGGACAGATAAGTTTTGCAGGTTGATTGGCTGATTTTCACAAAGTACAAAATCTTTAAATGTAGACCTATAAGAGTTTAATGTCTGCACATTTATATGTCCAAAAGTAAAGTTCGAATCGGCAACACTGATGTCTAAAACAGGTGATTCAGACATATGGTACAAGGTAGTACACATTTAAACAAATAATATATAAACGAATTTAATAAGTTTGTGAAGGTCAATCACACTGTTTATTTAATGTGTTCGGACTGAGTCGTATTTGCGCGCATAGATTTTACAATTCCAGGTCCACATAAGAAATATTTATAGTTTTTGCTGCGAAATTCTTGACGGAGCTGCTTGAAATGTTGCATATTTGAGGATGAAAGTTGGTAGTTCAAAAACACATTATTTCCATTGCCTTCATTATGTAAATATTTTGTCGGTATTTTTTTTTTGTTTTAATATCATTTACGAAATTTTCTTTTAAGATGCGTGACACAAATATCACAACCATAGGTTTTGGATTCTGCTTATTGAACGAAGGAATCCGATGAGCAGCATCTAGATCACCGGATGTCATTTCTATATTTACTATTTTCCTTTTATTGGTCACTATATCAACGATCATTTCGTTATATGCGGCAGGAATATTATTGATAACCACATTTAATCTGAAACACTGCTCGAGATCGTTTATTCTATTAGACAGTGAAACCACTTCGTTTTTTAGTATAGCGTTTTCTTTCCTTACATTATCAAATTCTTTTCATTTATTAATAATATGTTTTAGCGAAAGAACTTGACTGACGTGAACAAATCATCCAGTTTATTTGTGACTTCATATATGTTATCTTTCATACTTTTTATCAAATTATTAATATCTGAGTTCAAATCACATTGATCGGTGTTGTCATTTAAAACAGATGATGTATTAAAATCGATCCCTTGACGATAAACCAGACAGAACCATGCACAGCTATTGTCTTTGTTCGTAAATATTTCTACTTAAGGCCGGTCCAGACTATATAACATGTTGTAAAACATGTTACATAACAAAGTTTTTGTAACATTGTTATACAACTTTCGGACATCCACATTGCTCTGCTATAACTTCTACAGTTAACATCAAGATGTCAGAAGCACAGGATGCTCTTCTCTCGGCGGCAGCTTGTGTAATTATTTTAAGTAATAGAGAAAAAAATAAAGAACCCAGAAAGAGGAGGTTTTGGGTACGTCCAACATTGCTCTCTAGAAGAACATACAATGGAAGTAATCTTCTTGCGAAATTGATTCAAGATAATATCGGTTTAAGTGGTGAACTTCGATGTAACGGGAGTTTCAAAAACTTTTCTAGGATGTCAAGTGCAGATTTTGAATTTTTAATAAATAAAGTGGGGCACAGAATATGTAGAAAGCATACAACTTTCAGAGATGCAATTCCTGTAAGAGAACGACTGGTTCTTACATTAAGATATTTGGTCACAGGAGACTCTTACCATAGTTTAATGTATTTATTTAAAGTATCGAAACAAAGTATTTCCGTAATAGTGCCGGTCGTTTGCGATGCTCTCATTGAAGCTTTACAAGACAATATAAAGGTAATTTTTTAATATTACTATTTTTTATTTAGAATTCACAAGAAACATACACATTTTTACATGTTTTGAGAATCATTCATTTCAAATAGTATTACATCTATTTCTGATGAAACACTGTGTTGAGATTGCCCAGACGCAGGTGTTTCAGGATTCTCGTAATCTGTATTATAACTGGAAGTAGAAGAACTCCGACCATAAACATTTGATGACGATTGAGGATTCGATGCCTGAATTGCGGTGTACGTTTGAGATGAATGTGGCTGTGGAAAGTTCGCCTGGTCTGAAATAGGCGGATAGTCATATCTGTCTGTTTCAGCGAAATACAAAATTTGATTAATGTGGTACTGAACAGTGGTTCTTGCATATGCATTTAATTTCCTCATACAAGCTATGTGCTCCCCGTAAATGGTATGTTCGTCCCTCTCAATTTTTGATGATTGAAGTGACTTCATAACTGCATATGCCTCTTTAACCATAACGTCGTTTTTACGTTTCATCTTCATGTCTGTTTTAGGACGCTTCGGTGTTGTCATGGCGTCAGTATCATTTATGTTCTTCTATAAATTATCAATGTCTGTCACTGCGTCTTGATATTTCGCATCCCTGTTTGGGTCATTGCGTGTATCATTAGGTTGTTGATCTTCCTATAAATAGATAAAAATATAAATATATAATACGAGTAATGTATTGAATTTTATTTCAGATGCCACAATGTAAAGAGGAATGGCTAGTTTTAGCAAATGACTACAACTACCGATGGAATTTCCCACATTGCGTCGGATCAATGGACGGGAAGCACATAACTCTGCAGGCCCCAATTGGTAGTGGAAGTGAATATTATAACTACAAGGGATTTTTAGTATCGTTCTTTTTACTGTGCTTGATGCTAAATATCGCTTCTCCTACGTTAACATTGGATGTCAAGGACGTATTTCAGATGGAGGAGTATTTGCGAATACAGTATTCAAGAATATGCTTGAAGAATGTACATTGAATTTACTAAGTGAAAATTTTCTGCCTGGAAGGAATGGTCTAGCAGTGCCGTTCTATTACCCACTTATGCCCTGAGTGAATAATAATTGTGGTAAACGACAAAAATATAAAAGTACAAAAACTATAAAGCTGGGTAACAACGTTAATTTATGGACGATACGAAAAATCTTACTACTATGCCCAGATTTTAAACCCGTGAAAGTAATGGTGAGAGCGGCGTAACTTAGTGGTAGATTAGGGGTGAGTTTTACACAAAGAAGAGGGAGGGGGCGCCAGTCGAAATAAAATTCAGCCCCTCTCAACCGGACGTGTTTCGACACACGGCACGGAACTGGGAAAATGCGGCAAAAAGGAAATATAGTGATGTTAACGATAGTGATAATAGGGGAATGTGCTTCGAACATAAACTCTGTACGTAAAATAGAACGAATATTTAATAGCAGTACTTCTACAACCAAAAAACCTTTAAGCCCGGTTCGCGGGAACATTCAAATATTTTAATAACAAAACAATACTGAATCGTGCGTGCCTGCGAGCGGTTGGCATTGACAAAAAGTAACTAATAATTCAAAATGGCGCGAGCGATGATGTGTGCGTCGTTGGCCAAGGATATGCGCGTCGACCGCAGTAAATAAACAGGAACGGTATTCTAACCTAATCGTTCGCAGATTCGTAATCCAGTTTACAAATGAATTAAATATACAAGTCGACCGCGAATCGGCTTGGTAAACAATGGTGTACGTTGAATAATTATATAAAGCGTAAGTACAACTAATATCAATAGTCGATTTTGACATTACATAATACACATGAATGCAGGTTATGAAATATGACAGTACGTTTGATGTAAATGAGTTGAACAACAGGGAAGCCGTTGTCCCAATAACATGGAATAATAAAGTGAAAAGAATCTTATCTGGTCGCTGGCGCTGGGCTGACACGGCTGGCTGTGGGTTGGGAGGCGGCAGATGACACCAAAAGCTCCAATCCCAGACGAGGTGTGTGCAGATAGCCAAATCAGGTGCACCAGGTGTTTTTCCCGCAAGTACAGGAAACGGTGATGGCGAATAGTGGTGGTAGCTCCCAGATAATCAGTCGTAGGCGTCAAACAGCAGGTATTTCATCAACAAATGCTGAACAATCAACCTTGAGGTTCGATACGTGATATACAGCTCGTGATCGATATGTAAAGTCACAATCGATGGGGTGACGTCACGATAAACGTAGCGAGAATAAAGTCGATAATTGTACACGTAAACGTGACAAGACGGTAACGAAAAAAACGTAACTTGAGAACGTAAAAGGAAAAATAAAAAGCCTAAAAAGAACGATTACTGTTAGAAATCGAGGCGACGAAAATATAAGAGAACGGTAAGTGAATCACATGTGCAAACTCACCTAAGTTGTTGTGCGGCTTTAATAGTAAATTCAGTTGCAGGACTGTGTGTATTAAATCCCGAATACACAGAGGAACCACTCTGTTCCAAAAAATTAGTTGCCGTACAAAAATTCCCTCACACGAGGATAATATTTCGAAAAACGATAAAAACGGTAACTTCAGCGACACCAAAATTGTACGTGCAACTCCACAGGCTGCTAACGAAGAAGACTTGAAAAATGAAGATTTTGCAATCCTTTACCAATAAACACGTTAAATCTTTGCACAAGCGTCGGTGGAGGTCGTTCACCTGGCCTTGGGAATGAACTAGCTGAGTGGGTCAAGATAACGAAGACGACCGCAACGCGGGGACGTCATCAAGGTTGACTGAGATGTAGGCGTAAGAGAAATCGACATGTAACAGTTCGTATTCGTTGGAGATGATGCTTTTCCTTTACAACAACACATTATGAAGCCATATCCAGGGCTGCAAGAAAAACGTTCAAGACAAAGGATTTTCAATTATCGTCTGAGTAGAGCCTGAAGAGTAGTTGAAAATGTTTTCAGAAGCTTGTCAGCAGTATTTAGAGTGTTACGTAAACCATTACTTCTTCAGCCCGATAAAGCCGAAAAAGTTGTACTAGCCTGTGTTTATTTACATAATTTTTTACGAAATAGTACTACTTCGAAAAGTAGTTATACTCCTCCTGGAACTTTTGACACCGAGGATAACGACACTGGAGAATTATTACCAGGGCAGTGGCGAGCAGAGCTAACAGATGGAACATTAAGACCACTCGGAAAAATAGGAAGAAAAACAGCTCAGGATGTTCAAAGGATTAGTGTTCGATAATTGCGGTGAACTGTAGGGTGCAGTTCTGCGGGTGCGTTTCCACCCTTCCAATGTTGAACCAGAAGGAAAGAAAAATAACTAGGATATACTCACAAATACTCGGATATTCGTTGTCCTCGTTACACATAAAGTAGATCCTGGATACAGCTGTAGCGGATGCAATCTAGGATTGGTGATTGTTGCGACACTTAACCTTGGTTTATTTGGCCTCTAGCGTGGTTTACACGTCGGGTAACCTTGTAAACTGAGTCTCCCTCCCTGTTGCTTAAACTCGGCCTCTAGCGTGGTTGACACGTCGGGTAACCGTGTTTAAGACAGTACTATCCCCCTTGCTCCTGAAGATGCCTCATATGACTGCGGGCGAAACGTTGAGCTCTGACTCAAAATATGACACAGTCCATTCCCGGAAAACGAATATTTCTCGACACTTAACACTGTTATAAAGGCGCGGTGCGTGTTTGTGGAGCGATGCGATTGATAGAAGCGGCTAGCGACCAACTCTTTTAAGCGGGCTAGTCACAACATACAATAATTGTTTTTAGTTAATAGAAATACACAATTTGGTGTGTATTGGCGCTATCATGCAGACAATTTATATGAAATCTTCTGCCGAGCATCGTGAGCATAGGCGTAGTGATAATTTGAACAAAGGGAGCGATTCAACATTAGAAAAGGCGTAAACAATTAGAAACGAATTCAGTGAATATTTCATGACAAGTGAAGGGAAGATTCCATGGCAAGAGAATTATTAAAATTATATAATTTTACTTTTCCATATTTCTGTTTAATAAATAGAGTAAAATATATATGATGAGTGTAGAATTTCATTGTTTAATTTGAAAACATACAAAATGCTTAAAGTAGTATATATATATATATATATATATATATATATATATATATATATATATATATATATATATATATATATAATAATAATAATAATAATAATAATAATAATAATAACCTTTATTACTCAAACAGGCGTAAGCCCAGTACAAGTAAATATGAAAGTAAAATACAGTGATATTTGCAACAAATAAGTATTACATATAACAAAAAACATAAATTAATCAGAAGAGTTAGCACATATATTATATAAGTTACACATGACATATATTGGAGAATTAGACAAAACATTTGTTTTGGGCAGCGGTAAATAAAAAGTACTGTTTAGACGGGATGAAATGCGTGGTACTCGAAAATTAAATTTCTGTAATAACTGCGGGCTATCAATAGCATTGATAATATTACAAAGAAAGTCTGAAGCAATTTTAGTGTGCCTATCCTTGAGGGAAATGCAATTAAATATGTCTAGAAAAACATTGTAATACGTTCCCTGAGAGGGATAAATGTGATAGGCTTTAAACCATAAATATTTAAAAAATTTGCGTTGGACACTTTCTAATAACGATCTATAACATTCATAATTAGGATACCAAATAATAATAGCATATTCCAGCTTGGACCTAATAAAGGCGTAATGAAGGCAAAATAATATACTTTTATCACTAAAATGCATACTGTTCCTAATCAGGAAACCTAACATTTTATTTGCAGCAGCAGTAGTATTAAATATATGATTAATAAATTTTAAACCCGGATCAAAAAGCACACCCAAATCTTTAAACGCATCAGTACGAGTTAGTACATCTAAGTCAATTTTGTAAACAAAATTAATAGTATGCACTTTACGTGTAAAAGTCATTACCTTACATTTACTAGTATTAAGATACAATTTGTTGTGATAACACCACTTTACAATATTATCAATATTACGTTGTAATGCAATACAATCTAGTTCATCATTAATAATTTTAAAAATCTTTACATCATCGGCGTACAAAAGTATATTACTATCAATATTATTTGAGATGTCGTTAATAAATAAAAGGAATAATAATGGACCTAGATTGGCGCCTTGTGGAAAACCTGATTTAGCAACATAAGGTGTCGATTCAAAATTATTATATGAAACATATTGTAAACGGTTGGTCAAATAAGAACAGAACAATTTAATTAAGTTAATATCGAAACCAAATAAAAACAGTTTATCCAACAAAACTCCATGATCAATTTTATCAAAGGCCTTCGAGAAATCTGTGAATATGACATCTACTTGACACTTTGAATCCAAGGCTTCAGCAATGTATTGTGTAAAAATGCAAAGATTCGTAACTGTTGAACGATGTGGATAAAATCCATGTTGGTATTCAGATATGTTATGTTTAATTTGAGGAAATACATGTAACATAATTTCAAAGAGCTTAGCAAAATTACAAAGTAAGGCAATTGGCCTGTAATTATCAACAATAGCTGGATCACCAGTCTTCAAGACGGGACATACTTTAGAGTATTTCCATATATCAGGAAACGAGCAGGTGGTAATGCATAAATTGAAAATATGTAGCAAAGGTGTTAAGAAAGCATGTATACAATCTTTTACAATAAAACTAGGTATTTTATCATAACCAGTAGTTAAGGAATTTTTTAATTTAAAAGCTGCTTTTATAATGCTGTCTTCCGAAAAATATATTTTGATATTGTGTGAATTATGTAGAGTGTTATTAGCGTACATATTTGAACTAGGTGACCAAGAAGTTGATTCAGTATACACACTACTAAAATAAGTTTTAAAAAGTTCTAAAATTAACTGTGGAGTATCACATGTTTCATTATTAAAAGTCATCATGCCCGGAATTCTAGTAACTCCCTTTTTGTTACGAATAAAAGACCAGAAATACTTAGGATCAGTAAACAGAGAATTTTCTACATTAGAAACATAACTACGATAAGAAATTTTGACTTGTTTTTTTATAGTAGACCGTAATACTTTGTATTTGTCTAAAAAATATGTAGATTTAGTTTTAAGATATTTTATATAAAATTTATTTTTGCATTTAAGATTTGTTTTAATTTCATGAGTGAACCAAGGTGGGTACCGTCGTTTAGTATGTTTATACATCGGAACATAACTATCAATAATTTCATACAATGATTTATAAAAAACCGAGCAAGCATCATTGACATCAGTGGTGTTACAAATATTTGACCAATCACATTTCAAAAATGCTTCATATAATATCGGAAAATCCGCCTTTCTAAAGTTATAGGATTTAGCAGCCATGTTTACATTAAAATTACAAACATTTACTTTATTTACTTCTAATAAGATGTTTAATGGAGGATGAAAAGTATCCACTTTTACCATAGGAATAGTATCAATGGAAACAACACAAGAAATATCAGTGAATACAAGATCTAATAAGCGATTATTAACATTCAAAATATTATTACATTGTTTAAAATTACAAATTGATTGAAAGTTCAATAGATGGTTATATAAAAAATCTGTGGCATCGGATTGATAATAATTTGGAATATTAAAATCACCTATTAGCAAAATATTCTCTTTGTGTACACAATATTGTTCAATATAATTAGTAAAAAGTTCTAAATCATTAATACTAGGTGTTTGCGGAAAATAAACTATAATAACAGCGAACTTGAAACTATTTAAAGTACATTTGCAGAAGAGGATCTCTAAAGAAGGCACAAATACTAATAAATCATTAGAACTAATCACTTCCACTTTAATATTATTTTTAAACGCAAGCAACACTCCGCCACCTCTTGTGATATGAAGAGAATTGAAGTTTCTGTCTTTACGGAAGACAGTGTAGGAGTCAGGAGAAAAAAGTTCTGCGTTATAAACACCTTCGTGTAGCCATGTTTCACTAAGACCGATTATATCAAACACAGTCCGATGTAGCTGTATAAAGATCGACAAGCTTCTTTTTGATTCTTCGAACATTCTGGTAGTAGCAAGAGATATTTTCTATATGGCAATCTTCGTTTGTGTTGCCCCTAAAAAATCCTCAGTATTGCTCTTATTTTCTCGTTTTTTTGGAAACCAGAATCTACGTACAATGAGTCCTGCAGGCCATATTTCAGGACGTAGATAATCATCTTGAAGGATGAACGGTACACCTAACTTGAAGGAACTATAGTTACCAGGATGATCTATTTTTTGGCAGACAGTCTTTTTCAAGATTTAGAAATTTAAGATGATCTATAATGTCATCGGTCTTTGCGTCTTTATCAGCAACTCTGCTGATATGAAGCCAACTTAGGCGAGGTGCGCCCACTAATTTACATCCAGTACGGTTCTGTGCTGTACCGAAAGTTAGTGGGCGTGTACGTTTAGGAGGTGCTGGCGTTAGAGGAGTCGTCAGTTCAATGGAAGGCTTAGTCACGTTTACAGCTGATTTTGACAGCCCGGCTGAATTAAGAGTGGAGACCACGTTTTTATAGGATTTTGCCCCCTTAATTGGCGCACCCTGATTTGAAGGACCAGCAACAGGTGTAGTAGAAATAGCGGTCAGTTGATTCTTAGAATCGGACTGACTAGCAATTTTAAGTTTACACTCCGACACTTCATTTTTTAATAAAATTATTTCGTTTTTAAGATCTTTGATAACGATTTCAAATTTATCCATTATTTTCGCCACTGCACTATCAAGCGCTTTTTTAAACACCTCGTCATCATAAACTTTGCTTCTCGTATCAGTAGGCATTATGAAAACAATAAAAAACGAGAACTTTTCAAAAAAGAGAAAAAATTGCGAGCACGCACAAAAAACACGTCTGTACACTTCAAGCAATACACACAGGTATATATATATATATATATATATATATATATATATATATATATATATATATATATATATATATATATAAAATTATTTAGCATTTTTCTATACATGATATAAGATTTTAGTTTACTAATAATATTGATTTTATTTTTTACTCGTTCAATAATGGTGAGTTCAATAGTGATTTTAGGAGTACCTAAAGTATAATTGTTTAAAAAAGGAGAATGAACTGTTTCTTTTTTAATTTCTTTTAATCAAAAATACGTACAAAATTACAATTTATACTTGCCTTTACGCCAGCATCAGAAGTATGACGAGGCTTATTTTTGTCACACAGTAAATGTAAGTTTTTGAAAGCGAACCATTTGCTTTCGTAAACGTCATCGGTACCATCTCCTGAATTTGTTTTTGTTTTCTTTTTTTCCCTCTGAAACTGACCAATCAAGCTCCTCATCTTTCTTTCCACTTCACTCCTTTCAATTTACATAATTGTCGCAATATCGCACCAAGCATCATGTTTGCGCTGGCGATTCTTAAAATCGTTGTTCTTCGTATCCCACAGCACCTCTTTTTCTTTAAACAAGTCTATTAAACGAATAATAGATTCTTTTGACCTCTCCATTTTTAGGCAGAATACTACAACCACACTTGCAAACGGTTGAAAACGAACTGAACTTTATTGACAATGTTTTCAAGTGTAGACGTGTTATAACATGCCTGTTTGTAACATTCTTCGATTTTTACCACTTCCAGAGCGATAACATATAACATTGTTACGAACACAATGTTTTGCTATATTTCGTTGAAATTTCTGTAACATGTTACATAACATGGTTATATAACCATGTTATATAGCACATGTGGACGGGCCTTATACCCGCGCATTTGCCACAGTTGATGCCAGATCTATTTTAACACTTTACATAAGATGACTTTTTCAACAACGATGAAAAAAATCACTTTTAAATAAAATTTTTGGTGATTTAGAAAGTGACTCACGATAAATGATTATCATAGAAGCTATACTTCCAGTTTATAAAAAATACTGAACAGATTTATATATTGGATAGAATTTGTGGTTGACTCTTGGTGAAACATATTTAACAATTAAGTTTGAATAAAACACACTTGGTAAGTTTCACAAAAATATTTATTAATTTTCACAACGATCGTTTCGATCTTTCGATCATCATCAGGTGAACTAAAGTACAAAGTAAAATTGTCTGCTTAAATACTAAGTGATTACAGATAATAATAGTGGGGATTTACCTAAATCTAATTGGACGTTTACAATGTTGTCTTATCGTAAAATTGCTTTTTGAATTTCTAGATTTTCTAATAAGTTTAACTTTAAACATTTTTGCTGTACGTGTAATATTTTGAAGTTTCCGTTATATGTATGGTCATGTTCTAGACAATGTGTAGCGAAGCCTGTGTTATGTTTTTTATACTCGATGGAATTTTGGTGTTCTTTGATTCTTTGTTTAAATTGCCTTCCACTTTTTTTTCACAATTACCTGGGGCATAAATCAAATTTGAGGTGCGTTGTTTAATTTTCTTATTTAAGATTTTATTTACTATTTTTTCCTCATACCCATTGTTTTTTACAATCTGTTTAATAGTTTTGACTTCCAAGTCAAAATTAGATTTGTTAAGAGGTATGTTAACTAGTCGGTGTACCATACTGTGTATTGCTGACATTTTTATTGATCTGGACTGGTTAGAGTCTGCGGGAATTATAGTATCAGTAAACGTGGGTTTTCTATATATATTATATTGAAATTCATTCGAGACGTTGGCAATAGTTAGGTCCAAGAAGTTAATGCTAGAATGACTCGTTCATTTATTATTCCCTCCTAAACATTTATTGAAAATTTTTGATGAAAATTGTTTTACTTACAAGAGGATTTTCGTCTGTCCAGATTGTGCATATTAAAGACACCTCTAGTAAATCCAGCCTCATCAGTGATTACAAGTGATTAAAAGAATTGCTTCCATTTTTTCGAAAACCCACTAATACTAGGTAGATCTAAGTACTGCAAACATTGATCTTTTTGCACAAGGTATGAATATAAGTGTTGCTCTTTTAAAATATTCCAAATTTTTGTATTTGACACTCCGTACTGTTATGCTAGGCTCCGTGTATTTGTTCCTGGCCTAGTTGAGACGTTATCCAAAATAACCTCTTCAACATTTTCGTCGTAATGAGGACGTTTCCTACCACGATATTGAGCTGCTGGTTTGAAAGTTCTATAATCTCAAAGGTGTAGATTTACAAATGTGCGAAATTTAGGAACAGGACGATTTGGAAAACGCTCCATGTATATTCGTTGGGCGTTCCCCAGAGCTTCACCGTGGGCAATGTCTGTCTATTCCCTATTCGTACCTTATGAACCAGTTTATTACTAATGTCAAAATTTAATTGAAACAACTGACATGACTGTCAATTGCCAAAATAAAATTGTTCATAGCTATTGCTACTGCATTAAATTATAAGAAAAATAAGTGGAACGGGTCGTAAATTTACGGGGTTGTAAAAATTCTAAAAAATATGCGATTTCGAGAAATAATTATTAAGAAATATTGTTGCTCTCGAGTTATATTACTAGTTATATTTAATGTAGTACTTATTTCATTTACACCGTGTATAGTTATGCAAATAAAACGTCTCCTGTTGCAGTATACATAACCTCTGGTAATCACTATCAGCAAAATGTAAGGAGTAGACCGCAGACCTTCATAAATTTAGTTACTGATATCCCTATTTTTAATTTTATTATCCAGATTTTTTGTAGGTCATTTTGCTCTTTTCTTTCCAATTTGTTCTCGATGGTAACATAATATTTATCGTTTGAGGGAAGGAATGGAAACTTAGAGACCTGTTCTTTTTTTAATACTGACTTGCATTGAGGTACTTACAGAACAGTAAGCATTGCTCGTTTTTGCAAAGAACACAATTATTCAATAGTTAACGAAACAATTATTTACATATAATAATATAATAAGTTAATTATTATTATACTATTGCTTTTTTTCTTTTAATTTCTTCTGGCAGCTCAATATAGGTTCCTCCTGTTATTGGTGTGTACTTGTTAATGTTTACTTTTAAGTGCATAATTTCATGTAAAGCCCAACCCGAGTCCCGCTCTTGAAATTCTTCTAATTTGCGTAATATGTTGTTCTGAACGTTTTCTTTGTACCAGGTATTTAAATTGGTTGCATTCGTTATTTGTTTATTACTGGTGTTGAATGTTTTAATTTCTAAAACACCAGTGTGCGGCATTATGAATTCCGCGCTGAACACAACATTTACTTTTATTATAGATGTTTTTAAAGCGGTATTAATTTTATTTTTAAAAATTCGTTTACTTTTTTCGAAAAATAACATAGGATCTTTAAATGATTTATTTATAATTACGCCTGTTTGTATTCGACATTCAAAAATAGATTTTATATCTTGCCAAATAAGCTTCTGTTGTTCTTGTTTCCTTCTGCTTACTCCTGATCCTGCTACTAATTGACTATGTTTAAATTTTTTTAATTTCTCCCGAAAAATTTTTAATATTGATAAATTAGCTTCAAGTTTAAATAAATTTTCGGTTTTATTGGAACACGCACTTTGGTTTTTAATACAATTTGATATTATTAAAATAAATTTATTTACATGTCACCTTTCAGCTTCATCCAATGTTTTAATTAAATCAAAAGCTGATTTTATTTTTATAATAACACTATCACTTGACGAGCTCACGGTTTCGTTGTTCATTTTGCTTGCAAATACTCTTTGCAACTAAATTGCTAAGTTGAAACTTTTGTCTTATCAGCGCGCGTATGTACAAGACTAAAAAGAAATAATTATTATTATTATTATTAAGTATTATATTTTATTTATCCGATAGTTAGACTATGTATGTCCAATTATTTTAATTGTCGAATAATTACACTATTGTTACGCTCTAAAAAGAAATAATTATTATCATTAAGGTTTATATTTTAATTATCCGATAGTTAGACTATGTATGTATCATTATTTTAATTGTCAAATACTTGCACTATCGTTACGCGCTCAGTTCGTATTGAACATATATTCACTTTAGTTTGAAATAACATACAGCTGTACTGAAAAATGTAAAAAATTATTAACTGTACACCCAAGACTGTGTACTAGTGTGGAAAAAATGGTGAGTAAAGAAAATTGTAATATGTCATTACAAAGAAATACTTAATACGTAATATATGTTTTAAGGCTGATTATTCAGATATGCTACACCCAGTTCTGCAATATAATGTTGAATCAACTGAAAATTGGAATAATTGTCAGCCTGACGTCATCGTAAACAAGTTCTAACAAGATTTTTGCTGACGTAAACTGGGGATCAAGCAGGAGGAAAATTTCGGCTTATAAAAATTGTATACAGTGTAATAATATAATTATAATGTATTTATAAATATTATTTGTTTTTTAATATTATTTAATAAATAAAATTTATATCAACTAATTTATACTTTTAAGGCTGATAATTTGACCAAGATTAATGGGGTTCGGATCGCAATTTGGGGTTCGAGCGAGGCGGGGTACGGATCGGAATTTGGGGTTCGAGTGAGGCTCATGAGGTTCGGATCGCAATTTGGGGTTCGCGCGAGGCTCATGAGGTTCGGATCGCAATTTGGGGTTCGGGCTGCATTTTGGGGTTCGAGTGTGTTGCAGGTTGCTGTGCTCCGAAAATCGTGGTGGGGTTCGGGCGGGGTCATGGGGTTCGGGTTGCATTTTGGGGTTCGAAGAAACGGGTAAACATAACCTCACTAGCTAGAAACCCCACTGTTTACCTACTCACATGTCAAAGCCAAAACTCGAGTCTCGGCTGGAAAGGTTTTTGTCGGTCGTATTTTTCGACTTTAAAGGAGTCCTACTTATTGATTTTCTCCACGAACGTCAAACTGTAAATGTCGCGTACTATTGCAAACTTTTAGATAATGCAATAACGGCATATCGTCCGAAAATACGCAGGTTTTCCATAAGAGACGTTATCCTGCTGCAAGACAATGCCCGGCCCCATACAGCTGCCTTAACTACAGAAAAAATTGAAACATTGTCGTGGACTACACTGGAACACCCTCCCTTCGGTCCGGACTTATCGCCATGCGACTACCACCTGTTTGAACCGATGAAAAAAACTCGTGGAGGACAACGTTGTTGCAGTTGAAGATTTCGTGCGCAATTGGCTTATGGCGCAACCATCTTCGTTTTACGACGACGGCACAAAATTATCCATCCGTTCAGAAAAATGTGTCGCGAAATCAGGAGATTACGTAGAAAAATAATTTTAAGCCTTTGTATTTTTATCATATCGCAATAAAGTTTTAAAAAATAATTCCGGTTTATATTTGATTCACCCTCGTAATTTAATTTTACGTACCTGTTTAGATGCAACTCGACATGCAAATGGTTCTGCAGAAAACGAAGCGGAAATGTGGATGGATTAATCATTTTTTTAAAAAATAATATTGATCGTTTTGTTAAAATTGAGGAAGCTTTCAATAAAATATATTTAAAGCGGCTTAAAATATTGCAAGAAATTATTTCCTGCCTTAAAACAACTACAGTAGAACGCCGATTAACCGAATCGCCAATTATCTGAATCGGTCCTAAGCGTAATATAAAAAATTAAAACCAAGTATGTATGTATGTAATTTTTGTTTTGTTTTATTGTAACAAGTTGGAACTCGCCGGAGTCCAGATATATTTCAACTATATGCCGGCAGTACATTCTCGCCGAGGCAAGGCGAGCGTAGACGAGCGTGAGAGTGTACTAGCAGTACTCAGCTCGCCTCGTGATGTCTCACCTCGCCTCGTAGTCGCTCGCCATCGTGTCGGTTTTTCTGACGCGAGTCAAAGGAATCGAGCGGCGTGCGCAAGTATACACAGTACACTCTCGTCTGTCTTGTTGATCAGCCGGTTAGCGTGCAAGCTAAAATAATATTAAGAATTATTTTATTGTGCAAAATAGGAGAATGGAGTAATGAATTCGTTTAAAATTTTTTGGAAGCTTATCAGAATGAACATATTTTGTGGGACCCTATGCATATTTTTCATAAAGATAAAAAGAAGATTAATGATGCATGGATTCGTTTAAGTGAACTTCTAGAGCGGCCTATTGTAGAATCAAAGAATCAAAGAAAAAGAAAGATTCACTAAGGGCATTTACGGAAAAAGAAGGTGTCAATTAAATCTGGAGCTGGTGCAGTTGAAATTTATAAGCCCGTATGGTTTGCATGCGCAATTATGGAGGATTTTTTGGCGCCAGTTTATGAATGCACTAGAACTATAAATACACAAGATATGGTAAGAACAAAAAAAAATTATTAATTATATTCTTTATTAATATTATTAAATGATTACAAATTATTACAAAAATATGTAGCGAATTCTTCTCTGATCTGAATAGCATTCATTGTTGGTCTACGTGGTACATGTTGCAAAGGTCTAATTGCACAAGAATCTGCTACATCTTGTCTCCATGCTCCCTCTTGAATTAAAATATCATTGTCATCACAGGTGTCTATGGTACCCGGTGGAACATAAATATTTTGAAAGGTTTCACTTCTTTTAAGAAAATTGTGTAAAAGTATACAGGTCATTGTTATAAGAGATACTTTTTGTGGATTTAATGCAATTGGTTTCTTAAATACCCTGAATTTCGATGCAAATATTCCAAAAGTATTTTCTACTAACACGCGTGATCTTGCTAATTTTTCATTAAATATGCGTTTTGGAGAGCCATATACATGATCTCCTGGATAAGGCTTCATGATGTGTGTACTTAATGCAAAAGCACCTAAGAAAATGTAAGGCAGGGCAACGTTTGATCCGGGTAAAGGCCGTGGTTTTGGCAAATTCTGTTTATTTTCGCTTATATTTTGCCATAATACGCTGTTTCGAAAAACACCGCCATCACTTATTCTTCCTTGACTTCCGATATCAGCAAAACTAAAGCGATAATTACTATCAACTAAGGCTAGCAAAACAATACTAAAAGTCCTCTTGTAATTGTAATATTCCGATCCAGTATGAGCAGGGCATAAAATTACTATATGTTTTCCGTCAATAGCTCCGATGGCGTGTGGGAAATTATTGCTGAATCCTTTTTCTATTTCTAGCCATTCTTTTGTAGTCGATGGCATCTGTAAAAATAAATTTATATAATTAATAGACTTTTTTGTTTCGTTCAGACGGAGACTTCGGTTATTGATAATAATGATGAAGAAATTGAAAGAGCGATAACTGAAGACACACCAACAGTGCCTTTAGTATCTACCCCGAAAGTGACGCGGACGACGATTTGACGTCGTGGAAACCCTTCTGAGCTTGAAGAAGCAGGCAATCAAATGAAAGAAGCATTCAATATGCTAAATAATGTTATTTCTAAAAGGCCACATTATAAAGAAGAAGACGAATGTGATTTATTTGCGAAAATGTTAGCAAAAAAAAAAAATGAGAAAACTGCCAGAACATGAACGACAATTATTTATGTATGAGGTTGATGGAATGTTTATTAACAGAATGCGTCGCAATAATCCTTTACCAACACCAGTCAATACTAATTCTTACTGCTATAGCTCATCTACAGATTTTTTAAATCGACCTTCGCCTTCTCTTACTCCTTTATCAAGCAGCTCTAATTCAGATCGACCTCCATCTAATTTTTCTGAGTATTCCGAATTTTATCCAACTTCAATCTAATACAATATATTTTAATTAAAATATGCAAAATGTAAAATAATTTTATATTTAATAAAATACAAAATGTAAAATAATTTATACTTAATAAACAATTACTATACAAGCTAAGGAATAATTTTATCTTACCTTAATTTCATCCCTCAAAATATCATTAAGGGCACTGCAGACTTCAGGTACAATTCTTGATATGATTTCACTAGAGACTTTGAATAACAAATGAAGACTTTTAAAACTATCACCGGTAGCCAAATATCTCAAAGTAATTGCAAGGCGAATTTTTGCCGGTACCGCTTCTCTTAACCCATTAATTCCCATTGTACTCGCCAAAGTACACTACGAGTAGGGAGGCTTAAGTGACATCTAGCAGCAAGGTTAGTTATTATAGGAATTTTGTTTATGGCTCAATCGGACACGTATGAAGTGCGAAACAGATATCTAATAGTGGGTTTGTCATATTTTACATTTCTTGCAAGTTATGTCGCTTTTATGTTGAATGCAGTATTTTGGTTGATGCAAGTCGGTACACCATTGTGTGAAAAACGAATTGCAGTTGAATTGAGCTCTTTTCGCTGCGGTTTTTTCTTGTAAGTATATTAATTTACTATTATAGTATTACCTAAAAGTAATTCATGTAATATTTCAAAATATAACCAAGGTCAAAGTTTGGTGTACTTGCTGAAGTACAATGGGACGTGCTCCTTATATTTATTCTCCTTTTTTTTCTAGGCTCTATTTGCATTTATAATGGATGGTAACGAAACAATTTTTTCCACAATACCTACTCGGTCGTTTTACGGTAAAATATATCAGAATCTAGGGTCAGCTGTTGATGCTATTCAGTCATCGGATACAACTAATGCGGTAAATATTATAATAATTCCGCCAGATGTCGATGAGCAGACAGACGAGGAAGATATTGATGAAGAAGATACCCAGATGATATCACAGCCTCGTGATGTTCCAGGGACTGTTGAGCTCCACTACGAACTAAGCGATGACGATGAATATTCAAGCGATGATGAATTGCCCCTTGCAACTCTGAGGAAACGCAATTTAGCAAATAGGAGCACAGGTCAGCCGGTGTGGTCCAATGACCCTGAGACTAATATAAACATGCCCTCAACTTATGGTTATTTAGGAAGGGAGGACATATTAAAAGCAGAATTGGAAGGGAAAACCCCAGTGGAGATTTTTTTTTGATGATGTGCTTATGGATCATATAGTGTCGCAGACTAATTTGTACGCGCAGCAGAAAAATGAGCACCAATTTTTTTTCTCCAAAGATGATCTAAAGATCTTTCTGGGAATACTATTGCTGACAGGATACCATCATCTACCACGTGAATCACTGTACTGGAGTTTGGACGAAGATCTAGGGGTAAATTTGGTAGCGACAAGCATGTCAAGAAATAGATTTCAACAAATAAAAAGATACATATATCTTGCAGACAACACAAATTTGAACAAACACGATAAAATGGCTAAAATTCGTCCACTAATGGATCTCGTAAATCAAAACTTTCGACAATGGGGATTTTGGCATAAAGAATTATCCATTGATGAGACCATGGTGAAATATTACGGTCACCATTCATCGAAACAATTTATTCGCGGCAAACCCGTCAGATTCGGTTATAAAAATTGGACTATGTGCAGTGCATCGGGTTACTGTTATTCCTTCAATACATATTGCGGGGCTAAGAAAACTGAAACGGAGAATCAAAGAATTGAAAAAAAATTACCTCTGGGGTCTAAGGTAGTTCTGGAACTCCTTGAAGCAGTAGCTGTGCCGTCAGATCACATACTCTTTTTTGACAATTATTTTGCGAGTCACGGCCTCATGGATACACTGCGAAGGCTTGGCTATCGGGCCACTGGTACAATACGCGATAATCGCACTAAAAAATGTCCTCTTACAGACGTCAAAGAAATTAAGAAGAATAGTCGAGGTGAATATGACTATATATTTGATGGTACTTCTATTTGTACGTTGGAAGGACAACAGCGTAGTCACCATGGCAACAAACTACGGATTCTATCGACCCTCTGGGAAAAGTGAAGCGATGGTCATCAGTTGCAAAGGAAAAAGTCAACGTGCCTCAGCCATTACTTTTCCAAAATTATAATCGTTGTAAGGGTGGTGTGGATCTGATGGACCAGTCTGTCAATAATTACCGAATAAACATAAAAGGTTAAAAATGGTGGTGGGCTTTATTTACTCACATCATAAATATGGCAGTTGCAAATACCTGGCGAATCTATAGAGCTGTATCTAACGAGAATGTCGATATGCTTTTCATACAGAGAACAATTGTCCGTCATTACTTACGATGTTACGAAAAATCATCACACAAATCTAGACCAAGTGCCAGTGTCCCTCCCAGTATTCAAAAACACGACGGTGGACATTTTCCCGAAAGAATTGATAAGCAATTGAGATGTAGAAACTGTCACGCTAGAGTGAAGTGGATGTGTTGCAAGTGTAAAGTCACGTTGTGCATAGAAAGAGACTGCTTTAGGATATTCCATTCCTAAATTTTAAATTATTTGTAAATCTACTGTAATACCATTGTACTCTATAGAGTACACCTGTTTTTTAAAAGATCGAAAAATAAAAAAGCTATATGTTCCTATCTCAACTTGTTTAATTTAATGTTTAGAACAATGTTAGAAAATTTGAATAAGATCTGAGAAAAAATACTTCGTGGGAAATAATGGGTTAATTGAGTATCTTGTTTAGAAATAATTGGTGAAATGTTATTCAATAAATAATCGAAATCGGCAAGTGACATACGCGTGAAATTTTGAAATTCACCAGAAGGTTCTGCAATTAATTCTAAAATTTGATTTTCCATGGTTTGTCTACAACAAAAAATTCCGTACTACAATTAAATGATTAATTAAAGAAATAAATAATTAAAATTAGTAAATCACATTACAATATTATTAAAAAGTAAGAAATTTAAACACTAACCTTGTTCTTGTTCTATTGATTGTATTCATACACCATCTTCTTCGTTTCCATGGCTTTTGAATTTTCTTTTTGTAATATATATTAACATAATTATAATATGCAATTGCACAATAAGCTGCAACAACAACAATTTCAACCTCAACGTCGTTCATGATGGTTAATATTGATTATTGCGCATGCGTATTGTGTAATCCGAGACGAGGCAAATCGAGAGTCTACTGCACTTCACTCATGCTTCCTCGCCATAATAAAATTCTCGCCGAGACATTCGGCAAGCGGCCTCGGCGAGAGTGTACTGCCAGCATTATGGTTAAAAGCTAGAGGCAAGACACTACATGTTTTGCGTCGCGCGGCTTCCGTGAAACGGAATGTTGGAACGTTTTTTTTTTCAACTCAATAACACTGAATTACATACTGTCAGTGAGCTCCTCCCTCTCGCAGTGTGCGGATCGCTGTTTTAAACGGTTATATGATAAGCGAATAACCAAAATGAGTGCAAAGCGGAAACGTGTCGTCCTATCACTAAAGGACAAAGTGGAAATAATCAATCAGTTAAAAAAAAGTGTGGCGGGAAAGGTACTGGCAGATAGATTTGGTGTCGGGGCGGCTACAATAACTGATATTAAAAATAACAGTGAAAAAATTTTAAGTTTTGTGACTGCGTTGGAAACTGGTGATGGATGTTCGTCGCGAAAAGTAATGAAAAAGGCAAAGGATGAACAGCTTGAGAATGCTGTTTTTACGTGGTTTTTGTAGCAACGATCTATTGGACAACCGATTTCAGGACCGATTTTATGTGAAAAGGCGCGAATGTTCAGTGAAAAAATGGGTGTAGCTGGTTTTAAGGCAAGCACTGGATGGATCCGCAATTTCAAGAATAGGCACGGCATTCGGGACCTGGATATTGCTGGTGAAAAACTTTCTGCTGATAGTGAAGCTGCTAATAAATTTGTGGACACCTTTAAAAAAGAAACTGAAAACTACGACCCTGATCTTGTTTACAATGCTGATGAGACTGGTTTGAATTGGAAAGCTTTGCCGAGAAAAACCCTAGCATCTAAAAGAGAACAGAGTGCTCCCGGCCACAAAGTCAGTACAGATCGCATCACCAGATAGGTCTGCGCTAACTCTACTGGTACCCATCGCCTTCCTCTATTATTGATTGGCAAAGCAAAGAAACCAAGGGCTTTTAAGAACGTAGCCAAGTTACCAGTGACCTACACTAATCAGAAGAGTGCATGGATGGACAGCAGTATTTTTTTGGAGTGGTATGATAAAACCTTTATTCCTGAAACAAAAAAGTTTAAAAAGGAAACAGGAAAAAAGGGAAAATTTTTGCTAATTATTGACAATGCACCAACGCATCCATCACTTGAGCTTCTCGTGAGAGAAGAAGGGAAATTTAAGTGTCTCTTTTTTACCACCTAACGTCACGAGTCTGCTGCAGCCCATGGACCAGGGTGTTATTGAGTGCACGAAACGACTTTACAGACAACAGTTGCTTCGTAAATTGCTTCTAGCTGAAGAGAACGACGAAGAACGGGTTTTGGATTCGTACAAAAAAATAAACTTGAAAGACTGTTGCTACATGATTGCAGATTCCTGGAACATGGTTAAAAGTATTTCACTGAAACGAGCTTGGAATAAAATAAAAGAGCAACTCGAGTTAGAAAAGCAAGCGAAGGAACGAGAATCAACCGCTGAAGTTAATGAAGACGAACAGGAATTACCGTCTGTGGAAGAGTTTGTAAACATGGCTAATGAAATCGCGTGATGTTCGGAATGTGATGTCGCTGATATGGAAGAGTGGTTGCTCTGTGATAAAAACGATCAAGGGTTCCAGATACAGGCAGACGATGAAATCGCAGCGAGTGCCATGGACGAACAGGATAATGAAGAGGACGACAATGAGACCGAAGGGGAAGAAGCACAAGACCAAAGTGTACCATCTCACAGCGAGGCGTTTATGTGCTTCGATAACGCCCTCAAGTGGATGGAGCGGCAACCCGAATGCGACGGTGTACAACTTCTTGCCGTCCGGCTCCTGCGTGACCTTGCCGCACGGAAACGAGCTTCAACGTCGAGGCAACTTACTCTGATCGAGATGTTCAAGTGAGCGTTATTGTAGAACTGTGTTTGTTAAACTTAATAAAGTTTATTCTATGTGTGACAGTTCGTTTTTCTTTATTACCAGTCTATGTCCGATTATCCGAATTTTCGATTATCCGAATGGACCCCGGTCCCAATTAATTCGGATAATCGGCGTTCTACTGTAAATGGTTATATATTGGTAAGAATATTATTCACCGTAACAGATATATTAAACATAAAAATGAAAACAGTTTCAGAACGATTTTAATCTTAAATATCCCTTAAATGCCAACAATTTATATGTAAACTGGCCAAAAATCAGTAATATATTAATAATAATTGCAAAAAGGGATATGTTATTAAAGAAGTTATTGTATCAGGTTTGTTTTTAAATTATGTTGGCTGAAATAGCTGTAAATTTTCTTTTTTTTTCAGATCCAGAAAATTTTGCTGTGTCTGTATTACCATTACTATTTCCTATAATAACAGTAAAAAGTAAGAAAAGTGGCAAAAAAATCGCTTTTCGCGTATTAAAATACAAGAAAGTTTCTTTTTGTTTATCAATGTAAGTTCTGAATAACAATAATTATTGAATTTCATATGGTATTTTCTTGTAGAATTCATCTGAATATATTGCTAAAGTAAATGAAAGACTGGAGAAAAACCGAAAAATTGGACCTACTGTACAAACTTTTATGGTAATAATTGGTAACAGAAAATTTTGAAGCATGCTGTTTCTGTCGATGATGTATTATTTAAATTAGAATCCCCGGTTTCAGCGCTTGATACATGTTTTAAAATATTCTTCTCGTTAAATGTAACTTACCCTTCAGAAACAACACAATTGTGGATGTTTGTACAAAGAACTATTTATAACCTAGAAAAGCCATACGATGCCATTTATCCTTCATCATCAACTTTAGATAATGACATTGCAGAATACCAAAAAGATATGTAAGTTTTGCATTGTATTGTAATATTTTTTTCTATAGCTGCTGTTAAAGTGTGCTTATATTTACTTAAAAAGGTAGTTCATTTATAATTGGTCTTTTTTATTTTTTTCTTTAACATATACGTATAGAAAAAAAAATTGAATTTATACACGACGACTAAATTAAATTACCGACTCGTAAAAAAATCACTAATAATTAAATTTTATCGTCTTGTATAAAAAAAATCTATAGTAAATATGCTGAAAACATTTGTTTTCTTTTTTATGATTTTTTTTCTTGTCATCTAACAATACCCCGTTGTTATATTTGTCATGAAAGTACTGTTAACAATAAAATTTTATTTAATTTTAAAGAAAATAATGTTTATAAATGCAGTGAAACATTCTGTAATCAAAAATTTTCTAAATCAAATTCCTTTCGGAAACATGTTAAAATTCATATGTATAACACTTCTGTAAAAAAATTGTAGTTCTCGTAATAAGAAGAATACAAGCGATCATTTACACATACGTACAATTATAAAGGAACATAATAACGTACTGCCTGATTATTTAAAAATATTTAAAAGTACATTAAACACAAAAATTACTCAGGCTCTTTGTTCAGATCTACAGCAAAAATATATATCCTAGGAAAGTAGTACAATATATAATGGAAGAATTTCAAATTTTAATAAATGATCCAATAAAAGTAATGCTGGACTGTGTTACAAATAATTCTGAAATGCTAAATGACGGTACAAGCTTGTAACATGATTTGTTGTTGTTCAATAATTCCCTTCAAAATTTAAACAGCGAACATCTAAGATTTAAGTACTTGCAACAATGTGGTTATTTAATAATGCCTATTCAGTATATTATTGGTCAAAATTTGAAATCAAGATACGATATTATTATTAATAAACCTGTTGCAGCACATTTTAAGGTGGATTTATGACAAACATAATAAACACAACATAACAGCATCAGGGCCGTCGCCAGGGGTGGGCCAGGGTAGGCACTTGCCCACCCCAAAAACATCTGTGCCCACCCAGATTGTTTCACATAAATCTTTATTATAATTTTATATATTAAAACAAAATTATAATATTACGAAATATTTCCATCAAAATGATAGAATGTAAAAAATAAATATAAAATAAATTCACTTATACTGGTGGTACTACACACCGCCTAAGGTGATTCCATGAATTTGTCTCTTTCTCTTCTCCCCATTTACCCAAAATATTTTCTGACATGCTGTTACCAATTCATTCTTATCTCTAATTGACTGGTCTACTGTCGTAAATGCGCTGCTGCGATGTGAATATACGCAGTTCGTGTCGTGCGCAGTTCCTTCGTCTATGAGTTCGGCGTAACGCGTGGTGTAAAAGACAGCGATATTATTTTATTATTGTGGTTTGGTTATAGTTTTTATCATCGTAAGTTTTCTACAATTTATTATGAATAAAAGAAATATAACAGATTATTTTACAAAAACTGTTAGCAATGGCAGCAACACAAAAAAGATTAAAACAGTACAAGATAACCTAACCCCAAGTGATAGTGACACTAAGTGATTCAGGAGCCCTAAGTGAAAGTGATCCAGACTTAAACATTGACTTTATTAGTAACATTCAATTGGAGGACAATAATTAGTATTCTGCTGACGTAGATTGCAACAGTAGTGACAGTGATTCACTTTCAGATCAAGATGAACATTTTGACCATGACTTGATGTTATATAAAGGTGATGAGGATGACGAACTTTCCCGATCATCTAGTAAACTAGAAAGAGAAATTTCAAAGGTAAGAATAAAATAGTAATTTATGTAACAAAATGTAAAACGTAGTTTCATTAGATAATTTTAGATGTTTTCAAACTTACACACATACTTTCTTTAAATGCTATATATATATATGACTTATCAAAACATACTCCAAAATAGAATATCATGTCAGATTTATCACATAGCATTTTATAAATTTAATTTGAACTATTTTAGTAAATCTGTTATCGTAGTATCGATTCCAAATATATGTATGTATTGAATTTAAACTAGGTTTTTTTGAAAAACATGCTTTCATGAAAATTACATAAATTATTGGACATTGTATATAATATGAAATAAATATATTTGGACTATTTAATGCCTGGTAAAAACTTATTTATTTAAAATGCAATGACGTTTCGGAAAATTGTAATCTTTTTCCGTCGTCAGATACCTACCAGACATTCGGCCTGATTCTGGTGACCATTGTATAAAATACGATATTATAATCTATACCATTACGATTACAATGTGCTATAAGATATTGTAAGGATTTGGTATTCCGGTGTACACATGGTAATCGTATAGTAGAGTTATTGTAATAAATACGATATTGTAATCGTCAAATTCAGTGAAGCCAACATTTTAAAACCATATGAGAAAAACAAAGCATATATACTTTTGTCATCAATTTTTCCGGTATAAATATATTTATTTGTGTATAATTCATATTTTATGTATTATTAAATAAATTAAAATTTGTATATAATTGAATTATCGTGAAAAATAAAGTATTAATGTATACAACGATTGGTAACACTGATTCCGACATAACCTTAAAATTTAAGTTAACATATGACAGCTTGTGATATACAAATCAAAAACGTAAGTACGCAGAAAACCTTATATATTTATAATTCGAAGTATTTATTATGGCTACGAAAAAAAAAGTATCGAAACAACAAATACAAATATTCGTGGAATATTTTGAGAAGTACGAGATATTAAGAACTGGTAAATTGACGCCAAACTTAGCCCCAAATACATTAAACATGCTGTGGCAGGAAATTACGGAAACTTTAAATAATTGTGGTACTGGAGCTGTTCGAGAAGCCGACAAGTGGAAAACGGTATGATAAAAATTTAATTTTATCGCAAAAATATGTTTTATTTTACTAAAATAATTTCAGACTTTCATAGAATGGAAATCCCAAGTAAAAAAGAGGGCTAGAGATGGAAAAGAAATGACCGATATAGAAAAAACATATTTAAAGGCCTTGGGAGTAGTAGTTATCGACGGCATACAAAATGTACCAGAAATAGGTTTAACACCAGTGGTATCTTTTCCTACTGAAGTCGAAGAACTTGTTGAAGAAGGAAGCATAGAAAACATTCCTGTGAATTTAGAATTAGATAGTGCCGGGACTAGTGACTACAATAGTAATTAGTTTGATTGTATATAATATTTAAACCATTTCAAATGTCTAATGTGATTTTAGAATTGAATGTAGAAGCTGGTGTTGCTGCAGTAGAAGCACCCACAGCAACTACGTCAACATCGGCAAAAGGTAGTAAATTATATATACATGATGAATTTCAATTTTTAATTATTTATTTATTAAGTTGCTGCGAGAAAACCGAAAAAGAAACAAAAAAATGTATTATTGGAACAATACGTCATTGGACAAGATGTTCAAAAAGAGGGGCTAAAAGCGATAGCGTCAGGACTATCGGAAATCGCGTTAAGCATCAACCATTTAGCTGATGTGATAAAAAATAAAACAAATTAATAGTTATTTTTTAAAGAAAAACATTTAATTTTTACTTTTTGAACTAGCAGAATGCTATATTTTTTAATAGTTTTTGTTAACAATTTTTTTTACAAATATTTTATTTATCTTTACTTTTCGTGTAAGACTGATTTTTTATAGTTTCTATTTGTTGTTTTAAATGTATTTTTATATTAAAGAAAATATATTTAGTATTATAAAACAAAAAATATAATTTATTTTTTATATGTAGAAAAGAAACGCACAGTGAAAATTTCTACCGAACAATATGAAGAATATCTTCATTATTTACAAGAAAAAGCGGATAATTTCGACAATTTATGTTTCAAATTAAATGAATTAAAGGGGTCAAATAAAACTGTGAGTGAGTGGAAAAGATGTTTCATTAATTGGCAAAATTCAGTCAGAAGAAAAGCACGGGAAATTTACGTACATCGATTCGGTACAGGAGGAGGACTGCCGTTATACAAAGTCTTAACCGATTTGAAGGAAAAACTTTTAGAAATAACAGGAAAGTTAGTAGTGACCGATATGAATGTTCCAGAGTTGGGTCTGATTGAAAATAAAACACAATCGAAACAGAAGGTCGTGTCAACAAAAATTATTAGAAGTCAACGAAAAAGTAAGTCTGTAAAGTTCTTATTTAGGTTTTGTCAATAAGTGTATTTTTTTAGGATCCCGGAAAATATACAAAAACATACAAAATATGCACCTGTTTAACATTCAAGAAGTGAATATTTTAATAAATGAGGTCAGAAATTTAGTGGCAGCAATAAAAAATCTTATTTTGGTTATAAAAGAATGTTTTAATATATGTATACAGTTTTTTTAAAATATAATATTTAATTTGCGAAATAGTTGTTAATTATTCGGTTTCGTACAATACGACCAGTATGTAACCAATTATTTCCATTGTCGTTTATATTTCCATTATTAAGTTCATCGAGTTCATCTGTGAAAAAAAAATATTCTTATTATCATTTTTCACTTATTTTAAATACCTTCATTGTTATCATATTCCTCGAGATCTTATATCTCCAATTCATTTCTCTCAATGCATTTGTTATGCAAAATTGCACACACATTTATTATTTTGCCGCACATTTCAGGATCATAGTGTAAAAGACGATGTTTCAATAAACAACGAAATCTCGTCTTTAGAACACCGTTTGTACGTTCAATTACATTTCTAATACTTCTGTGCGCATTGTTGTATCTCATCTCCGCTGGTGTATTATTGGCTTCTGTTATTGGTGTTAGAAGCCAAGGCTCGAGAGGATAACCAGAGTCGCCTGAATTTTTTTTATAAAAAATTCTTGTTTTGTTAACAAAATGTTTTTTTACCAATTAGCCATGATGTTGTATCTCCTTGATTGTAAGAGTTTAATACTTGTTGTCGAATAGCACTTGTCTGCCAAATAGCACTATCATGAACAGAACCAGGATACCGTGCATTTATAGCAAGAATTTTCAATTGGGCATTACAGATCTGAATTAAAAAATATAACAATGAAATTCATAATGTTTCAATGATAAATACATTACAATTTGGGTGTTTATGCTGTAATACCCCTTTCTATTTAAAAAGAGTATTGCAGGATATTGTTCATGATTTGTTGGCGGTGCTATAATGGCAACATGGGTACAGTCGATAGCCCCAATTATTCCTGGAAACCCATTTAAAAGTTTTCCAAATCTAAAAAAAAATAACTGATAATTTGTTTCATACAAAACATTATTTTACGAATTACTTTCGCTTTTCTAAATTTCTTTCTTCGATTGTAGTTGGGAAATGCACGACGTAACTCATTTGGTCCATTATAATTTGAGTTAACTCTTTAATACATCTATTAACTGATGATTGACTCATGGCTAGTAGAAAATTTTGACCAGTTGGCTTTTGGTAACAACCGTGAGCAAAAAATTGCAAGGCTGTTAGGATCTGTGAGGGTTTTACAAATAATTTGTAAGTTGTCTCCAAAGTAATAACAACCAAACATTTTTATTTATGTACGGGTGTACTTACCTTCAAATTAGTCGGAATAGCAATTGCTTCACGTTCTGGAGCTCGAAAATGTGGTTCCAACTGAATTATTATATCGTTCACTAATTGACGAGATAATCGAAATATGTTTCTAAAAACATGCTCCGGTAGTGTCAGAGGATCACTTACATCACGTAATTGCCTCTCTGTATCAGTAATTCGTGTCTAATGTATCAATAATAAAAAGCAAAATTATTATGTTAATGAAATATTAACAACTTACCTGTTTCTTTCATTTTCTAACATATCAATAATAAATATGAAATTGTTATTATTCATTTTTGTCAAAACTCAACCTAAATAATGCAGATAAATCGAGCTGAGATGTCTTTACGAAAACCATAAATCTATACGATAATGGTAACGAACACAATTCTGTCAAAGTCATAAATGGTCACCTGAATACGAAGTACATACAATATGGTGTAGAATACTATAACTGTATACGAGACGATATTGTATTGAAACCAATGGTCACCAGAATACCATTTCAGTGAATAATTGAATACAATACCATAATGGTATTTTATACAATATCGTATTCCATACAATGGTCACCAGAATCAGGCCGATTGAATAGTCCAAATATATTTATTTAATAAATATTTAGGTAATTCCTGGCCCGGTGGACCTGTCACAAGAAATTTCTGATGATCCCAAACAACCAAAGCTGACGGTATATCCAAGGACAAAATTTGAAAAATAAATGGAGATCCTTTCGTTCATCTTGCTATCAACAACATAAATGGCTCGAATATGGCGTTCTTAAGGACTCTGCATACTGCTATCCTTGCCGTTTTTTTTTTTCTAAAGATCAGAAAGAACCTAACATGCCTTTTATTTCAGTGGGATTCAAGAAATGGAAAATGGCAACTGAATAGGATTCTGGATTAAGAAAACATGAAAGAAGTACTACACACAAAGAATGTGAAATTGCCTTGACAAACTATCTAAGAAGAACTAAAGAACATCAAACAGTTGCAGATCAAATAAATACAGAACATACGAAGCAAGTTATAGAAAACAGAAAATATTTAAAAATAATTATAGAATTAATACTTTTTTGTGCAGTTCAAGGCATAGCATTAAGAGGTGACGATGAATCCGAATGTAGTACAAATAAAGGAAATTTTATAGAACTTTTGTATTTGTTGTCATCTCATAATGAATTCATAAAAAATAAATTGAAAAACGTACCGAAAAATGCTAGGTATACACACGCATCAATTCAGAATGAGATTTTGCATATTCTTGCTGCTCATATTTTAAAAGAAATTAGCGAGGAGGTAAACAGTTGCAATTATTTTGCAATAATGGTTGATGAAACAAAAGACATTTCAAAAAACGAATAAATGTCAGTTGTCATTAGATATTTGTACAAGGGCAACGTTTATGAACGTTTTCTAGGTTACGTAAAAGCTGAATCCCTTACGGCTGCTTCTTTATTTGAATATATAAAGAAATGTTTAGTAAATCAAATATTGATATACAGAAATGTATTGCACAAACTTATGATGGCGCGAGCACAATGAGTGGACATATATCAGGAGTTCAAACTATTTTTAGAAAAGAAGTTCCTCAAGCCATATATACACTGTTTTAATCACAGATTAAATTTAGTATTAGTTAACACTTGTAAATCGGTTACTTACACAGAATCATTTTTTGCTGTTTTAGAAAAAATATATGAATTTACTTCTGGATCAGCTGTTCATTCTCAATTTATAAAAATTCAAAAAGATATAGATCCGAAGCAAAAGCCAGTTGAATTAAAAAAAATTGTTACACACGATGGACAAGTCAAGTATATGACTGCTTAGCGATCAAAAAAACTTTGAGTGCAATATTAATTTTACTAAACAAAATTAGTAATGAAAAAGGGGAAAGGAAAATTGATGCTTTAGGCCTTTTAAATCAAATAAATTTTATGTTTATTTTTAACTTGTTTTTTTTAACAATATTTTGTCGAATTTTAAAAAAGTCAGTAAATTTTTGCAGTTAGTGACAGCTGAGATATCTCAAGCTTTTATACTCATTGATAGTTTGAAAGAAAATTGTATACAAAAACGTAATTTTGATTTAAAAGAAACGGGAAAATCTGACTATGATTTGAGCTATCAAGAAGCAGTAAATATATGTAATGAGACAAGTATAGATATTTCACTGGAAGAAAAACAGAAGCGAAAAATAAAAATTCCTTCAAAATTTAAAGACTATTTTTTCACGGGAGAAGCGACATGCAGTGGAGATAGACACGATTTTAAGGATGACATTTACTCGTTTATAAAACGGCAAGTATATATTCCTACATTAGATCGCGTTATAAATGAAATTAATCACCGATTTACTGACAATAAAAATATTTTGGTAAGTTTAAGTTCATTGAATCCTAAAAGCAATAATTTTCTAAACTATGAAAATATTAAACCTCTGGCTGAACATTACAAAATTGATATAAATTTATTACAAAACGCGCTACAAATTTTACCAAATACTTTTAAAAAATACGAGGAGGAATTTAAAATTAAAATAGAAAATATAATGCATTTTTTAAATTTATTAGAGACCTACAGAATTGCTTTTTCAGAAGTGTATAAATTATGTATAATTTCTGTTATTATTCCCGTTTCAAGTGCAGCATGCGAAAGAACTTTTTTTTGCTTAAGAAGAATAAAGACTTATTTAAGAAATAGTATGACTGATGAGAGGCTTGCGAATTTAGCTGTAATAAACATTGAAAGGCAATTGGCAAAAAATTTAAACTTGGACAAAATAATAGACACATTTGCTTCAAGGCATCCTAGACGTATGATTCTACATTAAATGTCATTTCGGGTTTTTGTGTTATTTTTCTTTTTTTAACGTCATTTTATTAAGGTTTGTTTAAATTTTATTTTAAAAATGCACTTTGCTTTGTACCCAGTAAAATATGTTTGTATTTTTAATATATTTGTATACGTTAGAGTATAAATAAATAATTTTAATTGCATTTTGTGTTTTATTTTTTTTAACAGCCAAAATTTTTTATACTTTTGGTGCCCACCTTAAAAAAGGTCGGACTAGCCTGTGCCCACCCAAATAAAATTGGCTGGCGACGTCACTGCACAGCATAGCACATCACAGCTTATATTTGAATTTGAACATATGGACTTTCGTATACGCATTTATAACTGACAGAAAACTCAGCATAACCATAGACTAATATCCACTGTATAGACTACTAACGTATATGGACGCTAAAAAATTCCTCGAAAGAGTAGCGACATCTCTTGCCGCGGAATAGTAGTATACCACTGTAGCGACATCTCTTGCCGCGGAATGGTAGTATAGCGAGTGTAGCGATAAGTTAGTTAAGATTTCCAGATTATGAGAAAATAATGCTGAAATTTAAATAATACAAGTAATAGACAGAGAGAGAGAGAGAGAAAGGATATCCACTTGTTACTTTTTGAAATCATACTAATTTATTAATGCCTTCATTAATTGTTATTTGTGTACGAAATACATATATCAATTTCTACGTCCGCTAAAAATAGTGCAATTTTTTCATTAAAATGTGTTCACAAAGTATGTAATTTTTTTTACAATAAGAGTGAAAAATGCACTTTTTTAACTCTACCAAATTGTCACTGCATGTAAAATCGTTTGAGTACGCGAACTCAATACAGCATTTTCACAAATAAAGTAATTATGAATTGTTTATTATTAATAGCTCGGTATATTCATGGTGTAAATTTAACATTTATTTTTAGTTTTTTTTTGTACGTCTCAGTGTCACGAACAAAATATTTGTAAAAAAATATTTGTCAGTATTGCTAATAAACCGATGTCAAAACTTTTATAAATGAATACAACAAACATGCATAATAAAGAAAAATTTCTCATTATATTAATGATTTTGCAGGGTTAAATATGGACGAGCGTTCAAATTAGTTGTCGAGGATATTATTTTTTTTTCTAAAATTCTATTGTTTATGTTTCACACGTACTTGATAATAAATTAAAAATCAGGGGGCACTTACGCTTAAGTTAGGTGTAATTCTGTGAATTTGTCGTAAAAATATCATGTTTTCAATAGCATGTGTAGGTAATTCTCTTTAATTTTTTACTGTAACAATGTGGAATGCAGACGACAAATAAACTGTGTTTATCTATTTAAGTAATAAATGTCAAAATTCACATATTCAGTTTACAAATACTTTAGTTGCGTCTGGGTCTTGACATTTATTTGTTGATAATTATGTCTTCAACATCATTAAGCTCGACACATGGACGCCGTAGGTATTTTTCCTACCCCCTCTAAAATAAACTAAATAATTTCATACAGTCGAAAAAGGATTCTGTCTTGTGCCTTCGACATGATTAGACGTGTTTTAATTTATAAATATCAAGAAATTTTTAATTTTGTGTTAACCATATCAGCTGTTGAACTAGGTCTACACCCAAGGTAAGTGTTATTTGTAAATAAATAACTGCACGTCTATCTATCCGCCTGACACATAAATCTCATCCTCAAAGCTTGTGTTACAGTATATAAACAAATTCAACAGTTGAAAAAGTTATCTGGATATCAAAATAATATACGCCCCTAATTAAAACGAGAAGAACAAACTCTCGGAACTGTTAAAAAAATTCCCAATAATCATTATTAAAAATGTCTTTCTGCTTTGCATTAGTAATTAATTTATGTTGTATATACAGGGTGTTTCCTTTAAAACAAACAATGGTTTTTTGGGCGAACTAATGACTTTAGAGAAAAATGTTATATACAAAAAATGATGAACAATAAGGGGATAATTTGTCAGTAATAACAATTTTTTAATGGTAACCTACATTTTTAGTCCATTAGATACAAAAAAAATTCTCTGAGTTCAACGGTATAAATATTGTATAGGAATAGGATTGTATAACAATTATTTCGAGAAAAAAGGCATTAAAAATTAGATTACATATTTTAACTTTTCCCGTGCGCAATGAAAAAATCTGTGAATCCTGGCTCAAAACTTGTGGAAATATTGACCTTTTAACATTACCAGAACAAAAATTATCATCTAAGATTCTATATCAAATTCATTTTGAAAAGGATTGTTTTGTTAACAATATTCTTAGAAACAAGTTATTGCCGAATGCTGTGCCAAAACCATGTAACCTTCAACTTCCATCTACATCCACGCAACATACTGAAAAATTGTCTCCTGAAAAACTGAAAGTATAAACACCTAAAAAAAACTTACAAACGAGCATGTGATACTTTAGATTTTGAAATACAAACTACTGCAGGAGTCATGAAAATTGTAACGCCGGAAAAAACAGCTAAAAGAAAACTTGGTTTTTCACCATGTAAAAATGGAATCAAACAGGTTTCCTTGTTGCTAATATTTCTACACCAAAGAAAAAAAATCTCTTGCTAAACTGCTGAAGCACGTCGAAAAACAATCCCGTTTGTTGAAAAATAAAAGAAATGAATTGTACTATTTAAAGAAAAAAATACATTTCTCGGAAAATAAACCAACAACCAATAATAAGTACGCAAATACTTTTATCGGTATGTTAACAAGGAAGACAAGAAGACAACAATGGACAAAATCTGAAAAAAATATTGCACTCAGTTTATTCTTTAAATCTCCAAGCAGTTACAAATACACGAAGAGAAATTTAAAATTCAATATCCCTGCTGTCTCAACTGTTACTAGATGGATAAACATTTTACATTTATCAACAGGGATAGCATCAATTTTTTTTTTCTAAATTAGAATTGAAAGCCAAAAGTATGAATGACATGGAAAAAACTATTGTTTTGATGTTAGATGAAATGTCAATTAAGCAGGGTTTAGAATATAATAAAACAAAGGATAAAATAGGAGTAAGTGATTTAGGGTCTGGGAAGATCTGCCGATATTGGAACACAAGCATTAGTTTTCATGTTGAGAGAATTAGTTTCTTCTTGGAAACTTCCAATAGCGTATGGTTAAAAGCGCAGGTCCTGTTAAAGGTCACATTTTGAAGGATTTAGTCCAACAAATGATTTTAAAACTACGAAATTTGGGATTTACTATACAAGCTGTAATATGTGACCAGGATTCAAACAATCGAAAATTATTTAGTTTATTGGATGCTCTACACGACACTCCACATCTTTTTAAAAGTGTGAGAAATATTTTATTAAAAAAATGATATTCATATAGATAAAGCAAAGGTATCCTGGAATGACATAAAAATTACTTATTTTAATGATAAAATATTACACGCTGTTTGACAAAAATTACAAACGCACATATTTTTCCAAATTCATTTCAAAAAATGAATGTTAAACTTGCCACTCAGATATTTCTATCCGTTTTTATAATATTTTTAAATTAAGGTTACTAGGGCATCAAAAGCGCAAACTCAAAAATTCACAATTTTTTCTTCAAATCTTTATGTAGAAAGCACTGCGTAAATTTTGACGGCATATATAACATAACTGTTTTCACATGATAATTGTCTGTATTACGGATTCTCGGTTGACCTGTAATATATATATATATATATATATATATATATATATATATATATATATATATATATATATATATATATATATAACGGATGTTCACTTTTTTTATAGGACATAGGAAATACAATGTAAAAATTTTCATTATGCGATAGTTCGTTCCCTATGAATTTTAGAACAAAGGTGTAAATACAAAAAACGTTCAGAAATAAAAACAGCGTCGAACAAGCTTCAATTTATTGATATAATTCGTTCCTGTCATGAAATAAACGTAAAATAAAATTTATAATTTTTAGCTATTTACAGTGTGCCATGGAAAACAAAACATACAATTCAAACAGTCGTACTGTTTGAGTTTGACAGATAACATTTGTTATTATCGTAAAGATTTAATAATTATTGCCTTCATTTAAATTATTTATCAGTAATTATGGATACATTTTCTATCTCTGAAAAAATTCAATGGATAAAATGGTATTTGGCTGTAAATTCGTTAAACCAAGTGAGAGATTTACTTAGTGCATTATATCAGGCCCCGCCTATTCCTGCACGTGGGACTATTAGCAGAATTATAAACCTTTTTAATGAAACAGGAAGTGTTATTCCTCTTTGTAATGACAATGACAAATGTTTTGTTTTCCATGGCACACTGTAAATAGCTAAAAATTATAAATTTTATTTTACGTTTACCTCATGACAGGAACGAATTATATCAATAAATTGAAGCTTGTTCGACGCAGTTTTTAATTCTGAACATTTTTTGTATTTACACTCTAAAATTCATAGGGAACGAACTATCGCATAATGAAAATTTTAACATTGTATTTCCTATGTCCTATAAAAAAAATGAACACCCGGTATATAGGATGTACGTCTATAAATAAACCAGCAAATATCTCGCTTATTACCTTTAGCGATTTCAACTATATAACATAAATTATAGTATCTTAACTCCTCTATAAAATTACGGAAGTAGATCAATATTATTACTTCCGCTTTTGGAGTAATGATAGCAACTTATTATTTTCAAATGGAACAGCCTATATATTTTTTCAAATTTGAAATGTACATGAAATTTGCTATACTATATAAAAAAAATCATATGTTGTATTATTAAAAAATAGAATGGCAAATGATTAAAATATTACATTTTTATTAAATTTAGGAGGCATTGCAGTACAATTTTTTGAATAAGGCATATTCCAATGACATATATTGCTAACTTTTTTATTTGAAGAGATACGAAGTTGGTTAAATGAGAAAAATTGTGACATTTTATATTAGAAAATTGGCTATATCGACAAAAATAAAATTGTGTCAGCGGTTCTAAAAATTTTGGACAATATATATTTTTTTAGAGGGAACTATATATGTTTTATTCTTTTATTGGAAAGAGTATTTTTTTCTCTTATCAACAACGTAATGTTTATGTACAATTTTTGAAATATACGAGTTATTTATGTTTGAAAATAAAAAAATTATTGTACTCGTAAACTGTTTCTAGTTAATTTAGCCAAGTAAGCCATGGGAATATTTTTTTAAATTTATTATTTTATTAACTTATTTTACAGTAATAATAAATATTCAAATTTAGAGCTTTCATTTCTTAGTTACATATCTGCTCTTTTAGGAATAGTTCCGACCGTTCTACCTAACTAATGTCTAGTTACATACTGGTAAGCCCGTGACGATGGTCACTAGATATGGATTTAATTTTCGTGTTTAGCAATGTAGTCTTATGGTTAACAAGTTAGTTTTTTGCCAAAGTTTATAAATTCAAATCAAGGTTCAAATCCCACCAGTAAAATGTTGTTTTTTTTATTATTTTGTATTGGCTGAAATTACACATACAATGTAATTGTATGGTTACATTGTATGTCGTTTGTTGTAAAATGTATTATCGTATTTTTGTTTAAAGTTGCTAATGTTTATAAATTTGTTGTTTATCTGTCAGGTACCGCACGGTTGAGTGGCTAGCATGCTCGACCAGCGCGCTGGGGATCGTGGGTTTGATCTCGGGTTCGATCCCACATGAGTTTGTATTTTTTTATATTTTTATCTAAAATAGCAAGTATCTGTAGGATGATTAGAATCTTGTTAAACTTATTTTCGTATTTTTAACGGTTTTTCAGGGTATAAATATTCAGAGAGTGTGTGCTCTCTCAAGAGAGCGTTAGCTCTTCATGGAGTCTCAGTAAAAGTATGTGCTCTCTCGGGAAGACGGTGTGTACCGTCTTCCGCGAACCTGGTGAGTGCCGGGCGAGCAGTTTGTTAGAACCTTGGCTGCCTCTGACTCAGTGCTGTTGGTGTGTGCCGGCAGCTCGTGAGGGAGGGCAGAAGGTGCACTGTACGGCTACGGACATCGCCGTAGCCGGATGTTTCCGCACAGTGGGGTTTACCACTGTTTGTTGTAATCGCGATTGTCGATGAGTGTTGATGTGTGTCAACACGGCTCCGTTCCGAAATCGCGATTGTTGAGTGATGTCGAGTGACAACACTGTTACCGTTTTGTTTTTCTCAACTTTGGTGTGTGCCATTGTTGCCCTTCATTGTTGACCGTTTCTTTTAGTGAACGAATCATGCAAGTATTGCTGGTTCACTTGTATTACCCGATTATATGTTAGCGATTGTTATTTTCATTTGTTTTGTTATTATTCTCGTTTTAATATATTATAATGAAATATGAAAATTTATTACATATGATTTCATTGTCAAAAACCGAACTCTGTTTCCACTAAGTTACCCGAGCCCTTTTTGGCGTTCAAGCTACTCTTTTCAGCGACGTTATAAGAAAGTCCTTTACTGGATTTACCACCTCTCCTGTGCTGCGTTATCGACCGATCGATTGGCGCCCGAGAAACCCGTTTTGACAGCAAGGAGAACTACAGAGAACGTCGAGTAAAGTTGACAGGCACTTTTGGCCATTACAAAATGGCGTCCGAGCAGGGACTGTTGACTTTTTGGCCATTACAAGCCTGTAATTTTTTTTTCTCGCAAATCTTCAACACTTACTGCAAATTAGTTAATAAAATAAATAAATTTATACAAAAAAAATTCCATGGCTTACTTGGCTAAATGAACTAAAAACGGTATACACACTTTTCATTTTTAAACGTAAATAACTCGTTTATTTAAAAAATTTACATGAACATTACATTATTGAAAAGAGAAAAAAATACTGTTTCCAATAAAAGAATAAAAATATATAATTTGTCAAGAAGTTTGAGTATCGCTGATAGAATTTTATTTTTGTCGACATGATCAATTTTCTATTCTAATATGGCACAATTTTGCTTATTTAACCAACCTAAATTAAGTAATACATATGTTCTTATTTTAAATATGCTGACCTTTAATATAAACAAATATATTTCACTAGAACAAGTATTCTATATTCTTAATTCAAATATAAATAATATTTACATCTAGTAAGTAATTGTATTTTGTTTGAATATAATTGTACAGTTGTATTAAATATACAGATATTAAAAGTTTTAATATATTGATTTTTGATTGTAAGTATATTTTATCAGAATATTAGTTTATTAAATTTTAGTAAATTAGATATTTGTCACTTTATTAAAGAGAATATTTGTTTAACCTTCCAGTAGTCGCGCGTATTTGATACATACATGCCAGTAACTCTTTCGCGCCCAGATTTTGAATCTGGTCAGTGGTGGGGTTGCGTCGTCATCTACCTTCCTCTCTCAGAGGCTGTCACATGTTAGTATTTGTAAGAAGTCGTTGGAGTGAACTGGTCGGATAAAAAGTGCTACTTGTATCTGAGAGATACGCCGCGATCATTTATGTAAGTGTCATTAATCTGCTTATATATTTATTTAATTTAGATGAATGCAATATTTTTTGTTTCGTTTAGAACCATTTATTATATTTTTTCCATAGGTGTTAAAAAAATACATAAAAAGTTATTTGTGTCTGAGAGATACCCGCGACCACTCTTGTTTCACCAAAAATACTCTTGTGACAATTCATGATTTTTTTGTTTTTACAGTGAATTATGGTATCCAAGAAAGTATATAACTTTGAGAATGGCTCCTTCTTGAAGACGATGATGATGATGCAGTTGGAGAGGTTTTAGAAGAAGAATATGATACAGACTGTTCTGAGCACATAGAAGAGAGAGATGAGAATTCAGATAGTGAACAAAACGAGACGGATGCAAGCATAGAATCGGATGATGAAAATGGTTATGTTGCTGTCAGAAAAAATAAAGGCAAAACCATTGACAAATATTTATGGAAAAAAAAACACCTTATAACAGAGCAAGAAGATTGGAGAAGCAAAATATTCTTGTGCGCCTTCCAGGAGTTATTGGGAATGCTAGTCAAACAAGCGGATTTCTTGAATCATGGCAGTGTCTATTCGATGACCGCATTCTAAACCTGATAGTGACCTATACTAATCAGCATATAATAAGTGTACAACCTAAATTTATCAGACATAGAGACGCCCGTATTACTGATCTTGTCGAAATCAAGGCATTTATAAGCCTACTTTACTTGGCTGGACTGTATAAAGGCGGCCGATTAAATTTAGAGGAGCTGTGGGACACAGCAGGAAACGAAGTTGAAATATTTAGGTTGACGATGAGCTTGATGCGCTTTAGGTTTCTGTTCCGCTGCATTAGGTTCGATAATCGAGAGACCAGAGATGAAAGAAAAAAAATCGACCGATTAGCCCCTGTAAGGGAAATGTTCGAGATGTTCGTTGACAACAGTACAAAGTGTTACTCATTAGGAGCCAATGTGACAATTGATGAAAAGCTTGAAGCTTTTCGCGGCAGGTGCAACTTCATTCTATATATATATATATATATATATATATATATATATATATATATATATATATATATATATATATATATATATATATATATATATATATATATTCAAAACCGGCTAGGTATGGTATTAAAATTTTTGCACTAGTTGATGCCAAAAAATATTACACTAGCAATATGGAAATTTACGCCGGAGCACAACCGGATGGCCCATATTCCATCAGCAATAAAAGCACTGATGTTGTAAAAAGGATGATTTCACCCATAAACAACACAGGACGAAACGTCACCATGGATAATTGGTTCTGCGATGTTTCGCTACCGCAAGATTTAGCTACAAACTAAAAGTTGTCCATCGTAGGAACATTAAAAAGTAACAAATAATAAATTCCAACATAGCTGAAAGTTCTAAAAGAACGACCAGTAAAATCCACTGTCTGCTTTCCGAAAAGAAGGGACAATGGTATCCTACGTGCCAAGAAAAAACAAACATGTTGCTCTAATTTCAAGTTTACATTTCGACGATAAAATTGACGAAACCACCGGAGATCATATGAAACCCGAGATTATCATGTTCTATAACGCAACTAAAGGAGGCGTTGACGTTATAGATAAATTGTGTTCCTCATACAATGTTGCTCGGAATACAAGACGTTGGCCAATGGTTGTATTTTTTTTCTGTGCTAAATGTAGGAGGAATCAACTCTCAAGTTATTCATGTTGGTAACGGAAATCAAACTAAAAGTCGGCGGCATTTCTACTAATGAATTAGTAAAAAAACACTTGCAACGACGTAGTATCTCCAACACTGGCCTACCTCATGATATATCAACCAGGCTCAGAGAAATAGTCGGTACAGAAGAATACGTGCAGCAATCAAATAATCAGAAGAATGACCTAAAGCGTAAACGTTGTGTGCCATGTCAAAGAGAGAGAACACTGTAGCATCATTTGTCTAGAGGATAGCGGAGAGCCTACTAATAAAAGACGACTAGAAAATTGAATACATCTGGATACTGACCTAGAATTCGCCACATATATGCAAATATGAGTAAAGTATTTTGTTTTTTTTTTTAATTTTAAGAATATCTTTGTTTTATTTAATATTTTGTCGATAATTACAGATTATATAAAAATTAATGTATTTAATTTACTATCATCCTCAAGTCCACTACATTACCTGTTTTAAAGATTGGAATATTAAATCAAGATTTTCAGTTGAGGATCTGAGAGATACATCCGCGACCATTTTTGTTGCGCCGAGACCCGCGACTACCGGAAGATTAAATGAACGATATATTTGTTTGAAATAAACATATCGTCGTTGGTTCTGTAATATCTCCTATGTGCAGAGTTAGGGCATTTTTAGGTTATAAATGATATTGATGTAGAATTTTAAGCTCTATGTAACGGTAATATCTCCTATGTGAAATTATGATATTAAAACACCAAAAATGAAGAAATTGAAAACCTCCTATGTGGCAGTACCTTTAATACTGGCAAAAATATCTCCTATGTGTACATCTTTGCAAATAGGAGTTGTTACTTTGAAAAGGCGCTGACATTATTAACACTTTAATATCTCCTATGTGTAAACATTGCACATAGGTGTTCAGTCTCGCTTTGCTTTTCATATGAAAGATGAATGTTTTATTTTATATTTAATTAGAAAGTGAACAGATTTAGTTAATGTGTTTGACAAATCAATCTTTGTGTTAACGGTGAGTACATTTTTTACTTTATTAGTATAAGTTCTGATAATTTTACGGAACAAATAAATTCTAACCTTACTTTTTGACCAAAGATCTAAGTAAATATGTTCTTTTTACATTATACGTATTTTGTAGTAAGTTAATTCGTAACAGCGACTTCATAAGATCCAAATCATTCATTTCAAGGCAAAAAACAGCTTTGAAATATTTAAAGTGTAAAACAATTTAGTATTAATACCTATTTCTAGTTGTCTAACAAATTATAAAAACTGCTTTTATTTATACTTGTTTCCGTCTCTTCAGATGAATAATTCAAGAACAAAAAAGATTTTGTCATTGGCCTTACAATCGCAAAGAATTAATAAGGATGAATGTGATTCGCAACAGAGTAATACAATAAAAAATGATAGCAGTTTCCACACCATTTCTAATGTGAACATGATAGAAGAATCTAACATAACAATTTTAAACATAACTGATCCGCAGTTATTAGAAATGCTTGATCCTGGGCTCGTAGAAAATTATGATCCACTGCAATGTATGGTTTCAGTCGAATCTGAGAGACAACAAAGTGAGTTAGTCGAAATAAATTCAGACCATAATGGAATTCAACAATGGTTGATCATTGACGATAATGAAATTGAAAAACGTGTGACCAAAGATGATAATGAAAGTGGAGAACAGGTGACCAGAGACGAAAATGAAAATGAAGAACGGATGATCACAGAAGACAATGAAATTGAAAAACGGGTGGCCAAAAATGATAATGAAAGTGGAGAACAGGTGACCAGAGACGATAATGAAAATGAAGAACGGATGATCACAGAAGACAATGAAATTGAAAAACGGGTGGCCAAAAATGATAATGAAAGTGGAGAACAGATTACCAGAGACGAAAATGAAAATGAAGAACTGATGATCACAGACAATGAAATTGAAAAACGGGTAACCAAAGATGATAATGAAAGTGAAGAACAGATGACCAGAGACGATAATGAAAATGAAGAACGGATGACCAATGATGTACACCTTACTGTTTGTGAGAAGAGAAAACGTGCAATGTTGGACAGAGTTCGTGGTCGAAGTTACTTGGGCTATAAAAGATCAGAGAAAAAAGTATTTTATGACGTGCAAAAACCGGAAAGAAAAATAAAAAATAGATGTAATCACACAGTCAAAAGTAAAACTACTGACAGGTCCTTTTTATGTGCAAGTATCTCGGATGAGCAACGACATAAAATATTTACTAATTTTTGGAATGATTTTAAAAGTTGGGAAGAGAAAAGGGCCTACGTAAAAGGATTGGTATGTAGTAGAATTATAAAGAGAAGAAGAAACAATGTTTCTATGAAACTTTTGAAATTAGAAGGCCATGATATTCATTTTCATAATGAGAATGGCAAAAAGATGAAAGTTTGTCGTACCTTTTTTTTAAATACTCTTTGTCTTGGAGAAGATACGTATAAACGCTGGGTTAAAAATGAAGATTTAATGTATGATTCATCAGACAATAACAAGGAACACATTTCCATAAATACTGGGATTTCCAATTCTAAAGCTAGTGATACATATATGCCTGATAATGATCAAAGTACAGTCTCTGATACGTCAGTGGAATCTGTTAACTCTAGTGAAAATAGAAATCATTTATTGAAAAAGAAAAATCACAAGGCAAGGAAAGACCTTTTTAATATTCGAAGAAAATTATTAGAAGCTAAGAAACAAAAACTAATAGAGCAAAATCAAATTAAATCTGTTCAAAATACAGAAATGCTAAAATGGTTAGACCTTTTACCTAAGGTACCTAGCCATTATTGTAGATCTACATCAAAGAAAATATACGTTGAATCTTCATTTCGGTCGCATCTTCATATGTATAACGTATACCGAGAATGGTGTTCAGATAGTAACCTAAAGAGTGCAGGACGGAAGTATTTTGATTCAGTTTTAAAAGAGCAAAACATAGGAATACACAAGCCTCGCAAAGATCAGTGCGATACCTGTTCGTCCTTTAAGGTTGATAATATACCAGAAACAACATACAATGCTCATATTAAGAAGAAAAATGCAGCACGCGATGCGAAAGCAGCAGCAAAAGCAAGTGCAAATCAAGAAAAATTGGTTATAACAATGGATTTGCAAAGTGTGCTCCTCAGTCCGAAAACTCTAGACTCGGCGTTGTATTACAAACAGAAGCTGCAAATACATAATTTTACCATTTTTCAATTAAACGATAAAGATGTTTACTTATCTGTGTGGCATGAGGCAAATGGGGGAGTGTCAGCTAATGAATTCACATCATGCATTATAGACTATTTATCTAATATAAGCGATAAGTATAAAGAAGTTGTATTAATATCCGACGGATGCAATTATCAAAACAGAAACAAAACATTAGCCAGCAGTTTGAGTGATCTTGCAAAACGTAAGCACATTACAATTGAGCAACTATTTCTAGAAAAAGGGCACACAATGATGGAGGCAGACAACGTTCACTCTGTATTAGAACATCTTTTTAAACCACCAATTTATTCCCCTTCAGATTATATCGCAAGAATGAGATTGGCACGACCTTCACAGCCTTACAACATAAAAGTTCTTGGTTATGAATTCTTTCTGAATTACGATGATATACCTACTAATTTAGAATGAATAAGGCCTGGGAAAAAAGCTGGCGATCCAACTGTAACTGATATTCGACAGCTCAAATATGCACCAACTGGGAACATTGAATTTAAGATCGATATCAATAGTGATTGGCAAGAAATTCCTCATAGGAGAAAAACTGGGAATAGTACTCCTAAAAAATTGTATTCTGTACAGCTTCCCATAACGGAATCAAAATATCGCCACTTACAAGAACTAAAAGATCTTATCGACAAAGATCACCACCCCTTTTACGACAGCTTAACATTCAAAGCAGATAAAAAGTAAATATCTATTTTTTTATAACACATCAAAAAGAACTGTATTTTTTTTATGATAAATAATATTTATCCCATTTTCATATGAAACCAGGGCTTTTATTTACTTTTTAGCAGTTAAAATAATTACCAGATAAATATCCAATGTGAAAAATAAAATATAAAAAATATCTCCTATGTGTTAATAAAATAGAAAATGTTTAATTACTCGCAAAAAAATCAAAATTTAGTATTACCAAATATTTCATTCTAAATTAATTTTAATAAGGAACAAATGTTTGGTAAGTATTGAATCACTAACTATTCTACTAATTAATTAAACACTTTTTTTTGTTTTCTGCAAAACTTACTTTTTAGCACATAGGAGTTGTTACAGAACCAACGACGATATATTTTTCTCCGTGTAAGGTTTCAAAATTTTATGAATGATAGTATTTGAGTTAGAGGGGAGGATCCACACATACATACACACAGATATCATCGTGAAAATGTTAAAATTGGATTCTAGGGACCTTAAACTGTGCCCAATACGGTAGATGATTCTATTATTAAACCAGAACAATACGGTCAACATTTACTTGATAAAGTTGTAAAAGTTCCTATAAATCCTGATACTCGAAATTTTTATTTGCATCACTCTTATTCACATAACAATTCTGAACCAATGAAGTTTCACTGTGTCGATAGTTCTGATGTTAAAAAAATATTGTTTAACCTGAAATCAAATGCTATAGGTACAGACGGTATTTCTCGTAAAATGATATTATTAATTCTTCCAGTTATTGTGGATCATATCACACACTTAGTAAATACTTGTTTACTTGATGGCGTCTTTCCGGACCCTTGGAAATACGCAATCATAAAGCCTATTCCTAAAACTAAAAACGCTACTTCTTTTGATGAGTTGCGACCTATTAGTATTTTGCCAATTCTGTCAAAAATACTGGAAAAAGTCACTCATAATCAAATTATGTTATACGCACTCGAAAATAATATAATTCCACCTATGCAGTCCGGTTTCCGTAAAGGCTGCAGTACAAATACCTGTCTCTTAAATGTTTTGGATTCTTTAATAACTAATTTTGATAAATCACAAATCTCAGTACTCATACAAATTGATTTTTCTAAAGCATTTGATATGGTCGATCATGAATTATTACTATCTAAGATGAGATATTATGGATTTTCGGATTGTGCCTTACAGTGGTGCAAGAACTATTTAATCAACAGAAAGTTCTACGTCAGTATGCATCAAAATGATCAAACAATAAAGTCCGGTGCATTTGTTCTTAATCGTGGAGTACCACAAGGATCTATTTTGGGACCATTATTCTTTCTACTTTATATTTCTGATCTTCCAAAATCCATGGTTAGTTGCAATATGCACTCATATGCGGACGATACTCAACTATTAATTTCAGACAAACCAGACAGATTATGAGATGTGCGCTTCAATAAATACGGATCTTAATAATCTATCTATATGGGTGAAGAATAATGGCCTCAAAATTAATTCGGAAAAATCTTCCATGATGGTATTCGGCGCTAATTCCACAGTACCAGATATTATACTTGATGGGGAAGTTTTAGAGCGTACCACTGTTACAAAGATTTTGGGTATGCATATTGACGAGGATCTTAAGTTTCGAGTACACCTTCAGAATAAAATGAAGTCAGCAAAAATAAAACTACGTCATTTGTATCAGTTCCGCCACATTTTTTTCAACAGAAGTAAAACTGAAGCTTGTTAACACACTTGTTCTCTCAATATTAGATTATTGCTGTTGTGTGTATGTGCCGAATTTGATACAAATCGACAAGAATAGAATAAGGGTATTACAGAACTCTTGTCTCAGGTATGTTTACGGTGTGTGTAGATATGACCACATTAGTGAATACAGAACACTTGCAAAAATGCGTGACATCAACGACCGTGTACAATCTGCTTACCTTATTTTAACTCATAAAGTTAAAATGACAGGTAGACCGTCATACTTATATGAGAAATTAAAGTTTAAGGCCTATAATTATGGTCTTAGAGGTAGGGATTTATATGAAATACCAACCTACAACAAATCAAAATTTAAATGTTCTTTCTCGTATCTGGCACCGTTTTATTACAATTTAATCCCACATGAATTAAAATCATTGTCTGTAAATTCATTTAAAAATAAAATTAAGATGCTCTTCTAAAGACAAATATTATTAACTTTTGGTATTTCTGTCTGTGTAGCTGTTTATTTTTTGTATTGGGTCTCACTATATTCCACATGAATATGGATAATATTTTGTTATAATTTTTTGTATGAACATATATGATTCTGAATTTCGTTTGTTTGGGTTTGTATTGGCATTGTTAGCTGGTGGTTATTGTTATTATAAATGTATTGCTTGGGTGGAAGAACAGCCTATGGCTGAACCCCGCCATTGACATAGCAGTCAATAAAGTATATTATTACTATTATTAAAACGTGCTCATTTATCAAAACCTCGATATGCGATTTTTAGCACGATCCCGATATGCTCCTTACTAAGGGTAGCGGGAGGTAAAAATTATAGAGATTTAGGAGTTAAAGACAATGCATGGCTATCTTTTATTAATTATTAAATCAAATTAAAAAATTGTGCACGGCTGATCGTCTTTCAATGGACAGGGTTGAATCTTTCAGCATAATGGCAAATTTAGCCTTTGGGAAGGCCAGATTTAAATCCCTTGGATACAAACTTTGTTCAGTTTTGAAGAAAAGAGCTTGTTCAAAAAGACAATCATTTGGAAACATCAAAACAATTACTAGCCAAGCAACAGCTGGTTTTCCGTTATAAGTGATGTGTGCGGTGAACATTTCTGATAAAATTACTTTTTTTTATTATATTACTGCGAGTATTACTAACATTTCATAATTTTGCTGGAGACTTTTGATTTACTCAATAACGTCAATAAATTTTGGGACAACTTATGGCAAGGCTAAATATTTCAAATGCTGGCAATATCCATCATCTGACGGACGTTGGTCCTTCAAGCTGCTCGGCGACTCTCCTTCATAATTCAGCAACAGAAGAACTGATAAACCTACTTATTATATCATGCCGTGCGCGCTCATATGCAACAAGGAGTGGGGGTAACTAGTTTGTAAACAGGTCCCAAAAAGCGCCACCAGCAGCTAACCACGTGTGCGTTGCTTGTTTTTAAATTTAAACGTCACTTTGAAGATAACGGCCCCTTTCGTTGTTACTTCATCGTTTAGGTCGTTTAGTGTTTGGCGTTTTCATTGTGTGATTTATACCAACTTTATTAGAAAAGTAATCGTAATAGTGTTTGTTGTGTACCTGAGTGCACAAAACAGCAGCAAAAACCAATTATGCATGGCATTCCTAAAGATGAAAAGGTTAGTTGATGTTCATTATTTTAAAACTTTAAAGGTGTAGAGAGTGTAACATTTTTTTTAAATGGAATCCTGTTTTGAATATTCTTTTGCTTTTTTCATATGCTTTTCGATATATATTTTCTATGTTCTTCAAGAGAAAAAACATTTAAAATGTGACAACTGTACATTTTTACGTATTACTAAAATATTATTATAAATGACGCTGACAGTTATGTTCTACAATATTTTTTCTTATTTTCAGGATGCGGTCAGTTACCTCCAGGTGCAGAAGACACTGCTGACTTTTTATTATTCGTCGACAAACTGTTTGACAGTGTCAATGGTTCCAGTGTTTGTCCAACACATGGGAAAAATTTGCGATGTGCTGTAACAACTGAGTCAGAGCATATGGAGTTCTGGAACGAAGCTATAGAAGTTCTGTCTACAATAAAATACAGGAACCAGATGGCACAGAACATGTTCCGCCATCTGTAAAAAACTGGATGAAGACTTTGCGGGGCTTCGTATACATGTGGAGAAAACTAAACAGGGTCGGATTTGAATTTTTGTGTACACGAAACTTAAATCAAGACCCTGTGGAGAATTTCTTCGGATGTACTAGAAGTCACGGGGCATGGAACATAAATCCTACATGCTCATCATTTGTCTCTTCATTTAAGGCGCTCATTGTCAACGACTTTCTTTCAAGTCACTCACCAGGAGCAAATTGCGAAGAAGACGGGACGGAGGGAGCTCTACAATCTCTTAAGGATTTTCATATGAAAGAGAAGAAATTGTAGACGTGGGTTCTGCAAATGAAGAAAAATTTAAGGATGTTAATGTGCCTGAAAAGTATATTAATACAATAACACACTCGCACATTGCGGTCTACATGTCGCGCAAGATATTACGGAGAATTGGGCCCTGCGAACATTGCAAACAGAAATTGATTTCTGCAGAGTCGGATCCGGAACACGGCTTAATAGAAGTCAGAGCCTACAGCCCAAAGGCTCTAGTGAGGCTAAATACGAATTTTAGAAAAAAAATTACTAAATGTGAAAATATTTTACATGTATATATGGCTCGTTTTTGTACTGCGAACAAGTTAAAAGAAAAATTAGTTCGCTTATTAAAAAGTATTGTACAAATTACTTTTACTTGCGAAAAGCATGACTTGCAAGATATTTTTATAAATATATTTGTTCCATTTTTTATTCATGTATACTAATAATTGTAATAAAATTTTAAATGGTAAAGAAAGTAGGGAAGCTGCTTTTACAGGTTGTTAAGATTGATATGCTAAGTTTATTAGCAATAAAAAAAGGAAAGAACAAATCAATAAAATAAAAATTCTTACTTAAATATACTTGTCTTTTTTTCTTATCCATTATATAAAATTATATTTGTTTTTGTATCTTTTACTGATCATCATATCTTGAGTGAGTGAGTGACGTGTTTTGTTTTTATGCTCTCCAATAATCAACCCATTTAAAGGAAATTATTGCGATTTTTCAAACAAAACCGTGTTAGTTCAACCATAGACTAATATCACTGTATAGACTACTAACGTATACGGACGCTAAAAAATTCCTCGAAATAATAGCGACATCTCTTGCCGCGGAATGGTAGTATATCACTGTAGCGACATCTCTTGCCGCGGAATGGTAGTATAGCGAGTGTAGCGATAATTTAGTTAAGATTTCCAGATTATGAGAAAATAATGCTGAAAATTAATACAAGTAATAGACAGAGAGAGAGAGAGAGAGAGAGAGAGAGAGAGAAAGGATACCCACTTGTTACTTTTTGAAATCCAACAAATACAAATTTATTAATGCCTTCATTAATTGTTATTTGTGTACGAAATACATATATCAATTTCTACGTCCGCTAAAAATAGTGCAATTTTTTCATTTAAATGTGTTCACAAAGTATGTAAATTTTTTTACAATAAAAGAGTGAAAAATGCACTTTTTTAACTCTACCAAATTGTCACTGCATGTAAAATCGTTTGAGTACGCGAACTCAATACAGCATTTTCTCAAATAAAGTAATTATTAATTGTCTATTTTTAATATGTCGGTATGTTCATGGTGTAAATTTAACATTTATTTTTAGTTTTTTTTTGTACGTCTCAGTGTCACGGACAAAATATTTCTACAAAATATTTGTCAGTATTGCTGGTAAACCGATGTCAAAACTTTTATAAATGAATACAACAAACATGCATAATAAAGAAAAATTTCTCATTATATTAATGATTTTGCATAAGGACGAGCGTCCAAATTAGTTCTCGAGGATATTTTTTGTTTCTAAAATTTTATTGTTTATGTTTCACACGTACTTGATAATAAATTAAAAATCAGGGGACACTTACGCTTACGTTAGGTGTAATTCTGTGATTTTGTCGTACAAAAAATCATGTTTTCAATTGCATGTCAGGTAATTCTCTTTAATTTTTTTACTGTAACATTGTGGAATGCAGACGACAAATAAACTTTTCTAAATAATAATTTTAATAGGTAACAATATTTTAACTGTGTTTATCTATTTAAGTAATAAATGTCAAACTTCACATATTCAGTTTAGAAATACTTTAGTTGCGCCTGGGTTCTTTCTTGTCAATCATTGGCATGGTACCTACATATATCCTAACGTTATCTCAGTGTTTGCAGTCTAGCCTAGGTCTTGACATTTATTTGTTGATAATTAAGTCTTCAAAATCATTAAGCTCACATGCACTCGACACAGGGATGCCGTAAGTATTTTTCCTACCCCCTCTAAAATAAACTAAATAATTTGATACAGTAGAAAAAGGATTCTGTCTTGTGCCTTCGACATGATTAGACGTGTTTTAATTTATAAATATTAAGCAATTTTTAACTTTGTGTTAACCATATCAGCTGTTGAACTAAGTCTACACCCAAGGTAAGTGTTATTTGTAAATAAATATCTGCACGTCAATCTATCCGCCTGACACATAAATCTCATCCTCAAAGCTTGTGTTATTTTATATAAACAAATTCAACAGTCGAAAAAGTTATCTGGATATCAAAATAACATACGTCCCTAATTAAAACGAGAAGAACAAACTCTCGAACTATTAAAAAATTACAAATAATCATTATTAAAAATTTCTTTCTGTTTTACATTAGTAATTAATTTATAATGTTATATATACAGGCTGTTTCCTTTAAAACAAACAATGGTTTTTTGGGCGAACTAATGACTTTAGAGAATGTTATATACCAAAAATGATCAACAATAAGGGGATAATTTATCAGTAATAACAATTTTTTTTAATGGTAACCTACATTTTTAGTCCATTAGATACAGAATTTTTCTCTGATTTCAACGGTATAAATATTGTATAGGAATAGGATTGTATAACAATTATTTCGAAAAAAGTTAAACGATATTTTCGATTGTTTGAATAGTAAAACCTTAAATAATGTAAATCCTTTTAAATGTGCCTTATCCTCTTCAAGTCCACTTGTGGAAGAAACATTGGATAATGCTATACATTGGATAAAGAAATGGAAAGTTTTTAATAAAAAAGGAACTGTTCGGAAAGATATCTATTGTGTTTCTGGATTATTACAAACAATTAATGGCATTACCCAGCTATGGAAGGATCTAAAAAATGAAGAAATTTTATTCCTTTTAACTAACAGATTGAACCAGGACCCCCTTGAAAATTTATTTTCATCTATTAGGAGGCATGGCGGACACAGTACTAATCCCACAGTAAAATTATTTAGAATTGCTTTACAACGAGTTATAACTTCAGGCTTACAGGATCAAGTAGAAAATTCAAATTGTGAAATTGACAATAACAAATACATTTGTGTAGATTTAGAAGATAAAAGCGAAAACAAAAATAATACGGATGAAAATGTTGATAGTAATGTGGTTATGGAAATATCAACTTCATCCTCCGATGAATCAACTGACCTAAGTTTAAATTTTAAGACAGGTACAATGAGTTCCAATAGTATAGTATATTTTTGTGGGTTTTTTAGTGAAACGGTGTATTGAGAAATTCAGATGTGAAACGTGCAATAAAAAACTTCATACAGCAAAGAATATGAGTGATCCAGATCAACTATTAATAATCAATAGAGACTATTCTTCTAATGAACAAATAAATTATTTAAAAATACCTACTAAAGATGTTCGTCAAATCATAAATTTATGCTGCGAAATTTTTTCAAATAATTTTAAAAATCAACTATATAAAATTGGCATAAAAAAATATTTGTATGAGAAATGCGTTAATATAATTTTGAAAAAAATACCAACCTGGTTTGATGAATGCAAAATTCATAAAGAATATATTGTACTCTATGGAATTCATTGCTTAATAATGAAACATGTGAAATGGCTTAGTAATGACTTAAAAAACAAATTAGTTTCTGATAAAAAATTTAAAAAACTGAAAAATAAATAAATATTCCAAATTCCAGTACAATGTATATTTTTCTACATTACAGCATTTATTATTATTATTATTATTATTATTATTATTATTATTATTATTATTATTATTATTATTATTTTATAATTTATATATTTTTTGTAATTCGTAGTTAAGTTTAATTTTAATATACAGTGTGGGATTAAAGTAGGGAATATTAAAAAAATAGTATTCAACCGGTTTTTTAAAAAGATAATTATTTAATTAATAATAAATTGTATTTTGACGTTTGCAAAATTTATACCAGGCTGAAAAATAATGTTCGTAACTTGTATGAAATTCAAATATCTCAGCTCGTGTGTATTGACTTGCACTCGCATGATATTTGGTATTTTTCATAACTTGTTACTAAAATAACTCTTTAGTAGTGGAATCCGATAGTGATTTTTTTCCTTTATAATCATGCAAATAAATCATAAGTTTGCATAAAAATAATTCTGAGAAAAATCGATCTAAACAATAATAATGAATAATTCAAGGTACATACCTTGATAAAAAAATCTAACGAATTTTTTCATACAAATTTTCTGTCAATCTTCAATGCTCTTGACATAATCATTGTAGTTTATTGTAGTATCTTGATTATTCATTATTATTGAATGTTCAGCTCCATTTTTCTCAGAATTTTTGTTATGATTTATTTGCATGATTATAAAGGGAAGGGAAATCACTATCGGATTCCACTACTAAAAATCTATATTGTCATTTAATTTTTTTTTGTGATCATACCTCAGAAACAAATGAAATTGGGAAGGTGAATCGCATATGTATATTAATGTGTATTTTTAAAAACTAAAATTGACGTGTTTCAGCGTTTTTTTTTTAAAACGGTTGAGTTCGCTATTTTTTTAATATTCTATACTTTAATCCCACTCTGTATGTAAGTACGTAAGTGTAGTGTTTAAAAATATTTATATATCTATGTATGTATTTGATATGTAATTATTGGAAATAATTATTTTATTTGGTCACTAAAGTGCCCAAAAATCTTAGATAATTATTGTGCATGTAAGAAAATTTGAACAGATGTAGGTACGCTGAAATTTTGTTACAGAGTAAGTATTTTAAATCAAATATTATATTAACTGAAATTTTTATTTTATTCTTCAATTTCTTATTTAAATTTTTATTTAATTTGTACAATTTGGCAATCTTTTTACAGTTAAATCTTTGAAATAATTATAATAACTTTTTATTTATAAACTTCTATTGTTTATTTTCGTACACACTTTTAACTAGTATATAAAATTTGATTTGAAAATATTAAAATCATAAATGAAGTAACGTGCTACTATAATCTTTATTTTATTTATTAATTCATTGGAACAAACTTATACTCTTATTAATGCATGTCCTGCACATATTTAATCAATCAGAAATTCGATTAATTTAAAGAAAATTCAAACAAGATCCTCCTTCATAAAGCATAAAAAATTCTAATAAACTTCAGTTTGGTAAAATTAATTTTCATATCTAGATATTTATTTATATATTATTTCATTTTTATTTTTTTACAATTATTATACTCAGGGGCAACAATTAAATTAATTTACATTTATAATAAATACAAGCACACAGCATAGCGCCAATCTATAAGAAATATATTAGGTACGTTCAATAGCCCTAGCGCTAGCTAGCTGCTAGCTAGCAACTGTTAGCGCTAGATAACTGAACGGCCTGCTAAGTAACAGCTGACAACGTTTTGCTCGAGCACTGGCTAGCATATGATTTCATTGCTAGGTTAGCGCTAGGTACTTAATTCAAAATGAACGAACAGCGCGAAATCGTTTTTCTAACTTATAATGACAGAAATTGTACAATTAATCAAAAAAACCAGAAATTGGTCTATAATATTCAAAGTAAGTTTATTATAATTATATTTCTTGTTGTATTTTGGTATTACACATCTTAGTTTTGTGTTGCATATGCACAGTGCTCTAATTGCATATTTGTCTGGCTGCACATAGTGACTGGTACAATAATTTCGTTAACAAAATCTCGTTTGTTACAAAATTCTGTAAACACAATCGCCTGCATTTTGATTTAAATCTCAAATGTCAACTTTAATGTCGTTCAGTAATTAAACCTTTTCGCTATAATACAAGCACTAGCAGCTAGCTAGCACTTTTGGTCGTTGAACGTACCTATTGTGCGCTGTGCTACTGCTGGATCACTGCTTTCTGAATGATGCACGGGGCGTCGGGGGAGGGGGGAAGCGATAAGAGATGAGATGTGGTGTGAGCGTTGCGTTGTAGAATATACAGGTATCTATGCGTGGCGCTAGCTACTGATCGCGAACACCACACACCGCGTAACCCGCTCCCACAAGTTAGTACGCTGAGCGTTTCCCATTTACGTTAGTAGTCTATACAGTGATATTAGTCTATGGTTCAACGGAGAAAGAAGTGCTGCACAAGTGTAAATAAGTTTGAAACTGTAAGTAGCTTAAACATTTAAAAAACTTGAAGATAAAGTGTATAAAAAACTCTTTTAACTGCCAAACACGTGAGCCATCAGCTGGCCGGCCGGACTGTCCGACAGTCGTGCGTTTGAACTTGTATACATTTAATTAGGTTCTACCAGTGGCGGAGGCTTCGGGGCAAATGAATGATATTTTTAGAGGTAGAAGTGATTCAATTACTGACGTAAGGGAGTTGAGCAAACGCAAAAGGGAAGAATTAATGAACGAATTTGAATTAATTTTCAAGAGAAGCAAGAAGACTGCCCGATCACCCGAAAAATCAGAAAATAGAAAAGAAAATCGGGAAGAAATGGATGAAGTGATAAAAATGTTTAGTCAAATGATGGAAGAAGTCAAACAGGAAATGAGAAGCAACCATGAAGAATTAAAAAATGAATTAAAGAGTGAATTAACAGGAATAAAAGAAGAACTAAAAAATAATAGTGACAAAGTAGAAATCATGCAAAAGAACTTTCAGGCAAGAGAACAGAAATGGATCGAAGAACGGGAAGAACTACGAACTAGGATTAAAGAATTAAATACAAAAGTTGATAACTTGGAAAAAGAAAAAATCCGAAATAACATAATAATTACAGGTTTTGATATGAATATTAGGGATGAAAATAAATTAAAAGAAAATATAAGTAATTTTCTTAAGTTAAATGTCGGTACTGAAGGAAAAATAAAAGATGTACGAAAACTTGGACCAAAGAAAGGGATAATAGAAATGGAAAATTTTGAAGAAAAAATGACATTATTGAAACTAAAACACAAACTAAAGGCTTACGGAGGAGAAGCGATCTTTATAGATAGTGATATGACCAAGTCAGATAGAATGATACAGGCAGCTTTAAGAAAAGAAGCAAAAGAATTAAAGACGCTGGGTAAAGTAGTAAAAGTTGCCTTCAAAAAGCTAATTATAGATGGGAAAGTCCGGATTTGGGATGAAAAGGAACAAAAACTAGTAGATGACGAGAAAGTTAGGATGGAAGATAAGCCCAAAACAAAAAACTAACAAAAGTATTACAAAAAATGGAAAATAGGATAACGAACTCAGCAACGGACATGGTAACGAATAGAAACACAAACAATAACGTAGAAAAGAAACACAAGATTAAGGGAGGAAATAAGGTATATAAATCAGATAACTCAATAAATAGAAACTGGAATAGTAGGAGTGTGAAGCATGTTAATAAAGATACAAGCACTAATTATGTAACAAAAAAAGTTTGGAAGATTGGTACATGGAATGTACAGGGACTGAATGGAAAGGAAAATGAAATTATTGACGAGTTTGAACAAGCAAATTTAAAAATATTAGGTCTAACTGAAACAAAGAAAAAAGGAAATGGATCCACGAGAATGAACCATGGACATTATATGATATATGGGGGAGTACAACAGTTGGAGCATGCACAGGCGGGTGTAGCAATTATAATACACAGAGAATACTGGAAAGAAATTATTAATTGGCATTACATTTCGGAAAGGATAATCAGGCTGGATTGTGGAAAAACTAGTAATCAAAAATTTAGCATAATTGTAGCATATGGCCCTTCTGAAAATGAAAATAAAGCAAATAAAGACTGTTTTTGGGACAGATTACAAGATGAAATGGACGTGATTAATCATAAAGTGATGATAGTTGGAGATTTGAATGGAAGGGTTGGACGCAACGGAATACATGGACACCCAGTAGGAAAGTATGGAGAGTCAGTTAAAAATAATAATGGGCAAAGAGTTATAGATTTTTGTATAGCAAATAACATGTATGTGAGTAACACCTTCTTTAAACATAAAGATATCCACAAGTACACAAGAGTCATGCACAGTAGGGGAGAAAAATCGATTATAGACTTAATGCTAGCACAAAATACCTGCAAAAAATTAATACATGATGTACGAGTTAAGAGAGGACATGAAATTGGTTCTGATCATTACTTAGTAGTAGTCAAAATAAAATATTGGAACGAAAGGAAAGACGAGTCACAGAATGAAAAGTATATAAAACCAAGTATTAAGGTACATAAGTTACAACAACAAGAAGTTAGAGAGGAATACGCTAGGAGACTAAATGAAGAACTACAACATATAAATTGGAAAAGCGAGACTGAACTGGAAAGATTGTGGAAAATATTTAAAGATGCAGTATGTAAGATAGCCGAAGAGGTTTGTGGTGTGACGAGACAAAGAGGACAGAAATGTACTTCATGGTGGAGTACTGATATTAAAACAGAAGTACAGAAAAAGAAAAAGCTGTGGAAAATATATCTGAGTAATAAAACGATTAGTAACTATGAAAAATATAAAGAACAAAGAATCGTAGTTAAAGAAAAGGTTAAAAAAGCTAAGACAGAACAATGGGAAGCATTCGGACATAAGATGGACATAGATAGCAGAGGAAATACCAAACTACTTTTTAGAACTTTAAAGAATCTAAGGAAAGGAAAAATAAATGAAGTGAACTGTATAGAGGATGAAGAAGGAAATTTGTTAGTTACAAGCCCTGATATAATAGAAAGATGGAAAAGGCATTTTACCGAAATCTTGAAAGCAGATACAGAGGCACCAATACCAGACCAAGTTATTACAAACGAAATAAACCCGGAAGATAAAATAAGTACAGAAGAATTGAGAGAGGCAATTAGAAAGTTAAAAAACGGGAAAGCTGCAGGACAAGACAATATTAAGGCAGAATTGTTAAAATATATGAAAGGAGATGCAGAAGACTTATTTTACAAAATAGTAAACGTGGCCTGGAACATCAGCCGTATCCCAGTAGACTGGACACTACCAACTATCCTGCCCATCTTCAAAAAAGGAGACCCAAAAAAATGTAACAACTACAGAGGAATCTCTATACTAAGTGCAGCCAGTAAAGTATTCGAGATAATATTGGAAAATAAATTAAGAAAGGTATTGGAGCCCACCTTGGACGATAATCAATGTGGTTTCAGACCAGGACGAGGTACAACAGACCTGATTTTCTCAGTGAGACAACTAACTGAAAAAGCAAGTAATTACAACGAAAAGTTATTTTTATGCTTTGTTGACCTTGAGAAAGCTTTTGACACAGTACCCAGAGAAGAAATCTGGAAAGTTCTAGAAAAGCGAGGAGTTGATAATAAGTTTATGAAAGCTATCATGAGTATATATAAGTGTACCAGAAATACGATAAGAACACACAATCAGGTATCAGGAGAATTTACTACCAGAATAGGTGTAAGACAAGGTGGTGTTCTAAGCCCTCTCCTCTTTATTGCACTCATGGATGAAATAGGCAAGGAGTGCAGACCTACCTGTAAAAAAGTTAGAGTGGGAGTAAGAAACCTGCAACAAGTACTGATCTCGGATATGTTATACGCTGATGACTTGGTGATCGTGACAAATTCTGAAAAAGATCTACAGAATAATATCAATATCTGGAACGAAGGCTTTATGAAGTATAGACTGAATATTAGCGTAGAAAAAACCGAAGTTTTGGTAATATCAAAAAATGAGGTGCAAACCGCAGTAACTATTAAGGACAAAACCATAAAGCAGACAGAAGTTTTTAAATATTTAGGATCGAGCCTAAACACTAAGGGAGAAGTGGAGCCAGAAATAAATAACAGAATAACGAGTGCTACAAAACTCTACTACGCACTAAACAAAGCCTTCATACGGAAAAAAGAGGTGAATACAAACACAAAAATAAGAATATTTAATAGTGTGTATGTGCCTGTGCTAACTTATGGCTGTGAAACGTGGACGTTAAGCGACAATAATAGAAGTAAAATTCAAGCGTGTGAAATGCGTTATCTTCGAGCGTTAATCGGTGTGACTAAAAGAGACCGAATACGTAATGAAAATGTGCGTGCAAGGTGTAATGTTAAACCGGTGCTAGACAAAATAGAAAAGAGACAGTTAGAGTGGTTTGGTCACATGGTACGGATGGATGATCAAAGAATGGTGAAAAAGTTGTGGAAACTAGGTGTTGACAAGAAGCGCCAAAGGGGGAGACCAAAGAAAACCTGGAACAATGAAATGGCAAAATTACTACAGAAAAGAAATATAAATTGGAAGGAAGCAGAAAGAAAAGCGCAAGACAGGAAGGCATGGAGAAAATTCTGTGCCAACACCTCTACACCGTAAGGTAGATGAGGCCCTGGATTAAGTAAGTAAGTAAGTATCTTTTACTTCACAGAAATAAATCTGTATAGAGGAATAAATTATCAAGTTGAATTTCCTTAATACAGATTTATTTCTGTGAATTACTTTCATATATACATATTTAAAAGATTTTCATATTATTGCTTTTAATGTGAACAGCGCGACCTGTGTCACAATCAAAAGGTAGTTAGAGATATTCTTAAGGAGTTTCTTGTCTATTGGCGACTAAAATTAACGTGAATCCCTCAAGCGGACAATATTTGCAACTCTTGAAATTGGTATTCTGTTATTCAACCTTACAGTAAATATATATAGTGCATTGGATTCCTTGCCGGTTTCTTGTATGTCTTTTTGTTTTACAGTACATATAAGTTACTTTGTCATATGAGCAAAGAACGAAAAAATATTAACAACGTCAATTGCTGCGTTTATGGTTGTCATTTTCGGGGTAGTAAGAAATTATATGTCCCAAAAATTGGTGAGAGGAAGAGTGACATCCAAAATAAATTTGGTAAAATGGAGTCTATTGACAAAAGAGAGGGCTGGATTAGGAAAATACGAACTGGAAAACAAATGACGAATCATAAGAGGATAACAAAAATGAAAAGTATTGTATTATTTCCTGACCAATTCATGAGTAAAATAATACACTTTTCACTTTGTGTAGCATTCAATATATTTCTTACACTTGTAGTTACAACAATTTGAAAGATATTTGACATTAGTTCCATTTTAATTTTCTTAACTAAGTAAACTACATACATATTTATTTAACATCCATGAATAATATATGGTACTATTTTACTATCTTGTACAAAATATTAAGAAAGCTGTTAATGTGTTTGCACTGGCCACTATGGCCAGCTATATAAGAGCATTTTGTAAATAATCAATTGTAAATTTAAAGTTCTTCTAATCTCATGAGGATGCGATGTTAGAGCACTTGTTTAAACACAACCCAGTTTTTTTTAGTCTGTAGTACTATGTTCATTAACGCCACATAAAAATAACAACCCACGATTCAACAATTCTCCCCCTTCTATAAAATTTCGAGAGAAGAATTTGTTGCCTCCAAATAAGTAAACATTTCCTTAGAAATAAGTCTAAGATAACTTTCTTCGAATGCCATTATAATTTAAGTAGGTACACAAAATTATTACTAACACTATTTATAAAAATTTTAATGAATTTGTTAGTATACTTCAAAACGAATGTTGGTTATGCAATGTTTCTGAATGCGATCTTATAGCACAATACCATTTTCAGGGTACGTGTATGCTACAACACTAGCGCCGCCATCGGTAGTTTTAGTCGCCAATATAGTGTCTCTGGTCTGTGTATTATATCATTGGGCAAGCACAGAGACACAGTATAAATAAGCCAATACAGTAGCGACAGTCAGCTAAAATTCCGTCCTGAAAATCGTTGTGCGCATGATCCCTAAACTCGAATGTGGAACACCGCGAAACAGCTAAATTTAAAATATTGCTAGGTGTGCATATTGTTGTTGCTTGTTTATCGATATGACAGGTTGTCGTTTATTAAATTGAGAGTATTGTTTTTAAGTAGTTGTTATTTTAGTAAAAATGGGTCGTAAAAAATATAAATGTAATGCTAAGTTAACAGATTTTCAGTCAAAAGTTGATAATTCAGAAATTATTGAGTGTGATAATACTTCTGATAAATCGTTATTAAATTATGATTATAGACGGGTACCTTATAAAAAAAATGTCTAGAACTTCATTCATGTGACGTATATATATATATATATATATATATATATATATATATATATATATATATATATATATATATATATATATATATATATATATCATTTGCAAATGATCATCAGCAACTATATAATACATCAATTTATTCATACTTTAGGGCATATGAGAATAAAACCCAAGACACATTTGGTATTTGGTGGTCTGCAAATGCCAAAATTTTATAATTTATATTTCAAATATAGAATATTTGTTTTTTGAAAACTTTTATGCAATATCATTGACAAAATATGTTGTAGCTAATTTAATTGAAAATTTTAAACAGTTTTCTTTTGATCATCCATGCTATAAATTTCCATATGATTATATTATAAAATTATATAGTCGTATGACATTGTTTTATTCTTTGAAATTTATCAACAGAAATTTCAAAAATACAAAACGTCCTAAAAAAACTATAATTTCAAGTCATAATTAATTTTAATTTTACAAACACATTCTGTAATAAAACAATATATAAATAAAACATCTGTGTTTTTCTTACCTTGGCCACATATAGAAAAATAAAACTATTTTATATTAAATAAAAATTCGCTTTTGCGTAACTACAAATGAAAGCGATTTGAATTCCCGCCTCCCAAACTTCCCCCTTTGCACTTCCCAGTTCGGATGCTGACATCAAAGACGCCGACAGTAAGTGTCGCTACTGTATTGGTTTACTTATACTGTGACAGAGATATAGAGGTGGGGAGAAAGCGCTTCGACGACTGCGCATCCAATTTGCATGTACAAACTGGAGGTAGCCATTTTGCAGATACGACTGTCAACTTGCTTTGTAAACACGCGGTCACAAGGTGTTGTGTCTGTGTTCGCGAGTAGAAACTCTTATTCGCAGAATAATTAACCACTCAAAGTATAAATTGCCGCAGGAACAAGATTTTTTACTTACTTTCTGACAGCTGTAACACAATTATTTTATACTGACATTTACGATCTTTTTCCTAATCTGCATGTACATTTTTTTAAAGATACACTCATAGAGCAAAATCATGGTTTTATTTTAGTAAAAGATATTATTTATTGTTATACTAGAATTAGGTATTTTAATTTCTCAAAAAGATATACAGAGGTTATACAAGGGAAATTAGTAAGGAGAGATTTAAATAAATTAATATTATTTCACCACAGTAGTTGCTAGGTATTATTTAATATGTACGTATGTTAAAACATCAATAAATTTTTTAAAATTATTTCATAATTATATTGTTCTGAAACTCTAAATTTAAAATTACCGCCTGGGTATACCTGCAAAGGTATGTTAAAATGCAAATAAATTAATTTCATAATTATTTTGTTAATTTACATTTAAAATTGCCGCCTCTATATCTGCAAAATGGCGTCCTTCTATTCTTGTATTCTCGCGCAGGTTACATGATCATTCTCCTCACCTCTATATCTCTGGGCAGGCAAGGAGTAATAGTATATATCAATCACAATTCGCAATCGTAGATAAAATTTCCCCTCTCATGGCGCAAATCGGTTCTACAGAAAGCAATCGTAAAAGCGCTATATTTAATAAATGACAGCTGAGTGAGCAGACTAGTAATTATTAATTAAATAATTTAACTTATCGCTTTCATATAAATGTTTCTAAACTAGGTTCGTATACACAGTGAACGAAACAGTGAACAATATGAACTGTCATATGTGAAACCACTCATATGGCGGCCATCTTGTTTCTAAAATCAGCGCCTCTATCGTTAATTTCGATTGCGAATATGATCTTTCTTCTTTGTGCATCAGTTTCATTTTCAATGACTTCTTTTTCATATACAATTAGTTATTAATGATAATAAATATAAGAAGTAAACATAGCAGTATAATTTTCTGAGAATCATCTAACAAAATTTATATTAACAAAAATCGGGTCGGACCGTATTATTAAAACTAATCAGTTTTACTCATTATTATGATAACATTAATTCCTGCATAAATGTTTGTATGATAAAAGAAAATAGTTTTCATTCAAGGGAGTTAAAATTGTTCCACCCCATATGCAATACTTTATCTTATTTCTAATAGGAAAAAAAGTGAATCTTCTTATGTTCCTACATATAGATAAAAAAAAGTACGTCATTTTTTCCATAGCTCAAAATATAAGGAACATAAAACAATTCATAAAATAGTAATAACATAAAAATTCAAATTTTAAATGTTTAAATCACTACAAGTACATTTACAACTTTTTGTCTTAATATATTGTTTTGTTCTTTAATTAAATCGTTCCTTTCTTTAATTAAATCATTTCTCCTTTTCATCTCCTGCAATTTTTCTCTTTCTATTTCTAACCGATTTTTTTGATACTGTAATTTGTCTTGTCTAATAGTTTCTATTAAACTGCTCTTCCGTTTTCGAATATTACTTTTATATTTACCGATAGAGGAAATCGTCTTTTTAACAATATTGTTTTCAAGTGTATTTTGCTTTACATGATCATTTTCCTCTTCATTTATATTTTCCATTTCTTTTTCCTCAATATCATTTGGAACATTTACAGTATCACTGCTCAAAATCAATTCTGGATGTACTGATTTTTTACGGTTAAACAGTCTGTCCATGTCATTCGCAAATTCGAAATATTTCCTTCCTCTTCCCGTAGAATTATTGTTATCAATGTATTTCTTATAATTTCTATCGAGAACTCTCCATCTGTTTTCGCAATTATTTGTAGAAATACTTATATGAAATATTTTGCTCAATTCTTCAGCAATTTTCTGCCACATCTGTTTTATATTTTTAATTTTATGAGTTCCAACTTTATTTCTATATTCTTCGTAAAAATCGATTAAATATTTCGTTTCATTTGCATTCCACTTGAATTCTTTTGGTTTCTGAGGATTTGAAGGAAGTATGTTGGTGGCTTCTGCATCTGAGGATGGTAGGATTATATATTCTGTTAGCTCTAAAAAGAAAAAAAAATGGGGATAACAAATCAAATATACAATAAAGTTTAACTATGTGCCCGCAGATTATTTACCATTTGATATTTTTGAAAGGTTATGTGAATTTCTAGTATTTGTCAAAAATATTTCAAATTTCACAACCTATTGTTGGGCACATATTTTTATTAAACTTTTAAGTAACTTACCGTTTTCCATGTTCTGAAAATTTTCTCTATTTTTCAATGCGAGATGTCAGTAAGTTTGGCAGTTTTAAACCATGGACACAAGTTACTATTCTGCGTTCCAACACAACGCAGTTCTGGATCAGTCCAAAACCAGTACGCATGCGTAGTAAATAGTTCATGAACCGTAATATGAACGATCCGCAAACTGTATGTTGGAACAAACCTCATATAACTCACCAATATGGATTGTACCAAAAAAAGCAGATGCTTCAGGTAAACGTAAAACCAGGCTAGTAATAGACTTCCGGAAATTAAACGCAAAAACAAAGGAAGATAAATTTCCTATACCCAACATTGACACTTTACTCGACAAAATAGGAAAACCAAAATTTTTCACTACATTAGATTTACATAGCGGCTTCCATCAAATTGAAATGGAAGCAAAATACATAGAAAAAACATAGAAAATATACAGAGTCTTTGACAAATTAAGGCAAGCAAATTTAAAAATCCAAATAGACAAGAGTGAATTTTTCAAAAAAGAAGTCGAATATCTCGGTTTTGTAATATCAAAAGACGGTCTTAAACCAAATAACAAAAAAATAGAAGCAATAGAGAAAATTCAAATCCCAAAAACCACTAAAGAAATTAAATCATTCCTCGGCAAACTATCATGGTACAGACGTTTCATCCCAAACTTTTCAAAATTGACTAAACCATTTACAAAAAATCTAAAAAATGGCAGTAAAATAAATATCACAGACAAAGAATATCAGGAATGTTTCAAAAAATCTAAAGAATTAATGTCAAATCCCCCGATACTTGCTTTCCCGGATTTCGAGAAATTATTTATTTTAACAACCGACGCATCTGACTATGCAATGGGCGCGGTGTTATCCCAAAACCAGAATGGTCAAGAAAAACCACTATGTTACGCGAGCAAAACACTCAATCAGGCGGAAATAAATTATAGTACGATAGAGAAGGAGTTAAAAGCAATCGTCTGGGCAATCTCAAATTTTCATAATTATCTATTCGGCAGAAAATTCGTAATTAGAACAGATCACAGACCACTAGTATGGCTTTTTAACATGCGAAACGCAAACCAAAAACTAATGCGATGGAAGATTGAACTCTCCGAATACAACTTTGAAATAGAATACATTAAAGGAAAGACTAACAAAATTGCAGATTTTCTCAGTAGAATGAGAGAACCTTTCAAAATAAATTTCTTAAAAGGTGACGTGACCCACACCAATATATTTGCGCACTGCATTTCGAAAGATTTGAAATTTGGGAAAGGATTAGCAAAATTAATAGACGAGATGTATGACAGCAAAGACCACTGTACACAAAACAAACGCGACTCTAATATTATAATTCAAACACATAATGATAAAACGATCTTCCACATAATGTCAAAAGAAAACTATTAGGAAAACTGTAATATAAAAATGTTAAAACAATCCTTAAAGGAACTTAGAGATTATTTAATAAAAAACGATTTATATGAAATAAATGTACCCCATTTATCATGTGGCTTAGACAAGCTAAATAAAGAGGAATTAATCAAAATTCTAAAATCTGTCTTCTCCGAAACAAATATACAAATTAATCTATATGAGTTAGAAACGAATCTTATGAACTCTAATCATGATTTAGAATCCATATTGAATAGTAACACTAGCGGCACTAGACATTCAGATAGCGAAAATCCAGTAAACGGCATAAAAATCTTAGAAAACAGAATTAACATTGCAAACAATCAAATAATATTCGAAAGACATAATGAAAATAAGATTAACATAAAGAAATTATTCGATAATAAACAAAGACTAGAGATTAAATTCAACGACAAGAACTTAGAAAAAGAAGTATTGGAATTCCTTAAATCTTATATTATACCTCATGTAAGATACTTTTGTAAATTTAAAGACGAAAAATTACAGAGACAAATTAATGATATTATAAAAACAAATTTTGAACCTTTCTCCATTAATTTAATTAAAGTAGATCAAATGGTAAAAGATATAGAAGATTTCGAAGAACAAGATGAAATAGTATATGCCTATCATTTCGGAAAAACAAATCACCGCGGAATTAAAGAAACTTATGATTAAAAACAAAATACTACTGGCCCAAAATGATTAAAATTATCACAGATTTCATAAATAACTGCGAAATCTGTAAGACTTGTAAATACGATAGAAAACCCTCAAAATTAAATGATATATTTACAGAAACTCCAAACAAACCTTTCGACATAATAAACTCGGACCTATTAACACTAGATGGACAAATATTTCTAACTATCCTAGATCAGTTTTCGAAACATGCAAAAATTTATTCTTTAAAAACCAAAACTGCTAAAGAAATAACCAACACTCTCCAAAATTACTTCCAAGAATATCAATACCCAAAGAAATTAATATGTGATCCAGGTAAAGAATTCGATAATGTTACCTTAAAAACATTTTGTCACAACAATGAGATTAAATTACATATAACGAGTGCAAGTAACCCAAAATCCAATCAAATTGAAAGATTTCATTGCACTATAATTGAACATCTCAGAATTATATTCAAAAAAAATCCAAATAGTAAGCTACGGGAAATATTACGAGACGCAATGTATGCTTATAACAATAGTAGAAATAATACCACGCAATTAACCCCCAATGAAATTCTTCTTGGCAAAGATTACTCAAACACATACCCTATAAAGCTAATGACACCCAAAGAACAATTATTAGAATATCAGGAAAACAAAAAGAAAGAGAACAACAAAGTAAAAGAAAACATATTAGCGGATAAACGGAAAAGATTCAAACCAAATGCAAAGTCAAAACTTAAAAAAGGAGTTGCCTACCTAAAGCAAAACAGACGACTAACAACAAAATTCAAAAAACATATCTACGAAAAGGTGAAAATTAACAAGATTGACGAGCACAACAAAACAGCTCACGTCAGAGGGAAAAGAATGGAAAGGTCAAACATGATAAACTAAAACAATATTGTTACAGAATCATAACTACGTCCGGTCAAACACTGGATACAGATAACAACGGAATAAACGTAATAGAATTAAATGGTGCAAGGATCTTCGAAGATGAAGTATACGCTCATTACACCTATAAAATTGACAGGATATCAGACGCTTTTCAAATCATACAAGACCAAGTAACAAAACTTAAAGACAATACTCAGAACTTAACGAGACAATTCAAAATAGAAATAGATATGAAAAATCAACACGTACAAAAACATTTTTCAAAATTACAAACCAGAATAAACATTCTATTCCCACAACGAGTAAAAAGAGGTATATTAAACGGATTAGGATCAATTATTAAGCAAATAACCGGAAACTTAGACAATAACGATAAAGAACATTATGACCAAATACTTGAAGAAATTAAAGAAAACACACATATTAACTATAACAATCAAAAGAAAATAACGTACCAATTAAATAACGCTACGAAAGTATATGACGAACAATTTAAATCCATTAAAGAAAATCAAGTTATAATCAATTCAAAATTAAAAATGATTCAATCAGTGTTAAAAGAAAAAATTAGTTGGGAAAATATATTCACAATCACAAACACTCTGGACTTAATAAACAATAACATAATAGAACTAGAAGAAATTATTAATAACATAGAAATAACACTTGCGTTTTGCAGTACAAACACATTTCACATATCGAAAACGAGAACATAAAAGAACTCATAAACATTATAAAACAAAACACAGACATACGAGAGAACGATTATCTCAACTATCTAAACCTCATACACAGTTATTGCAAAATTACTGACAATGAGTTACAATACCTCATTATAATCCCAAAATTTTCCAAGACCAAATATCCTATAAAACAAATTACACCCATACCCTATTTCTACGAGAATAGACTATTAGAATTAAACTTTATTAAACAGTTGATAATTAAAGTAGATGACCACAATTACATATGTGATAGACTAGTTATTGTAAATCTTGAAAATTATTGCAAAACAAAATTTGAAACCATTGATACATGCTCAGAAACACTATTAGAAAAACACAACACACAAAATTGCGAATTACGAGAAATAAATGAGGAAAATCTTATAATACCAATAGAAAATTCCAATATAATATACGTAATACAAACAGACAGCACCCAAGAACTAAAATGTTAAACACAAAACATTATATTAAAAACAAAAGGAGTGTATAAACTTAGTGAACAGAATTGCCAAATAAACGGCAGAAAATTTAATAATCAATTGACAAATAAACAAATTATATTAGATATTGAAAAACCCAATATGAAACAAACCCGACTAGACGAATTAAAAGATACCGAACTTAAAGACATTAAACTAAAAAACATGAATATGTTAGTTAGAACTGATAAAATATACAAACATCCCACATCATAATTACCAATATGTTATTATTGTAATCTTAGTATTAATAATTATTATATACTTTATTGTAAAGAATAGACATATTAAAGGAAAAATTCAAGAGGAAAAATAATAGAACTAAAGAAATAGAAATACCTCTTAAACCTATGGAGATATAAATCTATTCTAAAGGTACCCTGATAAGTACAAAACTTCGAGGGGAAGAATTATGCCACCCTATTGACTTATCAGAGTAAACAAACAAGACCACACAGTAAATATAAAAACAAACAAGACCACACAATAGATATAGACCTTTTCGCTTTGTTATGACTAGAAAATAGGATATAAGCCTAGACTTGTAACATGTTGACGATTCTTGTTCGATATCTGCTGTAGGCAGTATCTCCGTTCTTTATAACTTGTAGTTAAGCAAAATTAAAACTTTGTACTTAAAATTAAATATAGTTTTTTTTATTATTCAAAGTGAATAAAATTATAATTTATATATATATATATATATATATATATATATATATATATATATATATATATATATAATATTATTATATTAAGCTACAAAGCTAGGTACAACAACCTTCCACTGCTTGAGTTCTATAAACGTTATATAAGTAATGATGATTATCCCACTTTATGAAGACATGCATTGAAATATGCATCTATGTTCGGAACAACTTATTGCTGTGAGCAGTTTTTTCAAAACTCACCATCACAAAAAATCTACTACGCTCCAGGTTGACCGATACAAACCTGGAAAATCAGTTGCGAGTAACAACGTCAAATATATCAATTGATATACGAATTACCAAAATGAAGCAGTTCCAACCCTCACATTAGGGGTGGTGGATTCTAGCCTTTAATTTAGGGAGGAGAGGCAATAATATAATTGTTTAATATGCATATTATATGTAAACATGTTTGTACACAAATAAAAACTAAAATAAAAAGCTAAGGTTTCATTATCATTTAAAAAACCGGGGGGGGGGGGGTTGTTATATTTTGTATGGCCCGCGAATGATGTTATGAATGTTCAAATGGCCCGCGACAGAAAAAAGGTTCCCCACCCTTTGTCTAGTCCAACAGCGATGTTCTGATTTAAAAAAAAATTGTATAACTGTGCAACGCATTACTCCAACAATTATTGCAGCAAAACATTTTTTCATTTGAATTGACGTTATTCATAATGAAATTTCAATAACGCAACTACCCCTGTAGAACAACGGCCACAACACAAAATGAAGTTCAGTAGTCTCTTTGGCACCAATTCACTTTCATGAGTTATGGCAACACTATAAAAACTCGTAAAAATTTTTACAGTGGGATGCAGTACTTTTCATAGAACGTTTTTATAAAAAAAAATATAAAAACTTTTATATTTTTTTTTCAGTGGGATACCGGCTTAAGTATAATAACGACAACGTGCCAGAGTTTTCCAACATTGAGTTCCGTGCCTTAGGCAATATTATTATTGGTGTTATTAAAAGTATTGTAGATTAATCGTAATAGCCGGTGATTATGTATAATCTCTGATTTATCATATTGCCCGTAACATATACATATATTGTATAAAAATTTGTAAATAGAATTCTTTTTATAATTTTGAACATTTTTGGTATTACACTTTTGTTCTAAAATTAATAGAATATAAATTAAAGCTACATGAAAATTTCACTATTGTATTGGTTAATAAAAAAGTATACACCCGGTATGTATGTAATTTAAGGATGTATTGAATACGTGTTGAAAAACTTTTGTTTCGTCTTATGTGTATTATACAAAATACTATACCGGGTGTGTTAGGCCGACCGACACATGGAAGATTAACATGTCAAATCAATTAATTGTGAATACTATCTTCCCAGGGTAAGATCGAGCTGAAATTTTGTATATGGAGCATATTAATTCTACCGAATACAATCCAAAATAGTAAATTTAAATGTGTAATATTAGAAAAAATTTAGAAAATTTATGGAATATCTGGGATTATTGTTCATATACCGGATAAAATGGTTACTAAGTAACAGTAGCATAGTGGTAACGTTTGCGCTTGGTAATAAACAAAGCTCGAAGAGACTGGGTTCGGAACCAACCAGCAGCAAAATTTAATTATTTAATATGCATTTAATCTTTTATTGACTTTTAATAACATATAAACATTCTTTAAAGCATAAAATATAAATCACATTGATTACAACATAAAGTTAATTATTTACAATAAAATAAGTAAGTAAATACAGGGTGTCTCACAACTCGCGCCCCAGAACGAATGAGGAAACACGAGACTGCACTCGGATGTGTAATTTCGAAGAAAAAAAATATAGCTTAAAAGATATTCGAGAAAAGACGTCTTAAAATTGACCAATCAGAGACCTACACCTTTAACGTGTGTTTGCCGTAATTTTACGTTACTATGGTTTTATACAAATCAAATCTTCTTTAAAATGTGTGGGCGACTGTATTTTCGAAAAATGTCAGTGTCAAATTAAATTTGACAAGATGAATAAAACAGGCAAATTCTTACAATGTATTCAGCCGCTGATTACTTAGAAATGATTATAATTTTCGTAATGTCAGAGAGGCAGCACGAGTCTATTCGGAACGTTTTCCGGATAGAAATCTTGTGGATCATAAAGTGATATTGAGAGCCATCGCAAGGACGCATGAAACCGGTCAAGTTATGCCAAATCAAATGACAATAATATTTTCGTTTAACACATTTTACACAGCTGCTACAACAACACGTTGCACTGTACGATATAAATGATAATCTCCGATGACACCTTCGCTAACCTAAATTTGTTGACAGTGAAAAGTCAACTCTAAAGTGTCAAAATTACAGTAAGTCAAACAAATTTTGTAACTCACTAGTAGTATTTTTAAAACCTAGCAACCAGTTTTATTTTGTAATAATATCATCACACCTCAAGATATCCTTCCGGGATTGGTGGATTAAAAAGTCTTGTAACTCCGTTATGCAAGCAGCCGCAAATTATTTTCTTCTATTTGTTGGCAACCTATTGTCGTCGGCAAGTGTCAGTTTCGTCTGGGGCGCGAATTGTGAGATACCTGTATATGATCATGACATATTACCCATTATTAGGTGTGCCAATCTGCTTACAATAAATATTTAAAACAAAAACAACGTATCCATTTTATTAAATTTCAACAAAAAATTAAAAACATTAACAATAAAAATTATTTTGTAAAAATAAAATTTTGCTGCTGGTCGGTTCCGAACCCAGTCTCTCAGAGTTTGTTTATTACCAAGCGCACACGCTACCACTATGTTATTTAAGCTGTTACTTGGCAACCATTTTTTCCGGGATATGAATAACAATCCAGGAAATTCTAAAAATTATTTTTTCTGATATTATGCATTTAAATTTACTAATATGGACTGTAATCCTTAGTATTAGTTTCCCCCAATAAGTATACGAATTTACAACTTAATATCTTGCACTAGGGAGATACTATTCACAATTAATTGATTTCACATGTTAACCTCCTATGTGTCGGTGGACCTAAGCAACGACTAAATATGACTAGACAAAACTTCATTTGGTTTGTTTTGATTTCGGCTGGCCAGACACAGAAAGTAGAGATAGAGGTATGTCTTGTCTAGTCCGAGTATTTTTCACTAGAGGTCACAACTGAGGTCCGTAGAGTATCAGTGTCTAGTTTAAACGTAGCTCACTAGAGGCGCAAGTGTTCTTAGTAAAAATTTCGTGGTTAACATTAAATCCGGGTTTACTCAGCAATATCATAGTCATTGTTATAGTTGTATTCTTAGTCTTGAGAATTAAAATATGTTTTTATAATAGATCTGTTTATGCATCATTGTCATAGTCATAGTCGGTATCATAATCATAATCACAGAATTGGATTAATTTTAATTTTAAGACTATGACTATGACGACTTACAATCTCCGCATGTCCGAGAACTGTCAGAAGCAAAAAATAACCTCTATTTTAATTCGGGTGTTGTTTATTATGAACAAAATAGCAACAACTAATTTTTCTACAGTATTTGTTAACATACATATCTATATTTAGTTATTCGGCAAATATAATATTTAAGTAATTGAGTTTAGAAAGTGACAAATTAGTAGTCACATCAAACATGCTGCATAAATAGCCAACTATGTTAAGACTGTTATGACTGTAGCTTAAAACTATGATTATGATAGTGACTGTGTTATTACTGCATAAACCCGGCTTTAAGGTTAACAATATATAATTTTAGAAGGTTTAATATTAAAGGAAAACCAACGAGTCGCTCACAAAACCATTACAACTACAAAACAAAGACAAAATTCACATGCTTCTACGTGGCCTCTAGTGAGCAACGTTCAAACTAAACACTAGACTACACACTGACACTCTACGTGGCCTCTAGCGAGAAATACTCCAACTAGACAAGACATATCTCTATCTTTAGTTTCTTTGTCTGGCCAGCCGAAATCAAAACATCCAGTGCGGAGGGATAAGGAATGTTTTGTCTAGTTACACTTGGTCGTTGGACCTAAGACACCCGGTATAGGTATCTTTATTAATTAAAATAAATTGTTGCCCACCATTTCACACCATATTTATATTGGCGCCGCCACAGATTGCTCTTAATGGAAAACTATTTCACAAAAGCTTCGAAAATACTGTCAAATAATGTACTTTAACTATCCCTGATGATGATTCATTTGGAATCGAAACGTAGCATGTATTTCGAGAACGGTGCGTTTCCGTATATAAATTTATTAGTTAAAGCTAGTCTATTTTGCATACCCTATAAATTTGTAACGCGTATTCATGAACACCTGTATACAAAAATATTCGCAGTTATGGAAAACGTAAAATAATCAGACACGCAGCTTAGTGAAAAATATTCATTGTAATTGCAGTCGAAACGTAGGCCAGAAAATAAATATTTTTCACTAGACTACGTATCCGATTATTTTCCGGTTTTCCATTCCGCTACCAGTAGATCATCGTATTCAACCATAGTGAGGAGAATGCTCGCTGAAAATTCATTAAAGCCGGTATTGTGAACTTCCAGTTTTAGTTTCATACTAAATTTAATATAATAAACAAACTCGAATCAATTTCCATGCTTGTTCTTAGGATATTTAAATCATTGATGTCAAAAATTCGCATTGCATTGTTCATTTAATAATTAAATTTACAATGGAACTAAATTTAAGTCAAAAAATATATCGAATTCATATGATAATTGATAATAATTATTTGTCATCCAGGGTTGGCAAAAAAAAACCCCAGCGATGTTTAGAAAAACCCGACCCACTGGGTTTTTGGGTGTGTCAGTGAGTTTTATGAAAATTAAAACGATGTTATACGAACAGTAACGAACGAAACCGAACACAGTTTTTACGCATACTAAGTGAAATTTCGACTTAGTAGTAGTTTACTCGTATAATAAAAATGAGTTCTTCCAAGGGTAGTCGTGGATTCTCGGCAGGAGAAAATAGGGCAGGTGGCAGGAAGCAAGCAACTGAATGGAAAGAAGTGTATTATGCTGAAGGAGTCACTCACTGCAAACGCTGTAAATTAAAAATCAGTTCAAAAATTGAAAGAATTAGAAATCACTTTACGTAATTGTTTATTATATAAAAAATTTAAAAAGAACGTGGGTAAAATGCCAAATAGTGTTGTATCCGGTACCGACACTGAAACAGACACAGAAGAATCCAATTTTCCTGATACGAATACATCTATGGTATTATATACTTATAAAATTTATGTTGATTTCATTTAATTTTTTATATTCTCAAATCTCTAGGTGCAGATACCTGGCTCATCAAAAACTAACGTAATTAATAGAAGCATGGAAGAATTTGCTATAAGAACTAATAAACATCAAAAAGATATTATTGACATCAAAATAGCACAGTTTTTTTATGCATCTAATACTGCGTTTCGACAAATTGAATCTAAATCTTTTATTGAGATGATAAATGTACTATGACCATAAAGATTTAGCTTCACAATTACTAGATCAAGTTTCAGATAAAATTGACCTAGAACTTATAATAATGCATTAGATTTGCAAAAACAATTGAAAATTGTTGGATCTGCGCTTGATAAAATACAGGGAGAGGATATCACTCTTGCTGAATCTATGGAAATTTGGATTAGTTTAATAGAGAATCATAATTTATGCCTCTATTCTGTACAAGTGCTCTGTAACACTGTATCTCTATAAGCTCTGTAAGTTACAGAGCTCTGTAAATCGTTCTCTTATAGAGCTACAGTAACAGCTATTCTGTATTTGCTTCTATAATGTTCAACCATGTAACTTGTATTTACAGTGCAGCTAGTTTCATATTTGTTTGTAAAATTTGACATTTTAAGTTCAGAAGTGGTGGTGTACATTTGCAATCTTTTTAAAGAGGAAAAAAAGCACATAATGCAGACTTCATTGGAAATGTAAGTATAATTTTATGTTGTAAATAATTATTCAATATGTATAAATTTAACTTATATGGATAATTTATATAATATAACCTCAATGATTTGTGTCTTGTTTGTTTGCAGTAAAGATAATGAAAGGAAAAAAGGAAACGATCGCATAACACTACGAAAGAGCAATATGAAGAATATTTAAATTTCATGGAAAGTGATTATGTGCTACGAAGTGGGACAATCAATCCATCTTTAGATGAAAATTATATAAATACAAAGTGGAAGAATTTAGCATCTTTACATGATGTGTAATGTTATTAACTTTAATTTCAATATATTTATGTTAAAATTCGTACCCTTGTTTTACTACATTCTTTTCATGAATTGTTGTAGGAAACTTTATATACATTGCCATCATATGTCTTGTTAAAAGTGAACTTATTTCAGCAATTGCTCGGCTTACTGTTGTTTGACTTACACATGTAAAATTGTGTCCTCTAACTGGTTGTTGATATGATCCATTACTAAAGAAATTGTTGTTAAATTTATCCTTATTACCCTCAAATGAAAAGGAATTCCTGTTGGTCTAGTCCGTCTGGTAACATGAACTTTTGGATTTTCAATTAATTAGAGAACCAAGTTTTTGGTTAGTCGGAAGCAATTGGTAAAATGAATATCACTCATTTCGAATGGATTATGCATGTCTCTCAATATTCGTCGTTCAAGGTGCATATTATTTCTATGCATAAGAACAATAAATTATAGGTTATTATATAAAAAAAAATAGTTCTTTAAAATTACCTTTCATGATCTTCGTTCAATATTAAGTAAATAAGTAATGGTATAATATTATTATCCATGTTATTTATAATATAACAATGCTGTGGCGTGCAGTCCATATGTGCAAGGTGTGCAGTGCACACCCTATAAATATTTCCAAAATAACGTGTCAAAATTATGGTTATTATTATTATATAATTTATTTATTTGTCAGTTTAGTGCTTATTTGGTTTTTGAAAATATAAAAATAAGTGTTTCTATTTATGCAACCGTGATTACGAGTGTGTATTACGTGTGCATAGACGAGACGCGAGCACTAGTCGTGCACTGTAGACTCGTGCACGCCGGGCTTTGTACCGGCAGCACAGGCAATAGCTACGGTGAATTGGACAGAGATAGATGATACAGTAAACCTTGTATATACCATGGACACAGTATAAATAAGCCAATACAGTAGCGACAGTCAGCTAAAATTACGTCCTGAAAATCGTTGTGCGCATGATCCCTAAACTCGAATGTGGAACGCCGCGAAACAGTTAAATTTAAAATATTGCTAGGTGTGCACATTGTTGTTGCTTGTTTATCGATGTGACAGGTTATCGTTTGTTAAATTGAGAGTATTGTTTTTAAGTAGTTGTTATTTTAGTAAAAATAGATCGTAAAAAATATAAATGTAATGCTAAGTTAACAGATTTTCAGTCAAAAGTTGATCATTCAGGAATTATTGAGTGTGATAATACTTCTGATATATCGTTATTAAATTATGATTATAGACGGATACCTTATAAAAAAAAATGTCTAGAAGTTCATTCATGTGACGTAAGCATATCATTTGCAAATGATCATCAGCAACTAGATAGTACATCAATTTATTCATACTTTAGGGCATATGAGAATAAAACCCAAGACACATTTGGTGGTCTGCAAATACCAAAATTTTATAATTTATATTTCATAGTTAGAATATTGGTTTTTTGAAAACTTTTATGCAATATCATTGACCAAATATGTTGTAGCAAATTTAATTGAAAATTTTAAACAGTTTTCTTTTGCTCATCCATGCTGTAAATTTCCATATGATTATATTATAAAATTATATAGTCGTATCAGATTGTTTTATTCTTTGAAATTTATCAACAGAAATTTCAAAAATACAAAAGGTCCTAAAAAACAATACTTTCAAGTCATAATTAATTTTAATTTTACAAACACATTCTGTAATAAAACAGTATATATATATATATATATATATATATATATATATATATATATATATATATATATATATATATATATATATATATATAAAACATCTGTGTTTTTCTTACCTTGGCCACATATAGAAAAATATAACTATTTTATATTAAATAAAAATTAGCTTTTGCGTAACTACAACTGAAAGCGATTTGAATTCCCGCCTCCTAAACTTCCCCCTTCGCACTTCCCAGTTCGGCTGCTGACATCAAAGACGCCGACAGTGAGTGTCGCTACTGTATTGGCTTACTTATACTGTGCCATGGAGGTATAAAATAAATATGGAGGGAGCGTCCGGCTGAAAAATTGAGGCCGGATGCCCCCACTCCAATGGGCTAGTTGTTTTGTCATGACCTATCATAACAAAACGCGTGTGCTTTCTTTGATTTGTAAGGTTAGATGATTTGTTTTTGTCTTCTTTGCGATTTTACTACGCTTTTTAGATATAATAAGGTGAGTTATTATTGCGGTAATATTTTAGAAATGGTTTAGCCATTTAATAAAGTGTTCTCATTATTTTTTTTTGTTGTAGTCATCTAAAAATGCCTGCTTGTGAAGTAGTTGGTTGTTTTAACAGAACAGCAAATAAATCTGCAAAACAGATGCAACACGAAAAAGAATATGGTCGCATTTCTTTTCATAGGTTAGTATATTTTAATTTTACGTATAATTTATAGTTACGTTTGGGATTTGAGGTTTATAATAGGTATCGTTTTTGAGTTATATTGTTATTCTACTGATTTTGATAAGTTTATAATACATTTTATATAAGTGTGTGTGTGACGATTTTGTTATTGCAAATAATGGGCAGGTAATATAAATTTCAGATTTCCAAAGGATCATAATTTAAGGGAAATGTGGATAAACGCCATTGGAAGAAGAAAATGGTCTCAGTCAAGTTCGGCTGTGATTTGTTCTGAACATTTCACTGAGGACTGCTTTGAAAAATCAGCTTTCTATACGAAATTGTTAAACGGGAAGGTGCCCTCCATTTTTCCGATGCAATATCAACATGTACAGGTATATTTATAGTTATTATTTACTCTATTATACAAACGTATACTCGTATAAACTAAATATACTCCATCTTTTCCATAACATGAATGTGGTAATTCTACTGATGCAGATTAGCAGTATAATGATATTCTTTGTATTTTCTAGATTACTGAACAAGTAACTGGGATCACTGAAGAAAGTTCAGCAAGTACGAGTACTGTTGATATTGCTACTGACAGTGTTGTTCCCATACAAGTACAAACAGAACAAGAAAATTTACCCAGTTTACCTGGATCAAGTGATATCCGTCATTTTTTATCAAAAACAACATCATTTTCTCCGGAACGGCGGAGGACACGTCCCTATTCACCATCTAGAGCACAAATGCTTCAAAACTTTAAATATAAAACTTCCATTTATAGGAAAAAAATAAAAGTTTTGAAGCAACAACATAGAAGAAACATTAAAAAAATAGCTACTCTGAAAAACGTCTTAAATGATCTGAAAAAGAAAAACTTTATAAATGAAGAAACATATGATGTATTACAAAATATACCTGCTCCTCAAAACGAAATATTGAAAAGACAATTAGGAAATGCAAGTAGGAAATATACACCCGAATTAAGAAAATTTGCACTAAATTTACATTATTACTCACCATCGGCCTACTCATATGTACGAAGAACATTTAACTCATGTTTACCTCACCCGAAAACATTGACGAAGTGGTACAAATCTGTTAATGGAGAGCCGGGTTTCACTGCTGAGTCTTTTACTGCAATTAAATATCGTGTAGAACAAGAACAATATATTATTTTATGTGCACTTATGTTAGATGAAATGTCAATAAGGCGTCATGTCGAATTTGATGGGAAGAAGTTCCATGGATATGTCGACATTGGATCTGAAGTTGAAGGAGATAATAGAGCCTTAGCTAAAGATGCTTTAGTTTTTGTTCTGGTGGGTATAAATGCAAACTGGAAAATTCCAGTGGGCTATTTTTTAACCGATGGTGCTTCTGGTGAACAACGATGCAATTTGGTGCGACAGTGCATAACATTAGCACGAGAAGTTGGAGTTAAGATTGTTAGCATCACATTTGATGGGGCGCCTTCAAACTTTGCTATGACGCGTTTGTTGGGTTGTCAAATAAGCCCAACAAACAATATGATCACGTCATTTTCTTATCCAGAAGACAGCAATGAAAAAGTATTCATTTTCCCAGACCCGTGTCACATGATAAAATTGGTTCGTAATAGTTTCTGTGACTGTAAGCACTTGATCGATGGCAATGGAGAGAAAATATCATGGATATTTTTGGAGAAACTGCACGAACTGCAAGAAGCTGAAGGTGTCCATTTAGGAAATAAATTAGGAGCAAGACACATAAAATTTTTCAAGCAAAAAATGAAAGTTAAACTGGCCACACAGTTATTTAGTGAATCTGTTGCCGATGCACTCGATATATGTGCTAACAAATTAAAACTACCCGAATTCGCAGGAAGCCAAGCAACAGTTAATTTCATACGAAACTTTAATAATATATTTGACATATTCAACTCGAGAAATATGTTGCAGTATGGATATAAAAAACCTATAAATTCAAGCAATTATTTAGAGATTGCAGCATTTTTAATTGAAACGGAATTCTATATTTCAAATTTAAAATTTTTAAATGGAAATTTTGTAATAAATTCCAACAAGAAAACAGGATTTCTAGGTATTATTTTTTTTACAAATTTTATCCTTTTACATATTTACTAATTTGTATAATTTTTGTAGGCTTTGTTATATGCATGAAAAATATAAGCTCTCTTTATGAAGACATTTGCAAAGAGAAGAATTTGTTAAAATATATTCCGACATATAAAATGAGTCAGGACCACATAGAATTACTTTTCAGTGTAATTCGACAACATGGAGGTTTTAACAACAATCCGACGTCTCGCCAGTTCCAAGCGGCGTATAAAAAAATATTAATTCATACGGAACTAAAAGCAACATCCACAGGAAATTGTATTCCGTTAGAGAATATTAATATTTTGCACTGTTCGAGTTCTGTTAGTACAATAAATTCCAGCACTGGAAAAATGACTTTAGATGAAAATAATGATGATATAAATATTGTCTGCGATCAATTTATTACAGACCATGATTATCTGTTCGATGCCAGTAAGATTACTGAATTTACGGAATATATTATTACATATATTGCTGGTTTTGTAGTAAGACGTTTATCACTTCTAATTAATTGTGATGAGTGTGTCAGTAGTTTGATTCAAGAAACCACCAGTAAAAATATGTACACTTTAATTAATGTTAAAAATAAAGGTGGATTAATTTATCCTTCAGAGGACGTAATTAGAGTATGTTATAAAAGTGAACAAATTTTGCGCTCAAATGCCTCCAAAATTTTTGAAAACAAATCTATTTTTAAATTAACATCTGCCATTTTAAAATATTTTATAAATGTAACTGTATTTTCAAATTTGAACCAGCATATTTTTCAGCAAACACCATTAGAAAACCATAGAACACATTTAATAAAATCTATTTCCGAACAATATTTAAAAGTCCGTTATTTTTATATATCCCGTAAACAAATAGATAAATCAGAAAATATAAGAAATTTTAACAATAAAATGGTACTTTTTAAAGGCCAATAACTTTTATATTATATATTACATGTAATTACATAATATATTACATATTTACTTATATAAATATATATTTTTTAATTTTTATAAATTTTTCTTATTTTATGTTACTCCAAATATCCCTCTTCCGAATTCATCCATTGAAGTAAAAAATGTTTTAGCTAATTATGTATAATACAAATTGTTTATTAAATTTTTGTTTAATTGTAAAATGCGTAAGTATAAAGTTTTTTCGTTCATGTTTTGCAATAAAAATATTCCATAACATTTAATATCAATTCACTACAGTTCAAAATAGTATACAAAAACCAATTTTTCTTTAATATATATTATACATAATGTTAAAATTTGCGTTTAGTTCCTTTTCGTATTATACTAGTTTTAATATTTGAGTAAAACTCCAAATTACAATTTGAATTTGCCTCCTCTCTGTATCCCCACTCCAATAGGGAAAATTTCCGTGTAGCGTCCGTTCCCACAGTGCCTCAATCCCCTCGCCTACATTTACAGTTTAGACTCCCTCCATATTTATTTTATTTTATACCTCCATGGTATATACTGATGCTCGTTCTCTGTCTTGCGCGTGCACTTTGTATTGTGCACTTGTGTTTTAATTTTAAATCCAGTCGGTATCACTGAATTATAACAAATATTTTGCTGCACGAGGGTAGTTAAAATTAATAATTTAAAAAATAATAGAAGGTAAACTTTTTTACGATTTTTCAATCCGCATTTCTTTAAATTGTGCTCATTTCTAGGATGGAACCTGCAGAAGGTTCAATTATTAAAGATCTGTTAAAGAATCCATTTTCTAGACGTGATATTGCTACAAAAAATGACATAGTAAAATTAACAAGACCAACGCCAGACCTTATATTAACACAAAATATTAGAATTAAAGGCCAACAGTGTGTGCGACACTTTAAAAAAACTATTTATGAAAAATTTAAATGGATCGCTGGTTGTTGCGAGCAAAATAAGTTGTATTGTTGGCCATGCTTACTTTTCGTTGTAAATGATAAAGATAGAAATGTCTGCGTAATACAGGGTTATAGTGATTTAAATCATCTCCACGTACCGGCAGGAAAACATGAGAAAACGCAAACACATATTAATTCTGTTATACTATTAAAAACTTTCGGCATAGTTAGAATTGATCTAATGTTAGATCAACAAAAAGCTTTATATATTGTTAAACATAATGAAAATGTGACGAAAAATAGAAATATTCTAAAAAGATTAATAGATGTAATCTGTTACTTAGCAAAACAAGAATCTGCATTCGAGGCCATGATGAAAGTACGGATTCGTTTAATCGGGGAAATTATATTGAATTAATAAATTTAATTAGTAAATATGATGAAATTTTATCAAATCATCTTCGTACTTCAACAGTTTTTTCTGGAACATCTAACCGAATTCAGAATGATATTATTGATTCAATTAAAAATACCATGTTATTAGAAAAAAAAAAGAAATTAAAGATACGACATTTATAGCTATTATGCTGGACGAAACATCCGATATATCTCACAAATCTCAGTTATCTGTTGTATTTCGGTACATACGTTCGACTGGAAAACCTGTGGAGAGGTTTATGTTTTTTTAAGATATTAGTGCTGATCGTTCGGCAAATGCATTGTCCACCTTAGTGCAGGCAACAGTTACGAGTTGGGAATGTGAAGGCAAATTAATTGCCCAAACCTATGACGGAGCAGCAGTTATGGCAGGTGAATTAAATGGGACACAGTAAAAAGTACGGGACGTTTATCCCGAAGCTATATTTGTACATTGTTGCGCCCATGTACTCAATTTAGTACTGTCACAATCGGTGATGTACATAAAAGAATGCAAAATATTTTTTGCAACAATATCGGGTCTATCTTCATTTTTTTCTGTCTCAACGAAAAGAAACCATGCGTTAAATGAAAATATAAAGCGAAAATTTCCGAAATTAGCCACTACAAGATGGAATTACTCATCGCGGTTAGTAAATGTTATAAAGAACGAACGACAAGCTTTATGTGATTTATTTGAAAACATAATTGACAATCCACAAAACTGGGACAATGAAACTATTAACATGGCTGAAGGATTCAGCATTTTTTTTTTTTTGAAGAATTTAATAATCAATTTCTGTTAACAATATTTTCTATTTTATTTTTATACTGACGTGCTATTTGACATTTTACAAAAAACCAGTTACGACATAACTTATTCTTTGCAAAAAGTAAATGAAGTAAAAGAAGTTCTAAAAGACATGAGAAATTCTAAAAAATTTGATGAAGTGTATAGCGACACTATTTCAGTTATTGGCCCACCACAAGTGAAGAAACGCCGGCTTAATTTACAAGACACAGAATTGCATTTTAAGCAATTATATAATGACATATTAGACATACTCTATAATCAAATAGAGGTTAGATTTGAAAAATTAAATTCTTTAAAAAATTTTAAACTTCTAAATTCATTTTTTTAAAAAAATATCAAAAAAAATTCCCCGATGAATGTTTAAATCCATTAAGGGAAACTTATAGAAAACACTTTGATTTTATTAGATTGACGAACGAACTTTGTGTTATTTATCGTTCGGAATCTTTTTGTAAAATGAATATAGTCGAAGTAAATAAATTGGCTAATTTAATTTTTACAATTCCCTTTTCAACAGCATCTGTTGAGAGATCATTTTCAACGTTAAAGCGAATTAAAAATTACGCTCGTAATACAATGGGACAAGATAGACTTAGCAGTTTATCTTTAATAACGATAGAAAAAGAATTATTAAATTACCTGCAATCAAAACCAGATTTTGCTTAAAATGTAATTAATGATTGTGTGACTAAGGATGAAAGAAGAATTGATTTAATTTATAAATAAAAATATTCATTTGAAATTTTAATTTTTAAAATAAAAATAACTACATACAGTCAAATTTATTTTAATAAATACCTCCTAACCAATCGACATCGGACATATCGACAAAAGTTCCCCGAAATAGAATGCACAATGCACACCTAGCCCGAAAACCCACCGCACGCCACTGTAACAATGCGTTAATATGAAACTGACAACATAATTCATGTGTACATGAAACTGTTACGATTTATAGCGATATTTTTTTGCTGTAAAGTTACAGTAATTTCTTACATTACTGTAGCGGAGGCCTGTATTTTGTTTTCAAATTTACATTCTTGTCCAACTTCTTCTGCGGCAATAGAAAGATTATTTTCATCATTTGGTCACATTTGGTCCAAACTGCGCAACAGATTAGGAGCAGAGAAAGTTGAAAAATTAGTCAAAGTTTATAGATACGTCAACCGTGATGAAAAATACGACGACAGTGACAATGACTGATATCTTACATTCCAATACGTTAATGCTCATTATTATTAATTTTTTTTTTATTAAGAATATGTGTTCATTTCTGTTTTCTCTTTTTCATATTTTTATGAACAATATGTATAAATGTTTTTCGTAAATAAAAAAAAATGCATGTTAATTGCTATTTTACATTTTATTTCAAACTTTCTGTTTGATATTTATATGGGATATTTTAGGCTGGGTTTTTGCTTGGGTTTTTCTAAATGGGTTTTACCCATGGGTATAACTGGGTAGCGAGTTTTTGTGCCAACCCTGTTGTGATCTTTCCTAATTGTTATATTCGTAGAAACAGGCTTAATAGACAAATAAATAGGTACACGAATAAAGAATTTGTGAAAAAAATTCAAATCCGTGCGAGGTCCATGAATTTTTCACAAATTCTTTCTTCGCTTAAATTCTCCTTGATCTATGAAGCTTATTTCAACAAATTATTTTTTGATAAGTTAATTACTTTTGGCTACTATTATCACAATCGTAACAAAATAAAACAGATTATTTATTGAATGTAATGATTACTGTTAATTTGAAGACAAAAGTTTGAATATAGTTTAGTAAATCTGAGATGAAAATAAATATCTGGGTTTAAGTTAATTATTTGGGGACTTGCGTTTGATAATAAATATTTTGTTGCCAGCTTAATTCATTCCCGTTAAAATAAACGAAAATGTTTATTATTTTTGTCATAATCCAAGAATGTCTCCTCAGCTCTAGACCTTAGACCATAGATAGTGGGGAGATAGCCGACCAGTTAAATATTGTTGTTACCGTTGGCCAAAACATACCTTATTATGCATAAAAAATGTATCAAATAAAATAATTTGAAAACTATGAATTGGACTAAAAACATGTATACGAGAGCATGAATACTGTCAAAATTGTGTCATAAAACTGATTTCCTGTTAATCGCTAATAACTCACTTTTCGATTTTTTACACCGTTCACATAATACATGATAAACAAACAATCTGATGTGGCCAGCACATTACCTTCCGTCAGTTCTATGTATTTTGTACAAATTCCACACGGAAAGTTTTTTTTTGCAAATGATTCCATATTTCCAGTACATTACCTTCAGTCAGTTCTATGTATTTTGTACAAATTCCATACAGAAAATTTCTTGTAAGATTCTTTACATTTCCAGTAACTATATAACTCAAACAAATTATGTAAATTGCACTTCCTTACCTAAAGGTGACGGAAGGTAAAACGCCTATCACATAATAAAAAATACGTACGATTGTTAAGTCCTTGTGCTACGTTGGTTGTTCGGTCACTAATGATGTTTTATGATTCTTGTGGCCCTTGCACTGCTGTCCTATTCGGCTTGGAAGTAATTTCATCTTCACAAACTTCCAGAAGTTTTCTGATGTACGACGTATAAATGTCATTAGAAATACTAAAACACAAGTTTATTAAACGTTTTATGTTGTACGTTGAAGTTAGAATTTTATATGGACTACTTACTTTGTAAATAACAATGTTGAAAATACAATTACATGTATTGAATTTGACAAAGTGGCTAACGTATAACTACAAACAACCTCAACAACATTTGCCACCCATTTGAAAGTACAGATTTCGACATGCAACTGCAGTTGTAGTTGTAAACATGTGAAAAATGCTAACAGTGTTGCCAAATGTAAGTAAAATATTGCATTCATTTAAAAATTGATAAATTAGATTTCATAACATAAAACAATCATTAATTTATGTAATTTTAAATTGAATACTAATGGAAAATAGTGGGTATGATCACAGTATACTGAAAGAACGATTATAATGCAGTATATTGTCGGCGCTCAATAACTAGAAAGTTTGAATGAGGTATGTCAACGACGTTTTTGTTGCATAAATATAAATTTAAAAATATGTTGTAGAATAAAAGTTTATAAACGATAAATAAATAATGTAATAAAAATAATATATAATACAAGCTTATTTCCGCCTTCTAGAGGTAGGTTAAAAGAATAAATCCTTGTTTAAACACACATTTTTAATAATTTTGGACTTTTCGTGAACTGGCCAGTTCCTATCTTCAGCTTACATCGAATAACTTCAAATAACGCAAGTAATTATTTTGCAAAATTTACATGTTGAAAAATTATAACATTAAGCAGGCCGCCTTTCGATATAAAGCTCTCCAAACACGAAGGAATGAACTTCACCTCCATTCTATTTTGGTGAGGGAGTAAAGCGACATACCAAAATGTTGAATCTAAAGTTTTACATGAACGTTTTTAAAAACTCTTAAACTTTAACAGGAGAAAATGGTGGATTATTTTTTGTAATTATATTTGCTACATTTTAGCAGATTCATTTTTAATGTTTTAGATATTTCTACCTACAGTTTATACTTGAAAAAAAAAACGTTTAATATTTGTTCTTAATTATCTTTTTACTTTTATTTGTTCATACAGATGTCAGAAATGAATATATTTATAACCTTTCAATATGCAGGCTGTTAATGAATACGTGTGACAAATTTATAGGGTATGCAAGCGATGCAGAATAAACTAGATTTTACTAATAAACTCTTATCTGGAATCGCACCGTTTTCAAGCTACTAATGGCCGTTTGTACCGGTTATATTTAAATTTTAAGTACCCCTTATCAAAATAAGTGCATTGCACCAATTTATAAAGTCCCCTTAAATCACGCCAGCGCTCCTTAAATTTAAGCTGCAGTTCAGGTGACATTTAGAGGTACCCTTAAAATAAGTATTGCATTTTCAGGCCTGTCCAGTAAATTAATAATTGCTTGTTTATGCAGAAATATTAATATTTTGATTTTCTACAGATAAAAGTGCATAATGATTTGAAATTAGATATAGTGGATGATGATTTGGAGGTAATAATTATATATTTTGGGATTATCTATCAATTTTAGTTGGCTGTGCGCAGTGACTTGTTACTTCAGTCATTATTTTCGAAGCATGCCACACGTGATAATCCTACACCTCACAAATGTCAGAGTTCCCAAATCCCACAAGTGATAAAGTTACCCCACCACCAATGACGCAGTGTTCAGAATACATAATTCCATAAGTGATAAAACGTAGCAGTGCCACAAGTGATAATCGCATAGTTCCCAAATTCCACAAGTGATAAAGTTACCCCCACCACCAATGACGTAATGTTCAGAGTGCAAAATCCCACAAGTTATAAAACGTAGCAATGCCACAAGTTATAATCGCACAGTTCCCAAATTCCACAAGTGATAAAGTTACCCCCTACACCTATGACGTAATGTTCAGAAAGCATAATCCTACAAGTGATAAAATGGGAAGAATTGGGATGGGATGAACATATTTTAAGTATTATATCTGTAATATTAAATACAACCTAATGTACCTAGTTCGTCTATTAGACTACAGATGGCGCTAGTTACATTAAACCGTGAAAAAATCAATTTAAACGGCGGTTGGTACTATGAATTATAGTATAACTAGTAGATTGTGTAGACTTTGTTTTATGAGCTATTTTTTTTTAATTTGAGGCTAAACAAAGATCTCTTTTTTGCTCTTTTAATCTAAATAACACACTATTTTTTCTTCAACCGAAAGAAATATAAATGTATACGTACATCTAAGCAGGATGGCAGCAATATTTTGAAATATTACCATGTAGTAGTTAGTCATGATTTTTTGTTCACTTGTGCCATTAGTCTATTTTCAAATAAATAATCATTAGTACCTATAAACTATTTATGACAAAAATTGAAAAACTACGATAGAAACAATAATTTCGATGCTTTTGTACACAAAGACGAAAACATGTATCTCCTAATAATTAAATAATTTATACAAAGATCTGGACGGAGGTACAGAACTGTGTATCAAATTTACTATCCTTCGTTTCACGTAAGAAAATAGCGTTGGTTTACATAGGGATATATACCTTCTAGCATTGTCTTGCAGACGGATTATGAATTCGGGAGAGCCACTTCAAAGGGATGGCAGCAATAAAGACTAACTTATAGGGGAAACGTTGAATTTTACGCTTGTAGTCGTTGTAGTTTGATGCTTTGTTTTAGAAAATACTCTCTTATTTTTGATTAATTTCACACTGTTTATTACAATGACAGATGTATATATTTACTTAAAAAAGGTGCTGTGCTACCTATAACCGAAGGGGAAGCAGTGTATAAAGGTAAAATGAAATACAAATTGGTTATCTTGCTTGTTAACTTATTTATTTTTAGTTATAGATACATTATTTTATATGGATATGAAGGCAAAGGGGCACCTAACTATAGTGATAACAATAACATAAATGTCATCGTGTGGAAATGTGTGTGCAGCTGTAAAGCAGGACAGGGAGAAAACTGGGAGAGACCAAACTATTGGATTTAAAATTCATTATAGTTAAATAATTATTAGTTAATTTTTGTCCATGAATTGTAATATTAAGAGGAAATATCACTTGATAATAATTACCTCACTCATGTTGTGTTATAAACGTATTACAATTACTGGTTGACCATTCTCAAGGCAAGTTGTAAATAAAGTTACAAATAAAAAATATCATAGTTCATTGCTTTATTATTATATTTAAAAATGTAATTGTATTTTGTTTGATTAAAAAACTATCTACATGTGTTATGTTTTGCACATCTTCCTTTTGCTGGCTCGATTTCTGGCATTTTTACCGTTTCTTTTTCTCTATCTTTCCTATAAACAATATAAAATAAATGTATTTATAATGTTAAAGAATACTTACAGGTAAGTATAGAGATTTAGTAGATAATCTGAACCAAAATTTTGCTAGTGTGAAAGAACCAGGAGAATTATTGGCGGTTAATGAAAGTATGGTTCCTTTTAGGGGCCGTCTTGGTATTAGGCAATATTTACCAGGAAAACGCCATAAATATGGTGTTAAATTATTTAAAATTTGTGGAACTGATGCTTTTACTTATAAGTTTTCTGTTTATAAAGGAAAAACAGGAAAGGGTCAAACGGTCACCAAAAATCTTGTGCTGAATCTAAACAGTTTATATTTAAATGAAGGGCGAACTATTGTAACCGATAATTTTTACACAAGTATTGAACTTCCAGAAGAATTATTAAGTCAAAATACCCACTTGATGGGCACAATTAGAAAAAATAGAAAAGGATTACCAAAAGATGTCAATAAATCAGGGATAGTAGGGCGAGAAAATGAAAATGGTATAATAGTAATCAAATGGAAGGATCAAAGAGAAGTACTTATATAGTTTAACTACGAAGCATGACCTAGAAATAGAACGTACAGGAAGGTTTAATAGAAAGAAGGAAGAAGTAAAAAAGCCAAAATTCATTATAGATTATAATAAAGGAAAAGGAGGTATTGATTTGTTGGATCAGTTATCAAGTTATTCCACACCTGTTAGGAAATCTATAAGATGGTATCATAAGGTAATATCATCAAATAAATTTTGCGTAATTTTGTGTTAATTTGTTAATATTACAGGTTGCTGCAGAACTACTGTTAGGTACAAGTGTAGTAAACGCTTTTATTATATACAAGCTGGTGATGAGAAATGATAATATGAATATAACGGAATTCAGAGAAAAATTGTGTCTACAATTAACAAATATTGATCTAGAAAAACAAATGAATCCAAAGGTAGGGGAGAAAAAAAGACATATTCTTGAAGAAACAAATCTGACAAATGATCGTGGAAGAAAAATTCGCCGCCGTTGCGTTCACTGTTACAATAAAAACAAGGAAATGGGTAGTAATAATAAACAAGCAAGAGACAAAGCAAAAAAAGTTACAACAATATGTGTCACTTGCCAAAAAAGTTTCTGTTTAGAATGTTTTGGGACAGTACATGAATAAAATAACTTATTTTTGTTAAAACTAAGTTTAATTTAATTTATATAATATATATTTTTTTCATGTACATTGTCGATATTACTTTCGTTGTAATTTTGTTGTTTGCGAAAATAGAGACGTGATTTTTTTTAAATAAAGTTTGCGTTTTCTCCTTACCGAGTGTGTTATTTATTTTACATTCACAGCAGCCCAACACATGCTATGTCCTAAGTAGCGTGTGGGCCCACTCCTTGCAAGCCGCCCATATGGCCTTGATAAAAAGGGTAATAAATTATTTTAATTGCTTTGTACACCTGCAGAAATTTTAGGGTGATTACTTTTAATGATATCTGAACCCCTGTAGGGTTGAGAAAAAAAAAATATGTTAATTGAATTGCTTTTTTTTATATCTATAGAAATTTTAGGGAATAGGTGATATTTGAAAATATGTGAATAGTTTTAGTGTTTAATAAATTATGTTAATTGCTTTGTACACCTGCAGAAATTTTAGGCGCATCGGTGATTACTTTTAATAATATCTGAACCTTGTAGGGTTGAGAAAAATATATTATGTTAATTGAATTGCTTTTAAAACAAAATTTATTGCCTGTGTTTCGAATTATCCATATTTTTTTTGGTAAAATAATAGAAAAATGGTAATTGCTTAGACATACATAAAAAATTGTTTTTATAACGAATGATAAATATTTTCGTATGTTTTAAACTTTGTATAAAATACAAAATGGCGACTGGCATAGTATATAAGACAAAGTTTTATTTTGTATTTCATTCCTGTTGAAGTGCGTCTGTTGAAAGCATCTCTAGCCCCTAGCCAGGTGTGAAAATATTTAAATCATATTTATTCTCTATACCAGAGGTTAGGGTTACAGTAATTTTTGGCATGGAATAGCATTTTTTTAATGACTATAAAAACAATCTAATAATGGATAGGCGATGTGCACATTTTGAGCGTTAGCGCCTCTAACGGCTACTTTGGCGTCTTTGGGTACCTAATAAATTTTGACATTTCGAGAAAGTGATACAACTTACAATTTTATTTTGATATTTTGCTGTTGTATTTGTGATTTCTGTAAACCATTTTATCATACAGTTATATATTATAATTTATAATATTAGTTAAATATTATAAAATGCAGAATTCATGGAAAAGGCCGGATAGGGAAGATTCAGCGGCCCGGGAAAATTTTAGCATGATCGGCCTCATCTCCAGTTTTTTAAATTTTATAATTATATTACCACAAAGTAATAAATTTGTTTTGGTGTTGAATAAAACGAATTTTTTGCCTACATAGAAATTGAACAGTTTGTTATAAAAGATGTTGAAATATAAAAACTCTTAAAAATAGTATTTAAAATATAGAACATTCTGTAGTTAACAAAATAACATTAGGTTCGTTTAATAGTTGTAGACAATATTAAATTATTAATAAGTGGAGAGTGAGGAAAATTCTGAAGCAAAAAAAAAAAATATCTGATCAAACCTAATCTTGAAAACGAAGAAAATAAAGCATTGAAATATAACACAACCAAGATTCTAGCCGCAGATAATGGAAGTGTTATAGTAATACTGGATACCAATTTATATTATCAGAAAATAGAAGAGCTTTTGAATCAAGGAAATTATAAGAAACTTGAAAAACATCCTACTACGTCTATAGAAAAAAAAGTGTACCGTACTCTTAAGAAATATAAAGATTTAAATTCCGTTTAGAACAAGAACTCATTCCATATTTTAGCAAGCTTCCATACTTGTACGAGGGGCTTCCAAAAATCCGTCAGACAGATTTAAGCATCTCAGAAATCCGTCAAAAGTTCCATAAATTCTCCTACTTACAAACTATCACAATTTCTATTACCAATATCATTCAGCCACTTCAAAGAAAAAGATCATATGTGAAGAATTCAAAAAAATTTGTAGAACTTTTGAGCTAAATACAATTACAACCACAAAATATTTTTGTCAGCTTTGTTGTTGTAAGTTTATTTACGAGCAATTTTTAGAAATCATCAAAACAAGGCTTGAAAAAGATATCAACTTAAAGGTAGAACCGACTTGTCTCTTGATGGTAGTATGGATCTTTGGCAGTGCTGCCTACAGAACTCATATTTCCAAGAAAACGATTAGATATTTTGTACAAGAAGATGGTTTGCTGATGAGGTCTTCTCAGTTATAGCCAATTTATACAAGGATTTTTAACAAATATAGAAAAGTACTTTTGCTTTAGCTAATATTATTTATTTAAAACTATTTTTATATACATTTTAGGTCGATTGAAAATGATTTCTGCATATCACAAAATGTTTAGATGGCTTGAAATTGTGTCTTCTAACTGCAATAAGCCAGTCTGTACACAGTTCATCTTTCGAAAATCTACTCGAAAAGCATTCATATAAGATATGACAGTTTAGTTTACGACGAATAAGAAAGACTTGTGAAATTTTATGTCTTTTTGATAACGAAATGTACATCCATTTGCACTGCTTGACGTTACCATTTTAAAGGATTCTGAAATATAAATGAAATCACACTTATATGCATAGCATGAATGACAGAACATAACCTGAATTATCAGCAAACTACATTCAGATTATTTCTATTTCACATTAAATCAAAATTACTCACTTTGTATTGTAACTAACTCTTAGTTAGAGATATGAATATTATTTTTACTAATATTCTGAGGAAATATATTGCACTTTTACTAGCTGTCACTACTGTCAGACCAGCAAACAAAACAACAGACTGCAACAATTCTTGTTTGACGTAGCCCCGCTTATCTATCTTTCCTTTTCCAAGGTGAGCGTCAATTCCTCTCTCTCTACGTTGGGTCCATTTATGTAATATGTCAATGGTTAAATGGAGAATCTAACCTCAAAAAAGGTAGTGATACATGCTATCCACGCGCGTTAAAAATTAAAATGTGTTCATTTGGAAATCGGAAGTAGGATTGTGCTCAGTTTGTTAACTATGTCAAATTTCAAATCTGTTCGATCTTTCAAATTTTTTTTCATGGGTTAGAAATCTACACGGTTTACCACTTGCGTTCTTAAAATAACGATTCCGGAGCTGTAACTTAGTAAACAGCTATTTACCGATATATACCGGTAACAGTTCACCGGTAGAATTTTTGTAAATGCCTATATAAACAAAACAGATTTAAACAAAGTTTGTTTGACATTTATAAATGTTTATAATCAAGAGTAGCAAAATGAATCGTTTTGGAACGTTTTCATTCGAAAATATTAAAAATAGTATTGAAAAAAAACATTTCAGTAAATACTAAAAGATCTAAAGCGTATGTATGGAAGCAGTTTAAAATATTTTGTGATGACAGAAGATATCAATTTGATAATACGTCAGATAATGTTTTGGCCAAAATTCTAAGAGACTGGGCATACAACATGCGTAAAATTAGAGAAAATTATAAAGAGGTAACAGTAAAAACCATTTGGAATACTACAGCCAAAATGCTCATGGAAAAATATTATCGTGAATATGGGAAAAAAATTTACCCGTTTGAAGCCTTAGAATATAAGGAAGCAAGAGAAGCTCGAAATACTAAAAGAAAGGAATTACAAGTAATTCCTATGAAGCGTAAAGAAAGTTCTGCATCCTTATCTTATAGTGAATTTAAGAAATTAGTAGATTTTTGCGACGAAAACACTCCGAAAGGTCTACAGAAGAAAGTTTTATTTAATTTCTTACGAGTTGGCCTGGAGAGGAGGTGAAGGTAGTAAGTGCTTAGTACATTTTTTTAAAGAAGAATTCGACAACTTGGGATGCAGTCCTGGCAGGATAGAGTATAACTAATTTTTTCCAAAAACTGTTCAAGGTGGAGCCAAAAAGTATACAGAATCAAAGTGGTTAATTGCTAACAAAATTAAATTAGATTTATGTCCCGTAAGACTATTCAAAAAATATATGGAAAAACGAGGATATGTTAAAAGCGATCGATTCTTCTTGACAAGCAATTCTTGTTGGAATTTAAGTGGCAAATGGTATAAAGACGTACCTGTAAGCAGAAACGAAATTTCAAAATGGACTAAAAATACAGCAAAAGAAGTGGGTTTTGATGTTTCACACAAAAAAATTACCAATCATTCCTTGCGATCCTCTGCAGTATCAACTTTAGCTAAAGCAGGTGTGGGTGAAGAACAATTAATGAAAATCACGGGACACTCAAGCATAAGTTCAATCAAACCTTACCTCCAACTAGATGATCAACATCATGAAGCAATAATAAAGAAAATGAGAGGCGAAGAAGACGAAATTAAACAAACAAATAAAAGTACAGAAATTCAACCTTCGACATCTGTATCGGCTGGTTGCGATCACGAAGATAGACATTTCGAATCTGCCACTCCATTTAATAATCAAGATAACACAGTGATACAAGCATCTAGTTCGGCCCACCAAGTTTTTAATTTACAATGACTGTGTATTTAATTGCAATAATTTAAATTGTTCAAATTTTACATGTAAATAAGTTATCTATTTAAATAATAAAAATTAATATGATTTTTTGAATTTTAATGTTCTGGAAATAGTCTAACAAATATATTTCGTGCATTAAAAATGATCTTAAAATTCATCATTCAAAATTTGTTGCCTGTAAGAAACTGGCTACGTTTATTTAGATAGTAATTTGACAGCAAAAATGCCCTCAACTTTGTCAAATTACTACCAAAAAACTCATCCAGTTTCTAGGCAACACATATTTTCATGCAGAATTTTCGATCACTTTCAATGCACTTTATAGCCATGTTCCTTCGGGTTGTGATTGTGATTTTATGAATCCTGATTAATTTAATCGTGATCCTTTGAAACAGGATTTAAAAATTATAGCAAGAAAACAACACAATCTAGTGTCAAATGTCAATGTCATATGCAGACTAATGCAAACTATCCTACTTTATTTTATAAATAATCAACTGTCTAGTGTTATATTCAGAATTAAAAATGGGTTATATTGAAGTAAAAATAATGTTCTTGGTAAGGAATATGAAGTATGTTTATTTCAAACAAATCTTTATGTGGTTGATTACACGCTTTTGTAGAAAAATCTTATTTCCCTTGATGCCACAAACCCCACATTCGTAAATTTCTACGGTCGAAATAGTATATTTTCAATTTGTTCTGGACTGAATCCATGTGAATCACTCAAAAAGGTTGATTCTGAAGGAAAGGGGGAAGGTTGTCTAGTGATCACAAAATGAGAAAGTGGGGATAACGAATAAGAAACGTAAAAACATTATTCTTTTAATCATTATCACTTTTATCATTTCGATTACGAATCACAGCCCTAAGGAACACGGCTAATATATTACTACAGATAAGTATCTTTTACAAGGAGAAAATATGTAAACCTAAAAGAATTCTTCATGTAAGTAGAAGATATTTGTTGAAAAGTTATTTTCTTACGCATATATTCCTCATATAATATTCTACGAAATTTATAAAATTTCATATTTCAATCGGTAATTTTATCAGAATTCTTACATATTCCTCTGCATCACATAATATTTGACGTCCTATCATTCGCATTAATTGCAAACATTTTATAAAATAGATATTTTAAAATTATTCTGACATAAAACATAACCTTGTTGTGTCAATGAGTAACCACTGTTGTCATTTTTGTCCCCAGTCGGCGCTGACTACTTTTGTGCACACCGCCTATTGGAATTTTCAAATAAGAAAACGCTAACTAGCAGCAAATATTAAGACTACAAACAGTGGTACAAATTTGACATGTACATGAAACTACAACTATATGACTACAAAAACTCTTGTACATACTTAAATTATAATTAAAAAATTCTAATAAATAAGAAAAATAATACAAAAACTAAAGAAACACAATTGACAGCAATGCTACTCTTACAAATGTCAACAAAAAGTGTACCATTGTTTAATGCGATCAGCGCCATCCCTTGATACTTGAAAATCCCAAATGAAGCATAAATTTATATAAACACATGAAATTAAATTTCTAGGCAAAAATTATTGTGAATAATCGTTATTGAATGGCGACATGTTCTTCATTTTTAAAGCGATTTTTCATTGATTTTTTAATATTTCAGTTTTCGGAAAGTAATGAATGGATATCTACTTGCTTAGTTATTGCACTGCAGTACAACACAAGATCTTTTCGTTTTACTGGTCAATTTTGGCTCTTGTTTACTATATAACTCAATTCGTAATCGATAGAGATCAAAACAAGATGGCCGCCATACGATGGGTTTGACATATGACAGTTCACATTATTCACTGAGTTTCGTTGACTGTGTATACAAACCAAGTTTAAAAACTTTTTTATATGAAAGCGATGAGTTTTAATATTTAATTATTAATGACTACACTACTCACTCAGCTGTCACATATTTAATATGGCGCTTGTACGATTGCTTTTAGTAGTACCGATTTGCGCCACTAGAGGGAAAATTTTATCTAATACTATGTTCCGTAAATAAATCAGACTAATCGTAATCGGTGATTTCGGTGAGTAGTTGGTTACTGAAAGTGGTGAGTATTTTCGGAACAGCTTAACCTTGAAGTTCTGTCAGATAACAGCTGAAATTTATTTGTCAATATGAATGAAGTTGAAGAAATCATGCTTTTTAATAACATTGTTCTTTTTTCATCAGATTCATTCATTCACTCTTGTAAAAAAAAGAAAAATAGAGTATCAATCATTTCAACAATTTAAACATACTTACCATTATCACGAACTTTTGTAATGACAATCAACACAACCTCACAAACAAAAAACTTCAGATGGCGCCAATGCCATCTGTCAATTGATGCAAATAACCGAAGGAACCGAAGTCATCATGCTTTGAGCGCGATGAGTTTGGTGACTAACCAGACTCACCAATTTCAGGTCACCGCGTTCCATAAATCAACTCTTTTCAGGAATTGAATATTTACGGAACGGAAAAACACAATTTGGTGACTTTCGGGTATTTACGGAACATAGTGTAAGATTGCGAATATGACAGATGACAGCACAACGTTTATCATACGACCTATATGTTTTATTTTGCCACCAGATGTCAGCTACTTTGTTGGCTCTTGTCAATGGGCTAATTCTGAACAAATCTGTAAATATTACGTCTTATAGATCTGTAAAAAACCTGACTAAAACGCATCTATTTTTGTTGATTGAATTACACATTAGTGCCAGCTTCGTTGCGTTTCTGTTCATTATTTACAAATCTGTAAGACGCACAAATTTGTTCAGAATAGTGCTATTATATCCTCTTTTCTGATTTCTATCTGTTTTTCCTTTCCTTTTAAAGTATTCATCCTATATATTATACCTAAATTTGCACAAGACAAATTCAAATAAAAGAAAATTATTTTTTTCGATCAGTGGTTCTGACCTAACTAAATAATTTTTCTTTTTCTTAAATTTGTTTTATAAAATAGAAATTGTTTGCCCATTCAACCGTCTTTGTAGCTCTTATAGTTCCCGAGGTAACAATGGTGGCCCATTTAAAATGAACACCCTGTATATTAATTAACTGGTATATAAAAAATTCAAATATGTACGAGATAGAAATATCTTACCCGTGAAAACTAATTTTTTCTTGGGGACTTATAAATTTGACATCACCCGCGGTGGATCGGCGGCGGACCTCCCTCCACACAATTTAGAAAAGGACAACAAATTTTTAGAAAAGGCGAAGTGATGTACCATGGCCGAATCAATCACATGCTCTTCCCTTCAGCACTTCGCTTCGTTGATCCAAGTTGTTTGTTATTGAGTCAGCAAACTTTGGTTATGTTATTTTGTGTAGTGCCTGTTATTAATAATCTCTTGTACTAAAGTGTAGTGATCCTTCAATTTTAAATATCACTAAAAAACCAAGTTCACAAATAAATAATGTCTTTAACACAAGATTGGCACACCCAGTAATGGGTAATAAGCCGTGATGATATATTTATTTTATTTAACACAAGATGATGTACCGGGGGCACGATTTGTGTTTAAAAACATTGAAAACCATTCAGTCTTACAGATGAAAAGATGGTTAGAATGCCGGGGTTTGAAGAAAAGTGGAAATAAACATGAATTAATTGCAAGGTATGCACTGAGTAGATCATATACTTAAATAATTGTATAAAAATGTGTTCAGTCTGACATGTTTACGTCTCCTTTCAAAGAAGTTAACAGTGTTGTGATCACGTGCTGGATCACATGATAAATGTCAAACTGTAGTGCTAAATCTTGCACACTATATAACTACTTATTAATTACTATTTTACTCACTAGATGGCGCCCAAAAAGTTTGAATTGTATAAGTCCCCATGGGCCTTCAATGCAGCGTATATCAAAATATGCTCTGAAGGTGCAATGCTTACATTGAAGTTGGAGGTTGTCATTTGAAGCAATTATTATAATATGTATTACAAAAATGAATATATTTATTTAAGAATTCAATGACGCAGCGACAGTGCGTTTCTGGATATGAGTTTATTAATAGAAACTAGTCTATTTTGCATCCCCTACATACCCTATATATTTGTAACACGTCACGTATTCATTAACATTCTGTATTTATTAAATAACCCCGCTAAATATTGCTAACGTCTGCAGATATATTACTTAACCATTTTATTCCGAAAGTGTAGCGATAGGTTACATTTTTTTTAGTAACCACAACTATTACCGCTTTTATCACTGGTTCAATTTCGTAACATTCTATAAATCTTAAGTAAAGCAGTTTTTAATAATTGAAATATTTTATTTCCACGTTGGCAACATTGTGCAGCTGCAGCTGCGCCATGCTGCCATCCACTACCACCACCACGGCTACCACACAAGCACAGACCGATAAACAGTAAACAAACACACACATTCCTTCGAGCTATGAGGTACATTCACCGTTGTTTGTAGTTATTCGTTTGCTATTTTGTAGAATAATATAATTCATTATAATGTAAATTGTGTTTTCAACATTGAATAATTATGGAGTAAGTATTCATTTCTGTCTATAATTTGTAAATGTAATGAAACGTAACCTTAATAAACTTGTGTTTCAGGAATTTATAAAGAGATTATTTATACGTCGTAGATCGAAAAACTTGTGAAAATATTCGGTGAGGAAACCGATTAAATTGGTAAGAAATTTAAATGTTTTACATATATTAGTGCGTTTAAAACGAGTGTATCAAATTCTTAATAGTTTTTGTGAGGTTAGTTTGAGAGTGAAGAATGCATAAAATATCGTAAAGCTAGTTTCCATTCATTAAAGTGGGTTTATGCTCAAAAATTTAAGAATCGAAATAATAACAAGAATAGTGATAGGAATAATTTTAAACATAACGATAAGTGGTGTTTATGCTGCCAGATTTTCAAAAATAAGCGTAAGAATAAAAGTAGTGATATAATATTTTTAGGTTAGTGAAAAGTAGTTACATTTATTATTCTGATATTGGTAGCAGTGTTAAATTGACGTTTGTAATATTTATATAGAGAAGGGGCACTCAGCTGTTTCCAGTAACCTTCGAAACAGCTGATTTTGCTGCCCTGGCCTGTAACTGACTTCATTGGCAACCAACTTTCTTGGCGCTAATTCAAAAACTGAAGTCAGTTTGCCTTACATTTTGGTGAATATTGACCCGTATGATTGCGATGAAAGTGAGTTTTCATAGGATATATCGGATATTCCAAATATTTTGCCAATGGATATAATCAATTATCTTATTACCAACAAAGTGTTTATACCCAAGAGTAATTAAACGCTTTTCGGAGTTATAAGCACAAGTTTTATCAGAGCAGTTGACGATATAGAAATTTGAAAGAAATGTATTAATTAAAGGATAAGGGAGTAATTTAATATTGAAATGAAGTGAAATATTTATAACTTCTATACTCCAAATACAATATTTTATCTCATAAAATGAAATAAACCTTTTAGTTTTTCTAGAGTTGTTGCGGGGTCATTGACCTCTAACAATTAAAATTTGTCTAGAAGTATAAATATTAGTCTACAAATTACTTTTTCATGAATTTTTTCTTCTAAATAGGTATTATATTTTCAAAATATGCTTTAATAAAGGTATTTATTTTAAGCTTAAATTTTCGTTTATTAATGTAACAACTTCACACCGCACCGGGCAGCAAGATCAGCTGTTTTGAAGGTTCACGGAAACAGCTGAGTGCCCGTTCTCTATTGTTATTTTCTAATTTGTTGGTATGGAGTACAATCAAATTATTATCCATAATAAGTACATCTGACATTTATATCTCGCCAACACCGATGTATTATGCCCAAATGTTTTGTTTGATTGTTTGAAATATTTTACAGTGGACACGCATGCGCACTTCGCTAATAGGAATAGGAAAATGGCGTAAAGTTAAAATTTAACGAACTTTGGCTTATTCCTTATTTTTATTCCTTATTCTTATTTCTGCAGCGTAAACCGACTCGTATGTTATAAGTGGTTTAACTTTATCAATGTTCTTATCCATATTGTTTTTGAGCATAAACCCACCTTTATCTAAAATACAAGAAGCCGAAAGTTTTATAGTTAAGAGTTTATTTTCAAAATTTTGTTAATTAAGAATCCTTTGAGAAACCAAACATTTTTTACTTATATCTTATGTTTCTTAAATTGGAATTGTTAGTTTCACTTTAATGAGGATTTTCCATTGTTCTATTTTATGAAACATCATCTTTGTAAGTATCTAGTTTTAGAAAGTTTCAATGGGGTCCTCTACTATTTATTAATATTATTGTATTATTATGTTGTTATTAAAATTGCATTGTCTGGCTGGATTGCAGTTTATCCAGAATAGTACAAAATGCAAGTTTTTTGTTGTAATGTCTTATTTTAGCTAAAATATAATAAGGAAACATAAAATTGGAGCGCGGAAACAGGTATTTATATATATATTTTTTAAAAATCCTGACAAAAACAACACCTAACGCACAGTAATGTATTATTTTTTTTTAAATACTGGCAAAATCAATACCTGAGTTAGTTTACAAAAGTTTGACAGATGAACGCAAAATTATAAATAAAAAGTGTTATAAAACGTAGGATAAGAAGGAAAATAAGACATAATTTTGCAAATATATATTAATTAAAACAGTATTATTCGTATAAAAGCGTAAGTACCTACTTAAACATGGAAATATATGTAGTTCATCTATCCTAATTTTTTTTCAGTAAAAATGCCAAAATCTATAAATATTGCTTTCCACACCCAATTTTTAGTGGTATTTAGTGTTCTTAATGGTTTAGCAAGTATATATAACCATTAATATAAAATTCTTGAATTCTGGATAAACTGCAATTTAGCCCATTGGGCTTTATTCAAAAAATTCGTTGGTGAGTTCTTAAATAAATAAGCTCGTTTTAGAGATTCTAGAATACGATTTTACTATTTTTACGATGTCTGTGTGTATGTATGTGTCAAATATTTCTCGGTTGATAAATCTATAATTCTAAAAATTATAATTCTTTCGTATTCCTCTTTTTTAAATCCATATGAAGAGCTAATTAGATTTTAGTGGCAATTGTTCGACCGGAAGTACCCTTATTTGAATATTTTAACAGTTTTTCTCGAAAAAACCCTGTTAAATACCATTTTTTCATAATTAATATTATAAATATTAGAGAATATTTGATTTTTTATGCAATTTGAATACATTACATTTTATACTTTATATTCAGTGGATATAGAGTTAAAAAAAACTCTGATGTGGCCAGCACATTACCTTACGTCAGTTATATGTATTTTCTACAAATTCCATACAGAAAATTACTTGCATAAGATTCTAAATATCTTGTACATTACCTTTCGACAATTGTATGTATTTTATACAAATTCCATACAGAAAGTTTCGAGCAAAAGATCCTATATTTCGAGTAAAATTATAACAAATATACTACGAATATGTCAATTGCACTTGAGACTGACATCTTTCAATCAAAATTTTCTTAATATAGTAACTGTTCCTAGCATAGCTGGCTAATTTATGAAATTTAATTTCTTTATAATTTTATAACTCTATATCCATTTAATATGAAGTATAAAATGCAGTCAAATCGTATAGAGAATACAATGTTCTTTAATATTTATAATAACATTAAATGTAAAAAAATGATATTTAACATCGGGTTTTCAAGAAAAACTGTTAAAATCTTCAAATGAGGGTACTTCTGGTTGATCAATTATAACCAAAATCTAATCAGCTCTTCATATGGATGCAACGAAGAGGAATACGAAAGAATTATAATCTTTGGAATTGTACAAGTTATCGCAGGCGAAAATTTTGTTACACACACACACATATACAGACATCGTAAAAATAGTAAAATCGTATTGTAGGGACCTTAAAATGTGCTTATTCATTAAAAACTCACCACCGAATTTTTTGACCAAAGAAAATACCATCCTTACCTAAAGGTGAAGGTAAAAAAAAGATTAAATTTCATAATGCAGCCAATTATGAAATAACCATGGAAACAGCGACTATAATTAAGACAAATTCTGATAGATAGATGTCAATGTCAAATGCAATTGACATACCTATCTAGTTCTAGTAGGTATGATCATGTTATAATTTTACTAGCTGTACCCCTTGCAAATATTTGCAACAAACAATATTATGAGGCAGTTATAAATTATAAGTTTTCTGTTATTCAATATTTGGTAATCATGTACACTGTTATTTTAACTTCCGCTGTTTTGTTGGACATAGGGAAAACTCTGGTTGATTATTTGACACAAAATTTTGTTATAGTTACCGTCAAATAAATATGAACTGGAGATTACAACACTGTTGCCAATTCATGGGCAATGTTAAAAATGCTAAGTTAGGAAGAAGCGGCAACACTAGGGTGACCATATTTTTTCTTCGCACCTAGGACATATCGGAAAAAACTAGGACATTACAATTTTTAAAAAGAGGACAAATCGAGAACATTTCCACAAAGTATTTTATTAGTATCAAATTACGGGTAACAATAATAATCTTACAAAAACTGGCACTTAAAAAAGAAACAAATCCTTTAATTCATAAAAATATAAAATACATGTTTAAAAAAAATTAATATTTTGTTGAAGAACCTATTTGTTCTAAAAAAATTTGACCTTCCAGTAGGTGATCGTAAAATTCTTGGCACGTCATTTGCATATATGTTGTAAATAAAATGCCTTTAACAGCTTCTATTTCTAATTTATTTCTTTCCTTCGTCCACTGACTATTTATCAACGAGAATACTCGTTCAACATTTGAATTGTGGCCAAAAATACAAAAAAACTGAACTATTTTTACCAATTCAGAAGTTAATTCTGAATCCGCACATTGTTTTAAGAAAGTCGCCCATTTTTCATGGGCCGATAATGTGTTCCATTTTTTATTATCTTTATTTTTCTCAGCAAATAATTTTAAATTGTGAAATTGGTCGAATAATTTTAAGTCATCAACTAACATTCTTTTTGAGAAAGATATTGTAAGGAGTGTTTTACATTTTCTCAAATTGGTATTTCTGACAAATCAAACCAATCTAATGTTTCAAACTCAAATGTACGGTCATATAGTTTACAGATTCGGTCTCAAAAATGGGCAACTTTATGTTCTTCGCCATTATCTGTTAAGATTTTTAATATTGAGCTGACTTTAATTGGAATAAAATTGCTAGTCTTCCTCGCTATCAGTGATTGATAAATATTTTTAAGAATTTTTCGTACTTCAATAACGGATATACCATTTTTTCTATCCGTTTTATATTTTCTTGGAATATTGCCATGAATGAATGTGACATCCACAGATATGCCTCATTTATATCTTCTTCAAAATGACGTTTTTTAATTACTGGTGGTTCTTCTAGAGATAAAAAATATGATTTTAATCCTTCGTATATTTCCAAAATTCGATGTAAAGCCGGAAATAGTGATAACCATCTCGTTTTAGAATGGTACAAGGTTGGTTTATAATCTGTCTCCACAAAATTACAAAATTCTTTAAGAGATTCAACTCTTACAGTATAAATTGAGAAATGGTTATGTATTACTGTAACCAAAACTTGATATTTACATGTAGTCCATCGAAACCATGATGCACAGTAATGTTCAAAATATGAGCTGGGCAACCAATACTAATTAATTTTTCACTGATAGTTTCTTTTAATTTAAAATAGACGTTTCTTTTCCCTGCTCTTTCAATGCCACTGAAATTTGTGTTACATTTATCCCCCGAAAAAGCTACACACTTAGATACAATATTAAATTTATGTAAATTATCAAAAACCATACTTGAACACTTAGATACAATATTAAATTTATTTAATGTATCAAAAACCATACTTGATATTGTATCTGCTAATTCACTTGGTTGACTAACAATATCCTATAATTTGCATTTAGTCCCACCGTTTTTATAATCAAAATATTGAATTAAAATGGGAAAATTTTTTAATGCCCCATGATTACTAGCATCTGTTGACACACTTATATATGGTATCTCATTTAATTCTATCAGAATTAGTTCAATTGTATATGGCCTAAAAATATTATTAACAATTGCCTCCGCTTTAGTTCTGCCACATGACATCTTTTGGCAAATGTTTGAATCAAAATATGTATTTTTAATCAGAGGAATTGCGCAATCTAGTGATCGGTATGATTGGTGATGCATTACTGTGTGGTAAACAGTTGCTCCTTCTGCAGCTCTAATGAATTTTACATCTTTATTAGATACAAGAAAAGTTTCTAAAATATTTGACGTGTGAGTTGAAGATCTGATGTTACGTTTATGTTTTTCAGTGTTAATATGTTCTGTTAATTCCAGTTTTCCCTTATTTACAATCGAAATGTCGTTATTACAAATCATACATGTTGCTTCATATTTAGTTTTTCCTGTTTTAAATGATGGATATTTTTTAAGAATTTCTTCCGTCAATAGACATTTTCTTTTCCCCATGCTGTCAGCATTAAATAATTAAATAAAAAAATTGCGGTCGTCTAAAATGAGAAAATAGGTGTGTTAAACTTAATAAAAGATAAACTAATTACTAATTCCATTCATAATTACCATACGTACTTCTTACTGTATTTAAAAAATAATTTAATGAAACAGGTTGACAATGCTGATATAAATTAATTAAATATAGATAACAGCACAGACTGTCACGAATTGCGTTGTAGACTAGTGCCGGAAGCTGGAAGCTAGAACGCTGAACTGGGGAATCACAGATCACAGTATCATAGACCTCTAATTCTATAGACTGCAACTGGAATGCGCGCAAACGAAGCGCAATATTACTACATCAATTACTTTATTATTAGTCAATAGTAAAGAGAAATTGACCTTCAGTCATCAGTCCATATTTATTTGACGACACGACAATAATAAATCATTTAGCGCCGGTTTGTTAATTCAAGGTTAAATCAGGGCCAGAAACCGAAAAAATAACGGTTATAGGTTACTGTTTATTTAACCCATTAAGTTGCAGAAGTCTGAGGAACCTTTAAACAGAAAATTTGTTAGTGCTTTTGAATGCACTGTTATGTATAATAAGAAAAATATTTTTTTTTATTTTTTCTTCTGGTTATTTTTTTTAAGGTGGAAAATTATTATCCCACAGAAATTTTAGTTGCGCAACCATCCCCACAAATTCACTGGGTGAATAATTTCCCATCTTCTAGAAAACATTAAATTTCCAACTTTCAAGTGATTTGTTATAAAACAAAATACAAATGTTTATCAAATGGTGAAATAAAATATTTTTCTACTTATAGATATAAAAAAAACTTACATAAAACCTAAATCAAAGTAAAGAGGCTACAGTAAACTAAGACTGATGGAATGGGGTAAAACAATTTTTACATAGACCAACATTGCAGGTTGAGCAAATTATGTTGCTTCGTTTTTCCTTTACTTTGGTGCTGCAACGGGCACACCTTCTGTAAGTTTTAATCGTTGTGGGCATATCGTTGGCTCGGAAGAAGACCGGCATAAGTAAAAAATCACAAATATTGGAGAGACGCAATTTAAAATTCTATAAAATTATATCTTAATCTAACTCAACACTGAAATGTGATAGAGACAAGCCGTTTTGTGAAAGAAAATTTGTTATTTTACTAGTTAATTTATCAATATGGATTTTGCACAAACCACCCTATTTCCACCCCCAATTTAGAGTTGTGACAGTTTTGTCCGAAAATTTATTGTAATTTTTGAAAATTAATTAAGGATCTTTATAAGGAAATTGGAATTAGAATATACAATATTACAAAGAAACTGACTTTATTGACTTTTTATTTTACAGAAGGTACATCTATAGTAAGAAATATTATAAAAATAAAGAACATTCTATTTTAGGAACTGAAATAATCAATAATCAATGATTATAGCATTACAATTTGAGTAAAAATACTATAAATTTTTATAAAAATCATAGTAATACCGAGGCACAACGTTTTTCTGTACTAAAGAAATTATTCCTTGTTTTTTAGTTTCTGTGATGCCTGTTTTAGTATTATAGGCTTTATTTAAATTTATGGAATTAACATCAGTTTTTTCACTTCTTGTGCTTCGTAAAAAATTAACGCTGGAATAATTTTGTTCTTCATAAGAATTTTTATAAAAAATTTCTCCAATCGCATCATTCTTCACCATTAGAACTTTTACTTCTGTCATTTTCATGTTACGTTGTACAGCGCTGATGCCAATCTATGCAGCTAGATCCTTGAGATCAACGATATCTTCGTAACATAGTTCTTCAACTATATACGGTTTCCCAGTTTTCTTCGCCTGTCTTATGAGCGTTACATACTGTTCCGGAACATAAATAGGAGCAGATTTTTTAAATTTAGTTATTGTTCTTTCAATGATGGAGTGCGCACTATCACCCTCATTCTGAGTGTGTCCGGTTATGAGGAATTTATGAGTAATAGAATTTATATACTCTAATTTAGAAACCGCATAAGTGTAAAGTGCAAGAATAAATTTATTTTTGTTTTGTCCGGCACAATTGTCAGAATAGAAAACAACATCAATTTTTTCGTTCTGTTTCTTGTCTTCTAAACTCTTTAAATAACGCCAAACGCAGGTACCGATTTCGTTTGCCCCTCTGTTGGCCTGTCCTTCATGCCAAAGGTAGCAGCGAACTTCATTAGTCTTCAATACGAACATTGTTAAATTAAAAACATTTAATTTAGATACGTAATAAAACGAGGAAGCGGCCCCTACAGGGCAAGGCAGTACAGCTTGTAAATCGTAAACAGCGACTACACAATTAGATTGTTTGTCTTTCTCTTTTTCTACACGAGAGAGGTCTTTCTCTCGTATATGAGTATCATATTTTCCTTTTAGTTGCAGCTTTTCTTCTTCATTAGCATTTGTGTGAGCCAAGCAAAGCTCACACTGGTCCTTTTTGGGATTAAAAAAACCAATATTGAACTCGTTGTTAAAGATAGAGTAATACATTGCATAATTCGCGTACGCAGAGTTTTCTTCTTCGCACGACAGCTTATAGTCTCTATATAATTCGGCAACTGACTTTCCTCCTTCTATATACTCTTTACTAGTCTGAGACCTACAATAGTGACTTTCTATTCGCGGTATTGACTTAATGTGGTTTCGGACACCTATTTTAATATCTTCAGAGACTTTCGCATGATTACCATGCTTTCCTCTTAATTCAGGTTCAATAATTCCTTTAGTTAGAGATTCTTGTTTTTCGATTACAGTTCTTATGATTCTACTATTTATACTTAAAGTAGACATAAAAAATTGTTTACATACGCGAATTTTTTGGCCATCAGAATGAAAATAAAATGCGTTGTTCAGTCGACGACAGCTGTCAGCCTTCTCATACCTATATTTCGGATTTACTGGTTCAATGCAAGTCGATATGAAATCTCGCTGCCTTTGAAGGTTTGCCATATCCCAATATTCGTTAAAATTTTTTTGCCTACATTCTTCTGATAATTTAATAGAGCATTTTAATCGGCACTTATCATTGCAAGGTGGTAATAATTTCTTGGCATTTCGTATAATCTGTACCTTTTCTTTAGTGCCGTCATCTTTTGTAATCACCCGTATTGATTTGTAACTTAAACCTCTATTTCTCAGACGTTTTGCTTTATTCTTTTGCCATTTATCTTGATCACGTTGTCGTTTTCTGACTGTCTTTTCTACTAAAGAGGGATGTTGTACTAAACGTCGTTTATTGCTAGCATCATTGTTTGTTTCTCTGACCACTTCATTGTTGTCAGAATCCGTTGAAGAAGACGAACACGAGCCATCTGTGGTAAAGAGAGAATCAGCGACTGAATCATCGGAACTATACGGGTCTGACAAGCTTTCTTCACTATCTAAATTACTGTCCTTTTCCTTCAAGGGTTTCTCAGGTACAAAATTGGAGACATCAGTATCTGAAATATCACATTTATTATGCTTATAGTGCATCTACGACTGATCATAGTTGAATTAAATTTAATACTTATTACCTAAGGTTTGGAATGCATCTTTTTTATTACCGAAGGGAAGATTTAGTTCTATCGGTCTTGCATCATTCATATTTATTAATTGCCATGAATTGTGGTTCATAATTACTAAAAAAATAAATCTCAGCTTCAAAATCTTAATTTATATTTGAATCAATACGAAATAGAGTTACCTTCTTCAGGAACATAAGCACCTACAGACATCCCAATACCTGAAGGAAAATCGTTAATTACATGAGCACTCAAGGTATTTACAGATATTTGGCTCATAATTTCTAAAAAAATAATCTGTTTTAAAATCTACATTTTTGTTTTAAGCAACAGAGAACAGTCTAACCTTCTTCATGCACGTTAGAACCTACAGACACCCCATTCCCAGATAGCACAAAAATATATCATGAATATGCTATGAATATTTTCTAAGAATATTTAAATATTCCAGGAATTACCTATTTATGTTCTGGAATATATAGAGAATATTCCAGGAATATGTTGATGTCTCGAAAAAAAATATTCCCTGATGATCCGCACAATATCCTATGGAATATTTCATGTATATTCTGGGAAATAAACAAACATATTCCTCATTCCTACATAATATATTCACTGGAATATTCTAGGATATTATATGGGAGATAATGAATAGTCTACACATTTAGACATACATATATTCTTTAAAAATAAAAATTACATTCGTGTTTCGTGCACTTATATAAAAAAGTGTATTTTTTTTTTCCACGGAACTCCCAGAGGTAGAAAGACTTCTAAGTTCAATGTTTTTGTGCCTAATAAATATACATACATATTGAAGTGGTAGTGTCATGATCTACACACGTATATCTAAAATTGAAGAATATGTTAATACAAATTTGTATATAATTACAGAAAGTATACTTCACCTTCTTGAAAAATTAATTTCTCAAGATTATTTCGCTAATTTTGGTGGGCATTAAGTTTTTGCTCTCGGGTGAAGCCAAGATGGTCGCTAGTCTAAAATAAGGATATAAAAATTAGTGCATTCAATTATTATCATAATAAAGTTGCCAAAGGCTATAAATATAGTAAAATAGTAAAATTACTTACTTCAGTTTCTCTTGTTCATTCAATCCTGTGCCATCTTGCAGACATAATCAGTTTTTTTTCTATATTTGGACATGGTATAGAATACCTAATCAACAAATTATACAAACAGTTATGCAGTTTATACAGTATATATACATAAACGCAATGTACTTACTTGTTTTTTTTATCCCAAATTATTACTGAGTACTCAAAGTGTTAGTGTCTAAATTTGTGATTTGTGCTGAGTAATCAACAAACGCTTTGTCTCGGGCGGGCTTCAGATGAGATATGAGATGCAGAAGCTACAGACTACAAACAATGGATGTTACCATAGCAACAACGAACGATACAAACAAATCGAACCAATTCAAATATGATGAAATAAACATTAAATAAATAGTAGAATAATTATTTATAGTAGTTACACAAATATTTTTAAAATTACCGTGATAATACATACTAAAATTTATATGTTTGGGTATTGTTTACAAAAATCTAATCAGCAAATAATATAAATGCCAAATAGTGATGCAGTTTATACAGCATATAATATGTAAATATAATGTACTTATGTACTTGTTTCTTATCCCAAATTATTGAAACCCTTCTAATTTGACCTGATTAATAAACAAAAGTTACTAACGTTTGGGAGTGAGTATGCATGTATTGTTGCCTTAGCAACGACGAATGATACAAATAAACCGTACTGTAAAAAAAATGCAACTATGAGGAAATAAACATGAAAGAAATAGTAGAATAATTATTTGTTGTAGTTACACTAAATTTATAAAATTACCGTGAAAATAAAAAATAAAATTTTTATAGTTGGGTATTGTTTAAAAACGCACGCAAATTATTGTAAATCTGACAGCTTTACTTAGTTTAGCACCACTATTTCAAACCAAAACTGAAGAATAAGTCAGCATAGTGATAGATAAAACACTATTAACGTAAATAATGTGAAATGTAACACAATAATTATATATAAATATTAAGCCTATTTCGCATTAAGAACGCAAAAATAGCTCCAAAATAAATACTCCTTCCAACATTGATTTCAATATATTATGCAGAGAATATTCTCAGTGATATATACTTGAAATATTCACATATATTCTGGAATAATATAAGAATATCCTGATCATATTAAAATAAATAATCATAGAATATTCTAGCTTGAATATTACAGTAATATACCAATATATTCGTAATATTCTTAGGACATTCCTGAGATATTTGGAATATAGAAGACGTATATAGGACTTTCTCAGAATATTCTGAGAAGATTTGTGCTATCTGGGTTGCCTGAAGGTAAATCGACATTTATATTTGCTCCTTCGATATTTGCACAAATAGTTTGGCTTATAATATCTAAAAAAATCTCAGCTTTATATTCAAAATTTTTAAATAAAACAACAGCGAACAGACTAACTTTCTTTAGGCACTTTAGTATCTACGAAAACATCGATATCTGCAGGAATATCGGTATTTATATTTACAACCGCATTTTCTGAAACCTCGCAACTTACATCCTTTTGAATAATCGTCCCTTGCTGTTCTTTGGCGAGTTGTAAAATTAAGTTTGTCCGTTTGCTATGACTCATTGTTTACACAACTAAAACCAATACAAAATTATATTAGCCATTTAAAAAATTTACCGGAATACAGTTTTTAAGTAGAGCTAAAAGTCATAATATAAAAATATTAAATATTTTTTGGACGATAATGGCACATCTAGAAATATATTATGACAATAATAAACAATTGAAATAAATTTCCAGTGAAAACAAGCACATCTCGAAATAAAACTTTGAAGAAAATTCAATAATCAATAAAATATTTAGAGAATACTGTCCCAACTCTAAATGTGACAATATTTCACAAAATAAACCAACAAAACAACAGCATATATCAAATTATGACTCTTTTCTTGATTAATAGTTGCCTTACCTTATCAACAGTAGAGACACAACTCTAAATGTGACAATATTCCTCTAAATAAACGAACAAATTAACAGCACAACACAAATTGTGACTCTTTTCCTAAGAAAAAAGCGATGTTACCAGTACAACACTAGAGACACAACTAACTTATGACGTTGTTCTAGAAAATCATGCGCAACAGTTTGGCAAAAGCAAAGAGTCACAAACACCACCTAGTGGTTAATAGTCGAGTTTAATTTGTAACACTTTTCCTCCAATAAATATACATCTTTTAGACATATTCTGTATAAAAAAACAAAAAATTATATATTTTGATTTGTGACAGTCTTCTTCCGAACCAACGATATGATCGCCTACATTTGAAAGTCTAATAGCATTTTGCACCGTTTTCACTCCATCAGGGTTGTTTCTTTTTTTGCTGCAATAATTATTTATAAGTTGATTTACCAATAATGACCTAAATTTTAGTTGGCTTAAGGATTTTTTATTTTGTTTTCTGACCGACTATTTGTACAGGATATAAGAATTCACAGTACAAGCCTCTAGTAGGTATAAAAATATTTTAATCCACCATCGTCTCGATTTATGGTTCATATTGTAAAACGACATGTATTGGTCAAAATAGTCTACCCCACCCATGTATTTATTATAACAGGAAATCATTTTTGGACAATTTACAGGTACTCTTTCGCCTTTTTGGTTACGTCGTAAAATCGTCGTTGTTTCACCAGGATTATGGATTGTGGATGCAACACATACACATTTTGTGGCGCGATCTTTCCATTTTACTACCCCAATGTTGCCTGATTGGGCAAAATCAGACTCGGATTTTTGTAACTTCTTATCTGGTTTCATAATATCTTTAGGGTAATATTTTCTATCTGCACGTAAAGTGCCGCACGCAAATAACTCTTTACTAAGGAGAACATCAAGGAGGGTAATACTGCAAAAATAATTGTCAAAGTACAGACAATAGTTCTTTCCAGCGTAAGGTTCTGATATCCGCAAAACCACCTTTTCTCCTAGACTTTGTGCCACTGTACCATCTTCATTTTTTCCAGTGTACACATTGAAATTTAGTAAATATCCAGTTTCGGAGCAGCAACAAGCATAAACTTTGAAGCCCCTCTTAGTGGGCTTATAGAGTTTTTGGCGATTTTCTCTTGGTAATCTGGGTCTGCAATAGTGTCATCTGAGTCTTCCGAGAAACTTTCGTGAGTAAGTGTTTGCTTTTTTGAAGACAACGTTTGGGTCGTGAGGTATTGGCATTTTCTGTAGATGAAGATGGAACTGAAGCAAAATCTGAGCTACTTGTATGAAGTAAGACATGTCCAGACTCTTGGTTTGTTCCACTGTCACTAGGAAGTTGCTGGTATTGTTCTGATGTGAGAGGTAAACCTCGACTCGAATTTCTAAGGGCTATTGGTGTGGAATTTCTACTCACTGAATCTAGCATATTGTCTTCTCCATCTGAATCACCCTCACATTCTGAATCAATAGCCATATTATCGGTGATAACATCCTCTTCGTATAGCAGTTGTTCTAACTCTTTGTCTGACAAATATTTGCGCTTCCACATATTGACGGTTTATATGGGTCGAAAATGGCAATGCTGAAAAGAGAAAACACGGTTTTGATTGAAATTTCAGCCAGGCCAAATATTACGTACGTAAAATTATATATTTTTTTTTCAAAGACGATATTGACTGGCATATATGTCAAATATTACCATTTTTCGTGAACATGCAATAAAAAAAAAACTAAATATAAAATTTACAAATTATAACCTTTAATTTGTTGGATAGCCTTTAAAATAATACTTTATTCTATATAAAGTTTCGTACAAAAAAAATACAAAAGATGCCATGCGGCCATTTCTAAATTATTATTCTTAATAATAAATATAATCGTCTTTCTTCCGTTGGCGCTGCGCTCGTCGCGTACGTCCCGTGGCGGTTATTTCAAATTTCGGATCCTTACAGTTCGGCCCTTCCTGATCCACCATTGTCTCAATGGGACCTTCATCTTCATCCTTCTCGTCGCTGTCATGGGCTTCTTCACTGTCGTGAGATTCTTCACTTGAATCACTTTCATTTTCTGCAGGCCAAGGTTTTAGTCTTTCGGGGGGTAAGACGCTGTTATATGGTTTCTGCTTAAGTTGATTGCCTGGGATATCTGTAACTATATATCTGTCATTATCTAGAACTTTACTCACCATATATGGACCAATAAACTTTTTCGACATCTTAGATGATACATTCGGATCTATACCAGTTCTTTTAATTGCAACCAACTGATTTTCATGAAATTGTGTTGCTTCAGTTCTTGTTTTATCATAATGGGCCTTGTTGATTTCTTGATTCTTTCGTATGTTTTCAGCTACTTCTTGGCGGCATTTTTCTCTGCGCTGTTGGTACTGATATTCTTCAACTTCATTTTCCAACTGGTCTTGTAGCGGACTTCGACCATATTCTATTTTGTAGCCAAATAATATTTCACTCGGACTGGTTTTAGTACTTCTCTGTATTGTCTTGTTTAGAGAAACTTGCACTTTTCCCAAAGCTTCGTCCCATTCTGTTGGTGTTTCTGATTCCTTTAACAAACATGGCATTAAAGTTTTATTATACCGTTCGATTTGTCCATTCGATCGGGGTGTTTGAACGGCTGTATGTACTATTGAAATATTGTGTTCTTCACAAAAATTTATAAAGTCGGTACTAGTAAAAGCGGTGCCTCGATCGCTGATTATCCTCTTGGGGGTTCCAAATAAGTAGAATATAGTTTTTAAGTGTTTTATAACTTCAACTGCATTTGTTGTTTTTGTGGCTTTTAAAATTGTAAATTTAGAGAATCCGTCAATAAGCTCAAATATGTATTTATTCCCATAATTAGATTTTTCTAAAGGGCCTACATGATCTATATGAAGAGTTTGCCATGGTTTTGAACCTTTATCTATTGGATGGAGATATCCTTCAGATACTCTGTTTCTATAATTGTTTTCAATGCATTTCACACAATTTTTTAGGCATGTAGAAACATATTTTCGCATGTTTTTAAAATAAAATTTTTCTCTTAACTCTGCCAAAGTTTTCGCAGTTCCTAAGTGGGAAATATCATCATGTACTTTCATAACAATTTGTTTTCTCATTTTCCTTGGAATGACGTAAAGGTATTTATCATTAATTTTCTTTGCGACTTTTCCATTTATGAGTACATAATCTTGATATTTATCTTTGTCTTTTAGCAAAGCGTATTTTATTTTTCGTATTTCTGAATCAGTTTCTTGAGACGTTGTTATGTCGATATCTTCCTCATAACTTATGTCAGTTTCAATTACTCCACAGTTAAAATGACGACTTAAACTATCAACATGAAGCATCTGTTCTCCTTTCCGGTGAATTATCTTGAAATCATACTCCTGCATTAGTAATGCCCAACGGCAAATTTTTCTATTTATTTCCTTCTTTTCAAGAGTTTGTTTTACTGCAATGCAATCTGTAACGATAGTGAAAGGTTTTCCTATCAAGTAGATCCTGAATCTTTCCAATGCAAGTATCACTGCTTTAGTTTCCAGTTCGAAACTGTGTAGCTTTGATTCAGCTTCCGTTGTTTTGGTGCTGTAATAATATATTGGATGGAATTTTCCATCATGATTTTGTAGTAGAATGGCTGCATAGCCATGAGAACTTGCATCCGTATGTAGTTGTGTTTCTAGTGCAGGATCATAAATTTTCAGTGTAGGTTCTGATATAAGTGCAGTTTTCAAAGCTTGTATTGCATTAATTTCATTTGGACCAATTTTGAATGTCGTATCCTCTTTTAATAAATCGGTTAATGGTCTAGCAATCATTGCATAACCTTTTATAAACCTTCTAAAATAGCTTGTGAGTCCTAGGAATCCTCTTAGTTGACGTTTGGTTGTAGGAATTGGGAAATCAGTCACAGCTTTAGTTTTCATTTGACCTGGTTTTATAGAATTATAGGAAATGTTAAAGCCAAGATATTCAATTGCTTCTTTTGCAAAATGGCATTTGTCTAGTCTCAATTCGATATTGTAGTCTTTTATTTGTTTGAAAACATCTATCAGAATCTTAATATGTTCTTCAATTGTATTAGAACCTATTAAAATGTCATCCATATATATCTGTATTTTACCTTGCTTGATTAGGTCTTGAAAGATTAAATTTATGTATCGTTGGAACATCGATGGGCTGTTGGCCAATCCAAAAGGCATTTTTAAAAATTCATATTGTCCTTGAGGTATGACAAATGATGTATATTTAATAGAATTTTCAGCAACGTCTATGTGAAAGAATCCATTTTTTAGATCTAGTGCTGTAAAGTATCGTGCATGACTCAAATTATTTATTAGATCATCAATATGAGGTATAGGATACTTATCTTTGACTATAATTTCATTCAATGATCGGTAATCGACACATAAACGATATTCGCCATTTTTCTTCTTCACAAGCACTACAGGACTTGCGTAATCTGAATTGCTGTGTCGAATGATTCCTTTCTTTAGCCAGTCTTCAATAATTTCGTTAACCCTTTCTTTCTCAAACTGAGCTAATCTTCTTGGACTACAATTTACTGGTTTCGCAGTCTTCAATTCGATTTTCAGCTTTAGATCTACTGTTTGTACAATATCCCTTGGTGTATGTAGATAATCAGTGATTATATCATTAATTTTGCTTATACACCTTAAATCAATTGACTGGTTAATATCTACGTCAACTTCATAGTCTTCAACTTCTATATTCATGATTTCTGTAACTTCTATCGAACTTGCACAAGTATTTGATTGTTGGCTAAAATTAATTTCTTCCAAGGTTACCTTCATGTCAACATTGTTTAAAAACGATTGTCCAAGTATGATATCTGTGTCGATGGAGTCATTAGGTACAACAATTGCATAAATATTATAAATGTTTTCGTCTATTAATATGTCCAGATATAACGCGAGATCACAAGTAATTTTAGTTTGATTTAAACCAATTAAAGTATTTGATTTATTAAATGTTTTTAATTTTAATCCCATCACATGTGATTCTTTAATTAACGTTGTTTTACAACCAGTGTCTATTAACGCAATTAATTTATTAGTATGACCTATTATTTTAACATTTTTATAGTATTTATTAGTTGGAATATTAAATATGGTATTTGTAGGATTTTTAGTTACAATTTTATCAGTTTTATCGGTCGTATTATTTGTTTCACTGTTAAATGTACAAAAACGTGAAATATGTCCTTCTCCTTTACATTTAAAACAAACAGGTTTCTTATGTTTAGTGCCCGGGTTACTTTTAGAATTTGATTCCGATAATTTACATTTATCACCTGTATGTCCATCCTTTTTGCCTACATCACATTTCAAACTTCCGGCTCCAGTATCATCAGATCGTCTGGGAAAATTTGAAACTTCTGGCGCTAATAATTTCATTGTTTGAAAAAAGGATTTTAATGTTTTATGCTGAGAAGTTATCATCTGCGTCCTCATTGCAAAATTTTCAATTCCACGAATCATGTGTGATATTGATTCTGCTTCATTCATTCGGGCTTTTCTTAGAAGTAGCAACTTTTCATGATAATATTCCTCGAACTGTTCACCTTTACGCCACTTCCTTGTTCGTATTTTCTCCATGAGAGCTCCGAGATCTTCTTTGATGCAAAATACCTCAACTAATTCATCTTTCAGTTTCTCCCAACTTTTCTTGAAAATGCCGTCTTCTGTATCGTACCATTTACGTGCTGTACTTAATAGTTTGTTGGTAGCTAGAACTCGAATAACGTCATCAGTAAGTTCATACATACTTTTTAGAGCGTCTACACGTTCTACCCACGTTTCAATATCCATCGTTTCTTTGCTGTCACCACTAAATGTTGGTATTTGGTTCGCTATTTCTGCGTACGGAATTGTCACTGAGCACGTCGCTTGAGGTTCAGGTGGTTTCGTAGTATTTCTTAAAGAAGCTATTTCGTCATCTCTAGCCTTTAAAAGTTCCATCATCGTAGACATCTGCGTCAACATCTGTTCCATTTGCTGTTGATGAGTTTTTCTTTCTTCTTTTATAGCATTCAATTCTTCTTTGATTTCTTCGTCCATTTTCTTTCCGTGGCGTGAACACAGGAGCTTTTAAAATTCGTCACACTTCTTGTTCGTATGAACACAGGAATTTTTACTAACTCGTCACACTATTTTCTCGTATGGACACAGGAGTTTATAAAATTCCTCACACTACTTCTTGTTCGTGTGAACACAGGAATTTTACATATCGTTCCACTTCTGATTTGTTGGATAGCCTTTAAAATAATACTTTATTCTATATAAAGTTTCGTACAAAAAAAATACAAAAGATGCCATGCGGCCATTTCTAAATTATTATTCTTAATAATAAATATAATCGTCTTTCTTCCGTTGGCGCTGCGCTCGTCGCGTACGTCCCGTGGCGGTTATTTCAAATTTCGGATCCTTACAAATTAATTTTTTTTATAATTTTACGTAAATTGTGGTTAAATATCAAAACTATTTAAAAGAAAAGTACTATAATTGAAGACTAATAGGTGCCTATGTAACATACATTTGTTTAATAATATTTTCCTTTAGTTTTTGCAGAAAAGGGTAAGAACAGGAACAAAAACATACACAACAATTTATGTTTTCTGGTTAACCACTGGGATAATAATTTCCCACCAAACAGTTCCCCGCTAGAACGACGCTTCTTCTATTCGCGTACAGATGGCAGCATATGCCTACTGATGTACAATAATGTCTCGGGGAGATATTCTCCCAGAAAAACATTAGCCGCCTATGTTAGATGTGGTGGGAATATATTATCCCACTACAACTTAAAAGGTTAACCGGTTACATTTTCTACGCTCGTTAAAATGCTTTTCCATTTATTTTTGTGTAAATAGTGTAACAATTAAGAAAGGTAGAATGAGTAAATAAGAATGCACTTCTACCTTTTTTGTATTTAAAAGAAAAACGGGTTTTAATTTATTTTGATTAATAGCTTCCGGTATTTTATTCAATAAAAAAATCTGTTTCGGTTAATAATCACCTTTTTGGAGTTAAAATATAAGTTATGAAATGCAAAAATAATATTTATGTCTCACTAAAGTATTATGAACTGTTTATTGCTAGGATACGGTGTATATAAACATATCTATAACAACCGGGGCATAATAATCCGATCATCGTTTATGGACTTTAAATTAAAAATAATATGAATGGTATATAATGAATTTATTTTCTTTTTTTTAATAATTCATTACAATAATAAGGATTGATTACAACAATTAATACATTAATTGATTACAACAATTAATATAAGAAAACAGCTTTGAAAGCACAACACAAATCAATTTTAATTTAATTATAATACTTAAAATTGATTATCAAAAAAAAACTTAAAAAGCCATTTACTTTCACCACATATGAAATAAGTCCTTCGAATTGCAGACTGTAATGTTTCGCATTCATTTTTCACAGATGACGGATCACTAATTTTTTTGGGGGCGATATTTATCCACGTTTGAATTCATTTTTGATATTATTTACCGTTACATGTGACACATCCAAAGCCGTACAAGCTCTCTAAAATGTAATAATATTCACAAATAAGGGCATAAGAAATAAAGAACTGAGATCTGTCATGTGATAACGAACTTCAAAATACAATACTTACATCTTCTACAGACGAGAATGGAATAATTAGGAGATCATTTATACGTTTGTCTTCCTCAAAGTATACAGAAACATTCAAAATAAATTCTTTACACCGTTTCGACAAAATATCTTCCGACATATTAAATTCACCCATTCCTCCATCTCCAACGATTTAAAACGTTGGTGTTTTAAAAATAAATAAATGTTGATATTAAACAAAACATTTAAACAAAATCCTTAGCAACGTCAAAGCTTATGCATTATTGTAATCAAAATTATTATAAATGAAAACTTAATTCACATAATCTAGTGAGACATAATAGTTATTTGTGTATCAAGAGCGTAAAGTGAATCTTTATTGCTCGTGCTCGTAAATTGAAGCGCGAGCGCAGCGAGCGCTACAATCGAGCTAGAGCAATAAAGATACTTTACGCTAGAGATGCACACATAATTTTTTCTACGACTTTACTAACGAAGTAAAAACATAATAATACCTATTTAGTAAGTTCAATTCAATCTCAACCAATTTCCTGTTTTGTGTTGCTGTAACCATGACGATATGAGTAAATAAATAATTCTGATGCCAACCAATGCCAACAATCATTGTTTTATGAAAAGTTTTCACACATACATCAAAAATGTGCTCAAAAATCTAGGAAAATAGTGAAGATAGTGATTTTTCTTGCACTACTCCAGATATATTCGAAACGGCGCAAAATGCTTTCTTGAGTTTATTACCTGCAAAATCAACAGCATTATACGCAAAGAATTGTAACCTCTTCATTGAATGGTGTAAGTTAAAAAAATCAAGAACTACAGTGAAAGTGTTTTACTTGCTTACTTTTTGGAAAAATCTAATGTAATGAAATCGTCTTCTCTTTGTTCCATTTTTTCCATGCTAAAATCAACACTAGTAGTTAAGAACGATATTGATATCAGCAAATTCAATGGGTCCATTTTAATTGTGAAGATTTCAGACTCAAAAACTAATGTGCAGCGAACATTTATTGTTGATGATCATAATCTTTTGTCAATGTACAGAAGATATGTTGCTCTTCGACCCTCTAACATATCATCTCGGTGATTATTCATAAATTATAAGCATGGCAAATGTACCGCACAAGTTGTTGGAATGAACACTATAGGAAAAATTTCATTTAACATTGCACAATATCTGAATTTACCTGATTCGAAATCATTTACAGACCATTGTTTCCGCAGATCCTCTGCTACATTACTAGCTAATTCCGGAGCTGACAGCTGTTGGAGAAGGTTATGTTGATGAAAGTTTGAAAAATAAAATTGATACAGCGCATAAAATTTTAACAAACAAGGAGAATCAAACTTCTGCCACTGCCACGCTAACTGAATATTCTAGTGAGAATGTCACAGTCACAGAATCTAATTTATCCTAGTCAGCTGTTTCAAGCTCTCGAATAAATATACAAAACTGTCAAAACTGCACATTCAATTTTAACATTGTCGGTCAATGATTAAATCCACTAAGTTTGTTAATTATGAAATATATTTATAGTTGTAATTAAATGTACATACACCAACAGAATAAAGTTGTAACTTAATTAAATAAATAAGTTGGTAGCATAGCTAACTTCGTATTGTTTTTAGCACATTTGTAGTGTAAAGCAGAACCTAACGTATATTTTAGATTTCGTAAGTATTGTTTTAATAAATTAAAATTTCAGCAATAATATGTATTTATCTAAGTGAGCAAATTACGTACTTTACCGCGCGTTGCTATGGGAGACGCGCCGTAAAGTGTTGTTTTGCCCGTTCCTTAGTAATCATTAACTTTACGATGACAAAAGAGAGCATAAATATCAACTTTTCATGGTGGTCGTAGAAAAAATCTTGTATGCACCACGAGCGTTACTAGATGATAATGTCCATCGGGCGACATCTATCCCTCGGGCTAGATCCTCGTCGCCCTCCTGGCATTATCATCATTGTAACGCCCTTGGCACATAAAATACTATTATTCTTTTTTAACAAAAATACAGTGTTCTTATAACAGTAAAACAAACAAAACTTATTTATGCTTAATATTTAAACATTTTAAACATAGTTGTGGCTGCTCGGGACACTTATTACAATATGTGAAAACCATTTTCGCTCGGTTTCTGGCTTTTTTAAGCCATTTGATCCGATAAGTCTATGCCTGCCTTCCTTTTGTTGTACGCTATAACAGTGAAAGTTTTTTTTTGCGGCACGTCGAGATTTACGTTTTCTAGCCGTAAGTGCTGGCTCAGTTTGGCTGTTTGGAGGGTGTGAAGATGAAGAACTTGCAGTGTTTTGGATGCTAGGATCCTGTGCCTGATTCACCCCAGAAGTAGATGGTTGCGATTCGGTATCTTAAGATCCTTGACTTGTTCTCTTTGACCATGTCTGGTTTTGGAGGTGTAAAGGGAGAAGGAGTCAGTAGGCGGTACCGAAATGCTATCCCTAATACTTATCTACATCTATTTATAGCTCTAGCAACACTTCTTATATTCCACTGTGACGCACCCTTGCCGGAGCCAGTTAGCTTATCTACGTAGTCTGCATTATAGTTGCAACAATTGTTATACGTATATTGTTGCTGTGCTGTATTTATATAATAATGCAACCGGGCAATTAAATATGTACATGGTTGAACTATTAAAATAATTTATTTGTGGAAATTAATATATAAGTACCTTAATAACAATGCTTTTTTAAAAAATATTTATTTAATTACGAGGACATATAAAAAATATTATATTATAATTATGTACGAAATTATTTGGTTAAAAAACCCTTAGTATTATTGAGTGTGATGATTTTAGGTAGGTAACTTAATAAATGGCCAATAGGTTAAATACAAACAAAAATTAATAAGAATAAAAAATAAACAAATAAAATAAATAAATATATCATCACGGCATAATACCCATTGCTGGGTATGCCAATCTGCTTTGTACGCAGATATCGGTAATGAAGATGACATAGTTGAAATAAACATTATTGCCAATAATAAGAGAAATAATTAAATAATAGATTTTCGACCGAAAACAAGATATAATATAATTCCAAAATTTCGTATTACAGACTTTTTTATTTATTGGAACAACAAATTAGATTTTGTTTACAAACGATCAACCGGAAGTGATATTTTACTAGCTCATTGCCATTTTAAACATGGAATTGGCAGGAGGTCATGTGCTGGCCACATCAGATTTTTTGTATATGATTATAAAAGAAGGAATAAGCAAGCGATCGTGTATCAGATGCTAATTTAGAATACCTATTTGTTTTTAACTTTAAATTTAAAAAAGAAATCGTTTGTTAAAAATTTGGATGTGATTAGGGACCCGACCGCTGGACCGTGTTCAAAAAATTAAAGTCCTGAAGAAGCGTGGCGGACGAATTAAAATATGAGGAGGCGTGGTATAGTAACGCGGGGCCGTTGTTGAACACTGTACTTAGCTTGGTATATATTTTTAAAAACAAACACAAAAACCTTTACCTAACGCACAAAACTCGACTTAGTTTTCCAAGCATGAACTTTGTTTGTTAGGTTAGATAATGTTAAAATGTATTTTAAAGAAATTGCGTAAACCACGGCTATTCGAGATTTTAATTTTTTGAATACGGTTCTGCAGTCGGGACTTTGACACTTTTTAAAAAGTTTTCACGCGACGTTACTTTTTCTGTCTATATTCTGGTTCTCGAATTTTCATATTTCTATCTAATCTAGAGTCTATAATTTCAGGTAGAATACAGTTAAAATAAAACTGTTTCAATATTGGTTGTATCTTATTGGACCAAAAATTTTCGTCTCGCTCGATCTGAAAACAATATATTCTATGTATGTATGTATGTACTAGCATGCCCAAAGGAGTCCAAAATATTAAATAGTAATACTTTCTTTTTGTAATATTTAATTGGCCTTGGACTTGATAATAGTAATCATGATTTCAAAGAAAGTTCAAAACTTCTTAGAAATTAACAATAATAACAATGCCTCTTTAATTACACTACGCTACCTATAATAAACTATTGTTGCATTTATATATTTAATTATATATATTTTTTATTATTTGCAGATAAGTAATTCTAAATTTAAATTAAAAGCATTATTTACACTGTTTCACAGAAGTTCATTTATGCTAGTATGGGAATCTATTGTGAAAATTAAAATTTTTAGTGCTCAAAATAATTGAATTTTCGGTATTTTAGAATATTCGAGACGTGAATATTGTTCCATAAAAACATTGTAAACGAAGTCATATTTGTAATTTCGCCACTGTTCGAAAGTTTACCCGTTGAGTGAATAATGTAAATAGAGTGGCAACCTTATGGGAAAAAACGTACCGATTACATTATGGTATATTTGGTTGCATTTAGAGTCAAACTAGGCGTTTCACCGTGTATATAATAATTCGGATACATTCGGCAATTTCCGGGCTTGCTTCGGGTTGTTGCAATTTGGAATCCCGATTTCCACCACATTCAATAGTCCGCACGTGGTCCGTACATCATAAACACGGAATTATTTGCTTAGGATCCAAGCACACTTTCTTTATGGTTGCCGAATTCGTTAACTTACAATATTTTGCAGTTAAAGCTAGCGCGGTTCATTATCACCTTTCGCGATATTGATATTATAGATTATAGAATACATTTATTAATTTTTAATTAAATGTTATTATGTTGCTATTCAGTACTTACCTCTTCTTAAAAAAGACTAAATAGTAATAAAATGTTATTATAGAAACAGTATCATTGCAATATTATTTATTTACGAATAAAATACAAAAAAACACAAAAACTGATATCCCTAAATAAAAATATATACAATAAACGAAAATATTTTAAATAAATATTACAAACAATATAGTATTATTATATGTATGGTCAATATAATAAAACATGACAATATCTATAACAAAAAAAAGGTTAAACAATTAAAAATACATTTTTTATATACGAGTATTTTCAATTACCCATTGACATTATTAAAATATTATATCATATTACATTAGTGACTTTTCAGAATGCCCAGTTTTCGTTTGGAATTTTTATTTTTTATCATATTTGTTTCCCACTGAAGACACTTTATTAGTTTTACTTTTATAAATGTATTCAAAAGCAACATTTTGTGGTCATAACATTTATCTGAATTAAGCAGCCAGTTGGGGTGTTTCTCGTAAATATGATTTAATAAGTTGTCTTTTATTGTCTTTGTTAAAGAACTGGCATGTTTATTCAAATTATAAATATGCTGAAATATTTCTAATAGTTCTTTTAATATGTCTATCAGCAAATTGTCTGGTCGTACAAGGTATTGGACTTCATTTGGTTTTCCGTAATCTTTTAATATTAACATAATTTCATTTTTATCATAAAGCATTTCATTCGATTTTTGTAAATTATTCTCGCATACTTTACAATTGTATTTTTTTAATAATCTAAATACCAAATACCCCGTAAAATAAACAAATGAACATTCCTCTAACGGCAAGAAATTTATTTTCTCAACGGTTTCAGAAGATGAATGTTCAATAATATCTGCGTCATTTTCTATATTATTAACATTGTCGTCATTTAAATTTGGAATATTTTTATCTACCATGCCTGTCACTGTTAACATTTCATTGTCATCAACTTGACAGTTTCCCGTATTGACAGCATCTAATATTTTTATGTGCATACATTGTTGTAACGCTTGCCGAAATTGTCTGGCTGTTGGGTTAGGATTGTAACCACCTCTATTTCTAATAATAGAAAACTGATTTTCTAATGCATCTTGTTGTAGCCTATGTGTTAAAAGAAATGAATAATTATCTTCTTTGATGTCAGCAAAAAGATTTAATACAGCAGTTATTGTTTGAACCATACCGTCAATGCAGTAAACATTACGTCTTTCTTTGCCATCTTTGTTATAAATTTTTAAATTATCAAAGAAAATTATAGCCTCTTCCAAAGTACTTTTAACCGCCGTATTTTTTTCTGATAACGCGCAACGATGAGGATTGCTATCATTTAAAACATGACTATTCAAGCAATCAAAAATGTCATTTATTTTTTTAACAAAAATAGCTGTATTAGGGGCTGATTCTGATTTTAATATTTTGGCATGAATACCAATTTGAATTGCTGTTGCCATTGTGTGACTAAAAATTTGAGTGGCTAATTTTACAGTCATTTTTTCGAATGTGCTAGGATTTATATGTTTATCTGTTACTTTACAGAGTATTCTACAATTCGTGGAACTTGAATCATGGTTGTAAATATCGCGTATGTCGTTCCACGACACTCTATTTTTTCCTTCCATAAACAAATCTGTTGAAATTAGTGTATTTCTCACGCTTTTAATTAGATGTGGAGTGTCGTAAAGGGCATAAATTTTTTTTGAATTAACTTCAAAAAATGGATTACATTTGGAAACCCCCAATTTTGTGTACGTAGCTCGATTATTTGAACATTGATCAGCAACAATGCATCGGATATTTAAGCCAATGCTTAAGCATTTTTGAATATTATTTTTTAAAAGCATTACTAAATTTTCTGATTTTACATTTTCATGGCTATAATAATATGACACTGGTATTTTCCACCCACGCATTAAACCTCGTACCATGAATACAGTGGCGTGATTAGCAATTTTATTTGTTCTGCCGATTTGACCAAGATCTTCAAATCCCTCCACTAAATCCTGTACTGTGTCCAATTGTAAAAATTGTTTCAAATTCATCTCGTCAAACAGGAGTACACACTCTCGTTCTGCGGGTTCCATTACTTCAACTTTGTACGACAAATTTTTAAAGAGTACAGTTTCTACACCCGTCGGAAGGTGGAAAAAAGATAACCAACTACGAATTGTCCTTTCTGACGGCAGAGTCATTTTTGACGTACGGCGCATATATTTATACAGGGATGGAGATTTATAAAAATAAGACAATGCCAGTTGTTTCTCATCTTCTGACCAACTTGTTCTGTTTTTGTGTTTTAACTGCATGTTGACGAATGTTTTTACATCATTAGATTTGTTTTGTAGTGTATTATAGATTAAATGTTTTTTATTATCTAGTTTTTTCTTCAAACGGAAATTTAATGATTTTTTACATTTAATTATGCGCGATTGACTCATTATTTTAGCGCGTAACTTTAACGCTTGGCGATTCTTTTAAAGGCGATGGAAATAATGTGACAGTAGTTGTTTCAGAAGATTTGGAAGAAGAATCATTAATCAAACAATTGCGTTTTTCCTTTCTAGGCGTTAAATAACGAATTTCGTCTGAGGTAGAACTCTTATTGTCATCATCAACTTTTTTACATGTATTTGAATACGTTTTGGTCACAGGAAGTTTAACCATAATTTCTGGTTCTATTTGGGAAGGTGAAAAATGATTTGGTACGGCATGTTTTACAAGCGTTTTTCTGGAAGAATTGGAATTGGTCATAATAAATTTTGCATCAAAGTGTAGTTGACAAATTTTGAGTGTTGATAATTTATCACTACTCAATGAAATTAAATTCACATTGCCACAGTTTTCTATCCATTGATGACAAATATCTTCCTTTGATGATGGAAATTTGAAGAAACTGACACCTTTATTTACTCTTTCTTTCATGTCACAATTAACATATACACAACGGTGAGATGCTGTGTGTGTTGTCATCTTGAAAAGAAATCGTTGATTGCAGTATTGTAATTTTCAGTAATCGAAGAACTGCCGATCTGAAATCAAATTTATATATATATAACAGTATTATCAATAGCAATCGTTTATATAAAACCTTAATTTAAATAAAAACACTCGATTGGGAAGAGGGAAAAAACAAGTATTCGACTATTATAACGATAAATTCCAACGACTAGTTTTTATCCAATCATGATGCAAAACCCTTGAAAATTCAACCAATGGGAACAGTATTATACTGATAAAACTCTGTTTACCCCGATAATTTTCCGTTACCAAGGAAATAAACAGTTGTTATTGTCTATAACTGAGTTAATTAATATTTTAAGTTTAAAAATAAAATAATAATAATTAAATTGTTTCATTTTGCGTTGTCTTTGGAACTTATCTTACCAAATACCACACGACCTCGCTGATTTTCTCAGATAAACTTTTATTTTTAAGCACTCATTATTTTTGCTTTTAAGCAAAATCACTCAAGCAAACTGACATTAGGTAAAACCCCTCTTCCTTCGGAATCGGGATTTACCATGCAGTTTGCTTTCGTGATTGTTGCTAAGCAAAAAAAATTCGTGCAAAATAAAAATTTATCGATAAAATCAAGAGGTCTTGTGATATTACTTCTGATTATACTCATTTATTATTATTTTCGGGGAAGTACAATAAATAATAACGATAATATACAAAGAATTTTTGTCAAATCTTACACAGAAATTACCGTTCGCTAGCCTAACGCCTGCAGTTTGTGGATAAACAATAGAAATTATATTGAGCCTTTTTGGCAAATCACCCCCCCCCCTAGCGTTAGTCGGGTTAATTGGTTACCATGAAATATTAGATTTAAAATGGTTTAGTTTCAATTTTACATTACGTTCGTACCAATCTATTTAACGGTAAACACTAATGAGCTTTGGAATTGCCAAAGAGAATTAACTGTGATTGTGAATTTTTGTTAACAAACTGTTTGTGAGTCTGTGTCATAATTTATATACTAATGTATATCATATATTTGAAATGAACAAAATCCCAAACGAGCAAATTATAAAATATTAATACAATAAAAATAAATGAAATACTTACGTGGAAAAATTCACGTGAAAATCACTGAGGTTTTCGTCGTTGGCACAAATTCATAAACACACCACTATAAAAGTAACCAGCATAGAAAAAGAAATAATAGTTATTATATATATTACTTTCTCTGGTAACTAACAAGGCATGAATAATGCTACTGTTTTTCATTTTAACATCCCCTAATAAGCATCTTGACCTCTACCAATCCTTGACAAGTTACCCCCACTACAGATTCAAATATTTTCCGCCAACCATCAATTAAAAAAAAATGTTTTGGAAATAGTTCCTGGTACCTCGCTCTAGGTGGCTCTGCTGTTTCTGGTACCAGAACAGGGGTACGGCAAATTGCATAGGCTTGCCACTCTATTTACATTATTCACTCAACGGTTTACCCTAAGGCAAGGCGGAGTTAATAAGAGATAAATTTAGGGGTAGGGTACCTTTATATACACGATATGACCATGGGCCAAGATCGCCGCCATTGTCGGTAATTCATTTTCCTATTTATTTGTAATAAATGTGATATATTAAAAATAATATGAAATAATCACACTGTGAATTTATAAAGGTAATAAAAATTAATTAATTTAAGAGATACACGATTATTATTATGACATACATTTAGAGATTATGTAGAATATATGATATGTGTTATCACATCTAATTTAATATCACTAGTTCTTAATTACATAATAATTATATATTCTAAACTTAACTTTTAAAAATTTAAATGATTGTGCTTAATATTGGTAATTTTTAGTTGTTTTCAATATGTCAGTAATCGTGATGAGATCTTAACAAACTACACAAGTAAATAAAATAAAAATATTACTTACATTTTAAATATATATTAAAATGATATGTAAATGTGTTTTTCATCAAAATAAAACAAATAGCCAGGAAAATACATAATAATTTGCGCAAGAACAACACATATAACAGGCGGGCCGGTAATGGCGGACGAAACGTGAGCCACGCCATGGCCATACCCTGGTTATAAAGGTACCCTACTTAGGGGTAGGGCAAGGTTCTTAGAGTATTACAGGTTGCGCCGTAACTTCTAACCAATCAGAGCCCACTAGCTGTGACGTCACCCAGCGTGCCAGCCTGTATAAAATATATAATACTCTGTGTATAGAAGTACATTAAGAGGGCAGGGATTATAATGATTATAGTTGTATTTTTTATATAGAATTATATTTAGTATTCGAAATACATTATTACTAAGTTAATAAAATTTATAACCTTTAACAAACTAAGTAAAATAATAAATTTCAGAACTAACTTTACGACACTGTTTTTCTATATTTATTGGATCCACTCCTGTTCATAGAAATATATCTTCTCTTTAAAGATTGTTCAATACGTTTCCTGGCATTTAAAAAATTCATTCTTATAAAAATTCGTTGCCGGCAAAATAATTTTATTAAATCTTTTGGTATGTTTTCTGTGTCAACTTTTTTAGAAATATAATTTTCCGTTTTATAAACTATTGTTTCTTTTTCTTTAAATGTATCTTTATGCATTTTCCGGAACCATTTTTCCATGAGTTGGACTTGTTCTAACCATTTATCAGAGGGCTGAATTAAACCCCCAAATGAAAGATGCTCTAACCATTGAGGAATAGCGTAACCATGTAAGGATTTTTCACATTCATATGTATATTTGCCTAGATATTTATGAGTATTTCTTTTTTTCTTAGCTAAATACCCCGCTATATACATAAGACCATCGTTTTCTGTCATTTCTTTATTTGGCGATATTGACCGAGATATTGTAGATGTTGAACTTGAACTATCGCTATCTTCAGTTGTTGTATTTGTTGCCGTTGAGTTGTCATATAGCTGAGTGTTGAACATTTTTATATTTTGCAATTTTGCTCTGTTTAAGACACTAGTGAATATGTAATTATCGCTGTCTACTTCAACAGGTAATTGCGTATTACTATGTGTTTGTACTAATCCCGGTTCCTTCCCTAATAGAATCATTCTTACTCTGTAGAGTGCATTTAGTGGTGCTGGATGGTCATGAAGTCCGCCCCTACTTCTTAACTAAAATTGAATATAAAACTATTATAGTATATACACATACAAGAAAAAATATAGCTATGTTTAAGTCATATGTACCTGTGAGAAAAAGTTTTCTAAACAATCTTGGTTTAGACGGTGAGTAAGAAGATATGTAATATTAAATTCGTTTCGAAGATATATAAATAAGTTTTGTACTGATGTAGTTGAGATTATAATTCCTTTTTGAAATATTTGAAGTGAATTTTTTCCAATACATCGCATATTTGTTACAGTAGTTTTCATATCTTCAAGAATTTCATTTTGAGTAGAATAATGTAGACCATATGGCATTTTTGTGGGTACCTTAGCTGAAGGAGTATATGAATTTAATACATCAAACCAATTATTCACTAATTGCATGAAATTTCCAACGTTTATAGCCAAGTTTTTATCGTTACCAGGCAGATAATGTTTAAGAGCCGTAGAAGTTGTGTGTGAAAATAACTGGGCTGCTAATTTTACATTCTGTCGTTGTGCTTTTTCACATTGTACATGCAATGAAGATAACTTGTAACAAGAACTAATTTCAGTACCTGAATTCTCTATTAATTTTTCAACAGGCTTCTTCTTAATTATAGTACCGTCACCTAAAGTAAATCCGTTGTCTAGGAACCAATTTCTAAGAAGTTTTAGCAAATGTGGAACATCAGCTAAGAAAAAAATGGGTTTATCAGTTACGGGATGCGTACTAAAAGTATTGTTAATATTTATATTTAAATCTCGCCACAAACCCATATTGCTAGCACCACAGTCCGATACGCAAGCAACTACGTTGTAGTTAATTTTATGTAAAGAATTTATGACAGTGTTTAATAAATCTTTAGTCATTTTTTGGTCAAAAGCTATGAACACAGGTTGTTTCCATTTATCAAACAAACCTCTTGCCATAATAACTTGCATATATGAATGAGGACCTACAACTTCATCATGCTTCTTATCATATTCATACATAGAAGAAACTTTAACTTCGTCAAAGGAAAGCACTGTAACCTTTTGTAGATCAGTTTTAGTTGTGCTTGCTATTTCCATGACTTTTAAAACATCAATTAAAAGTCCACTTCTTAAATTTATGTTAGCAGCCCAATGTTGTAAAGTGCTGAGTCCAGGGAGTGGGTAATGTAAAGTTTGTCTTAAATAAATATAGCATCTTTTACTGAAATATCTTAGTGTAAATGCATTTCCCAGTTCCTCTTCATTCCATCGAACCTTAGATTTTTTCTTTAGTAGTACATCAACTTGATTCGCGGTTAAAAAATGTTTGAACGCAACTTTTACTTCCTCTTCAAACTTGTTTCTTTTTTCATCCAATTGTTTCTCTAACTCAAAGAGTTTTTCCTTCATCTCCCGTTCAGATTTTTCATACTGCAGCACTTTATATTTAAGTTCAACATTTTCCCTTTCTAATTTGCCAATAGTACCTTCATTCGTATCAATAATCGATTCATAATTTGAATCTTGTACGTGAGGCAAAGGATCATTTTTACAAATAGTTTCTGCCGTAATTAACTGTTCCACTAATAACTTTTGTTGCTTTTTCTGTACTCTTTCTGTTCTTTTAGATATTGTTTCATGTTCTTTTGATTTATCAGACGGTAAGTAGAGTGACGGAATTGCTAAAATAAAAAGTAATATAGATAACCTATCTTTTTAACAGTTTATACAATTTACATGTCAATTAAATACATAACAAGCAAAGGTATTGTTCTATTGTATGACTAGAATATTATTTAAGGCGAAAATTATTTGAATTACAATTAAAAATGTTTATATTCACCTGTATTTTTTAATTTTTTAGGTTGCGTACCCATTAGCCGTGCTTGCATTTAATCTTCATAATCATCCAACTTAAAATGCTTACTACAAATTCTCTTATATTTTGAATTAAACTTGTCTTTGCGGTAGCATTTACGAATCCATTCTTTTAGAATATGAGGATCTTTAGGAAAAGTGAAATATTTCAGTTGATCCTTTTGCTTGGAATTATTTTTGCAACTAGCTACACTGCAAATTGATCCTCCTGGCATCTTAAAACAGGGTAAATCATAAGATAATTAGTATTTAGTTATTATTTCAACTTATTTTTGAAATTATTAATAACACCTACCTTTTGTAAGTAAATAATAGCTGTTGAGTCATACAGCGGCAATGCAACGTTAGACCACTGGCACGCTTGATGACGCAATACCCCCACTTTCTTACAAGTTACGGCGCAACCTGTAATACTCTAAGAACCTTGGGGGTAGGGTACCTTTATAACCAGGGTATGGCCATGGCGTGGCTCACGTTTCGTCCGCCATTACCGGGACATCTGTTATATGTGTTGTTCTTGCGCAAATTATTATGTATTTTCGTGGATATTTGTTTTATTTTAATGAAACACACATTTAATTATCATTTTAATACGTTGTAACGGGAATTGTTGACGGCGGAGTTCTGCGCTGGCCGATAGTTGGCAGCACCTAACTGGCGAGAGGGCGACCTTGCGTGGCGGCCATGACGAGTCAGGCGGGCATTCTACTGGCGGCAGTCGAAGCGGATGGTTGTGTGGGCGCTGTCGTTTGGTATTCTTTTTTTTGTATTGTTGTGTGGGCGAATAAATTGGTGTACTATTAGCGGCGTGTTATTATTTTATTTGTAACAGTTCAGAAGTGGGATAGACCGCGTGTTCAGGTGGAAATTAGTGTTGTGGCGGCTGTGGTGAATTGTTGTGCAACAGGTGGTCGGTGAAGTGTTGCGTACTGGACAGGCGGTCCAAAATGGCGGCACGGCGTCATCAGACCCGTTCCAAGGCGAGAGGCGGCTCTCCTGAATCGGGGCGAGAGAGCAGCGACGACTCCGACATCAGGGCGAGAAACAAACTAGTCGAGAAAATGTTCGAAACTCGTCTGCTTAAGAGGATCGAACAGGCGATCGACGAGAGGTTCAAGCAACACACGGGAGGTGTGCAGGGCGGAACCGGAAGTCAGGCGAGTATCAGTGACATCTCTCAAGCAGGCGGCTCGAGAGAAAGAGATACGGAACAGGTGAACCAGCGGCGTAGTGAAGGCGAGGTGCGTGCGACCGGCGATCTCCTGGATGCATTTGATCCAGCAGAAAGGCACACTAATGTTGATCGATGGTTGGCGAAAATCGATCAACTCGGCGAAATCCACGGGTGGACTGAGTACGAGCGAGCGTACTTCATGCAGGCGAAGCTGAAGGGCGCCGCTCGTGAGTGGTACCACCGGCTGGACAATTATGGGCGTTCGTGGGCAGAGTGGAAGGCGTCCCTCAGAGAGGCGTTCCCACGGCAGCACGACTATGCGGCGTTATTGGCGGAACTTATGGCGAGAAACAAGGAACCAGGTGAGTCAATGACTAGCTATTTCCATGCTAAGTTGGCGTTATGTTCAAGGTGTGAACATACTGGCGAAAAGGCGGTGTCGCTCATCATCTATGGGCTGCCAGAGGGCGTTCGAGCAGGGGCGAGAGGTGTAATGGCGAAAACACCACAAGAATTATACACTCGTTACCTGGCGGGACTGGACGAAGATGATGCTGGCGGTAAAAGGCAAGGTGTGCCAAGTACCAGTCATGTAACCCGGCCTAAGGTCTCAAGGCTGACGTCACCTGGTGAGCGGCCTGTCAGGCGGGACGTCGAGCACCAGGAGGCGAGGAAGATGCGGTGCTATAATTGCCAGCAATTTACAACGCACCTGAGCCGTGATTGTCCACTATCAAGGATGGAGCGTTGTAGCCGTTGCAGACGGGGCGGTCACTTGGCGTCTGATTGTCCAGTTACACGGCGAGGTCAACCGTATACACGGGCGGCGACTGGGACTCAACGTACTGGCGGAACTAAGGTGAGCAAAATAGTTTCTGAAAATTCATTTAGGAAACTGGCGGTAACCATGAAAGGCGAAAAGGTACGTGTGTTTGTTGACACTGGGAGTCAGCAGTCGCTCATCAGCACTGAGTGTGCAAATAGATTGGCGTTACCTCAACAGGCGAATAACACGATGTTGAAAGGTTTTGGCGGAGGCGTTACTAGGGCTCTGTTTAGCGTGACACTAGACCTAGTAATCGACGGCGTTTCATTGCATGTTGAGGCGTTGGCGACTAGTGGCGACCTTTGTGGTGCTGATATGATTTTAGGGCAACCGGTTATCTCGGCACCAGGCGTCATGATGACAGTACACAACGGGCAGGTGTACTTCGGGCGGGAGGATCCCAGTGACCTGATTAGGCGAATCACACTGGAGGCGGAGCCGAAAGACAAAGTCGTCTTCAGGCTGAAGAAGACGGTCACTCTTACTGGCGCTGGCGCTACTCCAGTAGCGGTAACAATTGAAGGAGGAAATCCGGCGGAACTAATGACGTTCAAACGGCGTATCTTCGAAGAGAATGGCAGAACTGTTATCTTCTCTTCGTGCGAGACAACAACTTCGGCGGTATGTACTTTAAATTCTAAGTCAATTACTAACATAGATGTAAATCAAATAAAAATAGGCGATATTAGTGACGTAGATAAAACCAAATTAGTCCAACTTCTTAGGCGGAAAACGGCGTGTTTTTCAATGCATGAGGCGGATCTAGGATTGACAAACCTTGGCGAGATGAAAATCAGTGTTACCAGCGAAAAACCCATATATTATCGTCCATATCGGCTGTCACAGGCGGAACGAGTACTAGTCCGAGACAAGATACAACAACTTTTGGCGGGAGGTATCATCAGGGAATCGAATTCGGAGTATGCGAGTCCGATCATTCTAGTACCAAAGAAAGGCGGAGAAATGAGACTATGTGTCGACTACAGGGCGTTGAATCGGGTGACCATAAAAGACAGGTATCCTCTACCGCTCATTAGTGATCAGCTGGACAAACTGGCGGGTAAACAGTACTTTACTACTTTGGATATGGCGCAAGGATATCACCAGGTACCAATGCATGGAGATTCGATTAATAAGACGGCGTTCATAACTCCAGATGGGCAGTACGAGTACGTTCGTGTTCCATTTGGACTGGCAAATGCTCCGGCGGTTTTTCAACGTATCGTCAATAAAATGCTGGGCGGATTACAGCACGGCGATGTATTGGCGTACATGGACGACATCCTCATACCAACGGCAACCATAGAGGGAGGACTGAAGCTATTGGAGCAAGTTCTGGAGCTGGTTTGAAACTTAATTTGGAGAAATATAAATTTTTGCAAACAGATTTGGACTATTTGGGACATGAGATTTCGGCGGGAGGAATTCGACCTGGTGCACGAAAGATAAAGGCGGTAGAAGAATTCCCAACACCAACAGATGTACATGGCGTTAGACAATTTTTAGGTTTGGCGAGTTATTTCCGAAAATTTATACAAGATTTTGCTAAGTTGGCGAGACCACTTACTAATTTAACAAAGAAGGATAAAGAATGGCACTGGGGTGAAGAGCAGCAGGCGGCATTCGACAACTTGAAGAATAAACTCATAAATAGACCGATTTTGACAATCTGCTGTAGTGATGCAGTGACAGAGTTGCATACTGATGCGAGTAAGCTAGGCGTAGGCGGAATCCTCCTACAGGCGCAGGCGAATGGCGAACTTAAACCGGTGAGTTACTTTAGCAGGGCGACAACCAAACATGAACAACTGTACCATAGTTATGAGCTAGAGACGCTGGCGATAGTAGAGTCGGTGAAACGATTTCGAGTATATCTGGTGGGCGTACACTTCAAAGTGGTGACTGATTGCTCGGCGGTGAGAGCAACATTGGCGAAGCGTGATTTGGTACCACGCGTGGCGAGATGGTGGTTGACATTACAAGAATACGATATGGAGATTGAGTATCGTCCAGGTGAGAAAATGCAGCATGTTGATGCTTTAAGTCGAAATCCTGTTGCAGTGCACATAGTAAACATAGGCGACGGCGACTGGTTCCTGACAGTACAGCTACAAGACTGCAAAGCTCAAGAAATCATGGCGCAGCTGCAGAGTGGCGAGGCGGATCAGCATTTGAAGGCGAACTACAGCATCAACGATGGGCGACTATACAGGAAAACTCTAGCCGGTGCCCGATTGTATGTTCCTGCCATGGCAAAATTCAACTTATTGAGAAAATACCACGACGATATCGGACACCCAGGATTCAAAAGATGCTTAGAATTAATAAAGCATGAGTATTGGTTTCCTAGAATGGGGCGATTTGTAAAGAAGTATGTGACGGCGTGTTTAAGCTGTGCTTTTGGAAAAGGCGGTTATGGGCGGGCGGAAGGATTTTTACATCCTATAGAAAAGGTGGCGGAACCATTTCACACAGTGCACATTGACCATGTCGGTCCTTTTGCAAGGAGTAAACGAGGTAATTCATACTTACTGATGCTGGTGGATGCGTTTACCAAGTTCACGATAGCGAAGCCAACAAGGACGTTAGGCTCGGCGGAGGCGATACGTGAACTGCGCGGCGTGTTTGGCGTATTCGGGTACCCAAGGCGAATAATCTCTGACAGGGGATTGGCGTTTACAAGCAAGGCCTTTGCGAATTATCTGGCAGAGCATGGGGTTAAGCACGTACTGAATGCTGTGGCGGTACCCCGGGCGAATGGTCAGGTGGAACGGCAGAATCGCACTCTTATCGACGCGTTGATAACAAGTACCAAGGAGGAGTGCAATTGGGATGAGAAAATTCCGGAGATTTTATGGGGCATGAATCAGACATTCAATGAGAGTACACGAACATCTCCAGCTCAGTTGATGTTCACCCACTGCCGTGGCGCAATGGCGGACTTAGCGGCTGGCGTGCAGGCGGCGAACATCACCACAGACACACCGGCGACTCATGCCGCAAGTCAACAGAGCTTAGTCGGGCGAAGGCGAAAAGCGGGGGAAAACCTGACCAAGGCGGGAGAGGCGATGAAAGCGCGCTATGACAAAAGGCGAAAGGTTGCAACCGAATATCAGGTGGGTGATTTAGTGCTCTGGCGACATGCTAGCACTATTTCTGGCGAAAAAGGTGTTAATAGGAAGCTCGTTAACAAATATGATGGCCCCTACAAGATCGTTAAAATTCTGGGTAATGATCGCTATAAAATAGCAACAGTAAAAGGTGTAAAAGGTTATAAGAGCTTCACGGCGGTGGCGTCTGTCGACAGTCTTCGGCGATACTGCAGTACTGCTGGCGAATTTACTCGCGAGGAGGGCGTTGGTGACGGCGACGATGATGATGACGAGGTGGCAGATCGTCGAGATCTAATTGATTTACTGGAGAGTTGATTGTTGGCGGGGAAAATGGGTGAGTCTTTTTTTTTGGAATTAATGAGGACATTAATTGTTGCAGGAAGGCCGAATGTAACGGGAATTGTTGACGGCGGAGTTCTGCGCTGGCCGATAGTTGGCAGCACCTAACTGGCGAGAGGGCGACCTTGCGTGGCGGCCATGACGAGTCAGGCGGGCATTCTACTGGCGGCAGTCGAAGCGGATGGTTGTGTGGGCGCTGTCGTTTGGTATTCTTTTTTTTGTATTGTTGTGTGGGCGAATAAATTGGTGTACTATTAGCGGCGTGTTATTATTTTATTTGTAACAACGTATTTATAGTAAAAGTCAGATATTTTATTTTATTTACTTGTGTTTCCCACCACGATTACTGACATATTGAAAACAACTATAAATTACCAATATTAAGCACAATCATTTAAATTTTAAAAGGTAAGTTTAGAATATACAATTATTATGTAAATAAGAACTACAGATATTAAATTGGATGTGATAATAACAACCCATGTCATATAGTCTACATAACCTCTAAATGTAAATATTAATAGTAATTGTGTATCTCTTAAATTATTGAATTTTTATTACCTTTATAAATTCACAGTGTGATAATTTAATATTATTTTATAATATAATATCACATTTATTACAAATAAATAAGGAAATGAATTACCGACAATGGCGGCAATCTTGGCCCATGGCCATACCCTGGTTATAAAGGTACCCTACTTAGGGGTGCAATGCTGCGACATCTATGTGTAAATTTCGATACTAAAATTGCATATTACAATTGCACTATTTATTTATAAACTACATAATATATTATTAAAAATAAAACGTAATTTAAAAATATTACTATTTTGAAGAAAATTTAAGTTGAAAAATGGCTATATTGTCATTATGATGTAATTTTTTTCTTATTTGTTACTGTTTTGTTTTTAAAATCGATCCGTTATCGGATTAATTACATCTTTCGCATTCTTCATTTAAAATTTCAATTGTTATTTTTAATATTACAGCCAGATTCTTGGAAATTCTAAACCATGTTTTCGTTGCCGTGACGGGGACAAGTCAACCGCTTTAAGCATATATTATACGGGCGTTATTAGCACATTTTTGTTGGATTTTTTTTTTTACTGTACTGGTACCATTATGGGCGCATGTTTTGTTGACAGTAGTCTTACATCTCGATTGTCTCTCCACTTTATTATTACGATACCATTGTTATCCTCTCGTGATACAATTTCTCCTCTTTTAATTTTTGACATAATTTCTTTGGGCATATGCTTCTTGTTTGCTTGAGTGTCCCTACAAGATGTATTTGATTGTCAAGCATGGAATTAGCTAGTTCGAAGATAGTGTAGAAATTATCTACATATAAGGTTCTGCCTTCGTTCAGAAGTTCTCTACAGATCTAAACAAACATTCTTGGCCAATCTGACTTCAGATTGTCCCGTTGCAGATTTCCCAGAATAAATTTTTAGCGCCCATGTGTACCCATCCACGGAGCATAATTTGAACAATTTTATGCCGTAGCGATATCCTTTGTTAACCAGCGACATCAGACACGTATCAGGCAAAAACAAGGCAGTAGCCGACGCATTGTCCAGAATCCAAATAAATTCAATACATACAGACAAAAACATTGATTACATCAAAATCAGAACAGCTCAGGAAACCGATAAGGAACTACAGACACTACAGACAGAGGGAAACAATTCGAATCAGCATTATTCAAAAATTTAGTCAAATTATTAGGTGCACATCACATAAAAACCACAGCATACCATCCACAATCAAATGGCATGATTGAGAGATTCCATAGACAGCTAAAACCTTCCCTAAAAGTATATAATAATCCAACAGATTGGATAACTAATTTACCAATTATCTTATTGAGTCTTCGCACGACCTGTAAAGAACATATTAAATGCAGCCCAGCAGAACTAGTCTATGGCACCAAATTACACATTCCAGGCGAATTCTTCACACAATCACCAATAATTCCAGACCCTAACATCCCCCACTATCTCCAACAATTAAAGTAAATAATCAGCAAATAAGTATACAGCCCCAACCGTAAAAAACATACCATATTTTATAAACCCAGATCTATTTCGCACATCCCACATCTTCATAAAACATAATGCTATAAGCCCCACCTTACAACAACCTTTCGATGGACCTTACAAAATAATTAAACGGTACGAAATTTTTTTCAAAATTTTAATAAAAGATAAATTAGACACTGTATCAATAGACAGACTAAAACCTGCATATTTAAAAGAACCGCACAATTTTGATAATACTCATTCCTTCTCCTCAGGTCCCACAAATAATGTTACTTAATTTATATCATTTCTTTGTAAAATGACTAGTAAGGAAATACCTTTCATTACCTGTCATTAATTTTTCTTCTGTCTAAGGAGGGAGATATGTTACAGCTACATCTAGCAACCACATATTTTCATGAATATTCGGTCAAGTGACCGGACAACAATTGAATTTTGTCAAGTAAATAAATAAAGTGTTTTTCAGTTTCGTTTTCCGTTTTAAATTCATTTGTGTTTTTTATTTAGATTATACAAGTTTAAAGTTTTCCGTTTTTTTACAAGTATAGAGTATACTAAATATCGAACCAATATTTCCTATACTCTACACATGTATTGTCTAAATATTAGACGCCCTCTCCAAGATACTAGAGTTTCGTCTATGACTATATCTTCACCAGGATAAAATAATTTATGAAATTTTCTTTGCAAGATATCAACTAAGGGCTGAATTTTATCAAGACCTTCGCCAGTATTAATTGTTTCGTTATTATTGAAGTGTAACATACTTAGTAATAACTGATATCTATTGCTTGACATAGTTGCATGTGGAATGTCTAGCCGGTAAATGCCATGTTTAGCCCAATAATCTTTCAAAGAATTTAGCCTGACTAAACCCATCCATAGTCTCAATTCTAAAAATTTCTTTTATCCACTTACTGATGCGAGCATATTTTCTTTTCCTTTGTGATGCTATAGTCTGCTGTGCAAATCTTATTAGTTTCAGTGACAATGAGATCTATAACTTCTTCATCCACGATTAGGAAGAAAGCTTCTAGGGGAGAGATGTCCTCTGGTAGATCTCTTTGCAGTCCTTGGGAACCAGTGAGCTGAAACACTTTATGCCTTTCAACATATTCACTCCAAACAGAATCCGTTGTTGCTTCCGCAGCTTGTTCCTTCCGCTCATCATTGTGCATATACATATATATACAGTGTTCATTTTACATGGTACATTATTGCTAAGTCGAGAACTGTAAAAGTTACGAGGTCGGTTAAATTAGCAAACAATTTCTATTCTACTAGACTATTTTTATGAGCGTAAAATTAATTTTTTCAACCACTGTAACTTTGTTATTTGAAATGGGATCATATATTTATCATTTATTTATTAGATACTGTTAGGTATTATTCAGATTATTAAGATTATTATTATTATTATAAACAAACACAAGTTTTATTGTTTTACAAGTTAATTACTAATTGAACATAAAAATGCAAAATCAAAGTGATACACTGAGAGGCAGGTGATCTGAACGCACCGAATGAAGATTCAAGAATAATCAGTATTCGGTCGGCCAGCAGCGGTTCAACTCAACAATAACAATTGGTAAAACAATGCACCCTATTCATAAAATGAATCATATGACTCCAAAGAAGTTTTATCTAATCATACATATAAAATAATGAAACAATCTAATAATTGATAAATAATGAAATAATTTTAATAATTTCTAACAATACAGAATTTTATTCTGAGTAATTCTCGCATAATTAAATAAAAAATATATGATCCTATTTAAAATAACAAAGTTGGTGACCACAGTTTGAAAACTACTGGTTGAAAAATAATAATTTGACGCTCATTAAAATGGACTAGTAAAATATAAATTATTTGCTAATTTAACCGATCTCGTAGCTCTTATAGTTCTCGAGTTAGCAATAGTGTACCACATAAAATAACTATAAAAATAAAATTTATTTAAATTTTAATTGAATTTTTCTCAATATTTTTATTTTGTAAGGACATAAAATAATTACATGGCTCTCAGAAAAAATACTGTATCGAATGGGCGTAAAAAATATATGTCATCCTATTTAAGCAAATATTACTTTGTGTTGTAATTTGAGAACCACTGGCTTAAAAAAATATTTTATTCTGTAATGGGATACCTCCCCTTGGTCTCCTACAACTTTATTTTATAATATTTTTTTGTATCTAATAACTTTCGAGAAAAATCGCGTTTTCTAGTTTCGTTTACACCCTGTATATTATATATATATATATAGATTTACCAATGTTCCGTCTTTCATTTTTCTAGATACCTGAGTTTCTTCAGTATTGTGACAATTTGAAAGAACAATAAAGTCTTTTGTATCTTGCCATTTTATTGCAAGGGTTCCTTTTTGATTTCTCATCATTTGAGATTCACCACGATTCAATCGACGTCCTTTAAATTTGAGTACATTCTTCCTTGTCTTGACACATGACCCCACAGCTGCAAAATCTAATCCATTCATTAGTGACACAGATGTAAAGAATCTATAAAAACATAAAACGACATCCTTGTCCCTTATAGTTGATACTCATTTTTTCACAACTCGCTCACCCAGGGCTCCTTCTGTGTTTCCTTCTTGCTTACCAGCATATATATTTACATCATAATGTATCCTGTGTCAGAGTCGCATTTAGTCCACGATTTTATACCTCTCTTTATTGGTTTGAGAGGCATATATTGCTTGAGTGATATTCGGCCTTTGAATTTCGCCATTGACTCATCTATTGCTTAAAATGTCCTATCTGTCCGTGCTTTCATAAAGTTTTTTTTTTTAACACAAGTTAACCCTTACACTCCCGGTCGTGATAATATGTCGTTTTTAAATAAATTTTTATATATCTTGCGTCATTACTACATTAAATGCAAATATAAATTTTTGTTATGTTTTTCCGCGACACTAAATAGGACTTTGAGGACACGCACGTTTGTGCATATGCGGAGTATAACCAGAATACTCACAATTGTGACGGTGTCACGTTTGTGTTATTACGGAGTATGTTATGTCAAATAGTACATTATAAGAATAAATTTATAATATGAAATAATGATTTATTTCTTACTTACTAATTCAAACATAACTAAGGTACATTATATTTTTATTCACAATAAAATTTTATAAAACAATTATGGGCTTTAGAGAAACACAAATAAGCATCACATTTATTTCATTTAATTCTGGATCTACAAGAACAACCTTCCAGGCGACAACAGGTTGTTGTATCTTTTAGAGACGATTCTCTTTTTTCTTCTTCCGAAATACTTAAATTATCTACTACGTAGAAAGTTACACGTAGTAAACAAAATCTGTTTCGAGACATAGCATCTGCAATTAATGGAATACAATTTTTTTTACGCCAGTACATTTGAATTCTTGGATATTTTACGTATCCCATTACTGCGTGAATACCAAAAAAATTCTTTATTTCTTCGGGTGTAATTGCAGGGTTTATTTCTTTATTATTCTGCAGTAAATAATATTGGGCAGTATGCAGAGCAGCCAATTCAAAATATTCTTCATTTAGATATTTTTTAAAATATCCCCATGGCGATAAAATTTCATTTGTTTCAATTTCTTCGTCTTCTGATAAAACTACAGACCTAAAATTTGTTTTCTTCCATTGTATTTGATAACTGCTGAGTGTATGATTATCTTCAGAATCATCACTGCTACTATCTTCATCACTTCCTAAAAATTATTTTCTTCCCTTGTTTCCGGTGGATTGTATTCTTCGTCGCTCTCAATATCTAATCAGATTCAACGCTATCCAATAGTTCAAAAATTGCATCAGAATGCTCTTCAAATTTATATAAATATAATGTGCATTTAGTTCCACATTTATTTATTTACTTTTATTTTGAACGTTTCGAGCAGAATCCGCTCATCATCAACTGTATAAATACATATATGTCATTATAAAATAACAATGTGTATTGTTGACTTACCAACTATACAATTAATGTTGAAAAATACAAGAACATATAAGTACACGTTGAAGCAGAATTACATTGTACATATACAAAAGTTGTAAAATTACATGTAAAATGTCATCATCGTAGTCAGATGGAGCATGGGCCCCCAATTTAACAGTACAACATGCCACTAACACAGCCCATAATCAACTGCGTAGCACGCCAAAGTTAAATTAACAAGGTGGAAGCGAAATGCAGGAGATGGTGGAAGTTAAGTAAGAATTATAAGAAAAAAGCGCTAAATTTGAATTTTATGTAAAAAATGAATTGAATGTGTGAGATTATTTCTATAATCTCTGTGGTTATTGACACTATTATTTTTATTCAAGTGTATATAGCATGTCTCATATAAAAGACGAGAATTTTTGTATGGGAATCTACCTAGTATTTTGTAATGTTACAATGACTGATGCTGATATATACGCTTTTTAATAGGTTGTGATGTTTCACCGATATAGTTTTTTTCACAGTGCCCACATTCGAGTTGGTAAATGATGTTTTTTTGGGTGTCTGGAGCGGTTTTATCTTTCAAGTTCGTGAACAATGGATTGATGGTGGTGTTTTTACAATTGGCAATCTTGACGTTTGTATTTTTTATCCTTTTACGAATCTTGGAATTGGTTTTTTCATCAAAAGGTATTTTAGCATATACAGTATTCTCCCTGTGACTCGCTTCATCCACAGCAACTTCGTGAGCTGGAGGGTGTTTGATTTTATGGAGCCTGCTATTCATATATTTGTGGAGAAACTCTTTATATCCGTTTCGTAAAAGCAAGTTAAATATATGTTTATAATTATTATCATGAGAAATGGAGTGGGAAAGTTTTATACCCCTGTCTAATAATCCTGTTATAACGCTAATTTTGTAATTTATTTTTGTGTTGGAATGGAAATGTAAAAATCGGCCTGATGCGGTTGGTTTTTGATACCAATTTGTGATTATATGGTTGTTAGTTTTAATAAGAGTGGCAACCATATAATCACAAATTACTTACATAAGGTTAAATTATGTTGTATCTTATTATTTACAATGGTATTTTCTTATTCGCGACTAAGAAAAACTCGTAGCCACCCAGCGGCCAAATTTGAAACCTTTCTAACGCATACTGTGGTAACAACAAACAACCGTTGCAATCACATGATAATCATTGTGAGTAAATAGATTTGTGTCTTCTTTACTCTATTTTGTGTTAAACTTGTATTTTAGTAGTATTATTACCTTGGCATATTACATTGTTTAAGTTATTTTTATTAAAATATGGATCCTTCTACAGTAAACAGAACAAACTGTTGTGTTTATGGCTGCCATTCGCGGGCAGATAAAAATCCGAGTTTAAGTTTTCATTCCTTCCCTAAAGCTGGCGAAAGGACAGTGAAAATAATAAACAAATTTGGTAAAAACGAGGAGGTAGACAAACGAAAAGCTTGGATTCTAAGAATCAAAACTGGGAAACCGGTATCAACACATATGAAAATATGTTCCTTACATTTTACTAAGGATGATTATATTTTACCAGGTAAGAAAATATTTCAATCGTAGTTAACTCGTTTAATAGATTTTTCTTTTACTTAAGACATCCCATGTAAAAGAAGAAAATTAAAAAGGTGTGCTGTACCCAGCTGTAAACTTCCCAAAGAAATGCCAACAAATTACTCTGAGAGACAACGTCGGTATGAAAATAGAAAGAATGACGTATCTGTGGATCCCTTATTTATTTTCGAACATTTACCATCCACATCACAACCTACTGAAGAATTACCAGTAACTTCTGCAGAGACTCCACACACTCCGTCCGAAGAAAAACTCCAAGCAGTCCATGCACTTTTAGAATTAACTCGTAGACCAAAAACAACAGCTGTTGGTGTACAGGTTAAGAGTGGTGATTTATTTTTATCTTTCATTTCTTTCATCGACACGGAGGAAAAATTAAATACCTGGACTGGTATTCCTACATTTACTATTTTAGCATCTCTAGAAGAAGCTTATAAACGTTATTTCCCTGATAAAAAAACACATAAAATTAATATTCAAGAACGCATAATTTTAACTTTTATTAAAATGAAACAGAATGTTTCTTTTGTTGTTCTTGCTACTTTATTTCGCTCACTAACTTCAGTTACCTGTGCCAAAGTTTTTAATGATACAGTAGATAAATTACATTTTCTATTAAATGTATGTATTACTTGGCCAACTAAAGAAGAAATAATTAATAATATGCCCATTCACTTCCAAGACTTTGAAGATGTTCGCATTGTTTTGGATTGTACGGAAATCCCTTTACAAAAACCTAAATGTCTTTGTTGCCGTGTTAAAACATATTCCCACTATAAAGGACAAAATACAATTAAATTTTTGGTTGGCGTTAGTCCTGGGAATTGGCTGCAAGGTATGGAATTAAAGTTATTTGTCCACCATTTCTTCGTCAAAAATCACAATTTACTCCTGTTGATGCAAATTTAAATAGAAAAATTGCACGCGCAAGAGTTCACATTGAAAGAGTTTTCCAAAGAGTGAAAATGTTTAAAATTGTGAAAAATCAAATAGCTTGGAATATTATTCCAAAGGTAGAGAAAATATTTGTAATATTATGCGCTATTACAAACTTACGTAGCCCTGTGCTAGTTTTATTGTATTATGTATCTTCTCAAATTGTTTTGTAATTTAACCCTTTTAGTATAATTTGTTTCAAGTAGTTTTATCATATTATGCATCTTTTCAAATTGTTTTGTAAGTTATCACTTTTAAAATAATTTGTTTCAAGTAGTTTTATTGTATTATGTATCTTTTCAAATTGTTTCGTAAGTTATCACTTAAAATAATTTGTTTCAAGTAGTTTTATTGTATTATGTATCTTTTCAAATTGTTTAGTAAGTTATCACTTTTAGAATAATTTGTTTCAAGTAGTTTTATCATATTATGCATCTTTTCAAATTGTTTTTTAAGTTATCACTTTAAAATAATTTGTTTCAAGTAGTTTTATTGTATTATGCATCTTTTCAAATTGTTTTGTGAGTTATCACTTTTAAAATAATTTGTTTCAAGTAGTTTGATTGTATTATGTATCTTTTCAAATTGTTTAGTAAGTTATTACTTAAAATAATTTGTTTCAAGTAGTTTTATTGTATTATGTATCTTTTCAAATTGTTTTGTAATTTATCACTTTTAAAATAATTAGTTTCAAATAAGAGTACAGGCTTGAAATTATTTAACGTTTTATTATTTTTCTTAATACTTACACCTAAAATAAGCTTCTAATCCCTCAAATGAGCAACTGAAAGTAGCTGAATCCACAATATTCCTAGATGTATGAGTCGCCTCCAAGAATTAAAATAAATATTTTTGAGTTACCTCAAATTTCTTAAGTAATATGTAAAACCTGACTAATAAGAACTTGTAACTTAAACAAAATAATTTTCTAATAAATAATTTAACATATGTATTTTTTTGTAGCTTTAATAAAACAAGTGATTTTTACGTATGTATTTTATTTAATTAGCTGTCTTTCTGCACATAACACAATTACATATATTAATTATAGTGATCTAATTATGCATTTCTTTTTTATTTGAAACATAACATGCAAGTGGATTACAGAAATATTGTTGGTTACATACACATTATTTTTTATAGAGACATAAAACGTGTAACATTTTTTAAAAATATCTTTCTTTTAATTTAATGACCATGTTTTTAACAAATTCTTCATCAAAAGCAACAATAATGTTAAGGAATGTTTGATTTTTAGAAGAATAAACAATGAAATCACATTCCATTACATTCAATAACAGCATTCCCAATTGTACCTGCCCATAATATTTATGTTTAGGATTAAGACTTAGGCGATAATTAATAATTTTTAAGTAATCAAGGTCCGGATAGCATTCCAAAGCGCTGCATTTTTGTCCTAAATCAAAAACATATTAAGTAATGAAAAAATAAATATTAAATCGTTACCTTTAATCGGGCATTTTATTTCCAATAATTTTTTTGGTTTGTTGTTTTCATCTAAAATAATTCCGTCTAGGGAATAAGCAAGCCAAGGATTATTTCTATTTATAATTAATCCAGTTTGAATAACTTTATAACCTAAATTTCGTATATAAATATCTCTAGCCTCTTTTTCAGTTACTAAACCATAACGCATATTTTCATTTTGGAAAGACTTCGGCCAAAAATATTTGCTTGCTTTCATTTCCCAATCTTCTTTCTTATACGTATAAATTTCGTAGCACCGCGACCCTGTAATTCTGTATTGGCGTTCCTCATGCCATCGTTTCCTACTGTTTTTTGTTTCATTACATATGTTTTGAACATCGATATTATGAAATAAATTGTTGTATAATTGCTGGCAACAAAGATCTAATTGTCCTATTGGTTGTTCCTTCAAATTTGTTAGAATTTCGTTTTCTCCTAAATCAGCGATATTTATGTCTATACTATAATTATTCGCTATGTGTGTTTGTCTTTGCCGTTTTGCACTAGAACAATACATTTTCTCAATAATAATTAAAACAAAGTATTGCAGTACAAACCTTTTTGATAAAGCAGAATTTAAATTGGAGTTTAAAAATAATGTTTTTAAATCATTCTTTTGTTCATCACTGATTTCATTAAAATTGTTCTGTAAGGTATCACTTTTAAAACAATCGGTTTCGAGTATGGGCATAGGTTTGAAATTATTTAATGCTTTATTCTTTTGCTTGCTCCAATTACATTTCACATCTGTTTGCGATATTTCTTCTAAATCAGAGATTTTACACCTACAACAAAAAACAAACAACGCAGCCAAAAAGAGAACTAACTAGTCAAAATAATAACAATGGTTACAAAATCACATATTCCCTGATCCTGGGCATGCAATTGCAAATTGACTACATGATGTCACCTAGTTAAATAAAGTAAAACTGCGGCAATATGTTTGCATTTTTGGCTACTCCCTACTTTACATGAACAGTGAAATGATTGTACTATTAAACTTAAACTACTGTCTTCACAAACACTTCCAGTAATTTCATGTGGAAGTGAAGATAATGCGCCGGTTTGTAAACACAGAGCAAAAATATTATGAGTGTTATCTGTGTTATTGATACTTGTAACACCACACATTAATATGAATCCTGAATTTAATATTTCTTCTCCTTCCACAATATTTCGTGATGTATGAGTCGCCTCCAAGAATTCAAATAAATTTTTTAAAGTTAACCTCAAAGCACAATCTTTGAAACTCATATTTATCTATAAATATATACCATATCAATGAAGTAAATACATATCGGCATTGTGCACTTACGAATTAAGCTATATATATAATCTTTTTGTCGCTAAATAAGCTATTTTGAAGTAATTTATTATTTTATACAGTTCAAACAACATAAAAGCACATGAGTTATTAAATGACAGTATGCATTACATCCACCATATTTGAAACGATTACAGCGCCGCTACCGGTAGGTTTAGTTGCGAATACATATTTATGTCTCTAAGATATTTGATTATGTTATTAAGTGTGTCAATTTTATTTTCTAACGCTAGTTTTAATATATCTGGGATTTTATACTGTGATCTTTATTGCATATATTTCGGGCAGTCTATAATTATGTGTTGCATTGTGGTGGGTCAGTTTTTTCAAAGATATATTATGTGTGACTGTAGTGTGGCCAATACATAGTCGGGTAGTAATGATGTCGTCTTTCCTTTTTGGTATTTTTATCTTCGGTAATGTATTTTCTTTTATTTGTCTTAGTTTATTCGTATTCTTTGATGACCATGTTGTCTTCCAATCTTCTAAAAATTTTCTTTTTGTTTCCCGCTTGAAGTCTCTTGGTGGTATGTAAATATCTGTAGTTTCTTCATTTCTACTATTCTTGACAGCATTATCCGCTTCTTCTGGGGTCCACATTAACAGTATTTTTTGTCCTTGTATTTGTGCAAGATGCATTTGTTCCTGGATGTATTGAACTGTTGGATCATTCGAGTATATTTTATTTATGTCCGACATAAATAAAATTGTCTGAACATATCGCTTTGTACTATATACTTGGCAGCGTCTAGTATGCTGTATGCTTCTGCAGTGTATGAGCTTACAATAGGTGGTAATTTTCGTATCTGGCGTGTCTTCAATGTAAAGTTGTAATTATGTTAAACTTTTTATATTTAGTCTATTTCCTATTTGTTCGAATATACAGGGTTATTCTAAATGATGGACCCATTTTTAAAAATTCGTATTCATTAAAGTACAAATCCAAAATTAACAATCTTTATACCAATGAAGAGAGGAAGTTTCAAAGTTTTTTTCCATACATTATAAGTGTTCAATGTGGCCACCGTTAGCTGCACGGCAAACATCTACGCGGTAGCCAAACTCGCCCCACACACGACAAAGCATATCTACTATTCAACGACCATATACACTAAAAGACTTGACAGTCAATGCTTTCACGAATTACTTGATTTCACACCGATATAACAGCGCTCCTTAAGGCGCCGTTGAGAACTATTTTTGACGCGCTTGATTTTGAATGCTGTAATTTTGTATTTCTGATTTAAATTTTGAAAGTAGTGTCATTGATTAAATAATACCTACTGGAAGATTGGCAACCATACGCTCTTATGTGTAACGCGAATTTTGCTTCGAAAAGATCAGCGCCACCTGAACTTCGTTGTTATAAATATTTTACTAGATAATTTACTTACATGCCAATAGATGGAACAGCTAAAAGCGGCTATTTTAAATATAATTTAAATTTATATGTTGCGCTTGCAATCAATTAATCAAATAATGATCCATAGTCATAAAAATCATTCAGAACTTTATGTAAATTTATTTTTTGTAATACGTATAATATTTTTACCTTTATTACAAATTGATAATAGAAGAAATACATTTATAATGTTTTACTATTTGAATACCATAAATCGGATTTAAAGGTACATATATAATTAGAGAAAATTTTAAACGCAAATTTCGAGAACTGACCTTGGCATTACACTACAGAAGAATGTACCTACAGCTTCAGGTAGTCCCATAAAACTTTATAAGGGATAAACTGGTAAACTGCTTATTCTATTATTAAATATCCTTTTATACTACTACTACTACACACAAACCTTCTACAAGCCGACAAAGCATATTTTAATCCCAATAGTTATAACACAAAAAATACAAAGACTGCAAACAATTATTTTAAAAGATAACATAAACAAATGCGGGTAGTATAAAGACAAAATTTAATTCACATTTTCAATATATATAAACATTTATAAAACAGAAATGAATTAAATTCAATATGCGCCTGTTTACGTTTACTTTGTAATAATAAAATACATAGGTATGTACAACTAGTTCAAAAGATTAATAATTTATTTTTGTAATGAGGTTTTTATATACAGAAATAAAACAAATGTATTCGCTCTTTATTATAAATGGTTATAATTTGAAAGACAACCAAAACACAGATAAATCTTAAAAACCAAAGAAAAATAATAAAAGCAATAATAATAAAAAAAATCGTTTTCTTGAAACTCGCACTTCATGCTAATTCTGACTATTCATTCTAGAAAGCAAGTACAAACCTAAAACGACAATAACTACAATGTATTCACAAACAAAAGAAAAAACGTTAAAGAACATACAGAATTATATTCAGCGAAATATGAATATTACTGAATAATCACCAAAATATACTTATACTTAAACTACTAAAATATTCGAACGAAACCAGAACTAGACTTAGCTGCTAACACAATACATGTAATATTTATAATCAAAGAAACACCAATGGGAGATAAAATTTATGTATCCCATTTTCAAATAAATAAAAAAAATTATAATTTTAAATTAAATATCTACTATGGTTGAATTTAGTACTATAGATTAACAATTTTTTAAAATGTTTATTTTTCTTTTATTTTTTGTGTTGTCTCTATTCTGTCTTATTGCTGACGATTTCCATATTAAAGTTTTAAACAGTTTTATTTTAATAAATGATTTTATGATGAATAATTTATGATTATAACACTCATCATTTTTATTAAGCCAATTACAATAATGTAGCGATATATGATTTAAACATTTTTTAATTAGCGTTTCCATAATATCTTTGTTATGCAAATTATTTTTTATAAAATTTTGAAATATGTCTTAAGTCCGTTATTATTTTAATCAATATGTCATTTGGTCTAAACAGATACTCAGTTTCATTTGACTGTTCGTAATCTTTTAATAATAAATAAATTTCATTTTTGTCAGAAAGTTTATCATTTTTTCGTAATTCTTGATCACACTCTTTGCACTTAAATTTTTTAATACACCGATATGCCAAATATCCGACAAAGTATACAATTGCACATTGTTCATATTCTGTTCTATTTAGGTTTTCATTATCACTATCACTATGAATACTCTCAATGTCTATATCTAAATCTGCGATATTTGTTACTTCATTATTGTCACAGCCTGTTTCTGTATGTTGCGAAGATTCAGTACGAGATGAAGCATTGATATATGATTTCATCATTATCAATTTCGCAGTTACCTGTTCCTACCGGTTTTAAAATTCTTATATGCATGCTTTGCTGTAAAGCCTGTCGGAATTGTTTTGCTGTGGGACTTGCATTATATCCACCTCTATTTCTAATGACTGAAAATAAATTTTCGAGACAGTCTTGTTGCAATCTGTTCGTCAAAAGGAAAATATAATTATCTTGTTTCACATCGGTAAATAAACTTAAAATTCCATTAATTGTTTGTTTCAAACCATTTAGATAATAAATATTTCGTCTTTCTTGTCCATCTTTGGTGTATAATTTACAATTTTCAAAAAATTGTTTACCTTCCTCAAGTGTTTTCTTAACTTATTTATTTTTCTCTGATATTGCAGAACGAAAAGGGTTCGAATCATTTAAAATGCGGCTATTTAGGGAATCAAATATGTCATTAATTTTTGTTATTGAGGTAGTTAATGTTGGGAACTAAATTATAGTTGAATGTAGGATATTAAAGGCCTTTAAGTTCCGTATTGTTATTGATATTATTTTATTTTATTCAGACGTTTCGGTCAGTATTTGACCATCCTCAGTGCAATTTTACATTTTAAATTAACATTGTTACATTGAGTGTTATTATAACAATATATGTAAATTCATCTTAGATAATAGAATACACATGAAAATATCATGTTTTTTAAAGTGCAGTTTATGAAATATAAATGAAGAAAAATCCAAAATTTATTGAGAAAACTCAACTTGAAAGCGATGTACAAAACATTTTGAGTAACTTAACCTCGCTCAACGTGAGTGTTCCGTTTGACCAGCCCACGCTTCTTTGTATTCATTTTCTATTTCTTCTAAATTGCTTTCTTCAGCTATATCTTCTATACTAAATTCTTTAAATGCTTTTATAAAGTTACTTCCATTGTCAGTAACAGTCGCGACAACTTTTTGCATATTTAATCCAAATTTTAAGTTAATATTTTCTAGCATTTCTGCTATATTTTTAAAATTATGTTCACCAGCGAATCTTTTACACGCCAAAGCAGCCGAACCTCTTTTGAAATCATTATTTATCCAATGTACTGTAACGCCTAGGAAACTGCGCCGTTTTGCTGACCAAATGTCGGCTGTTGTACATACATATTGGATGTTTTGAAATATTTCGAGTAATTTTCCAGTATGATTATTAAAAATTTCATTAATTTTTTTAATTGCAGATTTTCTATTCATAACTTAACATTCATTCCGCTGAATAATTGAATAAAACTGTCTTTTTCAATAATAGATATTGCTGACATTGTATCAATAATAAAATGTATTACTTTTGTGTCAAAGCCAGATTGAGAAATAAAACTATTACTTTTTTAGTAACGAATGATGGTAATGATGACTGCTTTAACGAGGGAGTATCTGCAGATTCCGTTATTTTAATTTTTTGTTTTTTAGAATGTTTGTACGCGTTGTATTCTGCTAATTTCTGAGGATGGATTCGCTTTAGGTGTTTTATAAAATTTGTCGTTGTATCAAGAGACCCTTTAATAACTTTTTTGGATGGCAGACATATCTGACATATCGCTTCGATTTTATTTTTGTTATACCTTAAAAAAATTTCCATCAAAAAGACTACTATTCGATATCTTTTCTGATATATAAGGTTCTGGTGTAGTAACTTGGTCATTTGATTTTGATTCACATTCGGAGGTACTTTCTGTAGTATTATTATTGGTTTCTTCCTTCTTATTAAAATATTCTGTAATTTTAGATATTTTCTCATTTGTACACATTTTTTTCGATTTTGTATTAATTTTAAGTTTTTTCGTTTCAGGAATATATGCAGAATCACTATCAGATAAATTTTTGTAGGGGTCTTCGTCCGATGAATCCATTATTCCAATCTGAAAGTATGAATACAATTTTAAATGTAAACTAAGTATACTACGCAATCATATATTTTTTAAATATTTGAAATGGTTTGTTCATGATGAGAATTAATATTTTTGCCTCATGTGTAATATACGTGATAAAAGTTGAATATACGGCCCCAGTAGCCATCTTGAAAATTAGAAATGTCAATGAACTTGGAACGACATAGGACAAAAGACTAGCCGAGACAGCGGCTTATTTCAGAATTTAAAAAAAATCCTGACATAAACAATACCTAACGCACAAAACTCGAGTCCTTTTACATGTTTTTTTAAACTTATTTTGAAAACGACTAAACCCTTCTTAACTCCACGTAACACGTAACCTACCTTTTCTAAGTATATTGACATTGCACAACTGGGACCTTATATTCAATTTTAACCATGTACGTAATTACACAGAGAATGATCAAAATACATTAAAAGAAACTTACCTTTTAATTAAATAACAGTAAAATAATCTTATTTATTAGCTATCAGGCACGAGCTCGTCTCAATTCTGCGGCATGTAACATACGGAACAGGTGCGAAATCTTTACGAACATGTTTAAACTTGCAAACTTCAAACCATAACATGTACTCAAGTACTCTAAAAGTATTCGAGGACATGAAAGTATTCGAGTACATGAAAGTACTCAAGTACTCGAGTAGGTACATAATGAAAAAATTAACTGAGTACAAGTACAAGTACATTTTTAAAATTGTACTCGAGTATAAATACAAAGTACAGCAAAAGTACTCGAGTACTGTACTCAAGTACAGAAGTACTTGAGTACTTCCCAGCTCTGCTGTCGTATAGTTCTCGGTGCAGGCAACGTAACTTTTGATTTCTCACGCATAAATTTATACAGGAGGGTGATTTGAGAAAATATGAAAGAGCTAACTGTTTTTCTGTCTGCGTCCATTTTGTGCGATTTTTGTGTCCTACTTGCATATTAATAAATGTTTGTGCGTCTGCGGATTTATTTTTTAAATTACAATGTATTTTGTATACTCCCTTTGTATGTCTTCTACGTAATCTTAAATTTTGCACTCGTTTTGCGGCCAGAATACGGGATTGTTTTTTCAATTTTTGTTTGAGAATTTTTTTTTGGGGGGTATCCTCTAACTTTGTTGGAGTGGAGAGTACGTTTTCGATACTAGATACAGGTGATGAAAACGAGAGTTGGCGTTTTATTTTTTTTGTAGGTGTAATATAATGCACTTCATTTAATTTTTCATTAGCAGTACACTCATCTTGTCCCGACAATATTTTAGTTTTATTGGTATACACATTCCGAACAGGTAACACATGTAACTCTGGCGAAGGGTTTTCTCGAAAAAAATTCTCGGGTACTGAATGTTTTACGAGTTTTTTTCTTAACTGACTTGAGCCCGAAAGAATTAACTCAGGTTTAAAATGAATTTCGCAGATTAATTTAGTTGCTAATTGTTGATCAGTCAAATTAATTAAATCAATATTACCACTGTTTTCAATCCACATATTAAGACGTTGTTTATCTAATACTGGGAATTTAAAAAAAAGTTATATTTTCTTTCTCCTTTTTATTGTTGCAACAATTTTTGTAAACACAAGTCATTTTTCCTACTATTAATTTAAATCTCAACCCTACAAGTTATTATCAAAGTTCGCTTACGGGACGACGTTCAAAAATACACATGATTGTGTCTCCTAGGGTGGGAGGGACTACAAGGCCCGACTCCAAACGAGTCGGCAAGAGTATATCCGATCCAGCACAGTCCGTCGCTTCTTAGTACGCTAAAAGTAATGAAATATTCTGAGATGGCAGCACGGCACATAGCAGTGTACCCGTTACGCTAATGCTCGTAAGGTTGCCAGTCTTCCAAGGTATTATTTAATCAATGGTAGTGTAAAATAAAACAACAAAATTTGCAATATGTACATTTAATATTGAAAAATAAATATGTACACAACACAAAAATAGAAACAGAAAATATGTACAACAAATAAACAAAAAAAATATGTACAACATATTACTGCCGTGCACTTCGCAGAAAGTGGAAGGCATGGAGCAGACGTCCAGATTTTGGGATAGGATATTGGGAAGGCTAATAATGGAAGGAATTCGTGAAAAAATCTGTTCTTTACTGTTTTCAACTATTTTCACAAACTGGTCATTAGCATATTTTAAAAATGGGTTTGCATCATTCCCGTAGTCACGTAAAACTGTTAAAACATGAATGCTCGTTACAACGTCAGCACAAAAGAACTGCCTACATAACTCACATTCATAATTTAACAGTTTCTTAATTAAATACCCGGCGACATAGGCCGCAGTTTGAAGATTAAATTGTAATGCTCCAATATCTTTGCAAGAGGGTTGTGCGAGAATTTGGGGTTCGGGTTGGGTTTGTGGTACATTGGAGATTGAGGTTGAGGGAAGAGTATTTGAAACGGATTGGTCTTCAGGGGAAAGTAGAATAAGGTAGGAAAGAAGGAGGTTCCCACCATCATCTTCGCAATTCGCACCGCTACTCACAGAACATCAACATGTACCATCAAGAAGCGAAAGATAATGCTTTCAGAATGGAAACGCCAGTGCTGCGACTGGTGTCAGCCTGGCATATTAATTTAGTGTAGAGCGCAATATTTAAATATCATGTATGAAGGAAAAACTATCATGAGTAGCAAAAATCATGAAAATATGAAGGTTTTCAAATTTAATAGTGAAAACATTACATAATACAAAAATATCTATATTTAAAACAAAAAACAAATACATATAATAATACGAGTCATAAAAACAAAATATTATTCTCAGAGATCACAAAGATAGTATTAAATATTAGAAATATATTTCATACTATATGCATATGTATAATAAACCTTATCAAATCTACATAATACAAAAAATATCCGTAGGGTGGTGGCGGTTAGGGGTGAACATAGGGATTTAACATGGGATTTTAGTTTTTTGCAATTTCCTGCTCTCCTGTTCTTTTTACGGCAAAAACTGTAGAGTACAAAATTGTTCAGAATTAAAAATTGCATACAAAAATGTATTTACATTTATTATTATGTTTTTGGTTTCTTCACAATTTTAAAAAGAAATTTCAAAATTTCTGTTATTTTGTAGCAATAGCCATGGAATTTTTTTTTTCTGGTTGTCAAAAATTATTTATAAACGTCAACCATGCGTTAATCTAACTTAAAAATTAAATAAAAACAAACAACTTTTAATTTTAATACGCATTTAATAATAAACCAATTCCAAATGTATCAACTACGTAGAATTTTGATTTATCATAGCCAATACCATTTCTTCATTCACTTCGTTATAACATCTTCTATTATTATTATTATTATTATTTCCTTCATTACCTTCGTTCACAACTACACTAGCTGTGTTCTCAACATTTTTAACAAGTTTAGAAATTGTTGCTATAATAAGAATCGGTGTATTTTCGTACTTTATGGAAAACAATTCACGTATTCTTCTAAAACTATTTCCACCATAATAATTTTTTATAATGAAAACTCGTTCCTTATTCGAATAAACATTCATTATTAAATTAACTTCTTATTAGAGAAAATTTCGAAAATTTGACAGAAATTGAATGACATTATTAAGTTTAACATTTGAGTTATAAGTCATGGCTACTGCTACAAATTAACAGAAATTTTGAAATTTCTTTTTAAAATTGTGAAGAAACCAAAAAGATAATAATAAATGTATGCAATTTTTAATTCTGAACAATTTTGTACTCTACAGTTTTTGCCGTAAAATGAACAGGAGAGCAGGAAATTATAAAAAATTAAAATCCCATGTTAAATCCCTATGTTCACCCCTAACCGCCACCACCCTGTATATGCAACAAAAAACAAGTATAATAATAATACGAGTCATAAAAATTAAATAAAAAATCATTCTGAGTGATCACAAAGTCAGTATTAAATATTAGAAATATGTTTAATAATATATATACATATATAATAAACCTAATCAAATCTACATAATACAAAAATATCTATATTTGAAACAAAAAACAAGTGTAATAATACGAGTTATAAAAACAAAATAAAATATCATTCTCAGAGTTTACAGTTAGTATTAAATATTATAAAAATATTTAATATTATATAATAAACTTAATAAAAACTAGAAAAGGAACAAAAATTCTTTAAATAAATAAAATGAATGACTAATTCCACATATCACAATTAAAAGAGAGTTTATGTTTGTAAATATAAAAAAATATAAAGAAGTTTAAAACTAGAATTAAATTTATCTGGTTTTATGTAACATTCTTATTTTTTTTTCATTCGCTTTTTTTTTTATTGTGCAACGTTTCTTGTTTCATGTCTTTGCAATATTTGAATATTGTAAATGGCAACGCAATATTAATAATTTTTAAATTTATTTCATTCCAATGTAAAGAACATGTGAACCAATCCGTTGAAATAGAATTTAAAGTAGCTAAACGTAAATTAGTTGTCAGTTTTAAATGATGACCTAGTTCTTTAAGAAATTTATATGTAAGATCATGGATATTAAGAAGGAATATCATAACATTGTCCGTTGCATAATGTAAAGAGCTCTTGTTGTCTCGATGTTCTTTAAATATGGTATATAAATGATTTGGGCCAGGATTATTCGAAAAAAGAAGAAATTTGCAATCCTCACATTCAATTTCTTCGAGTTTTTTAATTACATATCCACTAACATAAGCTAAGCTTTGGTTTTCATTGCTGTCAGAATCAAGATCCATGACTGTAGAGTATACAAAATTGTAATCGGTTTCTTTGTCAGTATTCGTCTCATTTGATGTATTCTGGTGGTCATAATCATTCAATAAATCTTTCAAACTATCCAAAATAACGTCCTGATCTACCGCACAATTCGAGGTCCGAGTTATTGGAGCAGTTAATCCATTATTTACTGCAGTTTTTAGAGCTGATATGAAGTGGACACAAAGTGGATTAGAATTGCTCACGCCATGTTGCCTAACAATGCAAAACAAGTTTTCAAGAATGTCTTGATTTAAACACCTCATGTTTAAAAATTTGAATCCATTTATAGCTTATTCGGACCATAATATTTCTTTATTCTTTATTTCTTTATTTCATTAATTATCCAACAGGCAGTGCCCAATACAAGGATAATTTAGTACAAAAATAAAAAGCAGTAATGAATTACAGACAATAAAACATAAAACATAAAAAAGAACATAGTACATATCTAGCTGAAAGCAAAAGAAATTTGTTTGGCGTATTTAATTAATTTTTTGGACTCTAGAAGGAAAATATCGAGGCTAGGAAATTTAGACTGATAAAGAGAACACATCCTATGAATAGGGGAAGCAAGAAAAAGATTAGTACGAGCAGTAGGAAGGTAGAAAGTTGTAGAGTTTCTGGTTTTAATAGCAGGGGCATGAAAGTTAAGTAGGGAGAGGCAGCGGGGATCATCAGCACCACCATGAATAAGCTTGGATAGATAGAAGACAGAATTGTTCTCCCGACGTTCCATTAGACTGAGGAATTTGTACTCTCGAATCAGCTGTGCATAAGAAACAGTTCGTGCTGGATAGGAATTGTGAATTTTATAATAAATGTACTTTAAGAATTTCTTCTGTACTGACTCAATTAAATCTTGATGTGATTCATAAGAAGGGTTCCATATGATAGAGCAGTACTCTAATTTAGAACGTACGAAAGAATAATATAAACTGCAGATAGCAAAAATATTATTAAACGAACGAGTGTTCCTTATAATGAAGCCAAGCATTCTAACTGCAGATTTGTAGATGACATCAATATGTTCAGCAAAAGAAAGTTTAGAGTCAAACTTGACCCCAAGATCATCACAAGTGGTTGTATGTGCCAAAGTTTCATCATGAATTGAATAGTCAAACAGCAGTGGAGAATTTTTTTTAGTGTAGGACATTACCGATCATTTATTTAGGTTTAAGCCAATGTTATTATCTATGCACCACTGAGAAAGACTATTCAGGTCATTTTGTAGTAAGAAGCATTCGTTAATTGAGTTTACAGATGCGAAAATTTTAAGGTCGTCTGCGAAGAGCAGTTTTTCACAGCTGATGACTTTTGTAACGTCGTTGATAAAAAGAAGAAAGAGTAAGGGGCCTAAATTCGAGCCTTGAGGAACACCGGAAGAAGCGATGAAGGGATTGGACATGTGACCTTGGTAGTGTACAAAAAGTTCACGGTGATGAAGGTACGAAGAAAGGAGTGAAATGAGGGAAGGGGACAGCGAGAAAGAATGAAGTTTGCGTAACAAGATTGAGTGGTCAACTCTGTGAAATGCCTTAGCAAAATCGGTGTAGACACAATCAACTTGACCCTTCGACTCGAGTGCAGAGGCAACAAAGTGAGTGAAGTACATTAGATTAGAGGCTGTAGATCTTTTCTCCATAAAGCCATGTTGGCTCACGGAGATGTTTCTTTTAACTTTAGAGTATATTGTGTTATAAATGATTCGCTCAAATACTTTACTAAAATTAGAGAGTATAGCAATCGGTCTATAGTTTTTAATATTAGTTACATCGCCCGACTTATGAATTGGAGTGATACGCGTGACCTTCCAGATGTTTGGAAAGGTGTTGGTGGAGATACATAAGTTAAAAAGATAATGCAAGGCAATTGACAGAGGATACGAACAATCTTTAATTAAGAGGCTGGGGATCTGGTCAGGTCCACAAGAAAGAGAAGATTTAAGATGTTTAATAGAGGCTTCAACTTCAGGAACAGATACAGAAGAGAAAGTAACATTTGAATATGATGAGAAATAATTAGAGACAGAGTTTTGAAACGTAGTGGAAGGAGATGAGTAGACAGACTGAAAAAAAGATGCAAAAGCGTTAGAAATATCATCAGGTGTGGACAACAATTTGTCATTAGAAATCATCGAGCTACATTTAGTGGATTTTTTCCTTTTAGAGTTCACAAAATTCCAGAATTTGTTAGGATCGCTCGTAATGGCTGACTCACAAGAATTTACATAATCCGCGTAAGATTTTCTAAGAAGTGACTTTAATTCTTTTCTTAGAGAGTGGAATTTAGATTGATAAGTCGGATTATGTGGAAATTTGTGCGAAAGTTTTCTAAAACGATCTTTATGCTTACATTTAGTGATAATTTCTTTAGAGAACCATGGAGGAAAGGATTTGGTCTTAACTAATTTAACTGGAACGCATTGGTCAATGAAGGAATACAGAGTAGTGTAAAAAAAATTACATGCTAGGTTAACATCTGAAAAATTGTTAAGGCAGTTCCAGTCAAATTCATCTATTAGGTTATATAATTTAACATAATTTGCTTTCTTGAAATTGTAAGAGAAAATTGAACTGGCACGCGGTTTCACATTGTTCTCTAAATTAAAATTGATAACAATATTAAGAACCGGATGATGGGCGTACTCTTTATCAAATATATGGTCAGTTAAACGAGTAACATTACAATTAACATTAGAAATAACAACGTCCAGTACTCTATTATTTACATTCTTAATATTGTTATATTGTTTAGCATCAAGAAATTCAAGTACATTCATAAATTTATTAACTTTAGGAGACATAAGGCAAGTAGATAATTCAGGGATGTTAAAATCTCCCGTAATAAGAAAATTATTGTGTTGTAAAAATGGTAAATTTTCAATAAAGTCTAAAACAGTATTATAAAGCGTGTTATTTAGTGAGGGAGGAATGTATACTGCAAAAACAAATAGAGTTGTATTATTGTGGATAACTTTGGAGCAAACAATGTCAACATTCACTGGGAGTATGTCTGCGTAGTCAGATAAGTCGACACTCATGGGTTGCAACTGACTGTTGATGAGTAGAAGGGCGCCCCCACCTCTGGATAGTCGACATGCGCTGAAGTCCCGATCGCTGCGATATATTCTATTGCACTTAAAGTTGTTACCCAACCATGATGGAAACGATAATTAGTTACTTGTTTTCCTGTCACATTGTTATAAAATACTCAACCGCGAATCTGTTTTCGTATGGGATTTTGATGTTAGCACGCATTTATACTTTTTGTTTTTGTCAGGGTAAAATGTTGTACCATTCATACTATCAAATAACTGATCTACTTGATGTACAAAATATGCTGTATGCATAGCCTCAGCTGGCATCTCGGGATTATTATTTGATATTCGGGATTCAATTCCGGCAGCTACTGTATTGCTTAGTTGTCGGGCGGCTATGCTTACCTTCATTTCATGGGCGTCGTTTAGGGGGGGCAAGGGGGGGCACTTGCCCCCCCCTAGATAGTGATACAAAAACTCAAATTTCATACATTTCAAAAAGGACCAAACAACACTTTAACGCGAATTACAAAGGCAATTTATAAACTATGAAACCATATGAAACTATAATCGAAGCCAAGGCCAAAAGTGGGGAGTTGCTAAAGGCGGGAGTAGGAGTCGAGCGGGGTGTGTTATGACTTGTGACTGCATTCAGCGTTGCCATGTCTAGGAATTTTTCCCGAATCTAGGGATTTTTGATATGGCAAAGGGAAAAAGGGATTTTTTAAATAAAAATCACAAATCTAGGGAAATTTTAAAAATTCTGAAAATATGTAATGAAACTAACTTCTTTTCCCTTTATTTTTAATTTTATTTCGTTTATCTCGAATTTTAACAATATGCGCATAGAAAAAAGAACTTTGTGTCACTATTAGCTATATTGGAGCCATCTATCGGGCAGTAGCATGATTTAACTGGTAGGTATTAAAGTTTCTTACAAATTGTTTCATGTTTCATGGCATATCGCAGATGATGATTTACTGTAAATCCCCGAAATGCTTGGCAGTGCCAACCACGTGTTAACATCAACTTAGACTTGCTCGTCAGTCATCTGCTGTTAATTAATTAATTAATATTGGAACATTTTTGAACGTTAAAACTATCCAATGAAACTTTAAGTAGCATATTATATACAAAAAGCTTATTGAAAAATAACATACACTGTGTATGTCTAATGTGTAGATGATAAACTGTTCTTTTCTTGCCATAAACACAAGTAAATTTATTAAACAGGTAAAGATTTGCATTTAAGGTTTATTCTGAATCTTTTATGTAGGTAATGGATATCAGAAATTTTTTTGCAAAAAAAACAGTTGTCAATAAAGAAGAAACTGAAGATGATTCACCCTTACGAAAGAAAACAAAACAGTCTGGAAGTGAACCATTACCTGGAACTTCTCAGGAAATTTCTGGCGATCCACTTGATTTGGGTTTATATTTACATAACTCAACAATACCTGACAATATAAAGTATGAACTTTTAAAACGTCCCTACGTTCCAAGTGCCCAGTATAATTTTAAAAATGATGTTGCTTCAACTTCCAACCGGTGTTTTAAAATTTCGTGGCTAAGTGACTATAAATGGCTGGTATACTCTCCAAAATTAAAGGGTGCCTTATGTAAATTTTGTGTACTTTTTAAACCTGTTGTGAAGAGAGGAGTGTTAGGTTCCTTTATAATTAAGGAGTTTACCAACTACAAAAAACTTCATGAAAGTGCAAAGGCCCATGAAAATTCAGAATGGCATAAGCAGTCAGTATGTAGAGCTTCTAATTTTACAAAAATAGCCTCTGGTGAAAAAGTGACTGTTTACGAACAAATGAACCTCCAAGAACAAGAACTTATAGAACAAAATCGCAAAAAATTGAAACCCATACTTTCTACAATACTTTTTTGTGGCTCTCACGATATTTCTCTTAGAGGAAAACATTCGAATGAAGGAAACTTTAATGATTTATTGAAATTTAGGGTAGAGAGTGGCGATAAAGATTTAGAAAATCATTTAAGAACTTGTAACGCTAAGCAAAAGTATACTTCTGTGCAAGTTCAAAACAAACTTATCGAAATTTGTGGAAATGACATTAGACAAAGGATAATCAATGAAGTAAATGACTCTGAAGCCTTTTCTGTATTAGCGGATGAAACCGCAGATATTTCCGGTCATGAGCAGTTGTCTTTAGGTATTCGATTTGTTGATAAGGAAAACACCATTCGGGAAGAGTTTCTTGGGTTTGAAATGCTGACTTCAATGGACGCACAAACAATATCAAGCACTATAGTCGATTCTTTAAAAAAATATGGTGTTGATTTAAATAAACTTGTCGGTCTCGGATTTGATGGCTGTTCCACAATGGCAGGAAAAGATAACGGTGTACAGAAACTTATAAGAGATCAATACCCACTTGCGACATATTTTCATTGCAGTTCACACAAACTCAACTTGGTTGTAAATGACCTTAACGCAGTTAAAGAAATTCAGAACACTATTGGTACCATTAAGGAGGTAATTAATTTTTTTAGGGATAGTCCTAAAAGACGTAGTATGGTGACAAATATTCCTCTCTTATCTGAAACTCGTTGGACTTCAAAATATAAATCGTTACGCTTATTTTCAGAAAAATTTGTAGACATAAGAGCATCTTTAGAAAACATATCAACAAACCAAGAATTTAATTTAAATACCAGAACGAAAGCAAATCTTCTTCTTATTGCTCTGTCATCATCACTTTTTATCATTTGCCTTAAAATTATATCTAGATATTCAGCTCAGCTTGAACCAGTAACCAACAAACTTCAAGGTATTTCTGTGGATCTACTTTCCGTAAAACAACATATTGATCTATTACTCAAGAATTTTGTAAAAGATCGGGAAAATTCTGAACAAACATTTTCAGCACTTTTTAAGGACGTTGAAAAAATTACACAAAATTCAGACATAGAAATAAAAATGCCAAGAATCACTGGACGGCAAATTCAGCGCTCAAATATTCCGGCCAATTCAGTAGAACAATATTTTAGAGTAAATATATTTAATCCATATTTAGATTCACTGATTACGTCGCTCAAATCGCGATTTTCCGAAGATTCCAGTATTGGTTTTTCTTTAAGTCTACTCCATCCAAAAAATATTAAAAGCAATGTCCTCTTAACATGTGATCAAATTGAAAAAATAATCGAAAAGTATGGGATAGACAATTTTGCAGCTGAATATACAACGTGGGTAGCTGCCTGGAAGACCAAGGAAGTCGCAGAACACGTAGTCTTTAGCGAACTGCTTTCGAAAGAATGTGAGTTTTATCCAAATATTCAAAAATGCCTGAAAATATTTTTAACGCTTCCACCAACCACTTGTTCAATTGAACGATCATTTAGTACATTACGGCGTGTAAAAACATGGTTGCGATCAACGATGACTGAAAATAGATTAACAGGGCTGTGTATGATAAGCGTACACCGTAAAATGATCGAAAATAAAAAAGAAGACATTATTTCTGCTGTCATAGATGTTTTCGGTTCCGAAAGAAGAAATTTAAAATTTGTATTTTCCTAAAAGCGTTTATGTTTTTTAAGAGATTTAAGACGTTTAATTTAGGTATTTGTTTTTTTTTTTGAATTTTTGTGTTTTTGTGTATCTGTTTTGTACTACCTATCTGTTTATTAATATACCTATGACGCACACATATGATTTATTTAGAAAAAAAAATTGCCCCCCCCCCCTAGGAAATTACGTAACGACGCCCATGCTTCATTTTGATACGAAGATCAGTAAATTGAAATGTTCGGTAGTTAATTTGTGTGCTTGTTTGTATCTTTGTTTTTGGACTAATTTAAAAAATGTTTCTATATGTTTCCATTTAGCTACTTTTTTTATTGTAAATAAAATATTGCAAGTGATAAGTGCATTTCTAGTGTTTTTTAATTAATGCGGTGGATCGAAAATTGTAACTATTTTTTTATTATTCACCGAAAAATATGGACCAGGTCTTTGCTCTTTACTGCATAATTGTGTCAAGGCAGATTGATTTGTGGAAGCTTGATCGCATATTGTAGCAACTATAGTAGCACCAATTTTTTGCAAAGCTTCAATTATTTCTATTATTATAACTTTCAGTCTGTTTGCACGTAGGGAGCCCCGAGTAAAATAGTACGCTATTGGTTGCTTAACTTTCTTTTTAATTCCCCGTATCATGAACACAAGTGCATGATTTGCTAGTTTATTGGAACGACCATGATTACCTAAATTTTCAAACCCAATTATTTTTTCACTGTGTTTACAAAAGTAAAGTCCTTCTGCCAAACTTATTTCATCGAATAGAAGCGTGAAATATCTTTCCGATGGTTTCATTTTTCTTAGTTTACTTTCCAAATATTGGAGCATGTTTGAATTCAGTCCGGGTTCAAATGTAATGCGTGACAAAATATTTTGAAGCATTCTTTTGGAAGGAAAAGCCAGATATTTTTCCATGTATTTATAACATTTCGGGCCTCTTTTGTAAATGGATAAAGCAAATATTTTGTCGTCCAGCGTCCATCTACGACCGTGTTTCGGTATATTGAGATTTTATTAATTGTGACTTAATAAATTGCACTGACACAGCCTTTAATTCTCTTTCTATTTTCGTAAATAAGGAAGTATTTTGAATTTTCTGCATACTTTTATTAGAGAGACGCGAATTTTTACATTTTTTTTTTAAATTTACAAATGCTGGAGGCTTGTTTTCTTCAAAATTTATACATGGGTTTTTTCGAGGAGTCATGTCGTTTACATTTCGTACTCCAATTGATCGTAGCAGTGTTTCATTCGCAGAATTATTATATTCTACAATTGGAATATCTGGGTAAATGTTAACTGTACTGCTAGTTGATGGACGTGGACTTTTGCAAAAATTCAACCGTCTTTTATAATAATTTTTGGGCGTTTTAAAGGAATTTCCGAAATATCAGCGCATGGTAGCTTCGATATATTTTCCGATGATAGTTTTCGTTTTCGGGGTTGAACATTTTCGATATCTTTGTATTGTGGCGATACGTTTGTGCTGGTTTGGCTGGATTCTATTATATTCTGTGACTTTTTCAGAATTGTAGGTACTGCATTGAAAACTAATTTATGATGGCTCGAATTCATAAAACTGGACTTTTCAAAATGATCTTCACAAATATAAAAATGTGTGCAATTTGTTGAAAGTGGTATGTGACATTTTTTTTTCCAAATGTCACACCTGGCTGAATCTTTCGGAAACTTATAGAAATGTTTATTTTTGTATGCTGCGTTGCCAACAATAGATATGTAAGAATTAGTGCAAGATGGAAATTTACAACTATATTTAACTCGACCAGGGTACGACATATTGGTTGCAATTTCAAATGTTATGAAAAATCCTTCTTAATATCCATAAAACTTACTTACGCATAGTACGTGTTTTTTGAAACTTCAGCCGGTGTTTCAGCCGTAGCGTTGAGGTTTTCTTTCCATTTAATCCGTGGAATCCAGTTTGATTCTAGCAAAAAAATTAAATGAGTACTTCATTAATATTAATTAACGTTCTTTGCTACCTTTCGAATACATAAATAGAAAACAATGAGTATGTTTTAATACGGTTTTCGGTCTTCTACCTTCATAACTCAGCGAAAGTGTTGATTGTTTTTCATTTCATTCAAACTTGATTAAATCCGTGGAATCCAGTTTAGAACTAACAAAAATATATACATATATAAAAATAAGTGATTCCTTAATAATAATTAACATTTATGTTACCTTTCGTTCTCACACAAAATAAATAAAAATTAATTTGTTTTGATAGGTTATGTTTTCGGTCTTCTATCATCTGCCTTCATAAATGATACAAACATATACGAATTACCACCTGCATCACTAAACGATTGAATTAATTACACTGTAAATATGATATAAAGTTACCATAATCATACTATAATTCATGTTTTATTTAAAACTTTTGTAAAAGAAAATAACTAACGGTTTTAAAATCATATTCAAATTCAAAGTGAAGGAAAGTTAGGAAACTATTAACAATTAAGACACATAGAGACATCTAGCGTTCGCCTGGCAAACTTAGCCGATAAAATAGTTATCTATTACCTATGTTTCCAAATTTTAAATGTTACTTGCACAGCCGTGCCGCTACTACATCGATCTGTGTTATTTAAAATAGCTGTTTTATATGCTTCGGCGAATTGCGTAGTTGATAGTCGAGTGTTATCTCCGCACAATCCTTTTGCAACGCTGAAGAGATTCTCTAGAGGGTCTTGATTAAATGATTTCTGTTATATTAAGCTGGAAGAAGGATTTATAAATTAAAGGAAGAGATGTGTAGAAAAATATATATAATTATTGCAACCATTTACGTTTACGTTTTACACTTGCAACTCTCATTGAAAAATCATTTTTACCAATCAAAATATCCCTATACATAAAAACATTTGTATTGCCAACCTACTCGTTCACACACCCCCTCAATAAAAATGTTTTTACAATTCTGATTCGTGTTTTTAAACATTAAGTGTTAACCCCAATCTATCTCTAAATTTTAAGAATTTGTTTTTCGATAAAGATTTGGTGAACATATCTGCTAATTGTTTTTCGGTTTTTATATATATTATATTCACCGAACCTTCTTCGATCTTTTCTTTAACAAAGAAATACTTAATATCTACATGTTTCAGTCTTCTATTGTTTTCAGGGTTATTGGCTATTCGAATGGCAGACTGATTGTCTTCATAAATGATGACAGGTTTATCAACCGGAATTAAATTTAAGTCAGTCAAAATTTTCCGTAGCCAACAAGCCTCGCTTACAGCTATACTAAGTGCAATAAATTCAGATTCAGTTGAGGACAAAGAGACACTTTGTTGTTTCTTAGTTGCCCATGAAACAGTACAATTAAATAATTTAAAAATGGAGCCTGTTGTTGACTTTCTATCGGTAATGTCCCCACCCCAATCTGAATCAACATATCCATACAAAATAACATTTTTATTACTATTACTTTTAAATATTAACGTTAAATTTAAAGTACCTTTTACATAGCGTAGTACTCTTTTAAGTGCAACATATAAATTTTCATTTGCCTTATCTTGAAAACGACTAAGTACACAAACAGATTCACATAGATCAGGTCTAGTACCAAAAACTGCATACATGAGGCTACCAATTATCTGCCTACATACTGTTTGCAATTTCGGGTTACTTTTATCGCCTTTTACAAGATTAAAATCAAAGTTATTATCCATGGGTGTGTTCATTGGTTTACAATCTTGCATACCGAAACGTTTCAAAACACCCTTCAGATAATTTGTTTGATTTAACTCTGTGTAACCTTTTTCCAAATTTTGTTTAATATTTATACCTAAGTAACAAGATATAATGCCTAAATCTTTCATCTTGAAATTTTTGTTTAAAATGACTTTAAGTTTTTCAACTTCAATTAAATTTGTACCAACAATTAGCACATCATCCACATAAATTAAAACATACAATTTATTAATGGGTGAACACTTACAATATAAACAGTAGTCATTTTTGGACCTTATAAAACCTTCATTTTTCATTAATAAATCAAATTTGGTATTCCAACATTTTGGAGATTTTTTAAGGCCATAAATAGATTTATTTAGTTTACAAACTGTATTGCAATTATTTTTATTTTTACCAGGTAATGACATGTATACCTCTTCAGAGATTTCGCCATATAAAAACGCGCTTTTCACGTCCATTTGGAATACTGGTAACTTCAATTCATTTGCCACCGCCAACAGAATTCGGAAAGTAGTCAGTTTGGCAACAGGGGCGTAAATGTCGTATAGCTCTTCACTGCTCTCCTGCTGAAACCCACGAGCCACTAACCTAGCTTTAAACTGATTTTCACTTTTAATTTTAAACACCCACTTGCTCTCAATCACCTTTTTATCTACAGGCCATGGCACTTCACTCCACGTATTGTTTTCACGTAACACACTTAACTCTGTTTCCATCGCTTTTTGCCACTTGTTTGCATTTTCTCCAGTGACTGCTTGTTCTAAGCTAATGGGTTCTTCTGTAGCTGAATAAAAATTTGTTTCATAGTCTTTGAGCCACTCAGGTATTTTTACTTCTCTTCTGTTTCTTGTTACTGGATGTTCACTTGCAGTTACATCTTCTTCAGTATTCGAGCTTTCTGAATTCTCTAAACTATCGTAATCGTCTGGACTTTCATTTTCGCTCGAATTTTCTGAGTTATCTAATTTTCGGTTTTCTCTTGGATCTTCTACTTCTTCTTCTGAGTTGCTGACGTGAGTATTATCTTTTTCATCTGTATCCATGTCTAATAATACTGGTTTTTCTGCTATACTATTTTCAGTTTTCTTCATTTTTTGTACTTCAGGCAGAAATATTACATCTCGGGTGATTTCTACTTTATTTTTATGAGGTAAATAAATTCTATACCCTTTTGTTTCTTCACTATAACCGACGAAGATGCCTGTATTACATTTTACGTCTAGTTTTCTTCTTTTTTCTTTTGGAATGTGTGCAGTAACATTAGATCCAAAAATTTTAAACGTTTCCATTTTATAGTCTTTACCATACCACACCTGATATGGCGATTTATCCTTGACAGAGCTTGTACTGACTCTGTTTAATACAAAAGTTGCACAACTTATAGCTTCAGCCCAGAAAGACTTATTCATGTCTTTACTATGCAATAAAGTTCTGCCTGCTTCAACTAGCGTCCTCATCTCTCTTTCGGCTCGCCCGTTTTGTTCTGGAGTGTACACGCATGATTTTTCGTGACGTATACCTTTCTTTTCAAGCAATTGTTGCAGCTCTGCATTGATGAACTCCAACCCGTTGTCAGTACGCAATGTCTTTATTTTATTTCCAGTCTGATTTTCAGCCAAGCATATGAAACTTTCTATTTTCTTAGATGCTTCAGATTTTGCTTTCAGAAAATAAACAAATCTAAATTTCGAGAAATCATCTTTTAAAAGCAGAAAATAGTTTGCTCCTCCCAGAGATGAGACTTCAAAGGGGCCGCATAAATCACCATGTATAAGTTCACATGTTTTCTTAGCACGTGATTCACTTGTTGGAAACGGTAGTCTATGTTGTTTACCTCTAAGGCAATCAATACAAGGATTTTTATCTTCGTTATCTTCAATATAATTTATATTATTACTCTTTAAAATGTCTTTTACCTGTTTAAAATTTATATGCGCAAGTTTACGATGCCAATCTGTCAAACTTTCAGCTATTTTACATTCAGGATTGTCTGTATCATTTTCCTTTTCGTACTTAAAATTCATCTTAAACAGCTTACCTTGCCTCTGAGCCATAGCTCTGACCAAGCCATTGCTATCTACTATTTCACATTTTCCTTTTTCAGAATGCATCATAAAACCTTTATCCAACGCCTTTCCTACAGAAAAAAGATTTACTTTTAACTCTGGTACAAATAGTACATCATTTAAAACAGTTTGTAGCCATTCCTTCCCATTCCAAGCTTGTAATCTAATTTGTCCTACTCCCTTTATATTTATAAAGGATCCATCACCGATTTTCACTTGTTTCTTGTCAGGAGAAGTATTCAAATATTCAAATTGTTCAGCATTGAAGCACATGTGATCACTTGAACCGCTGTCCAAACACCAGTCTTCCGATGTAAGTTTAGATTCCCCAATAAACGCTGAAAAATCTTCCATACTGGACAAACTCATAAAGGCATTTGATACTCCACCTTTATTTTGTTCTTTCTTCTTTCGATGCCAGCAATGTTCTATGACATGTCCCTCCTTCTTGCAGTAAAAGCATTTTTTTTTAACTTCTGGACTTTTTCTATTATAATCGTTTAACTTTGGACAATTTTTCTTCAAGTGACCTGGCTTGTCACATTCATAACATTTTACTACATTCGAACGCTTCATAAACGATTTACTACTTTTACCAGCTAGTGCTGTAGCTTGTTCACTTTGATTCATTCTTTCTTCTTCAATTAATAGCCTAGAAGTTAATTCAGTTAAGGTTTGGTTGTCACTTGACATGGACTCCCAAGCTGAAACGAAATGTTTGAGGTTTTCTGGTAGCGACATTAGGGTTTTCGTAATAATCATCTTTTCACTTATTTCTTCACCAAGATGCTTAAGTTGAGTTCTTATATCTTCTAACTGAGATATAAGTTCTGTTACACTGCCTCCTTTGTATTCTAAAGCAAAGAATCTTTGTTGTAGTAAATGTATACTGACCTGCGACGTATGCTCATAAATCGATTTCAACTTATTCCACATTTGTGCAGCTGTTTGACATGACAACACATGTTGTAGTGGTTTGTCCTCTAATCTAATTACAATTATCTCTTGAGCTTTTGCATCATTCTTATCCCATTCTTCAGGATTTGTGGCTGGTCTTGCCTGGACGCCTGTTGCAATATTCAAAAGTCCCTTTGACTTAAGTGCGATTTGAGTTTGAAATTTCCAAGTTGTCCAATTCTCACCAGAGAGTTTTACAATCAACACACTTCCTACACTATCCATTTTATTTAGTTGCTGTACCGTTTTTTTTACTATTTTTCAACAACCGAAAAAAACCCGCGCACTTTTCGCGCTTTTTTTCTCGTACTTAACCTTACTTCAACCGGTGCTCAACAACTTTTTTTATACGACCGCACAATCCTTCTTCAAAATAACCGCGAGCCTGGGCCCATAACCTGTTATATTAAGCTGGAAGAAGGATTTATAAATTAAAGGAAGAGATGTGTAGAAAAATATATATAATTATTGCAACCATTTACGTTTACGTTTTACACTTGCAACTCTCATTGAAAAATCATTTTTACCAATCAAAATATCCCTATACATAAAAACATTTGTATTGCCAACCTACTCGTTCACAATTTCATTGTCATGTACTTGAACCCACGCCTCTCTAGAGATTCCCATAGATATTTAGCATTACGTAGCGTGGACAAGAGAAGCTGGACGAATGGCGGATTAGACACGTGTTTATCACCAGAGATAAACTGAATTTTTGAAATTTTGTCTCTGGCCTCGCGCCAAAAATCTAAATGAGGTGATCCCTTCGTCACTCTACGGGCTAATGGTTTTGCCGAATTGAACACAGAATTTAGGGAATCAAACAAACTGTCCATGAAATGAACAAATTCCGCGGTTCCAGCTGCGTCCATGGCTTTAGCACTACTTAAAATAATTAGATGGAATACAACGCGGTGGCTAAACACTTGGGTGGCATATTTAACCCTCATTTTTTGGCGAGTTGTAGGACTTACGTGCGCGTTTGTTATTTTAGTAGCTTTAAAAGCTCCGTTAGCCCCATCCAACTGGTATAGCTTTTCAATGTCACTCCACCGGCACATTTTCCCAATAAAGGATATATATTTTTTTAAGAAAATTATTTCTCATACATTTTAAAATATGCGGAGCATCGAACATATGAATGATATCGTGCCCATATACTTTATTGGCGAAAAAACTGAACTATAGGTGGCAGGCCGGACGGTAGCAAGATGGCGGAGGAATAAGGACAGTTCTCTCATTCCTTATTGCTGGCCATATGCATTTCAAAGTGCAAAGTATTTAATAAGGAGAAAATTAACATACATTTAGGTGATATTTTTGAATACATTGCTTCTGCACGTCCTATAAAGTAAGGCGAAACAGTTTTTAAGGCAGGACATGTATTGCTTTGTGGAAGAAAATGTGATGGATCAGGTACAATACTGGGATCTTGTTTAAAAACCAGTCATTTGAGTTGAGACCCTCATATGATTGAAATTTTATTAAATGAGAATATAAATTACTGAAAAGCAAAATTTAGTTGTAGAGCAAGATTGGTAGGCAAATGCAAACATATTGTTGCATATAAACAGGTTAGTAAAAATCAAAACTGTATTTATTGTTTTACAACAAAAGTTATCATTATTATTATGCTATTAATTTGTTTGTTTATTTGTTTGTGTATTACAGAGCAGAAGAAATAGAAGAATTTAGTTGTACCGATTTGGAACAAGTAAGGGAAAAACTTGTTAAAAAGTTGATAAACTAAACAGTATAGTTTGGCTATAAAATTAGAAAAATTTTGCTATCCTATAGAACAGGGGTCGGCAAACTTTTTTTGGTAAGGGCTAATTTTAAAATTTTTAAAGATCTGGGGACCAGACATGTTAGAATATATATTTTACTGTCCTAACGATGAATCTAATAAAAAAAAATTATTACTATAAATTTTTTATTCGCAAAATATTTGCAATTAGAAAATATGTATTAATAATAACATGTGTGTATAATATATATATTTTGTACCTATACCCGTACAATGGTAACTATAAATTGCACAGTTTCATTTATTAATTGTCGGACCCCGAGAGTGTCCGGGGGCCCAGGAGTGTCCGGGCTCTTTTTTACTTAAAAAACAGCTTATGTTTCAAGACTTTAAGAGCAACTTTTTATAAATATAAAAAGAGTGTAATATTATTTGAAAATTAAAATGTACAAAAAATAACTGCAAATAAATGTATTGAATGAGATTGTTAATTCCATAGTATGTACATTCAAATTATTTCATGTTTTTTTGTCCGGACAGTTCCCAGCCCGGACATTTTTTGCCCGGACACTCTCGGGGTCCGACATTAATTAACATATTGCTAAGAGATTAAATTTTGCATTAATGTGATGAATGTAATTGTTTTTTTTTGAGATATAATTTCATCATAATTGGGTACAAAGTTAGTACTTCCTATAATTAAAGTTGTTTGCAAATGGTCATCTGTTAATAATGATCTGTATTGCGATTTTGTATAAGTACTTCATTTTCGAAAATGTCTTTTCACATTGGTATGTACTTCCAAATACAGAAATAAACCCTCGTGCATATGATTTTGGCCCTATCCTCACGGCGCCACACGACATCAACACGACATTCAGGCGACACAACAAAAAAAAATGTATCCAACACGGCTTCTTCATACGACGCGACATGCATGCGATATTTATCATATACTCTCGCCAGTTGTTATAAAGATGTCGAGTGAAGAAGACCTCTTTGCAAGTGATGAAGAAGATGATCTACTTATATATTTCTATCTGAGAAATCGGCGAAAAAGAAGACAGTATTGGGTGCACCCATATATTGCAAAAAACAGACAACGACGGCTATTTGTGACCGCCAAAGAATTAAGGCAAACTGATAGAAAGTTTCAGTCCTTTTACAGGATGACCAAAGAAAGCTTTCAAGAACTTTTAAGGATTGTGGGACCTTTCCTTCAAAAACAAAACACAGTTATGAGAGAATGTGTCAGCGCAGAGGAAAGACTACTCATAACACTCAGGTGATATATAAACATGTTTTATTACAAATTATTACAAAATTCAAACTTAAGAAAGTTTAAGTACACATTATTTTTATTAAGTTTCTTGATCGTAACCGAAAGAATACAAGTTTGTGTAAGTTGCAGTTAGAATATTAGATGTTTCTGTTGAATTTTGAAATGGCTCAAGTGGTTGTGGATCGGGTCTTGCAAAGTAGCTGTATGAAGATCCCGGTGTACTAGACGGGGATGGTGTTGAGGTGCTTGAGTATGACGAACCTGCTGATCCCTTTGTCTAGGTTCCTTTGATATTATCGATTAATAGCAAAACTTTAATTTTAAAAAGTCGTATCTGGTCTTCATTCAATCCTCTCAGTTCCGGTAACAAACTGAGTAGAAAATAGCGTTTGGCGGTTTCATCATCAGTAGTGGTTGTATTTTTCTTTTTGTTATGCAAATATTCTACAAATGTTTTGTCTAGATCATTTGTTTTTCGTTTCCTTGGAATTGTTGTAGATGGCGTTGAAACAGTAGTATTAGCAATAATAACTGACTGTTCGTCATTTGGAACGGCTGTTAATTGTGATGATGCTTCATCAACATCCGCTATTACATTATCCTCTGTTTCATGTACCTCTTGACTATCTGTGGGATTTTGTGGGCGCTCGATATTGCCTGGTGATTCATTAGTATTTATAGGCTTCACATAAGGAAGAATAAATAGCAAGATATCGTGCAAGTAATACGGTTTTTTTGATTTTGCCGAAGAACCGCTTGGCGCTGGTTTCAGGCTTCTAACAAAAGCTGACCTTACATTCTTCCACTTTTCTTTGCATTCATGTACTGAAACAAAAACAAATATTGTCCACATGCCTTTGATCAGAGTTTATATATAGTTTATAGACAGTTTTTTTTTTTGATCTTTTGCATATTTTTATTTCAGGTACCTAGCATCAGGCTGCAGTTTCATGTCTCTTTCATTATATTTTCAAAGTGGACATAGTACTGTAGCAAAGATCGTAGCTGAAACAACCTTAATTATATGGCAAAAATTAAAAGATGAATACATGAAAGTTCAAAATAGTACCGAAGAATGGAAAACTATATCTGAACGTTTTTATGAGCTGTGGAATATTCCACATTGCTTGGGTGCCATAGATGGCAAGCATATACGTATTGAAAAACTTCCTAATTCTGGTTCAACCAACTTTAATTACAAACAATATCACTCTATTGTATTAATGGCAGCATGTGATGCCGATGGTTTGTTTACCATAGTGGAAACAGGATATGCTGGCAGAAATAACGATGGTGGAATATTTAGAGAATCAGGATTACATTATTGGTTAGAAAGAGATGGCCTTTATATACCAGAAAGTTCACCATTACCTCATGATGAGACACAGCAAAACTTTCCATATTTTTTGTTGGGGATAACGCTTTTCCATTAAAACGATATATGATGAGACCGTATCCTTCAACTGGACTCGATAACAAAAAACGGATTTATAATTATAGATTAAGTCGTGCAAGGAAAACCATTGAATGCGCCTTTGGTATGATGGCAGCAAAATTTCAAATATTGGGTACGCCAATTCGTTGCAAAAAAATAAGTAATGTGGTAAATATAATCAAAGCAGTTTGTATGTTACACAACTTCATCAGAAAACGGGAGGGTTCTCAGTACACAGCATCTCTTATTGAACCAATAAGAACTCCAAATAGACGACAAAATAATAACTTCAACTTAATAGTAGAACAAATTAATTTACAATCAACTTCTGGTCCATCGGTGTTACGAAAATATTTGAGCAATTACTTTATAAAACCACGTGTTGCTCTTCCCTGGCAAAATATTTATTGCGTATAGTTTCATATTATTGTGCAATCATAACTACTAATAACCTTAATAAATGTATAGCTACATACCTGACAAATTTGTTTTCTTTGAAACTTCATCCCATGCCTTTTCCGTTACGTCTTTTCTCGCATAGTCAGCTAATTTAAAATTATACAGACATGGATATTTTTCTACTTCCTTTGCAATTTTTAGGGTTATGTCACGTTCAGCAGCCATTTTTACACATATGATTTAAAAAATATACACTTATCACGCTACATATGTTGAGCGGCGACTGAATGAAAATGTTGACTGGCAATATGTGTCCTGCGTATCGTACTACTTTCATGTCGCGTTGCGCCGTGTGCATGCCTGCATTGAAACACTTGGCCGCAACATCGAAGCGACATGTCGCTTGGTTGTCGTGTTGATGTCGTGTGGCGCCGTGAGGACAGGGCCAAACACTTGGCCGCAACATCGAAGCGACATGTCGCTTGGTTGTCGTGTTGATGTCGTGTGGCGCCGTGAGGACAGGGCCTTTAATTGACCGTATTCATTCTCGGAAAGATATTCATAGAATTGTGTTAGGTCCATACCTTTGAACTTCGTTTTTAGTGTGTCATCATTTTGCAGATCAATGACTTCCAACTGAAGTTCTGACGGAAGTTCGTCAATCGTACACTCAAATGGATTTTAAATATGGAAATTTCTTTTGCATTTGCATCAAGATCCGAAAAACGCTGTTCCAACTGTAGTTTTAGTTCGAAAAATATATCCGCTGCAAATTTTTTTGGAAATGGGGATTTCGCTATAGTCTGAAATTTTTTACAGCATGAAAAATGGTCAAACTTAATTAATGTAATTTGTGTTTCAAACAATGAAAATTTTTGGCGATATGACTTTACGATAGAATACATTTCACATATGAGCACTGTATTTCCCTGCAATTTTAAGTTGAATTCGGTAAGATAGCCAACAATATCTGTAGCAAATGCTAATTTCCATAGCCATTCATTGTTCGATAACAGTGGCTGTACATAGTTTTTTTCGTTTAAACAATTTTTTATTACATTTCTGAGTAAACCTTTCCATTGCTGAGCCATCGAACTTCTGTATGGTAGGGCAAATCAGGATATTCTGCTTCGATTTCTAATAAAAATTCGAATGAAGTTGACCACCGATACAACTACTTCAAAAACACATGACAAATTGAGGTGTTTCCCACAAAGAACTTGCTGGTGAATTATACAGTGAATTACCAGAGGTTTTGTACATTCTGCTTCTTCGCAAGCCTTAAAAATTTGTCCAACTAATCCTTTTCCCGTTCCACACATATTTTTACTACCATCAGTAGTGACACATTTTAACTGATTCCATTTCAAATTGTACTGTGTTAGCGTTTTCTCAACTTCCTTGAAGATATCTTCGGCTCTAGTTGTTCCATGCAGGCTATTCATAGAAGCTAATTCTTCAGTCACTTCAAACTCAGTATTAACACCTCGAATAAACAGCAACAATTGGGCAGTGTCATTAATGTCTGTTGATTCATCCAGAGCCAACGAAAACCATTTGAATTTTTTTGCCTTCTCTTTTAGTTGAGTCTTAATTTGCCCCCCGATGTCCTCAATTCTTCTAACGGTTGTTCTCGCCGAAAGACTGACAGATTGAAACAAATCTATTTTCTCTGGACATATTTCTTCGGCTGCCACAAGCAAACATGATTTAATTAATTCACCATCAGTAAATGGTTTCCCTTTCTGGGCTGAGCTATTCGTAAGCTAGTTTTAGTTACTGCTTTATTATCATTTTTAATTTTTACGAAAAAAATTTGTTGTAGTGATAAATTTCGTTTTAAACTTTCCATTTTTAGCGATCGTTTATTTTCTGTAAGTTTTGAATATTGTGTCGCGTGTTTCGCCTCATAATGACGACGTATATTGTATTCTTTTCGTACAGCTATTGTATCATTACACAATAAACATGTTACTTTGTCATTTAGTTCTATAACAAAATATTTCAAACTCCACTCTGCTTTGAAAGCACGATATTCAATGTCCACTTTTCTCTTCTTATCTAATTTTGACATGACAACGATGGGTAATACAATTAAATAACAAACACAGTAATATGACAGAGCGCCTTGACAGAAAAACAGTGCGTTGAAACTGACCGACCGCCGAGAATAAAGTGGAGGGACGAGCCTGAGTTGTGACTCACAGTTCACACGTCACAGAGACCCCCCTCCACCAAGCTGCTGTACGATGCAACCCATGTGTGTAAAAGCCCTGACAGACAGCGACGTGTAGTGAATAGCGACGAAGGTAGCGCCACTTGCGATCATCTCTCACAACTTTTCAACTCGACTATTGGCCATTGCGTTAAAGCCCATAATTTAATTTAATTTTAATTTTTTAACGTAAAATAACAATATTTATCCGCGGGCCGGATAAAAATAGATGGCGGGCCGGATTTGGCCCGCGGGCCGTAGTTTGCCGACCCCTGCTATAGAACAAATAGAACCGATTGGAGACGTCAAAAATATATAGGATATGGAAAGAAAATTTCAAGATCATATTTTGTCACTTGGGTTATAGTGTAAACTTACACTTTTTGACTTGTAATTACTGCATTGTGGCACTGAGCAGTATCTATGGCATTTACTGATCATTATTTAAACCTTAAAATGTAATATACACTATATATCTCACTTTCTTCTACAACAAATATAAATTAAACCTGTTTAAAATTGCATACGTTTCAAATTATGCTATCAACGTTTCCTTATTCCTCTAGTTCACAAATCTACCGCCAGGCGTCATCCACTTTTTTTTCGCCAATATACGAAATCATTCCTATCTCTTTCGGACTGTTCCGATAGACTTCTCAAAGCAGCCACATTCCACGAACCGCCGTCGCATACCGATGCTATGATTTTGAATTTAGTTCTTTCATGAACAGCTCGAATGATTTTCTTAATCAATGCTTTCAGTGTGTACAAGTACATATTTGAACTAATTTTATTTCACACTTTCATCTATTTGGAATATATAGCTAATATATTTAATATATAAGATATCTAATTAAAATTAGAATAATTATCAAAATAATTAGGTACCGGTTCAATAATTTCATCTAAATATTTCGGTAAAAAAATAATTTGTTATTATATTTATAATCTAAATTATTCAGTTAATAAAAATTATTAAAATTAGATAATATATTAGAATATAGTTACCTACCTGCAAGATAATTATTCCTTGTGAAACGTACCATCTGTATTGTTAATTTAAAAAAATCAAATAGATTGTAGTGTTATCAAAAGTACAAAAAAAATATTTTAATATTATATATAATCTTATACAAGTGTTACTTAAATGGAGGTTTTATTTTTACAATTATATTTTTATTTGACAAAGTAACTAAATTAGTTGGGGGATATGGAATGTCACGTACATTTATTAGCTCAGTCATTTTGTTTGTACTACTTTGGTCCATAATACAACCATCAAAATGGCTGTCGTATTTCTTAACATTATTAGCATGAACAATAAAATAATATTGCGTATCAGTCTCTTCATAAACTTTATGAATAATAGAAAAAATATATATTTTATCTGATTTCTTTGTAACAAAAACATCGTTTTTCTCATACTTTGTGTTATATAAATAATATTTTTCGTAACATTTTATATTTTTTAACACATCAGTTGACAAAATTTTATTTTCGAAATTAATATTTGATAAATTTATATACTCTCCATCGCCAATTATATTTAAAGAAGTGTTCGTTTTTTCTGAATATAAATAAAATGATAAATAATATTGCCATTTTATAGCAGTGCTTAATGGTACATTTTTTCGGAATGTTGTAATATTCAAATAAGTTTTTGCTTGTTTATATTTTGCCTCATTTCTCATTGCCCATAATTTTTTTAACGGTCCTAATTTTCTAATTACGAATGGATAGTGCAGTATGAAGTGATGTTTAGGTGTTAAGTGTGTTGAAAAAAGTTTTATGTATGTGTCATGATGCAAAGTAATAAGGAGTTCAAATTCATTTATAGTTATTTACTTATCAAGGCAGGGAAGTTCATCTTTTCATGACGAATATGGAGATTGTTTGCCGAGGCGTAGCCGAGGCAAATAACCATAATGAATCATGAAAAGGAACTTCAATGACGAGATAAGTATTTTTTTTTCTGAAATCGTATAAGGATTCAAAATTACTGAATGGTACATATAACCTATTTTCATTTAACAAGTAAATCACATTGAAAACTTAACTCTATTTAAAATTGTACAAAAATTTAAAACAACTGTATACTGGGCATCATTTATTTGAATTTTATACTTTTAATTTAAATTTAGCCACAACTTAGCTCAGTAAGGCTCAGTATATTTGGCACAGGTATTATATGTATAGGTTATGTTGTGTGTTGTTGACGTAAACTTGAAACATATGAGCTGCGCGGAGTGAACATTGTCAGATTTCAGATTACAAATTAGGGTTAGATAAAAGATAAAATTATCGTTATAAATTATTAAATATTTTAATTCTTTATATAATTCATTTAATACAAATTTTATAGGTTAATAAAATTTGAAAATAACACATAAATAATTGTATTTCATATTGAAACATAAAATGTGTTTGTGAAAATAAATATTGCAACGCTGCATTTTACTTCCCTGCTAGGCAGGGAAACTTAATTTCCCTGCCGATTTTGCGGCAGGGAAATAGTAGATTACATTACGATTTCAGAAAAATATATTTTCATCAAATGCTGGTAAAAGGCACCTATTTATTAGTCTTGTTAATAAATTTACTCTCACGCGCATTTTCTATAGTGTAATTGCCCGGCATTACATCGTCGGGATTCACTAGCAACGGATTTTCAAAGTCCGTAAACTGTGCACCTGGTATCGAGTTGTACGATACAAATTGCTGGCGCACATTCAAAGGTGTATCTGCATTAGAAAGCAGAAGCACTGTGTCTCTCAGGTTTTTGATGCTGCTGGTGAATGGTGTAATGTCATTTGATACTGACGGGAAGAATTTCACTTCATCAAGTGTGAATTCACCAAAACTATTGATTATACCACCAATAGGAGAAAAAGTTAAAGGGTTAGATTTTACAAGTGCTTGTATGGGATAATCTAGCACTACTCCTTGTTCTGCATTAAAGTCTGCGCAGAACCGTGAATCTCCATGAGTTTGAACCAAATCGTTTTTGATCGCAAGGTGCATCAGTGACACGCGATATAAACTATGAAGCGGGACGTCTAAATTTGGCATTTCCAAAGTGGTTGATAAAATAATTTTTAATAAAGTTAAGCCAATTCCACGCGTTGTAAAGCTCAATCTAAGTGATTGAAACTGTGGTTCAACATGAGCTAGTCTTAAAGCGTCTTCTAAACTACCAAACTCACTAAAGAGCGCTTTCTTCATCTTCTCCATCTCTAGCTGGGAGAATTCTTGAATTCTAAACCCGTTTCTTTGCATCTTAAAATTTTGTGACCGCATATTCCGACTAATCTGTGGTCCTTTAGCTGGGGCTTGTGGTTGTGTTACCTGAGGACAGGAGGCTGATTGAGAGGGTGATGGAGGATAGGTTCCATCTTTATAATTTCGGCCGCGGCCGCGAGGATTCCCTCTGCCTCTAAACATATTTAAGTAAAATGCTACACGCATCGGATCGCGTAGTTTATGGGAAAATCATCCATAAAATTGGTCTCGTGGCCGCGTGCCTGAGTGTCAGGTCGCGAATCTGGGGAACCGGGTTCGATCCCGACCGACGCCAAATATTTTTCCAATTTTAAATGGCACAAAAAATATTTCATCATTACCGATATCTGTGTACAAGCAGATTGGCACACCCAGCAATGGGTAATAAGCCGTGATGATATATTTATTTATTTATTTTAGTTATTAAATTTAAAAATTCCCATACGTTATCATCACGAGGTACGTATTCACCAACAAATAAAGATAAATAATGAACAAAATAATATATTTCACTGGCAGACATTTTAAGTTTGAAGTTATTAAGGTGGTGTACCTGAATGTCAACTGATAAATTTGCTCTTTCAGATATGTAGTATTGAACATACTTTTTACGGCTATTTAAATAATCAAGTGTAAAATATTGTTTTTCAAAAATAAAGTATTTTAAAATTAAACATAATTCATTGTGACATATGCCTTCGAAAATATCGTGCATTATATCGACACTGACATCCGTTATTTTGAAGGAAGGTATACTATTGAATATGCACAATTCTCTAATTCCTGCTTGTGAAACATCGTTATTAAAAATGTCTATCCAATAATTTTCCTCTGTTCTTAATAAAACTTTATTTTCTGTTGTTTGTTTTTTTTTTATATTTTCCTTATCTTCTTTACAAATGCGACAATAATATTTAGCAAAAAATGATCTAGTAAAACCCATTGTTGTGTTTAGTCCTAAATTGTCACCAGTTAAAGCAGCCATCATGAAGTAAATATGTTCTTTTTTATTATTAATTGTAATTTCTATCCCATTTTCCTCCAAATCTTTTAATATTGAGCATAGTGGACCGTAATTTCTAGACATGCCAAAAATTAAATCTGCAGTTTTAGTCAAACAACATACGAATATATTGTTTAATTTAGAAATATTTCCAGGATCAAGTATAGGTATAGACATGTAAAAAGCGGATAATTTATCTACAGTACTTTTAGAACCTAAAGCATTATTTACTTCAAAATCATCTTGGTATAATATGTATGGAAACAAGCTTATTAGAAAAATTATTAATCTTTTTTTTCCAAACCGAAGCATTGCATATATTAGTTATCTTATTATCGCATTTATAAATTTCGTTACTGTATAATTGAATAGAATTAAATACATGCGGGATTTCTAAGAACTTTCTTAAGTTATCTTTTATTGGAAAAAGTATACCTCTATTTAATGAAGATAACGTATTGATAGTTGTATTGTTGTTAATTATAAATTGAAATGGTTCTGTATAAATGTCGTTTTCTATGAGAAATTTATTTAGTTTATATTCGGATTTGAATATCTAAAAAAATGTTTTGTATTCATTCGTTTTATTGGAAATGTGTTTCAACTCCGCCTTAACATTGGATTTTTCAAGTTCCTGTTCAACACATATAATAAGAGGTATAAAAATATATTCTAAAATTGTGTTAATAATTTTTATAGCTATTTTTCTGTTTAAAGTCATTGTACCAAATAACGATAAGATAAATATTATAATAGTAACTTTGGGTTCTATATTTGTATCTTCATTAATATTTTTTATAGGATTATTAACTGGTAATGTACTTGTACAGTATCAAAATATTTAGTCGATTCTTGATTGGTTTTTATATTATTTTGAGCAATATTAAAATTTGATATGTTTACAGATATTAATTTTTGATTAATATGTTTCTTTATATGTCTTCTGAAGGATTTTGTAGAATGAAATTTTTGAGGACAAAACGAACAAACATAACTTGAAATATTTCTATTTATTAATTTCAATTGTGCAAAATATAAAGACATTTCTTTCAATATCATTTGGCAAATAAAACATTTTATTGTAGGAGGCATCTCTGAGTATTAAGTTTAAAAAATAAATAGTATTTTCTAAAGACTTTTTTAGAAAAAATATATTAAAATTAAAAATAAATTCAGCAAAACTACTCACGACAAAATTGTAACACTGCATTTAATGCCGTGCTTTTTGATTCGACAGGAATTTCGTAAAAGAATTCTTGTATAAATTTCCAAGCTTGAAGACAAAACGATGAATATTCGATATTCAATGTGTGGTGCAACTGGAAAGATACAGATACTGCTTTTAAAAATGAATTTACTTCATATAAGATCATTGAAAAAAATGAAAAATTCACTTATTTCTTCAATACTTCGTCCTATAACAATTATTGTTGGTTGAATAGTCCACTCTTTTTTTCTATATTCTTCTTATCTTTCTTCTAAAATTCCGTGTATGTAACTTTTATCCTGTTTTAAAAAACAACAATAAAAATATTTTGATAATGAAATTTAATTTAAACTTACTGGCATAAGAATTGTGTCACAGTAATTATTTTGCGTAAGATTATTTTTATTAAATTTATTATGTTTTGTCTCTAATTAGCTATTTAGGTACGTAACTGATGCTGTTGGATAAGAGCTACATTTAATGATACTGGTATTCACGTATTTTATTTCAGTTTATTTCCAGATTTCAGTGTGAGAACATCGATATATATATATATATATATATATATATATATATATATATATATATATATATATATAATATATATTCTTTATTGTATTTAACTTGTACAGTATTACAATTGATATTTGATGAGGGTGAATCAGTTTTTCCTTACATTTCTTGTAACATTTTACGTTGCGTTGATGGAGATGAGATGATAGGACAAACACAAACATCCAAGCCCCTGGTGGGAATCGAACCCACGACCCCAAGAACCGAGCGGTGAAGGTCGCTTCGAGCGCTGCAGAAGCACGCTGCCTCAGCTCACTCGGCCACCGAGGCGGCTAGAACATCGATATCATAGTGATTGATTTGTGTAGTGATTCAGGTGAGAGAGTTAATCTAGCATGTGTATGATTGTGAGTTGAGTCTTACACACACTTTTAGTTTACGATGGCAAGAGTAATGGAGATACGGATTTGTATGATTATTTTCTTATTTTACGGTGTTGTCCTTTATCCTAATCCTTGTTGAACGGTCGCGCCCGGTAGAGCCTCCAGGTGTGATGAGAGAGCTGATAAGGGTAACCAGGAATGCGATCTATGTGTCCACGATTGCTAGCCTCGTGGGTTTTCGCTGATTGACCGCGTGGGAACGGCAGGGATGGTTTTATCCTGGTTTTGTAACTATGCCCCTAAGGCCGAAGTAAAGCCACTAGGGTTGATCAGCACCTGAGCGGAATTCGGGTTAGGGTAGCTCCCTATTCCCATGGGTGGTAATGGCAAGGTTGGTTGTGTAACCATATTTGAGTGCCGGGATAAACCACACCGCTCAGGCTGGCAATGGTAGGTACAGTTGAGTATATGTACGCGTAAGTCCGGGGCCACAGTAGTGGTAATGGCAGGTACAGTTGAGTATACGTACGCGTAAGACCGGTACCAGGGTGGCAATGGCAGGTACAGTTGAGTATATGTACGCGTAAGTCCGGGGCCACACTGCTATTGAGTAGCAGGTATGCGTTTCGCACAAGATGACTTTTCCATTTTCCCTGTTCTGTTGGACTTTGTTGCATACGTGTATTATTTGTGGTGTGATTTCGCAATACATTACCTTGTGGTGGATGCGCGTGTATTTTGTGAATGACTGGCTCCTCACTGAGTATTTCTCATGTGTTAATTCTTTTGCAGAAATAATCACAGCGTGGAGGAGGATTCCGCGTGACCGGGTTCGGCCAGGCGACGGTTATCTAGATTTGCTATTTTTTGTATTAATACTGAATATACTGGTTTGGGTGATAAATGTGTTTTAATATTCCTATTTTCAGGGCTAACATTTAATCGTCGTTTATATTTCAGAAGTGGGATCAGAACATTTTTAACTTTTCAGCTTTTGGGATCACACCAGCACAGCTTTTGGACCAGTTCGGATATTGGTTACGTTTATGTTTAGCTGGATTACGAAACTAGAACAACATTACAACATGGCGTTACCTAACAACAGTCCTCAATTTCAGTATGTACGTTCACTTTACACGCTATGCATAAATAGGAAGAAATAACTACCGTCCTGTATGTGACATCTCGCTTGAGAGGGTATGCAGAAATATGGTATAAAGCGCTGCAAGGAATAAATCATTCTTGGGAGACATGGAAAGCTATGTTGTTGAAGGCATTTCCGTCACAGGAAAATTATTTTCAGTTGCTTCAAGAAATGATTGCTGGCAACAAGAAACCGGATGAACCCATGTTGCAATACTATTATGAGAAGCTGGCGCTACTCAACACTTGCTCTTATCAGAGAATGCAAGAAGCCGCAGTCACTTTTATTATTTTTGAAGACGATCGAAGATAAATTAGCAACACGAAACCTTTCTACACCCCTTAAACGCGATTTACATCGTACTTTCCAGAAGAATAAGTGGCCTTACTATATTACACAGCAACACACCGATGGAATGGCGAACATTGTTGTTTTATTTGTGGAAAATTGGGATACTCTCACATTATGACAACAAACGGCAACAAGTATCGAATTGTGCAGGACGAAATGGAGGCGAATTCAGTGGAAATAGGAACCAGCGACCACAACAACGTCAACATCAGCATGTTCAACGTCAACAAGAGCCACAACCTCAACTGCCAGAAAGGAACTTCTTAACAACTTCTGCGGAGGTAAGCGGTAATTGTAAATTCTTTCTGGATGTTAAAGTTAATGGAACGGGAGTCTAAGCGTACGTCGATATGGGGTTCACTTTCATAACCATGAAGGAATCCGTAGCACAACAACTACAATTACCATTCAACAAAAACAAAACAGTTACTCTGCGTGGTTTCGGGTATGGATGGTTGAGGACTTTAGGCGAAACTGGAGTTCACAAGTTGACAATTGACGAAGTAGAACTGGATGTAGTATTCAACATAGTACCAGACATAGTACAATCCATACCCATCATTGTTGGACAGCCTTTCACAGAATCACCGGAAGTAGTTGTGTACAAGGATTCAAATCAGCTAAGATTTTTCAGGAAAAACGAGTCATCGTCCAGTGGAATCGAAGCGACACCACGTAAGAAGGTTAACATCTGGGACAAACATGCAACTGTTATACCACCAGGATATGTAGGACACAGGATCTGCCATGTGGAAGACAAAGGAGAACTTTTTGTGTATTTAAGTGTATGAACACCTGAAGGAAACGAGCACGTATTCTCGCGAACAATTGTAGTAGCAGACAAGGATATGGAATGTGTTCTACCAGTCTTGAACTGATCACATGCGGAATTAACAATTCAGAAGGATAAAATTATAACAAGAGGATGGAAGTGTCAAGCTGATAATACAGAAGCGCAGAAAATGAAGGAATATAGAGATTGTTTTGTAAAAACTGTGAAGGATATTCGATGCACGAATGCGACCGAAGTGGATATTTTACTGACTGATGATACACCCATTACTTACAGGCCGTATATGTTGTCAATTCCAGAGAGAAAACATGTTCAGGGAATAGTACAAGAGCATCTTGATGGCGACATTATACGCGAGTCCACTTCACCCTTTTCAGCACCGATTCTTCTACTGAAGAAAAAGAACGGAGAAACGCGAATGTGTATTGTCTACAGGCATTTAAACAAAGTAACAGTAAAAGACCGATACCCCTTTCCAAGAATTGATGACCCACTGGATCAATTGCAAGGAGCGAAGTATTTCACAACTTTAAATATGACGTCAGGATATTATCAGATACCTATCGCGGAGAGCTCGAAGTACAAAACTGCATTTGTAACACCGGGCGGACATTACGAGTTTAATCGTCTCCCTTTTGGATTATCTAATGGACCATCAGTTTTTCAGAGGCTGGTCAACAAAGTTCTTGGATCATGTCGTAACACCATCGCCATGGCTTACTTAGATGACATCATCTGCCCATCATCATTTACAGAGAGAATTCAGCGACTGACGACACTATTTGACATTTTTTAGGGCAAACGACTTTCCACTGAATATGAAGAAATGTTTCTTTTTCAGAGCAGCATCAATTGTTAAGGATTTCAGGGATTTCAGATTGATCGAGAAGGAGTTCGACCTGGAAAGGAGAAAATAAAAGCCGTCACCGGATTTCAGGCACCGAGGAATGTTTATCAAGTAACACAGTTTGTAGGACTTACAAGTTATTTTCGACACTTCATTAAAGATTACGCTAAGATTGTACGACCGATTACTAATCTAACGAGAAAGGATACACTGTGGAGTTCAGAGGCGAAATAACAGAAAGCATTTGAAGACCTAAAGGAAAAGCTTACGGAACGACCACTTTTGCGCAACTCTACAATTCGAATGCCGAAACAGAGGTGCACATGAACGCCAGCAAGTTAGGATTAGGAAGAATCCTGCTGCAGAAATTAGACACAGGTAAATCCCACCGAGTTGTTTATTTCACCAACGGAAATGAAATATCATTCGTATGAGCTGGAGACTTTAGCAGCAGTCGAAACGTTAAAGAAAGAGTATATCTGCTGGTAATACATTTTAAATTAGTAACAGACTGAAATTCACTACGAACTGCTAGCACTAAACAGGATTTGGTTCCTAGGATTGAAATATGAAGAGGAGAATATAGTAACGTAGTGGCGATTGACAAGATGTATTTAAGTACACGTGAACTGTCGGAAGAACAGCGCTTCGGATGTTGATGCCGATGCTGCAGGAATTTGGGATTGATTCCTCGAGGACGAGGAACTTGTCCGGATGGTCAAACTGTCACAGTAATTATTTTGCGTAAGATTATTTTTATTAAATTTATTATGTTTTGTCTCTAATTAGCTATTTAGGTACGTAACCGATGCTGTTGGATAAGAGCTACATTTAATGATACTGGTATTCACGTATTTTACTTCAGTTTATTTCCAGATTTCAGTGTGAGAACATCGATATCATAGTGATTGATTTGTGTAGTGATTCAGGTGAGAGTTAATCTAGCATGTGTATGATTGTGAGTTGAGTCTTACACACACTTTTAGTTTACGATGGCAAGAGTAATGGAGATACGGATTTGTATGATTATTCTCTTATTTTACGGTGTTGTCCTTTATCCTAATCCTTGTTGAACGGTCGCGCCCGGTAGAGCCTCCAGGTGTGATGAGAGAGCTGATAAGGGTAACCAGGAATGCGATCTATGTGTCCACGATTGCTAGCCTCGTGGGTTTTTGCTGATTGACCGCGTGGGAACGGCAGGGGGTTTTATCCTGGTTTTGTAACTATGCCCCTAAGGCCGAAGTAAAGCCACTAGGGTTGATCAGCACCTGAGCGGAATTCGGGTTAGGGTAGCTCCCTATTCCCATGGGTGGTAATGGCAAGGTTGGTTGTGTAACCATATTTGAGTGCCGGGATAAACCACACCGCTCAGGCTGGCAATGGCAGGTACAGTTGAGTGTATGTACGCGTAAGTCCGGGGCCACACTGCTATTGAGTAGCAGGTATGCGTTTCGCATAAGATGACTTATTCCATTTTCCCTGTTCTGTTGGACTTTGTTGCATACGTGTATTATTCGTGGTGTGATTTTGCAATACATTACCTTGTGGTGGATGCGCGTGTATTTTGTGAATGACTGACTCCTCACTGAGTATTTGTAATGTGTTAATTCTTTTGCAGAAATAATCACGGCGTGGAGGAGGATTCCGCGTGACCGGGTTCGGCCAGGCGACGGTCATCTGGATTTGCTATTTTTTGTATTAATACTGAATATACTGGTTTGGGTGATAAATGTGTTTTAATATTCCTATTTTCAGGGATAACATTTAATCGTCATATATAATTGCAAAACTTGTTTAGGCGTCTAAAATTGATGGTTTAAATATTTTATTTTTTACTTTTTTAATAATATGCGGAATAAGCAATGCATTAAGTGGTATTGTCAGTATGTAGTTTCTAGGATCTGTAATAAAATTACTTACAAATAAGTTTAATGAATAATGTAAATAAAAAATATTACCTTCATTTTTGACTTAGTTTAACTGCATTAATAATTCTTTATTTTTTGTGTCTTGTATTTCTTTCTTATACACTTCTCTCTCTCTCTCTCTATATATATATATATATATATATATATATATATATATATATATATATATATATATATATATATATATATATATATATATATATTTCTATCTCTTTTTGCTAGGATTTTATTTCTTTCAAAATGTGTTAGTACTGTTTTACCTTTTAAAGATGATCCGGGAAGTATATTTAAATCCTTAAAAAAACAAATAATAAAATCTGTTTTGTTTTAAAGAAAAAATAAATAATCGTACTTACATAGTTGTCATTATTTGTTATAACCGCGGTTACGGTTGCATTTTTCTCTGATTCAATGCTCGTCGTATTAATTATTATTGATGTAAAATTTAGCCATTCCGCTGTAGAAATTGTTGAGTCAATACTTTTTGTCGTATTTAAAGGACTAGCATAACCCTTTTAAAAGTATATTTGAAATTAAATAATTAGCTGTATATTAACCATATGCAACTTACATTTTTTGTCTTCCATTCGAAGAGCTTTTTTCGAAATTTTGTCAGCCCAAAATTTTCTTCTTCGGGTATTAGTTTTTCTGTCTTCAGCTGTTAGTTCTTCAAACACTTCTGTGTCTAAAGTTCCCTTAGCTACACAATAAAATGTTTTAATTATTCTCCTTTTTTAAAAAATTAAATTGTAATTTTAAACTCTTAGTATTGGATTAAATTCATTTAAATTCCACTAAGTCAATAGAATTTCACAAACATTAATATCTTCTGCCATATTTTGTTGGTATGTTGCGGTATAATTAGTAACTTACCAATAATAATTTAATAAGAAGGCACAACACTTATAACGTACAACACACCCTACACGATCTGTGAAAACAGGGGAAGAACAAGAACAGACTTGTATAAGTTGCGCAATTGCGCATCTGCTACTACGATTTTTGATAAAACATCTAATGTGTGAGGAAATTCTTCTAAAGAATGGTATTTTTTTCTAATTATTATAGTTGAGAATACATATGCTTTAGGTAAATCATATACATATTTTTTTAAATACTACATATATATATATATATATATATATATATATATATAAGCATATTATCAATATTTATATTTATCACTATAATAGTTTTTCTTACTATTAGTCGGAAAAGTATATAATATCAAATATGGTAAATATGCATATAATATAATGCATGTTTTATTTAATATTTTTAGATATATCTAATAACATTTTTCTAATTTAAATTATATATAATAACTAATTATCAGTTTAATTTCATATAGAAGTTAGGTGCAATATCTTAAAATATAGATAATCTAATTATCTACTTTATATTACGCAAAATATACATTTAATTTCTTTCTGTGCAATAACGCAGAAAACCTTGTGCTCCACAGTAGCCATCTCACTCACAACTGAACAGTGACACAAAATGGGGGCCTATTGCCGCGAGAACTCTACCGGCCGCTTCTGGAATTATCACCGCCCGCCGAAAACTTTGAAACTTCCTCTTTTCATTGGCATTTGGATTTGTACTTTAATAAATACGAATTTTTAAAAATGGGCCCATCATTTAGAATAACCCTGTATATTTAAATGTATTTCTTTACTAGCTAATTTAATTATATAGGTCATTGTTAAATAAAATCTTCTATAGTATAATGGAATTTCCCCTGCTTCACTGTGGATTCTGTCTATAGGGCTAGTTTAATAGATAATAATATTTAAAATGTTTCATAGTAAATTGTATTGTATTTTTATAGTGAATTACTGGCATAAACAAAATTTTCTTCGATCACTATCTTTGTCAGTTTTTCTTCGCTTCTACGTATTACAAAATGGCCTCTTTCTCCGAAGCAGTTCATTTTTGGATACGTATAAAACTTTTCGACCTATTTTGACTTTTTTCATGGCCTATAAATATGTTACACTTTTTTTAACACCTTGTAATTATTGTATGATTTGCAATGTTCTACTTATATACTTGCACTTTTTAAAATTAACAAGCATCATACATGTAAAATTAGTTTTCTATTTCGCAAAAATTCCACATTATTTTAAATAAAAATTAATACGTTTTACCTGTATTTTGCCAATCTCCACCTCCAGACTCTGTATTGCCTTCTGATGGCATCTCTGCAATTTCATTCACATCAAACGATGTTGTCAAAGTTCTTGTGGTCAAATGCTCATTTAACCCGGCGTTAGTCGCTATATGAGATTTTCTCTCACATTTTTATCTAAATAGTTATATACAATTTGCCGGGTCAGGTAAAGAGCTGTCCCTTTAGCTACTCCCCTCCCTATCCTTCCACCCCTACATAGCGACGTTTGTTCATATATGCAAGGTTCTGTTTATTAGTGAGAAAGCTTTTGTTGAGAGTGCGCGCTTAGTGTGAGACTTTCTCTCATCGTGCGACTAACGGTGTTCTGCTATTTGTTGTGACGTTTTCTCCACATTTTTTGTTGTTTCAATGAGTCGTGGAAGAAAACTCGTCGAATTGGCTGTCCTGAAGTTAGATCAGGATAGGCATAGAGGTAAACGGCAAAATATATTTTAACCTTTAAAATTTACGTTGTATTTATTAGATTTGCAGGCAGTTGAAGAATTGCCAGAACTTGGAGATCAACTAGAAAGACATGACAGTCCAGAAAGCGATGCTGCAAGTGATCATAGTTCTCACAATACCAATTCGGAGCAGTCTCACAGTTCGATTTCTGAAGTGATGGATGAAACTGAGCCAGATCCATATGTTACCTGTGATGTACCCAAGTATTATGGAAAAGACAAAGTAACAGAGTGGCTCAAACATGTGCCATCTAAAATAGGTCGGACTAGGAAACATAATATTACAACACATCTTCCAGGTGTGAAATCTATTGCAAGAGATGCAAAGTCTCCGTTGGAATGCTGGCAATTATTCTTTCCAGACTCTGCAATTCAAGAGGTTGTAGACAATACTAACATCTATTTGACAGAGATGCGTAAAAATTATGGTAGGGAAAGAGATTGCTCCAATACAAGCTTTGATGAAATAAGGGCTCTTATAGGACTACTTTACCTAGCTGGAGTAAAGAAAAGTCAACATCTAACTGTTGCAGAGATGTGGAGCGAAGATGGTACAGCTCCAGAGTGTTTCCGTGCCACAATGTCAAACAGAAGATTTTACCAATTACTACGTGCATTGAGGTTCGATGATATCGGTACCAGAAATCAGCGTAAAACCATTGATAACTTAGCTGCAATAAGAAAGCAGTTTGAGGAATTTGTCGCTCGTTGTAAGGCAAATTATCAAATAGGTGAATATGCAACAGTTGATGAGATGCTCGAAGCTTTTCGAGGACGTTGTAAATTTAGGCAATACATTGCCAACAAACCGGCCAAATATGGCATAAAAATATATGCGTTAGTTGACGCCAGAACTTTCTACACCTCCAATCTAGAAATATATGCAGGGCAACAGCCTGATGGGCCATATAAATTGGACAACAGGGCGGCCAGCGTCGTCAAGAGAATTATCACTCCCATTCTCAACACAGGCCGGAACGTCACCATGGATAATTATTTTACATCAGTGCCTTTAGCACAAGATCTTGTAACTAACCACAGAACAACTATTGTTGGCACATTACGCAAGAACAAGAGAGAGATTCCACCCGAACTACTTGACATAAAAGTAAGACCACCCCATAGCAGTATGTTTGCGTTTTCCAAAAAGAACGTATTGGTGTCGTATGTACCAAGGATAGGTAAAAATGTGCTTTTATTATCGACGATGCATGACGACGACGCCATAGACCCTGAGTCAGGAAGCCAAACTAAACCAGAAATAATTACATTTTATAATTTGACAAAGGGAGCAGTAGATGTCGTAGACGAAATGAAATCTCTGTATTCCGTGTCGAGAATTACTTGTCGTTGGCCTTTGACAGTTTACTTTTCTATGCTGAATATTAGTGGTGTCAACAGCTACATTGTACATAAAGCTAATAACAATGAGCCCATCGGAGAACGCCGTGTATTTCTAAAGGAACTAGCCCTTTCTTTAGTGAAGCCGCATCTTGTAAATCGTTCTAAAATTCAGAATATTCCACTAACTTTGCGAACCACAATAGCAAGAATAGCTGGAGTTCCACTTGAAAATCCCAATCAACCTACACCAGAAAATTCGCTGTTTTGCTATTTATGCCCTCGCCGAAAAAATCGCAAAACTAAAAAGAATTGCAATTCGTGTAATCGGCCAATTTGTCCAGAACACAGCACACATTTTTGTCCGAATTGTCTGGCTTCTCCGGAAAGCTCCGACGAACAATGAAAATATGTTTTTTTTTATATTAAAATTTGAACATTGTTTAGTTTTTAAAAAAACTACTTATACTAACATAGTGTATTGCTGAGTGTGTAACTCTACATGTTTTCAACATATTTTATATTAAATTTCTAAAAAAAAAATATCAAATATATATCCTCTAACATATTATATATTGCAAACTCATTTGAAACCATAAAAACATTTGTTTTACTTAAAAATATAGGATGTGAGAAAAAGTCTCACGCGCGACCAATGGCGGGAAACTGACTCTAGCGACTAACGCCGGGTTAAATACGCCAACTTGTCATGGTACCACAGCCCTGAATGGTTCATCTATAACATTATTTATTGAAATTAAGTAATAAACAGGATACTTTTTGCCAAGCACTTGCACGGTGTCTCAACTATTGCCACATATATATTATACGAGGTCTATTAGAAAAGAATCCGACCTTTGGCCGGGGAAAAAACTGGCATATCTGGAGCGTTGAAAACATAATCAACTTCAATGTAGTCTCCTTGGGACTCCACACACTTCTCCCATTGATGGAAGCATTCCGAGAAAGCCACTTTCGTAATGGAGTTTAGCTCGACTGTCGTTGCAGCCATAATGTCTCTTGTCTGAAATCGCGTTCCTTTCAATTGCCTCTTGAGTTTGGGAACAGCCAGAAGTCCCAAGGGGCCATATCAAGAGATTAAGGAGCTTGTTGAGTCAAGTACGAGGAATGTGCTGGAGTATTGTCATGATGGAGGCGCTAATTTTTTGTTGACCACAACTCGATCTCTTGCGCCGCACAGCACACGTAGACGACAGAGGACATGCCTGTTCACTTTGGCAATGACCTGGGCATTTCGGCATGTTGATGGCCGACCGGAGCGTGGCTCGCTATCCACCGATGTGCGGCTGTCTTTAAACCGGTTATACCACTCTTTAATCTCTGCGATGCCCATAGCATCGTCACCGTAAGCCGTCTGAATCTTCCAAATGATTTCCACCTGGCTGTCGCCCAGTTTCAGGCAAAATTTGATGCAGTAGCGCTGCTTTAGTCGTTCCGTCATTTTCCTTGAAATTAAAAGCCGACGAGAGTACTACACACTACCTCACTCAAATTCTGCTTGCCAGCAACAGACGTTATTGACAGGCGAAAAAAAATTCACACATGCGCACGAAGGTTTAAGGTTGGTTCATGCAAGCGCGCTTGATTCAAATCCATCAGGTTTTCGCAAAAAATAAGGTCGGATACTTTTAAAACAGACCTCATATTTACATTACACTCGTATACCTCATCTGATCCCACTCTACTACGCATAGAGTCCAACATATTCCTTCTCTCATTTCCATAAGTGATACGTAGCCCTTGAATTTTTTTTAGTTCTGCTTCTTCTGCCACAGTTATTGTTATTGTAAAAAAGACTTTTACAATATTATTAACAGCCAAACTTCGGTCGGTTCTGTTGTGGTAATCCCTACTTGTCACAATGTCATCGTATACAAACACGGATATTTTTCATTCTCCTCTATTAACGAACTAGTTTTTTCATTTGACCAAGACATTTGCAGATGTAAAATAGTTTAGATATGAATACCTAATATATTAACGTTTTTAAAGATGATTTTCATAATAAAATCATCGAATATAAAGTCATATATATTTAATAATAAATTCATTTACATTTCTTGTTTACAATATTTACGATTTTAATAGTAGCATCACCCAGATTTCTACAATCACACCAATGATAACAAATAACTCACATACGTTACAAACATGATGTGAGACAAACAGAAAAACGACGCGAACACCATCTTAACGCAGTATGGTGAACCATAAAACTCCTATGTGCTCATGTTCATCAGGGACGGATCTCGGTTTTTCAGGGCCTAGGGCTTAACAAGGGGGTCCCCATTTTTATTACATTAAAAAAAATTAAATTAGGTTTTAATATTCAGTTTTAATAACATGAAAATTAGAATTAAAATACATTTATTTAAAAATGAATTCGAAATGCCAGCATGTAAGAGGTGACACCATACAAGATATTTTTAATAGTTTTGTATTTTATTAGGTACTTACATTAATCTACTCTTTTGGAGATCAAACCACTCCATTTTCCACATTAACATTTTTTTGAAAGTTTTAAGCTGATAAGAACAGATTTTTTTATTTAGATAAATTTTTACACAGTAACATACAAAAAATGTCATATGGATAAAATGTATAAGCATAATAATTAACAAAACAAAAATAAAACAGGTCATAATTTAAAATTAATAAATAAATTTATTGAATTTTATACCGCTGTTACTTGGGGTAAGACAGCTACCACAATAGGGGCGGTGGTGTTGTTGGTGACGACAGCAACGTTGGCAAGGTAGCGGGGCATTTCTCCGGGGGCAAGGGACGCGGTAGCATCGGAGCAGCGACGTCGGGGATGGTGAGGATGGTGTCGTCTGGAGCGGTGACGTCGGGGATGGACCACTGGCGATGACCGGTTACGTGACCACCAAATTGTCACTCGTTATGAGTTTTTTCATCATACTACCATATCGGCTGCAGATCTTCTTCAGGAAGTCATCACTATCCGCCACGTCCCGAGTAAGCCGACGAGCACGGGCTCCACTACGAAGTGTCTCTGCCAGCGGCTCGTATTTCTCGATTTTCTGGTTCCGGGTAGCGTGTAGGGCAGTGAGACGATTTTAAATGCCACGGTGACACCTACAATTACCAGGGATTTCCTTCTTACTAATACCATGTCCGGCCGTAGATTTGCGTTGCCGAATCTCTGGTTTTCAGTGTATATATGGTACTTCGTACGGGCGGCGTTCTTGTTTCGATTTACACTCGCCTTGTGCCTTAGTGTGTAAGCATGGGAGTACCTTATACAGCGGCTGAGTACATAGGTCAGCGTCTCTTCTGAATAATTGCATCGTCGGCATCTGAGATCGTTCGCTGTGTTACTGCCTCCTGCTGGAGATGTTCTTGTTAAGTTGAACCAGATTGAGGCGAGCTCGGTGGACGAATGCACCGTCAGTGATAAAATGGCTATTGGAAACTGACGTCGCGACGCCCTCGATTGTTCGTCCTTGGGACTGGAGGCTGGTCAAGGGCTGCAGGTGCTGTTGCTTGCTCTTGCTGTTGTGCGGGTTTGGTCTCGCGACAATAGTTTGAATGCCAAGTCTATAATGGTGAAGCCGACGATGTCGGCAACTAATGGAACACCCACGAGACCTGTAGAGCGGGGACCGTATAGGTATTCATTGGCGGCTTCATTGGGTACGTATAACGACTTCTTTATCTCGGAACTGAAAATCTGATTAAGTTGTGCCTATTCACGTTTGTCGAACGTTCCCATTCGCATGTGGTGACGCATGGATGGGACGATGAAGGTTTTATATGCGTCGAACCGTTGTCAGGGTGCTAGTTTACTTGTCAGAATTTTCAGACCGGTGGATACGATGTCGTGCAGGCTGGCGTTGCTGGGGACTTGCGAGAAGTCGACAGGAGCGCCGAGGAAGATCTCGCTGTCCAGCTCATTGGTGATGTTAGGGACGGCGGCTCCAGCAAGGCGGAATGACGTCGACAATACATTTGGTTGCGGTTTATTTCGCCGACGTGAAAAGTCCGAGATTTGGCCGAATTAAATTTTCATTTTCTCCATCAGTTTTTACACATTATTAACATATTTTTGAAAGTTTATGTATATATATATATATATATATATATATATATATATATATATATATATATATATATATATATATATATATATATATGATAAAATAAAAAAATCTGTGATCGCAATTCTCAGTATCTCCTTGTAATATCAGCCGCCCAGCACATACTTCACTTTCTTAGCCATAGGTCGAGAAGCGACCCAGGTGGAGTAGAGGTAGCGTTATCGCTTCACGCTCCAAGGGTCTCGGGTTTGAATACCGGATAAGGTATGGTTGTTGTATGTGTCTTTCATAATTTCATCTTCATTATTTTCGAATGACAAATCCAAAGATATAAAGATTTATATAGAAAATTGTCTCATACCCATAATATCACCGCTTATACATACATTGTAACAAAGCGTGTAACAATAAAAAAAACAATATTTTCGAAAGTTTTGTTATCTGATTTTCCATTTTTACTAAAATTTTACTATTACTTTTTACCCGCGTGTTTACGTACTTGGGCACAACACGTGGATAACAAACTCACAAAGTAAAACTGCGCAGTAATTTCAAATTTTTAAAACGAATAGATGATTTTACACAATTCGATAGAATGCGTGAATCTGAGTAGAAAATAATCGGTACCTACCTTGAATTAAATTCGACGCTACCTGGAGCGGCAGCCAGCCTTCTTTGGGCAAGACGATGTGGGATATCGTACTACTGTGTTCAGCGGAAAAGTGGAGAATATCTGCCCTCGGCGCGTCTGTTCGTCAACACCGGTGAGCGTAGAACTCAAACACCAGATGAACTCAACTACTTGAAGCCAGGGCGAAAGTACAACCGGAAAACATAAAGTAAAGGAAGATAACTGAATCGAAACAAATTTTATTCTTGTAATCGCAAATTCGTTTTCTAAAGACCAAAGTAAAGAAGTAAGCCACAAAGTGACCACCGAAAATAAATAAAAGAACTAACTTTTGCGATTAAAAATAAACTAAATGTAAAGTGAATACACAAAATAAATGCTCGGCAAATAAAAGGCATACAAAAAATATCAATGTACTTATCACTAGATATTCTCTGAATAAATGAAATAGAAAATACAAAAATGTGCAGTCGTAGACTGTCGTTTAATGACATTTCCGAATATTAAATTTATCGACGTATAAAAAATAACGATCAGTTCATTGTTAGAAATTGTAGAAACGTTTATTACGTCGCCTATTTGTAAAGTTGCACCGTCATCAATGTTAAGTATACCTGTGTCAATATTCAGTACATTGATTTTAGTAGTTTGATTGTACTCAATATTATATTGATCAACACCAGAGCCATTAGCTTCTGGGATATCTGCACTATCTTGTACCATTTTTGATAGCACACTTATTAATATCTGCTCCGTATATTTAGTTCAGTGGTTTTACTTAAATGGGTCCACCTTCGGTATCTGAAGCTGAACATTGTTTTCTCTATTTTTTCTGGTTTTGTCAAATGCTTATAAATATAGAGATAAAAATAACATTAAACAATATGTATGAACTATTACAACTTACTCTCCTCTACTTTTGCTTTGTTTCTATTAAACGTGCATCACTAGAGTTTAGAATGTCGCACTTTTCCCATTTATTTTAATACGTATTAATGTCTTTTGAATACACTTTATCTTGAGTCACCAATCCTTTGTTTGCACGAATAAAATCAATCATTATTTCGAACTGTTGTCTGAATGTTCTGGATGTCCTCTTATTAGCATGTACATAAAACCGGATCTAACAGTTTTCCACGGCCGTTTCTTTGCCGGGCCATTTCATTCTTTTTTATTGCGCTATTGCCGATATGAAATTTTTATTAAAAATAATGAATTATCTAATCACGTAACAAACGTCGAATGGGAAAAAAATTAATTCGCAATTATTTCCTATTCAACTAATTATTTGTTATAAAAATGTCATGTTTGCAGTCGTGAAGGGTTGAAAATTATTATACGCGTATTTTATTGTGTGTAATCATGACTTTTCATGGTTGTGGCACAATATATAATCACAAAGTATAGAATAATATACAATAGGTGCAATAAATTAAAAGTTTTTAACAAATACGTAGTATAAATTTATTGTTTTTATTTTAATTAATAGTTATGTTAGATGCTCGTTTGACGTTTCAGTCTTTTGAAGGTTAAAGTAACTAGCCCACTAGCGAACCTATCGAGAGAAATACTGTGCTAAGGCTCTCATTGAGGCGTATGTTTTGACAAGGTTGTTGTTTTCAGAACTGTTATCTGTATTATATAGGTTAGAATATTCATAGTTGTTTATAATTTTGTTTGTTGTTTTCTATAACACATCGTGTAGATTTGGTATTCTGGTGCACACATTGTAATCGTATGGATGTGTTATTGTAATGAATACTATATCGTATTCACCTATTTGCAGTTATTCCACTCTACAGAAAATTATAGTAAAATTGTATATTATATTATTTAAATAAACAAATATTACAATGTTAGTACGTTTACATTCACAGAATTGATTTTTTAAGATAACGCAAATTTTTATTTGCATGTTGCTAAAATTTCATTAAATAATTATTATTAAATTCATGCGACAATTGGCAAAAGTGACTAACCTGACACCTAACCTTAACCTTACATTTTAAGTTCGCAAATGAGAAATGTCATAGAAAAGTGCGTAAGTGTAACCACAGTGTAACCATGAATTCCAAAAAGAAGGTTTCATCACGACAGCTGCAAATATACAAGGATACACACTATCGCCCAGTATTATGCCCTAAAGGTGTCCACCCTAAATTAAATTATACAAAATTAAAAACTATGGAACATGTTGGATTTTAAAATATTTTACCTCGAGCGTTTGCTTCATTCCACATTCATCTTAGTGCACCGTGAGCGGTGTCACGCCAGCGAGCGACAAGATCTACTATTCTATATTTGGAATCACAGATAATTTGAACATTTAAAGAATACCAGCCTTTTCTATTACAATATAACAGTGGTCGTTCTTTGTCTGGATTTTTGATCGTTATGTGAGTGCAATCCATGCATCCAATTACAGAAGGAAACTCTGCTATATTGAAAAAATTTTCTTTCACTTTGTTCAAGTTATTCTAATATACATACTCTTGAATATGTGACGTTACAGAAATAGATACTTTTTTTTACAATTTTGGACACATACTGCTGCAACAGCCCATGCAAATCACCCACAAGCAATGTAATATAATATTATTATTATCATATACCCACCAAAGTATTATTATATTCATTCTAACATAATAGAATTCACTAAATCTGTGGTTATTTTGTGGTTACTGTTCGTTGTTGACTGACAGTTGTGTTGAAGGTCGGATTGTTGTGTAACTAGCGCATGCCATTGTCTTCTTGTTACATTCCTTTTGCAAAGTATCTTAGAGTAACTAATACTTGCATTTCAGCAGATATGGTATTACGGCGTTCTTGTAATGGTTCCAATTGATCCCTTATTATATTTATTCTATACTGTACTGTTTCTTTAGGAAAAACGATATCTACGTTTAAATTCACTTGCTGTCAGAAAAATGAGAGGATTCTTTCGTTCTTTAAATAAAAGTATTCTTCTTCTATGTCTATTTACTTCATGAACTGCGCGAGCTGCACGCATTCTTCTAACTACGTCCGCCATGTTTGTTAAAATCAGGTTTAAAACTACCAGGAGCAGTTTTAGAACGTGGTTCTAAACAATTGCTGTAGTACAAGCAAAAACTACGATAAACCGGGCTTGTAGTACATATATTTAGTACACCCAAAAACCACAGTCTTAAAACTACTAAAAACCCGACCTGTGGTACCAGCCATTGTGTTTCAGCCTCAGGTATAAATGCAGCTCTGCTTACGTTTAAATCTATTTGTTATAAGTTACTTGAGTCACTTCTACTACTCATATAAGATGATTTACGGCAAGTAAATAATCCGCAACTGCTTTTTAATACAATCCGTGTGAATAAAAATGTAATGTTGTTAGAATCTGCAAAATTTAATGTTAACTTATTTATACCTACCTATTTCAAATTCTATAATTATACATACGTTAATACTTTTCAATTTTTTCTATACGCAATTTCTTCTCGTTGCGGAACAAGAAATCTACAAATGCGATGAAACAAATTTTCTGATAGTTAGTGAATCACTCGAATATCGAATCTTGTAAAGTTTTTCCATATATTCAATTCTTGCCTAAAACAAGCATTATTTTTAGTAGGGAAATTACAATTTTTCTAATTTAAACAGCTTCAGTGTTTATTTCATTTTGTATTGTCACTGATAAAAATATCATTATTAATAATTTTTACTTTCACTTTGCTTAAACACATATTTATACTTCTGCTGCAGTGGTCCCTGAATATCATTTTACAAAATTATTGAATAAAATACAATAATGGTTTTTTATTCAATATTGTATTCAATAACATGGTCACCAAAATAAGGCTGATTGTCTAATAAAATCTGTTTAACTTGTGCAATTGTTTCTTTTCTGATTCAGGTGAAGTGAGCTTCGAAGCTCTGGTTTTGAGATTGCAGCCTACATTAATTATTTGTGATGTCGAATGCGTGGATTTGAAATTGATGTAGTGTTTAGTTGAGGTACGTTCTCGGTACCACTTATGTTTAATAGAACCATTCCTTTGACGACATATAGTTGTGCCAAGAAAGGCTATTTCGCCATTGTTTTCTTCTTCTTTAGTGAACTGTAGGTGGACATTGTACTCATTGAAGATATTGACAGTGATGTCTTTACTGTGAGGATGTCATCCACGTATTTGAACATGAACGGTATTTTCAATGGTAGTTGGGGAACAAGTATGTCAAGTAGAGTGTCCATGACTAGGCATACGGCCATAGGCAAAAGACAAGAGCCCAGCAAATCAAAATTGTTGTTGATAGAATTTTCCATCAACAAGATAGCCTTGTGTATAACAAAATGTCACCATATTTAAGAACTCAGATTTAGGTATGCTGCTCCTGTTGTTTTCTTTATTTTTATTATTTCCCATTTAAGTTCGGTTGCTTCTAGCGTTGGGTCGAGTGGAATGTTAGTAAAGAATGAATTTACGTCCAGACTGATCCCTCATCAGTACCGTAGACAACTATACCCTCTATAGTTGTCTACGGTACTGTTTTTTATGCGCTCTATAAATTCAAAAGAGTTTTTGATGGAATGATAAAATAAATAATGGATTTCTCGGCGGTGATTGGCAGGAATTATATTAATAACCCATTTAGTTGTTAATTTTATTTAAAATTCCAATATTTCGTTACTAATTTTGTAACTTCATCAGGGAATACTAAAATGTACATTAATTTTGTATAACTTGTTTGTTACATGTTGAAGTTTTTTAATACTTACAAATATGTTTAACAGTTTTAAATTGGAAAAATCGGATGTAGAAACATCTATCTTCATTAAATTTTTGTTATAAACATGTTATTTTTTTAAATTTGGAAAAGTTTTTTTTGTTACATATTCCACAGGTTAAACTACACACTTTAAAAGATATTATACTAATTTTGTATTTGATTAAAGAAAAATGTTTTTTAAAATTTTGAAACACATGTCGGCCGAAACGTGGAAAAAGTTTTTATTTTCTAGAACTAACTTGTAAGGTTTGATGGAATATTCATCATTTTCCAGGTATTTGAGTATGGATGCATTACATTTGGACATGTTAGTAGTCTGTAATTGTACAGCAGATATAATGGGACGATGTGGCATATATTGTTTGTGGTGTTTAATTAGTCCATACATTCTAGGAGCTGTATTGTCACATGTTAATTGTTTTTTTTAATTAGCATCAATGTGATTATTATTGAATAGTTTTTTCGCCATTTTGTTATTTTTAGTTTATAACTTATTGGTGTGCTGAGTTCTTTGTATGTTTTAGTGTCAGAAAGTATGTAATTTTATATATATATATATATATATATATATATATATATATATATATATATATATATATATATATATATATACGGTCTTGGGAATAGCAACTGTTTAATTCGTTTTGCCAGCTTGAATTATTAATACATCTTTGTTATTGTGTAACAATTTTTTTGTTTTATTAAGTGTTATTGTACTGTTATTTGTGGGTTCTTTTCTTTTTCGGTTAGCTAAGTTTGTAATTATATTGGCGGTCTGGGCTCTAACTTCATTCTGAAGATCTGTATCAGTTGTATGGTTAAAGGCTGTTTCAACGTCTGCTAGTAAATAGAAGATAGGAACCTCTTTAATATTCAATAGTATGCAGTGTTTTGGACCCAATGCAAGCAATGAAGCAAATTTTGTATGTCTTCAGGAAAATCAGCGTCTGTCAAACTCAGAAACCAATTTTGTTGTTTTTGGTGAGCTGAGGTTTCAATACTCTATATACTGTATATATATATATATATATATATATATATATATATATATATATATATATATATATATATATATATATATATATATATATACACTGTATGTATATATATATATATTCCATATCAGTTTGCATTACATTAGGATTGGATGATGGTTTACATAAGCCAACTGAGTTTTTAATATATTTCTATATTAAATTCTTTGTGCTATCGATTTCGAATTTTACAAATTCATCATCAGGCACCAGCTGAAAAATTCATAATTTTATAAATACTTTAAATTATTTTTAACATATTTTAGTTGTCATTGGTGGATAAAATATACATATTCATTGTTCTTGAGAAAAGGTTACAAAAAGCATCATGTAGTTAAATTTAATATCCAGGTTAATATTTTATAATCATTAGTAAGCATGCAATCGTAACAATCAAAATCATCAATAGAACACGTGTTTAAATTTAAATTTCTAGGTTAACATTTTCCAAGTACAAATTCGATAGTCCGACACTGCCCTGCAAAACGTTTGTCGGAGTACGGGGGGTCCACTGTATTAGTAAGTAAGCAATCGCAACAATCAAAATCATAGACTTTAAGGGAAGTTAAATTATGACATTGTGCCACTCACCGTCAAGAGTTGAATTATTCGATGTTAATTTTAAACATTGATGATTCATAATCAAGATTTGGAAGTGTGTAACGCCAAGAGGATGAACTGCATTGGTCGAGTAAATGGCCTATTGGATAGGGAGTGGAACGGTAACTAGTATTGTACGGAGAATACTAAAAAGAGTATTTTTTTATTTGAGGCTAAGATATAAAAGGCGGTAAATTTTTAAGTGTGTGTGGTTCCGGAAAAGTGGCGCGGTCGTTTAATAAGGGTTGGTTTTCTTCTAGATGTTTTAAAATTTCGCATTTTTCTAGTAGTATTAGTTTATGGTAATTAGTTTCATTATGTAATAGTTGGGCATTTTCAAGTGTTGCTGTATGCTTATTATCCGTAAGGTGTGTCCCGAATATAGAGTAGGGATTATTTCTAAGATGTTCTTTAAAGCGTGTTTTTATGTTTCGGGATGTTAGGCCTATGTATTTGCTGTTGCAGTTGTTACAATTTAATTTGTAAATGCCACTTTTTTCGATGTCGTTAATTTTTGGTTTACTGTTGTTTAAAATATTATTAATCGTTGGCTGTGATTTTGAGGTTAAATTTTTATTATATTTATTTGTTACATGTTGTAGATTTGTATGAATTTTATCATAAAATGGAATTTTGTTATATATTATTATAGTAATTTTCTATAAAAGATATAGGGTAGTTATTATTTATGCCTATGGTTAATATTGTGTTATATTCTGCGATGAAATTTTCTTTTGACAAGGGGGTGTTAAGTAGGCGATGAAACATTAAATTGAACGCAGCTTGTTTTATTTTTGGATTATAATACGATTGTTTCGGAATAATTATATCTGTGGATGTTTCTTTTCTAAATATTTTGTATTCTATATTATTTGTGTTAGGGTTGTTTAAAGTGAGGTCTAAAAAGTTAATTTTGTTTTCAATTTCCGTTTCTAGGGTGAATTTATTTTTTGACAGTGTATTTATTTTATTGTGAAATGAATTTAAATCTTCTTGACTCCCTGTCCATAATACTAAAATGTCATGTACGTAACGTTTCCAGAAAATTATATTTTTACTTAGAGGTTCTTCCATTATTTTCTTTTCGAGATTATCTATGAATATGTTTGCTAACAGGCCGCTGATAGGGCTTCCCATGGGTAAGCCATCTTCTAATTTATGTTTTATCTTGAAATTTAAAGAAATTTTGTTTGGTTGTAATTTTGAATAATTCTAAGATGTTTGTTAAGTCTATTTGTTCTAGATTATATTGATTTATGAAATTATTGTTACTTGGTAGTAAACTTTGTAGGACTGGAATATTGGTATATAAGTTAATGTCAAATGAAATTATGATAAATTCTTCATGTTTTATAGTTAAAGTATTATAAGTTCTGTAATTAGTTCTTTAGAATTTTTTATTGAATATTCCGATGTGTATTGGAATTTATTTATGATCATTAAGACCTTTGGCTAGTAAATGTGCCGGTGAGAAAACAGATGATGTTATAGGTCTTATGGACTTGTCCGGTTTATGTAATTTAATTAAACTATAGAGAGTGGATGTTTTGGGGTTTTTTTGAATAATGTTGTAAGCTCGTATGTAAAATTTAGAAAGTGTTGAGATTCTGTTATTAATTATATGTCTTATTTTGGCGTTATGTGAATTTAGAGGATTTGTTTTAATCATTTTTATATTATTTTCATTGAAAAATTTGTTAGTTTTTCCTATGTATGTGTCAATATCTAAAATTACTAGTCCCGCGTTTTTATCTGCCTTGGTTACTGTTAAGTTATTATTTTTAAATTTTTCTTTGATTGTATTCAAGTTATTATTTCTTTATTATCAATAGTCTGATTTTGATTGTCGCGACTACTTGCCCTTTGTTGTATTTGTTTGTGTTTGTGCTTCTAAATCTATAGCGATTTTGGGGATACTTGGTTTCTTGGTAGGTGGGGCGTACTTGTGTCCCAGATTTAATGTTGCTTCTTCGGTCGATGTGAAGGTCCGTGAATTATAGATTTGTAGTTCTTGGAGGAAATGTGTGATGTGATGTGCTTTCCTTGATGTTGTCTGTTCTTTGTTGTTGTTGTTGTTGTTGTCGTTGTTGTAAATAACATTGATTTTCTTCATTTTTAAGTTTAATTGGTTTGTCTTTCTTCTAGTTTGATCGATTTTGTAGTTTTCGTATTGTATTTTTTCTTCTAATTGTTGAATTAATATTTCATATTCTAATGTGTGGAGAAATTGTAATAAATGTCTATGAAAGAATTTTAGTTTCATGTCAATGTTGCTGCTGATTTTATGTAGTCTTCTTATTTCTTTCCTCAGTAGTTTTACATACATACATACTTACATACATAAAGTTAACTGTTTCCTCAATTATACCAAATTCTGTAAATTAATCTCTCATTGCATGACTACTTTTGTTATTGTCTTTGAAAATTTATACAAATTATCATTTTCATTCCGTATTATTTTCCAAAATTTTTAATACTTTTTAAAACACAAACTTTTTCAACATCTGGCCAACAATAAGATTTTAAATAATTTTTTATGGGGCCTCGTGGCCGCGTGCCTGAGTGTCAGGTCGAGAATCTGGGGAACCGGGTTCGATCCCGACCGACGCCAAAGATTTACAATTTTAAATGGCACAAAATTGACCCCTGTGGTGCACTCTCCACGCCAGCAATGAGTGCCCGTGAGGTGACGCCTGGTAAGCCCCCGCACGGTGCAAATATATCATCTTTACCGATATCTGTACACAAAGCAGAGTGGCACACCCAGCAATGGGTAATAAGCCGTGATGATATTTTTATTTAATAATTTTTTGATAAGAAAGAATAAGTTTTTTCAGTGCACCTTTATTTTCCATAATTTTATATTTTATAATTCCATCTTCAAATAAGTTAGTAGCAGTAGTGATTTGATGAAACTTTGCTTATATACATGTAACACGTTGCTGCTCTTCTTTTTAACATGAAGTGTTTGGCTTCATATCTCATGCACCACATATGCCTAAGTGGTGCATTTTTTTACACATTCAGAATCATGTAAAATGTGGTGATGCTTATTTATCATTTTTATTTCCGGAAATAATACTCGAAACAGCGAATGATGTTCTTCGATAAAACTATGTTTGTATGTTAAATGTCCGGTATATACATAGTTTCAGAGAAAAACTAATTAATAAGAATTATTAGTTGTAAAGGCTAGTTCTTTTAAAATAAACTTCATTACGGGTTTTAATTGATCGTTGATTATTTTAATATTTCCCTCTTCTAGCTCATTGTTGTTTTATTCCGTTTCTAAAATACCTACAAATATTAAAGTACGTTTTTAGGTTTTTTTTACGTTATTTATGGTGTGAAAATTACTTTTAATTTCCATTAGTTCGGTTTCTATATTGTCCAGTTTTTCGAGTTTCTGCAACACTAGTTGCATATTGTTGATATTGTTATTTGACAACATGTTTAAAGTTTTCGTCTAGTGTCAATATACCTCTTCTCTCTCTAAATACTCATTACGAGCTTCTACGTTCATTCTAATTCTGTCTAATTATGTACTATAAATATGTATAATGAATATGTGCTCAAACGAACAGAGCGTTATATATATATATATATATATATATATATATATAGTGGTTTCCTTTGTGTGAGAGATATATATTATATTGTTGTAAAATTACATCGGCTTAATCCACGATTATACATTACCTACAAATTGAATATAACTAAACCAATAAATATAAAATGAAAGCATATACATATTAGAAAATATACCGCTGCTACAACCTTCTCAGCGTGGACATCGAAGTGCAAAGATGTATGTTCTTATTTCAACTTGTTCCCTTTTTAAATTTGCGCATGTTCGAAATCTGAAGATTCTGTTAGTTAAAACAAAATCTAATGGTAAACCGCGAATGTCTGAATGTAATTTTGTTCTCAACATATATTTGAAATTATATTCGTAAAAAACAACGAAAGATATTTCATAAATCTACTATTTTGTTTACTAGAATGGAATACTTTTTATAAAATTTAAATTAGACTTTACAAAATAAATTTAAATACAAAATCACGGTTTTGTCATTTGTATTTGACTTATGTATTCAACTTATACATTTCATCAAAAAATAATAATTTTTGTTTGATTTTATTTCTTAACAATTAGTCTAATTAAAGTGTTATGTAAATATTGAAATACAGAAAACGAAAATTCCTTGAAAATACAGATTTACAAACAATACACATACGGAAAAAGTCAACAGGCGAGGAACATTAAAGAAAGATGGGCTAGAATATATTAATATTGTTTAATATTTTATTTTTCGTCGATTACAATAATTATAATTTAACAAATACCGTACATTTTTATTGATTCTTAAATATAATTAGCCTATCATATTTATTCCTTATAAAGTTGTATTTCTGAGAAAACATTTTCGTTTATGAAAAATTCTAATCTTAAAAAATATTTTAATTACATATTTTTTTAATTAGGACTTATGGTTGTCGATAAACTCTTGCTCCTTAAGGTGTGCTATAATTTTTTTGAGTTAGACATATGCAACTGTATTAAATGTTTTTGCAGATAAATTTTTTACACTGTCTTTTTTACATAAACTTTCCATATTTTTCCTCAAAACTCTTTCCCCTGCCTTGAATATTATTACATCCTCCGAAGGATATAAAAAGTTTATTGTATTTCTAATTGTAATCACACTATAATTTTCTTCTGATAGTAGATGTTTAAAGCAAAATGAACAAATTTTCATTTTTTCTTTTTTTCAGAATATACCTGCCATATATTGAACATCTTCAAAGTAATTATTTATTTAGGGGTCTCGTAGTCGCTTGCCTGAGTGTCTGGACGCGAATCTGGGTAACCGGGTTCGATCCCGACCGACGCCAAATGAGTGCCCTTGCGGTGACGACTGGTAAACACCCGCATGGTACAAATATGTCATCATTACCGAAATCTGTGTACAAAGCAGATTGGCACGCCCAGCAATGGGTAATATGCCATGATGATATTTTTATTTATTTATTTGTCGCATTGTATTCATCTAGTCATGGTCAAATAATTTAATTGAAGCAGTGTCTTCACCGGCAAAAGGTTTTTTACAAATATTCTTTTTTTAACTAATTCCAGTATTCCAAGTTATCTTGTAGTTGGTCAAATAAATTTAACATATTTTTTAAGGTTATTATTAAGCTAATGTCACAATATCATTCATATGACTGCTGGTGAATGATGAAGAGATTTTGTCCGTGAATGATGGAACGATACATCTAGCTGTCACACTGTTTGAAAATTGATGAAACTGATTTCTTCTTTTTTCGTTTGACACCTTGGTTTGACATTTGTATTAATCTATAATACCGTTTGATGCAAATTGCAATTCAAATAAATTTAAAATGAGTAGTACAAGCGGTAGTACTATAGAAAATGTGATTATTTCTGCCCTCGTGATAAATCAAGAGAAAGAAAGGGACACGCGTAAGAACCGTGGACGTAGAACTATTTGGGTAAAAGAGTGGATTAATCGTAGATTCGAAGGGGGAGGAGGTTTGTCATTAGTTCATAATGAACTTAGACTAGAAGATCCATATTCTTTTTGAAACTATTTAAGAATGAATAAAGAATGTTTTAATTTTGTGCTGTCAAAAATTGAGGGAAAGTTTTACTATCAGGACACTCAATTTAGGCAGTGTGCAAGCCTTCGATATAGGTATCATATATTTTTGTAATTATACAACGAAAAGAGGTACATTTATATCTTATATTATAGATTAACTGTTACCTTACGTTATGTGGCTACGGTTGATTCATTTCAGTCATTGTCATATCATTTTCGACATGGTAGAAATACCACATGCAAAATTATACCTGAAGTTGTGGAAGCTATTTGTGAGTGTGTGCAAGAGAAAAATATCAAGGTAGAATAAAAAACATTTTTTTTCTCTAATATAAAATAAAAAACAAAATAAAATTCTAAAAAAAACAAATAAAATAATAATTATAAAAACCTCATACTATAATTAATAGTATATTATGCAACGAGTTTATAATGATAGCTATTAATACACGAGCATGAAGTTTACGATACGAGCCATGGCGAGTGTCGTAATTCATGCGAGTGTATTAATAGTCATTATACATGAGTTACATACACTATTTTTTCTACGACTATTCATAATAATTAAAAAACAAAAACTATTTATAAGAATGAAATTTATTTAACAATATACGTACAAAGTATGTTAGATTAATATTTAAAATATTATTTTTTATTAATGTTTATATTATATATAGTACAATTACTAAAATTTAATTGTGGGAGAGTTGATGCGTGAATATTAGTTGATCCTGCAGGTGCATTTATATTGATTTCATTAGTTTGTTGATTATGTTCTATGGAATTTAATATTTTATTTGACACGGTCATTTTATTTTGAATAGAATCATCTATGTAGCTTTCAGCGACAGTTGTGGATTTCCAGCCACCGTGTCTTTTCAGTGATGTAATATCACCTCCAGCATCAACTAATATTGTTGCAGAACTCCGGCGAAAACAGTGGCCAGTGTAGAGATGGGGATCAGGAAGATTAAGATAGGTAGCTATTTGTTTACCCATATTTCCGAACTTATTTATGCCGATGTTTTGAACTGTGCACTTTCCATTAAAATAATTAAGGAAGAATGATGAACTAGTACAGGTTGTTGGACGAAGATCCATGTATTTTTTACATATTTTGTAATAGCTGCCTGTTACTGTAAACTGTCTTGAAGTTTTCGTTTTTGTGTTTTGTATTGTAACCACAAGAATTGACTGTAAATCGTTAATATCATTGACTTTCAAATCATGTAACTCATGTCTTCGACATGCTCCCATAATTCCAAAAATTAATGCTACCTACATAAATAATAAAATTTGTGATTTTAATTGTAAAATATTTAATTTACCTAAGTACTTACTTTTGTCAAAAGATATGAAATATCTGGTGCCTCATTAACAAATGTTTTTATTTCATCGGGTGAAAATGTTTTGGATTTTTTCCCTTTGTATCCTTCTGCTTTTCTTTTTAATAGGGCATATAATTTTGGATAATTTGCTATGTTAATTTGATTTTTAATATTTAATGTAGATTTTAGAATCGAGTAATGTGTCCATAAGCTTGGCGATTTCATTTTAGTTGATAATTCTTCAAAATAAACAAGCAACACATTTTCTGAATATGAAGTTATATTATTTTTACATCTCCATTCCATAAATTGGTTGTAAAATTTATCGTATGTCTTTCTGGATTTTTGTGGTAATAAGTTATTAGTCACTGTTGTTGCTTTTTCCACAATATCAGCTGGTGTTCCCGATATTTCTATTTCCATATCACTATCACTGTTATTAAACATTATTACTTCTAATTTATAAACCAAATTTTATCTTAAACTAGTATTCGAGGTTAGATTTCACAACTGTCAAACAATCAACCAACAAAACAAAAACTCACACAGGTATGCAGTGTTGTCAACTATCTAAATCAATTCCAACCAACAATATAATATGTGAAAAATTTATTCACACAAATTGGCACTAAATAATCTCACTGTCTGTTGTCTATTTACTATATTTTATATATTTAATATTTTTAAAATACATTTCCATTCTAGAAAGGTTTGAAAACTATAAGATTACCACCAGGTTGGCAACACTGGTGAAAATCTGTATCTTAATGATAATTTGTATCGAAATGAAAATCTATATCATAATGACCGTCATTCAAGTACAGATGGCATGTACATAATAAGCATATTAAAGCATAGGAGTAGAAAAATCTATTTACATACATATATGAAAAATAATTCAATCTAGTTCATCAAGTTCATATTTATATATGATATTTATTTCGTAGCCTGTTTGCTACATATTGAGCAAAAACCTCTGCTCTATCGTTTTCCTTCCTTTCCTTGTCTTTACCGGCTTTGTCTTTTAAATACGAACAAAGAACATCTGTTATTTCAGTCGATTTTTCTTTAACTTTTCTTTCGGATTTTCGCGGCAATGGTGAGGGTGCTTCTCTTGTGGTGACAATGGATGATGTTGGAGTTTTTAATTATTGCTGTTGCGGCAGTTCGTTGATTATCTGAAATTAGTTTATTTTTAGCTTCCGGTAACTACAAATGATTGGAATTAAGTGCAACAAATATTTAGAAATAAATGGAATTTTCCAAACTGTTGTGATGCTTTTGACGGGAAACACATTAACTTACTGTGTCCAAAATCGGAAGGATCATTTTGCAGGAACTATAAAGGCAGTGACAGTATTGTTTAAATGGCAATTGTGGACGGAAATTATAAATTTTTATGTGTAGACATAAAAGTTAATGGAAGAGTAAGCGATGGTAATGTTTTTAGAAACTGTTTAATGTCTAAATATACAAATAGGAATATGTTAAATTTTAATAGAGTAACAGAAAATGCAACCACTTTAAGAAATACTTTTGTACATTATTTTAGTATTACTGGAAGTCTTAGTTAGCAAGAGGAATATATTCAAAATAAAAATTTATAAAAATATTCAAAACAAAAAGTTATAAATACATTCTCTTACCTCCTCATCATTGTCCAAAAATTCTATTGTGTATTCATCAGCTGAATCTTGAGTCTCAGTAGCTTGTTCTTGGGAACAACTTATGCCAAATAGCTTTCCTTCCTTTTGCTTTATGTGATCTTTTAAGTAGTACAACTTCTCGTAATACCAAAGTTTTGGCATTACTACATCGTCAGCATCTGCTCCACTTTTATTTCTAGGGAAGTTTTACCGAAACTGGTTTCTTAAACTGTGGTATTTTTTATAGTGTTCAGCTAAAATATTAATCCAAATTAGTAGTAATAATAAAATACATATATATATATATATATATATATATATATATATATATATATATATATATATATATATATATATATATATATATGTAACGATAAGTCTATTAGTTACTTCTTTGATCGTATACGTAGATGTATAACAATAATAAAACAATAAATATAAATGATGAATAAAATCGGGAGTAAAAATGACATGTATATATTTTGTAAAATCGTATAAAACAACTGAATGAATTTTATCAATAAATAATAAAACATAGATTGGTTGGAGTGGTAACGTGGCGGGCTACTCAATCCGCCACACACACACACACACATATATATATATATATATATATATATATATATATATATATATATATATATATATATATATATGTACATATTTGTAATATTTGGAATTAATTCTTTGACTGCATTCATCATCTGTTCTTGTGCATCCCTCACACGTTTCCTGCTTTTATAATGCACTGATTTTACATCATACAAACATGTTCTCGTTTTGTAAACATCTATCAGTGCTAAAATCTTCCACTTTCGTTATTTTCCTTTTCTTTATTATATTATTTGTTGCCGCCATGTTGTTAAACAAATGAAAAACAAAAGTCAGACAAGCTGTTGAAGTACCTGAAGTACACTACACTTCTACTCACGAATGAAGTTAGCCCTGACTGATTGTGATTGACGAAAAAATAGCGGCCCGTGAAAATTTGATCATTCTAAGCTCACTTCTTTTTTGTTATTCACTATCAGTCATATGAATGATAGTGTGACATCGGCTTTAATCCTAAAAATCCAGTCTTTTGACACCCTTCTATCATTTTTATTCCCGTTGGTTCAGTTAAGTTGTATATATATATATATATATATATATATATATATATATATATATATATATATATATATATATATATATATATACTCAATATATTTTTTGTCTTACTTATCTCTTCTAAAGATTATTTAATACCAATTTGGAATATTTCGATTTAACATTTAGTAAATCAAAAATATCGTTAAAGATTTTATAAAATATCAACCTACTGTCGCAGTCGTCGAAAATTGGAGCTATAAGTTTCACGTTCATTCGGTTATTGTCATATAATACATGTTTTCTTATTAATTTACACTCTAATTTTAACCGTTCTTCTTCTTGAAAAGTATCTTCGAACTAAGGTTCCACAATACTTTTCAATTTTCCCTTTCCATTATTATTCCCTTGTCTCCTAAACAATTTTATATTAGCTTGATCATATGACAAGCGTCGAACACAATAAAAACTTCATTTTTCGTAATTGGATGAGCAAAGTAGGGTTTAAAGTTATCATCCCCATACTTAAAAATATCTCCTAAATTAGTATACATACTACTGTTGGTAGCCACGCCATCAAAAGTAACAGAAGTCACTTCTGCACCAGTTTTGTATACTAAATCTAACGCTTGAACTAACTAATTAGCTCGTTTAGAGCCGGTTATTGATTTTATGAAAACATATCCAATAGGGTTACTCAAATACTTTCATCCAAGCTGCTACCTTCCTTCTCTCTTACAAAGTAGGTCGAGTGGTCATATCTAGTCTACAATAAAAGAAAATTTAAAATTATGTACTCCATATGAGTGGTAACATCTTTTTGGACAACCCGGTATAAGGTACATATGGGATGGTTGACGCGAGAGAGAACTAGAATAAATAAATGTTACGTTGTAACTGTAAGTTAATAAAAGTGTTATTTAATTGCCGTGTGCGTCTAACTTAAAAATAATCCTACAAATTGGGAACTCGTCGGGGATAAGTTGTAATGCGTATCAGTGGTGTAAATCAAGGAGGAACGAGTAGATATGGTTGGAATTGTTGAAACGGTCGTGAAGAGTAGCGAGCCGAGCGAGGTTAGAATTGGCGGGAGTTTTGGCGCCAAACGGCCGTGTTGTTACTTACGAGGTTGGCGACAGTGTTGCGTGAAGTGAGCTGAGTTTCGAGTGATGCACGGAGAGAATTACGTGTGAAATTTGACGTTTAAACCAGTTTAAACTGTCAGAGATAACCTAAAACCGTTGTGTAAAAGACTATTAAAATGTCCATATACCTATTAACTAACAGTTTATAGATATATGCAAATGTCAATAATAATAATCTTGTCACTATGCCGTCAAAAGGAGTCGATTATACGTCTAAAAACGTGACTGTTGAACGTAATCGGCAATGAGTGAAACTGAACTTTTAAGATGGAAACTTAAACTTGTAAAATGTGAACGCCAGTTGTTAAATAAAGACAGTTGATAAACCAAGGTAATCGTCTACGCAAACATTGTTGCCGCGATTTAATTCCAAAAACTTTGTAGATTTAATTCCCGTGTTTAATCCGATTAAATCGTGTTCGTTAATAGCAAAACACTGGATAAGAAAATAAGGAAACAGGGAATCATATCGCTGAGATGATTCAACGACGCTTTTGCAAGACATCTCAAAACTACAGGGGGCTGCACGTACCTACTAAGAAGGGTCGTTTAAAAATTTAACAACGTTGGCGAAGTTGAGTCGAGAATAAATCTGCGCTTTTTCTACTGGTCAAGATGAATCCGATATTTATTTAGAACTCATGAGAATTCAGAAAAGAAGGCAGAAGACGTATAAGGAATATAATCAGCAATCGCTAGAAAAGGTATGCTAAGTAACCAAGCTCCACTAAAGAATATAATTACAGGAATCAGAGATGACCTAACAAGAGCACTGGCTTTATCCGAATACGCAGACCTACAAGAGCTGTTACGTAAAATAAAATTTTATCAAAATACGATGACGCATGCCCGATACAGCCGAGAGTTGCACTAAGGTCTAACACTGTGTCTACTTCAACAGCAGCTAGCACCCCAAGAAGATTCGACATCAAATGCTACAACTATGGAGACATTCGCCACATCAGCAGAAATTGTGACCACAAGGAAAGAGACGTAAGATGTTTCTACTGCGAACAGTACAGCCATAAGTCTTCAGACTGCGAAAACAAGTGAGAAAGTGAAAGAAGCAAAGAAACAAACACAGAAATAGTTAATATGGCTGAAGAGAAGATAGCGAACGCGTTGTACAAGGTTGTAGAAGTAGATGGTCAAAGACTTACATCACTCATTGATACGGAAAGCAGCGTAACTTTAATGAAGATTGAAGAATATGAAAAACTTCCACCTAAATCTGTAACGGAAGACTTAAGAACGCTGCACGGAATAGGAACAAAATTTTTCGAAACTTTAGGAGGTTTTCATGGAATGATAGAAATGGACTTTATTTCCAACTAAAATTCACTTGTTGCCTAACCACATCATGTGTCATCTAATGATCGTCGGGAATGACGTATTGAACCAAGCGAAAATCCAAAATAGAGAAGAAACGTGAAGACCCTAAAGAAGAAAAAACATTGTTGCAAATAATGTACGTGAACTAAGAAGACGAAGATGGCGAACTCGATGGAGGTGTATACAAACACTTCACTTCACAAAAAGAAGACTTCAACAGCAACACGAAGACGACTTAAAACAATTATTTGGACAGAAAAAACAGGTGGAGAAACAGTTGGTGGATGCCTATGAAAAAGTGGAAGAAGAACATCTAGTTCAGTGGAAAATGAAAGTACAAAAATTAAATGCTGAAACCAATGATCTACGTTTGTTACTACAAGAACAAAACGCAAGAAACAGTCTGTTAGAGATGAAGCAAAGGAAGTTCGGTACTGAAACACAGTTACTACATGCAAGAGAAACAGACTAAAGTCAAGACATAGTCCGTACGATATATGTTTATCTGAAATTCTTAAAAGACCACTACGTCACTTTCTCGAAATTAACCGCATCCGACAACCTACCCTAATAGGAAACGCATTGGCGGCATCAGTGTTCCCAAGTTAGGTGTTTTTCTGAGTTGGGGGTACTTTAAGGGGTATTATATTTTAGGGGATTGCACTAGTTCACATTAGCAGCTTGCAGTGAGTGTATCGCCCTGTGCTTTTTCAGTATAATTTCTTATTAAAACAATTCAATGGAGGCGAAAAATAAAGAAAGGAATTTAATTCCCAGTCGAAGGGTATTGTGTTTAAACTGTATATTATTTTAAAACAATTTTTCCAGATCAGAATTAAAAAACCGTGTTGTAGCTATTACAGGAGTATCTATAGCTACTGTGAAGAGAATTTTAAGAGAAAGGGTCGATTTGCAAGTTCAAAACAGTGGTGATAGTGATGTAAACTTCTGTTCTCCTAAAAAAAGCAAGAGCATATCTACAAAAATCAACATACCGGAATGGGAAAAAATGGATATTATAAACATGACTTATAATTTTCACAAAACCGAAAGATGCCGAGTTACTCTGACACAGTTGCAACAAAAATTAAGTGCGGAATACGATTTTTAGGAAAATGTACCTCCCTGCATACAATTATCCGAAAACTTGGATTCACATGGAGAAAAACTAAGGGCAATCGGCGGTTGCTAATAAAGAAAAATCATATTCGAGCTTTAACTGAATTATTTAGACAAAATTAAATATTATAGAAGCCATGGTAGACCGATTGTCTTTTTAGGCGAAACATACATTCACGCTGGCCATACTAGTTCGAACAGTTGAACGGACAATACCACTAACGGTTTACTATCAAACATATCCAAATGCAAGCGATTAGTTATTGATCACGCCGGTGGTGAAATGGGTTTCATATCTAATTGCCTGTTGATTTCTTAAATCTGGGAGCAAATCCGGATACTACCACGCTGACATGAACTTTATTTGAAGTGGCTTAGAAAGAAGCTGACTCCAAATCTCTCCACGAATTGTGTTGTAACTGATAATGCATCATACCATAATATACAACTAAAGAAAGCACCTACCAGTAAATAATAAAATACAACAGATATGGTAGACTGGTTGATAAGCAAAAATATACCTTTCTCACCGAATTTGCGCAAGCCACAGCTTTATGAAAGTATTAAAAGTATTAAAAAACATCACATTATTTACAAATTCGACCGTCTGGCCAAAAAAAAAAAAACGGCCACGTGGCTTTACCGCTCCCACTCTATCATTCGGATTTAAATCCAATTTAAATGATATGGGCCCAAGTTAAAAACAACGTAGGAAAGAAAAATGTTTTATTTAAATTAGACGCTATGAAAACTCTGACAGAAGAAGAATTTTCATCAATTACTATTGCAGACTAAATCAAGTGTTGCCAGCAAGTTATTAAAGTGGAAAACAATTATTGGGAAAACGAGATTCGAATTGATTTGATAACAGAAGAGTTGATTATTACTGTTTCTGATAGTGAAACTTGTAGTGATACTGAGGATGACTGAAAATTTATCAATTTAGGGGCTGTAGTAGGTTACGCAAATAAATTTTGCTTTGTAAATTCATATTTTTTGTATTGTGTAATAAATAAAAACATGACTGAAAAAATTCCGAATATTTTTACAAAAATTTACGTTTTAAGGCACGCCGCTGCTTGCAGTCATTAAGGCGTGGCACACCCTTGCGTTCCGAGAATTAAACGTAACGGCTTTCCGCTTTCTGGGATTTCTGGATCAGCAAATATCGTACGGACTCAACCAGACCTAAAAGCATGAAAACTGAATACATTACAAAAAGAGCCAGACAAAATAAAAACATTTGGAGGAAAATGGAAGAAATAATACTTCTAAAAAACAGAAAATGAAATTAGAAAAAAGTGCCACCAACATGAAGAACTTGATGCATATGCTGGGGAAACAGCTTTTAAAACATGCCAAATTGAGATTGGAAATGGTCTTGGGACAGATACGAAAAGACAAGCTCAACAACGAGACGAAGAAATAGATGAAGTTGGATGCAAAGTACAGAATAAATAAAACCCCTAGAACGACAACAAAAGAACTTTTATTAAACGAACCCATTTCATTGTTTTAAACCACCTCCTAAATTCCTTGGACTTTATTTTCAATAAATAATGGTTTTAAAGGGACAATAAGAAGTATAAGACCTTTAAATATAATATATATTTATCAACAACATGGGATGTCTCACAACCTTCTTTCACTTAAACGGCGAGTATATCGTCCGATGCCACGCTTTCATAACATATGAATGGAGAACGGAAAGCAGCCGTCCGGGGGACCAATATGTGCTCGCGGTCCGATAATTTTTAAACGGTCTCAATTTTACATACACATACATCCAAAAACTATAAAAATTATTTACTTTCAACCCTGTGAGCACTAAAAAACAAGGTAGGCATTAATTTTTTTTAAAACCGTCGCACTTTTATTTTTATCCTGGACATTTATTTTGCGCGATATTTCTTCCTTATTCTCTTTTGGCGTAACAAAAAATGATTTTTTAGTAGTATGCTTTTGAAGGACGTGTTCTACAATTTCTGCGTAATTTCCTTCAGTTCGGGCTGGTTGGTCTTCTGCTTTCAATAAAGCTTACGTAAAAACTTCTTTATATTCTGTAATTTGAATATTGTTCTGTGAACCCTGGTAACTGGTGCTGAACCCAATATGAATTCGATAACCAGCGTACAGTACGTTTGCTAACTCTTCTTAGGCAGTGGCAATACGATTTTATTAGATCTGATAAATCCTATAAGTCCTTTTATTTTATTATAACTCACTATGACCATGGGCTTCTCAATAGCTATATTTATGATATTTAATTGTAAATAAAACTTGATGTCAAATAAAACAATTTATTAATTTCTCATAGAGTATATAGTACACGTCGCAATGACTGCTCTATACCTACTGCTACAGCGCGTCTCGCTCGCTGCTCGCTCCCTTGGAGTTAGAACTCCAGTGGTTCACAAAAGTTTCTATATACCACCCGTCGTGAAATCTTAGTTTAAATTAACTTAGCCTAACTTATGAGATAGGAAGCAAGCAAATTTTTGCAACAGGCCTTTTCATTTCACCAGTATTCACCTTTACTGTCACGACACAAGTCACTCCATCAGCACCAGGATGAAGTTGGAGGATGCAGCCCATTTGCCACTTTAATGGCGGCAGGTTGTCGCCTCGTATGATGACCTTTCTTCCTGGTAGCAGTAGATTGGACTGTTGTTGCTTCCACTTACTGCGTTGTTGAAGTTCTTGGAGGTAATCTTTATGCCATCGGTCCCAAAAAATATTAACTAACTGTTGATTTCTTTGACATCTTTGAAATTTTGTTGATTAATTGCTGGAAGTATCATTGAATACACGAGAAACTGGTCGTGAATTCAAACAACCCTCTATCTGTACAATAATTGTGTATAGATCGTGTTTAATGAGCGTTGCCATTTACGCGTCTTATGTAAAATTTTGTTGATTTTACGGAAGCCTCTCAAAGGCCACCAAAATGTGGCGATCGTGGTGCTATCAAATGCCACTGGAGGTGATCTACGAGAAGACAATCAACTATACGTTCCTGTAGAGAGTTATTGGTAAGTATTTCTCCTAATTCTTTGAGTTCACTGCGTGCGCCAATAAAATTGGTGCCACTATCTGAGCAAATGTCTTTACATTTTTCTCTACGAACGATAAACCATCGTAAACAATTAATAAATGCTTCAGTAGTATCTTTGGCTAGTTCCAAATGTACTACTTTAGTGGACAAGCAGACAAAGACGCATAAATAAGTTTTCGTAACTTCTTGTTTCGATAACTGCTTTCCTTTATAAAAAGGAGTCCTGCAAAGTCAACTCTACAGGAAAGGAATGGCCGTTGTACTGGAAGATATCCCGTTATGTGATTGAGCTGCGTAGGCCGAGATTTGAAGTAGGTGACACTATTTCGAATCACCTTCTTTACTGCGTTTTTCTGACAAAATCCAGAATTTTGTTCTTATTAATTTAAGTGTCATTTGGCAACCTGTATGCAATAATTTAAATGCTCATATTCAATTATTAACTTTGTCAACGGATGGATGATTCGTTGTAATGATGATTGGATGCTTCTCGTTGTAGTCAATATCTGCGTGCTTTAATCTACCACGCACCTTGATCATTTCATGCTCATCAAGAAATGGGTTCATTGATAAAAGCTTGCTGGTTTTGTTTACTGTACAAGGTCTGTTAGAAAATATCCGACCTTTGGCCGGGAAAAAACGGCATATCTGAAGCGTTGGAAACCTAATCACCTTCAAAGTAGTCTTCTTGGAACTCCACACAATTCTCCCAGCGGTTCCGCTCTTGTTGGATGTATTCCGAGAAAGCCTCTTTCGTAATGGAGTTTAGCTCGGCTGTCGTTGCAGCCATAATGTCCTCTCTTGTATGAAATCGCGTTCCTTTCTATGTCCTCTTGAGTTTGAGGTACAGCCAGGTGTCGCAGAGGGCCATATCAGGAGACTAAGGAGCCTGTTGAACCACAGGAGTCTTGTTCTTCGCCAAAAAAGTCTGAATTAAGTGCCAATTTCCTGTAGACCACAACTCCGGGCTCTTGCGCCGCACAGCACCACGTAGGCGACGAAGGACATCCCTGTAGTACTCTTTGGTGATTGTTTGACCCTGTGGTGCGTACTCGTGGTGTACCACACCGCGGGAGTCAAAGAAAGCAGTCAGCATCACTTTGACGTTGCTGCGCACTTGGCCGGCCTTCTTTGATCTTGGTGACTTGGAATGCTTCCACTGTGACGATTGGTATTTGGTTTCGTCACCAGTGATTATGGTGTTCATGAAGTCGGGGTCACGGTTTGTGGAGTCCAGCATGTCCTGTGGGAGTAGTACTCAATATACGGGACTTTTTATTTTAAATGAGAACATATCTTTCTTATTTACTCAATCGTTAGAAAATTTAATTCTGAATTCAGCGATATAATATTTTTATACTCTTACATAAGGATTTTTTTTGAGGAAATAACATACAAAGTTCTATATTAATATTATTAAAATATAACTATAATACGCGTGCCACGAACGGAAAAAATAAATACGTGATATTTTTACATAGAATTAGAACGCCATAAAAGAAATGCGTGAACAATTTGGTTTTGTTGACATTTTATGATCAATTTAATGGCCGGTAATTCAATCTCCTGGTAAAGTATCAGTTAATTTAACTGCCAGATAAAATAAAAATAGCGCACACAGGTCAATTATATGATGCGATTTTTTTTCTTTTATCTACCAGTTAAATTAACTGACACTATACCAGTATATTAAAGTACCTACCATCCCTGAAAGAACAAAATATTCACTTCTTTCTGTCAGTGTACTGTAATTCTAAATGAAAAATAACATGCATTCAATTTTTTATTCGTGGCACTCTTATTATAGCCATATTTTAATCAAATTAGTGTAAAATTTTGTTTTTTTTATCAAAAAAATCTATGTATGAATATAAAAATATATCACTGAATTCAGAATTATTTTTTTTAGTGAATCAGCAAATAAAAAGTAATGTTACTATTTCAAATAAAAAAGTAAGGTCACTAGTCGAAAAAAATATTTTCTCTTTAAATTTGTCTTGTAAATTAGGAATTGTCTGCCCATTTAACCATCTTTGTAGATCTTTTAATTCTCAAGATAGCAATGGCGGCGTATTTAAAACGGACATTCAGTATACCTTGAATTAAAAAATAAAAACGAATAAAGTAAAATGAATTCAACATTCTCATAAAAAAATAACGCTGTCCACTGAAAAAAAAGTTTCATAATAAATGAGTATTTGTCACATTGACGGTTTATTAATTATTGTCAATGCGACTCTGGAACGATTCCGCTAACATTTTTATAGAGTCGCTTAATTTATCAAAGGATTAGCACAAGTTCTCATTGGAATTTATTTGCTTACTTATTGCACCTTGTAAACTGTTACTCGTTGATGTAGTCGTTGCGGGATATTGCTTGCTTTTTTGCTGCCTATGTGTTTCAATAACGGCAGATGAAATATTTAATAAATATATTATTTACAAATGCATTAAATTTAATGTAAGAAAATTTATTACCTCTTCTGCCTCAAACACAAACGAATCAATACTGTCGTCCAAATGCACCAAAATTATATCTGTATTCGGTAGTTGTTGGAATACCCGAGATTACGTCCAAAATTAAAGTGTTGAATATAAATATAAGTACACATGTTAAAATTTTTAAAATATTGCTGTTTGTTTCTTTACTCACTTCTTCTGGAAAATTAAAATTTTCTGTAGATTCTTCGCGAAGTACACCCGCTTCTGGTACAGGCGCACCTTACGCAACAAATTTTGACATTAGCCCCATTAACTTCTCTTCTACATCCGACAGGTCTTTCACATTCGCCGGTCTAACTCCTGTGACAGTTTTATTTTTAAAAAAATCTCTAGCCTGTCTTTGTATTTGTCCGAATTTCAGAGAATGCATATGTACAATAATTATACATATTAAGCAAAGGTCATATTTATATCTTCATATAATTTACCCTTTTCCACTGATGCACTGTTTTCTGTGCTAAGTATTTAAAACAAATGAAAGTTCTTCCCACTTTTTATTAACGTCCTGAATTTCTCGTTGGTTTATTTTGCCGGAAAGCAGAATTTTGTTTTCGCAATGTAGTTTATTAAAATTTATATTTGTTTTTTGTGGTTCGTGGACCTGTTTTCTTTGTTTCTGCAAAATACTTATTATAAATATTTCACATACGTATTTGTATCTATGCACTTACCGTTAGATATTTTTTTTTTATAAATAGTTATTTAGATCAAAATTTTCAAATTTTTGTAATGAAGATACTTCTGAGAAAGAAGAGTTTTATTGAAAAATCAAACTTTATTTGTCACAATTATTTTTATTTTATTACAATAAATGTGTATTGCTACAAAGTAGAATGGAAAGAAAGAAAATAATTAGGACAACAAAACGCAAGATGACGCAATTAAACAGACAGATAAACAAATTTTCAATAAGGATAAATAAGGTATGACTTTTCAATAATACTCTACTTTTTCAGGAGTATCTTGATTACAAAAATTTGAAAATTTTAAACTTTTTTAGAAAACTTTAACCTTTTGTATTTTGGTAACTAGAAGAGATAAGACCTACGTTCATATAGCATTTTTTTCTGAATATGACCTCAGGAATAAGATGTTAAAGTTTGTAACATTAGTTCTGAATCACCCGCTATATATAATTTAAGAGTTTCACTCTCCGAATATTCACTCCACTAGACTTTTACTAACTTTTCACACTTGACAAGCAATTATATTAAGTTAGGACATACATATTACAATTTTATTTCGTCATGTGAAACTGATTTCACAGCATTCGTTAGCGAATACGCTAAAATGTTAAATATTAACGAAATTTTTAATCAATGCTTTAGTGATTAGCAATTTTATGAAGTACTGTTGACAGTGACGTTAATATTTACTTTTTAGCAAAAAGTAGCGTATTTTCTAGTGAATAGAAGAAGATCTTAATCTTCATTCTACAATCCAAGAGGTTCCACAATGTTCTCATGAATATACTGCGGATGAAGAATATACAATACAAGAAATGAAAACAGCAGATATTTTACTTGAACTTTCGAAATCTCAACCAACACTTCGAAATTTGATGTATTGAAAAAAAAGTGTGAGATTCTAATACCAGCAACGCCATCTCTGTAAATAAACAAATAGATGTAAATCTATCCCCTCTTTTTATTCACATGCTGCAAAGTCACAATTAGTAGTCGACAAGTTGCCTTCTAAGGGTTTATATATATAACGCTCTGTTCGTTTGAGCACATATTCATTATACATATTTATAGTACATAATTAGACAGAATTAGATTGAACGTAGAAGCTCGTGATGAGAATTTGGAGAGAGAAGAGGTATATTGACACTAGAGGAAAACTTTAAACATGTTGTCAAATAACAATATCAACAATATGCAACTAATGTTGCAGAAACTCGAAAAACTGGACAATATAGAAACCGAACTAATGGACTAATCTCTGTAAATAAACAAATAGATGTAAATCTATCCCCTCTTTTTATTCACATGCTGCAAAGTCACAATTAGTAGTCGACAAGTTGCCTTCTAAGGGTTCATATATATATATATATATATATATATATATATATATATATATATATATATATATATATATATATATATATATATATATATTCACGTTCCGCAAAAATACGTGTCTGTCAGTTGTGGGAAGGCCATCGCCTAGAATTACGTCTATTTCGTTTTGTATCTAATGCAAGTCTGTAGATCTGTTTTTGTATTTTAGGTTTTGTTATTACTTCAAAAAACTTTTAATGTGTTGGTTAAAATATTGTATATTTTCTACGGTAACAGTCTCCGATCCTGATGATGATTTTTAAAAAAACCGAAACCGGTCGATTATATCATATCCTATTAATCAAGTTAAAACGTGAAGAAAATGACTAGTCCGAGAGTTTTATTTTCCAACCTTTTCATCATCAACTCTTCACTTGGGTAAAAAAATTTCAATTAAAGTATAGTTTGGTGTTAATCTAAGTGCTCTAGTCAACCCAGGAATCTAATTAATAGCTTCATGATTAATGCATTTTTTAGACATCTTCTAAGTGTTGTCCGAGGAATTTCAAATCTTATTGCTGCCTCCTATACTGATGATCATCCTACTTACACATCATACATCGCCTGTTTTATGGTCTCTTCACTTGTTTGGCCTATGCCAGATTTCTTTGGTTTTGGACGGGGCATCTCAAAATCTATAAAAAATTTAATGCCAGTAATTAATTCAACTGTTGATAGGAACAGTGCCCAGATCTTTCACTATTCTAAAAGTAGTTGCCACTGTTGCAATAGACCATTTATACCGGTGTTGTGCGCATGATTAGAGTGAGAGGTCCGAACTGCCCTGTGAAATTATTTACATGTCAGATGAGGAATGAAACTTGTCGTTTTCTTCACAAAATCTCTAGTGAGTCAGTGTCAGTGTCGCTGGCCGTGCCATCCATATATTTGGAAATTTAGTGTGGCAAATTGTGGAAATATTCCTTGAAATTATATTTAAAGTGTGCGGAACTTTGTGCGGAATTTCGTGATTATAGTGTATCTTGTTATCATATCACGTATTTGCAGTATTTAATAATAAAGTGCATATATGTAAATCGTATCCGTTAAATACTAATCAATAGATCAATTAACGTGAAATATTATAGTCGTACCAGTTCGTAAAAGGATTGCCTAAAATGACAACACTCTGCGGTGTTTGTAAAATCTCATGTAATAAATCATCATCTATACATTGCCCTCGCTGCAATCTTGATTTCCATCATAGATGTGTAGATGTCACTACAACGGATACATATGTTTTACGGTCTAAGAAAAATTACAAGTGGTTTTGTGATTCATGTGATAATAAACCATTACCATCATCAGCTGATGTCATTGGAGAACTGAAAGAAATAATATTAAAACTTCAGCATGATACTAACGAAATCAAGACCAAAGTAAGTGCTTCCGAATCAACTAAACTTCAAAGTTACACTGAATTCGAGGAAATTATTACAGAAATTAATGACCGTAAAAAACGTGAACTAAATATTGTATTTTTTGGTATTGCTGAAAACCCATCATCAGATCAGTCACCTGTGAATAAGATCCTATCCGCATTAATTCCCAATATCACGTCTAATGATTATAAATATATGCGTATTGGAAAAAACAGTGGTAATAAAAGTAGACCAACAAAAGGGATTTTTAATAATATACATTATGTGAAATCAGTTTTTAAAAATATTAAAAATCTTAAGAGCATTGCATCTTCTAAGAAAATAATAATATCGAGTAATAAAACACCTCGACAACGCGAACATTATGCACTACTCCGTAATGAACTTAATAATTTAAAAGAAGGTGGCAATAATGACTATGTAATTAAATATAATAAAGGTGTTCCCAGTATTGTGAAAAAAAAAACTTAATAAAATCTCCACTAAAAACATTGATGTTTCACTACACTATCAGAATGTGCGCGGGATAAACACTAAATTGTCAAAACTTTATTGTAGCGGTACAACCACAAATTTTGATTTGCTTGTATTTACGGAGACTTGGCTGAAGGACAATGTGTTCGACTCCGAAGTTCTCGACCGTCGCTACTCGATCTTCCGAAGTGACCGGGACCAGGTTGCAACGGGCAAGAAGAGAGGAGGGGGTGTCCTTATTGCTGCTAGAACATCTCTTAGCCCCTCTGTCCATAACATTACATGCAGCGTCAAAGATATTGAAATTTTATGTGTTAAATTAGTTATTGTTAAGTAACAATGTGTCACAGATATTATTTTGCGTAAGATTATTTTTATTAAATTTATTATGTTTTGTCTCTAATTAGCTATTTAGGTACGTAACCGATACTGTTGGATAAGAGCTACATTTAATGATACTGGTATTCACGTATTTTATTTCAGTTTATTTCTAGATTTCAGTGTGAGAACATCGATATTATAGTGATTCAGGTGAGAGAGTTAATCTAGCATGTGTATGATTGTGAGTGTGCATGTGAGCAGTACTGGGTACTGTAGTGGCCGCATCGTGTGAACCCGAGGGTCGCCAACGGTAGCAGCAGGGTAGGCTGTAGTGACCCGCATCTGGTGTCGCCAACGGTAGCAGCAGTTAGGGCTGTAGTGATCTGATCCAGTTGGTTAAGAGGAATGTCTCCGGATCACCACCGAAGCGGCAGTGGTTCCGTAGTGGCCGCTCGTGTGAACCCGAGGGTCGCCAGCGTAGCAGCAGGGTAGGCTGTAGTGACCCACATCTGGTGTCGCCAACGGTAGCAGCAGTTAGGGCTGTAGTGATCTGATCCAGTTGGTTAAGAGGAATGTCTCCGGATCACCACCGAAGCGGCAGTGGTTCCGTAGTGGCCGCTCGTGTGAACCCGAGGGTCGCCAGCGTAGCAGCAGGGTAGGCTGTAGTGACCCACATCTGGTGTCGCCAACGGCAGCAGCAATTAGGGCTGTAGTGATCTGATCCAGTTGGTTAAGAGGAATGTCTCCGGATCACCACCGAAGCGGCAGAGGTTCCGTAGTAACTAGCGGTACTGCCCGTAGTTGCCAACATGTGTGTACGGTGTGTGAATGCCTGAACCTTATGTAAATGATTGCCTCCTCACTGAGTATTTCTCATGTGTTAATTCTTTTACAGAAATAATCACGGTGTGAAGGAGGATTCCGCGTGACCGAGTTCGGCCAGGCGACGGTCATCTATATTTGTTATTATTTTTGTGTTAATACTGTATATACCGGTTTGGGTGATAAATGTGTTTTAATATTCTAATTTTCAGCGCTAACATTTAATCGTCATTTATAACAAATGTATGTAATTGCGGTCTACATTCCCCCAAAAGCATCTGCAACCTGTTATGAAAACCTTTTTGATTTTATATGTGCCTTGCCTTTTGTTTACAAAACCAATGTTCTTATAGTTGGAGATTTTAATCTTATAAATTTAAATAAATTTTATAACGATAATTATATTTCTGATGTAAGTGTTAATAGTTTTATACATTTTGTAGATTTTCTGAACATGAAACAGTATAATGATGTATATAACTCAAATGGTCATCTACTTGATATTGTATCATCAAATTTTAATTGTAATTTAAATCGTTGCCTGGATCCTCTGTTACCAGAAGATGAACACCATCCTGCTTTAATTGTTGATATATCTTTTACATATAATTACAATTATAAACCATTCTCAAAAACTCATGTTTATTATCAATATAAAAAGGGTAATTACGTAATGCTCTATAACATGTTAAGTACAATTAATTGGAGCCATGTCTTGGACTGCAATAATATAAATGATGCTGTTGATAAATTTTACTGTACCTTATATAATATTTTGGACTTATGCATACCTAAAGTTCAACGGCGCAAAACTTCATACCCAATCTGGTTTAACAAGGAACTTATTAGTACAATTAAGTACAAAGAACATTATCGTAAGCTATATTAAAACTCGAATTTAATTATCCATTTAGATAAGTTCAAAGAATTAAGAAGAAAATGCAAACAGCTTTCATCTGACTTATATGAATATTATATTGCTCAAATACGAAATAATATCTATAAATAATGATACGAACAACTTCTGGTCTTTTGTAAATAACAAGAAAAAAAGCTGTGGAATTCCTACGACAATGTACAATGAAAACGTTGCTTTATCTGGTGGCTCTCAGATTGTTGAAGGATTTGCAAGTTTCTTGTGTATTTATATCATCTGATAATGACAATGTTGATAATTCAAATTTATGTGCTAACGTATATACTGACACTAATTTATATGTAGATATTGGAACAATATCTGAAGATGATATTATAAATGCCATAAAGTCTCAAAATAACTCTAAATCTGTAGGTCCTGATGATATTCCTGTTTATATAATTAAAGGTTGTGCTGAATTCTTAATTTATCTACTTTGTTTAATCTTCAATAAGTGCATCAGAGCTCAAGTATTTCCATCAAAATGGAAAATTGCAAAAATTTGTCCACTTTTTAAAGCTGGAGATAAAACAAACGTGTGTAACTATCGACCAATCTCTTGTCTGAATTCTTATGCTAAAATATTTGAATATGTTATATTTAAAAATCTGCAGTCTCAAACGCAAAATTTTATTAGTGAGTATCAACATGGATTTATTCCTGGTCGCTCTACACTCACAAATTTAGTTAATTTTGCACAATACGTTTCAAACTAAATGGAGAAGAAATTTCAAGTTGACTGCATTTACACCGATTTCTCAAAGGCGTTTGATACTGTATCTCATAAATTATTACTTCATAAGCTTCAATTAATTGGATTTTCAAGTAGTACTTGCAATTTTTTATTATCATATTTACGCAATCGATTACAATATGTTTTTGTAGACGGATTTGAATCTTTAATTTACGCTGTCCCTTCGGGTGTGCCTCAAGGCTCTGCGCTTGTCCCATTATTATTCTTGCTATTTATTAATGATATTGTTAATGTTATAAATCGTTCTAAATGTTTCATGTATGCCGACGATTTCAAATTATTTCATGTTATTTCGGATTACTCTAACTGTTTAGAACTTCAGCATGATTTGCAAAATATTTATGATTGGTCTATTAGAAATTAATTGTATTTCAATATTGATAAATGTCATGTTATGAGCTATACTAGAAAAGCTCTTGTTGTTAATTCTGATTATTCAATGAGCAGCAAAATACTAGCTCATGTTATTAGTAAAAAGGATCTTGGCATTACATTTGACCCTAAACTAACATTTCATCCGCATATTCTTGACATCTTATCACATTCTTATAAAATTATTGGTTTCCTAATGCGAACTACAATTGGTTTTCAAAATATTTCATGTATAACAAAACTTTTCTGTACTTTAGTTCGTAGCAAATTAGAATATGGTTGCATTGTTTGGTGTCCATTTTACGCTTATCAAATTCTATCACTTGAAAAAGTCCAAAAAAAGTTTTGTAAACACTGTCTTTTTCGTTTAAACAATTCTTGGCCCGACCTTGACTACAAACGTTTATTCTCAGTTCAACTTAGAATCACATTCTGCGCGTCGAGTCAAGCAGCAGATTTTATTTATTTATAAACTAATAAATAATCACATTGATGCTCCTCATCTGCAAGTCCAGTTAAATTTCTATGTTCGGCCTTGCAATACACGAAACAATATTACTTTTCTTTGTAATTTCTCGAGAACTAATTATTATTCAAATTCTCCAATCAATGCAATGTGTAAATCTTTCAACGTGCATTCTGAATGCCGTGACTTCTCAACCAGTTTACATACATTCACAATTTGTTTGTCACAGATACTTCATTAACACTTGATATTATAATGCACAGAATAAATTACTTCCATAGTAAATTGATTAAATTAAAAATTCGAATCAATTTTGTTCATTTCATGTGAAGCGTTATTGTCATAATTTTGACTGTCAATTGAATTATTAAATTTTTATTTGCTTGGGAGGTGGATTTATCTGTAGCTTATAAAACCGTTCTTGGTGTAGTACTTTGTTAATAAATTTTTTGTATCTGTTATGTATGTAGACAATTACATATTCTAATTTCAAATTATTTATATTAATTATTATTATTATTATTATTAGTAAGGGTTGTTCTAAATGTATTTTTTTTTCTTTTTTTGTATTTTTCTTATATTATTATGTATATGAACTAACTGATTCATTTGATTTTTTGATATTTTTTCTCGATATGTTGTAATATTATTCTATAATTGGGTGTATCCTGTTGAATAATAAATAAATAAATAAATAAATAAATAAAATGTACATTTTGGGTTCATAAAACTTTTTATGAAGAAAAGGACAAGCTACGTTCCTCATCTGATAATTCCTTCACAACTCAACAATATAATTATTATTTACATGTGGTTGATGATATGGTCAGCTAACTTCATAGTTGTTTATGTTAAACTGTCATCTCTCATTGCCAAATAAGAAATGTTTAAGTCTACTAAAATCATGGTTAAAATGCATTGTTGTATCACGGGGTGCAAAGACAAATCAAATGAAACGAAAAATGTGCCTTGGTATTTGTTCCCTGCGGATGTTGACAGCCTGCCACTGTTGAGAGATCAGTACAGGTCAGGTTGAGGTCGCTTTGTAATGAGTACAATTTAAAGTTTAAATTTTTTTATATAGATATCAACATCCTCAATGTAAATGGTCTATATGCAGACATTTTGTTTAATTGTAATCAACAAAAATTACGCAAGTCCTTCAAATAGTTTCTACGGTTACAATAACTGTTTACTGTTCAAATTATACAGTGTATATCAATATTTATTTATTTAATACGCGTATTTATAAATATTTACATTAAAGCTTACCTTACAAAATAACTTTCGCACCAAAATTCTGACGAACAGACTGTGTTGCCAAATTTTCTTCCGAAGCCCACTAGTAGCAGCGGTTCTTCAAACTATCAGAAAACCACTAGATAGATAACAAATTTTCTGCTTTTTAACTATGACGGATAAATAAATTCCAGTGAATATGGAGGTCCATTTAAGATTTGAGAATGAAAATAAGACATTTTATAATCAATTAAACCTTTATACACTAAAAGTAAAACTGAGAGGTCATCCTTTTCTGAAGAATCGTCTTATTCATCTATATTTTTAGTAGAATTAATTTCCAATTGGTTCCAATTTTTTGTACTACATTAATTGGTAGTATGTCGTTGTGGCAGCATTTGCTTTCACGTGCTAAACCAGTTCGAATTATGAAAATTGAAGTTAGTTCTAGCTTCGTTCGATTTTTCTGTTTAGACTTCACTATATTCATCATGTCTTTTCACATCAGCGTTAAAATGCAGCAATAATAGAATAGCAAAAGTAGCTAATTCTTTGAATCAATTTATTCCAAATATATCTTCAAAATTCGTACCAAAATGGTATTTTTTGTATTGTTCCAGTTCAGAAGATTGATTTGATGCTACTCCTTATCAACTTTCGCGACGTCTTCCTGCTTTTTGTTAAAAGTTAGTATTAGGTCAGTAATCGGCTCTTTATTATGAGACAGTAATTCTAATATTTTTATGAGATTCAGATTTTCAGGCAATCTGTTTTTTAATTCACCAATCAAGTTTACAGTGAACTGGATACACCTTCTTTCTTCACATTTCGGTGTTATTAATTGCTGCATATTGACCAATTTTAATAACGCTTTCAGATGGCATAGTTAAACCATCACAATCTAAAATATCAATGTAAATGTTAAAATCCTCTCTTGTATTTTGCATTAAAGATTTACAAATATTACAGCATAACTTAGCAATACATTTAAACGTTGCATAGCCGCAAATATATAATAAACTAGATATATCTACTGAAATATTTAGATGAGCCGTTGAGTCTATAATTTCATAAAACTGTTCAATGTCTAACAATTAGCTTGATAATATTCAAAAAAAATCTTTATTGGAACTAACTGGCCCATATTGAGCGGAGAGTATACCTAATATGCTTTTTAGTCTGATTTTTTTTCACTCTCCAAAATTTGAGAAAGGGATATGTTATAATTAACACCTAATAATTATCCATAATTACTAAATCTCTTTTCAGTACTATCTGTTTCTAGTTTTCGTAGTAAAATATGAGAACAAATGTTGACCTGAGTATTCAATTAAATTAATAATTACATTAGTAGATTGTTGCAAATTTTCAAATGTGTTAATTTATGTGATTTATTTTCATATTTACTCCAAGCAGCAGCCAACGTAGAAAATTATTAAGAAATTTGATGTTTTCGTTTGTTTCATAATTTGAGCAATTTGCTGCATTTATTTTGTTTTTATTGTTTACTACACTCCACCATCTCGTTATAATAGTTAAAAATTCAACAGTATCAGTATTTGAGGAATCTAGGTTATTCGTTCCAGCTCGCACTGCTGCAGCTATTGTCATTAAAAACATTGAGGACGTATGTTACATTTTGTCTTTCAAAATTACTTGAATACACAGATTTATAGTTTAGATTTGGTGCTAATTTTAACGATATATTTTGTTCTTTATGATATAATTGTAATATCACTGAAGTTTGCTCTCATGAAAAAGATGTAATTAATTTCAGCTACACAATTCTCGAAATTTGGAAAATAAAAAGTTCTATCTTCATTTTTTAAATTAATCCAATTACTTCAAATATTCTTTAAAATATGAACTGTATCATACACTAAAAAAATCGGATATGTACAACCGAGTGAAATAAAATATAAATTAGAATTTGATTTATAAGTTTGTATAAGCAGTTGAAATAAAGTGCGATTAAAAGAATTATTGTCAGAAATTATAACAAGTACTTAAAATCCATAACTTTTTTCCAAATATAAGATTTGTTGCCATTATAAACAAATCTTTACCAGTTAGATAATTAACAGATACTAACTGAACTATCTGTTCAAAATTAGAAAACATGAATGGCTGAACTGGAAGCTAATTTAAATGTTTTTCTTTAGCGTCCAGTCAGTTTTCCACTTTTATATTCAATAACTTCATTTATATAAATCTCATCTAGCTGCAACTCTACTGATGAAGTTGGTTGATATTCAGCTATTTTCTGGGATAATTAAAACAAAATATTGAATTTATTTTACTTTACTATCAAGAAATAATAAAAAAAAATATAATCAATTGCAACTCTAAATTTTATTAGTGTAAGGTTAACCATATGTACGAAATAAGAAATATTACTAATTATTTCCATTGGTTTATAAATGTGACATTCAAATGCCAGATTTTACAAATTTTATGGAAATTTACTTCGTCTGAAAAAATGTAAACGTAATTTGTAAATATCGATTTCGAAAGCCACGTATCTAATATTTCTACTCAATAGAAAACTTATGCAGTTTTGTAATTAAACATAAGCATTTATATGTTTTGATTTATGTAAATCAGAATAATTTATTTTCATGTGTGATTCACATAAACTGAAAATAGCATTATGGGGCAGTATGTTAAAGAAAACGTATCAAAATTATTATTATAATCACAGTTAAAAATCATTTGGTATGGATGTTAAATATGATTATAAGTTTTAGTCCAGACCAAAATGAAAGCAGATTTGAAAGTTTTTGTCGGCTGATTCTTATCCAATCCTGAATTTTTTCCGTCACAAATTTCCGTATTCTTTATTTTTATATGCTTTTATCAAACTATTAAATACTTTTCCTTTACAAGACTAGTTCTGGAATTCATATTTAATATGAATTGCAATGCACGCATGAAAGACTATTAACACGAACTTGAACTGTGCCCGACATCTGATAACTGTTATTGAAAACAAACGACTGCCTGCATAATATACGAATTAGCACTGCGAAATTTGTATGTTTGAAAATATTTTAAACATAATGATTGCCTGAACTCTATTAAATAAATAAATGGACAAATGAATACATTAACAATTTATGTAAATGAAATTATTACATAATAATATTTATTATGAATATTGTTTACATTGTTATATAAATCAAACCAAAGTATTTTTACTCAAATGCGAAAAGCAAGTTTAACAATATTTTTAAATATTTTTCCTACAACCGTGCGTGAAAAGTACTTCTCATGCACTCATTGCAGTGTGTAAAGTGTTACTTTTCTAGCACTAGTGCGTGAAAAGTACTTTTCACGCAAGTTTAACAATATTTTTAAATATTTTTCCTACAACCGTGCGTGAAAAGTACTTTTCATGCACTCATTGCAGTGTGTAAAGTGTCACTTTTCTAGCACTAGTGCGTGAAAAGTAAATAAGCGTAGCTAGGCAACATTAAAATTCGATTAATTTACCTGTCAAGTATATAATTAGGTAGTAAATAATAATGAAAGTAATAAAATTTATTAAGAAATATGAATATACACTGTTAATGAAACAAATCTAATATTTTTTTAACAGATTGAGTACTAATCTAATTTTTAAGAACATTAACACTTTTTTGACATGTATTCTAACCTAACCTATTTTTTAATATGAATATTAAATGTATAATTTGTACATTACAAAAGACCAATCATCGTCTGTCTGAGATTATTCCAAGTATTTAAGTTACATTTTGTACAGTGTTATGAGAAAGAGTACTAACAGTATTTGAAGTTGCTGGATGCCTGTACACTCAGTATTATAAGAAACATCAATACTATTTCGGTTGTAGGAAAAATGTTGTATGCAACACCTGTGTAAAATAATTCTTTTTGTCTCATGCTACAATTTCCGCATTCGGCTATCGCACTCGAACAAAAAGTACTACTTTACACACTTGTTACATAAATAACTATTATCGTTACCTAACGCACACTTTAATCCTCCCGCCCCTATCTAGTCGTAACGCTACTTTGGACTCCCTTGAAGCGATACGTGATTTGCGGACAGTCCCTCAACAGTTTATTTGTCAAAAAGTTAGAGCGAGCTGGATGACACACGATTATCTCTGGCGATCGTCGAGATAGAGTGTTGCTAGAAAGGGTGGTGTGATAAGAAAAAATATCTTCGAAGTAATTACCCCGGTTCACCGCGAACTATTACTATCTTATATGAACGCTTAAAAAATATCAGCGTAGCATATGCGTGAGATAGACCACCACTGAGATAACCTGCTGTAAGAAAAAACTACGCAATTTTCTACAATGTTATACATATTACAATACGACATATTAATAAACAACCAATTCAAATATAAAATAATAAATGTTATATCTTATTCTTTGTCACTTAGTAATTTGTCTTTACGGGGAATTGCATGTTTCCATTTTTGTAAGGTAACCTCATCTTTGTGGAAGGAAATTAAACCATTTTTGCTTCTTTATTCGCTTGTACAGTTAATTAATACTTCATAAAACAATGAACATAAAACAATGAAAACAGTTAAAACATCACAACTCTTATACACAACTATCAGTGGCGAACTGATACTCTGCCTGTGCTATCTATATAATACGGCCGACACAACTAGGCACACCGTTGTTTGTATCTTATTGTATCTTTGAACTTAGGGTTTCCATTTACCGATTTTAGTTTTTGCTAAATCACGATTGATAGATTTTTTCTACTATACGGCGAGAGACACTGAAAAACACTAGAATTGACGGTTAGATCTATGAATGGTAAGAGTTGTAGGAGTATAATTCACTGCAATTCGGATAGCCTTATTTGTTGTTTTCAGGGCACTAGAATTTATTACATTGCACAATGGTGGAAAATATGTCTCGTTGTGGATCATACTGTTTTTGATGTACCCACTATAATTCTCAGTATTTTATTCTGTTGGATCTACAGTTTCTTCTTTACCGCGCTGGACGCAACTTCCGAAGCTGGTGATCTATAGAAGATTTTCGGACGGATGACTCCCTTGTGGAATCGTAATTTGTTGGCGAGGCTCATCGTGGTTCTTCTGCATAGTACTGAAAGCAGGCGACCAGTTGTTTACATGACCTTGGTGACGGCGTAGTTGATATGCGCCGTGAATGTTAGGTAGGTAGCATTGTCCCGCCAAGGATTGGACAGTCGACTAGTTTGGTCACAGACCACACTATACTATCTTGATGACCGACAGGTTATATGTGAGCTGGAACGATCTTCTCACGCCATCTGAGGAGTGGGATCGCAAATATTTAGGCAGTATGCGGATTACATACCACAATTATTACAATTTTGTACTATTATTTGGGAAGGAAAAATGAAGAGAAATACAAATATATTTAATAGATTTTATTTTACATTTTTTTTACGTTTATCATATTTAATTTTACAAATTTTTTGATAAATAAATGTGCTGCACTTACGTATAATTGTTTTCATAATAACATTTCTATGCTCTATACATGAAATAAAATTAAAATTTACATACTTTTTTATAAGCTTCCTAATATTATACGACAAATTATTCATTTCCAAGTAATTAGTTTTTTAATTTTAGTGAAACACAGGGCAGCAGAAAATGAAGGATAAATCAGCCTCTCGTATTCATCGTACTCCAGAGCTTCTATGAGGCCATGTTGAATGCTCCGTTTCGCCGCCATGTCGGATTTGCAATTATTGCAAGATTTGCACACTGTTTACATTTTTTTTAAACAAACTCCATGCAATAATTTAATAGCTTATTGGTTTAAACGCTCTCACTTAATCGATATTGATGTCATTTATATTTAATGTATACACTTTATTTGCTTCTTCACTGCCGCTAATTAGCTTATTAATATTGCTTAACAGTGCCTCGCTGAAATCAGTTTTACAGTTACCGCCAATACAGTGTCTTGCAGTAAAATTGTTTATAGTTAAGGTTTTGAAGGTTTAAATAAAATTGGCCGGTGTTGGGTTACTATTTGTTATTCCATGACTTCTGATCAGGCCATAATAATTTTCCAAAGGGTCTTGGTTTAGATTTCTTGTAAATAGAAATTTTAACTTCATTTTCTGAAGTTTTGACCAAATTTCCAACACACCCGACACGGTCTTTAAGAAAGTTTTGAGTGTGGGTGTGGGTAATATACTCTTATCCTCCGACACAAATTCATACTTTTCAAAATATGAATGGCCTCCGTCCAAAATGCCACGTGAGGCGATGACGCTGTAACAGCCGCTGTCAGTGGCTTTCCTTCTGTTCCCCGTAAACTGCTGTTTTTTAAGCTGCCGAACAACTTGTCGAGAAACAGGAATAGTTCAGCAGTTTGAACAGCTTCAGACTCCAAGTCATCCGAACCTGCAAAATAATAAATGATTAAAATACTATCATAAGAATTCTTTCGGGTTTGTGCTAACCCACTAAGTGGGAAATGCGTGATTTTATGAATGTATGTATGTATGTAAAAGAATTGTCATTCTTTTCGTAACACAATTATTATTTTAAATTAAAATTTAATATGGTAAAGGAGCCGTTAAGAAACAATGATTGACTAATAGAATGTGAAATTATGCATACACTAAATATTAATAAAAGAAAATGTACCAGCTGCTGAAAGGTGATTCATAATTGAAGCAACCCGCTGGCTAAACACCTGAGTTGCATATTTGACCCTCATTTTTTGGTTGTTGTCTGGATTTATATGTGCTCCTGTTAATTTTGGTAGAAACCTCAGCTCATCCACTTTTTTCTTCTTATCAAAGTTATATAATTGGACAATATGCTGCCACTTCGCTACCAGCGGACGTCCCTTTATGGTACAATGTAAATCATTCTTCAACATGTTGTTTCGTAATCCTTTGATGAGGTGCGGCACATCAAAGTGAGGAACTAATGTCTTATTATTTATATGAAAAGTTGCACTTTGGTAGACTTTTCCTTCTCTTTCACTTCCCTTCTCTGATTTTTGCTTCTTTACTCGCTTGTGCCGTTAAACATGAAGCACACTATGCCTATAATCAAAGAATTAAATACTTCATAAAACAATGAAAACAATTAAAACATCACAAAGCTTATACACAACTATCAATGGCAAACTGATACTCTGCCTGTGCTATCTATATAATACGGCCGACACAACTAGGCACACCGTTGTTTGTATATTATTGTATCTTTGAACTTAGGGTTTCCATTTACCGATTTTAGTTTTTGCTCAATCACGATTGATATATTTTTTCTACTATACGGTGTCAGACACTCTGAATAACACTTGAGTTGACGGTTAGATCCATGAATGCTAAGAGTTGTAGGAATATAATTCACTGCAATTCGAATAGTCTTATTTGTTGCTTTCCTTCTCTTTCACTTTCCTCCTCTGATGCCCGCACAATATTGTTTATAGCCGATTCATTGGTCTTGGCTTGGTCGCAGACCCTGGCTATCACTTTAAGACCAATTTTTGCAACTACTTTACAACTTTTTTAAGAAAAGATGCTAGCACATCGCTCTTTGTTGTGGCTTTACAAAAGGTATACATAACAATTTGCTTCCATTGTTTAACAATACCACGCATCATAAACACCAAGCTATGATCTGCTAACTCCTTCTGCGTCTGTTCCCCATTATCAACGAAGCTGTCCACTTTATTTATAGCATAAATTAGCTGCTAAAAAAATTTCGTCAAACAAAACAATGCAAACACGATGCCCAGGCTTTTTAGTTTGGGAACCTCTACTGGAGTGACACGACACCGGGAAAACAGGATGGCCTCGCTTTTCTCAACATTCACTGCGATGTGCCATTTCACATTAAATTCTTTATCTGCTGAATGGTTTCCTGCTGTTTATTCGTCAGGAACTTTTTTTTTTTTTGCAAAGAAATGCAGTGTCCGCTTCGTATAGTGCTGTCAGCACCGATCTTGATTGCGAGATGTCGCTGATTTAAATGTCAAACAGCAGGGAAAAGAGCAGTGACCCTTGTACGACCCCTGCTGTTAAGCTTCCTACGGTGGAGTATTCACCCTTGTACTTGACTTTGAAACGATGGTTCGCCAGGTAGGTGCTTATTGTTTTCACATTGTTGGGTGATATTCCAAATTACAGTAACTTGTGCAGTAGTCCTTGATGCCAAACTGTGTCAAATGCTTTTTGTACATCATGGAATACTGCTACGGTGGACATTTTTTTGATAAAAGCCCTCTGTTACATTTTTTACGACTTGGAGTAGCTGGTGAACGGTAGACTATTTCTCCCTGCGTCCAAATTGCACTGCTGGGAAAACTATTAGTTTTTGTTGTAAGAGTTGCTCCAGCATAATCTCTACAAGCTTTGCCAGCAGGTTCAATAGGCTGATTGGCATATAGTTTTGGGAAAATTTGGTATCCCATTCTGTTTTTGGGATTGTAATTTTGTGTCAATTCCATGGCTAATACCACCAGGGTTGCCAGATGACTGATACTGATTTCCCCCAATCCCTAAATGAAATTTAAAAAATACCCTAGTCAACAAGATGTAAAGCAAAAATACCCCAAATAAAATTTACTTATCTAACATATCTAAAACAAAATAATAATACAAATTTATTAAATTATTTATTTATACATACATTTTTATAATAAGGTAACGATTAGTCAATCGTTACATGTCCAAGTAAAATCGGGATTCAAACACCAATCATTGTATATGAAACGGGTGGGGGAAGTATTCTTGGAAGATACTTCATTTCATATGGACTATTGACGCATCCGTGACAATGTCATTTTTTCAAAATAAATTTGGTTACATACTTCTGGCTTTTGGTGATAAGGCAAAATAGGGGTAAATGTATAGTAGCTAAGGCAAAAATATAAAAATTATAGTTGCTACTACCTCCAGCGTGGCGGTCCACTCTACCGCCACGCTTTGTAAAAATAGAACAAGAAACTCTTAAATTGTAAAATATAAAAAACTAAAAATATTTAAACGTCAAATTTATTGTTAAGAAGCTTTAACAACTGAACTCCAAAACAAATTATCGTTATCGTAACTATTAGTTTTCCTGGTCGGGAAGGCCATGTAGCAGTACACTAGATTATAGGCGAGACTGCTACATTACCCCCTTCCCGGGAAAAAAACAACGAAACAATGCAAGAGGATACAATAATAAATGACCAAATATTAGTATAATGACGCTTCTCTTCGTTTATCCATATGGTACGGTGGTTGTTGGCATTGTTTCGAATACGACAAAGGCGTTTATTATATGTAAGCCGGCTTAAGTCTATCAATTGCAATCGTGTGTGTTTTGCCATTAATATTTACTGTGAAGAATTTTTCGTTTCTGTTGATAACTTTATATGGTCCGTTATAGGAGGGTTGTAAAGGTTTTTTAATGCCATCGAATCGAATGTATACATGAGGTGTTTTGAATAGGTTAGGGTGTAAATAGTATTTTTTGTTTGATGGTTCAGGAGGAACAGCTTTTAATTTGGTCTTATTATGTTTAAAATTTTGCAAAAAAGAAGGTAAGTTTGCTTTTTAAATATTTTTTTCGAAGTAATCCACTGTCAATTCACCTGGTAAACGTAAATTTGTGCCATGAACTAATTCTGCCGGGCTACAACCCAGCGTTTCCTTGAAGGCAGCCCGGAGACCTAATAATACCAGAGGTAAATTCTTATACCAATCATTAGGATCATTGCAAGATTTTAAGGAAGCCTAAAGTTGTCTGTGAAATCTTTCTACTAAACCGTTTGATTCAGGGTGGTATGCTGTAGTTCTGATTCTTTTTGCATTCAACTGTAATAAAAACTCTTTAACCCTTTCGCTGCGTCTCACCATGCGCGTCGCAACCAGATTTCGCGAAATTTATGTTTCTGTCTTTGGATACATACTTCTGGACGCATATATTAATAGTTATTTTAATGACTATGTTCTTATTTTGAAAAACGCACAAGGTGCGTCGATAGCATTGTTGACCACTTTTTATCAACATTGCTACCGACGCACCTTATGCGTCCAGGTATTTTCGGATTTTTGAGATTGATTGACACGCTTATAGGAACTAAACATTTTATTTTAAGTACAATAAAACAAAACAAATACATTTTTTAAAATAAACTACGAAGAAAAACAGGATTGGTACAAAAAACTAAAAGTACATTCTTTGTTGGCTATAAAATTCAATACAAATATGAAACACGTTACAACTTTTCGTGAAATTGTTGATAACACGGTTCTAGGCAAAACCCGGCATCGCAACTACTGCACATATATTGGGTGTCTTTCCTTATTCCCTTCTGAGCGCACACTTTGCACTTCCTCCTAAGCGTTTTCTTAGTTGTCGCGGACTGTGCACAGGAACTTATATAATGATTCAACACTTTGTGTTTTGGTTCTTTGTGCAAAGCCTCTGACAATAAAACTTTGATTATTTCTAAACGGTAATCATAAAATGACATCATACGTTGGTATTTGTTGAATAGGAAATATGAATTTATCGGAAGCAGTTGAACAATATGCATGCCCAATTTTTTATACCATCGTACGCTTTTCCGCGTGAATGGATAATATGCCAGTAACTGATCCTGGACATCGATTCCCCCCATAAATTTGTTATAATTGAAAACTGCAAGAGGTTTGGTTTTGTTCTCACCTCTATTATTTTTAAACGAAACCATCCTATTTTTATGCTATAAAGATATATAGCAGATGTCGCGTTTGTCGCGCCACTTTCCTATCATGATGCCATTTGAATATCGATATATTGTTTATCCTTTTTTTAGTTTTGCCTGTTTTACTTCGGACGAAGTGTGTTTTCTGTCAATACGAAGAGTACCCGTGGAGTACGTACTTCGTTCTAGCAATGTATGAGACAATATGTAACTAATGTAAAAGTTATCCATATATAACGAATGTTCCACATCTAATTTACCGTCCATTAGATGCAGAACTACTTTTTGACTATCACATTGTCCACCAATATCGTCTAAAGCACCGGTATATACTGCAAAATTTTTGAATAAATCCGCCTGGCTCTGTCAACATATACAATTTGATGCCATTTTTATGGCGTTTATTCTGTATATATTGTCTAAAGATAAGCCTTCCGCGCCACAGCACCATTGACTCATCAATAGATAGTTATTTTGGGGGTAGTACACTTCAGTCATTTTCTCGTTGAAATAATTTATCAACGGCCTTATTTTGTATAATCTATCGTTTGGTTTAGGCTCGCCTTACTTGGGATTCGTTGCAAAATGTAGGCATATCATAATAAGTAAGTACCGATCTCGTCCCATATAGTCCGAAAAGCATTTCAAATCGAGCAATCTGCCGGTCTTCCAATAATCTTGAATACGTGCCAGTTGTATTGTCCCCATATGAATATAGATATAAAAACCTCTTCTGCATACTTATTGGTCTCTTCAACAATTAGCTGGTAAAAGTCGTCTGTTACCAACAGATTGAAGTAATCTGTGGGGTTATCACCTGCAGAATATAAAATAACATTGTACGACAGACGCAGATACAGACAAAAACACTTTCCTGGTAATGCAACAAGCACTCTAGCCCTTTGTGAAAAACCGAACGTTTTCAAGTTGGGAATCTGTTGCCAGATCACACTATCTGCAACTGGAGCTGGAGCAACAGGTAGGGCGGAAGCGACAGCTGGTACAACTGCTGGGGCATCTGCTGAAATGTCCTCATCTGATATATCAGAAATATTCTCATCTGATCTATCATGAGCGTTCATTGCTGCATACAGCCTAAAATCGTAATTCGTCATCTGATAGCGGGAATTCTTAAAAAAAACAACACTGTTATAGTATTTTTTCAAAAAACCCATGAAAATTGGAAAGTCACAATAGTTTCGTCGCTAAAATATTGGTGCCTGCATAAAACATAATAGGTATTTCAATTGTAAAACACTCAATTTAATAATATATATGTGCAACTTATTTGATTTCCATGATTTCGCCTAACAGCCATCTTGTAAAACCCCGAACAGGAAACTGCACGTGGATTTTACTTCTAAACCTTCTCGCAATGCTACCCAACGCACAATATCTCAAGTGTAATGCTAGCGAAATAATGTGAGTTAGAACCAGTCAAGTACCCGAGCGCACAGTTTGCGTCGGCAGCATTTGAGACGAGATGACCCGAGCGCACCGTATGCGTCAGACGCAGCGAAAGGGTTAAAAAATGTGATTCGAACTGTGCCTCTCTGTCAGTTGTAATTTGTATGGGCACTCCAAATCTAGAAATCCAACCATTCATAAAGGCATGTGTAATCGTTGAACTTCAGCTAAAATAAATGTCCAAGTGAATATTTTATTTAATGCAAAATCTAACTGTAATTTAATTGTACCATAAGTGTCTATAGATGTGTTGTTAATAGCTTGCAATTTAAGTCTTTGTTTATTTTGCCTTTGTAAAATATTCGGAACAATGATACTCACCTCCGCACCTGTATCAACTAAAAACCGATGACCTGAAGTTCTGTCAGTGATGAAGAATAAGCGAAGAGAAGAGGCACTTTTATTGCTAGAAATTAAAGGATTTTGGTGAGTTCTAGTTTTGTACATTGTGGTATTATGACTGACATTTTTATCAAAAATTCCAGGTAGTCTTCTATCAGGATTTTTCCAATTGCAGGGTGCTACACATTGTCGTGCTTTTGAGCCAAAGTTGTGATGGTACCAACAATATGTACTTGACGTCGATGACGAATTTCCACGATCTTGAAAGACTGACGTTCTTCGTCTAATTCTTTGTATTCCGAAAAGGGAGGTGGTGTAACAACTTGAACCGATGAACTTGAAATGTCTATAATTTTATCTGCTAATTCTGCTTTTTGTTCCAGAACTTCTTTACTCGATGAAGTTACCGCCACCTGAACATTACGCGGCAATTTTTGCAAGAATAATTCTTCCAAAATAAGAGGGTCTAGTATTCGATTTCTAATAGAATTCTTCATTTTTCGACGTAGAAAACTTGGCTTTTTGTCTCCAAGTTCAATAGCTGACAGAAGCTTTTGAAAGTTTTCAGTATGGGATAAAGTACTCCTTTTAATCAGTTCTTCTTTAAAAGTTGAATAAGGGTTGTTAGGTGGGCGTTTTAAAATTAAATCCCTAACAATGAGTGCATGATCAGGTTGAAGAGAAGAAATGGTCTTGTTATATTTACTAATCTCGAAAGAAATTCGTTAATTCGTAAATTCGGCCTCCACTTGCGCGAACCATAGTTCTGGATCATCCGGCCAGAATTCAGGGAGTTTGAAATAATGTGAAACAGCTACCAGAGGATTTTCTACATCCAATTCAGGTACTTCGTCGGCTTGGGACGATGCCATTTGTCCAAACTCGGGGTCACCAATTATAGTTGCTACTACCTCCAGCGTGGCGGTCCACTCTGCCGCCACGCTTTGTAAAAATAAACAAGAAACTCTTAAATTGTAAAATATAAAAAACACAAAAAATTTAAACGTCAAATTTATTGTTTAGAAGTTTTAACATCTGAGCTCCAAAACAAATTATAGTTATCGTAACTCTATTAGTTTTCCTGGTCGAGAGGGCCATGTAGCAGTAGACTAGATTATAGGAGAGACTGCTACAAATCTCCCTATCTCGCAACCCTGATTTTACCACAAATGAGCAAAATTATAAAATTCAAGTTTAATTTTACAGGTTACCAAACGTGCCAAATTAAATCTGTTTTAGAGATTAAGGTATATAATTCTATTATCCACAACCTTTATTTGAAACAATGTTCTCTAAAATTAATAGGTAACTGACAACAGCAAAATATTATTGTCTAAAATTAACAGGTAACCGCCTACAGCAAAATGAAAATAATTAACATTATACTTCCTATACAGGGTGTAACAGGATAAACCGGGCCATAGGCGTTGAACATGGGAAATTTTTTTCGTTTTTCTAAAGTGGCCTATTAATTCTAGACAATATATATACACTGACGGGCACGAAAAACGGGCCATTTTTTTTAATAAAAAAATGTTACTGCTTTATTATTTTGTAATATCATTACATATTTTTATTATGGGTTTACAGACGACCATTTCGTATTATTAAATGAAAGATTGAAATAGCTAATAATTGTTTATTTGGAAACAATAAAAATTAAGTCCACATAGAACAACAAACAATAATGGGAAAAAACTTAACAAAAACATAAATGAACGTTAAAAATAAAATCTAATAACGCGTATTGCCTCCGCGGGCTTGTATGACCTCAGTCAACTGTCGAGGCATACTTCAAATGAGCTCCCTGATGTCCTCTTGTCGGATATTATTCCACTCTTCTAAAAGTGCTTCCCTTAGTGTTTCTAGGGTATTAGGAGCAGGCACAAGGCTCCGAATCTTTCGACCAGACATATCCCATACGTGTTCAATGAGATTTAGATCCGGACGCCGCGCTGGCCACACCATGCGATTTATATTTACATTATCTAAATAATTGTTGACGATTGCAGCGGTATGAGGACGCGCATTATCGTGCATCAATACGAAATTATCATCGACAAATGGTGCGTAAGGGACTACATACTCTTCTAAAATTTTCCTAATGTACTTATCGGCATTCAAAGATCCTCTAGGAATAAGGTATAAATCCGTTCTCGCCACCATTGATATACCAGCCCAAACCATGACTGACCCTCCTTGAAAACTAATCGTATGGCTAAAAGTGCATGGTGCGTAGCGTTCCCCATTTCGTCGCCATACTCTTTCACGTCCATCTGGAGACCTCAAGCAGAATCGTGACTCATCTGTGGATAAAACACGACTCCAATCAGCTTCATCCCAATTCACATGTTCTCTCGCAAAACGCAAACGAGCTACTTGGTGCTGTCGAAGGAGTTCTGGTCCCATGACGGGTCGTCGAGCATGAAGACCAGCCTCTTCTAATCTTCTTCTCACAGTACGTTCACTAATATTTACATTACGTACGTGTAGCAACATGTTTTGGGCCTCTACTGCAGTTGTATAACGATTTCGCAGTGTTAATGACACAATAAAACGATCGTCTCGATTGCTGGTAAATCTTCGAGGGCCCGTTCCAGGTCTTCTGGTGTACAAACCTGTCTCCAAAAAACGCGTGTACACGCGTTGTACAGTACTGCGTGATACATTGTATCGGGTTGCAACATAACGTTGACTTCTTCAGTCTTCAATTAAGGCAACAATAGAAGCTAGTTTCTGCATTCAGTGACATTTTCAACACATTGAATTGACAAATAAACAATGAAATAAGCAAATGAAATAAATGAAACCAATACAAACCTACTAATACATTTTGTTAATTTCGTGATTTTGTTATGACAAGTTAAGAATAGGAATATCGGAGTTAATTAGTGATGTTTTTAGGAGTTGACGATTGATGTGAGGTCGAGGAAGTTCAGTTGACATCTGTCAATAACAACATTTTATAGAAATTACTGAAATTAAGTGTTATTAACATTTTTGTTACAAAAAAAAAAATGGCCCGTTTTTCGTGCCGGTCAGTGTATATATACAGACAGAAAATCACGCATTTTCCCTTTAGTGGGTTAGTACAAATCCAAAACAATAATAATAATATCAATCACAAAAATAAATGCTCTCTCTTTCAACAACATTCTTACTAACCTAACATCATACAACAAATATTCCTCACTCTTATCATATTAAAGTGACCGATTTTCGGTAGCGAAATACCGCAACCGGACCACATTAATCATTACGAAACAATCATCCTTCGCTATACATTCCTGTCTAAGCACACTTCTTTCGCCTCGGCCACAGTCATAATTGCATTCATACATGCTCTTCTCTTCCCACTCGGAAACTTTCTCTCTTTTAGCACCTTATCAATCACATCCATCCACTTACACACTGGACGGCCATGCAAACGAATACCCTCAATTTCACCAAGACCTATATGCTTTACAAACCGTTCACTCTTCATTCTCTCCACAAGGCCAATCCATCTCAACTGGCTCATCCCTACTCTCTTAACAATATTCTTCCTAACCATACATTCTTGATACACCAAATTATTCCTCACGTGATCCCGTCTTACATATCCACATACACCACGTAAATACCTCATTTCCACGGCAGTCACTTTTTTTATGCTTTCCCGTCCATGCCCAACATACATCAAAGCAGGCACTAGCACTAGCATTTTAGACAATAATGCTTCAAAAATTTTTTATAAAAGTTTCTGTTTTATAGTGTTATCCATGAGTTGATTTCAATTCAGAACAAAATCAGAAATAAATACATATAATGATATTTGACTTATTAGTCATTATTATTAAAGATAGAGAATTATTCACTCGAAGAACAGTAACAAATTATAAAAAGGTAATATATATTTTGTTGCATATAATATTTTATAATTTCTGAATTGTAACTTTTATAAAATTTTAAATTCAATTTTCTCGGTTACGGAATATGCAAAACAAAATATAATTAATGAATTAGATGCAGAATTTAATTTTCTAAAACATTTATTTGAAGCATTATTATCAAAAATTAATAAGCCACTTTTGGGAAACGAAAATCTATTTTCCCATTTTAAACGCCTGTCTCAGTTTTTGTGTTACACTCCGTATAAGTTTTCAAGTAGGCACCCAGTATGTAAATTGTACTACAAATAAGATAACAGATACTCAGCTGTCTACTTCGTGGTAACCTTACATTTTGTGTTATTTATGTTTCACTTGGAGACAAGTTTCTACTTTCTATTAGCCTCTACAAACAAACATTATTGTAATGATATAGTTGTATTTAAATTAAAATATTATTTGTCTCCATTCATAATTTAAACATCACTATTCTCTGTTTCACCTTACTTTACCTTAAATCTGTCAACATTTGCATCTCGTTATTTAAATCTAATATTTGCGATGTGGTAACAACTTGTTTTCGAAGATATGTCGCCCGTCTGGATAAGCAGATTCTTTTATTAAAATGTTATTCGAACAAAATTTGTTCTATCTATCCTAAATAAATATAAGTTTACTGTCAATGCACTTTCTTCGCGATATTTTAAATTTTTTTATATGTATTGAATATGATTTTCATGTAAAAATATAGGAACTCTTCTGTCCAATTTTCCTCTAATTTCGATTCGTTTAAAAGACTTTCATAACAACTTTTCCAGCCTATTTAACGAGCTACAGTCTTCTGAATCCTTGTCAAAAAATTGTGTCTGGCGGTCACTTAAAAGATATATATGCCCTCAATCTCACCAAGCCGTTTCCGAATAAATAAGATAAGAAGAGCAGCGGTCACTTCAAATAATTTTTGCCATTTTTTGTATGAAAAATGGTTTGTTTGTAAGTTTTGTAATGTCAGCCATATTTAATAGTCTCGGACAGATTTTATATTTGAAATAATAGGTAATAACTTTGGCTCATTCCACTTCGTCTCGTCTAACGTTTTGCGTGCAGCACGTGACACTTTCGCACCATATTCAAGACATATAAGTTCTTTAAAACCAGCATCATTTTTTACGGTCATTTTATTCTATTATACACATTGAATATAACACATTCCTTAAATGCATACCCATGTAATTTCCTAAAGCAGGGATTTTAAATTCACCAGTTTTCTCATTTAATTTACATAGCTTTTGTACAGCAGAAATAATATCTACTGTTAAAATACATTGGTTGTTAACAATCACTAAATACTACTATTATTTCTGGATTAGTATCTTTAATTACAATTAACAATCCGCATAATTGACGTAATTTTTGTCGTCTGTCATGGTTTAGAGTCTTCTCATTTCCATATTTTTTACATAGATGAGAAGCTAATCGCAACAGAACAACATAATTTTTAATAGCATCAGATAATTCACAATATCTCAGGCTACTTAATAATAAACATACATGAGAATTCAGGTTACGATATTTTAAATCGAACTCTAATTAAATAGCTCCTACCTGTGATTTCATATTTCCTTTTATTTATTTACGGAGAATAATCTTTGACTTTTCTTGATTTAGATATGTTAGGACGGCGTGTAACGATCAAGTGCCCTGAATTATTTTGTTTATTCGTATAATAAATGAATGTTCCTGCATTTCCTAATTTTGATGTGTTTGTCATTCTTTATGCTTAACTGGGAAATGTAAAATTTCTGTTTCATTTCATTTTGGGACGTTATCAAATGACGGGCAAAACGTGTCACTAATTTTTTACAATATATGCATAAATATTTTTTTGGGTATGTGTATTTCAATCTGAAGGTACGTACTCAGATTAAGAATCGCTATAATCGACTTCACGAATTTTATCTAAAAATATACATTCATATATTGGCTATTCTTTTGAGGGGTTGGAGTTTTTATCATTAATGTGATTTTGTTTTGACCAAAATTTCCTTAGAGGAATCATGAAGAAAAACTGATTCCTGTGCTATAAGGTATTTTTAGCGCAATTATTTCTATCTATAACAAAACCTGTAGTACAACATTTTTTGTTGTCATCTTTGTTATTGTCTATTTCTACATCATCACTGCATAACGTACAAATATTATATAATACACAATATGCTATTATAACTTTAGGGATTAGATGTTTTATAAATGTGTAGATACTTTAACATCTAAATCGTCATTTTATAAGTCCAAAAGTATGCTCGATACATATCTTCAAAGAAGAATGTTTATAATTGAAATAATTTTTTCCTGTTAGACGTCCGTTGTCTTTATGGGATGTTAGCAGCGCCAGGATGTAAATATAGGGTAAGCACAATCAAAAAATGGGTGGGCACCAGGAGAAAGGGGGGGATCGTAATAGATTATGCAAAGGTAACCGGAAAAAGGTGCAGCATGCAAATTTTTTGACTCAAGGTCAAAAGCCTTATAATCAAAAGGGATGTTGAACTGCATATTTCCCCCTTTCATGTACAAAAATAAATTGCCAGAACACAGAAAATTTTAGAAAAGTAAATATATTTAACGGTTAGTTGATTTACCCGAATATAATAATAATAATAATAATAATGGTTTATTTGCCCAACAGTTATACACCATTAACAGGACAATATAAAGGAAACTATTAACGTGTTACATAATTCACATAAAATCAAGTTATAAATTCAAACATACAGTAGAAATAAATAACAAAAAATATATATTAGCAAGTAAGAATATTAGCTATTACTTGTAATTAACTGCCTTAAACTATTATACGTCACATTGAAAAAGTCAACAATATTACAGACTTCATTTGCATTAGTGCACATAATGTTTATTGGAGATCTAGTAAGCAGATTAGTTCTTGCAAAATTTGTTAAGAAGGCTACACATGTACGAGTTGATAATCTCGGTACAAAAATATTAATGAGACTTAAAATAGTGGGACAGTCTATAATATTGTTGAGTAATTTATACAAAATCAAAATAGATACGTTTTTTCGGCGATGCAGTAGGGAGTGAAAGTTAAATCGCTGCAACAGAATAACATGGTCTATTCCCCTGGGTGGGTATTGGTTATCTTGTCTGTAACACATGTATTTTAGAAATCGTCTCTGTATTGATTCTAAATCATTAACATGACAGTTATATATGGGGTACCAAATTAGAGCACAGTATTCGAGTTTAGATAAGACAAAACTGCAATACAGTATGTTTAATAGCGTAATATCATTGAAACATTTTGTATTTCTGATTATAAAACCTAAAAGTTTGTTACAAGATGTTATAACATATTCAGTATGATAATTAAATGATAAACTTGATTCAAAATAGATACCTAGATCTTTTATTTTAGTAGTGCGCTCAAGAAAATGGCTGTCTACACTGTATTCAAAAATAATAGGATTCTTTTTACGATGGTATGAAACTACTTTACATTTGGACGGATTTAGTTTCAAATTATTATTTGTACACTAGTTATTAATTGTATTGATAGATAATTGTAAAGGATTGCAATCGTTTGATGTAGCTATAGCAGAATATAATTTAAGATCATCTGCAAATAATAAATTCGTACTTTCCAGTTCATCACATATGTCATTTATATATAAAGTGAAAAGCAAAAGACCTAAATTGGAGCCTTGTGGCACACCAGACGACGCAATAAACATATGTGATTTGTATCCATTATACTGAACAAACTGTTGTCTCTGATTCAGATACGATTTAAATAATGACAGCTAAGAATTATTTAGACCAAAGTTGTATAATTTCTGTAATAAAATACTGTTATCAATTTGATCGAACGCTTTTTGGATATCCATATAAATGACATCTGCTTGTCCTCCTTTATCCACAACTTCACATAAATGTTGCGTAAGCACCATAAGATTGGTTGCCGTAGACCTTTGTTCTCGGAAGGCATGCTGAGAGTCTGAAAGTTTATGTTTAACACTTTTATATACACATGAATATAACATCATTTCAAAAACTTTGGCGAAGTTACACAATGTGGATATAGGTCTATAATTGGCAATATTCGCTTCATCACCTGCTTTAAAAATAGGGCACACTTTAGAAGTTTTCCACATATCTGGAAACTCACTATTGGCGAGAATTAGGTTGTAAACATAGCAAAGTGGTTCAGATAACGGATACGCACAGTCTTTAATAATGAAAGCAGGGACCTGATCTATTCCTGAAGTCATTTTGTTCTTCATTTTACGCATGTTGTTGAATACTTCCTCAGGAGTGACTGCCGGTAAAGATATGATATCAGATCCACAGTTAACTTCTGAGATGTCTGTTGATGCATATTGTTGATAAACACTGGAGAAGTAACATGCAAAAGCATTTACTATGGACTGTGAATCATTAAGCTGTGTGTGGTCGTGGTACATATAGCCGGGAATACGTGACGATTTTTTTTTAGTGTGAATGAACGCCCAGAAACTATTTGAATTTTCTTTTATAGAAGTTTCAGTTTTGTAAAGAAAGTCTTTATAAGCAACTGCCACTTGATTTTTAATTGTTTTCCGTAGGGTCCTAAACTCTTTTAAGTAACTATCATCATTAGTTCTTTTAAATTTCTCGTGAAGTTTATGCTTTTTCTTTATGTTAATAATAATTTCTTTAGTATACCACGAAGGAAAATTATTATAATTTTTATTTGGTTTATAATATGGAACGTGAGTATCAAAAATATTTTTTAGTATATTATATAGTTCAGCACAAGCATAATTAACGGTTCTAGTTTCATAAAGAGTTGTCCAGTCCACATTCAACAAATCAGCATACAGTGCTGGAAAATTAGCTTTTTTGAAGTTATAGTTCTTTCCGTGATGGTTAGCGCAAAAGTTGCTATGTTTTATTAATCCAAGATTGGAAGTGATATCCAAGGATGGATGGTGCAAATTTTCCTGGACGTATTCTAATTCAGATTTTGTAACCATACAATTGATATTAGATGCGATAATGTCTAAGATTCTTCCATGTGCATTTGGTATGGTATTTGTTTGTTTTATATTTAGAAATTCGCAAAACTGACGGAATATATTTGTCTTCCTATCACTCATATTATCGTATATTAAATTAGTGATGTTAAAATCACCAGTAATTATAATGTCGCTGTTGTGTAAATATTCCATTGTAATAAAGGTATCGAAGAATGCTTCCATTTCAGACGCAGATGTATTTGGTGGGATATAAATAACAAAAATAAGAATTTTAGAATTCCTAGCATTAAGTCGGCATCCAACAATATCAATTGAGGGAAATGCGTCCCTCATTGTACTCAGATTAAGTTCTTTAATTGAGAAAATGTTATTGACTGCAAGTAGTACTCCACCACCCTTACTCAGTCCTACTTTATCAAATTGCCTGTCACCTCGAAAAATACTATAATTCTCAGGAAAGAGTTCCATACTACCTATAGAGTCACTTAACCATGTCTCAGTTATACAAACTATATCAAATAAACATGAGGAGGATGAGTAATAAAACTGTTCACATTTACTATTTAGTCCACGCACATTCTGATAATATATATTAAAACTAGTATGGTTATTAGTTGTTTCACTGTTGGGCCTTAATTGTTTAAATTGTTTAAAGATATTATTTTTGGTTTGCCTTGAACATATTTGATGAAAATGTCCTTTTCGCCATTGCCCTTCCTAGTATCAAGTTCAGCTCTTACTTCCTTGTAATATGCAATTTGTTTCGGAGTCCTATCAAGTGATATACTGATATTTGTGTACTTCTCATCGACTTTGATTTTTTTGATATTATGGATAATATCATGCACATGATTAGATTCACGGAGTCTTATTTTAATTGGACGATTTTTGTTTTTGTCGAATTTACCAAGGCGTACAGGTTTGATTTGAGTAGTATCTATAGTACTACTTACATTACTAATTATTTCAGTTACAGTATTTATATCAGTTTCAATACGCGTACTACTATTTTTATCCGTTGGTTCTTGAAGACCATAAATTATTAAATTGTTTTTCCTATTGTCCCTGTCATTGATTTCCGCTATTATATCCTCAAAATCAAAGTTACTAATAGAAGTTTCGTGCAAAGTAATTTTGTTTTTTATCGAATTGATCTCATTTTTTATATCTTGTATGAGCACTTTAAGATCTTTATCATTTTTATCTTTAGAAGAACATTTTAGACAATAGTAAATTAGTTTCTTCGTTTTGTAATTATTTAACTCGGTACGAGAAAGTTCTGTACAGGTTGGGTGATAGGGATCTCTACAGTAATCACACCGGATGCAACTTTCAATGCTTATATCTTCTTTACAATTTTTGCAACCTATAATAGGCATTGCGAATTCCGGAAGGTAAGACTGGTTGCAGTGCGACACGCGTTCGCAATTTGTTACTTTGAGAATCGTCCAAGGTAAACGACTTAAGACAGGTGCGCACGCACCGAATTGCACAGTGACAGTTCGAGTGAAAAAAATTAAAAGTGTCTTAAATAGTCCTTCTACATACAAATGTTCCACAAAAGTAATCACTCTAGGTTAAAGCACACTTTATCTATTTCATACGAGAACTGGATCAAAATAAATTTAGTTTATAACAATAAAATTTCACAAAAAAAAACTGTAGCTGCACTAGCACACGTTTAATCACGATAAATAATTTGATTTGAATTTACTGTCTAAACTGTAAAAATTTAATATCACCTGCACTTCTACTATTAGAAAGAAGAATTTGTGTTCTAACTGGTTTCATTACACCCTTTTGTTGTTTTAATACAAAATTTCCTTTCTTCCTCAAAGATATTATTGCAGTTATCCTATCATTACTCTTAACTGGCATTTTAGAATTTTTTTTTACTATCTCTTCATCTAAATGTTTTCTAAACAAATGACGTGAAAAATGTCCAACATCCTCAAAACAAAATGAACATAAATCTTTTTTTACCTGTACGTTATTTTGTACTTTGTAAGAGACAGTTTCCTAGAATCATAATAAAAAAGAGGGTACGTTTAATTTAAAAAAAATAAGTGTCAAATGTTGAAAGATAAATAAAATATTGTATTTCTGAATTCCATTTAAACATTTTTAAATGTACCGGGTTTTAATATAACTAAGTCGTTACATACGAAAATGATAGAATTTATTAAATCGAACAACTTTTCTTAGTTCCATTTCTCGATTTAGTACCCTTGGCCGTAGTTATTAGAGTTCTGATTTTAAGGCCTATTGAAATTTTTAACTTTTCAAAACCAGCATCCGTTTTTCTAAAATATTTGCATTTATTATTAAATTAAATTTTTTTAAGTAACAAAATGACGACTGATTAAAAATATCTAAACGAAATTAACCACTTTACCCAAAAAAGCCTATAGTCATTTAATGAAATTATAAGTTAGTATTTACAAATTAAAAAAGAACATTTAAATTAATGTAGCTTTTTGGTACTGAACAATAAAACAAATTAAATATCAACGAATTGAGGCACTATTTAAAAAAAATGGATCTAAGAAAAATTATTTGTTCTAATATATTCCAACTACCATTTTTGGGGAAACGATACCCGTATTTATATTGAAATAAAAAAAAATAAATAGGTGAATATAATAATATTTTAAAGAACTTATTATTACTCTACTTATCTTAGCAATATAATTACAGAAAAAACGAAATTCATTTGTTGGACGCATTGATTCTAAACACCAATTCCCATATTTATATTTAGTTCGTGGTTTATTCTCTATACATATAGAGATATCAGATGATGGATTACTTTCTGACGGTGGTACGTAACTACTATCTGATGCATTATCATTAATAACGATATTTGACTCAGAAAAATTGCTGTCTTCATTAAATTCATACACATATTTGTTGATGTTTGTAGAAGGAGTCATATTTTCAAGATAGTGGTATACTTTTTCATTTGATGACTTCTCAGGTAATTTATGTAAAATCTAAATAATATAAATATCTAAAATACTTTTTCTAAAATATATAATTTTGAAATATGTAAATATTATTTTTTCAACATAGTTACGAATTTTAAATGCGAAATTTTACTGCACTAATACTTAATTTACCTGAGACGTATTATTTACCTGAAAAGAAAGTAGTACGCCATTTGTAGATTCAGGATTTTCAGGCATAATTCCTTTCGCAACTAAAACAAATTTTTTATTTAAAATTACTTTAATAACGTAAATAATATACACCGTGATATTTACCTGATACGTTGTTTTCAGTAGCTAAAAGAAGTAATTTTTGCCCACGATTCATGTTTATTTAATTGGAATAAGGCTTGGTGAATTGCACCGTTTGAGGACAATATTTTACACTTTATACTTAGATTCTAACTCGCAAACTGACGGTCGCAATCAAACCCGAGGATGTACTGTACATGTTCGTAACATGACAACATGTCGGCTTTATGATTGGGGTTCAGTAACGACACTTGTGTAGATTTTTTTTATAATCAAAAAATTACCCCATGCTAGCTCCCGTAAATTTAATAATAACATTAGTTATTATTATACAATATACACACTTTTAACTTTAAAACTTTCAGTGGGTCTGTGGTTGCCTGATCTATGTGTCGGGATTATTAACATATATATGTCGCGGGGTAGTATCACTGGCAAACTCTATGTCGACCAACACTATTTCAGAACCACAGCGATAACATAAACGTGATGATCTCAGCGAGGCAGACATGCACTCTCTCTTGAGCACCGCTACACACACTGATTCCATCCAAGGATTATAACCAAGAATGCTTGACGTTTCGATTACGATAAAACAAAAGATTATATATAAATGATCGTTACGAAATGCTTTAATATTACAATCTCCGACACGGCTATTCTGACGTTTCACACGTCCTCGTGTGACTATCTGAAAAGGAAGAATTTATCAACAGTATTTTCGCTCGGCTATCTCTGACCAATAAGTGCTCAAATAGTTACAACTTTGTTCACATTTATATCAAGCTCAAAAATTTAGCTATAGTAAGTACACTGAATTATTTCATGGACGCCTTTTTTACAAGACGTCAAAGAAAACATAATTCTGTGACAATACATTTCACCAGTAAATACGTGACTACCAATATCAGTATTCAAGCATTGTTATAGCTTGTCCAGCAGCGACAGACCATCATTGCTTAACCAGCAATCGATCGCTATTCCATCTTCGTTTAATCAGCGCAAGAAAACCATACCGTCATTGCTTACCCAGCAATGGAACACCCTTCCGTCATCGCTTAACCAGCTCGGGAAAATCACACCGTCATTGCTTACCCAGCAATGGAACACTATTCCGTCATCGCTTATCCAGCTCAGGAAAACCACACCGTCATTGCTTACCTAGCACTGGAACACCCTCATTGTACTATAGACAATTCCAGTTTTAATTATTTTGTGTAGAACCTGGCTCTTCGTCAGTTCCTAGGGAAGAAATATGATTATTATCTGACATTTTTCTAATTTGGTCATGTGCGTATTTATAAGTGCGATTAGAGTCATAAGCCTTTAACATATAAAACAAATTATTACTGGTATGCTAACATTCAGGTCCTAAATCAGAAATCCTATGGCAAATCGAAAACTTAGCTCGTCGTCTTAGGCCACGCTTCCCAATTCATTTACTGGAAAACACACACGATAGAGGCACCTAGTTAGCATGTTACCTTCGGCAGAGGTATCAGAGTAGCATACCGAAACACCATGACAGAGGCATCCAGTAGCATGTCATCTTCCGTCACGGTTAATAATTCTAAAGAATTTAACGAAAATAACCAATCTCCAGACCAACGCCTCAATTACTCCTTAGCCACTTTTGTTATAAACGTTTGTCGGCTCTTCAAAGTTTTAGTCACCCCTGTGGATTTTCAACGATCCACTCGATTAGCCTAACTAAATTGTAGTCTCAACCTCCAGAAGGATCATTATTGTACGCATGAACCGCTCTACTTAAAAATTAGAACATGGATTCAAGTGTTATGTAAATAATACGTAATACCAAATCGAAATAATCCGGCATGCTTAAACTTAAAGCAATTTGTTCTAGCGTCCATCACGCTGCACTTAGTCGTCCCAAACAATAAGACAAACATTTGAAAAGCAAGTCCCGTCTTATCAGACTTCTCTGCTTCCAATGTCTGACAGATTTCTGTTGCTCAAATATTTTTCAGGTAAAACAGCCGGCTTCGCAACCGTGGCAGGCTCCAGTCCGGGCACCAGCTATCCTGTGCAACTCCTCTGCGGATGATCTAGCTTGCCACAATTTAAACATTCAACAAATTCACAATTTGACAAAACTGGCATGGTCACCCCGAAAACGGTCACGAGGAGCCTGATCGGCCACAGCCCCATCAAAACACTCAGGGACTATTTCAAACCACTGCCATATTTGTACATAAATTTCAATATTCATGAAAGTTCCATCCGTAGCGACTCAGGGTTTTGGAACATGGACGTGCAGGAACTTGAATAACTTCATACAAATTATACCATGAACAATTGATAAAAGTTCACTCAGATTTGAACTGTCTGCACAGCGCTATATTATTCACGCTAACACGGTACATCCAATACATTCTCTCACTATCAGTGCTACACACCGCCAAATTCGTAGATCTTGGGCAGGACGCTCGCCCATTCTGGCTTATTATTTCGAGACAGACTGGTAAAGACTTCGTCCATAATTACAGCTCTCCCGCCAATATTTTTCCCGAATAGCATCATCGTACGGTAACTGATCGAATGCATCGATCTCTCACTTCAATCACATTACCCTTAATATCAACGCAGATACCTGAAACCTGAATACTCAAAAGCCCACTTAGAACTTATTAACAAAATCATCAAAATAAATCCCGCAGAACATATGCCGCCGTCCTCTTAGGGAAACTGGGAACTGCAGGCAGAAACGACCCACTGGCCATACATCACCGTAATTAAACCAATGATCACTCATGCATCGTTAGTATGGTGGCCAAAAGTTAACAAAACACGGCAGAAGTGTCGTTACGGAAGCACAACGATAGCCCGTCTTAGTATCACCGACCACAGGCGCCATGAATACCTGTTCAAGTGCTGTAATGGAATTGTTAAAATACCCTTTAACAGATGGTCAAACTACCACGTTACACTATAGTGAGTACCGTAGTATAAGTGAGTCTCAGACACTTCTTGTTGACACCTGAAAAGCCATAACGTCTTAGCCTGGGGAAACACTGTGGGCCTCAGTCAAACGAAGATATTCATATCACCCTCGACGATGAACGTTAAAGAGTTATCAGCTCATAACAAAAGGAACTTTGAATTAGGACAAGTACCTTTACTAGTCATTGTTCTATAATATACCAAATTTCAGTTCATCAAAACTTTGAAGTGGCTTCCAGACATTCTGTCAAAACATGCTACAGCAGATCTTACTGGTCGCGGTGACAACAGTCACCTGCGCTTAAAGCCTTCAACCTAATAATGATAATAACAATATCACCTATCTACAATTTGTAGCTCAGTAAACTTTATCTGCAGTTAATAAAATATTAATCTTCAGCATAGTTTTCCAACATATTTCCACCTTTAACTATCTTCCCTGAAGATATCCAGTGAAATTTTAATGTTATAATTTGTATTTCGGTACACCATGGTTCTGCACCCGCATCGGTCATATCTGGATAAAAAGTAAGTAACGATATATCAAGTGCCTCAAGGTTGCAGTGTACCTACTCAACGTGTCTGTTAGTTTGCGAAACTTGTACAATGAAAACATTTTACAATCTTTCTTGACATACCGAAACGCTTTAAGGAATTTGTATTAGTTCGTTTATTTCACAAATAACTAACTAAATCGCAAACTGGTTGATACTCCCGATCTGTGACTACTTGACATACATTCAGTTTAATAATATTGTCACGTCGCAGACGATGTAAAGGAGTAGAATCAAGCTACCAAAAATTACGTCACACAAGTTCAATGACAAAACATCAATCAAAATATAACAACTGCCATGAACACCTACTGTAATTGTAGAGGCAGATATTCACGAGGATACGAGTATAGTTTTTATTCAGAATATTTTTACACAAGAAATATGTCAGTACAGTTTTTGATAACAAAATTATATGATTCATGTTAAAATTACAATGGCAACTTAATTATAATTATAAAGGGCGCGAATTGAACAAAATATTTTATATGTTTAACATGCCACCTCAATGAGTAGCACTTTAAATCTTCAGAACTCCTAGTCTTGATAAGCAATAATAGTGTTTTGATCTAGGAAGGGCCTTAGTTAAAACATCAGCAGGCATTTCTTCGGTAGGTAGATATTCTAGCTTGATGCCACCTTTAGATAACACATCTCTAATAAAGTGATATCGAATATCAATGTGTTTTGTACGCTGATGGAAAACATTAATCTCAGCTAGAAGTTTGGCACCACGATTATCATTATTTACGGTAATCTCCTCTAAATCCTGAAGACCGAGTTCCTTTACAAAGCTTCTAAGATGGATATCTTCTTTCATAGCTTCTGAAATACTCATGTATTCAGCCTCTGTCGAAGAAAGGGCTACAGCCTTTTGCTTTTGTGATTTCCAGCTAATGGCCGCATTTGAAAGGATAAATGCGAATCCAGTGTATGAAGTTCTGTCAATTAAACATCTTCCCCAATCGGAATCGACGAAGCCGTTGATACCTTCTTGATTGGTAGAATAACGTAGACCATAATCTACTGTGACTTGAAGATAACGTAGCACACGTTTGGCGGCACCCCAGTTAGTATTAGAGTAGCAAGTGCTAAATTGTGCAAGCACACTTACTATATGAGATATATCCGGTCGTGTACCAACAGCAAGATACATCAATCCGCCTATTAATTCTCTGTACGGATGAATCTCTTCATCAGTGGCGTTCCCATCTTTTGTAAGTCTTGCTCCAGGTTGAATAGGAATATTTACTGAATTTGCTTGTTCCATATTAAACTTTTTCAGTATGTCACGGATGTATCCTCTTTGATGTAGATAGATAGATAGATAGATAGATAGATTTATTTGCATAAAAGTTTAGACTTTTTTACAAACGAGTTGACAAAATATTAATTTACATTAAATCTTACACATATAAATAAATTGCGTTTAAAATGTATCTACAATTATGTGCGATTTTATTTATACATCTATACCTATTCATTGAATTGTTACTGTTTTATTGTACACAGCACACAGAGATTGTTAAATGAATTTCACAAGATAAACAACAGAACCCAAAACTTTGCATTTTATACCAATAACACCCAACAGTAATGAAACATGCTGTACATATGTACATCAATTATTACTTTTTCTTTTATACATATCGTATCGACAGTATTAAATAAAATTGTTTAAAATAGGCAAATGACCTAACCCTATTCATTTGCAATTTAAGTACAATTGTAATATATTACTGATAACAATAATAATTATAAAAGTTAAACTATTTGAGCATCCCGTACATATTTACATTCTCGACTTTCATATAGTAGTTATTATTTTTACTTATACACATCACATAATTATATTGAAATAAATAGTTTCTAAGTGAATATGAGTAATCAACAAATTGTTTGAAATAATCAAATGAGCTTATCACTATTCACTTGCAATTTAAGTACAATTGTAATATATTAATAATAACAATAATAATCTATAGAAGTTTAACCATTTAAACATACCATACATATTTACATTCTCGACTTTCATATAGTAGTTATTTTTACTTATACACATCACATAAGTATATTGAAATAAATAATTTCTAAGTGGAAATGAGTAATCAATGAATTGTTTGAAATAATCAAATGAGCTTATCCTTATTCATTTGCAATTTAAGTACAATTGTAATATATTAATAATAACAGTAATAATCTATAGAAGTTTAACCATTTAAACATACCATACATATTTTCTCGACTTCCATATAGTAGTTATTTTTACTTATACACATAAGTATGATGTATAGTAACGCCTTCACGATCTTGTTGAATTTCTATCCCGAGGCAATATGCTGCCTCTCCAAGATCTTTTAATTCAAAATATTTCTTCAAATTTTGTTTAATTTCTTCAATCCAGTCTAAATCTTGCGAAGCGATGAGTACATCGTCGACATAGATTGAGAGAATCAAAACTTTACCATTCTTCCAGGCTACATATACGCATGGATCAGCATTGGTCGGCTTGAGCCCAATTTGACGTAAATTATTGTCAATTTTGATATCCCATTGACGTCCGGCTTGTTTCAAACCATAGAGTGCTTTCTGTAGATAACATACTTGATTCCCCTTGCAAAATGAGTGAATCATAGAGCTTATCTTCCGTGCCATTGCACTATCTTTTGGTTCACTTTGCAATATTTCTTTCAAAACTTCTTCAAGTAGTGGCGGCGTTTTCATGTAAATTTCTTCGTCTAATGATCCATTTAAGTACGCCGTAGTTATGTCAATCTGATGAATCTTTATATGGAATTTTGCAGCTATCGCGAACATAAGACGTATAGACTCAAGTCGAGCTACTGGTGCAAATGTTCTTGTGTAGTCTATACCTAGTCGCTGAGTAAAAATTTGCGCCACAAGACGAGCTTTTCTTCTCGTTATAGTACCATCTGGATCACGTTTATTTGCTAAAACAAATCGGCATCCTACTATGTTTCGCTCTGTTGGGCAATCTACGAGTTTCCAGGTATCGTTCTTTATTAAACTTCGAACTTCATTTGAGATTGCATCTTTCCATTCAGTAGAATCTTGTCCTTTGAGAGCTTCCTGAAAATTTATTTCTGCATCAAACGCATAAGCTACAACGTCGTTTTCCAAATCATTTTCAGTATTTGCTTTTTCATCTTCTTTAGTTGGATGTGTGATATGTGAATCATTATTTATTTCATGCGTCACCTCATTTTCATCTTCATCAGAGTCACGCTCTTTCTCAAATAGCTCTGTGTTATCGCACTTGGTTTCACTTGAGATAATATCTCCATTTTCCCGTATATTTCTGGTTATATCTACAAATTTTACGTCTCTGGTAATAACAATTTTCTTCTTATTTGGCATCCAAATTCGATATGCTTTAGCTTCCTCTGAATATCCGACAAACACACCTTCAGTGGAACGGGCTGCGAATTTGTCTTTATTCATTTCTTTGTTCAGCACGAAAGCACGGGATCCAAATATTTGGAGAAATTTCAAATTAGGAGTTCTACCAGTCCATAATTCAAAAGGTATTTCACCAGCAATACTTCTCGACGGACAACGATTTCGTATATAATTTGCAGCGCATATTGCTTCTGCCCAGAATGATGGTGGAAGGCCTGATTGCAGCATCATACATTTAGCCATTTCGAGTAAGGTTCGATTCTTCCTCTCACTTACCCCATTCTGTTGTGGAGTATACGGTGCAGATAGTTTTCTCCTAATTCCTTGTGATCTTAGGTATTCGTTAAACGTACTGGAACAATACTCTTTTCCATTGTCACTTTGCAAAGCCTTTATTTTTCTTCCTGTTTGGTTTTCTACAAGGCTTTTATAGGTAAGGAATGCTTGAAAGACTTCAGTTCTATTTTTCAATATATATACTTCACACCATCGCGAATAATCATCAATAAATGTAATGCAGTACTTTCCTCGTCCGTTGGATTCAGTCCTCATGGGTCTACAGATGTCGGAATGAACTATCATTAGCGGTTCTTCGCTTCTTGTTGTTCTTTCGGAATATGGTTGAACGGACAGTTTACCCTTCAAACAAATATCACAGGGTGGTAATTTTTCACCAGCCTTGAGCTCGATGCCCATCGCAGTTTTGTTTTTCACCATCTCTATTAGATCACGAGAATTTAAATGACCTAATCGTTCATGCCAGGTTTGAATGTCAGATTTTCTTTTCTCCGATGACTGAACGATCTGTGCAGATTCTGTTGATTGCCGAAGATAGTAAAGATCGCCTATTCTATCAGCTATCAACTTGACGTGGCCCTTCTTGTCGCGGACTAACGCGTTGTTACGCTTGAAGATAACTTCACAGTCCTTGTCAGTGATCTTTGCAATGAAAGAAGGTTTGTGCGCAGATCAGGAACGAATAAAGCATTTTCTAAATTGACTGACCTTGTCTCGGCTCCAACGGTGGCCTGGAGCCTAACAGTTCCCTTGGCCTTAACTGTAGTAGATGAACTATTCGCCAAATTCAACTTTCCTGAACCGGTTGAAGACCACGTATCAAAATTTTCTTCATCGCGACATAGGTGAGATGTACACCCGCTGTCAAGACACCAACTCCGCTGTAGATCAACAACTTACGTTTTCATGGCAATTTCAGGATCATTTGACATCACGTAAAATGATTCTTTGGCGACATTGATACGCTGTGGATTCCGAGCGCTTGAATGACAGTCTGCAGCCTTGTGATCAAACTTCTGACATTTACTACATCTATATGAAAACTTTTTCTTTCTTGTTTCCTTATTGTTATTGGCAGGATGTTGGCAAAATGTTTTGTGTTTTTTTTTCGCAGCGACCATTGCTCCATTCTCAATCTCTTTCGACTTCTGTTTACGTGCTTTCGCTTCTTCAAGAATTTTAACTTTTAATTTTTCAGCGTCAGGCAGTACATCTTGAGTTTCAACGGCACATCGGAAATTTTCATACGTTTCCGGAAGACTGTATAGTAACATAATACTCAAAAGATCTTTGTGAATCTTAACATCCATTGCCTCAAGCTTGTCAACAGCGTCGAAAAATTTGTTGACGTGGTCACGCACGTCATCCCCTTCAATCATTTTATGTAATGTTAATTGCTTGAGTAGGCTTGCTTTTCTGGCTGGACCTGAAGATGCGTAAATTGACTCTAGCTTTTTCCAAATTTCTTGCGAGGTTTCACACCCACGTATTTGTTTCAGCTCTGACGGGCTAATTGACAGCACGAGATCAGCTTTTGCCTTTTTATCTCCAATTGTCCACTGTGTTAGCGCCTTTTGCATCTTCGCTCGTTCGGTCTCATTACCTAATGGGCTTGGTGGTCTTGGTATTTCGCCACCCTCAAATCCCCATGTGTCATTTTTGACAAGCAGTGCCTCGGCTTGAAGACACCATGTATCATAGTTATCTTTCGACAACATTTCAAGCCTTGTATAGTTCCCTGTACTTTGAGAAATATTTTAACAATAATATTTGACAAAGTAATTACACTATAATCTCGGCTCTATTATGCAGTTACTTGCTTAATTCCTGGGCCCATAACCTGTAGAGGCAGATATTCACGAGGATACGAGTATAGTTTTTATTCAGAATACTTTTACACAAAAAATATGTCAGTACAGTTTTTGATAACAAAATTATATGATTCATGTCAAAATTACAATGGCAACTTAATTATAATTATAAAGGGCGCGAATTGAACAAAATATTTTATATGTTCAACAGTAATAAATAATATCTTAAATAACATATATGGAGATCGGTAATCCCGATCATCGGCCATCACAATATCATAAACAACAAACTCGACTTCGTCTCTCGTTTCTCAACAAGCAACTGACCGAATTGCTTTTATTACAACAGCAACCCAATTGCCACCAAGATAGCTCACAACGATATCTTGAGCTTTGTAATAAACTCTCTTACCAGTATTGGAAGACCGCTTAACATAAATTCAGTTCTCAATACTCACGGTTCTACTTAACCAGCTCTTGTAATTACGTCACCACTCTCCTGGTGGGACAGACGGAATCCTTGTTACTGGTCAATGCCCTAGAATGAAAATCTGCAAAAATTGCTAGACGGCCTTTCCATCTTAATCTGCTTGGCCCTACACTTCACTTTATAATTCACCAACAGAACACAAACCCACATACAATATTGTGGATCACAGGCGAATCCCACTTCTGATGTCGCGGGGTAGTATCACTGGCAAACTGTATGTCGACCAACACTATTTCAGAACCACAGCGATAACATAAACGTGATGATCTCAGCGAGGTAGACATGCACTCTCTCCTGAGCACCGCTACACACACTGATTCCATCCAAGCATTGTAACCAAGAATGCTTGACGTTTCGATTACGACAAAACAATTAAAAGATTATAAGTGATTCATGTAATACTTGATTCATTAAATGATCGTTACGAAATGCTATATTACAATCTCCGACATATATATATATATATATATATATATATATATATATATATATATATATATATATATATATATATATATATATATATATATATATATATATATATATATATATATAATTTCTAATCATGGTAAGTCTATAAGTGGTGTCAAAATTTTTGGTTTATTTCATTATCAGAAACTGTACTAAACGGTCTTTTTCACTCATTTTACTTATGTGTTGATAACTGTGGCGGATCTAGTAGCTCGCCACGTTACTACCCCAACTAAAATATATTTTATTATCATTTATATTTTTTGTTCAGTTGTTATATATTTTTTATATTAAATATACATGTGTCAATTTTGTCTTCAAATATATTTATTTATTTTATATTCATGTGTACATCATTATACCTATATCATATGGTAGCGCAGATTTGCTACATTGGTGACCCCGACTAGAAACGCCGCAGTCAGATGCGCTAGTGACATCACATCGTTTCATTGGTGACTCCAACTGGGAGCACCGCCCCTTCAAGAACTCGACCCTTTCAAATTATCTACGATTGGGGACTGCATCTCAAGAAGGAACCAGTTTCTGCTCATTTGGACGCAGCACCCTCTTGAAGAGTTGTCTTTGCGACAAGCTACAGAACCTTTCATTTGAGAATCGAAATAACAACTATTTACATTTTAACCGCCCGAAAGGGAATGTCTTTACACTGTTTTGGGCACATTCCCACTACACCTTTTTACTTATATATCCTTTCGTGTGTTATAGAACAGCTGCCTCCTAAAGACGGCGCTCCCAACAATTTTAATCAGCGTTGAGTGCACAACTTGTTTTTCCCAAATGATCTGGCAGAGCTAAAATTTCTACTAACGCATCTCCCCATAGCTAGAGGTGTACTTTGTATTCATTCTCTGACAGCATTTAGCGAAACTTTAGCACATCTTCTCCGACTCACTGGAGAATCAACCCGTAATTTTCGAGAACTACCATCTTTTCATATTTTTTTCCGACTCACTGGAAAATTCCTCGGTGGTTTTTAGATAATTACGGCCTCTCATAGCTATAATCAATTTACTTATTTAAAATTTTGATACAAACTGTCAAAATAATGTCTTACTCAACATCTGTCAAAATATTTTACACCACGCTGGAACAAGTATCGTTGTATGGGACTTCGTCTTTCGGAGGGCAACTTCAGGTACAGCTCAACCACTTTTACACTATATTATCACAAACAACATTATTAAACATCGCACAGCAAAAACGTCAATCACAAACACGACTTGAAAATTTTTCTGGCATCTATCTCTTCGCTTTTTCTTCCTTCCTCCTCTCTTGGAATCAACAGCACCATTTCCCCGGTCGGCAGACTCACTTGCCACGATCGTGGGAAATCTTTCTTTGTGATAGGCATGATCCTCATGGAAATGTCTATGACCCAAAAAGTCCGGATAAATTTTCAAGAATACACAATACATACACTATATCATCATCATCGACAACAACAACATCAACAATAACTACTACAAAAATATGGTTGAGTCTGTAACCTGTAACTACCCTTTATTGTATGTTCTATTTTAATTACATCGCTTCACTGGGAGGGGAGTAATGTGGCGGATTTAGTAGCTCGCCACGTTACTACCCCAACCAAAATGTATTTTATTATTATTTATATTTTTTGTTTAGTTGTTATATATTTTTTATATTAAATATACATGTGTCAATTTTGTCTTCAAATATATTTATTTATTTTATATTCATTTCATGCAACTTGCTGCTCTCCTGTACATTTTTCGGCTAAAACTGTGGAGTTTAATGTTATACAGAATTAAAAGATACATACAGGGTCCGGCAGAGGAAACGCAAGGTTTTCAAGAGCGTTACATAAGAAGTATTTGGTTTTAAAAAAATATTTATATCAAAATGAACCTTATACAATGACAAACTTAAAAATTTGTTATCTCATGTGCGAGAAATCACATCGCGGAGATGTCCCTCGTTTTTTTCAATGCATGATTCCAGGCGTTCCCTGAAGCTGCGAACTGCGATAGGCGTCAGCCAACATCTACCGCGAAACTTGATTGATTTCAGTTAAGTTTCTTCCGTCAGTTGTTGTAGCGTGCGCGACTTTTTAACGTAAACTCATGCTTTCAAGTAACCCCCAAAGAAAAAACTCAGATTATAAATGAATGACTTTATATCAGTTTGCATTATATTAGGATTGAATGATAGTTTAAATAAGCCAACTGAGTTTTTAATATATTTCTTTATTAAATTCTATAAGTGCTATCAATTTCGAATTTTACAAATTCATCATTAGGCACCAGCTGAAAAAACATAATTTTATAAGTATTTTAAATTATTTTTTAAATATTTTAGTTGTCATTGGTGATATAACAGAATGCGAGGTACAATTTTGAATATAACTATTTCCTGTTATCCGTTTAAAACGGTTTGTTTCAATACCTGACCCGCAAGTGAAACACTAATTTAATCAATGTAAAACTTAATTTGGATCAAGGGAATCACTGCCACCACAATCTGTGTTTTAAAAGTCCTCGGATAGCAGGACTCAATACAAAGAGTATGAAAAAGATTAATTTACAAAATAAACAATATTCACACAGAATACTTACTCTTCCGCAATAACTGAAAATACTTGGGAGAACTTAAACAAATAAAACTGAGAACTGGTAGATGAACTTATTTATTTACACAATAATAAATGGTAAACAACAATACAAGAACTAACAACTACTAATCGTGACGACTACAGTTTAAAAGACGGTACCATAAAAGTAGTTAAATTTTTAAAAGGGCGACCTCAGAATAAGCTTTAAAAAGGTGCGTTGTATCAACTCGAGTTAACGCTGGATTATCTTTAATCTCGGGTTATTCTTAAAAAAACATTGTACAAAATTTAATCAAGGGTTAACTCCAGATTAACTCGACTTCAGAGTAACCCAAGACTTTGGAGGGTTTAACCTCGAGTTAACAACTTCTAACCTCATTCTATGCTGTTTGATATTTTTTTGACAAGTTCTTTGTCAATAAATTGTAATGGCTTTACAAGAAAATTTAGAAGGTATCGAAGAGCTTACAGACGATGAAGATTTCATTGAGTTAGTGAATAATGTTTTAAGAGCTCCCCGCGTGATACTAGAACGGATAGATCATTTTCAAAAATGGAACGATATTGAATTTAAACAACGATTTCGTTTATCCAAAATAGTTGTCCGATATATAATTGATAAAATTTCAAATCGAATATCACCAAAAACTAAGAGGTAAATAATATCACAATAATGTACATATGAAGAAGTTCTTATATGTATACATTTTTTAATTTTTAGAAACCATGCACTATCTGCAGCAGATATGGTGTTATTAACTCTAAGATTTTTAGCTACTGGATCTCTGTTAACAATTGTAGGAGAAGTAAGTGGCGTTGATAAATCTACTGCTTGCTTCAAGAACAATATACAAAGTAGTTCAAGCAATTGCTGCGCTCCGTCCTGAATTTATAAAAATGCCAACAACTCCGGAAGAAATAACAAAAGTTCGACAGGATTCTATAACATTGCCAAATTTCCAAGCTGTGTAGGTGCCATCGATTGCACACACATTAGAATACAGTCACCTGGTGGAGAAGAAGCTGAAAGATTTAGGAATAGAAAAAACTTTTTCTCCTACAATGTGCAAGCAGTTTGTGACAGTGAACTAATCATAAGAAACATTGTTTGTCGCTGGCAGGGATCAGCTCATGATTCAAGAATTTTCAACATGTCATATTTGAAGGTGAGGCTTGAGAACAGAGAATTTGGAGAAGAAAGCTTGGTAGTTGGTGACAGCGGTTATGCTATTAAAAAGTATTTATTAACCCCTCTTTCCAATCCTGTGACTCTTGAGGAATCTCTTTACAATGAATCTCAAATAAGGACACGAAACCCGATTGAAAGATGTTTCGGTGCATGGAAGAAAAGATTTCTTTGTTTATCTTTTGGTATGAGGCTTCAAGTTCAGAAAATTGAAGCTGTAGTAGTTGCAACAGCTGTCTTGCATAACATTGCTATTGCAATGAATGATACCGAGCCTAGAGTTACACGCGAGGAGGAAGAAATTGTAAATTTAACCATGAATGTTCATGAAAATGAAGAAGAAAGAAGGAATTTCAATAATAATGAGAATAATTTAACCAGACACATTTTAATAACTCGCCATTTTTCAGGATTTTTATAAGTTTCATATATATTCTGGTATTTTAGTTAATTGTCTAGTTGTAAGTATTTTTTTTTCAAAACCTTGAACAAAATGATTTGTCTTATATTGTATTAGAAAAGATAATAAGCAAACTATTACAAAATAAAAATGTACTACTTATTATAGCACATGTACAGACAGTAATAAAATTTTAATATTAATAATTGTTAATTTAAATTCATCATTACAGCTTTCTTCGCAGAAATTCCATTTCTAGTTGATGCTCTTCTCTCTTCATTTTCAACGTTTCCTCAAGTTCATATTTCTGATTTTGAAGATACTGTTCATGTTTTTCCTGCATTAGTTTTAATTTCAATTCGTGTTCTTCTAAAAAGCATCGCTTTTGAAGATCTACTAGCTCATGTTTAGCTAATACCCATTTGGCCAACTTATTTCTTAAAGGCTGATTATTCTTTTCACCTTGAATGAAATATATTTACTTAATTCATACACGATTCAATAAAAACCACAAATTTACCTTCATTTGGTGCTTTCTGTCTCAGCTGTTTCGACGCTGGGGCTCTTAATTTGGATGGAGTGTAGGTTTTCCAGCTGTCAGTATGTCCTGTTACTTTTTCAGTACTATTTTCTTCCATAGTATTGACAAAAGTCAGAGTCCCATCTTTCTCAACTAAAGCGTCTTCTACAACTATTTCGGTTGTTAGTTTTATTAATTTCTATTAAAGTACACATACATACCACAGAGATTTTCAGTTCCAGAGCTGGTACTAGCATTATGAACCTCTGGTAGCAAAGAATCATCATCAAAATATGATGTTTCGCCGATTATTTGTGTCCCTACTATTTCAATGATGTCTGTCGATATCTGTTTCTTCAGGGCTTTTATAAGATGGACCACCACCAGTACCGTACATGTATTTCTTTTGTTCGGCATACTTCTTGGAAGAATGTTTTTTTTTAAATTCTTGTATCTGTTGCGTATTGTTTGCCCATCGCGGTAGTTTTCTCCACTATCCCGATTATATAATGAACAAACTTTTTCCCATGCGTCTGTTTTAATTTGGTTGTTGTCCGCATCAGTTTTTTTACTTTCAATTGCTTTTGCATATTTTTTAATAGCACCCATTAATAACAATTCCTCCTTTTCTGTGAAGTTTGTAGCTCGTTTTCTTTTTAAATCAGCCATCTAATAAATATCAAGAAAAAGATTATCTACCTACTGGTTTATGTTCACACATTTTTTTACAATAAATTTTTGTATATACTTACATCAATAAAGTTTTTTGTCATTATTTAGAACGGAAACATAAATACCCAAACGCAAAACACAAATTCGAAATCAAAGAAACAGCTGAGATGACACGAAATTCGCATGCGCGTTGATGCACTGTTATGATGCGACATTAGCGCGGACAATATTCAATGTTGCCAACATTCGCATCTGTCGAGTTAGCCGACTCGAAAGAAGTAACGCTTTATACAATGTTCACTTGCATTAATCTAGAGTTAATTTAAATCCTGAGTTAGCAAATTCTCGAGTTAACTCGCGTTAGTACAATGCACCCTAAGCTTACTGAATTGCTATCAGCGCTAGGTATTCAACACCAACTACTAAGAATCAAGTAGTCTATCAGGCTACCTACTTTTCATCACAGGTCGGCCTCGAATGAAGCACTTTATTATTAAACTAACACACTACAATATTTACAGTTAATTTGAAGAAACAAAGAAAAAATGAAATTTAAACTAACACCCTAAAAAACTTGGGAGAACGCAGACTTCAACAATTACTTTAGTCACAAGAACAACAAAAATTTATAAGTCACTAAGACAATTAAAAACAGTCGAATGGAAAAGAGAACAACGTCACAATCAACAGTCAGATCAAGACTCCTCGAGATGAGATCATCTCAAAACCATCTTTAATAGATTTTCACCCCACTTCCAACAAGGAAGTCCAACCTTCATACCATTACTGGCTAACTCAAAAATTAACACGATATAATTGGTCAAGTAACTGAGAACATTTCGGGTGTTTGAGGGCAGAAGTGAATTCCTAACGGCGTTTCACATCTGGCCTATGTGACAAAAGTTACTCAACCAAATTACTGAAATTGCTTTTCCCCTGCTGAGATACATCCGTCTTTTCTAGCACTTTTCTTTTGTAATATTATTGTAACACTGGTAAGTAAGCAATCGCAACAATCAAAATCAGAAACTTTAAGGGAAATTAAAATGACATTGTGACACTCACCGTTAATGTTAATCTTAAACATTGAAGAATCATAACGCAGCTTGTTTTATTTTTAGATTATGATACGATTATTTCGGAGTACTTATATCTGTGGATGTTTCTATTCTAAATATTTTGTAATTCTATATTATTTGTGTTAGGGTTTTTTAAAGTGAGACCTAAAAAGTTAATTTTGTTTTCAATATCCGTTTTTAGGGTGATTCTGTTATTAATTATGTCTTATTTTGGCATTATATAAATTTAGAAAATTTATTTTTTTCATTTTTATATTTATTTTCATTGAAGAATTTGTTAGTTTTTTTATGTATTTGTCTGTATCTAAAATGACTAGTCCCGCGTTTTTATCTGCCTTGGTTACTGTTAAGTTATTATTTTTTAATTTTTCTTTTGTTGTCAAGTTATTCACTATTTCTTTATTATCAATAGTCTGATTTTGATTGTTGCGACTACTTACCGTTTGTTGTATTTGTTTTAAATGTTGGCCGATTTCGATCTTCATTTCTTTGTTTTGGAGGTGGTGATATATTTGTGCTTCTAAATATATCGCGATTTTGGGGATACTAGGTTTCTTGGGAGGTGGGGCTTACTTGCGTCCCAGATTTAATGTTGCTTCTTCAGTTGATGGACGATAGATTCGTAGTTCTTGGAGGAAATGCGTGATGTGATGAGCTTCCTTTGATGTTGTCTGTTCATTTTTGTGTTGTTTAAATAACGTTGATTTTCTTCATTTTTAATTTTAATTAGTTTGTCGATTTTGTAGTTTTCGTATTGTATCTTTTCTTCTAATTGTTGAATTGATATTTCATATTCAAATGTGTGCAGAATTTGTAATAAATGTCTATAGAAGGATTTTAATTTCATAACAATGTTGCTGCTGATTTTATGTTGTCTTCTTACGAGTATTTCTTTCCTCAGTACCAATGACAACTAAAATGCTGGTGATGAATTTGTAAAATTCGAAATCGATAGCAGCACTTATAGAATTTAGTAAAGAAATATATTAAAAAGTCAGTTGGCTTATGCAAACCATCATTCAATCCTAAAAACTCAGATGTTGACTGGCACAGTTCGCAGCTTCACGGAATGCCTGGATTCATGCATTGCAGAAAACGGGGAACATCGTAATGATTTTCCGCACAAAAGATAATAACATTTTTAATTTATCATTGTATAAGGTTCATGAATTTAAAAAGCAAATACTTTCTGTGTAATTCTTAGTTGAATCCATACATTTCCTCTGCCGGGCCCTGTTTAAAACTTATTTTTCATGTTTTATTACACAGCGTATTAAAAAAGGAAAATCAACTCGGGTCCGATCTTCAATAGTTTCCGAGATATAAGGCAGTGAAAAATGAGTTTTCACGGGGTTTACCTATGTTAACTCGAAAACTATAAGCGTTACGACTTCGATAAATGGGACTTTTATTTACTTTTCATAGGTAGGGCTGCGAAAAATGTTCGATCAGATCTATATGATCGAAAGATCGATCGATCGATCACAAAAAATAAATAATCGATCAGATCGTTTGTTCGATCCGATCGATTGATTGATCTGATCGCTGGATCGATCCGATCGGCTAATTGATCAGATCGATCCCGATTGATCAGATCGATCGCAATGGAAATGGCGCAGTGAGAATGGGGAGGAGTCGCATGGCAAACGTGTAGTTTTGCTGCTTGCGTGCTGTCTGGCCTGCAGTTGTACACTGCAGTATTTGTATGTTAGTGTTGCTCTGTTGCTTATTTATTTCATGTTTATGTTGATTGCTATTGTATAATTGTTTAACAGGGGAACATGCCGAACAATTAATTTTTTTGTCTTTGAACAAGGATTATATTTTTTGAATGTAAATTATAAATATATGGTATCCTTTTAGATTTTTTGTGCCTCCTAATTCATATTGAAGTATTTTTTTTTATCTTAAATGTATATTTAGGTTTTTAGGTACATTTATTTAATAAATATGTTAATTTTGATAATTGTTTTTTATTTTCGAATGAAAATTTTGTATGGACCTAAAATACTTTGATCAGTCAAGATCGAGCTGAATAAACGCGATCGATCAAGATCGATCTGATCAACTGGGATCGATATGATCAATCGTGATCGATCTAATCAATCAAGATCGATCGATCTCTATCGATCAAAAATAAGGATCGATCATCGATCACAAAATCCCCTGATCGCACAGCCCTATTCATAGGTCACCTATGGTGTGCTTTTGATTTTCAGTGAAAATCAAATAATTGTACTGTTAAATGTTGCAGCGACCTTGGCCAGTATTTAATTTTTAAACAACTTCTTAACTATTAGAAATTGAGGAGTATGTTTCATATAATTTTTTGTATTACCTATTTACTGACATATTCTTCGATTTCAAAAACCCCAAAAATTTTAAAACAAGAAAAAAATAATAGTATATTATGATATAAGTGTATAAGCTAGCCTTTAAAGCACGCACGACAAGTTTAAAGCCGCGACGCGTAGCGGAGTGGTTTTAATGTCGTAGTGCTTTAAAGGCTAGCTTATACACGTGTATCATACGCTATTTTTTATTATAAATGCATCATAACCATTTAAAACTGAAAATTATTGCAAATCATACGGTTTTGATTTTTGATCCAGTGAGTTTAAGCGTTTCCAAGGAGACAGTTAGCAATTATTCGTATTGTTTAAGTTGTCAACAAGTCAATATTTTTTCACGTGATTGTGAGAGTGAGAAATGTATGAAATTAAAGAATTAGCTGAACAGGCGGAGTTAAGATTAATTCCGCCTAAATCTAAAGACGCGTATTATAAGGAATACGAAAAATTAAATAAATGGATGGAAAATAAAAATGCCGTAACTGTGGATGAAACACTCATGCTGGCCTATATGAACCAAATGGTATAACGGTAACTTGTGAAATTTATTGTACTTATTTTGTGTTTCGTTATAGTCAAATCAGTATAAACCTTCATCATTATGGTGCATTCATTCCAAATTACAAGCAATGCTAAAACTTAAGAAAGGAGTAAACATAGATACTTTTCATAAATTGCATGCTTTCATGAAAAGCGTTAATAAAGGCTACGAGCCGAAAAAATCTTTCGTATTTTCGGAAGAACAGTTAAGGAAATTTTTTATTGAAGCCCCAGATAATACCTACTTATTTTTGAAGGTAAGCGCGAGATTATGATATTTTTTACAAAATTTAATAAATATTTTATTTTAAAGGTGGTAGCCATATGTGGAATATTTGGCTCATGCAGGAGATATGAATTATGTGATTTGCGCCTGTCTGATATTAAAAAAGAAGGTTCTGTTTTAATTATTAATATTCGACCATCAAAAACCGAAAAAGGTCGAAAGTTTGCTGTGGTTGATAATGATGACATATCGTATGTCAAATTATTTAACAAATACCTATCTCTACGTCCAGAAAATATATCTACGGATAGAGTATTTTTGAAATACGCCAATGGAAAAGTCGTTGGAATTAATACTTTTGGAAAATGTCCTTCTCTTCTGGCGCGTTTCTTAAATCTTCCTGACGCTACAAAGTATACCGGACACGCGTTCAGGCGCAGTTCTGCCACAATCATGGCAAACAGCGGAATGAGTGTGGATGAACTGAAGCGCCAAGTAGGATGGAAATCATCAACGGTAGCGAGTGGATATATTGAAGAATCCATACAGAACAAAATATCAGTCACGAAACGCATTGGAGAGGCACTTACCAGTACACAAACTATATTAAAAGATAATATAGACATTCCAGCAAACGGCGACAGCGAAACTATAAATACCCAGCTAAAATCCTGTAATTTCCATATTGCTGACAACAAAAATTGTAATTTTTATATAAATTTAAATGAAAACCAATAATAATAATTGTTTTAGTTGTTATTCATATTAATTGTCATTTTTCGTTACCTAGGTAACTCAAAAATTTTGCGTGTTTTTATGGTCGATTTAAACACGCTTTGGCGTGTTTTAAAGAGGGATTATGATGCATGTATAATAAAAAAATAAAATATCAATGTTCGAAAGCGTATGTATCAATATAAATGAATAGAATGTATTATCCATCAGATTATGACAAACTTTTAAAATCCGGGCGACCAATTCTCAGTGCGTTTTAGAAAATATTTCCCTAGATTGTGTCAACCTTGTAAGAAGTCAAGTTCAAATGTTAACAATAGTCAGTCTTCCACAAACTTTCGGCCATGTTAATTAAAAATTCTTTAAATTCTTTTTCCATTATCAAGTAATTCGTCGGAAAATAATGTAAAATACAACACAAAATACATCAAGCACTATTCCCTCAAAAAGCAAACAGGTAAAGAATTATTAGTCAAAAATATAGTTAAACAAAAATACTTTATTAATTATTTTAACAAAATAAATTATAGCATGGAGGACATCACACTGATGATGTCATTTAAGCTTGGATTCATGACGGAGCTTTATGGGCAAACATATCCAAACAACAATGCAAAGTAAAATGTTAAACTATATACTCAAACATTTTAGGTGAGTGTATATATATATATATATATATATATATATATATATATATATATATAAAAATTGACTTAGATTTATCCTTCTTAAAAGAAAACGTATCCATTATAAATAAATATAACGTAATAGATTGCTGAAGATGAAGGCCATTGGGCCTTCAAAAACGTCCACAAAAATTGTCAAGAAGTAAATTGATAAATATAATCCCCAAAAAGGCCGAAAGAAGTCTATCTCCTACCATGATAGGGCTAGCTCACTAGATCTCCAAACCCTCTGATTTTTAAGACATTTTATTTAAAAATTAAATAAAAAAAGACAAAAATTAACAAATTAATGTGGCTCGGAGCCACCTCCGGCCTGGGGACTGTGCACAGTGGGGCGAAACTCCGGTTTTCCGGCAAAAATTCTGAAAAGTACTATCTTTTTAGAAAATTTATTGCTGATAACGAATATAACCATGGTTTCAGTTTTAAAGGAAGTAAAAGGGTTGTAAATTTCTTTTTTAATGAGTAAACAGTCAAAAACCTAGAAAAGTTTTAAATAAGGAAAATTTTCAGCATAGGTGAAATGCTTTCAGGAAAATCAGGTTGTGGTTGATTCGCATGCATTTCTGGCGTGGAATCGAAAACGTATATTAATAAGAGTAATTAATAATATTGTAACAAAAAAAAAAAAAATATATAAAATACAAATTATAAAACAGGTACTACGAACTACGCTTCATTCGATAATAATGCCAGGGCTTCTTCGCTAGCCGGAAGGTATTTACGCTTCGGTTTGGCCGCAGGTATGTTATATATGGGTCAGAAGTTTCCAGGATTTTATGAAAAATATCTTCATTGTTGTGAATTCGGCTACTTTTTCGCGTATGATGGATTCTGAAGTGCTTGTAATCTTTGTTCCTGCTGTCCTGAGCTTCTTCCGAAAGTAAACCAATTGGAAGAGCTGCGGATTCAACTATATTAGCGCCATGTATCAATATTTTATGCACTGTGACGGGCATGAAATACCATGGATATAAATTCACAGCTAATGCAGCATTATCTTCTGCGTACGATGCGAATGCTGATACATTAATTTGGTAATCACCGCAATTGATCACTTCTAATATTATAGCAAGTCTACGAATCAAGTTTTCATCAATACCTGTTACGGAAGCTACAGTGAGGGGGTTCCCGCAATACGTCTTAGAAGTATTTCCGGTATTGTTAGATCCATAGCCTCGCTTCACAAAGTCAACTTTTATACCTAGTTCACTCATGAGTTGAGTTTGAATTCGCTTCTTCTCAGCCTCTTTGATTGGTAAAGTTGTTTTGTTCGTCCTCCATGCTTGGATTCTCAGGTTGTAGCTGAGATGCAGAACGTACTCCATGAATTAGATTCTTGAGTGAAAAGGAGAAATTCCGAGTTTCAAAGCTTTATCTTTTAAAGGTTTTTGTTTTACTTTAGCTAGATTGTTCATTTCCGATGGAGGAGCACAACATATAAAGCAATCACTAGCAGACGTTGCGTCCTTGGTAACTTGGGCGACTTTCCCGTCCAACATCGTGAAATGTAGTAGATGTTTCACAGTGATAGTGCGAGTGCCAAGTTCCAGTCTAAATTCTTGTAGGTTTTATACTTCATCTTCAACTCTCAATTTTTCAGCTCTAATTAGTGCAGGGGTCTCCTTTTCATACTGAAATCTCAACGCTCTGCAATATCTTGTTGATGAAGGCCGAGAGTTTGCCCAAATAATCTCATCTTGCGTTCTTAAAATATCGATTCCGGTATCTATAACCTGATAAACAACTGTTTACCGGTCACAGTTCACTGGTAGAATTTTTGTAAATTCCTCATATAACTGACGGAAGGTAATGTGTATATTATCATAGTTTGGTGTACGTCTGTTTGAGCTTGTATATCTATTGAAAGTTTTATTGGATCAAAATTAGTGGCTGGTGTGTATTTATATCCTTTTAGGAGCTTCTTTTCTTTGCTGTTGAGTGTTAGAAATGTTGGTGACTCTTGAGAAAAAGGTCTTATTTTGAAGTTCATTGACGAGAACTGGTTCTCCAACTTTTCCTGGAGATTCACGTTGTAGGAGTTGTTGTTGTGATGAAGACGTTTAAATTTTTTATGGCTTGAAGTTTTGTATTTATATTTAAATCGATTTCGTGAGTTATGGAAGTATATCTCTTAGTCTGTGTTTTCAATAACTTCTGTTAATTCAATATACTGTAGTTTACTTGACAATAATTTATGTAGTAATTTCAACTTCTCATCTTTATGTGTACGGTCTGTGTGATGTTATTTAACTCTTCGCTTGATTATTTGTATTTCAATTTTTTCTTGATACCTTTCGAAAGGTCCAGGGACTGTTGTTGAGAATTTGGGAATGATATTTTCGTTTTTACATGTGCTGAGAAAATCTAAATGTTGATTAATGATATATTTTTTATCTTCTATATGTTTTAATGTCTTGATAATAGCAGATAGCTCTGCATTTTTTTATTGATGAAAACCTTCATGTTACTGTAGAAATGGAGTAATTGTAGGTGAGTAGAGGCTGGTTCTCTATTTTAGTTTCTTGCTTTATGGATTCAGTTGCCATGGAGTGGTGGAACGTGGAGCACTTTCCGTCGACATTTGATAGTATGTTCCGAAACTTAACCACAGCGACCGCGGTTTCGTTTTTCAGCAAGCCGGTGAAGTTTCGGAACGCGGTGCTTGACATTTTGTGTAACTTTTTAGTAACCATTGTAACCGCATGCAAAGACCAGTGCTTGTGGTAACTTTGCAAATGACCGTGTTAGAACGTATGTGAGCGGAGCATGCACGACATTATTTGTGATCATATTTTTCGTTAACAACAAATATGGAGGTAAATATGTATATTTTCTAAAATATACAAGTATTATAATAATAATTTATAGGCACAATAACACGGGCATACATACAGGTGCAGTTATTGCGAATCAGTGTTGCCAACCGTACGGTAATTACCTACCGTACGTGCACGGTAATTTGAGTAAATGTACGGTATACGGTCTGAACCCCTTAACGTACGCGAAATATACGGTAATTTTTAATAATATAAAATTTCATTGACAAAGTCACTTATTTTAAAAATATTTAAGAATATACTGCCAGTGACACGATCGACTAGCAAGTAAAAATCTTCAACCTTGAAGTTATGTGAAAACTGGGAAATCCCAGGGATTCAAAATATGAATGACGCATTTTGTTATTTAACTGGCGTTGAAATTATAATTTAAAATAAAATGTCCAGTGATACTACAAACAGCGAGAAACTGAATGCAAAGTTTTGTTCCCTAAAAGAAAAAAAGTACACGCGTAGAATTCAGTTTTAACCTAAATCTAATAACATTATTTCAGGAATTTTGAAAAGCTTGGATTAATTTGCCATACTATAAAGAATGGTTGAGACCTGTACCTAGTAATGAATTAAAAGGATAATGTGTACTATACAAAAATGAATTTGTGGCCGATATATCTATACTGTATTTGGTTCAACATTGCAGTGGTGTGAAAATAGGAGCAGTTTGATCTTGTTGTTTGATTGGATAATATCGGGATATTATCCAATCAGAAAACAAGATCAAACTGCGCTTATCTTCACACCACTGCAATCTTAAACCAGATACAGTATAGTATAAAAAACATTCAATTATTAACGGAAACGGATGATGTGATATTGAGATGAGTTGAAGATTATTATAAATGTGAATTGTTTGTTGTTATGGAAATCTAATTATTTAAATAAATAACATATACTTCAAGTTAAACCTCTTTTTATTTTTCATGTAAGGTAATGATTATAGTTGGTACGGTAATTTTCTACTTGTGGTACGGCAATTATAAATCTAAATGTTGGCAACACTGTTGCGAATATGAATTTGGGACTGTATTTGAAGATATAACCTTTAAAGTACCGAACCATAATTGCCTGCAAAATGACAAAAACATTGTGATAAACAATAACGGAAATATATACATATATACAGGATGTTTCCTTTAAAACAACCAGCGCTTTTTTGGGCGAACTAACAACTTTAGAGAAAAATGTTTAATACTAAAAATGATCAAGAATAAGGGCATAATGTATCAATAGTAACAAACCGAATATTTAACCAGTGGTTCTCAACCGGTAGAACAAAATTATATTTTTTTAAATGGCACTCTATATAATTTTTTAGCCCTTTAAATAGAATATTATTATCTGATTTCAACGATATAAATATAGCATAGGGTTGTATAAACAATTATTTCGAGAAAAATGGTATTAAAAACTTGAAATTATGTAATAAAAAATGGGTTACTACTACCTGTGTATTGCATAGCCTCTTGAGCTAAAAAATTATATAGGATACCATTTAAAAAAATATAATTTTGTTCCGCCGTTTGAGAACCGCTGGTCGAATTTTCGTTTTGTTACTATTAATAAATTAGCCTCTTATTCTTGATCATTTCTTGTATATAACAATTTTCTCTACGGTCATTAGTTCGCCCAAAAAAGCGCTGGTTGTTTTAAAGGAAACACGATATATATATTGAAAACTAAATACCATCACAAGAAAATAGGAATGATTTTGATGAAATCAGCAACTGGAATGAGGAGGCAGTAAAAACATGAATATCATACTATTAAAGAGCATAAAAACAAATTCCAGTCACCAAAATATAAGAATACGAATGTTTGGAATGTAATAAGTAAAGAGTTGAAGACAACATTCATATAAATGGAAACATGTTCCGAAAAATTCAGAAACTTAAAAAAAACTTATATGAAAAAAAAAATCTCTATCTAATGGGCTAAAAAATTATATGGGATACCTTTTAAAAAAATATAATTTTGTTCTGCCGTTTGAGAACCGCTGGTCGAATTTTCGTTTTGTTATTATTAATAAATTAGCCCCTTATTCTTGATCATTTCTTGTATATAACATTTTTTTCTAGGCATTTTGATGAAATCAGCAACTGGAATGAGGAGGCAGTAAAAACATGAATATCATACTATTAAAGAACATAAAAACAAACTCCAGTCACCAAAATATAAGAATACGAATGTTTGGAATATAATAAGTAAAGAGTTGAAGACAATATTCATATGAATGGAAACAAATGTTCCTAAAAATTCAGAAACTTAAAAAACTTATATGAAAATAAAAAATCATATAAATAGTACTGGGAATGATAAAAAGTCGTGGGTGTATTTTGAGGTATTTTTTGTTTGTTACATAAATGTAAAATATCAATAATAATGATTTTGTAGGATATACACGAAATATTTTATAAAAATCCTGAGGTCTACCCAATAGCAACCTGTTCCAGTACAGGTGCTCAGAAAAGAAGAAGTGATCTGGAAGAGTTCAGCTCGTCAATAAGTGAAAGGTATTTTTAATATAAATCTTATATATTTCGGAATAAATGTAAGAACATTAACTTTATTGTAGTGAGGCGACGACGCCAAAAAGGTCCAAAAACCTAGACAAAGTTTCAATAATAGAAAGAATTGAAGAAAACAAAGAAAGACGACATCGGGAAAAAATGGAGCAGAAAGAAATTTTTTTTGAAGAATATATGGATCGAATGTTTGGAAGCAAACAATAATTTGTACCTGTTTAAAGACTGATTTTTCCTGATATTTTCCTTAGATTAAATAATATACATATTATAATAGAATTTTGTTTTATTTATTGTATACGAGATGTATATTGTTTTTCATTACAAATATATATATATATATATATATATATATATATATATATATATATATATATATATATATATATATATATATATATATATATATAATAATAATAATAATAATAATAATTTATTTGATAAAAAGATTCAACTTTATACAAATAAATTAGTAACATTGTAGGTTTAAAGAATAAAGTGAGTACATAATTGTATTTTATATTACATAATAAAAAAATGATTTATATATTCAATATAAATGCTCTAAGTTTCAAAGCAGCTTGGGTATACCGGAAGACATCGTATATGTTGTCCTTGGATGTGCTTCCCAGCAGTACCTTGATCGCTTCTTCTTCGGAGTTGGTTTGTTGAACATGTTTTCTAATGTACTGCTCTCGGAGGGGGTTACAAATGGGACAACGAAGTAGAAAATATATCAGATTATTTTCTTGTAAGAGGTTGCAGATGTCACAAATTGTTTCATTGTTAAATTTATGGGAAAAGCCGTCTTGGTATAGGGACATATTATTTGGATTGGATGTTCGGAGCTGGCCAATTAGCTTAAGGATATTGTGTGGGATATTCAATGAAAAGTAGTTGTAGCTAATATTGTACAAACAGAATAGATGATTGTAGGATGAGTTAAGGATTCTTTGTGTGTCTTCGTTATATAGTGTTTCTCTGTATGCAAGTACTATGTTTTTCATCTCTTCTTTTACTGTTATACAGCTCTGTTTTTCATATACCCAGTGAAAATTTGCTTTATGTAGAATATTTTCAAGATTTCTTACCCAGTTATGCTTAATTTGTTTCTCATGTGTAATTGTTGCATTATCTGTTTGGTTTAATTTTAACAGTTGATCGTAGCATATTTTTGGGTACCTGTCATTTGGCATAATTAATAATTTATGCCACCAGCTCATCATTTTGTCTACTATCACCACCTCAACGTTACTTTCTCCTGTCTCTCTTCTGATGATGTAATTTGGCGTGGATTTTTGCAGTAATTGTATGGTTTTAAAATATTGCACCAGTCCTTTTTCTACACTGTTGGCTTGCAGCGGTCCCCACACTTCAGCACCAAATAGAAGAGTTGGAATAATTAAATTAAAAATTAATATATATATATATATATATATATATATATATATATATATATATATATATATATATATATATATATATATATTGAAACGATTTTGGTTTCGTTTCTCGGTTTTATGTTTGAAATTTATTTGTTTAATTGTATTGAGCGCATCCGTCTCCTGTGCCGTCGTGTTGGATGTTGAAGAGAGAGACGTGTTTCACACTCGACAGCGGTCGGACGTTTGTTGTTTTTGTGTAAAATACTAACGTTTTTTTTGGCATTTTTTTGTTATCCATGTTCATCTAAATTTTGCGTACTGCGATTTGCTTTGTGCATTAATTGTGAGCTGGTCAGTGATCTTCCTGGGTGAGTTGTAATAATATTTTTTGATTTTTATTGAAAATATATTGTTAACCTTGCTCTAGATGCATCACGCCCCAGTTTACGAGTGTGAAGCACTTCTCTGGGAGTTGTAGCTTTTAATTTTTAACTCGTACAGTTCTCTTATTCTAAATTTTACCTTTTTTTTGTTAATTTTTGGTGGGTTTTGTTCCAAATTCATATGTATTTTTCTTTTACACCCACGTTGGCTGTAAAAATTTTTGTGGTAAAATTTATTTATATTATTGTTGTGAAGAGAACTTTTACACTCCCTTGTGTTGGTCTACTTTTTTTGTAGAATTTTTTTGTCAGTTATTTGGGGTTCGGTTCAATCGTTTCCCATTTTTTTTTGGGGTTCGTTAATGATTTGTATGGCGGAATTTATGACTAGCTCTGAGCTGATCTGAAGTCATGCGTAAGTAGTAGGTTATTTTTTTATTATTTTTGTGGAAGCCAATATAGTTTTTTTGAGATAATTTTTTTTGGGTTGTTGGCATCCACGAGTGTAACCCACTTACAAAGTTCTCGCGTTGAAATAATTTTCATGATTTACGAACCCATTATTCTCTACCTTCCTCACCATCTCTATTTGTGTCTAATTTCACTTCTAGCTTGGCCAGCTATTTTCGTCCACGATTTGTTTATAATTTTTTTACAAAAGTGCACTATAAATTCTAGTTTTTTTGTAAATTTGTTTTGTAGTTCATTTGATTGTAAGAACTGAAAGTAATTTTTAATTGGCAGGTTTTTGTTGACTTGTTTTTTTTTTGTAGATTTATTATCATATTAGATTTTTCTTTACAGTGATTTTATTTGGGGGTCTAAGTGCCCTATTTTTACATTTAACTTCGATTGTTGGTTTAATCTTTTATTGCCTATTTTGTTATACGTTCCCGGCTCTGGGTTGATTGTGTTGAGAGAGTGGGGGAATCTACCGTCGAGTCAAGCTACGGGACGTCGACGCCTACCACTAGGGCCTCCTGCTGCTCACGACGCTACCGAGCTCCAGGTCAAATAAAGGAACGTGGAGGGCTTCGAGACACTACAGCGCCCCTGGCCCCTACCCAAAGGCACCGGCTACCTGCCGACGGCGCCGGCCTCCTACGACGACGCCGCGGCGCCATCGGAGCGTGGCGGTGTACCTGATCGTTACCCACAATTGGTAGGGTACTAGACAGCCTTGGCGTCCGTCCGTCTGCCCCGCTATTTTGACGGAGCTCTGACGTTTGGTTACTTCGCCTCCAGGTTCCCCGCTCTCCAGCCTGATCGGCCTAGGACCCCTCAAGATTGTAATCCCCTTCAAAAAGGTCTGTAAAGGCATAAAGGATACCATTTTTTTAAAAAATTATTTATTTAACACTGTAATAAATTATTGTCTATAACTTTCTTTGAGTGTGTATGTCCACTCCCTTTCCTGACATCACTGGCGCCCATTTTTTTTATTCTTGTGTCTAGTGACCCACGACCCCGCGAACCACAACCCAACCTGAGCAGCCGCGGTAAGTGTGTGACTGTAATTTTTCCTTCGGAAAATTACTTCCAAAATTTATTTTACTTTACATTATTATTGCTACCATTACGTCACAATATATATATATATATATATATATATATATATATATATATATATATATATATATATATATATATATATATATATATGTCGGAGATTGTAATATCAAAGCATGTCGTAACAATCATTTAATGAATCAAGTATTACATGAATCACTTATAATCTTTTAATTGTATTGTCGTAATCGAAACGTCAAGCATTCTAGGCTATAATGCTTGGATGGAATCAGTGTGTAGCGGTGCTCAGGGTGAGTGCATGTCCGCCTCGCTGAGATCATCACGTTTATATTATCGCTGTGGTTCTGAAATAGTGTTGGTCGACATAGGGTACGTTCCACTTGGCGACCACAACGCTCATAACGCTCGCAAATGCGTTCCACTTAAAGCCGCGGTCGCCGTGGTCGTTCCTCAAAACGTCACGGATGACGTCATTAACAACGACCGTACGACGACCGCCACGCTCATTCCAACAGCATGGGTCGGAGCGGTCGTTTGGCATTTTGAGCGCAATTTTTGAAAATGTTTACATAAAAAGTTTCATTTTTACCTTCGTCTGTATATGACGATCCTTTCAGATTCGATAATTCCAGTTATACAATTACAATTTTTTCATATTTCTCGTCTTTACATCCTTATGAAGATTTGATTAGATTTTGGTCACCCGGGGAAATTCCCTCATTTGAACCTCTTAACAATTTTTCTGGGAAAAACGTAGTGAAATATCATTTTTTGATAGTTTACATTATAAATATTAAAGAATTATTCTCTGCGATTTGACTGCATTTTTTTCTTCATATTCAATGTATTTAGAGATAAAAAAATTATAAAGATATTTTTAAAAGACAGAATAAATTATATAGAAATGACGGAAGGTAATCATGTTAATCATATCAGATTTTTAAATTTTATATCTATTTCTATCGAAACATCAACGCGCCAATGACAGCAGCAGCCATCTTGTTGTTCACCAACGACCACAAGCCGTTCCACTTACGTACGCGACCGCGGCGTTTGCAAGCAAGTGGAACGGGAAAATTCGCGGTCGTGGTCGCGGGCGTTGTGGTCGCCAAGTGGAACGTACCCATAGAGTTTGTCAGTGATACTACCCCGCGACATCAGAAGTGGGATTCGCCTGCGATCCACAATATTGTATGTGGGTTTGTGTTCTGTTGGTTAATTATAAAGTGAAGTGTAGGGCCAACCAGATTAAGATGGAAAGGCCGTCTAGCAATTTTTGCAGGTTTTCATCATAGGGCATTGACCAGTAACAAGGATTCCGTCTGTGTCCCACCCAGAGAGTGGTGACGCATTTACAAGAGCTCGTTAAGTAGAACCGTGAGTAATGCGTACTGAATTTATGTTAAGCGGTCTTCCAATACTGGTAAGAGATTTTATTACAAAGGTCAAGATATCGTTGTGAGCTATATTGGTGGCAATTGGGTTGGTGTTGTAATAAAAGCAATTCGGTCAGTTGCTTGCTGAGAAACGAGAGACGAAGTCGAGTTTGTTGTTTATGATATTGTGATGGCCGATGATCCGGATTACCGATCTCCATATATGTTATTTAAGATATTATTCATTACAGTAGGTGTTCATGGCAGTTGTTATATTTAGATTGATGTTTTGTCATTGAGCTTGTATGACGTAATAAGTATTTCATTTTTGGTAGCTTCATTCTACTCCTTTACATCGTCTGCGACGTGACAATATTATTAAACTGAATGTAGGTCAAGTATTCACAGATCGGGAGTATCAACCAGTTTGCGATTTAGTTAGTTATTTGTGAAATAACAAACGAACTAATACAAATTCCTTAAAGCGTTTCGGTATGTCAAGAATGATTGTAAAATGTTTTCATTGTAGTTAAAGGTGGAAATATGTTAGAAAACTATCCTAAAGATTAATATTTTATTAACTGCAGATATAGTTTATTAAGCTACAAATTGTAGATAGATGATATTGTTATTATTATTATTAGGTAGAGGGCTTTAAGCGCTGGTGACTTTTGTCACCGCGACCAGTAAGATCTGCTGTAGCGTGTTTTGACTGAATGTCTGGAAGCCACTCCAAAGTTTTGATGAACTGAAATTTGGTATTTTATAGAACAATGACTAGTAAAGATACTTGTCATAATTCAAAGTCCCTTTTGTTGAGAGCTAATAGCAGTTTAACGTTTATCGTCGAGGGTGAAATGAATATCTCCAGGCTATGAATTATGGCTTTTCAAGTATCCACAGGAAGTGCCTAAGACTCACTTATACTACGGTACCCATTTTAGCTTTGTTTCACAAGTGAAAGCAGCCTGGTTATCCGACGTTATGTAGATTGCTTCTCCTTTGAGAGCTTGTTTAAGTTTATTGAGCACACAGATTTATTGCTTGAGATATAATGAAACCGTTGTGTATGGATTCCTTTATTTGGCAGCACGGACCAAATAAAATCGATCCAGTTTCTGCTGACTTTAGTTTAGAAATATCCGTAAACCAGGACAGAGAGTCTATTTGGAAGAGTGGCCTTACTACTGACCACCGAAGGCGATTACCAAAAACTCTTTTGTGTAGCTTTTTGTTTTAGAAATTATGAGTGGCCTACGAGATCCCCAAGCTTGAAGTGTTTTGTCTTGCAGAGTGCAAAGACGTTGGCCCCAGAATCAATTCCATTACTGCACTTGGACAGGTATTCATAGCGCCTGTGGTATGTGATACACAGAAAAACCATCGTTGCGCTTCCGCAAAGACGCTTGTGCTGTGTTTTGTTACATTTTTGCCGCCATACTAACGATGCATGAGTGATCATTGGTCCAAACACGGTGATGTATGGCCAGTGGTTCGTTTCTGCCTGCAATCTCTAGGTTTTGCTAGAAGGTCAGCGGCTTGTGTCCGAGGCTGCTACGGGATTTGTTTTGATGATTTTGTTAATGTATAAATTGCATGTGGACTTTTGAGTATTCAGGTTTCAGGTATCTGCGTTGACATTAAGGGTAATGTGATTGAAGTGAGAGATCGATGCATTCGATCAGTTACCGTACGATGATGCTATTTGGGAAAAATATTGTTGACAGTGGCGGGAGAGTTGTAATTATGGACGAAGTAATAAACCAGAATGGGCGAGCATCCTGCCCAAGATCTACGAATGAGGCGATGTGTAGCACTGATAGTGAGAGAATGTATTGGATGTACCGTGTTAGCGTGAATAATATAGCGCTGTGCAGACAGTTCAAATCTGAGTGAACTTTTATCAATTGTTCATGGTATAATTTGTATGAAGTTATTCAAGTTCCTGCACGTCCATGTTCCAAAACCCTGAGTCGTTACGGATGGAACTTTCATGAATATTGAAATTTAGGTACAAATATGGTAGTGGTTTGAAATAGTCCCTCAGTCTATTCCCAGAACATACTATATGACTTTATTAAATTTCCGGTAAGCATGGTCGTAGCTTTAAAACTTGGCGTTTTGGTTTTGATGGGGCTGTGGCCGATCAGGCTCCTCGTGACCGTTTTCGGGGTGACCATGCCAGTTATGTCAAATTGTGAATTTGTTGAATGTTTAAATTGTGGCAAGCTAGATCATCCGCAGAGGAGTTGCACAGGACAGCTGGTGCTCGGACTGGAGCCTGCCACGGTTGTGAAGCCGATTGTTTTACCTGAAAAACAATTGAGCAACAGAAATCCGTCAGCCATTGGAAGCAGAGAAGTCTAACAAGACGGGACTTGTTTTTCAAATGTTTGTCTTAATGTTTGGGACGCCTAAGTGCAGCGTGATGGACGCTGGAACAAATTGCTTTAAAATATTTTGATCGTATCCAAGGATAAATTTAATTGAAGAAAGTTCATAGGATGATGGATATAAAGGAAGATAAAAAAAATTGTTTCTACATCTCCTCTTGCAAACGTTTCGGTATATTATTTTAACTTCATCAAGTGCTACAATAAAAATATTTTACACAAATCAACAACAATCGTTTTCCAGAGTATAATCAAGCAATAATAAACAACAAGTTTAAATAAACAACAATTTTTTTTATAAAATACCTGTGAGATAAGTAGGCCAATCGAGAAACATTATAAAGGACAGCATCACCTGTGACAGTGTAAGATCAACTGACTAAAACTTACTAACCTCCAATAAGAGCAAAAACCAACTTGTCAAAAAATTAAACTAAAAAACACTAAGCCAAAATACAGTTGGGAAAACGAAAAGAAGAACTATCTGTTTGAATTATTTAACAAATTTAGAACATTTTGATAGCTTTAAGAATTATTTACATAACACACGAATCCATGTTCTAATTTTTAAGTAGAGCGGTTCATACGTACAATAATGAACCTTCTGGAGGTTGAGACCACAATTTAGTTAGGCTAATCGAGTGGATCGTTGAAAATCCACAGGGGTGACTAAAACTTTGAAGAGCCGACAAACTTTTATAACAAAAGTGGCTAAGGAGCAATTGAGGCGTTGGTCTGGACATTTTCGTTAAATTCTTTAGAATTATTAACCGTGATGGAAGATGACATGCTACTGGATGCCGCTGTCATGGTGTTTCGGTATGCTACTGTGATACCTCTGCCGAAGGTAACATGCTAACTAGGTGCCTCTGTCGTGTGGTTTTCCGAGCTGGTTAAGCGATGACGGAATAGTGTTCCATTGCTGGGTAAGCAATGACGCTGTGGTTTTCCGAGCTGGTTAAGCGATGACGGAATAGTGTTCCATTGCTGGGTAAGCAATGACGGTGTGGTTTTCCGAGCTGGTTAAGCGATGACGGAATAGTGTTCCATTGCTGGGTAAGCAATGACGGTGTGGTTTTCCAAGCTGGTTAAGCGATGACGGAAGGGTGTTCCATTGCTGGGTAAGCAATGACGGTATGGTTTTCTTGCGCTGGTTAAGCGAAGATGGAATAGCGATCGATTGCTGGTTAAGCAATGATGGTCTGTCGCTGTTGGACAAGCTATAACAATGCTTGAATACTGATATTGGTAGTCATGTATTTACTGGTGAAATGTATTGTCACAGAATTATGTTTTGTTTGACGTCTTGTAAAAAGGCGTCCATTAAATAATTTAGTGTACTATAGCTAAATTTTGAGCTTAATATAAATGTGAACAAAGTTGTAACTATTTGAGCACTTATTGGTCAGAGATAGCCGAGCGAAAATACTGTGGATAAATTCTTTGTTTTCAGATAGTTCACACGAGGACGTGCGAAACGTCAGAATGGCCGTGTCGGAGATTGTAATATCAAAGCATGTCGTAACAATCATTTAATGAATCAAGTATTACATGAATCACTTATAATCTTTTAATTGTATTGTCGTAATCGAAACGTCAAGCATTCTAGGCTATAATGCTTGGATGGAATCAGTGTGTAGCGGTGCTCAGGGTGAGTGCATGTCCGCCTCGCTGAGATCATCACGTTTATATTATCGCTGTGGTTCTGAAATAGTGTTGGTCGACATAGAGTTTGTCAGTGATACTACCCCGCGACATATATATATATATATATATATATATATATATATATATATATATATATATATATACTGGGTGTTTCAGGACTAGTGTCACACTTTGACAGCTTATTCCTGAGGTCATTTTGAGCCAAAAATGTCATGAACATAGGTCCTATTCCTTCTAGTTAATAAAATACAAGAGGTTGAAGTTCTATAAATAACACGATTTTTTAAAATTTTTGTAATCAAGGTACTTTCGGAAAACAAGAGATATTGAAAATAAAATTTAAAGATTCAGATGTAGGCACTTGATGAAACATTATAATAATAGTAATAATAAATGAAAACACTTGATGTAAGTTTCACGTATACGTTTTATTTAACTCTTAATCGATTTCGGCTTCTTAGGCCTTCTTCAGAAGATGTACAGTATTGAACTAAATACAAGAATTGTTAAGTATTCCTAAACACTACATAACATCTGTTGACAGTAAGGGGATTACTTGGAACATTCATTTATTAGGGTTTGCCAGACATCTGTATGAATGAAATCTACCTGGTCATTTAAGATGCTTGAACCAATTTTAATTGCTTTTTGTATTTCATAAGCATCTAGTAATCCTTTTTCGGGCCTTTGTCTGTTATATGTAAAATTTTAATATTCTTATCACAAGTATGATTCATCTCATTCAATTGTTTAGCTAGATTTGAGTCTTCTTTGTTATTTTTGTAAGATCTCATATGATCTTTAAACCTGATATTAAATGTCCTGCCTGTTTGACCTATAAGAGGTTTTACAATCATTACAATTTATTTTGTATATTCCACTGCGTTTATTTGGATCTGTGCAATTTAGTTTGTTATTTATTAAAAGGTTTTTAATTGTGTAGTTGTTATAATATGCTGGGGTTATATTGCACTGTTGTAATTCATGACCTATTTTTAAACTACTATTTCCAATGTAACTCAGTCTGCGATATTGTTTATTATCCTCATTTCCAAATTTTCCATTATAAATTTGGTTTAAGATCAGTTTCTTATTTTTCTTAAATATAAGTTTATCTATGATACCCGGGTTGTAACCATTATTTATGGCAATTTGTTTAATTGTTTTCAATTCTAGATCGTAATTATCATTTGATAATGGGATGCTTAACAATCTGTGAACATGGCTGTTGAAGGCAGCCATTTTTATATTATCGGGGTGATTAGAGTGAGCTGGAATAACTAAATCAGAATAAGTGGGTTTTCGGAATATTTTGTATTCAAAGGATGACGTAACTTTATTTATTGTAATTGTAAGATCAAGAAAATTTAGTTGATGATCTACTTCTTTTTCAATTGTAAATTGAATGGATGGAACATAAAAATTTCTGCCAGTAACGGACTTAAAGGTGATCCCATGGGAAGGCCTTCGTTCTGTTAGTATCGGTTGTTAAATTTAAAATAATTTTGTTGTAGACAAATATCTAGAAGTGTAAGAATTTCTGATTGTAAAACTATGTTAACATTGTTAGTGATTAATTGATCTTTTATGATCTCTTTTAATTCTGCAATTGGTATTAAAGTAAATAGACTACTAACGTCGATAGATACTAATTTGGCATTTTTTGGTATGGGAATATTTTTAATTTTATTTATAAGTTCTACGGAATTTTTAATGCTTTTGGCAGGTCTGAAATCTAATATTTCTGGTAAGATATTATTTAATAATTTACACACTTTGTATGATGGGGCTTTAACATAAGATACTACAGGTCTTATGGGAATGTTTGGTTTGTGTATTTTGGGCAGTCCGTAAAGAATGGAGGCGCTCGGGTTCATAGATATGTATTTAATTTTATTTTCATTAAAGGTTAATTTTATGTTATTTAGTGCGCTTCTAACATTTTTTTGGTACGATTGTGTAGGGTCTTTTCGTAATTCTACTATGTCGCTATTGGAAATGAATTTTTCAACTTTGTTAATATATTCTGATTTGTTTAAAACGGTGATTGAGTTACATTTGTCGCATTTAGTTAGTACTAGTTCTTTTTTTTAGTTTCTTTTTCAAGGAATTAATGAAGGGTTTAGAATTATTGTGTTTGTTGTGTTTAGATTTGTTTATATGACAGATCTGACTGTTTTGAACAAACCTAATGGTTTATTATTTATAGGCTTAATAGCTAGTTCTATGTCTGCAATTAAATTAACAAAGACTTTTTCATTTGGCACAAAACTTAATGAGAAATTGATCTTCTTTTCCGGTAAGTGTTGTAAAAGACAAGTTGATCACTCTCGGGTGGAAGTGGTGAATCTGGTAGTCGGATGATTGGAAGTTCTTCGTTGTAGCATCTAGTTTAAGCTTATTTTGGACAAGTCCGTCGAGTTTTTTCTTCTGGCTCACGTATTGTTGATGTCCCAAAAATTCTACTTCATTACGTGTCTCGCGGTCAAATTTATCAAATAAAATAGGGTTCATGGATTGGGTGATTTTCATATGTATGAGGTAAAGGTGGAGTTTCAAGTTATCTCTCTTATGGTATAGCTCTTTCACTTCACTGTGTAACCACCGTTTTTTAACCCAGATATGCCGGAGTTAAAAAAATCTAATTTTTTTAAAACAAAGTAAATATATCTTTTTATTAACATCTAAATTAAACATTATTACATAAAAAATATTTAAATGTTTATAACTTTTGAGATAATTGCCGTCCTACATATAGGACGTCAGACGTATAAGATATAAAATTATGGTGAATGGTAATTCACAAAACATTTAACATGCAACCCAACATTACAACAACTACAACGTGTGGTTGTTTTTTGGTGGCAGTAGTAGCACCTGGTTTGTTTCTCCTGCGGAATAACTAAATGCTTGGTATCAGAAAAGCGAATTTCTTCTTTTTCATGCGTAGATGGTCGACCTTTTGCACTTATAGGCGCCTTTTTATTTTGTGTTAGCAATGATGTGGCTATATTTCGTCTAAAATTTAGTTGATCTAAAGTACCACCGTTCCTCCTATAAATGCCAGCAATTTTGCACTGTCATATCTATACAATGTGCTATAATTGGGAAGTACCACTTTTTTCCCCGAATTGAGACACGATAGAGACTTATATTTTGTTCAGACCTATCTACTCCTCCCATATTTTGATTATATAATTTAACAATTTTGGGTTGATTTATGAATATATGCTTTTTCTCTTTATGCGAAAATCGCTTGACTGATTGAATTTGTTGCACACCCACTGCATTTGAACATAAACAGACAGTATTGTTATCCAGCCATTTAACAAGTATGATGTTATTATCTTTAATTGTTTTGAAATCATAAGCTCCACGTGGTTCTTTTCTTAAAATTTTTTAATCAGTCAGTGGTTTTCCGGATATTCTATTCTCTCTGATAGTACCAGTAGCTCGAAAAAATTTTGTACTAAGTTTTTCTTCAAGGGGAATACTTGTAAAAAAGTTATCAAAAAACAGATGGAATTTTTCCGTAGACCATTTCTTTCTTAGAATATCTGCATATTCTAAAACAACTGTAGCTCCTACACCGTAATCTTTGTAAATATCGCTGATATTAGTTTTCGCGCCTTGATAAGGTTCAAACCAATTTATATATCCTAATTTAGTCGACCCAACCCAAATTTTGTAATTGTATCTCACTGGTTTATTCTGGATAAATTGTTTTGCACTATGACGTCCAAAATAAGGCACCATTGCTTCATCTACGGAATGGTTTTCTTCCAAGAAAGCATACTCCATGAACTTTTCATTCAAGTGCTTTATCAGAGGACGTATCTTTGCAAATTTGTCTTCAGTGTTTATTGCTGCATTATCCACTAAATGTAAATTTGACATAACGTACTCAAATTTAACTTGACTCATTGCTTCGGACACTAAAAAATTTTTTGTATTTTTTTCTCGGGATCAAAATAGTCTTCTTCGTGGTAAATCAACGTATCCACTGACGAGAAGGATGCCGATAAATGATAATATATCTTTTTTATCCAATGTACACGATCTATTTTTCTGTGCAGCATATATGTTGCTTTGTTCAACCATTAATTGTAGAATATCATCGTTGAAAAATTAACAAAATAATTGCAAGGGTGTTGCATCGTTACCATTTATCGACGTAGGAAAATCAAAATCTTCTTCAGTAAGATCAGTGTGTCAATATTGGTAACGTCTTTTTTTCTTATGCATTATTTTGTCTCTCAATATAGAAAGTGGTAAATTGTCTTCAGAATCACTTTCTTCATTTTCTAGTTGTATTTCTGCCTCAACTTGTAATTGACTGCCAGACAAATTATTTATATTCATCAAATTTTCTTCTCCCGAATCTTCATCGGACACATTCCCACAGGAATTTATAGGAGGTAAAATATTTATTTGCAAATCCCGATTCATAAACCAAGGATCGTTTTCCACGAGATCCAGGGCTTCATTGAGAGTTATCAGTCTAGAGTATAAAAATAAAATTTTAATATGTATGTGCCTGACGTCCTATGGTTAAGACACTGTTGTAATTAACGAATGTCAATAAACATTTTTTTGAATTTTAATAATAAAACGTAATACTCAGACTTTAGTCTCAAAAAATATGTAAAAAAATATTATAATTTAAAAATGTAATTAGCATAAAACGTACCTATCCACCATGGCGTCACTGTGTCTTAAAACTGCTATATTTGTAACATATCGAAGGCTTCATAACAGAGGGGCGTATCAACATTTTTGGTGAAAATGAAATATACGGATATACGCCTATAAAATGGTCATATTTTTGTCATAACAAAGAGGCGTAGTCACATCTCACTCCATTTTGCAGAAATCTTGGTTTTATTTTAGGCGTATTTACTACATTTCATGTTGGTATCAAAACAAACAGACTACGCCCATGTTCTATGTAATTGCGCCTCTTTAACATAACCTCAAATTTTCTACTTTCCTGTGCAGTTAATCGCGTTTGTGTGTTTAAAGGTTTTTTAAAAGAAATAATCTGTATAAACAATGTTTAGCAGAACGAAGAAAATAATGTATTTATTTATTTATGCAGGTAATAAATGATATGTGAATATAATGTGAAAATAAAATAAATGCTTAATGCTTGTCTTTTGTGTAGAATTTACAAAACCAAATAAAAATTATACCTCTGAGAAACAAACAAATGACCAGACAAATTCAATAGAAGGTAGTTAAATGAGTACTAGTTTGCTATTTTATTTATCTAAGTGAACTATGCATATTGTAGGGTATTCAATTTTAAATATTGACAATGAAGAAGTAGTTCAAGAAGTACAATTTTCTCAACAAGAGATACAAGAAAAACAGCTCTCTCCAGTGCACGATAATTCATGTTTAGTTTTTAATTATGTATAAATAAATAATAATATTTTTATAGAGTTACCTACAACAAAAGAAATAGATAGTGAACCTAGGATAAGCGTTTTTCCTGATGGTAAGTTTTCATTTCTTACTCAATTTTTAATTCTTTTAATAACTTTAATTTCATAGAATACGACCCAGCAAATTCTGACGTGGATAATTCTGATGACGATCCAACGTATATTGATTCGGATAATTCAAGTACCAGCTTTAATGACATAAAAAGACGTAAACGCAAATGTCCCGAAAAATGGAAGCAGAATGTTCGAAAATTGAAGAGAAACGGAGGCGAAGAATATTTATCAGTTAAGGGTACTACACATAGAAAAAGAAATCCACAAACAGCTTGTGCCAATTGTATTTATAAATGAACAGAAAAACTTAACGAGGAAGCTAGATTAAAAATATGCTCAGAATTTTGGAACATGAAAGACATATATCGCCAAAGAGACTACATAATAGGTAGAGTACAACGCCATGAAACTTTAGACTCAAGATTAGTAGAAAGCAGAAGAAAATACACAAATTATTACACTTTAAGTTACTTAAATAACACCTTCCGAATATGAAAACTTTTTTTTATCAACCTTGGATATATCGGAAAAAATTATGAGAACTGCTATTCAAAAGAAGATAGATCACAGCAGTGGCGGTGCGTCAGATGAGGCAGGTGAGGCCAGGCCTCACCTCTTAAATTCAAAACATTTGTAAAATTTTATAATTTAATTTTTCATTTAAAATGTATTGAAATAATACAAATCTACAATATTTGAACTCATAAACAATCATTGTTGCTATAATATGCCAAATAACCATGCAAATAGTGTTATTTTCACGCGAATTTACACATAGAGGCCAAATTATACTGTCCTCATGGATAATAATAGCGCAATACATAAGTGCGAGTGAGACGGAATGATTTTACCCTCTCTACGCTCTACATCTACACTACTGCAGATGAGCCAAGCGATGAGTTGGCCTCTCTCGTTCTTAGCAGAGGGCACGTAAGCGCTTACAACAGAAAATGCTTGTTTCAAACAAGTATATTTGTATTATTTTCAATTAGTTTTTGTAAAAACGGTTTAATAATTACTATTTATTTTTACTGTTGTTATTTTTTTATGTTTTCATAAATTTGAAACTATTATTTATTCCTATTTTAATTGTACCTACTGTTACTTGTCATAGTTATTTAAATTAAACATTTATACACAATTAAACAATAATAAATCACGTATTGTAGAAATATACAAATACCAACAACCAAGAGGCAAAACAACAGTTCGAACTACTTACAACAATGGGAATAATCTAATTGAACTGTTAAGAAAAAAATTAAATAAATCATTAAAATGATTACTTTTGCATTTAATATTTTCATTATTAGTTCTTTTGAATTATATAAATATAAAAAATATAATCTTTCAAGCGCAAAATAGCAAGATAAAAGCATCGGAATAATAGGTGAGGTTGAGAATTTTTGGCCTCGTTTGAGTAGTGGGGAGAACCCACTAGCTGCTGCTTGGGCTTTACGCTACCCGCTACACGCTCACGCCGCACAGGTAGCTATTACTCAGTAATATTATATATTAATTCAATGCAATATTGTATTTTTAGATTTTCTGCTTCTGTAGTTATTGCTTATATGCTCACATCTCGCATCATAATTATAATTTAATTACTAAATGTCTTCTAATGAATTCGTAAATTTTATTGGAAATAATAAATTTATTGGTAGCTTTAAAATCGCAAAAGAAATATAAATTTAAAAATATATTTTAATATTTAAGACTGACAATGTTACTTTTGTTATAGAATTTTTCTTAATTTTGTTAATATTTTATTTAAATGAATTATTTATGTAACTGTTTTCTTACAATAAAATAAATTATTAGTTTTTGACTTTTAACCGATTTTATTTTTTTTAAAATTTGTTAAATTTGTTTTATTGTAAAGAACTCTATATTATCTTACTTTGCATTAAAACACGTTTGACCTTGAAAATTTTTAAAAAATCGCCTGCGGCGCATTTTTTTCTCACTAATTTTAATTCCATCAATATGTCCCCTATTGCGATATTATAAATTTGGCCTCACCTCACTCTAAATTAACACGCCGCCACTGGATCACAGTCTGGGGTGCCTTCACCAGATAAACGTGGTCGCCATCCTCCAGCAATAAAATTACCAGAAGATACTATGAAATATATTGATGAACATATTTCATCCTTTCCAACTGTACCATCTCATTGGTGCCGTAAAGACACAAAAAAAATATATTTGGAAAGTATTCTATACAAAGAAAAGATGTATTCTTTATACGTTGGATTCTGTAAAGAAAAGTCAATAAAGCCTGCAAGCAAAACTACGTATAAAGAAGCGCTTATTAGAAAAAACATAGGATTTTACATTCCCAGAAAAGATCAATGCTGGTGTTACGAGTTTGAACATACAACAGGAGATGAAGAAAATTTCCAGGAAGAAGAAGAATACAATTTGCACATTAGGCGCAAAGAAGCTGCAAATAATAATAAAAAGGAAGATGTTCTAAAAGCAAAGTATAATAACAGTTTCGTAACATGTAATTTTGACTTAGAGGCTGTTCTATATTGCCCACTCTATTTTGCTAAACCAATTTTTTATAAACGGAAACTAGCTGTATACAATTTTACGATTTATGAAGTCGCAAAGAAGAAAGGCTTCTGCTTCTTGTGGGGTGAGACGCAGGGTAACAGAGGGGCAAATGAAATTGGTACATGCATAGCAAAATACATACACGAACTTCCTGAAAATGTAACCCATCTCACCATGTTTTGTGACAACTGTCCGGGACAAAACCGAAATTCTATTATTGTTGCGATGATGCGCAATTCCTTATTGAAGCATGAATCTCTGGAAACTATTGTAATTAAATTTTTGGAGGTGGATCACACACACATGGAGTGTGATTCTATGCACTCTACAATCGAGACTGCTTCAAAACATGCAAAAGTTTTTCTACCATCTGATTGGTATAACATTATTACATTAGCAAAACAAAAAGGAACCCCTTACTTAGTACAGCAGTTTACTTATAATGACTTTAAAGATTACAAAATGTACAAAGATGTAACGATGCCCAATTATAATGTTGCTACAGACGGAAACATTTTGAACTGGAAAATGGTAAGATGGGTTAAATTTTCCAAATCAAATCCTAATATTTTGTATTACAAAAATGAATATTGGGATGAGGACTTTAAGCAACTTGATGTCCAATATAAAAAACGAGGAAGGAAAACTAAAATAGAAACTCAAAATTCTATAGAATTACAATATTTATACCCGGCACAACTAAAAGTTTCTTCAGCCAAATATAAAGATTTAATTAACGTATGTTCCACTGAAGTCATTCCGAAAATTTACCATAATTTTTATAAAAATTTGCCACACGTTACCTCTACAAGCACTTCATCAGAAGACGATGAAATAGAGACACAAGTTATGAGAGAGAAAATAAAACGTCGTATTTGAATCTTTGCAATATTAATATTTACTTGTTTAGGAAAAAAATAGTTTTATTTTAGTAACAATTTTTATATTTTTTAGAAATAAAACTTTATTTATGATTATAAGCCTTCATTATTTAATACCTTAATTTCTGTAACAAAGAGGCGTATCTACAAATTTATCTCTGTCTTTTATACTTACATAAATAGAAAGGTACTATTAACAGAAAATAATTTTAATGAATGAATTTCCAATTTTTTAAAAGTTTTTTCCAATTTTCTGGAAACAGCAAAACTGTAATTACGCCCCTTTGTTATGAAGCCCTCGATATACAAAATGTAACTGTTCTTTCTGTCACGGTTTGAAGCAAACTGAGACATGAAATGGGCCTTCCTAAACATTACTAAATGAACACAATTGTAATAGTTCACTGGTCTGAACAGGAATACGCAGAACAATAGATGTACTACATATAGGACGTCAGAAGATGTACAGTATTGAACTAAATACAAGAATTGTTAAGTATTCCTAAACACTACATAACATCTGTTGACAGTAAGGGGATTACTTGGAAAATTCATTTAGTAGGGTTTGTCAGACATTTGTATGAATTAAATGGAGAAGGCCTAAGAAGCCGAAATCGATTAAGAGTTAAATAAAACGTATACGTAAAACTTACATCAAGTGTTTTCATTTATTATTACTATTATTATATTGAAAAGTCATACCTTATTTGTATTAATTAATTTATGTATTAATTAATTGTCTTAATTAAAAATTGTTGTACTTTTGATTGTATTTTTGTTTCGTAATGGATGGTTATAGTACTGCTGATATGCAGATTTTTATTTACGGATTATGTAATGGTAATGCCCGTTATGCGTCCAGAGAATACCAAGATAGATATCCAAATAGACGCCAACCTTCCCATCGCCTATTTGCGCGCATTTTTCAGCGTCTACGTGAAACTCGAATGACAACTGTACGGGGAGGTGTACAAAATGATGGCATTGGTGTTAATAATAACGTTGAAGATGAAGAGAATGTAATTGATGCTGTTCTCGATAATCCTGAAATCAGCACAAGACGCATCGCTGCTCAATTACACATGTCTCACAGCACTGTTTGGTGGATATTAAACCGTGAGGAATTACATCCCTATCACTTTCATCGAGTTCAAGTACTGCAACCCGGAGACTATGGTCCCCGTTTAGAATTTTGTCGCTGGTTTCTCCGTCAAAATTTAAGTGATCCTGACTTTATTTCCAGTGTTATGGTCTGATGAAGTCCAATTCACGAGAGACGGAGTAAACAATTTCCATAATTACCATTTATGAAGCATTGAAAATCCACATGCGATTGTTCAGTCCCGTTTTCAGCAAAGATTTAGCATAAATGTCTGGGCAGGAATTTTCAATACTAGATTACTAGAAATAGAAGTTTTAATTGACCAATTAACAGCTGATGGCTACAGAAACTTTCTGGAAAACAGACTACATGAACTAATAGAAGATGTTCCACTTCTTGTACGACAACAGATGTGGTACCAGCATGATGGTGCTCCTCCTCACTATGGTAGACAAGTAACTGAGTGGTTAAAGCAAAATTTCTCAATTGGTGGATTGGGCGTGGAGGTCCAAAACTTTGGCCTGCAAGATCTCCAGACTTAAATCCTCTTGATTTCTATCTATGGGGACACTTGAAACAAGAAGTTTATAGGGTACAAATAAACACGCGTGAACAGTTACTTGAACGAATTATGAATGCATCTGCTGCCATTCGTAATGATCAAAATGTAATTTATCGTGTATATGATTCTATGATTCGCAGATGTCAAGCATGCATAGGAGTTCAAAGCGCGCATTTTGAGCACTTGCTCTATTTTTTTTTAATTTATCTTATTTCATATTGTGTTAACATATTCCATGTTTGGTTATGTTGTCCTGTGTTTAGAATTTATTTATTTGTCTATTTAATAATTGTGTCATCGTATGTTTTGTTGTCCAAATCGTATTCGTTAATATTAATAAATAAAATTAATTAGTACAAATAAGGTATGACTTCAATATAACTCTTGTTTTCCGAAAGTACCTTGATTACAAAATTTTTTTAAAAAATTCGTGTTATTTATAGAACTTCAACCTCTTGTATTTTGGTAACTAGAAGGAATAGGACCTATGTTCATATGACATTTTTGGCTCAAAATGACCTCAGGAATAAGCTGTTAAAGTTTGTTACACTAGTCCTGAAACACCCTAGGACAAAAATATTGCTTTTTTACTTCCTTGTACGAAGTAAAGGAAGTATTGTAATCGCGAAAAATGTCGGGTTTGAGATTTCAACGGAAATATGCATTTTGACCATCCATGAATTCATTTTGACTAATTTCGTCGTGACGTCTGTACGTACGTACGTACGTACGTACGTACGAACGTACGTGCGTATGTATCTCGCATAACTCAAAAACGGTAAGCCGTAGAAAGTTGAAATTTTGTATTTAGGACTGCTATAACATCTAGTTGTGCACCTCCCTTTTTGGTCATTACATAATTTCTAGAAATGGTACTTTATTTGAAGCCTATAATAGATTTTAATGAAAAACTATCTTAAAATATAATCTAACACTTTTCAAATTTGGTATATAAGTCTTTTATGTCAATTGGAATAACATAGTGGATTTTGGTTAAAACAGGCTAACCGGAAGTGACATATTACCTGAAGTTGTTAACAGTTTTTCTTCAATAAAATGGTTTCATTTTGATTTTAGAAATAAATGCTTCAAATACAATTTTTAGAGAATTAAATTCTGTGTCTAGCACATCAAGTATTATTAAATTGGCCCTTTGTATAAGCGAGATATGTATATTTAAATCTTATATACTTTTTGGTTTTTGTAATGAAGCTTGCTATGGATTAGGACAAAAAATAACAAAAAAATAAAAAATAGATGCTGTCAAGCTAATGTCAAATTACGTCAAATACGTGCAATTTTATACTTGGCTCTTTACTTCATATTGGTCTTGTGTACAAGGAAGTCGTGTGGTGTCCACATCAGATTTTTTTTAATATATTTTTTTAATCTTTCTGTAACATTTATGAACTTTTTAGTACTAAATGTATTATTTTGAAGTGTCCTACGTATATTAGTATTGCTATACACTCAGCTCGATATGTAAAAATGCTTAGATTTGTTGAGTAAAAGTGAATTGGCATTATTTTACAGTTATATCGACATCTGATAATGTGTTTTGGTGAGTCAGAATGATTGCTCTTTTGTTTTACATTATCAGAGTGACATTTCTAGTGCAGTGTGCTGTTGATTCTGAGTTTTCTGTTAGTAAAATGCCACATGTAATTGAATTAGTTGCTGTTAAAGTTGTTACGTTAGCTAACGAGGGTCGGAGGCAAGATGATATTGCTCAAATGCTGAAAATACATCAATCGACGGTTTCTCGTCTTGTAAAACGATACGGGGAGACTGGGGGATACAGAAGGCGACCTGGACAAGGACGTAAAAGATGTACTACGCAAAGAGATGACCGCTATGTGCAATTCCAAGCTTTACGAAATCGCACATTTATAGCTCCGAAACTAAAAGATGAATTATTGAATACAAGGCAAGTTAATGTAAGTGTAAAAACAGTAAGGAGAAGGCTTAAGGAAGCTGGTTTACATCCGAAACGTCCTGCTAAAGTCCCTCGGCTTCTCCCATATCACAAAACCGCCCGATTACAGTTTGCACGAGCTTATGCTGATTGGGATGAACATAAATGGAGCAGAGTTCTTTTTACAGATGAGACTCGAATACAATTGTGGAAGCCAGATGGACGTGATAGAGTCTACAGAAGAACTGGAGAACGATACGCTGCATGTAATCTTGTGCAAACCGTTAGCTTTGGTGGAGGTTCCATTATGCTATGGGGTGGCATCAGTTGGGAAGGTCGCACAGCACTTGTTGAGGTTAATTTGAGAATGAATGCAGACTGGTACCTCCGAAACATCATTGAAGAACATGTTCTACCATATATCGGCTTTATTGGGTATGATACATTTCTTTTAATGCAGGATAATGCCCGGCCACATGCAGCTGGAACAGTGCGCCAGTACGTTGAGCAAGTCGGGATTGAGTCATTAGATTGGCCTCCATTAAGTCCCGATTTAAACCCGATAGAGCACATATGGGACATTCTCAAACGCCATATACGAGCTCGAAATCCAGCCCCTAATTCAATTGAAGCATTACGAATCGCAGCTCACGAAGAATGGAATAGAATTCCGCAAGAAACCGTTAGAGATCTTCTGCGAAGCATGCCCAGAAGAATGCAAGCTACAAGTAGAGTTAGAGGAGGAAATACCTGTTACTAATTTAACTTCATGTTAGCTAAAGAAATTGTTATGTTGTCGTTATTGTAGCTTTTTTCAATTAAATGTTCTAATTAAAATCGCCCTCTTTTATTCAGTCATCCACAAATCTGTTCTAACGCTATGTAATGTATGGAAAATGGTACTAATATACGTAGAATACTTCAAAATAATACATTTAGCACTAAAAAGTGCAAAAATGTTTCAGAAAGATTAAAGAATATATATAAAAAAAATATGCAATATTTTTGTCCATGAGTGTATATAACATATTTTTATAGTGGTAAATTATTACAAATTATATTTCGTTTTTCAATTCCCAGTTGTCTTTTGCATTTTCTAATCCTACATTGATCGCCTCATTATCATTTTGATCCTCATCTTGGACATCATGATTGTTTTCTTCAATTTCAATATGTAATAAATCATTATTTAAAATACATATATTACGCAGTACACCGCACGCTATAAAAATATTTTGGGATGTATATTAATGTTCGAATATCTAAAAATTTCATGCAACGAAACCTTTTCTTTAAAAGCGCAAATGCTCTTTCAATACTGCTTCGCACCGCTGCATGTTTGTAATTAAAGTTTCTTTGGTTTTAATTTAATTGTCCTATATTTTTATATGGAACTATTAATTGAGGTAATATAGGGTAAGCTTTATAGCTCAGTATATGAGAATTTTCTGCATATATATATCTGGATTCGTCATTACGTAGGTCCATATTACACTTCTTCTTAATGCAGTGGCATCATGAACTGAAACAACCTCTCCCGCGTAGCAATGTGTGAATAATAATTTATGATCGCACACAGCCTGCCGATAAATAAATTATGTAAATATTATTTTATTTTAATAATAAATTAATATTTATATACAAGTTGTAACAGCTAAATGAGCTACCTTCAATCATTTTGATATTATTATAGATACAATAAAATACTATAAGGATATCTTATAGAAGACCAAGGGGGACTTCCGATTTAGAGATGAAAATATTTTTTTAAACCAGTGGTTCTCAAGTTCTAGCACAGTAATATTTTTTTAATGGGATGATACATATTTCTTAGGTCTATGCTATAGAGGATTTTTTCTGAATTCAGCTGCGTAATCATTTTTTATCCTATAATAACAAAAATATTGAAAAAAATTCAATTAAAATTAAAATAAATTTGATTTTTCAGTAGGCTATGTATGAAAAACATAAAACGGCTATCTATCAATATCATTTATTTAGGATAGAAATTAAAGAGAACACTATTTATAAAGTTATTAACAAATATCTGTTTCGATTTAATTTAAGTTCAATGGAGGGTTATACGGAGGCATATTTTCTAGCTGTCCTCTATTGATATTTTCCTAGAATTACACTTGTGACTCGGTTCACTTCGTTGCTAAATTACAAACAAATCGCTGTCATGATGACAGTTGCAAGATGGTGCCAAATATGAAGTGAGCGTTTGGTCTTTGCAACAGTGACTCCCACTATAATTAGAAAGATACATGACAAATGTGGAATTCTTTAAGTTTCCTCAGCTATCCAAAGATATTGAATTATCTAAAATTCAAATGTTAAAACACAAGTGACAGAAGACAGAACTTTAAAAATGACGATGACTTGTTTGTAATCGGTTCTTCCATCTCAACTTCTACATCTTCGCACTCTGTATTGCGTATGACGTAAAAATCATAACCCTCCATTGTTTTTCATACATACCAACATTCCCTACTGAAAAATAACTATAAAAATAAATTTATTTAAATTTCAATTGAATTTTTCTCAATATTTTTGTAATGTTAGGATAAAAAATAATTACATGGTTTAATTCAGAAAAAATACCCTAACGCATGGACTTAAAATATATGTATCATCACATTTAAAAAATATTACTTTGTGTTGTAACTTGAGAACCGCGTTTTAAAAAAATATTTTCATGTCTAATCAGATGGCCCCCTTGATCTTCTATAAGTTTCCTTATATTATTTTATTGTATCTTTATTAATATAGAAATTATTTGAGGTGAGGTAGCTCATTTAGCTGTTACAGCCTGTATATTACCTGCAATACTACACAAGGAATTTTTTTCTGTAAATGTAAATGTAAGAGATTATATTTTCCTTTGATAGCGGCATAGGAATATACGTCCCATCGATACATCCTATTGTATCTGGAAATCCTATATTATTAAATCTATTCCTTACCTAATTCAATTGTTCTCATTCTGGCCATTTTATAATTATCGGACCAAACCACTGGTACGACACTACCCTATACGTGTGTATTTGAATTTGGTGACCTTCAACAGGCTCGCTTTACGCGCTAGCATAGGCGTACGTCAGATGTCCTTCTAGGTATCTAGTAGGAAAGATTATTTATTTTGATATCAATGTTAGTACTATGAAAACTTTTGAAATTGCATTCGTTTAAAACCTTTTCCGGTTTAAATTAATATGTAAACATACAGAAAATAAGTAAAACCTAATTCAAAATTAAATTTAAATGTCCATTTGATAAATATAAAAATATAATAATTGTTTTAAATTAATAAAACTCCTTAAGAATTACATATAAAATTTAGTATAGCCATAATATACTAAGGTGGTCGATAGATATGTAAAATAAAATAAATATATTATTTTCTGAGTCAGCCAGTAATCTAAAAAAGCTTTTTATATTTTGCGTTCATAATGAAGTCATTACGATACGCAATTTTTTGTTTTAGACGGTTGGTACTAGATGACGTTTCTTTAACCCATTTTTACCTAATTTATTTTTAGTTAATTGACAATTCATTTTAATAATATAATTTCGAAAAAAAGTTTTTATTTAGAAACAATTTTAAGAAATGTTTAATAATTAATGTATCCGTTGGAATATTTTGATGAAAATTGGTATACTTATGTTTTTTGGTACGAGGAATTTACTGATGAGGTCGTTGAAGGTGTACCACACACCCATTTTTGGGTATGAGGATGGTGTGGTTTAAAAAAGGGTGGAAATTTTTAAAAAATTAAAAATTCTGAAAATTTGTATTTAGTAGTTTGAAGGGTGTAGATTTAAGATTTTAAAACCACAGGTCGATATCGCTTTTCGTGTCCGAGATATTCGGCCTCAAAACTTTGCTCAAAAATGCCCATTTTTGGGTCATATCCCAAAAATGGTCAATTATACACCGCTGGCGATATCGCCATTAGATTCTACGAGCAAAATTACATAAGAATACCAATTTTCATAATTTTTGAACAACTATTACAATCTCCAGAAGGAAAAGTCTGAAAATGACCAAAAATCGCAAAAAATCTAAGGTGTACCCCTTGCGATTTTTTCAGTTTTTGACAATTTTAAGGAATGTTTAATAATTAATGTATCCGTTGGAATATTTTGATGAAAATTGGTATACTTATGTTTTTTGGTACGAGAAATTTACTGATGAAGTCGTTGAATGTGTACCACACACCCATTTTTGGGTATGAGGATGGTGTGGTTAAAAAAAGAGTGGAAATTTTTAAAAAATTAAAAATTCTGAAAATTTGTATTTAAGTAGTTTGAAGAGTGTAGATTTAAGATTTTAAAACCACAGGTCGATATCTCTTTTCGTATCCGTGATATTCGGCCTCAAAACTTTGCTCAAAAATGCCCATTTTTGGGTCATATCCCAAAAATGGTCAATTATACACCGCTGGCGATATCAACATTAGATTCTAGGAGCAAAATTACATAAGAATACCAATTTTCATAATTTTTGAACAACTATTACAATCTCCAGAAGGAAAAGTTTGAAAATAACCAAAAATCGCAAAAAATATAAGGTGTACCCCTTGCGATTTTTTCAGTTTTTGACAATTTTAAGGAATGTTTAATAATTAATGTATCCGTTGGAATATTTTGATGAAAATTGGTATACTTATGATTTTTGGTACGAGAAATTTACTGGTGAAGTCGTTGAATTTGTACCGCACACCCATTTTTGGGTATGAGGATGGTGTGGTTTAAAAAAGGGTGGAATTTTTTTAAAAAATAAAAATTTTGAAAATTTGTATTTAAGTAGTTTGAAGAGTGTAGATTTAAGATTTTAAAACCACAGGTCGATATCTCTTTTCGTGTCCGAGATATTATTTTATTATTTTTTTTTATTTAGGGAAAATTATTTACATGAAAATGTACAAATGGTTGTATATATAAACATAAATTGAGTAAGTAAATGTTTATGCAGAAGGCGCAAAATATAAAAAATAGTATAAAGAACTCATTTTATAAGACTTTCTTTCGCACTTGTCAATTAGAAAACTCGCTAACGCTCGTTTTCTAAATTTTGACGCGTGCGAAAAAAACATGTCTTATAAAACACGTTCTTTAATATACTATATTAGAATTGTTTTAACCTTATTATTATTGTTTGGAAAGTCTTTTAAGTAGTTTAGTTTGGTAGTCGTAATATTCTTGCGCTGAACCGCCCTGCACACAAGCGCTTTCACTCCGTCACTGACATAGTCTGGCGTACCGGAGTACGCCCAATCTCTTTGCGTTACCCCTCCCTGGTCCAAGTTCACGCTCACATAGCCATGAGCACACGGACGGCAATACATACAACAGTGTCGCTTCTGTTGACGTTAGTCATGTATATATTCTGTGACCAAACTAATGCGTCAAATTCACGTCTTACTACTCGTAATCCTGTTGCCTTTCCAATATTAAATTTACTGCATATAGATCTAAATTTCAAAATGAATATAATGTAGAACTATTTTTTATCAACTTGTTACTTTTAACTATATGAATCCAGGGTTGCAAAATACCATAACGGCCTGATTCTCGTGACACTTGTTTATAAAACAATATTGTATACGAAATAATTATTGTTATCAATACAATAAATTATAATATTGAAATTCACGTGAACAAAGATTCTGAAACAATATTGTATAGAAAACAATAATTGAATTGTCAAAAATTTATTGTGAACTATACTATTTTTGATATTCAGATGACCAAAATTACATTGTATAGAAAACAATAATTATTTTATAATATTGTAATCTGAACAAGGAACTCAACTACTTAAGTTACCCAAAGACTGTATTTTAATTATTGGTATCTGCCCAGGATAAAACGGTCCCCCAATTCAAATTATTATGAACCAAATATTACGGACCAAAGTTCAACATGTTTAGAATATGTTAATATACTTACTATTTGCTTATGTCAATTTAATGGGGACTTATAAATTTGACGTCACCCGCGGCGGATCGGCGGCGGACCTCCCTCCACACAATTTAAAAAAGGACAACAATATTTTAGAAAAAGCGAGATGATATACCACGGCCGACTCAATTGCATGCTCTCCCCTTCAGCACTTCGCCTCGTTGATCCTACAATTTGTTTGTTATTTAGTTAGCAAAGTTTGGTTATGTCATTTTGTGTAATTTCTGTTATTAATTATCTCTTGTACTAAAGTGTAGTGTTCTCTGGACTTTGAAATATCTCTAAAAAACAAGTTCACAAATAAATAATGACTTTAACACAAATGATGTACCGGGGGCACGATTTGTGTTTAAAAACATTGAAATCATTCAGTCTTACAGTTGTAAAGATGATTAGAATGCCGGGGTTTGAAGAAAAGTGGAAATAAACATGAATTAATTGCAAGGTATGCACTGTGTAGATCATATACTTAAATAATTATATAATATTTACGTTTCCTTTCAAAGAACAGTTGTTGTGATCACGTGCTCGATCACATGATAAATGTCAAACTTTAGTGCTAAATCTTGCTCACTACATATCTACTTATTAAGTACTTTTTACTCCCCAGATGGCGCCCAAAAAGTTTGAATTGTATAAGTCCTCATTGCGTTCAAAATATAAATGGTAAAATTTTAGACCCCCCCCCCAATTTATAGTTACTTGTTACACGAATCATCAGAAAATGTTACTCATGAACGATATTTTAACCTACAATTTTAATAAACGTAAGTACGAGGATTTAATCTTTAAACTCTTTGCAGTGAACTGGAGTGAAGTATTACGTCACTATTCGTACTATTAAAAATCGAGAATATCCTCCCTGGTTCTCAATATCACTGCAAAAATTATTAATTAAAGAAAAGGTTTCATAGACAATGGAAAGTATATGATAGACAGTATTATGTGAAAAGGTAAAACAAATACAGTCGAACTTCGATAACTCAAACCGTGACTTGCCACAAAAAAAGTTCGAGTTATCAAGACATCGGGTTATTAAATAAAATGCATATGTATAAATATTATTTATGCATGTATGTATTTATTCCAGTAAAAATCACTTACCTTATGATATATACAGATTGATATATGTATACAGATCAAAACATTATTTTAGTGTAAAAAAGTCAGTTATTTGTGACAGTCGAGAGAATTTTTTATTTTGATTTTCAATAAAATAGCTTCAATGTGTGGAATCGGTTGTATGTTAATTGGTTTTTAAATACGAACGCAAAACGCTCAACGAATTTTCAACCAACTCGTTTGAAGGTGGTTGCTGCAAATCATCCTCCATCATATCACTTTCGCTGTCATCTGTATTGTCGAGCTCTACAGATTCGGATTCAGATTTGTAGAGCTCGACAATATCTTCATCCATGGAAAACTCCGAAGTAACAATATCATCATCCACATGTACAAAATCATTTAAGGTGACATCTTCTGGTGTAATTTTGACATTTTTCCAAGTTTCATATTCCAATTGCAATTGAATTTCTTCCTCACGTTTTTCATTCATACGTTCACTTATGAAAATCAAAAGAATTTCATCCTTTTCGTCCCACTCAGAATACTGACCAAAGCCGGCTTTTTTAAAACAATTAGAAATTGTCTCAGGTTTAACGTCGATATTCCATGTATTGGTTGTATCATCAACACAGTGCATTAATGTAATGTTAGTTTGTTTGTTTGTTTTCTTCAAAACATTTGATAGCTTTTTCTCAAAATTCTGCGGCGATAATGACATTTTACATTTTGTATGACACCTTGATCAAGTGGTTGCAACTTAGATGTCATATTAGGGGGAAAAAATCAAGTTTGATAAATTTTAATTTTTGTTGGATGTATTTAGGATGGGCCGGGCAGTTGTCAATGAAAAGAATAATTTTTCGTCCGATGTTTCCAAATTGTTTATCTAATTTTAACAATTATTCTTCAAAAAGTGTTCCTGTCATCCACGTGTTTGAATTTGCTTTATAGTCAAGGGGCAACCACTCAACACCTCGAAAGCTGCGAGGTTGTTTACTTTTACCTATCAAAAGCAATTTAAATTTTTCTGAACCATCCATGTTTGTGCCAACTTTAATGCAACTCTCTGTTTACTGTGCTTTCCTCCGTGGCACTTCTGGTTTTTAAAAGTTAAGGTGTTATCTGGCAGACATTTAAAAAATAATCCCGTCTCATCTGCATTAAATACGTCCCGTGTTTGATAACCTTCTAATAAATGGGGTAAAATATCACGTTTCCATTTAGTACAATCTTCGTCACTCACATCACTGCTTCCTCCACATGCGTTTTTATGACAAATGCCACATCTTAAAGATAAAAAAGTTAACTTTAAAACCAAATTACACACTTTTTGTTATGTTTGTACATACCTTTCTAATTATCTAGACAACCAGTGCTTGCCTTAAATTAGGGTGGATTGCATGAAAGAGAGTTAACCCTCGAGTTACGCTAACCCAGGGTTACATACACAAACATAGTTTCCAGCCTGTTTGACAGCTAACCTCATTTCACGCGTCATATTTGACAAAAAAGTAATTTTGTTAATACTTCCCTTCAGATATGTCTAAAATATAAATTATTAATTACTTTTTAATTGCAAAAATTATAATAAAAACACAGAATTCAATTTTAACGGTTTAGTTTCATTATATTCTGAAAAATAAATATCTGTCAAATATTCTGAATACAAAATATGATTATATTAATAAAAATATTGTAAATACATTTATTATACTTCTATTTATAGTTCGATAATGAATACTTCTTTTGAATCCCCATTCAATTCCTCTGATTCCTCCTCGTCGTCTGGTGAAGAGTTTCTTGAACTCGTCCAGCGACTTCCCAGACCACGAGTTTTTAGAAATAGGATAGAACTCTTTGAATTATATGATGATATTGATTTTAAAGCAAGATATAGATTTACGAGAGCAACAACTGTTCATATATTGGATCAAATTAGAGAAAATTTGAAGAAAAACACAATGCTAAGTTATCCCATTTCACCCATGAATCAGCTGTTGATAACTTTTCGTTTTTATGCCACCGGAACGTTTCAAAGAGTTCTTGGAGATCACGTCCAAATACATAATTCCACATTTTATAGAATTATCCGAAACGTATCTCACGCTGTAGCACTCCTTCGTGCAGAATATATAAAGATGCCACAAGGACAAGAACTTGAACGTGTGAAAATTGCATTTCACAAAATTGCTGAATTCCCAAATGTTTGTGGTGCTCTCAATTGTACCCATATTCGCATACAATCGCCAGGTGGAGATAATGCAGAACTATTTAGGAATAGAAAAGGTTTTTTCTATTAACGTCCAAGCCATATGCGATTCTAACCTAAAAATTAGGGACATCGTAGCACGTTTCCGAAGTTCTGTACATGATAGTACAAGTTTCAATAGCTCTTTATTACGAGCCAGGTTTGAAACCAATAATTTTGACAATTCTTACCTACTTGGAGATGAAGGTTATGCTTGTAGAAATTATTTGTTAACGCCACTGCTTAATCCTACAATTCCCGCAGAAATGCGATACAATTCTGCACACATATTAACACGTAATTCTATTGAGAGATGTTTTGGATGTTGGAAAAGAAGATTTCCAGTGTTATCTATTGGAATAAGAACAAAATTAAACACAACTTTGTGTATAATTGTGGCTACAGCAGTTTTGCAAAATATAGCTATTTCAATAAATGACCACGTACCTGAAGAAGATGAAATAGTACAGAATAATGTAGATCAAATCGTACATGCCGTACAAGTTAATAATACTGTAAGAAATTCTTTAATAAATACTGTGTTTTCTGCTTAATTCCTTTCAAAATAAAGGTTGTGTTATCAATGTCTCAGTGCAAGTTTATTAGTGCGCATGAGAATGAGAAATTGCGCGCTCTGGTGCAATTGTAGCGCGAATTATACAAATTCAAATAAAATTATGATTAAAATTTATTTTTTAAAATAACTAGATTTGATATAATATAAACTTAATCCTAAAATAACATATTATATCTTAACTACTAAACTAATCTAGTGTATTCTTTCTAATTTCTATTACTAATAATTTCTTTTGCTTTTCTAAGATAGACATTTCTAAAATATGTTTTTCTAATTTATATTTTTTTTCAATTTCAAACATTTCTTGTTTGGATTTTAATTCAAATTCTAACAGTTGTAATTTTAAATTTGTTTCTTTATTCTTATTATCATATCTTGAACGTTTTGTTTGTACGTAGGATTCTATACTGTCTACCACATATTTTTTTTTAGTACTACTACTACTAGTAGTAGCAGTATTTTTTGTTGTATTTGGCTGAGGTTCAGGAGGACTGGATGGGGGTAAATGGGCTGATTCGTTTGTCGCTTCAAACTCCCAAATTATATCATGATTAGGAGCAGAAATAGTTACAGAATCTAGGTAATATAAAATTGGCAGATTTTATAATGTTTATATTATCAAAGAAAGATATACATATATATTTACAAATAGATTTACATAATTATTATCTTACCTTGCTCGTGGCAGTACTCGCTAGAACTGTCGTAAGGATTAGTCAATGGCGTTAAATGATCTTTCAAAAGCGATTGCAATTTTTCGCTATACTGCGATGTTACTTTTTTGAAACTGCCTCCACCTGTTTTATACATTTGCACCTATATTATAGTTAGAAATTTACCAAATGGTTACACACTTTTAAACTTTAAATAATTATTAAAATATATCACTTACTTTACTATTACTGAATTCTTTTCTTGAATTTTTCTTTCAATTTTTATACAATTGCTTCAGCTGATGCTCTGTTCGTTCGCCCGTTTTCGTTCTACAATTATAATTTTCTGCCACTTTTTCCCAAATTAAATTTTTTTTCTTATTACAAACAGCGTCCGTTTTTTATTTTCAATAATGTGAACATATTCTTCTATCAAATCAAGTAGTGCAGATTTATCGTCTTCAGAATAATTTATTCTTTTTTGATTTTCCATATTAAAATATGTAATCGTTTAAAATTTAACATCAACAGGTGTTGATAATAAATCTGTTAGCTGGCGTTGTTTACAATTTTATTAGAAAAAAAAATGAAAATCTACTACTAGCGGCATTTGTTATTAAGTAGTGTAGTTACATTTGACAACCAATCCAGTGTTACGTCATGCAATGCATTTTCTGCTTAATTCTGGGTTTTCGTAAACCCTGGGTTAGCGTAACTCGAGGGTTAACTCTCTTTTCTGCAATCCACCCTTAGAACTTCCACTTGCATCATCACTTTCAATTGCAGTGATAATTGATTGCATATTTTTTTATTTCAGAGCTACATCTTTGTTTCGTGAACCACTACACTTCTTTGATCAGTCTAAATTTTTCATCAATAGAAAAAGTTTTTAAAGTACGTTTTAATGACATATCAGCAATGAAAATGTCTTAAACATGGTAAATCAAGTAGGCACAGTATTATTGTTTTTCACTTAATAATAATTAACAAAGCATATGTTTGAACTTCAGTAGTGCAGAAACCAAACTGCGTCCATCATCACGTTATAAAAACACCTGTTATAAAATCTCGTAATTAGGGGATTTCCCCCAGAATTCGACTTATTGAAGCTGGCGCCAAATATTCTGTTCGAATTATAAAAATATTAGAGTAATCGAAGTTCGAGTTATCAAGTAAAAATTACCCATAATTTTCACTCTTGGCGCTATTGCAAACCAGTTTGATTCCAGTTATCCAAAATACGAGTTATCGAAGTTCGACTTGCTGGAGTTTGACTGTAATTAGCCATGGCTATGGCAAGTATATTAATCAGGTCGTAAATAACAATACTAATCCAAAATTATTCTGGAATATTATTAAAACATTCCGAAAACTTAATAATGGTATTCCTGATGTGGTTCCTGTCACACTCTTCTGTAGTGTGTGAAAAAATGTTTTCATGGTTGACACTGATAAAAATCAACAACGCAACAAATTATTAATTAAAACGTGCAATAATATATTACATGTAAAAGATAAATTAAGAAATGATGGTTACGATTTTACATGTTCGGAGAAAAAAAAACCAGCAACGAAAATGACGATGAGTCGGATATCTTTGATATTTTGATTAATCTGATTATTAATTTATTATACAATTTCCTTAAAGAGAAACCATAATAATATTTCCTATGTTGAAAATTTGTATAGTTTTATGGGTTAATTATATGTTTTGTTTTTCTTTTTGCATGTGATATATTTTTTAATTATTATTTATTATGCGAGTTTATACATTTGTCCTAGCCAATGCTAATTTGGTGTTAACTCGTGGTAAACCAAATTCTAATTTTCACTCTTACATGACAACTCATTAAATTCTTGTATATCACTAACACATTTTGAACAACAAACCGCGATTGGCTAAAATGTGTGTGTGTGTGTGTGTGTGTGTGTGTGTGTGTTTGCGCGTGTGTGTGTGTGTGTGTGTGTGTGTGTGTGTGTGTGTGTGTGTGTGTGTTGCAAACCATACTTGTTTATTTTGACTGTAATATCCGTTATTTTAATCGCAATTGAAGAAATTAGGGAGTTAAATGAATATGAATGTCCGAGAATTAGACTTTATTTAATACGTTGAATAAAAGCCGCGTTACTTCCAAGTGTTTTCACGCAACATTAAACGATTTCTGGCCATATAGCAGCACAGTAGAGCAATGTATCAATGTAAATTCAATGCGCTAGCCATGTGTGTGGCCTCAGCAACACATCGCTGGACTTGGCCTGTGGATTTGTGCCTCCAATGTAGAGCTGCACATTTATATGTATTTTACATACAAATTATTAGACAAATTTTATGTTCACAACAGTATATTTTTAATAAATTTACAGAAAAAAGTAAAAGAAAAAAAATTCAATATAAAAAACAAAACATTATATATATATATATATATATATATATATATATATATATATATATATATATATATATATATCCAATATATAGGTTACACGGCCCAAAAGTGGTCTCGTGGCCACGTTCGTGAGTGGTCGAGAAACTGGAGAACCGGGTTTTCGAATTTTAAATGGCACAATATTAACACCTGTGCTGCACTCTCCACGCTAGCAAAGAGTGCTCGTGAGGTGACACCTGGTAAACACCCGCTCGATACAAATATGTCATCATTATTACCGTTACAAAGCAGATTGGCACACCCAGCAATGGGTAATATGCCGTGATGATTTATTTATATATTGTTGAAATATTGTTAAATTATAAAAAAAGAGAAACTGAAATTTATTTATGTAATTTTTCGATTGTTACTCTGTTTTCAAACTTCCCGCCTATTTTGTAATTTCTATCACTACCAACTGTTTTTCTTTTTGATATAAAATAATAATTGTTGTATTTTGTTCCTGTTCAATGTGTGAGCTTATAAATAAACATATCTAAGTTTTTATTCGCAATCCGATTTATTATTTGTCACCACTACATATATATTTTCAACAGGTTATGGGCCCAGGCTCGTGAGACAGATATTTCAATAGAAATCAGTGCCGGACGCGGAATAAAAACGAATATACGATTAAGTCAAGTGAGATTATTTATATCCTGCCGCGTGCGAAGAGAAATAATCTAATCTCAAGATGGAAAACGAAATCGTCCGAATAAATAAGCTCAAAGGCATTGAAAATTGGTCTGCCTGGAAATTTCAAGTATGTATCACTTTAAAATCACACGGTGTGTGGAATATCATTAATGGTACGGACAAATTGCCGGTACAAAAAGATGATGGCAGTAACAGAAAGCTAGTCATAGACTGGATGAAATGCGACGGTGGCTCAGCGAATCATTGCCACTTCAATTGAGGAGAAACCAATGTTGCATATCATCAATTGTGATACATCGAAGGCCATGTGGGACAAGCTAGTGTCAGTATGTGAGCAAAAATCCGAAACTAATGCGCACATGCTACTGCAACAATGGTACAGTTTGCAAAAAAGCTCATCAGATGATATTGCGACACACGTAGCTCGTATTGAAGACCTTGCATACCGTCCCCAGATTCTAGATGAGAAAATTCCTGACCAGATGATAATAACAAAAATACTAATGACATTACCAGCGTCGTACAAACATTTTATCAGTGCGTGGGAATCCGCACAAGCAAACGAGCGTACAATTACGAATCTAATATCTAGACTTTCCATTGAGGAAGCAAGAATGAACGCAAATGAGAAAGCAGATAGTACGGCTTTTGCAGCAGGTAAAAGCAACAACAAAAATTTCCAAAGGAAAAATTCTGCAAAACCAGGTACGTGTCATTATTGTCATAAGTCCGGTCATTGGATTAGGGATTGCAGGAAAAGAAAAGCAGACAATACTAAAATGAAGACGTCAAGCAAAGGGGAAGCTCTCGTCGGAGAAGCCATGTCTACATCAACAGCCTTTGCAATTTGGAGTAGCCGGTGATGCATGGTACATGGACTCAGGGGCTACTGATCACATGTCAAACCGACGCTCATGGTTCACCACATACAGTGAATTTCAAGAGGCAAAATTAGTCCGCATTGGTGGCGGAAAATGTATTTCTGCCATTGGATCCGGTGATATTAATATTTTGGCATACAACGGGAAGGAGTGGAAGCAGAAACACATCAGTAAAGCTTTGTACGTACCAGATCTAACTTATTCTCCTTAGGTGCGGCCCTGGATAAGGGTATGACACATCAGTCCGATAATAAAATCTGTAAATTCTTAAAAGATGGTAGTACTGTTGCAGTGGGAGAGAGGTACGGCAAACTTTTTCAAATGAAATTTAAAATTATGTCAAATGGAAGCGAGCATCAAGCAAATATTGCTACTCGTGAATCCCTCCTTACTTGGCACAAACGAATGGCACATCAAAATACCACGCAGGTTAAAAAGATTTTACAAAATTCTGACATAAAATTCCAGGATCAGGATTTTCGATGTAAGGACTGCATTTTGGGAAAAATGCATAGATTGCCCTTTCCGTCTAGCGATACCAAGTCAGAGCGAGCAGGTGAGCATGCATATTTATGTGGGCCAATGCAAGAAAATTCCTTGGGAGGCGCACGATATTTCTTGATGTTGAAGGATGACTACAGCCACTGGAGGACATTGTATTTCATCAAGAATAAATCCGATACAACTGAATGTCTCAAAGTTTTCTTCAGAGTAGATGAGAAGCACCTGAATAAAGGAATAAAAATATTTCGAACAGACAACGGACTGGAATTCAGTAATCAAGAGGTTGACAGTTTGACACATCAGTATGGCATTCTGCATCAGAAAACTGTGCCATATAGCCCCGAACAAAATGGAGCCGTAGAGAGGGAAAACAGGACCGTCCTTGAACTGGCAAGAACTTCTTTACATGCGAGCGGATTACCAATCGAAGTGTGGGCTGAAGCTATCAATTATGCAGCATTTACACTTAATCAAACAGGAACAAGTGAAAAAAAGGGAGTGCCACCATGTAAATTATGGCTAGGGAAGGAACCAGTTATATCTACTCTTAGAACTTTTGGTGAAGAAATTTATGTTCATATTCCAAAGGAGAAGAGACGAAAATGGGACGTGAAAGCCAAAAAAGGTTATTTTGTTGGTTATGACCAAAACACAAAAGGCTATCGTGTTTGGTTCCCTGAACAAAAGTTGGTAAAAATATACAGGGATGTTACTTTTACTGGCAAGTTATTTAAAGATGAAGAAAATACGAAGCCAGAAAAAGTAACATCCCTGTATATTTTTACCATCTTTTGTTCAGGGAACCAAACACGATAGCCTTTTGTGTTTTGGTCATAACCAACAAAATAACCTTTTTTGGCTTTCACGTCCCATTTTCGTCTCTTCTCCTTTGGAATATGAACATAAATTTCTTCAACAAATCGGCAATGGTTTCCAAAAGATGAACAACTCTCAAAATGTGGCTGAAATAACACTCATTAAGAACATATACTATTCAAAACTGAGCAGTGAAAATCAGAGTGGTCTATTATCAAATGCATATATACAGATCATGAGTGATTTATTTACAGCACACAATGTGCTAAGATCGGTAGCTAACAAAACAGGAGGAAATCTAGAGTCAAAGACAGAGAAATCTTTATATACCATAACATACAATGGTAAACAATTCACATTAGATAGAGAAGCAGTCAAAAAAGTAGTTTAAGCGGCTGCCACAGAATGTGAATTAGAATACAAACAATAATAAATCATAAATTTCATTTTACCCTCACAGAACCAAACAATTATAGAAGATGACTTCCGAGAAGATCCAGTTAGAACAGAAGAACCTCCAGAAATCACTGATGCCGAAGATGGCGATAACCATGATGCAAATTTCCTGAATGAAAATGAAGAAGTGACAGCGGATCCAACAGATAATAGAAATGTTCAGGAAAGTCACGATTATTAGCTGAGAGATAGAAGATTGCTGCGACAGCCAATCAGGTACGAAGAAGGTCATGTTTCCTTGTTGAATTCTGTTGAACCAGAAACATATGAAGAAGCGATTGCTTGTGATGAAGCAATTAAATGGAAGGAAGCAATGGATGACGAAATTAACTCTTTAAAAAAGAATCAAACATGGATACTTGTTGATCCACCTTCAGGCCAACAAGTCATAGACAATCGTTGGGTCTACAAATTAAAGCACAGCAACAATACGCAACGTTTCAAGGCAAGACTTGTGGCCAGATGTTTCAAACAAGTTGCAGGGATCGATTATCACGAAACTTTTAGTCCGGTGACTAGATTTGACTCAGTTCGTGTTGTTTTGTCTATTGCAGCTTCTAGAAATATGTGTCTTCAACAATTTGATGTTCGAACTGCTTTTCTCTATGGAGACTTAGATGAAACAATTTACATGTAGCAACCAAGAGGCTATGAAGATGAGACCAATCGGGTATGTAGGCTTTACCGAAGCTTATACGGCCTGAAACAGGCTGCCAGATGCTGGAATCAGCGTTTCACAGCAGTTTTGGGCAAATTTGGACTCCAGCCAATGTAACCCGCCTTTATGAGGCGAATTAACAAATAATAATAATAATGAAGGGTTCTTGCCAAACTGGAGATATGAATTGTATCCAAACTAAATTGTTTGCAATAAAAATGATGTGGTATACTTACAGTTGGTTCTGCCGTGGCGGTTCTCTCGTTCTGACGACTGTTGTACACTTTGGGGAGAAGAGGGTGAATAAGGAGGTTCGGGTAGAATGAATAGACTTTGGTTATCAAAATATAAAAGGATTTAATTTAAGATGATGTTGATAACTTACAGGAGTGGACGACTGTATGGTAGGGTATACCTTCACTAAGGTAAGACTTCACTGCCGACCTACCATACCGTCGTCGTATATATACAGGGTGTTCCACGACTCGACCGACAAACTTTTACCATATATTCCAGGGGTCATTACGATCAAAAAATGTTATATGACCTATAGTTGAATTCCTCTTTGTTTCGGAGATATCGAAGAAATTAAGAAACAAAATGATAAAAGAAAATTTATTCATCAATGGATAGCTAGTTAACACAAAATTACAACAACTGTTCAAAATGAGAACCGCCATTTTCTAAACATTCCGCTATCCTTCGAGTCATAGAATGTTGCCAGTTAATTACTGCCAATTCATTCTTTAGAGAATTAGTAGCTTCAACTATACGGTCAGTCAACTCTTGGCGTGTATCTGGTTTACCATTATTATACACACGAGATTTGAGGCAACCCCACAGAAAAAAATCTAAAGGCGACAAGTCAGGTGACCGAACTGGCCAATGTACAGGACCACCTCGTCCTATCCATCTTTCCGGAAAATTTTCATTAAGAAACACCGTCACTTGTCTCCCAAAATGTGGTGGTGCCCCATCTTGCTGGAACCACATGCCACGACGAGTTTCCAGAGGAATATCTTCCATGTAATTCGGCAATTCTTCTTCCAAAAAGTGAAGGTAAGTTTCTGCACTAAGAGATCCTTCAAAAAAATGAGGCCCAATAAGATTATTATTTAACAAGCCGCACCACACGTTGACGGAAAAACGATGTGAGAATTACGTGTGTTGTTAATACCATTCCTTGTAAATTGGGCCTCATCCGTAAAAAGTATGTGTGGAATAACCTCCAAACTATTTTGTAACCACTGGCAATACCGTACTCGATTTTCTAAATCGTCAGGAAGTAAATGCTGGACCTTTTGTAAATGATAGGGATAAAGTCCATCATGGTGCAGAATTCTCCATACGTTGGTTTGAGGAATTCCCGTTGTATGAGATATTCTACGAATACTGGTAGAAGGACTTCGTTCAACTGCATTTAAAACTTCTTCTTCAGCGTGCCCATCTCCATCTCTTTCTACACGACGACGTGGAAAAAATCCTGTCTCTCTCAAGCAACGAAAAACGTTCGAAAAAGTTTTATGGTGAGGAACAATGCGATCTGGGTATCGCCTAAGGTACTCCGCAGCTGCAGCACGTCCACTTCCATTGCAAAAACCATACACGAAAACCATATCGGCATATTCTGTATTAGTAAAATGCGGCATAATGGCTTAAATTAATAACTACGATTGTAAACACGTCATTAAACTGTTTTTTTTTTGTTAAACAAATCCGTCAAGGCTAACTCAATTATAATTTTTTTTTTAATTTCTTCGATATCTCCGAAACAAAGAGGAATTCAACTATAGGTCATATAACATTTTTTGATCGCAATGACCTCTGGAATATATGGTAAAAGTTTGTCGGTCGAGTCGTGGAACACCCTGTATATCCAACGTAAAGCTAAGTCAGCAAAGAAATCTAGGTCCGCTCTACTTATTAAATAATAATAAATACTTGTTCCGCAATTGTGTACTTGTTATTAATTTGGAAATATGCGTGACCTTATTAATGTGCTGACTTGGGTTTACATACCTCCCCTCTTTAAAAATTTGCTTCCTTAGGGGCACAATTTTTCTTAACTAGGGTCCTTATTCTATGGGGCCACGTTGCTGGGTGGGAGAGCTTCCTTTGGATGCCATCTGCTTCCTACAATCGATATGTTGGTTTCCCACTCTTGTTATTCTGGCAGGTCCCTGTGACTTCTCCTAGTTGGTGTACATTGTAAGAGGGAGGTTCTTCTGGCGGTGCACTAGGTGTTCTCCGTGATTCATTGTTATCTATAATGATTGCCTGCATTTCTTGTTCATGGTATGGTTGTCGTGTCTGTCTATGGTGATTGTTGATGACTAGTTGTGTCAACGCATCCCATAAACAAGCTGCTACTCCAATTGAACAACCTACAGACTTATATAAATTATACCCATTCAATAGTGAATCTAGAATGTATTTGAAAATTTTTATGATCGTATAGATACCAATGAATCCTGACATGAACATCCCTAGGCTGGAAAACCATCCCCACATTTGCTTCAAGGTAGATGTAGCTAGTGTCTTTATATCACCCTTTGTGAATAGGTCCAGTGTAGAAAGTCCTTGACTATCTGTGTTTCTGCCTATTACCCTTCTCGTGATTATGTTAGAAATGGCTTGCCTCTCAATCCCGAAGAGTAGAGCATCTTGTGCTGTTTTCACCTCTTTGTCGGTGTAGATACCCGCATTACCCTTGTCGAACAAGGACTTGAAGTTAAACTCTGGTTCCTGTTGAATGGCGAGGATCTCTGGTTCTACTCCATGAATGGGGTGTGGTCCGAAGCCAATCCATTTCCCTTCCACTAGAAATACCGATGGGGCGATATTGCTACAATCTATCTGCGTACCTTTGTCTTGAAGTGTGATTGGTGTTAAGTAGAGTTCTTCCTTTTCTGCGTAAACTGGGAGTTCGTTGTAGCATGTGTCAGTCCTCCGCAGTCAAAACCGATGATGGCATGTGAGGCTAAGATGATGGACATGAAGATGACGACTCTTTTCATTTAAAACAAAGAGAGTTTTTGTGAGGGAGCGGCTGTAGACTGGGCCTACTGCAGTTTGGTCCAGCGCTGCCGCTCAGCCAGATAGTAATCTCTCTTTTGCTTCTTTTTTTAATTTTGGATAGGGAGGGGGTCCAGTACACGTAAACCCTCTGTAGCTATCAGGGAGTTGTACGTGGCTTCCTCCACGAAGTTCTAATTTTCCAGCCTCTGCCATTATTTTCTTTTCGGTGAACTGCTGCTTATTTCCTTCTTGGGGAAAGAACCCATGGATGCTGGGGTGCTGGGCCTTTACTACGGGTATGGTAATTGCGTACTGACGAAGGGGTAGTATTTGCTTGTTCTTCCCGTACTAATTCATCAATCAAAAGGCTGCCTTGTGTTATTTTTTGTATCATTTCTGGGTCCACAGTATTTCCATTTTTACGCTCGTCTGTGCTAATCTCTTCTCCGTTATTTGACGTACTTGGTTCTTCGCTTTCATATTCTTCATTCAAAAGGCTTTCATCCATAAATGGTTTTAAACGGTTAACATGCACCGTTACAATTTCGTTGGAATTTTGTTGTTTAATTTTATATGTCACGGGTCCCATTTTTTCCATTATGAAGTACGGTCCTGTCCATGGCTTGTGTAGCTTACGTGACGTACCTGTGTGTATGGCTGGGTTGTGCAAATACACCGCGTCACCGATTTTGTATACTGCCGACTTGGTGTTTTTGTTGAATTGTTTATGTGTTTTCTCTGTTGCTTTGTTGATGTTATGCTTTACTGTATTGAAAGCAATTTGCAACCTTTGCTTTAATTCTGACGCATAGTTGTCTGCATAGTTATACCGTAGATCATGGGGTCTTGTTATGTCGTCATAGGGCAATTCAATATCACGACCGTGCATTAGGTAGAATGGTGTCTCGTTTGTACTATTATGTACGCTACTTCTGTATGCTAGTAGCACGAATGGTAACCATTCATCCCAGTCGGTTTGATCTCGATTCACAAAATGAGACAGAATGTCTTTGAAGACGCGATGACTTCGCTCTATCATCCCATTCGTTTGTGGACGGTATGCAGTTGTTTGTAATTTTTCGACGCCAAATATTCTACAAACTTTTCTAAATATTTCAGAAGTAAAATTTGCGCCTTGGTCGGTCAGCAGTTGTCTCGGAGCCCCGTGTCTTGAAATAATTTCTTGGGACAATATCCTCGAAATTGTTGATGCCTTTTGGTCTGGAATAGCGAATGCTTCGGGATATTTTGTGAAGTGATCCTGGAAGGTTAAGATGTACTTGTTGCCCTTCATAGTTGTTAATGGACCGACAATATCCATTGAAACCCTTTCCATTGGACTACCAACTTCATTGAATTTTTGAAGTGGCACAGGCTTGTGATGCGCAGATGTTTTCCTCTGATTGCATGAGTGACATTTCTTGCAATACACTTTAATGTCCTTGGCCATCGCTTTCCAAAAAAAATTTTCCTTGATTCGGCTGTATGTCTTCTCAAAACCCTGATGTCCCGCATATGGTAGGTTGTGGTAATCGTGCATTACTTTGAATTTCATTGATGTCGGTACTACCAGTTGGTGATGACGCTCATTATTCGTTTTTTCCTTGAAGTTTAACCCTTCGTCATCAGTGAAATACCCTTCTTTACTTGTGAGCTGCTGTAAAGTTGCATCTTGATGTTGTTTATTCGCTACCATGTGTCTATCCCATATTGGTTCATACATTTCTTCAACCTCTACTGTATTTATTGGTATTCTGGAGAGTACGTCTGCGTTCACGTGCTTTTTTCCCGCTCTATGTTCAATTTTGTACTCGTATTCTTGGAGAGTGAGCGCCCATCTTGCCAAACGTGATTGTGGATTTTTGATCGAAAATAGCTATTTTAGTGGTTGATGGTCAGTTATTATTGTAAATTTTCTTCCATACAGGTAGCATCGGTAATATTTTACACCCCAAACTATTGCAAGACATTCCTGCTCTGTTGTAGAGTAGTTTACTTCTGCCTTGTATAACTGACGGCTTGCAAAAGCTATTGGTCTCTCGTATCCATCGAATTTCTGAAAAAAGCTCTGATCTCCTTGACTTATGTTGGCCTTGGATACTTTTGTATGACTGAAATTTTGTCTGGATCCGGTTTAACACCCTCTCCATTTATAATACTTGGTTTCAGGCTTCAGGAAATTGCATTTACTAGGTTGCAATTTTAAGTTAGCCTGTCTCAATCTCTTGAAAACCTCCGTAAGTCATTCTAGATGTTCGTCTGATCCATTCCCATTAAATACGATGACGTCATCCAGGTATACTAGACATTGTTCTCCTCTTAACCCAGATAACACGCTGTTCATGAGTCGTTGAAATGTGCTAGGTGCGTTTACGAGTCCGAACGCCATCTTCGTGAACTGATAATGCTCTCCATTTGTTGTGAATGCTGTCTTTTCCCTATCTTTTTCGTCTAATTCTACTTGCCAGTAGCCGGATGCTAAATCTAGGGTAGTGAATAGATTTGCATTCCCTAACTGATTCAGGGTTTCTTGCATGTTAGCCACAGGAAAATAATCTTTCTTGGTCACTTTGTCGATACACACCCTTATCTTGGCCTCTCCATTTTCGGATTTCTTCGGCACGATGACCACTGGAGCTGACCATGGCGAATCAGAGTGTTCTATTACGCCTGCTTCGCGCATTTTCTTTAATTCTTTAGCCAACGGTTCCTGTTGGCTGTAGGGAACTCGATACGGTGCTTTGGCTATAGGAGGCACATCTTCCGTAATAATTATATGTTTTACTCTATGTGTGCACCCTAGTTTACTATCCTCCCATTGAAAGATGTCTTCATACTTTCTCAGTAAATTTAGTAATTTACTTTTTACCTCTTCCGCCAAATTGTCCAAGTTGAATTGTTCCTCAATTCTTCCTTTTCCTTGAACTTCCACAGCGCACACTGCATGCTGCTCTTTGGTTACAGCTGGCGTGGCCTGTTGACTCTTCTCCGTGGACTTGGCTTGTCCTCGTTTATTCTTTGTGTTTTTAGCTACCTTGATTTGTTGCCCTCTTCTTGGCTTTGTCGATGGTTGCTGCCCTTTAGTATTCTGCGCTCGATAATTCTTCATTTCTTCGATTACAGCTGTCTCGACAGGTCCTTTTACCATGATCGACGAATGCTTATCTTGAGCTTGTATCTTCTCAGCGCCCTTCGCGTGAGAATTCTTCTCCTCTCTGCTGACAGCTGTCCCGACTTGTTCTTTTAACGTGGTCGATGAATTCTGTTCTTCTGAAGCCTGTTTATCCCCAGCGCTCCCCTTCTCAAGTATGGCCGACGTGCCAATTAACATGTTTTTTCCTAATGAAAGCTCTCGATTTGTGAAATTCATCAACTTCACCGGTACCTCTTTTTCAGCTTTTGTTATGACTCTTGCAGCCATAACCCCATGGGTCCTCAGCTCTACGGGTTCCACTACAATATCTTGCCCTGGATTGATCAGATCCTGGACTGCAATACACACGAATTCAGAATTTGGAGGAATCTTCACGGCGCTCCTCAAATTAACCAATCCACTGGTTTGTGAGACCGATTTTTCTTGATGAAGGGAGCCATTTTCCATATTTTGAATTCCCGCGTCCTTATTTCGACTTGTGATGGCTGCCCGCTGAATACGTGCCTGAATATTGTTTTGGTTATCAGACACTCTTGCTCGCTGCTCCGCCTTATCGCTGACGTCATCTGCTTGGGTTGTAACATCACATCCAATGACATCGACTGGTGCTGTCGCGGCCATTTTTTGTAGGTCAGTGTTGCTCAGTAGTTTTAAACTAACGTTTTGAAATTTTACTTCCTCTCTTGACAAGAGCACGTCAAATTTACGAATGAAGTCTCTACCTAACAGGCCATCGGCATCTAAGTCTAAATCATCTGAGCAAACTACCATTTTTTGTCGGAAACTAGAATTTTGGCAATCGAATTTAATTTTACTTGTGCCGTAATACAACACTGCTGCACCTGTTATTGCTTTTAAACGCCCAATGTCCCCTCTTTGTATTCTATGCCCTTTTACAAACTTTTCTTAAGAATTGAAATCCTTGACCCTGAGTCTATTAATAATTTTACAGGTGTGCCTTCGATTTGAACTAAAATAAAATTTGGATCATCTGTATATAATTCTAAAACTGAACGTATATGATTAATTTCGAAAGTTTTTACTGAGACCTCCCGTGCTGGGTCGCGCGAATTATGAATCTTCCTATATTAATATATCTGGATATGAATCATATATAAGTAACATAGATTGTATTATTTATTTTATCAATCACATGAATTCGGAATCTTCCTATATTAGTGTATCAGAAGATGAATCATATTTAATATAGGAATTACCCGTAGATGATAAGTAACTTAACTTGTACTGTTTACTAATATTTATAATATAAGAGTATAAATAGGCTAATCCATATGGAAACTTCAGTCAGTATTCTGTTGACTTGTAACGAAGTTCAAGCTACTGTATTGTTTGAATAAATTTATATTTTTTCAAAATATTAAGCTGAAAATCATAATTGGCGCAGTCGGTAGGATGCCAAAAAGTCTTTAACGTTAGAATAAATAGTCTATACACGTTTCACGACTTTGAATATTTTAATATTCTAAATTGGTATCGACAACATCTACGGCTTAAACAGTAGCCCATCAGAGGTCTATTCATACGACCCATCTATAACGGACATCGTAGAGAATCTTGCTGTTCAAAACATCGTTCACGATCTCCAGTTCTGTTACACCTAGAGAAGTTATCTCAACACTTGCTGCCGGGTGCCGAAGAAATTCATCTCACCTGTACCAGAGGAACCCAGATAATTTTACGAGCTACAAGAATACCGTACGAGAACATTATCATTATTTTACTATTATTGTAAGTACTTTTAAGTCATATAATAGCCATAACCTTTGTAAAGTTTGAGTTCACTGATTCAAAACTAACAATTAAAAGAAAAATCTGTCCAGTCAAGTGAGGACTATATCACAAGGCAACTAACACAATAATTATTATAACTTTATGTCTGACACTCTATCAGATATTTTGGAAGAAGTGTCTAACGACATAATATTCGAAAGTATTAAAGATACAGAATATTTAAATATTCAGAGTAATAACATTGAGTTACTCTCTGATTTATTAAATAATTTATCAATTGAATCACAATCAAGTTATTCAATCACAATGACTACTATTACTCTTAATGACATTAAAACCCTATGTGAACCAATCCCTGTGTATACAGGAGATATAAAGAACTTGCATGCTTATATTAAAGAATGTGAAGACGTAAAAACCATATTAGAAACAAGCTACACATTGAATAACATACAAAAAAAAAATTGCATTTAGATTATTTAAATCAAAAATTCAAGGAAATGCACAATCCATTATTTCGGAAAACAACTTTGTAGGATGGGAAGAATTAAAAACTTACCTCACAAGTAATTTCGAAGATAGAATAAAACCAGAAACTTTATTATATAATATATTACATACAAAATTACAAGGAAATATATATAAAACTCTGAAAGATATTATGCAAAATTTTGGTAAATATAAAGGAAAAATAGAGACACAAAATTCTGACAAAGCAAAAACAAAATTTTTATTAGATCATGTTCAAAAATTAGTAATACATCATTTCATTGAATTATTACCAATAAATAACAAAGGATCATTTATAAACGCAGATCCAACTACTCTTGAAGAATGCGAATCATTATTAAATAATGAATTTAATTATTTATTACATGCGTCTCCCATGAAAACAGTAACAAGTCAAAATTATAAATTCATACCACCCCCTGCAAAATTCCCAGGACAACAATTCCCCAGTGCTCCTATACAGTTAAAACCAAGAACCTCACAACAAATACAACAACCACAAAGTACACAGAATAGAAATAATTTTGCAAGACAAAATATTTATAATTCTGTACATACAAATAGAAATTTTAAACCTCAACCTATGTCAACGCAAACGAAACAAACATTTTCTACACCCATGTCAACACAGCAAATTAATAGACAAAATTACAATAATGAGTTAGAAAATGAATCTGAAGACGAATTCTATGCAGAAACAAAGTCATTTGAAAACGAAGAAATTGAAGACGAAAATGTAAATTTTCTAGAACCCCACGAAACAGAATTAAACACGTAATGACATCCAACATAGCAAATATCCCTACAATACTACATGACGACTTTAAAATTTTAATTGACTCAGGATCCGATACAAACTTTATAAATAATGAACTTGTGAAATCAAAAAAATTCAAAATTATTAATAAATCTGTAACATTTAGAACTGCAAAAGGAAAAGTAACCCTTAAAACTTTAGTAAAATTAAAACTTGGTAAACATATATTCAATTTTTACGTACATGACTTTCATAAAGAATGTAATGTATTATTTGGAATTAAAATATTAAAACAATTAGACGTATAAATAGATTTTGCAAATGAAACCTTGATTATGTTAAATAAACAATATAAATTTTGTCATCATACAATTCAAAACACAAATAATTTACAAATACGAGACTCCCATTTAAATCTTTCTACAAAAACAAAATTGAACAATTTTATAAATGAATATTCAGATCTTCTTCCAAAATCTGGAGAAAAACTCTCCGCTACAAACCTAATTAAACATGAAATCAAATTATCAGATGATATACCTGTGTACACAAAAAACTATAGATTGCCTTAAATATACGAACAAGGCATTGAGGAACATATAAATAAAATGTTAGAAGAACAAATAATTCAAAAATCTCATTCACCCTATAATTCACCTATTTGGATTGTACCCAAGAAAATAGATGCTTCAGGAAAACGAAAAACAAGGCTTGTAATTGACTTTAGAAAATTAAACTCAAAAACTAAAGAAGACAAGTATCCCATTCCTAATATAGACACTTTACTAGATAAAATCGGAACTCCAAAATATTTTTCTACTCTTGATCTACATAGTGGATTTCATCAGATTGAAATGAAACAACAAGACATAGAAAAAACTGCTTTTAGTACAACATCAGGACACTAGGAATTTGTACGTATGCCTTTTGGTTTAATGAATGCTCCTGCAACTTTTCAACGTATGATAAACATTGCACTTGGAGATTTAGTTAACAAAATATGTTTGGTATATCTCGATGACATTATTATATTTGGAAATACAGTTGACGAACATATACAAAATTTACGCGCAGTATTTGACAAATTACGATTAGCAAATTTAAAAATTCAAATGGATAAAAGCGAATTCTTTAAAAAAGAGGTAGAATACTTAGGCTTCATTATTTCAAACGAAGGTCTTAAACCAAATTTACAAAAAATAGAAGCCATACAAGATATTAGTATCCCAAAAACATTAAAAGAAATCAGATCTTTCCTACGAAAATTATCATGGTATCGTAGATTTATACCAGATTTCTGTAAATTAACAAAACCATTTACAGAAGTTCAGAAAAAAGGAAAACAAATTGATATCACAAAACCAGAATATCAAGCAGCATTTCATAAATGTAAGGAATTAATAACAAATCCACCAATCCTATCATTTCCGGATTTCAGTAAAGAATTCATTTTAACTACAGACGTCTCAGACTATGCTATGGGTGCTGTATTGTCACAAGTAATTGATAATATAGAAAAACCAATTGCCTATGCAAGTAAAACATTCAATATATCAGAAATAAACTATAGTACGACAGAAAAAGAATTAAAAAGCATTGTTTGGTCGATAAACAATTTTAGGACATATTTATATGGAAGAAAATTTAAAATACGTACGGACCATAGACCACTCACATGGTTATTTACTATGAAAAATGCTAACCAAAAATTAATGCGTTGGAAAATAGAACTTTTACAATATAATTTTGACATAGAATACATACCCGGTAAAACAAATAAAATAGCAGATTTTCTCTCTCGAATACGTGATAAACACAAAATTATAGAAAAGCAAGGAAATATATTAGATACAGATATATTTGCACATTGTATTTCAAAAGATAAACACTTTGGAAAAGGCTTAGCAAAGGAAATTAATAAACTTTATGATAGTAAAAACTTTTGTTTAAAACAAAATGAAGGCCTTAGGAACATAATTATACAAGACACACCAGAGAAGAAAATATTTCACTTAATTTCTAAAGAAAAGTATAATGAAGATTGCAATGTAAAAATGGTAAAAAAATCCTTAACAGATTTAAGAGATTATTGCATAAAAAATGAAATTTATGAAATAAATATTCCAAAACTTTCATGTGGATTAGACAAATTAGATTATTCCAAATTAAAAGAATATATAAATAAAATATTTTCAGACACTGAAATAAAAATTAATATTATAATATTACCTGAACAATTTAATCAAGAAACATTAAGTAATAATGCTACAAATTCCACAGTACATAGTAGTGACGAAAATCCAGTAAACGGCATAAAATATAAAGAAGACAGAATAAATATTGCTGACAATCAACTTATATTCAAATATGGAGAACAAAACAAAATTAACATAGAAAGAATTGCATTTCAGAGGCCAAAGCAACGTTTAAATGTAATAGTATCACGCGAAAATACAAATGATGATATCTTAATTTTTTTGAAATCATACATCGTACCAAAAATCTTGCAATATTCGATAAGAAACTTGACAAAATTACTTCAGAAATAATTAAGAACAATTTCGAAACAAATACTATAAATATTATAGCTGTAAATAAAATAGTAAAGGACATAATAGACAAAAATGAACAATTGGAAATTATTTCAAATTTCCATAATGGTTTTACAAATCATAGAGGCATTTTAGCTACGATTAGAGAACTTAAAGAAAATTACTATTGGCCTAATATGATAAATGATATACAAAATTATATAAATAATTGTGAAATATGTAAAACAAACAAATATCTACGACAAACAATTGAAACGTTAGACAATCTAACTCCTACTCCAGAAAAACCTTTTGAAATTATAAATTTGGATACATTATCTCTCAACACGCAAAAATACTTATCTTTATTTGATCAATTTTCGAAATATGGAATACTCTACAAATTCCCAGTATTCAACTCCTTAGAAGTCGTAAAAATATTAAAAGAGCAATATTTATGGTTCCCATTATCAAAGAAAATTATTGTGGATAAAGGCACTGAATTCGATAATGTAAATCTAAAAGAATTTTGCAAATTACATAACATAGAATTACATATAAATTGTACTGACAATCCTAAAAGTAACGCCGCTGAAAGATTTCATAGTAGTATTATAGAACATCTGAGAATAATAAATAATAAAGATAGACATAAGAAAACCTTAGAGGATATGGTACAACAATCCATAATAGCATATAATTATACGAAACAATCCATTACACAATTATCTCCAATGGAAGTAATATACGGAAAAGACAGGAATAATATATATCTAAAAGAAATTAGAACCAATTCAAAATTATTAGAAGATCATGCTAAGAATCTTAATGAAATCCAAAATCTTGTAAAAATTCGATTACAAAAACAAAAAGACAAACGATATAAATATAATATTAACCCTTTAGAGATTCCAAAACAAATATATGTAAAAGAAACTAGTAGACGTATTCAAAAATATAAGAAACCACTGTATAAAAAGGCAAAAGCTATAAAATATAATCCACAACTTGGAACAATAAAATGTCTTAAGAAACAAAAGAAAAAATCAAGTAACGAAACATTTAATAAAATTCAAAAGATACGATTGAACAAAATTAAAATATAATATATTGTTACAGATTACCATCCATAATCGCGGATACACAATTGGAAGAAATAAAGAATAACAATGGAATAAACTTAATAAATCTCGGTAAAGCAAAAATCTATGAGCAAGAAATCTACATACATTATGTCTATGATCTCAATAAAATCACAGACGCATTTCAAATAATAGAACAACAAAGAAATAATTTAATAACAAAAATAAGCGATATTAACAACAAACGATATAATATTGAACTTGCTTTTAGCCTACAAAATTTAAATAATCAATATGACAATTTAAATGAAAGAATTAATATACTGTTTCCTAAACGACATAAACGCGGTTTAATAAATGGTCTTGGATCCATCATTAAACAAATTACAGGAAATTTAGATAACTCGGACAAAGAAAAATATGATAACATTATAAACTCTTTTCAAAATAATCAAGTAATACTTGAAGAAAATCTCAAAAATTCGATATATTTTATGAAAAACGCAACTAAACATTATAAAGAACAGTTTGATATTATTTTCAAAAATCAAGAAATGTTAAAGAATAGAATTCTTAATCTACAAACAATATTAAAAGAACAAATTACTTGGCCTAACGTTTTACTAGCTCTAAATACCATAGATTTAATAAAAACAAATCTTGCAGAACTTAGTGATATTCTAAATCTCATAGAAATTACACTTTCTTTTTGTAGTCTAAGTGTCTTTCATATTTCTCTTTTAGAAAATGAAATTATCATAGCTTTGAAGAAAATTATTCAAAATGAAAATAAAATTGACGACGAGGAATATATAAATTATCTAAATCTCATACATAGTTACTGCTCAGTAAAAGACCACAAATTACAATATTTAATCATTATCCCAAAATATTCTGTAAAAACATTCCACACAGTTCAAATAACACCAATTCCTTTCTTCCAAGAAAACGAATTATTATTGTTAAATATTAACAAACAAATATTATTACAAATGGATCAAAATTATTATTCATGCGAAAACAAAATCATTGATAATATAATTTATTGTAAACTAAATTATAACAAAATAGATCCTTGCACTAAAACACTCCTTTCTGAACACAAAAACACACACTGTGATTACAGACGACTTGCTCAAAATAATGATTTCTTAACAATTGGAAACTCTAATATTATATATCTTATTCAGGTTAACAATGTAAAACAAGAATTAACTTGTAAAGACAAATCTTTCATGATAGATAAAAAAGGAATATATAAAGTATATAATAATCTATGTTCTTTAAACAATAAATTATTTGAAAATACGCTAAGAGGAAAAGAAATCAATTTAGACCAATTGACTCTAGATATTCAAAACCCAAATATTAAAGATGCAAATATAAAACTCAAACATTTAAACATTCATGAACTCACAGTTCCCAAACTAAAAGAACTTGTTGAAATAAAAGAAAATTCCCATCATCTTTTTATAATATATATAATTATAATTTTTATTATTATATGTATTGTATTTGTCATTGTAAAGAAAAAGATTGCAATAATTATTAATAAAAAATTTAAACAAAACCAATCAAATAATACTCCAGTAAAGGAAATATTAGAACTGAACGATATTTAGAATAAAATTGCAAACTTTCTCTAGATCTAGCATATGATTACATATCACATATATACCTTAATCTCCACGGGAGGAATTATGAATCTTCCTATATTAATATATCTGGATATGAATCATATATAAGTAAAATAGCTTGTATTATTTATTTTATCAATCACATGAATTCGGAATCTTCCTATATTAGTGTATCAGAAGATGAATCATATTTAATATAGGAATTACCCGTAGATGATAAGTAACTTAACTTGTACTGTTTACTAATATTTATAATATAAGAGTATAAATAGGCTAATCCATATGGAAACTTCAGTCAGTATTCTGTTGACTTGTAACGAAGTTCAAGCTACTGTATTGTTTGAATAAATTTATATTTTTTCAAAATATTAAGCTGAAAATCATAATTCGCGCGAGAGGTGATTTCCGTTTAAATTCTGAGTTCGGCGTTCTCCTTGTGGCTTGTACGTGCCTCTACTGTTTCCTTGACTACCTCTCGATGGTCCTTTGTACCTGCTAGAATTATAGCTCCTATTTTGATTAAAATTTACCCTACAGTCTTTTGCATAGTGCCCTAGTTTTCCACAGCGTGCACAGGAATGTCCCCTCCTGCAATCCCGTCGTATATGACCTATCTTTCCGCAATTATAACATTTTATACCCTGCTGCGGTGTATGTGATACTTTATTTACTGCCCCTACTTCTAGACAACCCCTTTTATTTGAGACTAGTTCTAATTCTTCTTGCTCTGCCAGTTCCACAGCTTCTTCAAATGTTAGATCAGTTTTAAATTTCATAAATGGCATGAGAACTTTGTTAATATCAGGTCTTAGTTCATCTTTAAAGCACGATAACATTTGTTTACCTACATACTCTTCATTTCTATCTTGTGATTTTATTAATTTTAATTTTAGATTTCTTAATCGTTCTGCAAATTTTTGTACTGATTCCCCTACATTTTGGGTGCATTTTCTGAACTCTCTGTTTATTTGGTCTGCATTTTTACGTTTCGCGAATCTTTTTATAAATTTTTCTCTAAATTCTCCAAATGTTATCGTTAAAAGATGTAACTCTATATTTGCACAATAAAATTTTAAAGCATCCCCATTTAATTTTGTACGAATTAGGTCTACTATATCTCTATCACTGAATTTTCTAACACTTGTTGCTACCAATACTTTTCTAAAATCTTCTACATTTTCCCCATAAAATTCTGGTAATTGAGCTATTATCGTACTTCTTAATGCTAACATTTCTGATTCTGTTTTAACTGTTAATTTATTAGAACTAGCCGCAGCATTACCACCCGGAGTGCTGTCTCCTGGCATGGTTTTTTAATATATGTGAACAAAATATTTTGAAACAACTCGTATTCCGCGGGTGATCCAAATATACTAGTCACCCTGGTTTGGCAAAATTTCCCAAAACCGCTGCCACCAATTTGTAACCCGCCTTTATGAGGCGAATTAAAAAATAATAATAATGAAGGGTTCTTGCCAAACTGGAGATATGAATTGTATCCAAACTAAATTGTTTGCAATAAAAATGATGTAGTATACTTACAGTTGGTTCTGCCGTGGCGGTTCTCTCGTTCTGACGACTGTTGTACACTTTGGGGAGAAGAGGGTGAATAAGGAGGTTCGGGTAGAATGAATAGACTTTGGTTATCAAAATATAAAAGGATTTAATTTAAGATGATGTTGATAACAGTAGTGGGTAAGACAGCTCTGGCACATCCGATCAAAGGTCGCATCGGCGCCAGACTTGATAAGGTGTTATCAGTAAACATTGATAAGGTGTTATCAGTAAACATTGATAAGGTGTTATCAGTAAACATTGATAAGGTGTTATTGAGGTTACACAGGTTGTTTATGAAATAAGATTATCAATGTTTAATAAATAAGATAAAGTGTTTGTGTTTGTAATGATTAGATGTTTTTGTTTTCTAAATTTTAGCTAGATTGGGAAAGGTCATTGCGTTGAAGATTGGTAAGTGGAAATAATAATATTATCAGTATTTAATGAGTAATTAGATAAAGTAGTGAATATTTTCAAAATATGTTTGTGTGGTTGTAATATCTGTGTTCTGTGTTCGTCATCTGTTTTCAAACTAGGAAAATTAGATAACGGGAGAATTTAATTATTTTTAGAATATTGTTATCAATTACATGAACATTTGTAAGTATGAATATTAATTTCGTCGTCGACATCAGTGAATCTTCGATATATTATAATTTATTTTATATATTATTAATAATTTAAAATTTGTTTAAAGATAATAGTAAAAATAAATATATCATTTGCTTTGTACGCAGATATCGGTAATGATGATGACATATTTGTCGGGCGTTTACCAGGCGTCACCTCACGAGCACTCATTGCTGTACTATATATTCATATTTGGTTTAGAAATGGATTTCAACAAGTTACATGAAATAGGTTCTTTGAAGAAAATAAAACTTTGTGTGAAAATAACCAGCATGGAAATTAATACCGATTACAAATTATTTAATATTAAAGAAAGATAATAATTTACCTGTCCGGTTATTTTGATTGATTTAATCAAATAAACTCGCTAGCACAGAAAACCGTTGTCCCCAAATGGAATATCAAGTATACTGACGAAATTAGGCTTGGAATTAGATAAGACATGTTTGTAAGATCAAAGCTCAAATTTCAGTGTCTTACAACGTAAACTTATTTTTCGGAAACTTCCCGAAAAATATTTGTCAGAAATAAATAAATAAAAGTGTTTATGTCTTCTGTGTTCAAAATAGAAATTGGTATGAATCAGAAATATTTTGATAAAACTGTTTGTGTATTTTCAAATAAGATAATGGGTATCTCTTATTCTAAATACAGACAATTGTCATGACTTACAAAATAAATGAATAATACACTATTTCCCTTATATCAAAATAAACTAATTTATCGGAAACTTCCCGAAAAACATTTGTCAGAAATAAAATAGATAAAAGTATTTTCAAAATATGTTTTGTGTGGTTGTAATATCTGTGTTCTGTGTTCGTCATCTGTTTTCAACATAGCAAAATTAGATAAGGGGAGATTTCAATTATTTTTAGAAAAATGTTATCAATTATATGAACATTTGTACTTGTGAAATATATTAATTTCATAGTCGACATCAGTTTGTGAATCCTCGATATATAATTTATCTAATATGAATAATTTATTTATTATTAATAATTTAAAATTTGTTTATAGAGAATAGTAATAACTTTATTATTCATATTTGGTTTAGAAATGGATTTTAACAAGTTAAATGATATAGGCTCTTTGAAGAATATAAATTTTGTATGAAAATAACCAACATGGAAATTAATACCGATTACAAATTGTTTAATATTAAAGACAGATAATAATTACTTTATTTAATGCATGAATTTTATTTATTATTAATAATTTTAAATTTGTTTAAAGGGAATAGTAATAACTTTATTATTCATATTTGGTTTAGAAATGGATTTCAAGTTAAATGAAATAGGTTCTTTGAAGAAAATAAATCTTTGTATGAAAATAACCAGCATGGAAATTAATACGATTACAAATTATTTAATATTAAAGAAAGATAATAATTTACCTGTCCGGTTATTTTGATCGATTTAATCAAATAAACTCGCTAGCACAGAAAACAATCGTCCCGAATGGACTAGAACTATACTGAGGGAATTTGGCTTGTAATTAGATAAGACATGTTTGTAAGATCAAAGCTCAAATTTTGATGAAAGTGATGATTCATCGTCGACATCAGTTTGTGAATCCTCGATATATAATTTATTTAATGCGTGAATTTTATCTACTATTAATAATTTATTTATTATTAATAATTTAAAATTTGTTTATAGAGAATAGTAATAACTTTATTATTCATATTTGGTTTAGATATGGATTTCAACAAGTTAAATGAAATAGGCTCTTTGAAGAATATAAATTTTAACCGATTACAAATTGTTTAATATTAAAGAAAGATAATAATTACTTTGACATAGATATAATTTCTATGAAGAAAACAATCTTCTAATCTCTTATTTTAAAAAGAAACGTTTCCACTGAAATTTGAGCTTTGATCTTACAAACATGTCATCTAATTCCAAGCCTAATTCCCTCAGTATAGTTCCAGTCAATTCGGGACAATTGTTTTCTGTGCTAGCGAGTTTATTTGATTAAATCGATCAAAATAACCGGACAGGTAAATTATTATCTTTCTTTAATATTAAATAATTTGTAATCGTTATTAATTTCCATGTTGGTTATTTTCATACAAAATTTATATACATAATTAAAAAATGGCGTTAGATGAAGTGCAAAATACTAGTGGCCTTGTGAACAAGTGCAAAAAATGCAAACAAACCGCGATAAGTGGTGCTAAATGTGTGACGTGTGGTACAATATCACATAATAGCTGTGCAAAAATATCAAAAAATATTAAAATTATAGACGATAATAATATAAACTGTTGTTTAACAGTAGACAGCGAAGACCTTGACACTTCCTTCACCAGTGCTACGGATGACTCTTATTTAGTGCTCAAAATTGAAATTAAATACCTAAAAGAACTCTTGCAAAATAAAGACACAATTATTAAAAATCAGAGTGATCTAATTTTGTCTCTAAAAGAGCAAATAAACCTAATAAACATAAATCTTAATAAAAAAGTCCCTCATCCGCCATCTAATGCAAAAACTATCAACGATAGGACAAAACCAGTGAACAATAAAACAATTAGTAATTCTAATTTACCGATAAACAATTCTAAACAAAGTGTCAATGAACATAAACAAATGAATATGACTAAGCGAAATATAAATATAAGTTATAGTGAAACTGCCAAAAATGACAAAGATCGCATAAAAAATAAGAAAGATGATCTTAACATAGCAACCAATAAGGCGGCAGGTAACAGTGCATATAAAAAACGGTTTTCTACTCCACCTGTCATAGGTAACCTAGATCCCACCAGTTCATCATCTTTAAAAGTCGCAGAATTACAACCAACATCTCTGCATGTCTACAAGCTACACCCAGATACAACAGAAGAAGATGTTAAAAACTACCTACTGCCATCTTTCCCGGAGGTCATTTGTGAAAAACTCGTTTCCAAATACCCAAATTATTACGCTTCTTTTAAAATCACTGTTTCCCAAAATAACCGAGAAAGGGCTATGGAGCCGTCGCTATGGCCTAGTGGAGCACATATCAACAAGTTTTTTCAGCTAAGGGCCCCTCAGAAAACGACATAAATAATCTTCTGAAGGTAACAGACAGTGCCCTTTTTGATTTTGATTTTTTAATCCTTAACTGTAGAGCGTTAACATTAGACAAGGTCAATTTAGTACATACTGAATATATTAGCATGTCAAAATCTTTAAAGTTTATATGCTTAACTGAAACCTGGGCTAATATAAAAAACGCAAATACTTTTCACTTTAGTAATTATAGTTGTGTAACAAAATTTTGTAGGACTCAATATAAGGGAGGAGGTGTAGGCATCTGGTGTCTTAACAACTTAATCAGAGAAATTCAAGTTATTGATATTTCAAACTTTTGTGTCGAAAAACATTTTGAGGCTTGCTCTATTTTATGGACTCCAGATTCCTGTAACCCGTTATTGATTATTATTATTTACCACACACCTAATTCTGATTTTAAGTTTTTTATTGATAGTTTGACTCATGTCTTGGAATATATTTATAAACTAAATTATGATATTATAGTTAGTGGTGATTTCAATGTTGATCCCTGGAGAGATGTAAATGAATATGACACCATATGTGAACTTTTATCAACCTATAATGCAAAAAATATAGTCAATGCACCGACTAGAGGAACCAATAAATTAGACCATTGTTTCACTAATATTAGTAATTGTAATTCTATTGTAAAAGAAAATTTTATTTCTGATCATAATACAGTTCTTTTAAAAACTAACTCAGTTAATAAAACTACTTGTAAATCAGGTTACAAAAGAAATTTTAACAACATAAATATTAACAACTTTCATTATGACCTGTCAAATGAATCATGGTATGATGTTTATATTAAATTTTCAATACATGAAGCTTATGATTGTTTCTTCAATATCTTTGCTTTTTATTTTAATAAAAATTTTCCTTTACAGAAAACTACCTATAAATTGAATAACAAGTCTTGGGTCAACTCAAATGTTATAAATTCTAGTAAAAACCTAAAAGACCTATACTACCTAAAAAATGATTTCCCAGAACTAACTACATTATATCAAATAGCCAAAAAGAAACATACTGTCTTGGTGGCAGCGACAAAAAATCAATTCTACCAGAATAAAATTTTAAGTTCAGATAACAAGACGAAGAGTGCTTGGAATATCATTAACTCTAAGAAGAATATCAACTCCAATTCTAATCTTAAACTATTACGAGATGGAAAACTAACTGATGATCCAAACATCATTGCAAACATGTTTAACCACCATTTTAAGGAGGCACCTTTGAATATATTGAATAAAATCCCGATGGTCAATACTAAGGTAAACAGTCACGAAAAAATGTACAACATCCCCGGTAGCTTATTTCTAAATCCTTTTAATGAATTGGAATTAATTGAAATAATAAATAGTAAACTAAAGAATAAAAGGTCTTCTGGTTCAGATAATATTCCAAATTATCTAGTACGTTCAGTTGCATATCTTATTTCCGAACCTCTTACTTTTTTAATAAATCTATCTTTCAAGAATGGCGTATTTCCGGAAAGCTTAAAATCTAATAAAATAATTCCAGTATACAAAAAAGGAGAAAGAACAATTATGGATAACTACAGGCCTGTTGCGCTAACTTCGGCTTTCTCAAAAATCTTTGAATACTGTTTTTTGAATAGGTTTGAACCTTTTCTAAACCAAAATAGTGTACTAAATAACACACAATTTGGGTTTAGAACAAATAGATCAACCCAGGACGCTTTACATTGTTTTTACGATAAAATAGTTCAAAGTATAAATAACGGGGAATGCCCGATTGGTATTTTTTGCGACTTCAGTAAAGCCTTTGACTGTGTTGACCATGCGCGACTCTTACAGAAGCTAGAATGCATAGGCGTTAGAGGGGTTGCCTTAAACTGGATATCCACTTTTCTTAATAACAGACAACAATTTGTTTCGCTCAGTTACCATGACAAGTCTTCAGTAAATCGAACAATACATTCAAATTTAATACAAATTAATACAGGACTACCACAAGGTACAATACTTGCTCCAGTTTTGTTCACAATATATATTAATGACCTCAGCGCAGTTCTCTCTGAAGACTGCTTTCCAATTTTGTATGCGGACGATACTACCATGGTTATGTCGAACCATGACAAAAATGTTTTGGCTAGTAAATGCAACGAAAATATTCGTTCCTTAATCTCATGGTGTAATGAAAATGAGTTATTCCTCAACGATATTAAAACTAAAATAGTAAGGTTTAAACATCACAACCATAACGAACAACAAATAAATATTCGATTTTCTGATTCCATAAAAAACAACAATTATTCGGCCCGCCTTTTAGGTTTGACAATTACAGAAAATTTAAATTGGAAACCTCATTGCGACGAACTTATTTCATATCTAAACTCTACATGTTACCAAATACGTTATTTAAAACAGTATCTAAATAATAAAGAACTCTTAATGTTTTACTTTGCATGTGTAGAGTCACGTTTAAGATATGGAATTAGTTTCTGGGGCTCATCGAATGCCTCACATAGGGTATTTATATCACAAAAAAGAATTTTAAGATGCATTGCAGGTATAAGTTATAGGTCCTCCTGCAAAGAAATATTTACTAAATTCAATATACTCACACTAACCGGTATTTTTATATTAGAAATATGTCTTTACATTTACAAGAACAAAACATCATATACCATGGTCTCAAATGTCCATAATCATAACACAAGAAACTTAAACAAATTTTATGTACCTGTTTCACGAGTAAATGTTGTTAAAAATTCTCCAGATAGACTTGGTTTACAAGTATTTAACATGTTACCTGAATCTATTAGAGCTCTATCGAATATAAGCAAATTTAAAAAAGATTTAAAACTTTTCTTGTTGCAATACAATTTTTATGATTTGAATGAATTTTTTAATATGTAATTGTGTTTGTATAAAAAACCTGACGATTTCTATATGCAATGTAATTGTGTCTTTAGAAATAAAGTTATTATTATTATTATTATTATTATTATTACTATATTCTTCAAAGAGCCTATTTCATATAACTTATTAAAATCCATTTCTAAACCAAATATGAATAATAAAGTTATTACTATTCTCTTTAAACAAATTTTAAATTATTAATAATAAATAAATAATTAATAGTAGATAAAATTCACGCATTAAATAAATTATATATCGAGGATTCACAAACTGATGTCGACGATGAAATTAATATATTTCACACGTATAAATGTTCATATAATTGATAACATTTTTCTTATTTATATTTTTTTGTTTAGAAAGGGATTTCAACAAGCTGAACGAAATTGGCTGTTTGCAGAATATAAAACCATGTATGAAAATTATAGATATGGAGATGAATAAGGCGTACAAATTAGCAAATATCAAAGCTGTCAAGACTAGGTTTGGAAGGAAGATAGTAGCCGAGACTGAAAATTTTTTCGTTTACCTGCCTAGTCGTTTCGATTTGAAAGACATTCAAATCATGGAGTTACAAAAGACTGTTACCGATTGGTGTATTAAGTACATTGGAACCGAAGACTCCAGTACAGGGACACAAGTGCCTTTAATTCAATTTGTACAATAATTTAATTCATTGTAAATAGTTATAAATAAAATAAATGATAATATATATTTATATTTTATTTTATAAACCATTCTGAAAATCTGTTATGAAACAGGAAAACAGACGTCTTTACTACAATTTGTAAAAATTATTTATTGTATTGAAAATAGTTTTTAATAAAATTAAACAAATAAAAATATATATTTATGTTTTATTTAAATAATAACAGTGTCACTTACTAGTAACAGGGTACACAATACACTAAGTTCTATTTTGAAATAACATTTGAATTATCGATAATAAGGAATCCTATGAATCATACACAATGCCTGTTGGAAATAGATAAAGTATCATCTGTTTTGAAAAATAAGTTTATCTTATGAAAATTCCTATGCGTTCAAAGTAATAGATAAAGTGTATGTCATTTGTTTCGAAATAAAAGTTGTGGAAAATATTTTAGAATATTGTTATCATTTTGTCAAATATTTGAAAAATTCCTATGCGTTCAAAATATTAGATAAAAGTATATGTGTCATTTGTTTTTATTTTCGAAATAGAAGTTGTGGAAAATATTTTGAATATTATTATCAATTGTCAAATATTTTGTAAAATTCATATGCGTTCAAATATTAGATAAAGTGTATGTCTGTGTCATTTGTTTTTCTTTTCGAAACAGAAGTTATGGAAAATATTTTAGAATATTGTTATCAATCTGGCAAATATTTTGAAAAATTCCTATGCGTTCAAAACATTGATAAAGTGTGTGTACGTCACTTGTTTTTCTTTTCGAAATAGAAGTTGTGAAAAATACTTTAGAATATTGTTACTGATTATAGAAGGGTATATATATATATATATATATATATATATATATATATATATATATATATATATATATATATATATATATATATATATATATATATATATATATATATATATATCAGATAGAGAATATTATTTAGTATTCAGTATTAGCCGTTTCTGCTCCTGATTATTATCTCCAAAATGAATTTCAAAGATTGCGAAAAATTCATGTTTCTGCACCCCAAGTGGTAAGTTTTAAATTCGATTTGATAACATTCAATGTCTAAAACACAAATATAGTTTCTCTCGCAGGATCGAGATTCCCCAAGACACTTCGGTGGAGCTTTTCACCGGGAAAAAGAGAAGTCGAGAATCGTCTCCTTCACGGACGATGAAGAAAACGCGATTCTCTGAACTGCCATCACCATCTTCCCCGGAGGCGATGCAGTTTGATGATGATATCATCTCTATAGCATCCTCATCATCTTCAATCGTCTTCTTCAGTGAAAAGTGGTCAGATGTGGAGGATGAGGCACCAACGGTAGAACCTGGGGCACCAACATCCGAAACGGATGTAACCCAGACATCACCCATCCCTGAGGCTACTTCAAGGTTGCAGCTCGAGGATGATATCGAGGATCTGACGCAGATAAAAGAACCTGCACCATCTTCCCCGGAGACAATGCAGCTCGATGATGATGATAGCATCACTATAACATCCTCAGCAACTTCGATCATCTTCGAGGAATATGACCAACAATGGTCAGACGTCGAGGATGAGGCATCAACGTTAGAACCTGGGAGCATCACCATGGATGAAGCACCAGCCGCGGAAGATGAGACGCCGACGGTACAACCTGACAGCATCTTCGACGACGACTTCGTTGTCGATGGAAACCTTGCCCTGCTGACAAGTTCTGCCGATGTGGTGCCCTTCCAACTCCCCAATAATCGCGATTTTCGCGATAATTGGGATCGACTCCTGAAGTGCCGAATGTTTCCGCTGGATACGTCGCTGCAGAGGTACATAGCTGTGGGAATGTTTCCGAATAATTTTAAAATCTCTATACGCCTCTACAGCGACGTGAAAGCTAAACAATACATAGACATTAATAATACTCAATTATTTATTAATTTACTACAAAACATAAACTTTGAAGCGATAGGCGGAAAATATAGTGCGTACGGTATAGACGTTTTAGTTTTAAGTAATAATCAATTAGAGTTTAAGGTAAATAATAAAAGTGTAATTTTAGGAAAAATAAATATAGAGACAATTAAATTATTAGCTAAGGAGATAATTAATCTAAAAGACAGTTACGAAGTGAAGTATAGAGACATAAACAATATTTACAAAAAACTTTTACAAAATATAGCAGTGTATAGATTAGCATTTAAGTTAGGTTTAGATATAGGTTTATTTCAATTTATTATGCATGAAAACACTAGTTTTAAGGAGTTTTTTATAGAGATGTATATCTATTACAATAATAAGTTAGTTAGGGATGCTAAATGTACATATAATTTTATAGAAAAAGAAAAAAAATTTATAATATAATTTGCAACCTTTAAAAATAAATAAATATATATAAAAATATATTGCATTTTTATTTTCTATCTGTTTATTGCATGAATTTTATTTATTATTAATAATTTAAAATTTGTTTATAGAGAATAGTATTAACTTTATTATTCATATTTGGTTTAGAAATGGATTTCAACAAGTTAAATGAAATAGGTTCTTTGAAGTAAATAAAACTTTGTATGAAAATAACCAGCATGGAAATTAATACCGATTACAAAAGTAAGATAATAACCTGTCCGGTTATTTTGATCGATTTAATCAAATAAACTCGCTAGCACAGAAAACAATTGTCCCGAATGGACTGGAACTATACTGAGGGAATTAGGCTGGGAATTAAAATATTACGAAATGTTATATTGCGTTGTTCTAATTATTATATTTTTATTTCAGTTTAAAATATTACGATATGTTATATTGCGTTGTTCTAATTATTATATTTTTAAAGATAGTTATAAATTTTCGTTTGAAATTATTCAAATTACAACTTAAATATCTAACAATAGTATTTTTGTAAAAAATCATTCTCTGAAAATATCTGATACAAATTCTAAAATATTTTCCACAACTTTTATGTCGAAACAAATGACATACACTTTATCTATTACTTTGAACGCATAGGAATTTTCATAAGATAAACTTATTTTTCAAAACAGATGATACTTTATCTATTTCCAACAGGCATTGTGTATGATTCATAGGATTCCTTATTATCGATAATTCAAATGTTATTTCAAAATAGAACTTAGTGTATTGTGTACCCTGTTACTAGTAAGTGACACTGTTATTATTTAAATAAAACATAAATATATATTTTTATTTGTTTAATTTTATTAAAAACTATTTTCAATACAATAAATAATTTTTACAAATTGTAGTAAAGACGTAAGACGTCTGTTTTCCTGTTTCATAACAGATTTTCAGAATGGTTTATAAAATAAAATATAAATATATATTATCATTTATTTTATTTATAACTATTTACAATGAATTAAATTATTGTACAAATTGAATTAAAGGCACTTGTGTCCCTGTACTGGAGTCTTCGGTTCCAATGTACTTAATACACCAATCGGTAACAGTCTTTTGTAACTCCATGATTTGAATGTCTTTCAAATCGAAACGACTAGGCAGGTAAACGAAAAAATTTTCAGTCTCGGCTACTATCTTCCTTCCAAACCTAGTCTTGACAGCTTTGATATTTGCTAATTTGTACGCCTTATTCATCTCCATATCTATAATTTTCATACATGGTTTTATATTCTGCAAACAGCCAATTTCGTTCAGCTTGTTGAAATCCCTTTCTAAACAAAAAAATATAAATAAGAAAAATGTTATCAATTATATGAACATTTATACGTGTGAAATATATTAATTTCATCGTCGACATCAGTTTGTGAATCCTCGATATATAATTTATTTAATGCGTGAATTTTATCTACTATTAATTATTTATTTATTATTAATAATTTAAAATTTGTTTAAAGAGAATAGTAATAACTTTATTATTCATATTTGGTTTAGAAATGGATTTTAATAAGTTATATGAAATAGGCTCTTTGAAGAATATAAATTTTGTATGAAAATAACCAACATGGAAATTAATAACGATTACAAATTATTTAATATTAAAGAAAGATAATAATTTACCTGTCCGGTTATTTTGATCGATTTAATCAAATAAACTCGCTAGCACAGAAAACAATTGTCCCGAATTGACTGGAACTATACTGAGGGAATTAGGCTTGGAATTAGATGACATGTTTGTAAGATCAAAGCTCAAATTTCAGTGGAAACGTTTCTTTTTAAAATAAGAGATTAGAAGATTGTTTTCTTCATAGAAATTATATCTATGTCAAAGTAATTATTATCTTTCTTTAATATTAAACAATTTGTAATCGGTTAAAATTTATATTCTTCAAAGAGCCTATTTCATTTAACTTGTTGAAATCCATATCTAAACCAAATATGAATAATAAAGTTATTACTATTCTCTATAAACAAATTTTAAATTATTAATAATAAATAAATTATTAATAGTAGATAAAATTCACGCATTAAATAAATTATATATCGAGGATTCACAAACTGATGTCGACGATGAATCATCACTCATCAAAATTTGAGCTTTGATCTTACAAACATGTCTTATCTAATTACAAGCCAAATTCCCTCAGTATAGTTCTAGTCCATTCGGGACGATTGTTTTCTGTGCTAGCGAGTTTATTTGATTAAATCGATCAAAATAACCGGACAGGTAAATTATTATCTTTCTTTAATATTAAATAATTTGTAATCGTATTAATTTCCATGCTGGTTATTTTCATACAAAGATTTATTTTCTTCAAAGAACCTATTTCATTTAACTTGAAATCCATTTCTAAACCAAATATGAATAATAAAGTTATTACTATTCCCTTTAAACAAATTTAAAATTATTAATAATAAATAAAATTCATGCATTAAATAAAGTAATTATTATCTGTCTTTAATATTAAACAATTTGTAATCGGTATTAATTTCCATGTTGGTTATTTTCATACAAAATTTATATTCTTCAAAGAGCCTATATCATTTAACTTGTTAAAATCCATTTCTAAACCAAATATGAATAATAAAGTTATTACTATTCTCTATAAACAAATTTTAAATTATTAATAATAAATAAATTATTCATATTAGATAAATTATATATCGAGGATTCACAAACTGATGTCGACTATGAAATTAATATATTTCACAAGTACAAATGTTCATATAATTGATAACATTTTTCTAAAAATAATTGAAATCTCCCCTTATCTAATTTTGCTATGTTGAAAACAGATGACGAACACAGAACACAGATATTACAACCACACAAAACATATTTTGAAAATACTTTTATCTATTTTATTTCTGACAAATGTTTTTCGGGAAGTTTCCGATAAATTAGTTTATTTTGATATAAGGGAAATAGTGTATTATTCATTTATTTTGTAAGTCATGACAATTGTCTGTATTTAGAATAAGAGATACCCATTATCTTATTTGAAAATACACAAACAGTTTTATCAAAATATTTCTGATTCATACCAATTTCTATTTTGAACACAGAAGACATAAACACTTTTATCTATTTATTTCTGACAAATATTTTTCGGGAAGTTTCCGAAAAATAAGTTTACGTTGTAAGTCACACTGAAATTTGAGCTTTGATCTTACAAACATGTCTTATCTAATTCCAAGCCTAATTTCGTCAGTATACTTGATATTCCATTTGGGGACAACGGTTTTCTGTGCTAGCGAGTTTATTTGATTAAATCAATCAAAATAACCGGACAGGTAAATTATTATCTTTCTTTAATATTAAATAATTTGTAATCGGTATTAATTTCCATGCTGGTTATTTTCACACAAAGTTTTATTTTCTTCAAAGAACCTATTTCATGTAACTTGTTGAAATCCATTTCTAAACCAAATATGAATATATAGTACAGCAATGAGTGCTCGTGAGGTGACGCCTGGTAAACGCCCGACAAATATGTCATCATCATTACCGATATCTGCGTACAAAGCAAATGATATATTTATTTTTACTATTATCTTTAAACAAATTTTAAATTATTAATAATATATAAAATAAATTATAATATATCGAAGATTCACTGATGTCGACGACGAAATTAATATTCATACTTACAAATGTTCATGTAATTGATAACAATATTCTAAAAATAATTAAATTCTCCCGTTATCTAATTTTCCTAGTTTGAAAACAGATGACGAACACAGAACACAGATATTACAACCACACAAACATATTTTGAAAATATTCACTACTTTATCTAATTACTCATTAAATACTGATAATATTATTATTTCCACTTACCAATCTTCAACGCAATGACCTTTCCCAATCTAGCTAAAATTTAGAAAACAAAAACATCTAATCATTACAAACACAAACACTTTATCTTATTTATTAAACATTGATAATCTTATTTCATAAACAACCTGTGTAACCTCAATAACACCTTATCAATGTTTACTGATAACACCTTATCAATGTTTACTGATAACACCTTATCAAGTCTGGCGCCGATGCGACCTTTGATCGGATGTGCCAGAGCTGTCTTACCCACTACTGATAACTTACAGGAGTGGACGACTGTATGGTAGGGTATACCTTCACTAAGGTAAGACTTCACTGCCGACCTACCATACCGTCGTCGTATATATATCCAACGTAAAGCTAAGTCAGCAAAGAAATCTAGGTCCGCTCTACTTATTAAATAATAATAAATACTTGTTCCGCAATTGTGTACTTGTTATTAATTTGGAAATATGCGTGACCTTATTAATGTGCTGACTTGGGTTTACACCAACGAATGCGGATCCTTGTGTATTTACTAATCAAGACATGAAGAACCCACTAATTCTGACAATACACGTAGATGATGGATTAATGATTTCCGAAAATGCAACCACGATTAATCTACTACTACTACTACTTACTTAGGTTTATACGTAGAACGTTTACCTGATGGTTCTATTTTTCTACACCAGGAAGCCTACGCAAAGAAGATTATCCATCGTTTTAAAATGGAAGATGCTAATGCCGTTACGGTACCAGCAGATCAGCATCATCAAATGTGTGCTGGTATGCACAAAAATGGAGACAAGGAAGCACATAATGTACAATATCGACAAGTAATTGGTAGCCTGATGTATTTATCAATAGGAACACGGCCAGATATAACATTTGCTGTCAACAGTGCTAGCCAATATCTGGAAAAACCGATGAAAATTCATTGGTACGCAGCAAAAAGAATAATAAAATATTTAAAGGGCACACAGGATTACGGACTCTACTTTCCAGCAAATCAAGAAAAACATCTTCAGGCATACAGTGATGCAGATTACGCTGGAGATGTGGAAACCCGAAAATCCACAACTGGCATTGCGCTAAAACTCGGCGAATCAACTACAGTATGGAGTTCTACAAAACAACGAGTTGTAGCACTATCCACAACTGAGGCCGAATATATTGCTGCCAGTCAAGCAGTTAAAGAACTTATTTGGGTCAAGAATCTACTCAGTGAGTTGTCTTTATTCAATAATCTCAAGACAACTTTAAACATTGACAACTTGAGTACTGTAAAACTGATTAAAAATCCAGAGTTTCACCGAAAAAGCAAGCACATAGATGTACGTTACCATTTTATACGGCATAAGTATAAAGAGAATGCTTTTGTCTTGGAGCATGTTCCATCCAAGAATCAGCAAGCCGATTTATTGACCAAGGCACTACCTAAGATGACCCTGAATTTGCAGAAGAAGATGCTAAACATACGAAGCAAGCAAGATGTTCAAAGCTGCTGCATCGAAAAATAATATCTTTTGTTTATATATAAAAATAAATAAATTTGAGCATTCTTTTAGTGGTAGTGTTGAAATATTGTTAAATTATAAAAAAAAGAGAAACTGAAATTTATTTATGTAATTTTTCGATTGTTACTCTGTCTTCAAACTTCCCGCCTATTTTGTAATTTCTATGACTACCAACTGTTTTTCTTTTTGACAAAATAATAATTGTTGTTGTATTTTGTTCCTGTTCAATGTGTGAGCTTATAAATAAACATATCTAAGTTTTTATTCGCAATCCGATTTATTATTTGTCACCACTACATATATATTTTCAACATATATGTATTTATTTATTTATGGCCCATAAGTGATTAGGGCCGCGTGAGCCCAAAGTGTGGTCTGTTTTACACTCCTTTATGACAAGTAAAATTGACAGAATATATTTCATTGTATATTATACCGTACAAGAAAATATAAAAAAATTGGCCTGTGGGACCGGTTTTTTATATTCCATTGTGGTTAACACTTCACGTATTAAATAGAAAAGATTCGTATCGAAATTATAGTGATGAAGACTTCAGAGAAAAATATACATTTGTAAAATTGGAATTTATATATGATATAATTCGAGATGAAATAAAGCCGAATTCATTTAGTTCTAAGTAAAGAACTGCAAGTTCTCAGTTCAGCTATACTTTGGAAGCGGTCAGTTTCATGATTATGCGGCAGACATGGATTTTCTTAACCACCAACATGTCGCGTATTATTAGAAAAGTATGTTGCGCATTGGTAGGTAAACGTGAGAGATTCGTTAAAATTTCTTATTTCACGGCAAGACCTAAAAAGAGGCATGCGTAATTTATATAATATTGCTGGTTGCTCGTCCATTGTACCCGTATAAAAATAAAGAAGTGAGTTGGACCAAACGCTGCAGTGTACATTACCCGAAAAAGCTACTACAGTATGAATATGCAGGCTAGTTGCTCTAGTAACTGCAAATTTACATAGTGGCCCTGTGGAGGGGTAGCGCGTACGATGCACGTATTTGGAATGAATGCGTATTACTTAGAAAATTTGAAAATGGGGAAGTAGAAGGAATTTTATTAGGCGACAGTGGTTATGTATGTACACATTATTTATTGACGCCGGTGTTGCAGCCCACATCAGCAGCACAAGAGAAGTATAACACAGCCCATATACTCACAAAAATTTTAGTGCTCCCCAACGACCTATTTTGAGAGGCGATATTTTTAGAACATATATTAATTTATATTTTAATTCATATAAGAAATTAATGTTACAGATTTTTTAAAATAATATTATGTTTAAACGCAATTTTTTCGCATTTTAATTTTTTTTTGCTATTTTATTTCCTCTTCACGTTTCTTCATGAAGTTTACATTTTCTTTAAATTTGGTAACATTCCACTCCAATAACTTTGATTCATATTCCTAAAGGTACTTACATTTCCGTTTTTTTTACTACTCGTTCACTGCGCGCGTTCAATAGTTGTACGTTAGTTTAAATTTAAAATTAAATATGTCTTTATTTGTATCGAAAGAGGAGACCGGTTGGCGTTTTTCTTGTTCTAGAACTTTCAATTAACATTATGATAGTGTCCGAAATCGTATCATTGGACGCGTTCCCTTGAGACATAGCGATGCGAGCGCTGAAATGTAGCGCTTGGATAGCGCTTAAACACGTCAGTGAGCGGCACCGGGTGGTAACAACATTTGAACATCAAAACAAACCTCTATTCCCGCTATTTAACGGCTTGTCAAATTCATTATATAAGTGTACTTGAAAAATACATTAAATAAAGCATTAAATTATGGAACTCGACGACAAAATAGACGATAATGATTTTCATTTAAATGTCGCAGAAGTTGCTATAAATGAAAAAGAAGTAAAAAAAATAAATTTAAATTGGAAGTTAAATAATTAAATTTTTAGTTAAACAAATCCTACAAAATCAAAATATTAGTAATAGAAATAAGAACTATTATGAAGAAACCATATTTAATTATAGTCCTGATGATATTCGAGCTCATCTTAAAATAAATCGAGAAAATTTCTAGGTTCGGAAAATAAACAATAAGTAGTGAAATTTATTACATTCATATATTTATAAATATTTAGGTTCTTTTTAATGCGTTAGGGCCATTAATTACACAGGGACATTAAATACGTGTATAAAAGAAAATAATTCAATATGGTGCCTAGGTAAAAAGAACCGTTCCTATCGATGGGTAATAAATTAGATTTTGCAGAGTACAACACACAAATTTTTTTTCGAGGTTTCTAAAGCAATTTCAAATCTACGCAACGGATTCAGACAGTGGCCAAATAAGCAAAAAGACAAAAAAAAATACGACGATTTTCAAATAAATGCGGTACTTAGTTTATTATTAAACACAATGTTTATTTTCATATTATATAATAGTATTACCGTATAATTCTTTTTTATAATATATTTAGACATTTATTTGAGGGCTATTAAAGAAAATTCTCATCTAATAGTATTATCTAACAACTGAAATACTAAAAAAAAAAACATTGGTCTAATAAACTCAATTTTTTATTTACAAAATGCTTAAATATCCTATTAAATGTAATGGTTATTTTAAATCATGTTACAGAAATTAACATTATTTATTATTTAGGTATATCTGGAATTATGGGAGCAATTGATGGATGTCATTAAAATAAAAGCTCCTGTAAATAACCCAGTAGATTTTTATAATAGAAACGACTACCACTCACTAGTATTACAAGCTGTCTGTGATCATACTGTTAGTCACCGATATTTTCGTAGGATGTCCTAGTAATTAATATTAAAACTGAATCTATTAGACCATCTTTTCAGAGGTCAGAAGTTGCAACCGGAATATTTGGAGGAGGCACTGGATTTTGCAGCATCGTATCATCTTGAAGCCATGCCATTCATTATTAAATATCAAACACAAACTTCACCATTTAAACAATATTTATTCTCGCTGCAAAGCACAGAAAATGTTTCTCCAGTTTCATGGTGGCCTGCTCTTCGTAATCAGAATACCATAAACAATAGTATGTTTGAGTTTTGTATACAGCTTCCTACAACGGTTGCTTCATCCGCAGGAATTGAAAGATTATTCTCCTCTTTTGGTTTGACACATAGTAAACTACGTAACAGGTAGGGGACAGACAAAGCTGCAAAATTAGATAGCAACATAAAAGCATACAACTCAAATAAAATTAAAGAGGGCGATTGGTAATTTAATTATGTTTTATTTGTTTCGTTTGCTCCATAAAATTTTGTAATAGAAAACTAAAAATATGTGTTTTTTTATATTCCACACAATGTATAAATAAAACTTTACCAATTATATAAAAATCTATTTTAAACACAAGTTTAAAACAAAAATGTTTTAAACATGACTTACTGTTTAAAACATGTTATAAACATTGGTTTTAAACATAATTGTTTTAAACACACCAACCCTGCAATTGAGCGAGCATTTGGACAATTGAAAGGTAAATTTCGCAGATTAAAATATTTAGAAATATCCCGCGATGATATGATTCCTGCTGTGATTACTGTTTACAGGTACATAACATTTTAATTATGAATGAACAAATTGGACACGATGATTTCAATGACGACAATCCCTGTAACGGTAATCATGCAGCGACTGCTGCTACTTAACAGAAACAAAATGACGTAAATTCAAACTATGGCCATACTTCCCGAGAAACTTTCCTTGTAATTAATGTAGACGATGTTGAACAATGTACGAACTTATTCAATGAAGGATACTATGAAAAATCGTCTGGTTTAGATAAGTGGAAAAACAAATAAATACCAGAGAAACGAAAGAAGAAGTAGGGAAAGCCAAATTGATGATCAACAACTTATTAATTCATTTTACCCGTTTATTGAAAAAGTATACAAACTGCCCAAAATACCGGAGGTATATCAGCATAACTGACAAACAAACTATAAAACTTTAACTTTCTGGATAGAAATGCATTGAGAGGTTTAGAAAATTTCGAAAGAAATACCCAAACTAGCGTTGAACATACAAGCAGTCTTTTAAACATTTTACTGGGTATGTCTACAACAAATTGTAAAAAGAGTTCTAATAGAAACACAATAATATAAAAAAAATATTTATATTTATTTTACGTAGGTGGTAGACTACTTTATGAGACTATTCATGCCAATCTAAAAAACGTAATACCATCAATAACTTGAATAAGTATGTAAACGAAAGTACCAAAAAAATTGAAGAAGGAGTTTTTGACTACGACGGACTGAACAGATTTTTAGATGACAGAAAGGTATAGCCCGCGCAACAATATTTGGCTCTGACTTTGACTTCATAATGTGCGTTTTACAAGTCTCGGCAGGGGGTGCTACAACTTGGTAGTATTTAGTAGAATGGGGTGTATTCAGTAGAATTTTAATTTGTCACGATTATACTGTGCATAAAAACACATTTTCTAATGTTATTATATTTTCCCATAGACTGTCCTGATGAAGCTTCAACAGGAAACAAAACATTGACATTTGACTAAATAAAATTTTACTTGTTGACTGCATTCCTGCTTAATTCTTTTGTCCATCACTTATCCAGTCGCTTATCATCACTGACGTTATTATATTAAGGCTGGTATATTGTGGTGAATTAGCCAATAAATATCCGAGCATCTGTTTATGCAGTGTTAGTTAGCAGTGTTAGTTAACAGTCATCATCATCATCAGTTTTGAAAGCAAAAATGTGGAGACTTTGCTGTGAAGATAGTGCGTCCGGAATTAAAGACAGTGATGATAGAAAACAACAAGTTCATTTGTCGCGCGAATGTAAAGAATTAGTTTTGAATGTGTATAAAACTTTGCAAGAGGATAGCGAGGAGTGTCCACTGACAAAACTATTCATTTAACAAAAGTGCCACATACGACAGTTCGACGAATTATTAAAAATGGTGTTACTACAAAACAAATCCAAAGTAATAAGGGCCAACGTAGAGTTTTATCTAATTTTCATTTAGATATTATTAGAAGAAAAGTATACCATATGTACAAAGAAAATATATTGCCATCTTTAAAAACATTGCACCAAAAACTGGTAGATGATGGTGCAGACGTTAATTAGAGACAAACGTAAAATTATAAAATGGAAAGTTACAAGCAGCGGCAATGGCGTCATAAGTATTTACTAACTATTAGAAAGTATCGAGAACAACAACGCCCAATAATACATTTGGATGAAACGTGGTTTGACACCTACGAAACAGAAACTAAGAGCAGGACCAACAACATTCGCTGTTAGTATCATTTTATTTTATCTGTTTCTTTCTATCTAATTCTAATAAAGAAATATCTTATATTTAATTTATTTGTTATCTGTACTACGTCTTAAAATGACAATAAAGTTAATTTATTATATACTGCCTTTTGTTTTATTATTTATTCACTTCTATTTATTTTCAAGTCTAAAAAGAAGGTACCTACTTGATTATGGGCATGTTTATTGGATTCCCGATATATTTCATTTTTAAATTATCTCTATCTGAAGATTATCAAAGAAAATTCAATCGAACCGAACCTGAACCCAAAACCTGAACCCGGAACAAAACTGCAAATTTTATTAACGCTTGAACCATAACAGCACCCGAACCCATCACACAAAAAAAAATACCTGAACTTGAACCGAAACCAGGTTCTGGCTGGTTCGCTGCCCTGGAATTAAAGCAAATTATGCTTACCTAATAATGGCACAGCCATTATCAATGGTAGCCCCTCCTTATTGTCTTTCTATATATGGTATTGATAATTGATAATATAATGAAGTGACAGAGGTGACAGACCATCAAATTATTTTAAGAAAGACTCGGAATAACTGTATTGGGATTTTCGGCTGATGGTGACACTAGGCTAATGAAAGCAATGCGCCTCGGCGCGTTACTTCCTCCACCTACAACGAATGTGAACAGTTTTGAATATGAGGGGTTCCATTCGGGTTAAACAAGAATGACCATAATTGGTTTCATATGTTCAAGACAGTGTTCATATCGCCACACGCATTTATTAAAACCTAACGTGGTATTACCGATGGGTATTTTTTGCGTCAGTAAAACATCTCCAAACTTTCATTGTGAAATTTTTAAAGGATAAACACTTGTTGACCTCAATAGATTTAAATGCTGAAGATAAAATGAACTTCAGAGCATCTGGAAAAATGTGTGCACTTTTAGTAACAGATTAACTTCAAAATATTCCTGAAAGTAAAGGTACACGTGCTTACTTTGAAGTAAAGCAATAACCTCTTATTCGGATATGAGTATTGACATCAAGACCACATTGTATAACATTTGGTACAGTGTTTTTTTACGCATTTCGAGAGAATGGATTAAAAATAATCAAGAATACAAAGTAGGTGATAATTTCATCAACACAAATTGTTATACATGTGTAGAACTTAATGCACACGCGATAATCCGCAACTAACAAAAGAGATTCTTCCAAGTCTGTTTAGGTCTCAGGCGCGCGAAAAAATATTTCGAGCAACAAGGTCGATGACATCCACGTTTTCAACTGTAATCAATTACAGCACAAAAGATATTATACATCGTTTAGACCGAATACAAACCATTAACACAATCCTAAATGATCTTAAAAACATATTTTTTTAAATTTAAACAAGAGTATAAAAGAGTTCACGGACGATGATATAGAGGACACAGTAAAGATCTTGGTATGAGTGCAGGTGAAAATAGGTGGAACTACTTTTCAATTCCCTTAAGCACAGAAGTTGTGTATGAAGACGGACAGGAAGAGCAAATAGATAACGATTTCGAGAAAGAGTTGGTACCAGGGAATAAATATAAATTCTTTGCCCATTGAGAATAAAAATAGAGAAAATATTTTAAATAATAGTGTCTTACATTCAGGCATGTGCGAGATTTTGTCCTTGGATCTTGGTGAAGATCTTAAAATGAAAGATTTTTCTTCACAGAATAATGACACAAATAAATCTTACGAAAAGAGACCACGAAAGATACCAATATTTTTTTTTTCAAAATATTAGTAATTTACAGGTAGAAGTAAGGTTCTTAATAATCAATTATTATTTGTACGAGATATATACCGGGTGGTGAAATGATTTATGCAATATAGGACTCAATGCAAATTTTTCAAATGGCGATATTTCGTTCCTTATTTATTTTAGAGCAAAATGTTTCAAATAAAACTTGTAGATAATTGAATTCTGCATCCAAATCACTCATCACATTTTAATTCACACTTTTTATAACGCGTAAAATTGGGATTAATATTTTTATAAAATTGCTCATTTATAGCGTTAGCCATGGAATTTAAACAAATGTACAAACAAATTCAAAAAAATATCCAGTAGTATCAAAGTTTATTAATTCATTTATAGTAATTTTATTTAATATAAATAAATATGTACAACATTCAAGAAAAAATTCAGTGCATAAAATGATTTTTTCTACTCCCATGCGTGAAGTGGGTACTTCACGTATTAATTTTCATGTGTGAAGTTTGATTTTTTGAACACTGTGCGTGAAGTGTTACTTCACGCATACTGTGCGTGAAGTAAATAATTCAGTTTAAACACACACAATGAATATCAGTATATATACGTAAATCATGTGATGGTAAATGGTCCGAAGAAATAACAACTTCATGAGAAATATGTAATTAATTTATATAAATAAAATAAATTTTGTAATTTTAAATTTACAACTTTGTGTTAAATATAAATCTAAGTCCAATAAGCATTCAAAAGCAATAAATAAAAAAATTCTAAGCAATCTAATACAAATTTTATGATATTACAGGTTATAGCAATTACAAAATATAAAATTATTGTATTTCCCATTATTTTAAATATTACAAAATGACTTGTGTTTTAATAAAACAAAGCTGTTAAACCCCCGTACCGTTGGTAAACATGGTTACACAAGTCGATAATGCAGAGGCTTTACGTTAAAAGAATGACAATGTGAAGAAAAAATTATATTTTATTGCAAGGTCGTAGAAAAAGTATAGTATGTAACACGTGTGTGAAGCCTATTTTACATTCGGGTGGTTTGCAACACTCGCCTTCGGCTCGTGTCGCAATCTCCACCCTCATGTAAAAACTTCAGCTTCACACACTTGCCACATAATATACTATTATGAAGGAAACTCCCAAGCTGAAATAAGAGACTTATTTAGTGCTGTATATCACGATCGGCCTATACCTGCAATTTGTACAATAAACAGAATAATTAATCAGTTCAACTCACCTGGTAGTGTTTTTAAACCCTGCAAAAAGTGCTCATTGACAATAGAAAACAATGAAGTGGAGGAAAATATGAACGAAATAGCTATTTGTGTATTAAGAGCGCAAAATGGGACATTGTCGATTGAGAGGTTGTTGCCGCGCGACGCAGGAGCGAGGCATTCTCTCGAAATCGACAATGTCCATTTGCGCTCGAAACACACAAGATTTTTTCTAAAGTCGCCACAATGGGGTCCTCCACCATATCAAAAATTTATTTTTTATTTATTTTTACTTATCGGTATTTTCCATTCTTCTTGAGCTATTGCTTCAATCTAATCTAAGCATTTTATACTTTCGTTTTTGTAAATGAATGCCCTATTTTATTTTCACATCAGTGCGGCATTTTGTGTGGTTGTGTAAGTGGGTAATGTGTAACTACAGTGTCATTAATTCCTGACCAAACGTTTCCATTAAGAATGTAGCCAAGTAACATTTCTCAACATTGTATAGTTAGAAATTTGAGGAGCGAGCGGTTTTTCTACTTTGTCGCTCTAGAGCGGCAAAGTGACATTTTGCGTTGATAAAAGAGAGCGAAAATGGCTACTTTGTATATAGACTGTAGAAAATAAATTTAATGTATTATTGGCGGTAACAGAAAATCCAAATATAAGTACACGTCAAAATGTTACAGAACAAGGTATCCATCATTCTACAGTACAAAATTTTAAAACATGAGAATTACAAGTCCTATAAGTATCACAAGAACCAAGATATTTTCGAAGGTGTTAAGCAAACAAGAACAGTAATCGGCGAAGTCATGATGGAAAAAGCAAATTTGGACAGAACATTTCCAAAAACCATATGTTTTACTGATGAGTTGATATTAAAGGCTCATTCACAGTGACGAAATTATACTTAGTACTTATACTTAACGTTCTAAATATAAGTTTGCATATGGCTTCTCGAATGGAAGTGTTCACACCGCTCAAATTAGTACTTATACTTATACACAGCACTTAAGAAATGTTTGCAAACTCCAAACTTTTCACTTATAATTATACTTAGAATCTTAAGTGCACCAATCGCAACGCGTGAGAAATGAAATAGCGATATTATTGTTTCTCTCTCGGCGTTATATTGAATTTTGACGTTTGGGTTATGGTTTGACAGTTCGTTTCATTAATTATCTGTTTTGTTTATATAAAAATAGAAGAAGTAATAATGCGAGTCGTGCAAAGAAGATGTCTTCTTGCTATGGCCTATATTTTAAACAAAAGAAGCAAAAACGTCGATGTGGGTTCGTCCTATAAATAAACGTCGATCCGAACAAGGAGATCGGAATAATTTAATTAGGGAAATGAGATTGACAGATGAAGCATCTTTTTTTGAATATACACGATTAGCCGTATGTCAATTTGATCTCTTGTTATCACTGATACAATGCAAAATTGCAAAAAAAAAATGTACATAGATTGTTTATTCTTGCCGGTGCAGGATTATCATTGACTTTAAGGTAAGTGATTACTGATTACAATTTATTGGATTAAAAATTGAAAAGGTGGAATCCAAAATTTTCGGGACTGGTGCTGCCATCTGGAAAGTAGGAGTAGTTCATCTTTGCACCGCTAGGTGGCGAGAGCTGCATATCTGATGAGTCAGTGTGCGGAGTGGCATTCAGCTGGGAGGACCCGTTGCGTGTCCACAGTAATTTCCGTAATACTCTGTGTTTGGTGTGTGGCGATTTTACGATGGATCCGCGAACAGAACAGCGCGTGTGTATCAAATTTTGTGCGAATCTCGGGAAAATTGCTACGGAGACTCTTTCAATGATTCAACAAGTGTTTGGGGGACAAAGCATGAGCCGTACGCGTGTGTTTGAGTGGCATGCTCGGTTTAGGGCCGGCCGTACAGACGTCGCAGATGATGCTTACACTGGAAGGCCCGTTAGCCGCTCAACGCCAGACATTGTTGCCAAACATCATCAATTGGTTCGTGCGGAGCGACGTCGAACCATTCAATACCTTGCGGATGAAGTGGGTATTGGTTGTGCAGACGTGCATAGAGAATTAAATGGGAGGAAACAAAAACCAAATGAAAGCCTGCAAGAATATGTACTACAAATGTCGACAATTGCAAATAGGAGTGATGTGGAAGAAACGTCCTTAGTAGAGTACATAATAAATAGAATTCCAGATTCAGAATTGAATAATAGTATATTATTATATAAGGGATTATGATAGTCATTAGTGATGCAAATCATCCGAGTGAATAATGACCATAATCCCGAATATAATACTGTACTTTTTCTGCTCCTGTAAATTCGGAAATAATGAATAAATATTTTAGAAACAACTTTTACAATTTATTTGATCAATATTTAACAAACTACGTTAAATTTAATTTTTAATACTATTTTCTAAGAGAACTACGGAACAACCTACTTATTAGTGTGAATATGTATAGTGAAATTACTACATTTTGTAAGGTTCAGAGCCGGGGTGGTAATATCTATTGTTAAATTTTCATTGGCGGTTTTTGTAATAGAGGTAGTTTGTACGGACTGAACAATTTTTTGAGCTGTGTCCATTTTATTTTTCATCGATTCATCGATGTAACCCTCTGCCACCTGCGTAGATTTCCACCCGCCATGTCGCTTTAATGCCGTGATGTCCGCTCCTGCATCGACAAGTAGAGTAGCAGAGGATCTTCGAAAGGAATGTCCGGTATACATTTCTGGGTTGGGTAGTTTTAAAAAGGTGGCAATTTGTTTGCCCATTGCCGCAAACTTATGTTACAGTTACATCTAGCAACCATGTGTCGATCACACAGTTCGATCAAGACACCTATGAAAATGTTTTAATGTTGTTAGATACGAAATAAATAAAAGTGTTTTCCCGTTTTCGCTCTGATCCAAATTCATTCGTGTTTATTATTTTGCTTTACATGTTATACTAGTTTAACGTTCTTAGTTATATTTTTACACATGTAGAGTAGTTTATAATACAACGTATATCTCCTACTCTACATATTTGGTGACCCCGATTGTCAAACAGGATGGACGACATACCTGTTCCTGTTCCTGTTTCCGATACCCAACCTGCTGACCTTCCGCTTCCTGAAATATCTTCATTAACAAATTCCTTCAAGATCCCCGAATTTTGGCCTGCGGACCCGACATTATGGTTCTCTCAAGTAGAAGCGACATTTATGTCACACCGTATTACATCTGAAACAACTAAGTTCTACAAATTAATTTCATTACTCAATCCTCAGTATGCAGCAGAAGTCAGAGACCTTATTGAGAATCCTCCAACAGTGTTTCCATATACCAAGTTAAAAGAAACGTTAATCCACCGAACTTCGCTATCGAAACAAGAAAGAATTCAACAATTATTCAACATCACAGACTTAGGTGATAAAAAACCGTCACAACTTTTACGTCAGCTCCAACAGTTGGTTGGCTCTATGCATCTAGACGACTCAATCCTTGAAGAAATATTCTTGCAAAAACTTCCTTCAAATATTCAACTTATCCTTGCTTCAAATAATAATATTTCATTAGCAGATAAAGCCGAAATCGCGGATAGGATTCTAAACGTCACACAACCAACGCTATGTTCCGTGAGCAAAGACGCACAGCAAATCGAGGAGCTAAAACAAGAGGTCTCAGAGTTAAAGAAGTTGGTGTTAAGTCAGTCAAGAAAGAAAAACCTTCCTTTCCCTACGGTTCCTCCGAACTCGAATTTATGCTGGTATCACCTCAACTTCGGCGGCAAGGCGAGGAAATGTATTCCACCATGTCAACAAAGTTCTTCTACAAACAAATCAGAGGTTTTGTTACATCAAAACAGAAACTTAATAGATAAACTCACTTTACCATCTATTTCTAGCACTAATACTCATCCAACGACAACAAAACTCCTTTATCTGACTGATAGGCTCTCTGGCCACCGCTTTCTGATAGACTCTGGAGCCGAGGTGAGTGTTATCAAAAATTCATTGTGCGAGAAACGACGACAAAATCCTCTTACACTACAGGCTGTCAATAATTCAACCATCAAAACTTTCGGTACTAAAACATTAGAAATAGACCTCGGATTAACAATGCAATTTACATGGAGGTTTATTATCGCGAACGTTAAGCATTCAATTATCGGCGCAGATTTTCTTACATACTTTAACTTGCTGATTGACTTACCTTCAAAGCGCTTGTTACAAGCAAACCGAAACATACAAAACAATTCAAATCGAATATCTAGTATTACTACTCAACATTCCACATGCTTTACCCAACTCTTGTCAAAATATCCTTCTCTAAATTCACCTTTTACTCCCAAACGTCAAATTATGCACAATGTCAAACACTGTGTCATCACTAACAATTCACCTGTTTTTGCACGGCCGCGCCGTCTAGCTCCGGATAAATTATCCACCGCTAAAAACGAATTCGATAAAATGTTGAAAATGGGGATCATTCGTCCATCTTCTAGCAACTGGGCTTCTCCATTGCATATGGTTAAAAAGAAAGAGATTGGCGAATGGCGACCTTGCGGGGACTATAGGGCTCTCAATGCCATCACCGTCCCTTACCGTTATCCAATTCCCCATATTCAAGATTTTACAACTAATTTATACAATTCGAAAATATTTTCAAAATTAGACCTCGTTAAAGCCTACCACCAAATACCAATGGACGAAGAATCCATTTCCAAAACAGCAATAACCACACCTTTTGGTCTTTTCGAATACTTGGTCATGCCATTTGGATTGAGGAATAGCGCCCAAACTTTTCAACGGTTCATTGACAATGTTGTCAGAGGTTTAGATTTTTGCTTCGCATATATTGACGACCTCCTTATTGCTAGTAGTTCTTTCGAACAACATTTAAAGCACTTAGAATTAGTTTTCCAAAGACTTGAAAAACATGGTATACTTATCAATCAAAACAAATGCCAATTCGGAGTCCAGAAGATCGAATTCTTAGGACACAGTATTTCAACAAATGGCATTCAACCGGTAAAATCTAAAATTGACACAATCAACAAATTTCCCTTACCTACAACTCAACAAAAACTAAGGGAATTCCTTGGCCTCATAAACTTTTACCATCGTTTTATCCCTAACTGTGCAACAACGTTAAAACCCATTAATTGTCTCATAACAAATAAACCAAATAGCTCAAAAGAGATTGCATGGTCTCCGGAAGCAAACAAAGCTTTCAAAGACATTAAAAAACAATTAACATATTTAACAACACTCACATTTCCCGCACACAATGCCCCTATATCTATCATGGTAGATGCTTCAGACACGGGAGTAGGTGCAGTTCTGCAACAACAGATAAAAGAAGACTGGAAACCTATAGCCTTCTTTTCCGCCACATTCACACCTACACAAAAACGTTATAGCACATTTGGCCGTGAATTACTAGCTATGTACCTAGCAGTAAAGAAATTTAGATATTTCATAGAAGGAAGAAATTTCTCCATTCTAACAGATCATAAACCTCTGACTTTCATGGCTAACAAAATTTCCCACAACTACACCTCCAGAGAAATAAGACACATGGACTTCATTTTACAACTAACAAGCGACATCAGACACGTATCGGGCAAAAACAACGCCGTAGCCGACGCGCTGTCCAGAATCCAAATAAACTCCATCCTCACAGACAAAACCATCGACTACGTCAAAATCGCAGCAGCTCAAAAAACCGATAAAGAACTACAGACACTGCAGACAAATAAAACGAACAATTTACAATTCAAAAACATTAAGCTTCCAAATTCTACCTGTACCTTAGTTTGCGACATATCCACTGGTAAATACCGACCATATATACCAAAAGAATTCCGAATTAACATTTTCGACCATTTTCACTCGCTATCCCATCCAGGAATAAAAACAACAACAAAATTAATAAACTCTAAATTTGTTTGGTATAAAATGAACAAAGACATACAATCCTGGACCAAACAATGCGTACACTGCCAACGTTCAAAAATAACAAAAAACACCCAAGCTCCACTCAAACCATTTTCCGAACCAAACAGTCGCTTCGACAACATTCATATCGACTTAATCCATTTACCCAATTCCCAAGGATTTTCTCATGTACTCACGTGCATAGATCGGGTCACACGATGGCCAGAAGCAATTCCAATCAAAGATTGTAACACACAAACTATAGCTGAAGCATTAGTAAACAATTGGATATCTAGATTTGGAGTTCCTTCTGTTATTACAACAGACAGGGGAAAACAATTCGAATCGTCATTATTCAAAAATTTACTTAAAATGTTGGGCACACACCACATAAAAACCACGGCATACCATCCACAATCAAATGGCATGATTGAGAGGTTCCATAGGCAGCTAAAAACTTCCCTTAAAACATATAATGACCCTATAAACTGGGTAACTAACCTACCAATCGTCTTATTAAGTCTTCGCACAACGTGCAAAGAACCTATTAATTGCAGCCCGGCAGAACTTGTCTACGGCACCACATTACACATTCCAGGCGAATTCTTCACACAATCACCAATAGTTCCAGACCCTAACATGCCCCACTATCTCCAACAGTTAAAACAAATAATCAGCAAATCAAAGTATACAGCCCCAATCTTAAAAAACAAACCATATTTTGTAAACCCCGATCTATTTCGCACATCACATGTCTTCATAAAGCATAATGCAATAAGCCCCACCCTACAACAACCTTACGATGGGCCTTACAAAGTAATCAAACGATACGAAAAGTTTTTCAAAATTTTAATTAAAGATAAATTGGACACCGTATCAATAGACAGACTAAAACCTGCTTACTTACAATAGCCGCACAATTTTGATAACACTCATTCCTCTCCCCAAGTCCCACAAATAAAGTCATTCAATTTATGTCATTTCTTTGTAAAATGACAAGTAATGACTTCCCTTTCATTACCTGTCATTGTTTTCTTCTCTCTAAGGAGGGAGATATGTTACAGTTACATCTAGCAACCATGTGTCGATCACACAGTTCGATCAAGATACCTATGAAAATGTTTTAATGTTGTTAGATACGAAATAAATAAAAGTGTTTTCCCGTTTTCGCTCTGATCCAAATTCATTCGTGTTTATTATTTTGCTTTACATGTTATACTAGTTTAACGTTCTTAGTTATATTTTTACACATGTAGAGTAGTTTATAATACAACGTATATCTCCTACTCTACACTTATTAATACCAATTTTTTGACAACTACACTTTCCCTTCTGGTAATTCAAGAAGAGAGAAGAACATGCAACATTGGCTGGAAGCAATGCAACATATTTTTTTACTACGTGATAAAAATCTCCTGTTATGGTAAATCTGCGAGCTACTTTTGTTTTAGTTCACTAATATGGCTGATGTAAGATCTTGGAGATCCCCAATTTTCATCTCTTTCATTTTATTACAGCGGCAGGCACCCATAATACCCATAATCAATGCTACCTAAACGAAAAATAAACGTTAAACACAGCAATTGGCATTACTATTGAAGTGCCTGCAGTTCTTACATTTGTTGCGAGATATTTCAGATGATCAGCATTTTTTATAAAAATATTTATTTCTTCTGGAGTGAATGCTTTAGCTTTTTTTGCTTTATAGCCATCTGTTAATTTGTTGTATTTTTCCTCTGTATGATTGATTGTATGGATTGTGATGTGTAAATAAATTGTCATATGGACCCCTTATAAGTAACTTTATTGGGACGCACACACAACAAAATACGTGTTTATTCGCTGATAGCAACAACTGAAGTCCCACACAGTTTTCGCGTACAGAAATCATGCGGCGGCCAGAGCCGGACTCAGTCTTGCCAAGTGTAAAAAAAAATAAAGTTTACAAAAATATAAACATACAAAAAAACTAAATATTAATGTATTCTTAACATGCCCCCCACCTTGGAACGCCTGGGGCAGTTTCAATGTCCTCAATTGGGTTTGGTAAGGGGCAGATCTTGGAGTAGGCGCGCTTAATCGGTCCGCGCGCCGTGTGGATGGTGGCTACTCTGGCGACGCCGTCCTTCCCAGAATGCGACCCAACTTCCAGCGTAGAGGCGGCGAATTTTCTTCCTTGATTAGGACCATCGCACCGACTTCGAGTTCACCACGGGTCCTCTGCCACTTAACCCTTTGCTGCAGCTCGGTTACGTACTCCTTATGCCAGCGGTTCCAAAAATGTTGTTGACATTGTTGGATATATTGAAAACGAGACAATCGGTTCATTGGAAGTTCCCTCAAGTCTGGCTCCGGAGTAGCTGTCAAAGATCGACCAATTAGAAAGTGAGCCGGGGTTAATGGGGTTAGGTCATTAGGGTTGTCAGACAGTGGAAAAGCGGACGGGAATTAAGTACTGCTTCAACCTGTACTAGAACAGTGTTTAATTCTTCAAACGTTAAATGCGCGTCCTGTAAGACCCTTCTTAAATGAGCCTTGCAGGATTTCACACCGGCCTCCCACAATCCGGCAAAATGAGCAGCATAGGGAGGTATGAAATGCCAATTTATATTTTCCTTAGAACAATAATTTGCAATATTATTTTCTGAATTTGACACCAATTTTGCTAACTGTTTTAATTCTGAATTGGCTGAGACAAAGTTGGTGCCGTTATCCGAAAATATCTGAACTGGTTTTCCGCGACGTTATATGAATCTTTTTAGTGCCATAGGAAAGGCATCCTTGGACAAGTCACTTATGAGCTCTAAGTGAATTGCCTTTGTAGAAAAACATATGAAAAGACCTATATAACATTTGTGTAATTTAGCTCCCCGACCCTTACGGTCCTTAATTAAAATTGGACCTGCATAATCAATCCCTGTAACAGTGAACGGAGGATTTGGCTGAAGGCGAGCCTCAGGTAACTGACCCATAATGGGTTGAACAATTTTTGGCTTGTTTCTATAACAACTCAGGCATTGCTTCACTACTCGTTTAGTAAGATTTCTCCCTCCGATGGGCCAAAATTTTTCTCTAATTGAAGCTAAAGTTTGTTGATGCCCCGCATGTAATAATTTTACATGTTCGTTTTCAAAAATTAAACGAGTTAAATGATGATTTGAATTTAATAAAATGGGGTGTTTTTTGTCAAAAGAATGTGACGAGTTGCGCAATCGGCCCCCCACTCTTATGATACCTTTGTCATCGAAAAAAGGGTCAAGAGAGATTAGTTTACTATGGGTATTCAATTGCTTATTACCATTCAAGTATTTGATGTCGTCGTTAAATGACTCCCTTTGGGCCATTTTTATTAGAGTTTTAAAAGAATGATCTATTTCAAATGTAATTAACATTCCTGATTGTCGCGAGTTACCCCGAGAGCGTGCATTTTTGAAAAATCGAAGAAGCCAACCTAGTACCCTTTGGATTCTAGTTAATTTTAAGAAATTTTTAAATGGAAAATGTTCATTATTTTGATTAAAAAATGTTTGGGTACTTTTCAATTTAATGTCCGGTAAAGTTTGTGATTGATCTAGTGGAGGCTTTATGGGCCAATCTAGGGGTGGTTTTCGCAACCACTGCGGACCATGCCACCATAAATCTTGTTCCTTAATGTCGTTCGGCATAATTCCACGTGATAATAAATCAGCAGGGTTGTCACCACTGGCTACATGACGCCAGATATCAGCACTAGTAAAATTTTGAATTTCGGCAACTCTATTACTTACAAAAGTTTTGAGTTTATTTGGAGGTAATTTCAACCAACTTAGTACAATGGTTGTATCAGACCAAAACACGCGATCATCGAATGTAATTTTTAATGATTTGGTGACCTTATCGGCAAGTCTAGCTAGAATTAATGCCCCGGAAAGCTCTAACCGCGGAAGTGTTACTGTTTTTAGCGGAGCTACTTTAGTTTTGGAGCATAGTAAATTGACAAAAATATTGCCGTTTTGATCTACAGACCTTATGAAATACATCCGCCGTATGCCTTTTCCGGGGCATCCGCGAAACCGTGCATCTCAATTCGAGATGGACTGTCGCATAGGATACGCCGTTCAATTGAAATTTCATTTAATAATGGGAGCTTATCACGGAATTTTGACCAAAATGAGTATGTGAGAAGGTAATCCCTCGTCCCACGATATTTTTTCCAACCACAATTGTTGTAACAATATTTTTGCCAGTATTACACAAGGGCTTAGAAGTCCCAGGGGGTCAAATATTTGCGCCACGTTTGACAAAATTGACCGTTTACTAATTTTTTTATTTGACGGTGCTTCACAAATATTGTACATTAAATTATCGGAATGTGGACACCAAGTGAGCCCCAAAGTTTTAGCGTTTTCATCTATACCAAAATTAACAATTTGATTTGGAGAATTATTTTCTTGTACATACTTTAAAGTTTCTTGACAGTTTGAGTAAAATTTTCGTAATTCAAAATGTCCTTGATTAAGGATATCCGAAACACCCTTTGCCCCCATTAACATGTCATCGACATAAAAATCAGACTTAATTATTTCAGCACATTTGGGATTCAAATTTCGTTTTCGCCCGCTAATTGAAACAAACATCGAATCGCTAGAAAAGATGCCGCTTTTGTGCCATACGTTACCGTGTTGAGCTCGAAAACCTCGTAAAGATTCGTTTGGATTTTCTCGCCACAAGATTCTTTGTAAAGCACGCTGTTCAGGTACCACGAGTACTTGGCGATACATTTTCGCAATATCACCAGATATGACGTACTTATGTTGTCTAAAACGCAATAATATTGAAAGTAAATCATTTTGTATAGTTGGCCCTGCCATCTGAATATTATTAAGGGAAAACCCACTACTGGACGACGCTGATGCGTCAAATACGACCCTTAATTTTGTGGTTAAACTTTCTGTCCGTATTACGCCGTGATGTGGCATGTAATAACAAATTTTATCAGACTTAAAATTTACAATTTTGCGCATGTGACGTAAACTATGATATTCAGATAAAAAGGCTTTGTACTGTCGTTTCAAATTTGGTTGTCTTTGTAATTTTCGCTCTAACGATAAAAATCTGTGTACAGCGTGTTCATATGCGTCACCTAATTTTTCTATCGGGTCCTTTAGCGGTAACGCGACAACAAATTGTCCATTTTCGCGTTTAGTATTTAAATTAAAATGATTTTCACATGCAATCTCTTCTTCAGAAAAAGGCTTGAGCCCGTTACACTCTTTAAGTTCCCAAAACTTTGAGAGTAGATTTTGTATGTTGAGATTTACGTTTAAATTACACGAAACTATAGACGTTTGTACATTGAATATAGGCCCCGATATAATCCAACCAAATCGCGTTTTTTGTAAAATGGGCCTATTAGTTCCCAAGCAAATTTGACCTATACACAATGTATTCCAGAACAAGTTTGCTTCAATCAGCATATCTATACTCTGCGGTTTATAAAAGGCGGGATCCGCCAATTTTATGTTTTTAGGAATATTTAATTCGGATGCATTTACCAATACGCTTGGTAAATTTCCAGTTATTTTAGGAATAACTAGGCAAGCTAACTTAGCCGCAAAGTTATTATGTAATGAGTGAATAGTTACATCACATTTTGAGTCAATATTTGACATGGCCTGATTTAAACATTGTACGGTAATATTTGTTTTGCTGGGGTTTAACCCTAAACGGTCACACAAATTTTGAGTTACATAACTCGACTGTGAGCCCGAGTCGAGCAATGCGCGAATGGTATGAGGATTTTTGTGTTTGTCTAGAATTTGTACATACGCTGTGGATAAAAGAACAAGATCATCTGATCAGCTGGACGATAATGCAGCGGTTTGAATGGGATTATTAGTATTTTCTTGACTGTTAGAATTTTCCGAATGTATTAAAGTATGATGTTTAGCCCCACATTTTCTGCAAGTCCCCCTCTGACATACTTTGCTAATATGCCCAGGTCTCATGCAATTTAAGCAAAGCTTTAAAGTGTTTAATTTATCGATTTTTTCATTTACCGTGAGTTTAAAAAATTCCGCGCAGTTTTGATTGTAATGTTCTTTATTGCAAACGCGTCATTTTGGAGTGAAATGATTATTTGTTGCTAAAAGGCCTTTAGCACAAATTTTATTTTGTTTTTTATAAATATAATTTGACTGTAAAGTTTCCAATAAATCTGCTCGCGACTTGAGAAATGTTTTGAGCGTATTTAAGTTGGGTATGTCCTTATCCCGATTTAAAGTTTTCCCACTCGCGGCTACTAACATAGTCTAATTTTGTAGAAATTAAATAAACTATTAGAGTGTCCCATTCACTGGTTGGCTGATCTAATTGTTCTAATGCGCGAAGATTTTTGGAAATTGTGTCTATTATTTTCCTCAACCCATTTGCGGATTCTTTAAATAATGGTGCAATGTTAAACAATGCCTTTACGTGATTGTGTATTACAAGTTTATTATTGTTGTACCTGTCGAGTAGTGACTTCCATGCAACTGATTAATTTTTTGAAGTAAATTCTAATGACTTTATTACCTGAGATGCGCCACCCTCCAACGATGCTCTAAGATAGTGAATTTTCTGAATTTCGTTAATAGTTACGTTTTCGTGAATTAAAGATTCATATGTGTCGCGAAATTCCAGCCAGCTTGAGTAGTCGCCATTGAATTTAGGCAGCTGTATTGTCCGCAGCTTGATGTTACTTGGCGGATTCGGATTTGGGTTTGCATCTTGCGAGTTAGAACCTGAAATGGAAGTTTGTGGTAAATTTGCATTTTCGTGATATTTATATAATTAATTTTTTTGTAAGTGCAGTGTATTTGAAAAAATCATCTTCAAATGCTTTTCTAATTTTTAATTCCGCTTCCATATCCTCGGTTGCATTCTCGAGTAAAATTTGATTATCGTCAAACTCCTTGCCAATTAGACTAAAACTATTTAAGCGATCTTTTAATTCTATGATATCAAGCTCTGACAATGATTTTCATTTCTGAACTTCAGTTATATGTGTAATGAAATTTGCCAATTTCCCAAGAATGGATTCACGTTTTTTAATATATCTTGAGCTCATTTTGACGTATTTTATTTGAGATTGAAAATAATATTGATTTAACAAATGCACAATACAAGTGAAATGAATAGAAATGTGTTAATCAATAAACCGTACGAGTATAAGTGAAACAGTCTGAAATCATGTGGAAATGTAAGGATAAGAATAAAATTGGAACGGCTCACTTAACTTTTGTGATCTTCCAGCGATGAGAATGATGATTTGTCCAGACCCGGGATCGCGACGAGCCTTGCCTTGGCCTGCGTACCACGTGTTGAACTGTATTGGTTATGTTTTGCGTTTTGTTTGCAAAACTACGCTCTGCTACCATATGTTAATTTGTTGTATTTTTCCTCTGTATGATTGATTGTATGGATTGTGATGTGTAAATAAATTGTCATATGGACCCCTTATAAGTAACTTTATTGGGACGCACACACAACAAAATACGTGTTTATTCGCTGATAGCAACAACTGAAGTCCCACACAGTTTTCGCGTACAGAAATCATGCGGCGGCCAGAGCCGGACTCAGTCTTGCCAAGTGTAAAAAAATAAAGTTTACAAAAATATAAACATACAAACAAAAAACTAAATATTAATGTATTCTTAACAGCATCAGACTTACGTTTTAGTAAAGCTCTTAGTTTTCCGTAACTTTCCAGCTTGATGTTATGGTGTGTCTCAAGTGTACTTCGTAACATAGAATATTGGGTCCAAAGTGAAGATGATTTATATTTATCTGCTAAATCTCCAAAATAAGCCAGTAATACATTCTCGGAGAATGAGTATGTTTTTTTGCGATCACGCCATTCCATGAAAGATCTGTAAGCGGCTTCATAGACTTTTCCAGATTTAGTTGGAAGTAAATTTTCAGTTGCTGATTTCGCCGCTAAAAGTTTCTGGCGGCGTGCAGTTCTGCTCTTCGTCGCTTCCCATATCCATGTTATCGTAATTTAACGTTTAGCACTTTTGAAAATGATCAAAATCGGTTGAAAACACACTTTGAAAAACGACAACATAAAAATACACAATGACAAATGACTACACCGTCAACTGTCAGACGGCCATAATAGGAACAGGAAGGGTGATTCACAACGCGGAAAATTTAAAGTAAACGGGAATAATTAATTTCTGGTTCTCTGATTGGTCGAGAAGAGTGAATTATGAATCCATATTTCACTGGCGTGAATTATGGCTACTATAATTAATTGAAAAAATTGAAATAATGGGGATATATTTACACAGGAGTAGAAAAAGTAATGTTATACGAGGCCAAGACATTAACCAAATTGAAAGCTAAACTTGAGATCCACCAAAAGTTTAAACACAATAGTCGAAGTGCAGATAACATAGAGAATAGGCCTAAGAAGAAAATAGAAGATGAAAAGAAGACAAAGACAGAAAAACGTTTCAGCTGTGGTGAGGTTGGACATAAGAAAAAGGACTGTTCACAAATTAGTAAAGAGCCTAATAGCTACATTTGTCGCAAATATGGGTACATTGCAGCAAAATGTGAAGAAAAACAAGGAGACAAGAACAAGCCAAAAACCAACATGCAAGTAAACACAGACTGTGACAAAGAAGATATCACTTATAAAGAAATATTAATTGAGAACCATAGTGTGCATGCTTTAATAGATACAGGTAGTTGTGTAAATATTATAAGAGCTGATGAATATTTTAGAATTGGTGCTCCTAAAATTAAGCAGGAAATAAGAGTACCGTCAGGTATTGGGCAAAAACAAGAAAAAACATTAGATTGTTTTGAGACAGAAATAGAAATAGATGACCATCAATACCCAATAGCTATGCATGTAGTAGGAGAAAATATTATGCAAATGTGTTGTATAATAGGCAGAGAATTATTAGATCAAGCCACACTTCTCATTGATCAAACTGGAATTGTAGTCAAGAAGATAGAGCAAGATTCAATTATGCAAATATCGAAGAAGAGAGTGAAATGCAATTCAATGTAGGGAACCAGAAGTACAGCGAAGAAATTTCAGCACTAGTGAGAGATTACGTCCCAAGCGCGACAAAAGAAACAGCAATACAGCTGAAAATAATGTTGAAAGATGAGACACCGATAGCCTCAAGAAGTGGAGAAGCAAATTTATGATTGGTTAGAGAAAGGTATTATTCAGCCAAGCTGTTCTGAATTTGCTAGCCCGATCGTTCCTGTGAAGAAAAAGGATGGCAGTATCCGAACTTGCGTAGATTTTCGTAAATTGAGCAAGCCGGCCATACGAGACAGATACCCGTTGCCAGTGATAGGAAAACGAGATAGACAAGCTCCAGAACTCAAATGTTTTCTGTACTATTGACTTGAAAAATGGCTTCTTTCATGTGCCTGTAGAAGTAAGCAGCCATATGTATACTTCATTCGTAACAAGTAGTGGACAATACGAATTTATTAAGATGGCCTTTGGTTTTTGTAATAGTCCTGCTACGTTTTAAAGATTCGTAAATGATATTTTTAGACCGCTTGTTCAGAAAGGAATTATTGCAATTTACTTTGACGACGTTATTATATGTAAACCTCTCTGTAATTGGGATTTAATCCTGTTGAGAGGTTTTTAAAAACAAAAAAAAGATAAAAAGGAAGAAATAGAGAATTTGAAAATAGTTTTGAAGCTAGCCGAGAAGTATGGGTTGAAAATAAATTGGGGAAAATGCCAGTTTTTGTGCAGAAAAATAATTTATTTAGGGTATGAAATCGAAGGTGGTGATATCAGACCTAATGCAGAGAAAATAAAAACCGCGCACAAATATCCGGATATATATATATATATATATATATATATATATATATATATATATATATATATATATATATATATATACAGAGTGTTTCCTTTAAAACTACCATCGCTTTTTTGGGCGAACTAATGACTTTAGGAAAAAATGTTATATACAAGAAATGATCACGAATAAGGGGCTAACAAACCGAAAATTCGACCAGCGGTTCTCAAACGGCAGAACAAAATTTTTTTAAATGGTATCCTACATAATTTTTTAGCCCATTAGATAGAGATTTTTTTCTGATTTCAATGATAAAAATATGGTATAGGGTTGTATAACCATTATTTCGAGAAAAATGGTATTGAAAATATTGTTATATTACAATAGGCTATGCAATACGCCTGTTGCCTAGTTACGCTAGTAGTAAACCCATTTTTTATTACATTATTTCTAGTTTTTAATACCATTTTTCTAGAAATAATTGTTATACAACCCTATGCTATATTTATATCGTTGAAATTAGAAAATAATATTCTATTTAAAGGGCTAAAAAATTATAAAGGGTGCCATTTAAAACAATATAATTTTGTTCTGCCGTTTGAGTACCACTGGTTAAATATTCGGTTTGTTACTATTGATACATTATCCCCTTATTCTTGATCATTTTTGGTATAAAACATTGTTCCTAAAGTTGTTAGTTCGCCCAAAAAAGCGCTAGTTGTTTTAAAGAAAACACCTGTATATATATATATATATATATATTTTGTAGGATTTCAGTGAAAGGGCAAGAAAGTAAAGCTCGTTCTGGATTATTACATCAAGCTTTCGGATTTATTTAATCCTTCATCAGGGTGCTGTAAAATTATACATCAATGTAACAAACAGTAGTTAACATTTAAGTATAAAAACTTACAATAATGTGAAGTTTAGTTATAAATTAACTGAAATTCTACAAAAAATATATAATTAGAATTAAAACAGTGACGAATTTGCAACACGTATATATATATATATATATATATATATATATATATATATATATATATATATATATAAGAGATTATATTTTATTATTTGGTGTTACTTCTATCTGCTACTCACAACCGCTATCATGTATTTCGAGGACTTTGAAGAATTCATGTTCCTGCATTCTAAGTGGTAAGTTAACACCTGATCTAATTATTTTTATTGTTAAAACATAGTTTCTCTCTCCCAGTAAAGCGACATCGATGAACACGCTCCAGCTCGTTTCATCATCATCTGAAGGAGCCATGCTTCACCCCGCGATCCCGACTTCTTTAGAGATCGAGTCCAAAGTGCCCCCGATGACGGACGACGACAACGACGAAGAAGACTGTGTCATCATCGACGACGACAACGACGAAGAAGACTGTCATCATCATCGACGACGACAAAATACCCCAAGTCGCTTCACCATCATCATCATCATCATCTGAAGCGCACGTGTCCGAGCAAATGACATCTCTAGTCACCGCGTCGTCGGCGACGAAGAGAAAGTATAAACCCATCCTCTTCCAGAAGGCGAAAAAAGTGTCGTCTTCAACAGAGAGTGAGGAATATGGGCAAAGATGGACGGAAGATTTAGAGGATGAGACGCAGATCGAAGAAAAACCGGAAATCATCTTCGAAGAAGACTTTGTCGTCGATGACAATCTTGCGGTGCTGACGGGTTCAGCCGATATAGTGCGCTTTGAATTCCCGAATAATCGAGATTTTCGGGATAATTGGGATCGTCTGCTGGACTGTCGGATGTTTCCGCTAGATACGTCGCTGAAGAGATATGTGGCGATACGGGTAAATGGTAACAATTTCAATGTTATAGTGCGGGTATATGGAGACGTTTCAAAAAAACAATATTTCAATATAAATAATTTTAACTTATTTAAAGACTTTGTGAACAATGTAAATTTAAATGATAGTGATACAAAATACAATATAGCGGGTGTATATTTTAGTGTAAGAGACAATAGATTAGAATGTAAGGTAGGTTTAAATAATTTTATAGTTTTAAGTAAGTTAAATGTAGATATAATTAAATTATTAATTAGGGACATAAGTAATATAATAAAAAACTTTGAAATAAAATATAAAAATATTAATAAAACATACAAACAAATTTTACAAAATATAGCAGTATACAAGTTAAGATATAAGTTAGGTTTAGACATAAGTGCATTTCAATATTTAATGTTTCTTAATAATAGCTATAAGGACTTTTTTATTGAATTATATATTTTTTATAATCATAAGTTAGGTAGGGATTTTAAATGTGTAAGTACTGTTATAGAAACAAACAAAAAATATATTATATAATATAAAAAAAAAATTGAAAATATATTAATATTGCATATTTGTTTCGTTTTATTAATTAGTTATGAAATGATTGAGCATTCCTTGGACTTAGCGATCAGAGAACAACAACTCCTGGTGATGATTCATTCATTCTTATCAAACAATACCTACTTATTTCCCTTAAAATGAAGCGCCGGACATAGGAGTACAGTTGTTCAGCGTTTACAGTACCAGCCAAAGGGGATATACACTTACGAAGTACAAGCCTAATTTTACGGTATTATAGTTGTGTTTTTGTTGTGCACTTTGAAATATTTAGGTATGAATAACAAAACATTTTATTTTTTAAATATTGCTTTTTTCTTTAAAATAATAATTTCTTATTTAATATGTAGTATCATGGCGCCAAAGTGCTTCATCCCATGTTTTACTGTGGCATCAATAGAACCAACACATGAACTAGAAATTGATGACGTCGCTGGCGACTCCGACTCAGAATTCGAACCGGGGATGGAGGTGAACGACAGTGCAAATACAGATGTGTTGGCAAATGATATGAAAGTGTGGAGTGATGATGATGATGATGATGAAATGGTATTTTCACTTTTACACGCAAGAATTCCTGTACAAGAAGTGGTTTTAGCAAATAATATGAATGTCTGGAGTAGTTGCGAAAGCGACGATGATGATCATGAAGAAGAAGAAGAATTGCTGTTTTCGCCAAAGCCTCAACACATAAATCTACATTTAAATAGTAATAAATTCTAAGTGTAAATAGTTTATAACTGTAAATAGTGAAAATAAAACTATATTAATTTCTATTTGAATAAAATTCATGCAATAATATAAAAACAGTGGACGCTTTGGAGGATTCTTAAGACGCGTTGGAGAATAATTCCGAGGTGGTAGAAATTCAGCATGCTTTCGAAGATTCGGGATACGAGAAAGACGCCTAAAATTTCAACTGTTAGATCCTCCAGAGGGAAGTAATCCAATTGCTTGATTCCAGCAAAGTATTCAGCAGGTATGATATACATTCTGTAGAATAATCTTAATATTTTTAAACATATAATTATATTATCTTGGCTCTTACCTGTTGCTAGGGTGTGTAAAAAATGATTTTAAACATACCCATTAATAATAACGATGACGATATTTACATAAATTTCATATTGTAGGTATTAAAATACCTATCTAAAAATATCAATAATAGTCGAAATTTATTTTTATTTACCTATTTACACTTTACTTTGTAGGTTGGAAATTGGTAAACAATTTAAATCATATACTGAAGTGGAAAGTTTCATTAAGGACTATGAAAATGCAACCTTCAATAAATTAGGGAAACGTGATGCGAAACTAATTTCTTCGAACTACAATAATAGGCCAGTTAAACCTGAATTACAGTATTGCTATCTGAAATATTGTTGCATTTTTGGAGGCCAGCAATTCAGACCACAGGGTAAAAATATAAGAGATACAAGAACATTCAAAAAAGAAGAATTATGCCCAGTATTTATTTCATTTTCTCCAACAATCAATGGGAATCATCTGGAAATTCGAAAAAAAATTGACAAGCATAATCACGACACCACAAAGGAGAGCTTTGCATTTTTACCTCAACAACGAAAGTTGTCCGATAGTGCAAAAGAGTCTGCTAAACATCTTATTACACTTGGAGCTAATAAAAAGTTGATACGGTGTGATTTAGAACAAAAAACTGGTAAAATCGTAACTTTAAAAGATTTGTCAAATCTTAAGAGTACTACTATTAAGAGGAATAGTTTACAGCAATGCATTAGCTATCTTAAAAAGTGAAAAAACGCAGATGTGGCTATATTGAAGGATGATGATGACAATTTTAAAGGTTTGTTTGTACAAACATCCGCCATGAAAAATACGATGAGTTGTTTTAGTAGGCATGTACTTAGCTATTCTACCACTGAGTTTTGTAGTAAATTACTTTACTGTTTGAAATATATTTCGTTATAAACGTTTCTAATATTTATCTTATTTTATTAATTTTGCAAAGCCATTATATGTGAGCACCTAATTCTAATTCCTTTGAAACCCTCAACAAGAATGTAGAGTAAAATATTCTTATTGGAGGAACTCAACGTGGATTCCGAGTCGGGATGAAATTCAATTCCCGACAACAACTTTTAGAACTAATAACCGAGTCGGAAGAGAAAATGAATCCCGAGTCGGAAGTCCCTATGCGCAATTGTAAGTTACAATGACGTAACATTATGACTTCATTCGGGACTAGAACGGAGTCCCGAGTCGCGACGCTAGACACAGCGTATACCATATCCTATTAAATAATCAAATTAAACGTGAAGAAAAGGACTACTCCTAGAGTTTTATTTTTCAACCCTTTCATCATCAACTCTTCACTCGGGAAACATTTTTTTTCAAATATAAATTAAAAATTATTTTGAAAATATGTGCGTCATTTTTTTATCATGTTGGGGGCAAAAAGGGGGTATCTTCCATCTTTCTTATTTTTTGTTTGGATATGTATAAAACTTTCTCAGTATTTCTTGATCATAAAATAGATTTTGGTATCAATGAACTTCGAGTACAAGCGAATTAACGTAAATATTTTTATGAATTAATTAAACACTTTTTTGCTCTACTGCAAAATGTGTAAAGACAGATATCTCCTAGTTGCAGCATGGTCTTCAAATCCTGCGGCGATTGAATTTGAAGGCTGGAATTAAGAACAGGTTTTACGTACACTAAAGATTCAGGTACGGAAATTGAAAAAGGAGGACAGACCAACATCATGTGTTGACGATGGGACAAATAAAACAGAAGTGTTAGCTGCTGACGCCTTAGTTTTTATGGTGGACAACCAAAAGTAATAAATAGGCGGAACTCATTGTTCAAATTATTGACAAATTGCAGCAAGCAGGTTTGAATGTAGTCGCAACAGTTTGCGACCAATCAAGAAGTAATGCAGCAGCAATAAAGCTTTTTTAAAAAAAGCAAAATTATTGCAAAACAGAATGGGATAGAATGGAAGTAGGAGGTGTTCATTATAAACAATGAAGAAATTGTTGCCCTGTTTAATGTCCACATTTTTAAAGGGATTAGAAACAATTTACTTACAAAAAATATGATGTGCCGAATTGGGGGAAGACAACTAGTGGGGAAGTGGCAGCACATTCAAGGCCTGTACGAATTCGACAAAAGGCGTGCAAGAATTTATGCCGCTCCCAAAATTAACAAAAAGACACTTGTATCCTACTTGTAAACAAAAGATGCGTGTGGATCTGTGCACACAAGTGTTCGGTCAACGAGTGGGATCAACAATGACATATGTGGCTCCAGACGGTAATTTATTTGTATTATTTAAAATTACTTACAACATTAAAATAAATAATATTTGAATTATTAACTTTAAATAAACGCTGACAGTGCATTAGTATAAACTTTGCTGTTAGAAAGTAATTCATTTTGCACAACAATTTGGCTTTTTTCTTATATAATTGAAAATATGTCATATAATACAATATTAAACATACTTAACAATTTGTTGTTTTTACAGAATCCGCATCTATCGACAAATCCGCAGAAGAGACGGCGCTGTTTTTCTCTTCTTGCATAAGTTTGATAGCTTGAACAGCTGGTCTCGAGGAACAGAAGGGAAATCCTTGACCATGGCACTGTCTTCCTCTTCCACACATATTAATTTCTGGGTAGAAGCTGTCGCAGTGCTACAGACTGTGAAATTTGCATGCAGAAACTCCAGGGAAGAAGAAGTGCCACCGTCAATTAGAAATTTTATTTCAACCATAAAGGGAATGAAATATTTGTGGTTGAAATTGAGTGTTAGTTAACATATTAAATAGTTATCCACAAGAAACTTGAACCAGGATCCGCTGAAGAAATTCTTCGGATTAGTAAAAAGCCAAGGGGCAAGGAATATCTATCCAATCCCGATATGTTTAAAACCCTCATAATGACACACCGAGGAAGGGATTTGGAAAAAATTGTGAAGAGCATGCCTCAGAAGGCGTTCTTTCTAATTTGAGAGAATAACTTGAGGGTAACATCGATAGTGTAGAAGAAGTAGTTTCCTTCAATTTACAGCTACATAACGGACTACGTATTGAAATTTGCATAGCTGATTTACAATCAAGCATTCTTGGGGTACAGCCTTAGACCAGGAATAGAGGGGGAGACAAGGCATAGTCACGCGTATATTTCCAAATCATCTGAGCGATTTTGAACCTTATTGAAATGTCAAAATCAGCCGCAAAAGGCTAGTCGACCAGTTAAATACTGTTATGTTACAGTTGGCCAAATCTAAATAAATACTTGATTATCCATAACTACAAATTATCTTGATTTTGTTTTATAAAACTAAAATAAATACGAAAGAATATTAATAAAGAAAAAAGTAATGTAAATAACTAACAAGTTAAAACGGTAGGTGACGCTTGTTGCCATTGAAAACTTATTCGTTCGACTGCACACGTGTGTAACACATCTGGCCGACTAGCCTTTTGCGGCTGATTCTGACAGTTCAATAAGGTCGAAAATCGCTAGGATGATTTGGAAAGTCGTTTTATGGCGAAATACATAGCATGCCCTGTCTCCCCCTCTATTCTTGGTCTAAGGGGACAGCATGGGCTAATTACAGCTCGCGAATACGATAATGTTCGACGAATACTGTACCCCAATTTTACAACGACGGGGTGTTTCACATATATTAAAAATTATGTTTTCTTGTTTTTAGAGCAAACTAGAAATTAACCACATCCTAAAATGTACAATTCACGAAATGAAAAAGAGAATAGAATTCAATTTTTTTTAATTGCGATAACCACAATATTTTAGTTCAAAATATAATTCAAAAATGCACAAATTTAATTTTTTTTCATTGTATAAATGAAAAAAATTATATTATCCAAGGCAAAAAGAGAATCAATATCCGGATTTGGATAAGTATCAGATTGCTGCAACTAAAAAAAGTTTAAGCCTGAAGAAAACTAAAAAACTTTTGTTCTAAAAAAATTGTTGATTGTTTGTTTATTTGTTTGAAGAATTTTTATTTTATTTCTATTTTTATTATTGTTCTGTAACTTCTTTATTATGTTGTTTTTCTTTGTAAATAAATTTGATCCTTCATAATTCATTTTCTTTTTTGTTTTGGGAAAATGAAATAAAAATTGCGAAATGAACATTTATTTTATTTTTAATAAATAAAATGTGCTATTGGCGATTTTTGTTTCGATCCCCAAATGAAATTTTCAAAAGTGATTGTATTATCCATCATTTAATAAAACAACACAAATCTAAATCTTATTCGTAATCGTCGGTTACAATGTCTCAATGGTTAAAACAGCGGCTCGTAGTCATGAGTACGCTAGGGGTTCTGGGTTCGAATCCCACTAAGGCATGGGCGTTAGTTACCAGTTCCTGCTCAGAGATGTCGCGTCAGACACGGTTTCAGCCAATAACATTGCAATCGCGCGTTTTTGGGTCTGTGGGTAGAGGCATGTAAGCCGTGTAAGCAAACATAGTGAACGAGACGAGCAAAAGTGTATGCTCAGGACTGTGCTAGCATATCATCTGTTATTGAATACTATATTCAATAAAAACAGATAAAATTATAAAATGCAGTTCATGACCACAACAGATATAATATAATCCAATTGTAAAACAATGAAATGAAATTAATGAATTATTTATTGTAGATGGGAATTTTTCAATCATATTTCATATTCAATACATTAACAAGTTTGGGACAATACTGTATTGAAATTAAAATACGGCAGTGTTATTAAGAAGGAGTATAATGCATTAGATACTTTATATAATTCAATTGTAGAACATTGAAATGAAATAAATGAATTAAAGAAATTATATTGTGCTTATTTCTGTGACGAATAAATGAATGAATATGAGAATAAATAAAATAAACACTCGCCGTAAGTACAGAAATTGCATGTTTTTTTCCTTGATGCAATATGTAGTAAGCGTTATTGGTTATATGAATCGTAGGCAAGCATATTATGTAAATTTACATTTTTTTCCAATGTAGATACGAAGTTTTCGTACGAGGATTACAGTTTTGAAAAAAAATGTACACAAATTTACATACAGTTCACCCAATTCGAACTGGCGGATGACCATTGGATGCGCATTAGCACGCTAAGATCAGTAATGAGTGGGAGTAGCGTAGTTTCCAGCATATTTCACTTACTTGTACGACGATCAGCTAGGCAGTTTTGTAGTCAGATGAGAAAATTATGGAGGTCAAAAGTAAAGTGCGCCGTCATTAGATTAAAAGTCAGAGCAAGGAAATTGTCGGCAATGTGTTAAATTGTATGACATTGGAGAACAAGGGTGAATTACAAGTACTTCTGGAAAAAATTCACGAACACGGCAAAGCAGCTACAGGTGTAACAAGCATTATTCAGAATTAATACAAAAAAAAAAACTAAATTGAGATTGTTATGTACATTTATGTTATTTTTATCGGTATTATAATGAATAATAAATTTCTCTTTTTATATCTTAACCCTTTGTCCTCACACTGGGGTATACAGTACTCCATGAAAGTTTGAAAAGTGCGCCATTTCTCTAATGGCAGTTTTATACAATCAGATCAGAAAATTATAGAGTTAAAAAGATTAAAAGTTAGAGCAAGGAAATTGTCGGCAATGTGTTTAATTTCATGACATTGGAGAACAAGGTTGAATTACAAATACCTTAGTAAAAAGTTCACGAATGCGTCAAAGTAGCTACAGGTGTAACAAGCAGGACATTATCCAGAATTAGTGCAGAAACAACAAAATTTATATTGTTATGAACATTTGTGTTATTTTTATCGGTATTATAATTGTAAGATTAACCGACTTACCTGTAAGGAAGTTTGATCGTAATTTTCCGAGCTTGTCCTCCGATATAATTACAATGTAGTGTCGCGTTATGTCATACCTATCGGTACATTTGAAAGTATATATTCAAAAAAACATCTCATTACAGCTCATTTAGTTACTCATTTCGTTATTTGTGATACGCATTTCGCACTTGGGTTCTTCGGGTGAAGTGGGGGTTTTGTAATTATATCGGAGGACAAGCTCGGAAAATTACGATCAACCTGCCGTACAGGTAAGTCTGTTAATCTTACAATTTTCCTTCGCTTGTCCTCCGATATAATTACAATGTAGATGTTTAAAGTGATAGGTGCGAAATCGTGTTGAATATTATCGTATTTAATACAGGTAATTAGTTTGATAGTGGTCCTTGTAAGGAAAAATATGTTTCCGATATATTTTAGAATTCGAACTCGATTCTATGTAACTTCATATTTCCGATTTGCTGATCTTGTAATGTAAAATTCTCTAATTTGTCTTTTAATTACAAATTCATCTTCGCTTTTTTACCGATAGTATTTGATTGAGAGCTGCTCGATAAGAAATTCCTGTGTAGTAGGAACTCTCTACATGGACGGAGTTAGTTATAAAATTTATATTATATTCTAAACAATATGAATATGGTTCTAAATTTTTTGACCATCAAAATTTCTTGGTTTTTTCTTTTGTGACAGCACCCATAATATTCCTTCGGACAACAATGATAGTATTAAAGGCAGAACAGCGTGAGGAATGTTTTTATTTATAAACACTCTCCGGATAATATCCCTTCTATTAGGGCAAGATCCTTGGACAACGAATGTGTGTCTCTGAAACGTGGCTCGATAAGAAATTCCTGTGTAGTAGGAACTCTCTACATGGACGGAGTTAGTTATAAAATTTATATTATATTCTAAACAATATGAATATGGTTCTAAATTTTTTGACCATCAAAATTTCTTGGTTTTTTCTTTTGTGACAGCACCCATAATATTCCTTCGGACAACAATGATAGTATTAAAGGCAGAACAGCTTGAGGAATGTTTTTATTTATAAACACTCTCCGGATAATATCCCTTCTATTAGGGCAAGATCCTTGGACAACGAATGTGTGTCTCTGAAACGTGATAAGAGTAAGGAATTTTTGATTCAACAAAATTTTGAGTTTCTGTGAGCAATCTTTGGAATAATGAATACCAACTATTAAAATACCGATCGCTTTTTCAAGTATTATTATTTCTAACTAACTAATTATTGAAAAAAAGGCGAAAAAAAGCGTAAAAGTAAATACGCGTAATTAATTGTAAAGGTATCTACTGAGAAGGAGTTTGGAGTGCGTAATTTTTACATTTTGTGTTAATTATTCTGGCATATAGGTCAATTTGCAGTTTCCCGAATTTTGTAACTATACAAGGTGTCCATGATAACTATTCCAACATGGGAAAACCAAGAAAAATAAGAGATACGAAGCGTGTTAAATTAGACAAATTTGCCCCTTTAGAACACCATGTTAATGGTGTTTTATTATTTGCGAAAAAAGGCAAAGGTCACTAATTATAGGCGAAAAAGAAAATTTTGCTGTTTTTTATTTTGCAGATACGTCTAAGGCCCGGTATTTCAGTACGGGATTAAAATTTTGGTTACATGATCTGGTCTAACTTGTAACCGTCATTTTAACTCGGCATTCGTATTTCAGTATCTAAATCCAGGTTAACTTAACCGAGAATTTTGTTGTGTTGGTAGTATAATTTGAAGTGACATTCATGTCAAGCATGCGCAAGAGCGATATCTTTAAAGTCAGCTGTCAAAATCACATGTTAAATAATTGTCAATAACAGCCTGATAGTTATAGCTTTCGCCTAAACTTTAAATAATATTATGGATGGTTACATGTGACTTCAAGCGAATCTTCGTCTGATTCAGACGATGAAAAATTATTAATTTAAAAAAATTAATTAATCATTTGGGACGAATACGAAAGATCCACAGACTACAAATAAGAAAAAATCATTTTCAATATTGGGACGACGATGAATTTTATCCTTTATCCAAAGAGTCTGTGACGGAATTGTTGGAGGAAATTATTGGAACTATAAAACATTCTACTAATTGGTAAAGTAAAATGAATTTAATTCCGTATTACATGTTAATAATATTTATGTTGTCAACAGGAACCATGCCCTTACACCTATGCAAATGTTGCTTATAACATTACGTTATTTTGCTACATGAAGCTTTTATATTGTAGTCGGAGATTTTTCAGGAATACATAAAACTACTGCTGGAAGAGTGATAAATAAAGTTACGAGAGCTATTGCCAGCTTAAGGCCCAGATACATTCAATTGCCCGAAGCAGCAGCTGAGAGAAAGGCCATTAAACGGGCATTTTATATTGCCCGATTTCCACGAGTTATTGGTGCAATAGACTGCACTTACGTGAAAATAAAATCACCTGGTAATTTATTAATTAGTTATATATGATAATAATAATAATAATAATAATAATAATAATAATAATAATAATAATATATATATATATAATATTGTATAGGTGGACGAAATGCGGAAATATTTCGAAATAGAAAAGTTTTTTTCTCAATAAATGTACAGACACTAGCAGACTCTACGTTAAGAACATTAGACATTGTTTCAAGATGGCCTGGATCAGTACACGACTCAACAATTTTTAACAATTCGATATTATGTGGTAGGCTAGAAAATAATGAAATGGACAACGGAATTATTGTGGGGGATTCTGGATATCCAAACAAAAATTATATTGTGACGCCATTAGGAGACACTAACACAAGGGCTGAAAATTTGTATAATGAAAGCCATATTAGAACAAGAAATCCAGTGGAACGGTCCTATGAAGTTTGAAAACGAAGATTTCCGATTTTATATAATGGTATCAATGCCAATTTAAGTAAAGTGCAATGGATAGTGCTTGCTACAGCACTGCTACACAACATTACTATTAAAAATAGTGATGCTGAACCACCTGCGCTGAATGATGCTGAGGAAAGAAATTTTCATTTTGTAAAAAACGTTCGTATAGATGCTTCGAATCTTCAGATTAATAATAACAGGACTCGTGTTGAACTTATTAACTATTTTCTATTATGGATGATTGGGCCTTAGGAATCCATGAATAAATAATGAAACTAAAGAATATTTAAAGATCATTAATATGCCCGAATTAAAAATTAATAATCCAAGGATCGGTAGAATGTACATGAACCCGAAAATACATAAAGACAACATACCGTTGAGACAGATTACGTCAACGATAGACACACCAACATATAAATTGTCTAAATTTCTTGGGAAAATTATTTCACAAGTAACATCAAATTCTGCTTTCTTTTTAAAAAACTCTTTTGACCTTGTGAACGACATCTCTAAAATTGATCTCCCGCCCAACCACTCAATGTTCAGTTTAGATGTACTAGTGTTATACCCCAGCATCCCTCAAAGTCTAGTCATAGAATGTATCAAAGACAGATGGGCCGAATTTGAAGTTTTTACAGACTTAGATTTAGAACATTTTATTTTGGGCATTGAATTGTGTTTCAAAAACTCTATTTTTAGTTTCGATGGTTGTATTTATAAACAGATTGATGGATCCCCCTGGGGGCTAGCATTTCAAGCTCATTGCCTGATTTAATTTTACAAAAATGTGAAAGTCAATGACCCTAAATTTTGCATTCTTTATTACAAACGTTATGTTGACGATTGCTTAGTTATCGCGTCAAATGATGCCATAGTTGATACTTTTAATAAATTTAATAGTTTCCACCCACGCATAAAGTTTACATTAGAACTTGAATTAAATCATCAAATTAATTATCTAGATATCACTCTGATACGTAAAGGTAACAAAATAAAAACTGATTGGTTTCGAAAGACTACTGCTAGTGGTCATTATTTAAATTTTTATTCGTACACTAATAAGATTGGCATTATTTATAGTTTAGTTGATAGAGCCCTTTTACTATCTAACAGCCGATTTCATCAAAAAAAATTAAGTTTCATATACAAAGTTTTATTAGATAATGGTTATCCGATCTCTCTTTTACATAAACACATTAATAAAAGATTTAAAAAACTAAACTCTCCTGAAACGCAGTCGGAGAATGAAGTAGAAAATAATAATAATACAGCCACTAGCAATGTAGTTTTCTCAAAAATACCATATGACCTTGATACAAATTAAGCCATTGGAAAAATATTAGGAAAATGTAATATAAAAATAGCTATTTCTGTTAGCCACCACTCAGTTTCTTACATACAAATAAAATACCAAAAAACAATGTTAAAGATGTCATTTACAAGATCGAATGTGGTTCATGTAGAAAGTTTTACATAGGTGAAACTACACAGCCCCTATACAAGCGCATTTATCAACATGAATATCATTGTAAACTTTTAAACCCTTCCCATAGTGCATTAACTAAACATAATCAAGAAACTGGTCATAAATTTAAGTTTAATGACACACAAATTATTGACACTGAACCACATTATCATAATAGACTCATCAAAGAAGCCTTCTACATTAATAAAGATAGACACCGTAACATTAATTTTCAGACTGATTACAAAAATAATCTGAAACATATGAACAATTTTATTAGAAGATTCTAAGTTGAATTCTGGCGCATTCTTTGAATATTGTATTTTGACAGCTGGTTTGTTTAGTAGGAAGTTGTCATTATTTTCTCTTTTTCTTGTTATCTATAAAACAGTTTTGTGTTGGCGTGTCTGTCGGTGTCGCCATCTTGTCTTTCTGTCGTTAAAATTCAGTATCGCTCCAGCTTCCACAGAGAGAATATCATGTTTTTAATATTCTTGACTTTTGTTCTCAAGTTTGCCTCAATCCTAAGTATGTTTCAGGATTGGTTTACTTCTTATCAATCAACTAGGTTGTGAATTGGTGAGTGTTAGTTGACTTTATTTACATTTTTATAAATATTTTTGTTAAATAAGCAATAAAATTGTATATTTAATTGTAGCTGATATGATGACCGTTGTATACGGTCGAAACGTTCAATAAATGTCTCTCTAATACATCTTACGACGTATGAACATTTATTCATGGATTCCTAAGGCCCAATCATCCATAATAGAACAAATTATTGGGTCCTCTTAACCTCAAAATTGTTATTAACTATTTTAATACTTTAGTGTAAAATGATTAGTATTAGGTACATGTATGTATATATAATTCGTCTTAAATTATTTTTCATTTTCTTTAATTTCAATAAATGTTCTTCTTCTCGATGTCTGATTTTTTGATCGTGTTCCTCCTGCATATGGATCATTGTTAATTTATGAAGTTCCTCTTTTCTCTTTTCTTCAGCCTCCATATATAATTTTTTAAACTGTGCTAATTCCAGTTTTTTGTCAGCAAGATTACACCATTTTATGTTGGTGTCTGCACCAGTGGCTTTTCTTTCTGCAATTAAAAATATAATAGCAAAAACAATATTATTAGTTTGATTGCTTATTACCTTTCCTGTCATGTTGTAATGGCTTAGATGGTGTTGATTTTACATTTTTGGTGTGTAATTTGCCCAGTCTGGTTCACTTTCTAAAGCGCATACTGGCTGTGGAGTAGGTATAGCATCATCTTGCCCTTCGATTATGAGTAAAGCTAAAACATATATCAATCAACATCATTCAATTCTTCAGGAAAAGAATAACGTACCATCAATGATCATTTCTTCTCTTTCTACATTCTCAACGAAACTGCAGCTTGCTTCTGTCACTGAAATTGTGATTGTTTACATTAAAAAACAAAATTATGCACAAAATTTACATTGTAGTTTGTACCTTGTTCAGTAAAATCACCATCGCATTCAGAGGGCATTCCCATTAATCTTTCCCCCAAAATATCTAAAATGATAGTCTGTGTTGGTGTTTCTACTGGATTTTCTTTTGGACCACCACCAGTTCCTTGATATTTTTTCTTATCTACGGCATGGTTTCTTACGGCTGTTTTCTTTATATTTGCCCATTTCTCTTTTAACATTTTCTCTGTTCGTGGCACACGACTAGAAAGTGCATTAAATTTTTTCATAATTTCTATCCAAGCCGCTGATTTTTGCTTGTAGTTTACAACCCCCGATTTCTTACATTCTATTATATCTCGTTTCTCACCTACTACTTCAACTAATAAATTTATTTCGTCCTCTGTGAAATTTTTAGAACGTGAATTTTCCATTGTGCTATCCTCAAACGTCAAAATTATATATTTCAGTATTTCACATAACCAAACTTTCAAAACATTTTTCTGCGCATGACTTAACCATGAAATTTCGGGTTAACCTACCTTCACATGCCGGTTTAACTTTTCGGTTACATTAAACTCGTTTAACACTTAACTGGAAACTGAAATACGTCTAACCATTTAAAAAAATGATTAACCAAAATTTTTTGGTTTAACCTTGTACTGAAATACCGGGCCTAAGTGTTAAATAATACTGGATTTTTGGTTTGCACATCTTTCGGGAACTTTTTATATTTTTTCGAAGCTCAGCTTTTCTTTATACGGTATATTTTCGAGTTATGATGCGAAAGTTTTAATTTTTATATGGACGCCATATTGAAAAGTTACACCAGTTTTTTTTTCTTTCCAATAATATGTAACATGTCTGTTCATTTGTTTTAAAATGCAAAAATAAATTACTAAGTTTATGGATAAAAAACAATGGTTGTTGCCATGTGATAGAAAGCTGTTAAAAATCCAGACAATTTATGCGATAATTTCGTTCCTGCGTGTTGCATTACCCGCGTGCTAAATTAGATTCATGACTGGGAGCTCCCCAGCCAGAGGTTGATGCACTTGAAAAAACATTTCAAGTTTAAACCTTTTGTTTTATGTGAAAAAATGACTGCATCACCAATTATGATGATTTTTGCGGTAGTTCGAAATGGTCATTTCTCTGTTAAGTTTTGCTAATAGTTATGTGGAGCTAAGAGAAATTTTCCTCTTTCCAAATCCCAGAAACTTTAGTTCTTGCATTGGATTGAAGTTAATTTCTCTGTTAAAAGACTGTGATTCAAGGAGTTTTACTGTGGATACACATTGATACTAAATTCTAGTTTTGTTTTTTCTCATTATGAGCATGTATGATATATGTTTTTACCTAAATGGCAAACAATTAATTTCATATCTCTGATATTTGAAACAACTAAATCTATGGTATTTTCTAAATTTGCTTTCTATTAATAGTAAAAAACAAGCGTGTTTGAGAACTATAGGTAACAATTATCAGTAATAGTTTGGATACTATTTTAGAATCCTCTAATTTTAAAAAAGGATGTAATATGAACATTATAGTTCAACTAAATTTTAAATTAAGCTAAATTAACCATTAGGGTTTTTTTTGATAAAAAATAACTTCATATGAACTCATTTGGAGTACCTAGCACTTAGACATAGTACCTATAAAGAGTAAGTCAGAAACAGCCTATTCATGTTTTAAGTTGACTGTTTCCAATAACTGTTTTTGGTATAGAATTTTAAAAGGAATATTTTTGAAAGGTATAGCGAATCCGTTTACCCAGATTAGAACAACTTTGTCTTGCGTAAGAGCCTGCCACTTACACCATTAATTAGGTAGGCAACCAGCATAGTTTCTAATGTATCTCTTGTCCTTTTATTACCCTGTGTTTAACGCCTCCCTCCTCTCTTTTAACCTGGTGAAGTTCCGATACCGCTGTTAGTTTACACGGTTTTGAATGAAGGAGTGTTCGTTTTTAAGTCTTCATAAAGATTTTTGTTGAAGAAATAATAGTTCATACCTGTGGTCTTTGACCATTTTACTGAACTCTGTATTTTGGTCAGGTAAGAAAATGTATTTTCTGTAAAGCGAGATTGCGGTATGTATAATTGCGGCATTATCCATAAACTGAGACGCGTCTGCCAATTTTGGCAAAGAATCTGCTACACCAGTTAGAATTAGATCGTTTGTTAGCATGTTACTCATTAAGATAATCAAAGCTAAAAAGGCTCTGAGTAATCTATTCATCTAAGGAAAATGTCTTGTTTGACCACTGTTTCCGGTATGCACGCTTGAATTTCACCAATTAGTTTAGGTGGGTGCAAGGCTTAATAAATGGCTACATACTGGAAGTCAAAAACAAAATCAAGGGCAGCAAATACTCACAAATCTCAAACTAATACCAACCATGAATTTTATTTTCACAACGCAAATATCTTACAGAATACAGAACGTAATCTTCACAAACTCCACATTAGAAATGCTACATATAAAATCAGACAAAAAAATTATAAATTATCAAACGGACATAGAAAAACTAAGCATAAACATAAAAATTAAATTAAAAAAAAAATAACGTCCAAACTACAGTACTTAGATGCAACAATTGTTGCATACCCTCGAAGCTCCCAAAATACAATTTTCATATATTTTAGCAGAGCTGAGCAGTATTTCAAATACAAATATTTGAAATACGTATTTAACATACTTTTATTGTATTTGGTATTTAGCCTAAAATACTTTTTAAAAACAAGAATGTATTTTGTATTTGGTCAACTTTGAATATAAGTATTTCGTATTTCAGAGTATTTGAAATACGTTCAATGAGTATTTGAAATACATAAACAAGTATTTAAAATTCAATTAGATATATTTGAAATACAATTAAATGTATTTCAAATACAATAAAATGTATTTGAAATGCTTTCTAGTTTGACACCATAATTTAAATTACCGACATTACCAACTGACGGAAGCTGTTACTAACTTCATTCGTATTGCACTCAGTTGATTCGCAATCGTGTTTTGTTGGATTTGTTGTGTTGCAGTGTCATCAATTCATAATCATTAGGTAAATATTAAGTAAGAACTTTGGCTTCTGTTGTTTTCAGAAATAAGTATTTAATGTTTCATTACTGATTGAATAGTTTTTTGTAGATAATCATTGTAAATGTTTTTAACCTTAATATCTGTAGACGGGGAATCCCTGAAGTTAATATGTTAATTTGGTTTAATTTTTTTTTTAATTTGTGCTTTATTGCCATCAAGCAATACATGATAAAAACTATCCTTAAAGGCTTACTCTACCTGTATGTGAACATATTTTCTTTGTTTCTAATCGGAGAAAATATGGACGAATTTGTCCTTAACAAGAAAACAAAAGAAGTAACAAATAGGACTGCTGAACTTGCATATAAAATTATATAAAAATGTAATATTTCATTTCATAGAGTTAGTCAAAAACCAGTATTCTTGTGGTAATAAACGGCCTCATTGTACTTATATAAGTGGTTCATCGGATGATGGATGTAAAGGAAGATAAAAAATTGTTTCTACATCTCCTTTTGTAAACGTTTCGGTATTTTATTTTACCTTCATCAGTGCATATTATACATACATTCACGGGAATAGTTTTCGACAATATGGGTTTCTATAAAGACATTTTACTTCAATTTAGAGAAGAGGCATGCCAACTGCTCAAGGCCTGGTCCAATCACCTTAAGCAACTCATGGCACAGAAGAACAGAAGAATTTTCCTGCTACAGTGTAAGGTCAACTATGTCAATCCAGCACACATTCGTATAACGCACTCATTAAGGTAAAATAAAATACCGAAACGTTTGCAAGAGGAGATGTAGAAAAAATTTTTTATCTTCCTTTACATCCATCATCCGATGAACTTTCTTCAATTAAATTTACCCTTGGATACGATCACAATATTATACATAAATAATATTTTTTTAAAAAAAAACCTTCCACTATAACTTACAAAATATAATTGGCGCAGTCGAATCGGATTATTTTCGGGCGAATTTCCGCGCATAGTAAAATCCGCTTTCCTTCAATGATTAACCGAAAACCAGAAGGAGAAAAGAAACAAGAAAAAGGTCTCAAAACGAATCCAAGTTCATCGAGAGAACATCGTGACGTGCAGAACCAAGCCCTGACGAATACAGAGCTGGCACCAGGATTCGACATAATTATCAACAGCACTCAGACTCAGATTCTGATCGCGATATCCCAAATACTACCAAAGAATCCTCTGACTCAGAACCCGAATTTCTCTTTGAAATTAGTTTTAGGCCTAGTTTAAATAAAATTATCAAAACAAAAATTATGCCACCAGTAACACAAGCGCAGAAAGCTGTATTTGTACCCCCACCAAAATTAGAAAAGCATTATTTGGATGATACCTGAATTTAATGGCGACTGTAAATTATTAGCCATTGAAATCTGCGAAAAATTAGTGAAAAAAATCTATAATTTGATTAACACGGCAGATTTTCAGAATGAATTCTTGATGTCTAGTATACTTGCCAAAATAAAAGGCGATGCCGCGATAAACATTGCAAGTACCACAGTTGGAAAGTGGGAAGACTTGAAATAAGCACTATTAAATACGTACTTTGATAAATGCGATTTGTATACTTAAAACATCAGAATTACGGCTAGGAAACGAAACAGCGTTTGATTTTTATGTGTTCAGCACATTCTAAATTTACAAATTTCTTATATCAATAACCAAGTTGTCGAAGCCGCTAGAGCTCTTTTAATAAGGTATTTTCAAAATTATTCTCGTAGAATATTACTTCGTGGACTCATTGAGCCATTAGGCACTCTTATGAGAACCAAAGACCCGAAAGATATGAATAACGCACTAAACATGTTAACAAATGATTTTCAAATAGCAACAGCCGTGCACATGCAAATACATAATTTAAGAATAACACGTATCACACTCAACAACCTAAACAAAAACAAGCTACTCATACCCAATATAGACAAGGACAACAACCTCAATTAATGTACAGACCTACTTCACATAACACTCAAAATTTTAGACCCACTTAATAATCAATTCTCAACTAATCAACAATATAATAAATCTTTCAACAAATACTATTCCAATAATCAAATCCAATAACCAATCCCAATAAAATGTTTTTAAACCTTCTAAACCGTCGCCTATGAGTCTCAGCACCAAGCAGTCGAAGACACAACGCGCGACATCCAATCCTTATCGTCCGCAAAAAATTCTTCCAGTCCCAAAACTGATCCAACGGTATCGCTGAAGAAGTGTTTAACACTGAAATAGATGATTATACAGAACTCGAAATTAATGAACAACATGTAGTTCAGTCAATGAACGCTCAAAAGGGGGTGTGTAGAATGCATGGAGGGTGTCATAATTTTTGACTTCAGGGCTTTGTTTGGAGTCGTAAACATATTAAAAGTCCCCGGAGATAGGTGGTGAGAGGCGTGGAGGAGGGCTTCATCAGGAAAAACCTCAACAGAACGACAAACAATATTAGTAATAAAAATAACAACTTACCAAAAAAATATTTGTTTTTCACGAGTTTGCCCTGGTACAGATGCAAGTGGCAGCAAAACGTTGGCCTCAGACTAAATAATAAACAAATTTAGACTTCATTCCTGCTATTATTCCTCCCATTAGTGTTGATATTTACACTATATAGTGTAACTTCAATTTATAAACAGTAATTATTCACAATATCCGATTGAATTTTATCTAAACAGTGTAATATTAATTTAAATTTGTGTGATTATAACAATTTGTTGGTTAATATTTACACTAGATGGCATGAGTCATCCTTTCGTAGTGTATTCGGTTGTGCGTCCTACGTATAGACGTGTTGCAACAGTGAAGTGTATTAACATCTAGTTTGGACATGTTGTAAAGCATATTGCCATTTTTGTACATTATTGCTGGCGTGTAGTATTAATTTACGATTGTTTTATGTGAGATATTTACTATTCTCTTTGGCGTTAAGGATTTAAATTTCAATATTTGAAATGTGTTAAATTGTGCAAGATTCCAGAAGATTGAGAGTTACGTTTTAATTGGTAATATAATAACAGCCTAACAGCATACACATATTAATATTATTAGTAGAACGACCATACAGATACCTATATTTAATAATGTTATTTGAAAAGCTAAAAATATTTTAATTTTTATTATATTTACAAAACCGGAACACAAATAGAAATAACTGAAGAAATAAAATCAGCAATAATTCATTTTTGTTGTACTAATGACGTTGATAAAATATATGAAAACATGAAACTAACAATTTCATACCGAAATTATTATACGAGGGACATTCTGAAATTATTCCTTAGATTTGTTGATACACCAGGATTAGTATTATTGTTAATTATATTTTATCTTTACCAATTTAAAAATAATGGTAATAAACCTAATTTTTTATTTATAATTGACATATTTTCAAATATTAATTGTTAAACGTAACAGTCATTTACAAGACTAATTATTGTTATATATATATATATATATATATATATATATATATATATATATATATATATATATATGTGTGTGTGTGTGTGTGTTTATCGCACTTTGCATATTAAACAAGATTTCCAGTTATATACTTCCAGAAGCTAAAAAATTTTAAGATGCTATTGTTGAAGTCTCGTTAAAGAGCTAGAAAAAGTGTAAAACCAAACTAGATGTCGATATTACAAATGAAGATGGTAAATTATTCTTAATATCATTATTGTAGTCATATAATAATTTATATTTTCTATTCAGGATGGGATCATCTAAAAAGATCCATGTTTGCACTCCTACTGATGTTACCGCCAACAGCACGAGGTAACAAAGTTCCAAAACAATCCGTTGCAGTGACACGAAACAAATTAATTTTATTCAAACCAGTAAGTTGAAATTGTAAACTACTGTTAATATTTACTACTAATTACTCTCTACAGTCTGTTCTATATACTATTCCTTATTATTACGAGTATATTAATAGCTGAGTTTTATTTCCTGTATTTTTACTGCACCATGTACTTTAATTTCGTAAATATACGATAGTTTTATGTTTTGTAATTTTATTGTTTTATTTTATCAAATCTATTATATCGCGACTTTTAACACTAAATTGCACACTAATATAACACAATACGTCCACAGTTCACATAATTACAACACTATTAGTTCGCATTAGAATAACACCAAATATTTACACTAACACTATGTGTTCACACAATAATAACACTACGTGTTCACACTATAATAACACTACGTATTTACACTATAATAACACTACGTCTTCACACTACTAACTGGTTCTGTTAGCAGACGAGTATGGTTAAAGTTCACTAAAATTAACCATTCGTGACAGTGTACATGTTAACACTAAATATTTTGTCCTCGAGGGTACACTATTTTTGGTTAGTTTAGCGTTATTTTTAACACGAAATTTCTTAGTGTGGCAAAAGTCCATCACCAAGAATTTTCGTTTATTTTCAGTTTTTGAGAGATACAAAAAAATGTTAACAAGCAAAGTTAAACTAGACAAAGGGGCTCATAAGATGATCATAGTAACAATTTTGTTCCATTTCCGGTTTTAGGTACAACCCCTTTATTGACTTGACTATAACGTAACCGAACCCGATCAAAACGAGCAAACTGTTTTTTTTTTTATAATAATAATTTCGGAACAAACATTGAACTAATTAATGTAATTCATAATCACAGCGAACTACCATTCATTATTTTCCCAGAAATGAATCTAAAAGCCCTAATAGACACTGACAGTACACGCTCGTTCATAAATCCAACTATCGCGAATAAATTCTTCAGATATAAAATTAAAAACGACCAATTCAAAATTATCACTGCACATGAACATCCGTAGAAAATTACAGTATTATAATACCATCTTTAAAATTATTTAACTCATCCAACACTATGTTAAAATATCATTTATTTAATTTCCATAAAAAAAATTATATACTTAGGACTAGATAGTTTTAAAATATTAGGTGTAAACATTGATTTGACTAGTGATAAAATAATTACCCCCAATCAGGAAATAAGAATTTATTATCATAAATAATCCCAAGATCTCACTACATAAAAATACCTCCAAAATCAAAAATATTCTCCAAATTATTCGTTTACAACATTGAAACAATATAATTATACCAGAAGGTCTTGCAAAAATTTAAAATTATTAAATTATTTATCCAATTATAAACTTAGGCGAACATAAAGAAATTTTAAATTCCATTGATTGTGTACAAATCCATTCTTTAAACAATTTCGAAATAAATAGTTTAAATTGACCATATGAACGAGAAAGAGAAACGTGAGATGACAAACCTGCTGACAGACTTCAAGGTTGCGCGATTCACGTGTCTGCTGAAGCCCTATAGTTATTTATGTATATGTAATTATATATTTATTTATGTAGAAGTACGAAATTATACAAATTTTTATTTTATCCTTATTATAAAAAACATTTTCGTTGGCCGAAATAAAATATATACAATTAATACTAGTTATTCAATCATTCAATAAATATTTTGTTGAGATATCTAACATTTTGAAATAATTTAACGGTAACGCAGTGTAATGTTTTTTTTTTTTAATTTAATGTAACACTATTTACCAATTTTGATATTTGGTGATTTCTGGTTATTTTTATAAAGATTTTCTGGTAAAAATATTTATAAACATCTGGCAACATTGTGACAGAGTATTCTGATATCACTCACTGTGACAATGGACCTTGATCTTTTATTAATGAATTAAAACATTTTATACGCACGAACGATGCGATTCCCGTTTACGGTAACTTATAAATACCCCGAAATACATCGTAAAGAAGAGGTACAAAGCCAAATTAATAAAGTGCTGGACCAAAACATAATCCGTCCTTCCTATTCACCCTGGTCATCCCCTGTATGGATTATTCATAAAAAGATACACGCATCCGGCAAAAATAAATGGAGACTAGTAATCGACTACCTGATATTGAATAACAAAACGATCGTCGACAAATACTCTATACCCAACATTAACACGCTACCTGACAAACTTGGGAGATGTAAATACTTTTCGACAGTGGTGCCTCTTGACTATACATAGGTAGGAGCTGCATTTACATAAAAAATATTCATAAAGCAAAAAAGTCATTTAGATTAAAAAAAGAAACTATCATTATATTTAAAAAAATATACACATTATGTTTACAAAATAAAATTTAAAAATCTGATGTGGCCAGCACATTACCTTCCGTCAGTTCTATGTATTTTGTACAAATTTCATACAGAAAGTTCCTTGTTAAAGATTATATTTCTTGTACTTTACCCTCCGGCAGTTGCATGTATTTTATGCAAATTCCAAACAGAAAATTTATAGCAAAAGATCCTATATTTCCAGTAAAATTATAAGACAAACACACTATAGGTACGTTCCATCGGTGTCAGAAATCTTACTACTTCTTCTAGTAGAACCTCAATGATCGTTCTTTTGCGTCAAAAAATCTGAATATTCCTACGAATCATTCCAACTTCAGAGCTGGAAGCGCTGGTTGGAAGTTATAAAGATTGGAGATAAATTCAAAATTATACTAGCCGACTGTCGCGCGTACCTTTCTGTTACATATGTCAATGTTCAGATTAGACTGTGCTCAAAGAAATACCTCTTTTACATTTTTATTATTCAATATATTTTTATATAATTATAATCTCTGTAACAACAACATTTTGAAGATCCAAAATAAACATACAAAGTTAGCTTTAGTTGTTAACTAACAATAACACATAAACACTCCCACTGTTCTATCGTATTTATTTTTTACTTGATATTTATTTGTCACTGAGCGTTCTATTGCTTTAAGAATATTCTTATTCTAGTAGGAATATTTCTGACACCGATAGAACGTACCTTATGTCAATTTCACTTGACACTGACATCTTTCAATCAAACTTTTCTTAATATAGTAGCTGTTTCCATAGCTATGGCTACTTTATGAAATTTAATTTCTTTATAATTTTTTAACTCTGTATCCATTTAATATTAAGTATAAAATGCAGTCAAATCGTATAGAGAATAAAATATTCTTTAATATTTATAATAGCATTAAATGTGAAAAAATGATATTTAACACAGTATTTTCAAGAAAAACTGTTAAAATCTTCAAATGAGGGTACTTCCGGTTGTCCAATTCTAACCAAAATCTAATCAGCTCTTCACATGGATGTAACGAAGAGAAATACAAAAGAATTATAATTTTTAGAATTGTAGTATGGAAGTTATCGTAGACGAAAATTTTGTTACACACACACACACACACACACACACACACACACACACACACACACACAGACACACATACATACATACACACACAAACACACACACACACACACACACACACACACACACACACACACACACACACACACACACACACACACACGCATACAGACATCATCGTAAAAATAGTAAAATCGTATTCTAGGGACCCTAAAACGTACTTATTCATCAAAAACTCACCACCGAATTTTTTGATCAAAGACAATACCTTCCTTACCTAAAGGTGACGGAAGGTAAATAGAAAACAATATCATTATTATTTTACCATAGAATAATAACTCGGAATTTTACAACAGATGCTACTTGGATCTATTCTAATCAGCGATCTGGCTAGCTGTGGCTACGAGAAGTACAGCGCTCACCCAACAAGACAATGCCCCTTCACATTGCTATTCCCCTCTAAGCTCTAATGTCCACAATAGGCTTGGGTAAAAATAATCGATATATAAAAATATTGATATTTTTTCATAAAATAATCGATAAATATCGTCGATATTTTTAATCTCCATAAATCGATAATTGATATTTATTTTCACGTATCGAATTCGATATATTTTTTTTAATTCAGTTTAATATAATTGATAAGAGTCATTCCATACTATTCTTGCCATCCTCGGAATAGTTCAAATTTTGAGCACCAGAATGCATACACCCTCAGACTAGTTATATTTTTGGCTTTGGCATTTGGCCACGAGATAGCGCAGTGCCAAGAACCACTTACCAATAGTCAATGTCACGCGTTGCATCTTCAAAACACTTTGTCAATGCTATGTTTGCGTATACATTAATGTGTGTGTCTGTGTGTATTTGTAATGGAAGCGAACTCGTGAGGCGGGATCTCTCATTGTTTGTTTTGTTCAGTTACATCGTTTTTTTAACAAAACGCCATGTCTACATCTGTTGTGTGGAATTTCTTTAAAAAAAGGAAACAATGAACCTGTGTCTTGTAACTTGTGTGGTAAAATGTATAAAACGTGCAGAAATACTACGAACTTGGCGACTCATCTGAAAACGAAGCATCACTTTGCTTATTTGCAATTTGAAAAAAAGCAGGATTCATCAAAAAAAGCAAATCGATTCATTAAATAAAATACTTATTTTCTACATGTGTATTTAATTATTTATGCACGCTTTTACCAAAAATATCGATATATTGATATAGCGATATTTTTTACACGATAATAATCGATACAGCTTAAAAGTATCGATTCGATATTTATCGATCATTTTTTTCACTTGTCCACAATTTAACTGTGGCACAGCTCACAGCTTCATTTGTCAATCTTTTTGAAAGTTTCTTGAATAGAAATATTAGTAATGTTATTATAAATAAATTATTACTATGGGCTGCAGCTCCACAGCTCCTACCACGAGCCACCACTGCTTTTCGACATTTTAGCCTCAGGATTTCATCAAATCGAGAGGAATGAATCCGATATTCAAAAGACCGCCATTAACACAGAAAAGGATACTTTGAATTTTTGAGACTGCCATTTGGACTAAAGAACGCGCCCGATTCTTTTCAAAGAGTAATGGACAACGTTCTACGAAATTTATTTAATGAAATTTGTCTTGTTTACTTAGACATCCCTTCAAGAATACAATAGAAAACTTAAGAACAGAATTTAATTGTTAGAAAAAAGCAAATTAAAAAATACAACTACATAAATCTGAGTTCTTGCGAACAGATGTAGTATACCTTGGACACATAGTAACCCCAGACGGAGTAAAACCCAATCCTGACAAGATCCATGCCATCCAAAATTATCCACTATCCAAAAATACGACAGAAATAATAGCAATTTAATATTATATTTTATTTTCGATTTTTGGTATTAGGTAACACATTATTTTTATTTATTATACCCAAGAGCAAATTTAATTGCCACAACATTTCCGCTTTTTAAAGAAATTTTGTTTAAAGTTACCAGGGAAATATCTAAAAATCTACCCTCAGGTGTGAATATCCACATTGTATTATTTAGTAATGAATATTTTATTATTTATATAATTGTAGAGTGGAATGATAAGCGTTGTTACTTTTATTTCCACCAACAGCTAGAGGTCGGGGCGGAGTCAAAAAGGAGTCAGTAACTGCATCAATTGATAAATGAATTAATTCTTCATCATACAGAACATAGTTTTGTTTGTTTTTGATTAAAAATATTATTCATATTTGTTTCTTTTTAAACAGATTGCAGGTCCCCTCCAAGATTGGCAAAATTTAAAGAAAACAAACCAACAAAACAACTATAGCAGATTATTACATAATGATAGATGGAATCTTAATACCTTACCAAGCGGAAGAACCACTTCAAGCAAACTGAATATGATATGTATTTAAAATAATTTTGGTTTTCCATACAAGAAATGTTTTATGGCATTGATATGATGATATGGCATTGAATATACTCGTAATGATTGATGGCATTGAATATGATTATTATTTTCAGGCATATAAAATAAGTTATTTATCAGATGAGAATATAAATATTGTTGAGAATTTTTAACTTCAAAAATTCTGATAACACATTTAAAAATATTCAATGGAATAAAATACGGACTGTTAAAATGTGTCCAAGAAAATTGCTTAAGAACATTTTTCACATTTAATTCCTCCAGAAAAACATTTATCACTTCACGTTCTTAAAATGCCAGTTCTATATTCACAAAATAAAATAGAATATAAGACATGTAACAATCTAACAAAATTAAGGTTTCTGATTGTCCATACAGTACAAAAATGAAGCTGAGGCCTACTAAGTTTGAATCTCAGAAAATAACTCAATGGTCAAATGATGCGTGAGAGTCCTTATCCTCAATAGATGTTTGGTAGTGACTTCTGTTGCGCTTGCTGCAGATGGTAAATTGATATCTGGAATTGTAGAATGGGCGTTGGTTCATTGACGTGTCAGTAGATTCGACAGTTGCGTTGCAGTGTGGCGTGAATCTAAAGAGAAAGCGGGTGAGAAAATATAGCGTATGAAGGATGCCTGTATGATGGTTCACTGCGTGACAAAACGAACAGAAAGTAAGTGCTAGGAGTGGAATAAGGATAGACACTCTTCGCCTGCACGAGCGTTTTACAGGACTTACACAGGCCCAAAACGACAAGTAGGTTAGCGAAGCTAAATATTAAACTCTTATTCTTAAAAACAGCACAGAAATATATATATTGTAGAAATAGCGACTGTGGTGCTAAATGATAAATATTTTTATATATTTAGTTTATTTCTTTATTTAGAATTATTCTTTGGTAATTGCAAACTATATTATATTATCAGTACAAATATGCTCAATGCAATATATAAGTTGAATTATTGTTTTGCTAGTTGCAAACTATAATATGCCATAGGTACAGGTATATTCAATAATTTTTCTGATACAGAATTATTGTTTTGTTAATGCCATTTTAGAAATAAAAATTTATATTTCTCAAAATGTTTGCATTTCATGAACAAAAATTATACCTTGTTAAAGCGGCGTGGGTAGGGATTCTTACATACTTGGCTAAACAATTCAAAAACGCAGTTAAATAGAAAACCTAGGTAGGTTACACATTTGCACCAAATTTCCAGGTAAGTGTGTAGTATGAACATATTTTTAATAAAAATGTGGGTCCATTAAACCATTAAAGATATTGGTCTGGTTTACAGAGTAAAATATTGTCAAAAGAAATTTGTTAACAATATTTTATGCGAAAAGTCTAAAGGAAAATTAGCAGTATAAATACAACATATTTTAATACTATTAGATTTTTACTACAGAATGACTTGATTTCACCTTATCTTGTAAATATTATGTCTTTATTTGGTACTTACACTGTACTTATATTTTTTTATATGTACTAAGATGAATTCAACAAAGAAATTTACATATTCTTTATTGATTTAGAAAAGGCGTTCGACAGAGTAAACAGAGAACTCCTTTGGAAGATTTTGAGAAAAGAGGCACAGGTAACAATTTGTCTGAAGAATTCATAACAACCCAAGGATTGAGGCAAGGAGGAAACTTAAGCCCATTACTCTTTGTTATATTTATGGATGAAATTGCAGGAAAAACTATTGAAGTGTAAAGAAAACACAAATAGGAAATCTAAACCTACAAAGCATTTCAATAATAGAATCTCTATTCGCAGATGACATGGCTGTCTTTGGAAACACTGAGAAAAAAACAAGAAAACCTAAACATTTGGTACCAAGAATTGTCAAAAGCCAACATGACTATAAATATAGGCAAAACTAAAGGATAGGAAAGGAAAAACAAACTTAAAAATTAACAGCAGTAATATCCAGCAGGTGAAGAGGTTCAGATATCTGGGCAGTATTATAGAGAGCATAGAACGAAATAAAGAGGAAATTAATAACAGGATACGAATAGGGTCCAGAACATATCATATGTTAAGAACTGCCTTATTTAATCACAAAAATTTATCCAGAAACACAAAGTTAACAATATATAAAACAATAATATTACAAATTCTTTTGTATTAAAGTGAAACCTGGATACTAAACCAACGACTAAGCAGCATGATACTAGCTATCAAGATGAAGTGCTTAAGAAGAATAGCAAATGTGACCAAATTTGACAGGATTAGGAATGAGAATATTAGAGAACGACTGGAAGCAAAAGCGGTAAAACAATATATTGACGAAAAACAACTATAATGGTTTGGCCATCTAATAAGATAACCAGACACCAGACAAGTAAAAACAGTATGGAAAGCCAGAACAACCGTCAAACGAAGCCGCGGAAGACCACATAAATCATAGGACGACGTCAATTTTAAACAAGAAATCAATGACTAGACGAAACGCCTTTGGCAAAAGACAAGAAAAAATGGAAGAAATTAACAGAAAAAAACTATAATTCACAGAATCTCGACACCCAATTGAGTAAAAGAGAAATATATATATATATATATATATATATATATATATATATATATATATATATATATATATATATATATATATAAATTATTATATTTAAATGTCATCATGTAGTTCTGTTTTGTAACTATTGACAAATTTTGTTTCGTTTGGAAAATAAAAATATACGTCTAAATCTTGTCCTTATATACAAATATTTACAATTAATAGTATGTTCCGTAAATAAATCAAACTAATCATAATCGGTGATTTCGGTGAGTAGTTGGTTACTGAAAGTGGTGAGTATTTTCGGAACAGCTTGATATTCAAGTTCCGTCAGATAAGCATTCATGATTTTCAACACTGTTCAAATTATTTATAATTTCATTGTAGTGTGCACAATTGTATTCACCTTGGTATTTACTCTTGTAAAAAGAAAAAAATATTAGCAATTTTTATTTCAATAATTTAAACAGTTACCATTATCATGCATTTTTGATAGCACAACCTCACAAAGCAAACACTAAACTTCAAATCATCTTCAAATAGCGCTAATGCCATTTGCCAAATTGATGCAAATTGCAAATAACCGAAGTCATCGTGCTTTGAGCGCGATGAGTTTGGTGACTAACCAGACTCACCAATTTCAGGTCACCGCGTTCCATAAATCAAATATTTTCAGGATTTAAATATTTACGGAACGGAAAAACACAATTTGGTGACTTTCGGTGATTTACGGAACATACTATAAACTTAAACAGTATATTTACACCAAAACAAATAGACATTTTACAACATACAAATATACAACAATACTTAAGCACACTTAAATCCGCAATCCAAAGACTACAACCTATCATTTCACGTAACCAAACGTCAAAACCTACTCACATTCCACCCAATTTATTTAAAACTTCCCATGTTTTCGTTAAAAACACAATCGGACCGATTCTGAAACAACCTTTCGTTGGTCCACTCAAGGTATTAAAAAGGTACAATAAATTTTTCAAAATACTCATAAACGATAAATTAAAAACCGTATCGATCGACCCTACCCCTGGAATTTGACAACCTTGATGACACTTCTGCCGTCGCTGTCGTTTGTGCCATTAGTAGCCTGGTCTTTCCTTACACTTAAAAGGGGGGAGCATTGTAGCCACTTTGACCTAATTAGGAATATTGCAGTAAACAACTATCCGAAGACTCTCATCAACAGAATTCTCAACAACACAATTAGTCGCACCAATACCCCTGTACCAAACAACTTGGAATACCACACGATTCCATACGTTCAACAACTGTCACACACAATAAAAAAGACAATCACACAACTATTACCAGTTAACATCACCTTCAAACAATACAAAACGGTAGGACAACTCTACAGTAATACCAAACATCCTATTGAAATAATGAATCGATCAAATATAATTTACAAGGTGCCATGTTCGGACTGTGGCGGAGTTTACATTGGACAAACCAAGAGGTATTTAAAGACAAGATTATCTAAACACGAAAGAAATGTAAATAAAAACACAAACATCACAAAATGTACATTAATCCACCACGCACAGACCGACAAACACACATTCAACTGTAAGAAACGAAAATTCTAAGATGTGAAAATAATTTAAATAAAAGATTAACTGTAGAAATGTTAGAAATACATAAAAACAAGAATGCCATCGACTCACAAACGGACATACAGAATCTGAGCATTATTTACAAAGGAATTTTAGTAAAATTCTACAAGAACTTAATGTAGTAGTTTTTCTATTGCATCTTGCTCCTCCTAATACATGAATCAACCCCTCGGTCAGTTCTATATTGACCTTCTGGTACAATGTACGCATTTTTTTCTTATAATTTGACATCACAAATCTATGTTTTTGATTATGTATCATTATTATTTTAACAAATTTGAAATTTTAAAATAACTTAAATTTAGTCGTAAAGATTCTTAACCAGATATTTGTACCCATAACTGTTTTTCAGAACGCTGAGGATGGTCAATTTGTGACCGAAACGTCGGTGTTGTTTATTGTTAATGTATCAATAAATATTTTGCTCTTCAAGGACTGGTTCTCAATTAATTCAATTTCGTTATTCATCAAAATTCGAAGTATAAATAGTTTTTCAGAAATAATAAACCAATTAAATAAATAAGATATAAGTATAATGGATGAAATACATATACCTATTTTTATTGTCCAAAAGCAATATGTTGCAATGATTGTCGGACATCTTAGAAACGCCATCTTTGCAATAGCAAAATGCACAATATGTATCAATATGTTGTGTGTAACACACAACGAAGCACAATAACACAAATTATTATTGACGCCAAAATCATCTTATGAATGACAGAATGACATGAATATTCAAATAATTCAAATATTTGAAAATAACACTCGTTACCGCGGTTACAATACACGTTATATTTAATTTTTTACCGTCCCCTCCTTGAGATAGCGAATAAAAGTCTCATATATGCAATGTTTGTAGGACAAAGTTGCTAGATAAAAGTTTTGTTGCATCAGAAATTGATGACGTGAGGATCAACTGGGAGATATATATATATATATATATATACATATATATATATATATATATATATATATATATATATATATATATATATATATATATATATATATATATATACTGACATTTGCGAACTACGATGAGTCGACGAAACATACATTAGTAAGTGAAGTACTTTAAAATGTTTTTGTTTTTATATTCATTAAAAATATTTCATATTTTTATAGATTAGAAACATGAAACTATTAAACATTTTTGAAGACCACGAAAACAGAAAATAAACAGACAAATGCTTCAACTAAAGTTTTAAATGTAATCATAACTACATATAATTAGGAAACATTTATATCGTCATAACATTTACCTACGTACAAGTTTTCTAGCGAAACAAGGAGTTCTAACCTCTATTTCCAATGACAATGTTGCGTGTGTTTACATTCATTTAAGGATTTAATTTCAATTGCACTATGCCTAGAAGAAGTTTTTGTTATGTGTGCATAGTGTATGAGTAATTATATTCTTAGTTGCTTTCTTAATATACATAGAAGCTGTTTTTTAGTTTGTGCTCATAATTTAGCGGTAAATAAAATATTGATAGACTATTCAATGCATTAGTAAAACACTGGCTTATGTTTCGCTTAGCGCTCGCTTATTTTATATATATATATATATATATATATATATATATATATATAGATTTTTCCTTAACCTTATAATATTATGGAATTAGGTTTATAGACACATACTTGGCAAAAAATTACTAATACATACAATTCAATGAACCAGTGTTGTTCTTGGTATTATATGAAATGTAATAAAACTTTTAGTAAACGCATAATAGATTCAAGAAATCTGTAATAGGCTGTGTTTGTTGTTTATATATTTGCCAAGAGATGGCGTTCATTGCATCGCTCAGTAATCTAGAGATTTTTAAGGTTCAAATCTAGTGTATTTCAAATTTTTCAATACGATCAGCTGCTTCCAGTTCCCAAATATTTTTTTTTTGTTTTTATTTACATATTATGGACAGGTAAACGTTTCTTGTTATGTTTATAACCGATTCGTTTATGTTTATATCTTAACTCTTTTTATGTATATTATTCGTACAGTTCGAAAACAATGCGAAAACGAAACCGCAGACAAAACAGAAACAGACGAATTCACGAATTTAGTAGTAGAAAACAATAAATCATCACCACCAAGTGATGAAACTGCAACTTCAAGCGATGAAAATAATGATGGCGCTAATGAACCTGCTAGAAAAAAAAAGAAAATTTACAAACAAAAATTTAAGGAGGATTGGGTAAAACGTTTCGGAAACTGGCTTAGTTTTAAAGCAGATCAAAATAAGGCTACGTATTGCAAAGCAGGCCCGGACTGGCCATAGGGAGCTTCGGGATATTTCCCGAAGGGCCGGTCCGGGTATGGGCCGGTGGACTGAGTTTTATGATACTTGTTTAAAGTTTTAATTATTGCAAAAAGTATACATTTATTTTGTAATGTCTATTACCCTGATTAAAAATGAAAGAATAACAGTGATTTGGCCGCATGTTTTGTATTATTATTTAGAAAATTTGAATTTGGCCGCGCTGTCGTTTGCGCGATATGTTCCGCGTGTGGCCGTGTATCTACATCCGCTGCATTTAGCCCGCATGTTACCCGTGCCAGCGTCAAGAAACAGCGACGCCTCACAGCCACGTCACACGTAACGCAGTTAGCTCTTAAATTAATTATACAAACAAATTATGAACCATAAAAATATTAATAAAATATTGAATTTATCAATTTATGTTACTCGTATTATTGTAGTTTTTAACGTGTAAGAATATACAATACTCATAAGTGGTAACGGTAAGTTATATTATGAAATATAACCTACATTAAGTATAGTATTAATTAATTAGAATTTATTATATTACAGCTTATTATATTTCTAACATGGATAATAAAAAATTATCAAAAGGGAAACGAAAAGGTGGAGCACAGAAAGTTCGAGAGAAAAAACAAAAAATTCGTGAATTGAGCGCTGAAAAATGCACAAATTTGCATGTTTTTTTTTCTAAAACGTCAAGCAACCAGAATGTGCCAAAAACCAAAGACAGAGAAGAAACATTTGAAGAACAATCAGGGTCGAATAGACAAGAAAAACCTATGGTAAATACTAATGATGATACCATTGTTCCGTACAATATAAAGACAAAGTTTGAAGAACAACCAGGACAAAAAATTCCACAAGATTCTATGGAAACCATTGTCGAGGAAATCAGTATTTCCGACGAAGAAAAAATCTTTAGCAAAAAATCGCTTGAAAGAAAAGTAACAACTGAAGCCGTGGAAAATGTCATAAAAAAAGAAGATGAAATTATTCCCTCAGAACACAGCAACAGCTTTTTCGTTAGACCAAATAAAAGTAATTTTAATTTATTTTTGGAATACCATCTGAAACAAGATACTACTGATGCGTCACTAAAAAAAAAAGCTTTTTACCGTAAGGACGGTACGAATAGAAAGTGGCTGACATATTGCCACGAAAACAATATTTTGTTCTGTTTTGTCTGTTTAGCATTTTCGAGACCAATAGATAACAATCCATTCATTGAAGGAACGATGAATAGGAAACATTTACATCAGAGGGTAGAACATGAAAAAAGTCGAATACATGCACATTGTTCTGAAGCTTATGTCCTAAATTTGCACAATGCAGACGTAAATAATTTATTACAGCATAATCAAATGTCTCTTCGTCGTAAAGAAATTCATGCTAGACGAGAGGTACTGGTGTATTATCGATATAATCAAATTAATCGGTAAACAGGGGTTAAGTTATACAGGCGATCGATTAGAGGCAGCGTATAACTTAGAAAATGAAAACGAAAATCATGGAAATTTTTTAGAAATGGTCCTACTTGTTAGTAAACATAACACTTATTTAAAAGATCACGTTCAAAGTTGCATTGAAAAAAGTAAAAAACAATCACTGAGTGGAAAAGGAAGAGGATCATTGGTCACATTACTTTCTAAAACTACAATTACTAACATAATTGAAATAATCGGAAAATTAATTCAAAGTTTTATATCAAATGAAGTAAATTAAGCTAAAATGTTTTCGGTTCAAATAGACCCTACGCAAGACATAACTTCAAAAGATCAGTGTTAGATTATTATACGCTATGTAACGGGCAAAGTATATGAAAGACTTCTTGCAGTTGTGGGTTGCAAATGTACTACAGGAGAAAATGTGTTCGAAATTATGAAGAACGTGCTGAAATCTACAAATATTGATATAAAAGCTTGTGTAGGCAATTCAACGGATGGAGCCGCGAATATGCAAGGCCAATATAAAGGCTTTTCTTCATGGCTATCTACAGAATCACCTGAACAAATCCATGTGTGGTGTCATGCACACATTTTAAATTTAGTTTTAACAGAGACTACTCAAGTTACAATTTCAAGTGCGTCACTATTTTCTTTAATAAATGACATTTCTGTATTTAGTAGAGATTCTTATCAAAGAATGGCACTTTGGGAAGAAATTTCTCAAGATGTTCATCATCGTCGACTATCGACTATAGGAGAAACTCGATGGTGGTCGAAAGATGTCGCATTAAAAAAGATATTTGGAATGTTTTCAAATCCAGACACTTCTTTATACGTTGAGGTTATAATTACTTTAATAAAAATTCAAGAGAATCTAAAATACAAACCTGAAATTCGAGCTAAAGCGAAAGGTTACTCAGATACAATACTTAAATATGAAACAGTAATCACAGCGCAAATTTTTTTACGAATATTCCAGCTAACTTCATTCTTATTCAAATACTTGCAAACCAATGGTATGGATTTATTAAAAGCCTATAATATGGTAAACGAAACACAAAAAGAATTATTATCACATAAGCGAGATTTCAATAATGTAAAACATGCGGCTGATACTTTTATCAAATGGGCTAATAATAAATTTCAAAATATTGATGATTTCGACATAGAAATTGAAGAAACTTTGCCTGCTAAAAGATTGAGAAAAAGGAAAATATTACCAGGGGAGTTAGCACAAGATGATATTATTACTGATCCTTTTAAAGCATATGAAATCCGAACTCACAATGTAATTTATGACATGGTTACTGAAAGCATGAATCGTCGCTTTCTTTCTAGTAAAACATTATACGCTGAATTAGCTTTTTTGGATCCAAAAAATTTCCCTGATATTAGGAAAAACGCTGTAAATGAGAAATTATTTGACGAGTTAAGCGGAAAATTAATGAAATTTAATAATGATGCTACTGCCTAAATTTACAGCTTGAATTTAAAAATTTCATTACACATTGGGACAATTTAAAAAATACTGTTATAGAGTCATACGCAATAATTATAAACCCAAATACCACAACAAAAAGTAACGAATCTACCTGTATTGACGACGATATGAATAGAGTACAACATCAGTCGTGTTCTCCATGTAAAAATTGTGCTTTTTGTTGTTACAAAATTTTAGAGAAGTACAATTTATTAACGGATGCCTATCCTTTAATGGCATTAGCCTATAAATTTTTATTAACTCTCTCAGTAACGCAAGTCGCATGTGAAAGAGCTTTTTCCACATTAAAATTTATTAAAAGTCGCTTAAGAAGTAGTACAGGACAAGATAATTTAAATGCCTTAATGCTCATGAATATAGAAAAAGATATTTTAATAAGTATGGAAGCGGATGATATTATAAATGAACTGGCAAAATCCAGTCGTTTGCTGCAAAATATTCTAGTTCCGTAATTTTGATATATTATTTTTATTATCTTTTATATGTACATTTTATTGTAATTTTCGTTGTTTAATAAACAAAATATTTTCTTCTGTATGTTTACGGTATTTAACTTTTTTAGAGTGGGGGGGGGGGTATGTGGGCTGGTTAGGATGAAAATGAAAATACACTGCTTGAAAGAATAACAACTTTGCATAAAACAATTTTGCAAAATTTTATTAAGGCAGAATTTATTAAAGATGATGTAAACACTTTGGATATTAGTAATCCTAAATTTTTTTCTAAAAATAGAAGATATTTATTTTGGAGCACAATGTGAATTATTTATTTTAAAAAAAGAAATAAAAAATTCTGATTTAAAAAATTTCAGATTAAAATGTTTAGAGTTTTATATTGAATTATCACAACAGATAAAAGCTCGATTTGACTTTGACGATGAAGTTTTAAAACTTACAAAACTTCTTGATCCAAACATAGTATTTTCTGACAATTTTCTGTCACTCGTCCCTGTCTTTAACAGGTTTCCTATTTTATGTGATCAAAGAGACATTGAAAAAGCTAACACAGAATGGCGGCTGCTTAAAAAGAGCAAGCACATGTTTAATTACGATTCTGACGAAGAATTTTGGAGACAAGTTTTTCTAATGAAAAATAGTTTAAATGAGCCAATGTTTCGAAAGTTGAAAAGTATCATATCTGGATTATTATGTCTTTTACATTCTTCAGCTGCTGCTGAAAAATATTTTCACAGCTGAGTTTACTAAAAACAAAACACATATCGGTTGCACATTGATACTTGCGATGCCTTACTGCATACCAAACAAATATTAAAAGGAGGTAATAATACATGCCACGAATTCATTCCACCTGATAATTTATTATATTATACAAACAAAAATGAAAATGTAACACAGGAGACTGTGACTGAATTGGAAGCAGACATTACATTTTAGTAAAGCTGATTTGTTCCGTAGTATTCTTTCCTATATTTATGTTTCTTAATAAGAATTATTATTTATTTTCATGTTAATTAATTATAAAAATATAATTTATATTTATTTTCTTTAAAAAATATACGTATAAAAATAATATAAGAATTGTGTTTTCATTGAATATACAAAATCCTTGATTTTTCCATTTCTAAAAAAAAGGTAATAGATTTTGATAGCAATGTAATAGTGTAATAAAAAGTTTTGAAATATAATAAATCTATTACAAGTGACATAGGTGTATGAGGCGCCGTTTGGGCCAAAATAAAAGTTTCTGTAATATATATAAAATTTCGTGATATATAATATTTTGCCATGTTGATATATACAATTTTCATTGTGATATATACAATTTTTAGTTCTATGAAATGCCGCAATATAATGAGGGCGCTCACTTATAAAATTTCGTGATATATAATATTTTGCCATGTTGATATATACAATTTTCATTGTGATATATACAATTTTTAGTTCTATGAAATGCCGCAATTTAATGAGGGCTCTCACTTTTGTGTTTTTATCTACTTATGTTGATAAAAGCACAAAAGTGAGCGCTCTCATTATATTGCGGCGATTCATAGAACTAAAAATTGTATATATCAACATGGCAAAATATTATATATCACAAAATTTTATAAGTGAGGGCCATTATATTGCGGCATTTCATAGAACTAAAAATTGTATATATCATAATGAAAATTGTATATATCAACATGGCAAAATATTATATATCACGAAATTTGATATATATTGCAGAAACTTTTATTTTGGCCCAAACGGCGCCTCATATAGGTGGCACAACACTGCAATGAACCAAGGAAGTGCTGACGTCACGTCGCCACGTTTGTTGAGGAAGGTCATAGCATACTTTCCAAACAAACTTTTGTATTCGTAAGATTAGCATTAACCTCTGTATTTTGAACTATATTATTACGAAAATTGTTGTGAGGTGTTTCGGAGACAGCAGGCAGGTGGCAGCACCAGGCGGATCAGGCGTTGGCTGTGTGTGTGTTGGTGCTGCGCAACATTCAGCGCGACAGCGAGCATTCTACAGACCATCTACAGACGACGGTTGAGTGAGGCGGACGTATGTGGAGTAGCAGTCTTTGTTTTTGCGTTGTACTTTGTTAGAGAATTTGTTTCTTTAATAAACTTATTTTAAGTTAATTGTGGAGTGATAATTTACAATCGTAACAATATTTAATATATTTTAATTATTCTGAAGGTAAATGATATAGTAGATTTAATTTACTTAACTAAGGGCCGTTTTCACCAATTTATTTTAAACCAACAGTGAGTTAAATTTATTCTACAGATTATTTTATTCCTACATTTCACCAACCTTTTTTGCCCTCAGTTAGTTAACCGAGAGTTAGTCATGTTTTATAAATTAATTATCTGTCACTAGATGGCTACATAGCTATTATGACATATACTCGTAAGCATCCTGTTTTATCTGCATTTTAGTTTTTTTCTGTAACTGACAGTTGTTTACTACATACGATTAGTGTTTGTAAATCTATTGTTTGTTGTATTGTTTTGATATCTTTTGAATTACAAAAAAAATGGATCATGAAGATAAGATTACAGAAAAAGAAAAGGAAGAACTATTAAATATTGTAAAAAAATATTTACATATAATAGAAAATTTAAAAAAATTACTCAATGAATAATAAAAAGAAACAAGTTATATGGTTAAAAATACAAGATGAGTTTAATGCAGTACAAGAAAATGGTGAAAGAACAGCACATCAATTAAAAACATTATATGAAGCATTGAAAAAAAGGGCAAAACGAGAAAAAGCTGATGATACGGTAACTCAGATAGACTAATAAAATCTGGCGCAATTTATAAAATTTTTATATTTACAGATCGAACTTTATAAAACAGGGGGAGGAAGATATATAAAAAAATTAGACAATGTAGGTGATAGAATTATTAGTATGCTGGGAAGTAATATTAGCAGCTTGTCCAACACATACGACAGCAATGAAACAGGTGAAATTAAGACAACAGGCAATGAAATATTTTTAGTTACATTGAATTTTTATAGATACATAGGTGGACGCTAAGAACTTTGAATTATTAACATCTGATAGAGCACCTGATCAAACGAATACTTATTTTTCATCAGTAAGTCATAGAATACGAGAGACCATGTCCAAAATTAATTTTATTGTTTTACAGAATACACATGAAATTTTATTGATCGATACTGTCGATCCGCAACTCACCACACCTGCTGGTGATAGTAATTATGAATTGCCCGAAATTATTAATATTATTACACCCAAAACTGCTCCAAAATCAAGAAAAAGAAAGTTGAATGTAGATGACAACAATATAGCCAAGAACCAGAAACAAGAAATTCATGATATTAAAATGGAAATTTTGTTATTTAAAAGGGAAACTCAACACAATATAAATGAAAAATTAAAATTAGAAATTGAAGAAAAAAGTTAGACATTGCAATGACAGAAAAGCAAGATGGAAATATGTAGCAGTAATAATATTAATACTAATTAGAAGTTGGTTGGCAACACTGATTGAATATTAAAAGCCGTGAGTTTAAAAAGTTTACTTAAAATTGCACTGTAAGTAAATATTGTAAGTTTAGCTAAATCATAACTACTTAACCTTCAAAATTAATTAAACAAATTGTGTGCGTGATAGTGCATAAACGAACAATAAAATCAGTGTTGCCAAATATATTTTATTTAAAACAAATATGGATCTTGAAAAATCAATTTTAAATGCTATAGATCATTCAAGAAAACTCACACAAATAGATATCGAGCAGTCTAAGCAAGAACTTTTAACTGCTATCAAGGCAACAAATGCTAAAGTAAATAAACTAGAAAAAGAAATTAAGCAAATTAAAGAAGAAAATAAACAATTTGTAATGAAAATGGAAAAACAGGAAAAACAAATCGATTATCTAACTAGACAAATTAAAGCAAAAAATTTAATTCTACATGGAATTGAAGCAAGAAAAGAAGAAACGAAATTAATTTTAAAACAACAAATTTTGAAACTTATTACTGACAAATTGAAGATAGATTTAAATATAGAAGAAATAGATCAAATTATGAGAATTGGCAAAGAAAATGGAAAGAAACCTAGACCAATTCTTTTAACACTAACTATAACAAAAAGAAATGAGATACTACAAGCAAAGAAAACACCTCTATTTGAGACAAATTTATATATAAATGAAAAAGAGTTATTATTTCAACAAAAATTACAATTATTAGGGGAGACAACTCATCTGCATAAAGAAATAGATCTCTATGATTATTTTATAAATTCTGTAATGAAGATAGCGGAAGAAATAGATTTAATAAAGCTACAGAACACATATAACATAGGTAAAGGTAAACCATGGTTCGACAAAGAATAATGTTGCAAAAAAAACTGGCACAAAAACTTTATAGAAGATATAAACGTGAACATAATGACGAATATTTAAAACCATATCTAACGGAAAAAGAAAAATATAAGCATCTTCAGAAACAGAAAAAGAAAGAATATTATGAAAAACAAAAATCTATAATTAACAACATTTCAAGCACACAAGAATTTTGGAAGATGATAAGATCATTAAGTACAAAAGGAAGAAGAATAAACCCAATAGATGTTGAACAGTGGAAACAACATTATGTAGGAATATTTATAATACATTCACAAGAAACATTCACTTACTTTGAACCATCCCGGCCCTATTTGGATGACAAAATTACTAAAAACGAAATGATCTATGCAATTAAACAATTAAAAAACAATAAAGCAGCGGGAGTAGATTTAATTCCAAACGAAGTTTTGAAAAACTTACCGGAAAACTGGAACGTTATTCTGTTAAGCCTTCTAAATAACCTATTTGAAGAAGAAAATATACCACCAGTGCTTACTAAAGTAGAGATAATAGTGTTATATAAAAAAGGAGACGTACAAAATCCAAGCAATTATAGACCAATAGCTCTAATCTGCACAATATTAAAATTATTAACACAAATACTAGCCCAAAGACTCCTCACCTGGTGCGAAAGCTACGAAATATTACCTGAATCACAAGCAGGCTTCAGACGTCGTAGATCATGCATTGATCATATTTTTACATTAAATTCAATTGTACAACTGCAGATGTCGTCAAATAAAAAAATGTACGCCATATTCGTTGATTTTAAGGGAGCTTTCGACTCTGTTAACCATGAACTACTATGGAATAAAATGTACTCTACAGGAGTAAGCGCAAAAATTATTAGAGTTTTGCAAAACATTTACGATCAAGCTCAACTTAAAGTAAAAGTACAAGAAGATGCTACAAAATACATAAATATTACTAAAGGCGTTCTGCAGGGAGATTCAATTAGTCCTTTACTTTTCTCTCTATTTATAGCAAATATGGAAAAATATTTTAGAGAAAAACATAATTTAGAAAGCATTTTTATCTCTACAAACCAAGACATTTTATCACTTCTTTACGCCGATGATCTTGTAATACTTGCAAATTCACATATCGACGTTCAAAGAAAACTTAACGCTCTAGAAAGTTATTGCACAGAAAACTTACTAACAATCAATGCCGACAAAACAAAAGTCATTCATTTCCACAGAGGAAGAAGCCCTACATCAACACAAAGTTTTAAGTGTCAAGGCAATATAATTTCATTAACCCAAAAATATGTGTACTTAGGTATACCATTTGTAACATCTGGATTACTTCTGGAAGCAGCCAAAGATATCACGAATAAAGCCAATTCTGTAGTGGGTAATATAAAACAAATAATGGCAAAATGTAAGATGGACTCATGGCATGCCAGACAAAAACTCTATGAATCAGTGGTTATACCAACTATGCTATATTCTTCTGAAGTCTGGAGTTTAAGATATGTTAAAATGCTTGAAAAAACACAAGTCGGTTATTTAAAAAGTTTGTTCAATTGGCAAAGGAATACTCCTAATTATATGGTACGGTATGAATGCCAATTAATAAATATGGAATTGCGTATTTTCACAAAAGCTATCGATTGGTGGTATAAAATATTGGTAATGAGAAACAACCGATTTCCGAAAATGTGTTACAACAAATTAATACAAAAGAGTGAATTAAACCCGGAACAAATCAGATATAACTGGGTACAACAATTTAAAAACATGCTAACAAAAATAAACTATGAATGGATTTGGGAAAAACAAAGCTGCGTGATTCTAAAAAGTCACCGAGATACTATGATTGAACGTTACAAAAAAGTGTTGAAAGATGCTGACAAAAACCGAATCACTCAATCTACATACAGTACCTGTTACAAAGAACTAATTAAAATTAACGAAAATTATTTATCCTTTTCAGTAAATATCAACATCATTAAAGTTATGAGCCAAATCCGTTTAGCAAATACTACGAAGCCGAAATTTTATATCAAGGGACAGGCCTATGAGCTTGGAGTCGAAGATAATTGTACCTTCTGCAATCTACAAGAGAAAGAAGATATTTTCCACTTCATGGTTCAATGTCCATTATACTCTGCCCTTCGAAACCATTACTTATCGTTGTACCTCCAAAATATTACAGAAGAAGGCTTTACCTCTTCTATATTAGCAAAAATCGATAAGAATAAACTATTAAATATATATATATATATATATATATATATATATATATATATATATATATAATTTTTAATAAACGCCCTTCAAATTAGAGCATTCATTTTAAACCAATAATTATGAATTATGATTTTTTTATGTTCTAATGTAAAATAAAATGCTCTATTATATGTCCCAAAATATTACTATTTCATGTGTTCTATTGTACATAAAACTATAACAAAATCCATTGTAAAAATACTACCAACTTCTATTGTATTGTAATACTATACGGAGAATTACAAATAAACATTATTATTATTATTATTATTATTATTGTTATTATTGTTATTGTTATTATTATTATTATTATTATTATTATTATTATTATTATTATTTTATTATTATTATTATTATTATTAGTATTATTATTATTATTATTATTATTATTATTATTATTATTATTATTATTATTATTATTATTATTATTATTATTATTATTATTAATACTAATTATGTGATGGATATACAATATTTTGAAGTTTATATTTTTGTTTATTTTACATAATGTATTTTATTTTTATAAATATATTTACATATATAAAAACGTTAATAAATATATAGTATTTAATTTGAAAAAATAGTATTTATTAACGCATTTCTTACAGCATAATTTTGATTGCCATGATTACCATTCTATTCAATATTTTCATTTATTTCTTCTCTGTCGTTATTTAATTCTTCATTACAATCTTCTGGCTCCAATTCTTCATTACTTCTTGCCATATAGTGTAATACTGCGGTTGCTACAATAACTGTTAAAGTTTTTTTTATATATTTAATCTCATCCCAATGGACATGCATAGGAATTTTCTCTTCCATACGCCAAACGTTTTTTCAACAGTATTTCTACTTTGTACGTGAGCTTCATTTTATCGCTCTTCAGCTCTTATTCTGGGTTTAAGAATTGGGATCAGTAAATATTTTTTACACGCATAAGCGCTATCTCCCAACAAATAACTGCTCCCGAATTGACGATGTTCTAAACATGCTTTTAGTCTACAATTGTTGAATATTCTACTATCGTATGTGGATCCTGGCCAACGAGAAACAATATCTCGAATACATAAGTTAGCATCACAAACAACTTGAACGTTGATTGAAAATCATCCTTTGCGGTTTCGAAATATTTCAACAATGTTTCCGCAGGGCGATTTTATTTTTACATGCGCACAATCTATGGCACCACATACGGAAGGAAATCTTATGTTATAAAAATCTGTACAGATTGCTCGTATTTCTTGTCTAGTTTCTGGCATTTTAATGTATCTTTTTGACAATGAAGCTGTTGTATATTGTGCTTTAATATTGTTGTAAACGTATCTTTAAGTATAAGAGACATCTACATGTTTTGTAAGAAAAGCCTCGTTCATAACCAAATACAGCAAAAGGACAAGCACATGTCCTAAATTAGAATAAACATATTTATACAATATAAGTCAGTTATTTAAAATACGACCCGAAGACACTAATAAAAACACAACAGAAGCAATGCAATGTGATACTCTATCAATGATTTGGCAAACAAATGACACAGACACATTGAAGTGATCACCAATCACAATTTGAAATGAGCCTGTCGCATAAAACCGTAATGTTATCAGGATTTGTGTAACAGATCTTATTGGAAAATTCCTTCTGTCATTAGGTTCAATATAAGAACCCAATAATTCTACTAATCTATGTATCATTTGTTTAGAAAATCTAAAGCGTATTTTAAAATCGACATCGTCATACATTGCAAATGGATTACTCCTGTCTCTGATTATTCGTGGTCTATGTTGTTGTACAAATTCTTCATCACTGGATGATGAACTTATAGATAGAGACACGTTTGAGTCACTACTTAATAAACTGGAATCTGAGGACATTTAGTAAACTATACTTTTTCTACACTACATGTAATTTTATCAAGTTTTGTGTTTATAACCTTATTTATATCATTTTAATACAATTCCGTTTCATTTACAGGGTGCGGCAAAAAGATAGGCAGGCTTTCAAATAGTGGTTGCTCGGTTTGTAAAACCGGCAACACTGTGCACGCGGTCGCGTTAGGTAGACAAAAGTATGCAGTTTTCAGTTATCGACATGGCTTGGAGCGGAGTGCATCGTGCGTTCGTTGTCGAGGAGTTTATTAGAAATGGGGAATCTGTAATAGCGACGCAGCGTGCCTTCCGTAATCAGTTTGATGTTGGTCGGCATGGCGCGGTTCCGGATGGAAGAACAATTCGTCGGTGGGTTTTACACTTCAGGGAAACAGGTTCTGCACTTAAACGAAAATCTACTGGCCGACCAAGGACAGTAAGAACACCGGAAAATGTGAATGCAGTAAGAGTTTCCGTACAACAGTCTCCAAGGCGTTCAGCTCGTAAGCATGCAGCTGCTTTGGGAGTTTCCGATAGAAGTGTTCGACGAATTTTACACAAGTCACTCCAAATGCATCCGTTCAAAATGATGGTAGTGCAGGAATTAAGTGAAAGAGATTTTGAAACCCGTACAAATTCATGCCGAGATATTCTTCAAAACATTCCCCGAGGCGCTGTATTCATGTCTAGCGATGAAGCTCACTTTCACCTATCGGGTACCGTAAATAAGCAAAATTTTCGTTATTGGTCGGCAAATAATCCACAGGAACTTCATGAGCGACCACTTCATAGTCCAAAGGTTACCGTCTGGTGTGCAATATCTGAGTTGGGCGTGTGGGGTCCTTACTTTTTCGAAGAAGATGGAATAACGGTAACAGTCAACGGAGACCGATATTTAGATATGCTTAACAATTTCCTACGTCCAAAACTTAACGAGTTGAACAATAATCAACGAGAAAACCTTTGGTTCCAGCAGGATGGTGCTACATCGCACACCTCACGTCGTTCACTTAATCTTCTTCAAGAAATGTTCCCAAACAAAGTGGTGTCTTTACGAGGTGATGTCGGCTGGCCGCCGCGTTCGCCTGGTTTGTCGCCTTGCGACTTTTTTCTTTGGGGTTACCTCAAATCGAGAGTTTTTACACATCGTCCGCGGACTTTGGAAGAATTAAAGGCAGCCATAAAACAAGAAATTGCCGCAATTCCCCAAGAAATGATCCATCGGGTAATGACGCGCTTCCGTGGAAACCTACAAGAGTGCATCGACAATAATGGCCGTCATTTAAAAGATATCATTTTTAAAAAATAACGTTCCTAAATGGCATGAAATGTAGATTTCAATAGTAATATCATTTTGCCGCACCTTGTATATTCAATATTCTATCAAAATGCATCGTTAAACATTTACCAATAAGAATTATTTTTATAAAATAATGGAATAGAGATGTAAGTAAATAATATACGAAGCACGTGAAACATTTAGCAGTACGACTAACTGTAGAATAAATAATTAATTCCATCAAAATAAGATGGGTTATTTTAACTGTCGATTTAACCGGCTGTTAGCGTTAACCAAGGTTGGTGAAATCGAAATTGACCGTTAGCTGGAATATATTCTACGGTTAAATTTAATCTACGGAATAAAATATTAAACCATGGTTGGTGAAAACGGCCCAAGTGTAAATCCTATGACCTCAAAATATTCTGAAATAAAAGATTTATTTTTTAGGCTTTTTAGGGTAAGGTTGTTTTGTTTGAACTTTGATTTTTCTTTTACATTTATTAATATAATATTTCAAAACAAATTCTATGTTTAAAAATGTTTCAAACTATTATCTATATGACTGATTAGTTATTTAGTTTTTAAATGCCATGTTATTTTACATTTTAGATAGTTATGTGTTTCGCACCAGGTTGCAAGCATTATAGCACTAAACACGGATGTCTCTTCTTTGTTTTTCCAAAAGAACAAAAGGAGAAAGTCATATGGTTGAAATACTAAGGTCATAAAATTAAAGCAGACGATTTATGTTTAGTTTAATTTCCAATGAAATATTTTTGCACACTTGAAAACCGTGAACCATCAAAATATTCTTTAGTCGGAAATTGCCAGTTCAAGAATGCTGACAGAATTAATCGACCGACGATTTACGAACACCAGAAAGAAAAGTTATTTAAATTACCTCCTGCGAAAAAGAAACGAAGGTGCATATTTATTTATTTATATGTATATGAATACAAAACTAATACCGTGTACCATATTATAGGCATGTATCGCCCTTCAAAAAATGTGTACCATTAGCGATCGAACTGAATCTACCAGGGTCATCTACAAGTAAATAATCGATATCGATCATGCCTAAAACATTAAGTGCACCGTCTACATCCACAGTAGAAAAATGTGTTACTCCAACATCTACTGCAACTGCTTGTACGGACACTTCTACTTCTACAGCCGGTATATCCGAGCTTGCAGTTAATTTTAAATCGCTAGATAAGGAACCTAGAGAATGTCATTTCACCGCAATGAAAGAAGCTGAAATATATTTTCTTAATCAGCAAGTTACGGAATTAAGTGCACAAGTAAAAAAATCTATCTGTTTAATTTCCATGGGATCAGATGATAAAAAAAATACTTATGCCACAAGATAAGTAAGCAGCCAAACTGCAAATGTAAGACACATATTTTTTGTGTAAAATGCAATGTGCATTTATGTATAGGCAGTAAAAAAAATGTTTCAATTCCTATCATACAAAAGAATAAATTGTTTATAACTTTGTGTTGTTTTTTTTATTCAATTGTCTACCTAAAGTTTCCAATACATTTCTATTTAATATATATTTTTTACAATAGTTGAATCACAGTGTCCACTGAAGTGGACATCAATTTTTTCAAAAATGGCAGTATATAAAAATATCAAAAAATGTTTAAAAATTATGAAAAAAATTAACTAGTATGTGTACTAAGTTTCATTATTTTATCAAAAAAATTAAAAAGTCGTGACTGAAAGGGTTAAACGGCAACTGACAAATAACGACCCGACTAACATACGTACAAGATGGTCTATTACTCTAGCTAAGTAAGATTTTGTAATAAATTGTAGACCTGGAAAAAAATTGGCATATAGATATTAAACCTCCAGACTGCAACATATTCGAATACTTGACAAAATTAATTACGAACCTATCATTTGAAACAGACAATATTTTTAAAAAACAATGGAAAAATGTTGAAATTAACACGAACACACAATTCAATACTTGACGGTGAAACAAATTTAAAATACTTTTTAGATGACAATATACTGTATCTGAGTAATGATGATAACAGCGACGGTAGACTTGTTTTACCACGGAAGCTGAACAGGAATTTCATACGTCTTTATCATGACACCTTTACGTCCGATCGACAAAACTTATGATCGTTTATAGAAACGGGTTACTGGCCTAATATGTACGAAGACGTTAAGAACTACCTCGTGCGTCCCGTGCTCAAAGTAAGACATCGCCGCACTAGAAAGCGGCGCTGTTAAAAGATATTTGAGCCCCGTTAAAAATCATTTTGCCCGTATCGCTATGGACGTATTCGGACCGCTGGTTAAGACAGACAATGAGAATGTTTACGTACTGACGGTACAAGACTCTTTTACCAGGTACCTGGAAACTTTTCTAATGAAATATTGTTTTGTTAAAGAAAAGGCGTCATGGAAGGGACGATAATCATGGTAGGCGTGGCGTTGCTAATAATGAGCAATTTAATAACGTGGGCAGATATAATAGCCTACGATTGTACAGATAGAGACATCAAAATTACACGACTGTCTCTATTAAACGTAAAATCATGCTTAGACCCAAGGAAAGCGTCCAAAACAAAAAAGAGGAAGATTTGGCTGGTGCAAGAAAAGCGTTATGCAGAAGTGCATATGAACACTTGCATTATCACGGTATCGCAACTTATAACCCACTGCTTGTTAGCTTTGCGCAGTGGATATCACATTGCGTAAGGTTCTAATTGTGACATACATGCGTATGCAAAAGAGTGAAGCAATTGCGAAACTGATATTAGTGAATAGTAATAATATGCACCTAGATTGCCCGGTTCGCCGAGGTTACTGCGGAAACGAAGAGAAGGCTGCTAGGTAAACCGAGCTGTAGGGAAACCTGAGACGCATAAACCCCCTTCTCACGGCTAAGCACCCCAGTGTTCTTAACCGCAGGTCGAATCCGAAGCACAGCTCGGAGGATGCCTGTAGGGGAAACCGGCTTTATATATTGCAAGCCATAAACAGCCTTCTTCAAGGCTAAATAAATAAAAGAATGAGGAAGGCCCCAACCAAGTCTGTCACGGAGACTTGCAAGGAGGGCAAGGCAAGTCCTGCGGTGAACGCCACGCTTACAAGGACTTTACCAAAAAGACAGAGCCTCCTAAGTGCTTGAACTGCATGAGAGATAACTTGAAGGACATAGCGCATTCAACACGTGACCTAAACTGTCCACACTACAAATTCAAATTGGCCGCCTTTGTTAATAACATTAGCCACAGTGCTTAAGGCTATAAAGGTAACGCAAGCAAATTTGCAGAACTCAAAGCCACTCGGGAGGTAGTAAGTTTAGTGAGAAGAGATAAGATAGATATTTTGGCTCTTCAAGAGTCAAACAAGCAATCTAACACTTACATGATATCCAACGTCTCCGACGCACAGGTTATATCTGGAAGTGACAAACATTTCTGAAAGCTCTACCAACGAGTTCCAAGTGATATGTGAGATTACTAGTGGACAGACTGCGGTCGTGATGGGCCAATGAATGATATGGAAACCGACCTCGAATTCTTCTCGAAAGCTACTGATGCACTCAATGGAGCAGCACAACAGGTGTATTTCTGCGACGCAAATGCCAAGTCGGATGTCTGGTTCTCAGGCACCGATGATGACAGAGGTCGCAGGCTGTTGGAGTTTTTGATGGATAAGGACTTGTAATGCATCAACAAGAGTGGACAACCAAAACCCTTTAGTAGACGTAACGGTGAAAGTAACATTGATGTGACAATCACTGGAGGTAACGCACTGCCTAATGTTAATAAGTGGGAAGTGAAGGTTGACGTAATTATTACAAGTGACCATCGCCCTATATTATTTGAATATCTTGTCGATATGAAAACGCAGAGTACAACCACTGGATATATACTCAAGCATGGTAACTAGGTAGCTATAAGGCTCAGTCTGACAGACCTCATAAACCATATCGACTCCCTGCCCTGAAAACCAACCACAGAAAGCATACACTACATAGTAGATACAATAACTAGTGGCATACAAGCTATCTTGGATAGCTTTGTACCGAAACGCAGACTCTATGCTGGCAGGGAAGATTGGTGGAATGAGAATCTCGAAAGACATAGATGCAAAGTTCAAAAGCTCTAACGCCTGGCGCAGCGAGCAAAACACTTAGCCGACAGACAGGTACATGCTACAATTATAGCGCAGCTCTTGCTGAATACAAGAAAGAGGTCCAAATGACGCGTGATGCATCCTGGAAACGTTTTGTTGAAGAGGATCTGAACGGTAACCCGTGGGGTGTTACCTACAAACTGACTTGCTCCAAGAGTAGGAAAACACCGCCACTAAGTACAGTACACCTAGGTAATGGTCGCTACACTATAGACACTGAGTCATCACACAGGGCCATCCTTGATTCATTGATGCCCGACGACTCGGTAGAAACCGACACTCCTGAGCACACAAATATTAGAAGCATGAACACCAATCCGACCACGGATAGAACAGAGCTTCTAGAATTAAAGGCTCCGGGTCTCGACGGTATTCCCGGGGCTTTCATTAAGAACACAGCAGATGTCCTCGCACACTTCTTGCGCAGGTTATTTGAAGACTGTCTGGGAATAGGGTATTTTCCCAAAGCCTGGAAGATAGGCAATCTGAAAGCAATACCGAAGAGTGTCAATAGGGACTTAGCTGACCCCAAATCATACAGACCCACATCTCTCCTATCTGAGTTTGGGAAACTGTTTGAAAGGTTAATAGTGCACTTGCTACACAGGGACAGGCCAATGAAAATAAATTTGGATTTGTGATAGGAAAGTCGACAACGCAAGCCGTGACTGAAAAGATTAGCTGGATCGAAAATTCAGAAGACAAGTACGTTACTGGTATTTTCCTTGATATATCTGGTGTATTTGACAACCTCTGGTGACCTTGTGTCATTCAGACGCTCAAAGACCAACGTAAACAACCGCAACCTGCACATATTGTATAGTTACCTACAGGACAGGAACGCAATATACACTGTCGGTGATATCTCCGTCAGTAAGGACCTTTCCAAAGGATGCCCGCAAGGATCAGTCCTGGGGCCCCTATTATGGAATATGGTGAAGGATATCCTCCTAGAGAAGGTAGCAGTTGAATGCACTAAAATAATCGCCTATGCAGACGATATAATGGTAAAGTCTGTTCGCTCCTAGCTGAAACAAATAATAATAATTTATTACCCCAATAGTTATTACCACAAACCATAAACCACTTTCTTGAGCCTTTGTTCATCAAACGGCGGTCAGTTGTAAATGGAGTGTTGAACAAGGATTGTATTCAGTTCGTTTTGATATATGCGTTTGCAAATTTTTAAGAGAATTTTTTGAAATTATTTTGAAATGTATTTACAGCTAGGTATTATCATTCAATAAGTATAATTAAGAATTACCTGGAAAGACATTTTCGGCTAATGACATTGTTTTCGGGTTTGGCCATCATCATAATTTCTAGGAATTATTTTATCTACTATTCATTTAAGTCACCGTTGATTGAATTTCGTTCCTTTATAATCCTGGTTTTCTTTCGTCTTGAGTCAGTTTACATGTAACATTAGTTAGCAGCGGTTGTAAGTGAAATTTTAAATATGGAAATGTGGAGGCCCTGGGATGTCGACAATGCTTCTGCCAGTGTTAGTGACGAAGTCAATACATGTGACACCGATGCCGACGTTGTGCAAAGTGATGAAGACACAAATTGTTTTAAAATAAATGTGTATAATCATTTTGTAGAAGTGGGTGAAACGAATGCTCTGAAAAGAACTTCGATTGCGACAAAAACGTCTCTCGCATCCGTTCGTCGCATTGTAAAACGAGGAGTTCCAGTTAAAAAACGGAAGAGGACTACTTCTGTCCTTTCAAAAATTGGTAATTTTGAAAAAGAAGTCATTGAGAGACTAATTTATGAAGAATATGCCAACAATAGAGTCCTAACACCGATGCCACCTTCAAGGCCGCCACAGACGCTCCCATCTCCGCTGAGCACCTGGAGCGACTGCAGGCATTGAAATCGGCTCAGGAACTGGCGAGAGTAAATATATCCCACGCCGCCACCAAGCAAGGGCAACATTACAACCTACGCTGGCGCGACCACCAGTTTTTCCCGGGAGACTGAGTGATGCGACGAGAACATCCCCTGTCCTCGGCCATGAAGGGAGTTGCGGCCAAACTCTGTCCACGCTATTCAGGCCCGTGGACTGTGACCCGACGTGTCTCGCCGCTGGTTTACGACGTACGGAATGCGGATAATAAGAGGTTACGACGAATCTATATTAAAGACTTTAAACCTGCATTTGTAATGATGAACCGATTCCGCCCGTGGAAAACCCTGCAAGGGCCGACACCCCGTACAGCAGTGTACAGGGTGCCTAGGCCGCCGTCATCGCCCATGTATCCGGGCTGTGAAGTCGCCTCTGCTAAGAGCCCGCCGACCAGAGGTGCGTCCGCAGCTGCCGCCCGCAACGCAGCTGCAACGACAGACGTGCCTCCCTCCACCGTCGAAGCCGGAGGCGTCCCCTGCAACACTTCCATCAAGTCCGTACGACTCCAGGGCAAGGAGTCGGCAGAATTCCGCCGAGATATTGACGATGCTGTGTCCCGCCGAAGCCGCAGAGCTGCAGGAGGCTCTCCTGCACCGTGACGGCCCCGACCCGCCGGAAGCAAGTCCCTCTTTTTACAGGTCGTCAACCCCTACGTCGCCGAGGTCACCGCCACTCTCATCTCTATCCCCCCGTATGCTGGCAGAGTGGCTCATCATAGACACCTCGCCACTGCCAACCACCCCCGAGAGGCCCGTCACACCGCGGACGCCGAAGTGGGTCCGCAAGGAGGTGTCGCCGTCCTCTCCAGGAAGGATGCCGAGTCCCGTCGCCAAGGTCCCGCCGACGGCCGGGGTGCAACCGCCGACTCCGTTTCTGGCACCAGGTCGTAGGGCCTTGCGGGCGAAGACGGCATCACCACGACGAGCACAGGGTGTTCCTACACCTGGTGCTCCTGGCCCACCCACCACGGACGTGACCTATAGCATCCCGCTGCCGACGCCACCACCCCGATGCCTTCTGCCGACGTCTGCACTCAGAGACCGCTGGGTGCCGACACTGAGAGACCGCTCAGGAGGTGGAGTCATGTGGGTGTACGAGAGGAAGCCGGACATGCCACGCCGGAAGCGCCTGAGCCGACGGAGGAGACGCCGTGGGAACCCAAGCAGCCGATAAGAGCAGCCGACCCAGTCCCTGTACTTAAGGTTTTGTTTTGTAAAACTTTGTTATTTTTTTTTTAAAAAGGGGGAATTTTAAAATTTTGTTTCAATTTCAAGTTCAAGAAATTGAAAATTCAGTTCTGATTAAATTTAATTTAAAAAGTAAAATAAAATAAATAGGTTAAAATTTTATGAGATTAAGAATAATTGAGTTGCCTTAAATTATTTTAGACTGAAAGTTTGAATTTTTGTCAGTAATAACAATGTTTCGCTCATTTCTCGAGCTAGAATTGTTTAACTACGATGTAAAAGATTCTTTATTGTAGGTAAAGTTTACCTGGTCCTAGCTAAGTCTAGGTAGTTTTGGACAAAGTTGGAAAATTGTAAACTTCAACATCGTCCAGGTTAGCTTGTTCTCAAATCTAGTAAAGTTAAAAATTGTTTGTTTTCCCAAGTACAATTAAAGTTTTGATAATAATCCGCTGTGTAAGAAGTAATTTTATAATTGTTAAATTCTTTGGTAAAGCCATTGTCAACTCAGAGTTGAATTGTTTAACTTATTTAATGGTGTTGTAAAGGTGTATTGGACAGTAAAGTTGTTATGGGTTGTGGGCATGTGTAGCCCAAATTTGTAAATATATATATATATATATATATATATATATATATATATATATATATATATATATATATATATATTAGAGACTTACCATATATTTTTTTTGTCAAGGTAAGGAGGGGTGTCATGATAGTACCTCTATAGGCCTGGTAAACTCCATACAACTATTGTGTAGTAGAAATTATTGTCACTAGGCGCGCTGGCGGTTGTGTTATGATTTATGTTTTTGTAAAAAGCGATTTATAAAATGTAACATGATGTATGATCTAGAACACAAAACTGTGACCGTAGGGAAATTTATAGAATTTTTGGGAAAATAATTTTTATTGCAAAATTACCAGCGACATCTGCTTCTCCCACTTTTGGCAAAACCGGTTTTATCCGGATTCACCCCTTCTCATGATTTTACGTTATAAAAGACATGGCACACAGCTGTAGAATCAGTTGGTGTTCGGCTCGGTCGAGAGTACAGCCTCTCCTGAACGCAGAACACTGACCTCCAGTCGAGAGTTCACTTGGTGGCTTTTCTGGAGTCTCCGCCGCCGAAGAGTTAGTTGGTGAGTTGTAACTTAGCTTCATCGTTTTGGGAACTTCGTTTCAATTTGCTAGCGATTTAAATCATTTATAATTTCACAGTAAAATCAGTAGTTTATCTTGATACTTATGTGTTCGGTGCCGTGTCACGAACACGAAAGACGCACCGACGGTCACAGGCACTCAGGAAGGGTTTGTTTTATTTTTCTGTATTGGGTACATGTAAATAAAGTCTGTGTGTGAATAACAGTGTTTTCTGTACAAAACCCTGACCCACACCTCCGCACAGCTACCCGCGGTAAGCTCCTTTCCCACAGATTCCGTGGCGCCCGAGTTTTAGATACCGCCGAGGGAAATAGAGCAAGGACATGCCGACACCGGATCCACCACCAGCAGGGTCGGCGTCACAATAATCAGTTCATGAAATGGCGTAAGAAAAATGATGTAAATCATCGTTTTCGGAACAAGTTTTATTAGCGTATTTTGGTGAACAAGCTAAAAAAGTTTCTCTTAATTCTCTATGGACAATATACTCAATTATTATTTACTCTCAGTATTCATCAAGATGTAGACATATGGCAGTATATAAAGTTAAAGGCATTTCTGAAGAGAATGTCGGATGGATACAGGCCAAAAAAATTAAGAACATTAACAACGCAAGATATACACAAATTCCTCAATGAAGCACCCGTTGACAAATACTTATCAAAAGTAGGTACCTAAGTAAAAAGCAATCATTTTCAATCAATCGTATTTTTATGGTATTTCTTATAGGTAATTTTAATAAGTAGAATCTCTGGCGCATGTAGAACCCGACACTAAAAGACAACGTACTTTTACAATCACTGGCAAATTTTGACTTTTACATAAAAAATGTGCTACTATTCGATCATCAGCTGTACACCAACATCGATTTTTCCTTAATTAGCATCAAAAATGTACAAGACAACCCGTTGGCATTACTAAATTTGCAAGCGTACCGAAGCAGATTACCACATATCTCCACTTAAAAGAACCCGAATTATACACCGGACCTTGTTTTAGGCGCTTATCTGCCACTATTTTAGTAGATGCAGGTGCTAACATTACTTCACTTAAACGCCATGGGCGATGGCAATCTACTTCAGTAGCAGAAAGCTACATAGGAAAATCGTAAACAAATAAAATGAATGTTGCAAATACTATTGAACATGCAGTACGTCTCATAATGAAACATTCATGGAACATACTTTTGAAGCGAGAAGCCCTGTAAATTTTTATAATTGTTCTAATAATAAAATAACAATATATTTGTAAATTAAATAGACATAAATTCGTTACTTCGCTTAAAACTAACAAAAGTGTTCCTTTCAGGTTAAAAAAATATATTTTGTGGTCGTCTGAAAAATAGTTTACATAACTCGATCGAATGTGCAATAACTTTGCTCGTGTAAAATTGAAGCGTCAAGTTGGTCGCCGTTTTCTAATTTATTTCCATTTCTAAAATAACATGCAAGAAGAAAAGCTTTGATTCCTTACATAACATTTATGACAATATTTCGACAAATTAACATTTAATTAAATACTTTAATATTAAGATCTATCTCTGTTCATAGCCTACTCCGACATAGGTTTTTTAATTTTTTTCTTGAACATACTATATAACATTAATACTGCAGATATTAATATTGTATTTAAATATTAGAAAGAAATTCAAATAAATACATGTTTTTCACTTCAATTATGAAATTATAAATAAAATAAATGATTATAAATATATAATCCGGGCATATTACCCATTGCTGCGTGTACCACTTATAAGTTGTTATATTAAAATTTATTAAATTATGATTTATAAGGATTGGTAACATTGATGTTACAGATTTCATAAGAGGAATTTACAGACCAGCAGTTATTGACAGTTGCAGTCAATACCGGTTTATTGACATCTGTAAGACATTCATTTATAGATGTTCAGTAAACCACAGTTCTATAAGTTTATAGAAATTTAAGAGAATGCCTAGAATCCTAGCATTAATTGTTGAATTTATACTTAATTTCTGTTTGGGGATTTTAATTTAAGTTAACTATAATTTTTTTGTCTGTATTTTACCGTAACTAGAATGAAATTGATACAACCAATTTACGTATTATAAATATGTATTATTAAATATATTCTTGTAACATAACGAATTGAATTTATTGAAATGTTATACATTTACAGAAAACAATGCAAAATATTTTGGCTGCTTTTATATTTATTAATATTGAATTAAATAAATATTAGGTTCGTAAACACTTTTAAGTATTATGTATTTTAACAATATAATAATTCTTTCTAATAACAGTACACACACAGACAACTCATTTTAGCATCATTTTCGCGGGAAACCACTGTTCGAATCTGTAATGAAAAAACGTTATTATAAAGGTACGTTTTGTACAGTTATTTCGAGAGAAACCTGCTGGTGGTAAATAAATAAATTCTCTGTAGAATGGTGATCTCTGCCTATTGTAATTCCTAATACCCATTATATTTTTTGCTCTTCTCATTATAGTGATAGTAAAATATAATCCTCGGTTTGTTCTTAGTCCGTATTATAAAGGTTATTTTGTATTTTTTTCTACTCCCGTAACTAAAGTACCTTGTAATACACTGTTACGTCGTTTGCTAAGTAATGTATTAAACACTAGTGTTTAATGAGTTCATTAGTCACGACTATTTCGGTATTTTAAACACGACCCGAAGTTAGCTTTCGGGTATGTTCGTATTCTTGATATATGAACAAAATAACATTATTTAATACATTTTTCTGTTTAATTTTAATAAATAAGTACTAAAAATCAACATTTAAAACCTATTTTCATAATCATTTCATTCTTATTTGACAATGCAAACATCTGTCAAAATGAAATCTGTATTATCAGTATACATAATACCTGCATTACCGACAGAGTTTTGTTTGGTTATGCGAAACAAAACATTTGACGTTTATTGACGTGTTTGAATTCAGTGCAGTGTTCGGATCTTTGGTAAAGAAGATGAACCCGAATAGTGAAAGTGAAGAAGAAATTTTAACTCCAGAAGAAATTAAAGAAGCCGCAGCATCAGCTACCGCTAATTTATTACCAAATAAATCGAAAAATCAGTATGAGCGAGCTTATAACCTTTTTATGAACTGGCGTAAAGCAAATCAAACAAATTCATTTTCTGAAAATGTGCTATTAGCATATTTCAAAAATCTTTCTGATAAAATGAAGCCATCGTCGTTATGGGCAATCTACTCAATGCTTCGTTCAACAATAAATATAAAAAATAATATTGATATAAGTAAATATCACAAATTATGTGCTTTTTTAAAGCGTACATCAGATGGTTACAAACCTAAAAAATCAAGAACATTAACTCCTCAACAAATTAAGGAATTTTTGACATCTGCACCCGATTCGGAATATCTCTTTATAAAAGTGAGTAATTTGAAACAATTGTAAGTTTGACTAAAAATACGTAATATATTATTCATTTTTAGGTTGGATTAATATTTGGAATAATGGGAGCGTGTCGTCGGGAAGAATTGATGAAAATTGAAATAAAACATGTTGAAGATCTCAACACAGCACTTCTTGTACACATTCCGGACACAAAAACCAAAACAGAGCGTCAATTTGTTATTGGAGGTAATTTCTATAAAATCTGTAAGAAATACATGGAACTCCGGCCTCAAAATCTGCAAAATTGTACACGTTTCTTTTTGAATTATCAACGAGGTAAATGTACTAAGCAGCCGATTGGAATAAATAAATTTGGTAGCCTCCCCAGTCAAATTGCCAAATATCTAAAGCTGCCAGATCCGGCTTCTTATACAGGACATTGTTTAAGAAGATCGTCTGCAACTATTTTAGTTGATTCTGGTGCAGATATTACAGCCCTAAAACGCCACGGAGGATGGCAATCAACTTCGGTCGCAGAGGGTTACATTGACCATTCTATTAACAATAAAATTCAAACAGCGAATAATATATTACATACTGTTGAAAACTCGACAAATGGTAATTTTCAAATGGAACAATGCGATAATTATGAAATTACAAATAACACAAACATTAATTTTGAAGTTAATAAAAGTGCAGATACAGCAACAACTAATTTGAATAATACTGAAAAATCTTTAATATCATTTCAGAATTGCCAGAATTTATCTGGTATAACAATTAATGTACATTTAGCAAAATAGATTGTTTATATTTATGTATTAATTAAGAAATTAAATATTAATATAAAATTATTTATAAATTTGTTTTTCAATAAAATATTCTGTTTCGAAGCGTATAATATTTTGTTTCTAAACGTTGGTTATAAATAAACTTCCGCTCGTAGAAAAAGTATAGTATACAACACGTTTTAAAACTTCTCTAGACACTCGTAATATTAAGCACTCGCTTCGCTCGTGCCTAATAAACTCGTGACTAAAGTGGCGTTTTTAAAACTTGTTGCATAATATACTATTATGTAATCTTCTTTATTTAACGTATATCTTCTTATTATAGTCTCAGTTAAATAAAAATCATAGATATTCCTTAATCCTTGGTATAATGGATATTTAACATGGAAATATAATTGTATGCTTAACTCTGTCTTAAATTCTTCCCACGACCCTGACATGTAATCTTGGAATGTGGTGTTTCAATTGTACTATTTTGTATTATTATCTTTAGGTACTCGAGCAAAGAATTTGCTGAAAGAAATCAACGTTTCCAAACGTATTGATTTAACACCGAGGAAGAAATATTTATATAACACAGCTCTTCAGCTGCGACAATCAAAAAGGAAACTGCACAAACGGTGCTTGTCGTTCAAAGACAGATTAAATGCAGCAGAGTCTTTCTCAGAATCTGGTTTTATGAAAAATCTTATGGACAAAGTGGACAAAACAACATATAATTTCATTATGTGTCAACTTAGAAACAAAAAGTTACAACCGAAAGGTCGTCCCTTTACTACAGACGATAAAATCATGGCACTATCTCTATTTAAACAGAGTGGCAAGAGATATCAGCTATGGGCAAGGATGTTTGCTCTGCCGTCAATGAAGACAATAAATAATTTTACACTTGATAACGATTGGAGATATTATCAATCGAAACGTCGTGTAGCATATTTTTTGTAAAAAGAAAGACAATGTCTGTTCGAGATACGTATGTTATTAGTCAATTTGAAGAAGACTGTACAACATTTAAAGACACGAGACAGAAATTGTGTTATTCTGTTCGATGAAGTTGCTATTGCAGCAAATCTGCAATATGACAAATATAAAGATGAAGTTGCTATTACAGCAAATCTGCAATATGACAAATATAAAGATGAAGTAGATGGCTTTGAGGATCAGGGTAGCGGAATTGCATACTTTTTTACAATTTCGCAGCTTAAAAGTGGAACCCTGATGCGAATAATTTAAAAAACCGTACGTGCTCTGTTCAACAAACACGGCTTAATATTGTTTCAACTATTTGTGACCAAGCACAGACCAATCAAAGCGCTATTAATTTTGGATTACACCACATGTATTCCTGCTTATTAATATTTTTAACAATCATCAGACCAACACGGTATGTAATATGTTTATAATTAATTATAACTATAATATTTGTTATTTATTTTTTGATAATTTGTTCTTTATATTTATAATTATATAAGAAAAAGTTATATTTCGTTGTTATACTTATTGTAACATTATATTATGGTTTGTAGTTAACCTCGCTCTGAGTAAGATGATAGCGGTCTGAAAAAACATTTATTTTGAAACCTGTCCAAATTCCGACAACTCTAATTCCAATTAAAAATAATATCCGAGTATTCACGCAGATATCAGTAATGATTATGATATATTTATATCTTGTCCGTTGCTTACCAGCTATCATTTGAGCCGTGTTATATTTTAAGTTGTCATGCACACAACATATTTCTAATAATATAGCATTTTATTCTTATGACTTTTTACCTCTCGCTAAGAGAGGTATTGTATTCATGCTAAAAATTGCATATCCAGATTTTAATGAATAAGCACGTTTTAAGGTCCCTAGAATCCGATTATAACATTTTTACGATGATGTCCGTATGTGTGTGTGGATGTGTGTGTGTGTGGATGTTGGATTCACTATATCTCAAATACTATAAGACTTAAGACATTTTTAACTACGGGTTCCTCAATCTAACAATAATGGGAAGAGTCGCGTCAGTTTTGGTAACAATTGGACAACCGGAAGTAGTAGTTATAAGAAAAAAATCATCTAAATATTATTTATCGAAAATTTATGTAAATACTTATATTAAAGAACGTTAAATTCTTTATTCGATAAATATAAATTCATTATTATATCTTCTATAGATTTAGATATAAAGAAAGGCATATAAAATAATTTGATGTAAAAAATCTCAGATCAAACTACTACAAGGCAAGAAATTCAAATGTTTGTAATTGACACATAAATGTCACTGTCAAAAATATTTGTATGCCTCTGTCAAAAATATTTGTACAATATTATGAAGATTATGAAAATAAAAAAAGTCAACAACGCAAAAGAATATACGTAAAAAAGAATATAAAAGGAATTTGCGAAAAAATGACCAATATAAAAAAATGAAAAGGAAAGTAGAAAAAGAAAATTTCAGGATATTGAATACAAAGAAAATGTATGTATTGTGCATAATTTATTTTAAAATATCCCATAGATTTTGCAAATATATGTGAGAATTATTTTGTAGTGAGACATGAATATATGTATTTGTATTTAAAAATATTTTTCGTTTTATGCGTACAACCAGGTAAAATATCTGGCGAGAGGTTATGTGTTGGCCACATCAGATTTTTTTGTAAGTAAACATGGAAACGAGATGATCGATCCAGCTGCGACGGACACTGCAGATTTTCTGTTGTTGGTGGACAAACTCTTCGACAGTATTAACAGTGCCTCCATTCATCCTAAGAATGGTAAGCTACTGCTGCGTGCACTGACACAAAAATCAAACCATATTAATTTTTGGAATGATGCTTTGAAAATTTTATCGACTGTTCTGTTTGTTTGTCTATCAACTAAAAAAGTCAAAGTTGTGCCATCAATAGAAAATTGGATTCAAAATTTAAAATGTTTCAAATACCTGTGTTCCTAATAAAAAAACTTCGGTGCAAAGCTTGTCGGCAACCAACAAACGAGTAATTTGGTATTGTGCCGATCGTACAAAATAGGCGCACTGAAACAACCTACCAAATTGTTTTTCAATTTAATTAAAAATATAAATAAAAAATTTCATGCGAATATAAACTATGTATGTCACAAGAAAAATGTTTCCTTAATTTTGTCAAAAATTGTTGAGTGTCATTATACTAGAACATATTTTCTTGTGACACACATAATTTATTAAATGAATCAATTAATTTTGCGATAAAATTTTTATTATTTTCCTACTGTAAGGAAATAAACAATATTTTAAAAGGAAAAAAGAATGTAGTATCAAACGATAAATTAAAAATGTCAGCTACATTGTATCACCAAAAAAGAGAAAAGAATAAAATGAATAAATAGTATATTTCATATCGTGTTATTTTTTTATTTTTAGTCAATTTATATAGTTTGAAAAAAATCAATTTAATATAAAAATGTTTACTAAGAAATACTATTGAAGGTCTGCAGTTGATATTTTCAAATTATACATGTTTCGTATTTAATTCTTAAACTCTGTTTGAAATATCGAAATAATTTTTGACAGATAGATTCTTGTGATACAAGTCGGTTCTATTGGTTCGGCTTCAAAATTATCCTCTTTTGACCAATAAAGTGACATATCACAAGAATCTATCTGTCAAAATTCTTTCGATATTTCAAACAGTTTAGCAATTCCTTAAATCAAGAATACCGTACATATGCCCCGCCAAATTGACTTTAGTTGCCGTGAACGCACATTTTGTTTCTACGGTCGCTACCTTTTGAAAAGGCACGTGATTGCCAAAGAGAGCGCTTTCTATTATAGGTATAGTATTTCTTTTCTATGGTCAGACGCATACAACGAGCACAAGGAACAGATAAGAGCCCCTCTCCCAGCACCCAAACACTGTCCTTTCAGCAGGCGAAGAGGACGAACCCGAGCCCGAAGAGGATGAAGCCGCCCCTAAAACCATGCCGACGAGGCAACGTGCCCCTGCCCTCATCATACTGGCTGGCAAAACAAAAGCACACAATAAGCTCATCAGACAACTTAATGACATAGCCAAAAAAAAAATTGTAATTAAATACACAAAAAACAACACAAATTTATTCATCAACGACTTGGACGAGAAAAACAATCTCGTCCAGCTTTTTAAAGGCAATAATACAGAGTTTCACATGTATACAGATCAACGAAACAAAACCCATGCCGTCGTGCTTCGGGGGCTAGACCCCAAACCAGGCCCGGAGGAAGTTTTAGAGTCCTTCGCCCAACAATACAATATTAAAGTAAATAAAGTATATCTAATGAACAATAATTTCAGGCCCCTCTACCTGGTAGTAAAGTAAAAAAAGAGCTCACGCAATGCCACCGGTGCCAGCTCTGGAGCCATGCTACGATTAACCGCCCGAGAGCCACGCTGCCTCAAGTGCGCCGCCACACACGAGACCCGCGCTTGCGACAAAGACCCTAGCCTGCCCGCCAAATGTGCCAAGTGTGGCGGTGCACTCGACCAACAGCGTAGACTGCCTGGTGTACCTATTTAAGCTGCGGATGAAGCAGTCCCGCCGCTCCCCTCAGCCACAGCAGCCTGCCGCCCACAGGTTCGTGCCAGCGCCAACTCCAGTCGCTAAGCCTTGGAGCCAGAAATCAGCCTACGCCCTCAATGTCCCATGCCACCAGGTATAGAGTGTTTTTAGATATAGTGAAAGCAGTAAATCATCGGTAAGTGCGGGCCAGCCCCTGCACAGCGGGTATTTATTGCATTAGAGGACAGGGTGGAACTATGCAGATTTATACATTTAAATCTAAAGATATTCTCCAAATATAAGACAATCCAGGATTCTTTAATCTCATGAACGGTAACATTTCGTAATACGTTAAGCTGATTGCTTTGTCCCGTGGTATGTTGGGGTTAAACACAAATTAGTGTCCGAAGGCAAATTAGTCAGTTATCGATTTAAATTTAAATCTGAAGATATTTCCCAAGTATAAGACAATCTAGGAATTTTTTACATTATAGCAACGAGAACATTATGTAATACGTAAAGCCGATTAAAATTTCCCGTTATACGATGGAGTTAAAAGAGAAATGTGAGAAGGAAATTTTGTTAGTCTGGTATATTCCTACAACTTGTTTGTACGCATATTCACCAATTTTGTGTAAAATGTCGAGTGATGATAGTGATTACGTTATTGATGTTGTGGGTTCCTGCAATAAATGAAATCATCTATCTGATGACACAAAAAAATTATTCTAAATGTGTATAATGTTCTTAAAAGTGAAAATAATGATGGGGCATTTACTCGCACTGCACATTTAACTAATATTCCCATCAGTACAGTGCATAAAATAGTAAAAAGTGGAATATTCGGCCGCAAAAAAAGAAAAGAAGCAGGTACCATAAAAAATATAAACAGTTTTGAAGTTGTTGTAATTCGAAGAATAATTTACAAAATGTGCCAGGAAAATTTTGTTCCGTCATTAAGAACTTTGCACCAAAGACTAACAAATGACAATTCGGTTTTGTGTTCTTTGTCAACGCTATATAAAGTGTTACGAGAAAATGGATTCACGTATAAAAAACTTGACAAACGACAAACAATCATGGAGTGCCCAAGAATACGTAAGTGGAGATTTGAATACATTTGTATTAATAACATTTTTTTGTTAATTTCTCTGTTAATTGTAAAAATAAATTATTACTATTTTATATCATTGTAAAGCTAAAAAAATTCTCTTTTCAATGGCGTAACTTTCCAATATGGCGTCCATATAAAAATTAAAACTTTGACATCAATCCTCGAAAACCAACATTGATAAAAAAAAATTGAGCATCGCCAGTCGAAAGAACATAAAAAAGTGCCTTAAAGATGTGCAAACCAAAATCCAGTATAATTTCATACTTCGAAGTTATTTGCAAAAATAAAAAACTGCAAAATTTACATTTTCGCCTATATCTAGTGACCTATGAATTTTTTCGCAAATAACAAAATACCATTAAAATGGTCTCCTAATGGGGCAACTTTTGTCTAATTTAACCAACCTCGTAGCTCTTACGGTTCTCGAGATCCCAATGCATTCGTACCTTAAATGGGACACTCTGTATATACAGGGTGTTCCACGACTCGACCGACAAACTTTTACCATATATTCCAGGGGTCATTACGATCAAAAAATGTTATATGACCTATAGTTGAATTCCTCTTTGTTTCGGAGATATCGAAGAAATTAAGAAACAAAATGATAAAAGAAAATTTATTCATCAATGGATAGCTAGTTAACACAAAATTACAACAATTGTTCAAAATGAGAACCGCCATTTTCTAAACATTCCGCTATCCTTCGAGTCATAGAATGTTGCCAGTTAATTACTGCCAATTCATTCTTTAGAGAATTAGTAGCTTCAACTATACGGTCAGTCAACTCTTGGCGTGTATCTGGTTTACCATTATTATACACACGAGATTTGAGGCAACCCCACAGAAAAAAATCTAAAGGCGACAAGTCAGGTGACCGAGCTGGCCAATGTACAGGACCACCTCGTCCTATCCATCTTTCCGGAAAATTTTCATTAAGAAACACCGTCACTTGTCTCCCAAAATGTGGTGGTGCCCCATCTTGCTGGAACCACATGCCACGACGAGTTTCCAGAGGAATATCTTCCATGTAATTCGGCAATTCTTCTTCCAAAAAGTGAAGGTAAGTTTCTGCACTAAGAGATCCTTCAAAAAAATGAGGCCCAATAAGATTATTATTTAACAAGCCGCACCACACGTTGACGGAAAAACGATGTTGATGGTTAACCACGATTGTTTCGTGTGGGTTTTGATCCGCCCAGATGTGAGAATTACGTGTGTTGTTAATACCATTCCTTGTAAATTGGGCCTCATCCGTAAAAAGTATGTGTGGAATAACCTCCAAACTATTTTGTAACCACTGGCAATACCGTACTCGATTTTCTAAATCGTCAGGAAGTAAATGCTGGACCTTTTGTAAATGATAGGGATAAAGTCCATCATGGTGCAGAATTCTCCATACGTTGGTTTGAGGAATTCCCGTTGTATGAGATATTCTACGAATACTGGTAGAAGGACTTCGTTCAACTGCATTTAAAACTTCTTCTTCAGCGTGCCCATCTCCATCTCTTTCTACACGACGACGTGGAAAAAATCCTGTCTCTCTCAAGCAACGAAAAACGTTTGAAAAAGTTGTATGGTGAGGAACAATGCGATCTGGGTATCGCCTAAGGTACTCCGCAGCTGCAGCACGTCCACTTCCATTGCAAAAACCATACACGAAAACCATATCGGCATATTCTGTATTAGTAAAATGCGGCATAATGGCTTAAATTAATAACTACGATTGTAAACACGTCATTAAACTGTTTTTTTTTTTGTTAAACAAATCCGTCAAGGCTAACTCAATTATAATTTTTTTTTTAATTTCTTCGATATCTCCGAAACAAAGAGGAATTCAACTATAGGTCATATAACATTTTTTGATCGTAATGACCTCTGGAATATATGGTAAAAGTTTGTCGGTCGAGTCGTGGAACACCCTGTATATATATATATATATATATATATATATATATATATATATATATATATAAATTATGCCACCCTATTGACTTATCAGAGTAAACAAACAAGACCACACACTAAATATAAAAACAAACAAGACCACACAATAGATATAGACCTTTTCGCTTTGTTATGACTAGAAAATAGGATTTAAGCCTAGACTTGTAACATGTTGACGATTCTTGTTCGATATCTGCTGTAGGCAGGTATCTCCGTTCTTTATAACTTGTAGTTAAGCAAAATTAAAACTTTGTACTTTAAAATTAAATAAAGTTTTTTTTATTGTTCGAAGTGAATAAAATTATAATTGGCGCAGTCGGTAGGATGCCAAAAGGTCTCTAACGTGAAAACAAAATTTTCAAAACGTTTTAGACAAGAGAATTTTAATTCTCGTACATGGCATTCTAACAAACTTACGGCTTCAACACGAGCCCATCAGAGGTCTATTCATACGACCCATCTATAACGGACTACAGAGGGAAAGCCTTGCTGTTCGAAAAGACTACGATCACGGCATCCAGGTCCAGTAACCAGGCCTCGCAGAAAAGAAGTCTTGCTGTTCAGATCCTGATCACGACCTCCACTACGGCCTGAAGACTACAAGAAAGAAACAAGAAGATCCCGCATGGCAATGAGCGAAATCATAGCTTTAATATTACTACTGTAAGTAATTTTTTTATTTTAAACACAAGTCCGTCAAGTGAGGACAGTATCACAAGACATTTGTGTAAACACAGTCCAGTCAAGCGAGGACAGTATCGCAAGACATATATTATTTAATGTCAAATTCATTGTCAGACATCTCAGACGTAGATTCAGACAGTGAATATTCTTTGATCAAAAACGATCTCATATCTATAGAACTATTAAGTGAAACCCTCAATAATCTAAACTTAAACACAATGACTACCACCACTTCACTCGGTGAAATTAAAACTCTTTGCGAACCAATTCCCATATACACGGGTGATGTAAAAAACCTTTACGCATATATTAAAGAATGCGAGGATGTAAAAGAAATTCTGGAAGCTAATTATGCATTAACCAACATACAGAAACATTTTGCATTTAGAATTTTCAAATCTAAGATACAGGGAAACGCGCAATCAATTATTTCGGAAAATAACTTTGCTACATGGGAGGAACTAAAAACACACTTGACTAGTAATTTCGAGGATAGATTAAAACCCGAAACACTATTTTACAAAATAATTACATCGAAACCACAAGGAAATAACATTTATAAACATTTAAAAGAAATACAACAATTATTCCAAACATACAAAGGTAAAATCGAAATACAAGAGAAAAATAAGGAAAAAACTAAATTTTTAATTTCACAAAATCAAAAAATTATTATCCATCACTTCATAGAAACTCTACCATACAACAACAGAGGCGCTTTTATTAATGCAAATGCTACTACCATGGAAGAATGTGAATCACTCCTAAATAACGAATTCAACTTCCTTATTCACCAATCTCCTATGAAAACTCCAGTACAAAATAAAAACCCTAATATTCAAAATTTTAAATTCGTACAACCCCCAGCCAAATTTCCTGGTCAACAATTCCCCAGTCAACCCATTAAATTTCAACCCAGAAACGCACAGTCAGCGAACCCAAACACAGGCAGAAATATGATTGCTAGACAAAACATACAAAATGCACAAAACACAAATCGCACATTCAGACCAGCACCTATGTCCACACAAACAAGACAAACACTTAGCACACCCATGTCAGTACAAACCAGACAAAATTACAATATTGAAGAAAATCCTATAACAGAAAATGAAGACGAGGACGCACAGAGCTTCATAGACGAAAATGAAGTACAATACGAGACGGAAGAAAATGAAAATTTTCTAGAAGTCCCATACACAGACAACTACACGTAATGACATCAGACACAGGACATATTCCTACAATTGTACACGGACAATTTAAAATTCTTATAGACACTGGCTCAGATATAAACTTTATAAATTACAAATTGACTAACGAATTAAAATCAAAAAAAATCCTAAAACCTATAACTAATAGAACCGCGAACGGAAAAATAACAATTAAAGAAATGACAAAACTAAAATTAGGCGGAATAGAACTTGATTTTTACATACACGATTTCCATAAAGAATGTAATATATTGTCCGGAATAAATATATTGAAACAATTAGATGTAAAAATAAACTTTAAAAATGAAAATCTAATATTATTAGTAAAAGAATACAGCTTCAAATACAAAAACAATAATGACATAGAAAACATGTTACAAATCAAAGACGGGCATTTAGAATATGAAACAAAACATAAATTAAACATGCTTATAAATAAAAACACAGATCTATTCCCGAAAGAAGGAGAGAAATTATCGCATACTAACGTTTTAAAACATAAAATAATTCTATCAGATGATATTCCTATTCACACAAAAAATTATAAACTCACGCAAATTTATGAAAAAGACATAGAGGAACATATCGAAAAAATGCTCACAGAAAAAGTCAACAGAAAATCCTATTCTCCATATAACTCACCAATATGGATTGTACCAAAAAAAGCAGATGCTTCAGGTAAACGTAAAACCAGGCTAGTAATAGACTTCCGGAAATTAAACGCAAAAACAAAGGAAGATAAATTTCCTATACCCAACATTGACACTTTACTCGACAAAATAGGAAAACCAAAATTTTTCACTACATTAGATTTGCATAGCGGCTTCCATCAAATTGAAATGGAAGCAAAAGACATAGAAAAAACTGCTTTCTCTACCCCGTCAGGACATTACGAATACGTAAGAATGCCCTTTGGTTTGGTAAACGCCCCGGCAACCTTTCAGCGAATGATGAATTTAGCACTCGGTGAATTAGTCAACGATATATGTTTAGTGTATCTTGATGACATCATTATTTTCGGAAATACGGTAGAAGACCACATAGAAAATATACAAAGAGTCTTTGACAAATTAAGGCAAGCAAATTTAAAAATCCAAATAGACAAGAGTGAATTTTTTAAAAAAGAAGTCGAATATCTCGGTTTTGTAATATCAAAAGACGGTCTTAAACCAAATAACAAAAAAATAGAAGCAATAGAGAAAATTCAAATCCCAAAAACCACGAAAGAAATTAAATCATTTCTCGGCAAACTATCATGGTACAGACGTTTCATCCCAAACTTTTCAAAATTGACTAAACCATTTACAAAAAATCTAAAAAAGGGCAGTAAAATAAATATCACCGACAAAGAATATCAGGAATGTTTCAAAAAATCTAAAGAATTAATGTCAAATCCCCCGATACTTGCTTTCCCGGATTTCGATAAATTATTTATTTTAACAACCGACGCATCTGATTATGCAATGGGCGCGGTGTTATCCCAAAACCATAATGGTCAAGAAAAACCACTATGTTACGCGAGCAAAACACTCAATCAGGCGGAAATAAATTATAGTACAATAGAGAAGGAGTTAAAAGCAATCGTCTGGGCAATCTCAAATTTTCATAATTATCTATTCGGCAGAAAATTCGTAATTAGAACAGATCACAGACCACTAGTATGGCTTTTTAACATGCGAAACGCAAACCAAAAACTAATGCGGTGGAAGATTGAACTCTCCGAATACAACTTTGAAATAGAATACATACAAGGAAAGACTAACAAAATTGCAGATTTTCTCAGTAGAATGAGAGAACCTTTCAAAATAAATTTCTTAAAAGGTGACATGACCCACACCAATATATTTGCGCACTGCATTTCTAAAGATTTGAAATTTGGGAAAGGATTAGCAAAATTAATAGACGAAATGTATGACAGCAAAGACCACTGCACACAAAACAAACGCGACTCTAATATTATAATTCAAACACATAATGAAAAAACGATCTTCCACATAATCTCAAAAGAAAACTATTATGAAAACTGTAATATAAAAATGTTAAAACAATCCTTGAAGGAACTTAGACATTATTCAATAAAAAACGATTTATATGAAATAAATATACCCCATTTATCATGTGGCTTAGACAAACTAAATAAAGATGAATTAATCAAAATTCTAAAATCTGTCTTCTCCGAAACAAATATACAAATTAATCTATATGAGTTTGAAACGAATCTTATGAACTCTAATCAAGATTTAGAATCCATATTAAATAGTAACACTAGCGGCACTAAACATTCAGATAACGAAAATCCAGTAAACGGCATAAAAATCTTAGAAAACAGAATTAACATTGCAAACAATCAAATAATATTCGAAAGAAATAATGAAAATAAGATTAACATAAAGAAATTATTCGATAATAAACAAAGACTAGAAGTTAAATTCAACGACAAGAACTTAGAAAAAGAAGTATTGGAATTCCTTAAATCTTATATTGTACCTCATGTAAGATATTTTTGTATATTTAAAGACGAAAAATTACAGAGACAAATTAACGATATTATAAAAACAAATTTTGAACCTTTCTCCATTAATTTAATTAAAGTAGATCAAATGGTAAAAGATATAGAAAATTTCGAAGAACAAGATGAAATAGTATATGCCTATCATTTCGGAAAAACAAATCACCGCGGAATTAAAAAAACTTATGATAAATTAAAAAAAAATACTACTGGCCCAAAATGATTAAAACTATCACAGATTTCATAAATAACTGCGAAATCTGTAAGACTTGTAAATACGATAGAAAACCCTCAAAATTAAATGATATATTTACAGAAACTCCAAACAAACCTTTCGACATAATAAACTCGGACCTATTAACACTAGATGGACAAATATTTCTAACTATCCTAGATCAGTTTTCGAAACATGCAAAAATTTATTCCTTAAAAACCAAAACTGCTAAAGAAATAACCAACACTCTCCAAAATTACTTCCAAGAATATCAATACCCAAGGAAATTAATATGTGATCCAGGTAAAGAATTCGATAATATTACCTTAAAAACATTTTGTCACAACAACGAGATTAAATTACATATAACGAGTGCAAGTAACTCAAAATCCAATCAAATTGAATGATTTCATTCCACTATAATTGAACATCTCAGAATTATATTCAAAAGAAATCCAAATAGTAAGCTACGGGAAATATTACGAGACGCAATGTATGCTTATAACAATAGTAGAAATAATACCAGGCAATTAACCCCCAATGAAATTCTTTTTGGCAAAGATTACTCAAACACATACCCTATAAAGCTAATGACGCCCAAAGAACAATTATTAGAATATCAGGAAAACAAAAAGAAAGAGAACAACAAAGTAAAAGAAAACATATTAGCGGATAAACGGAAAAGATTCAAACCAAATGCAAAGTCAAAACTTAAAAAAGGAGTTGCCTACCTAAAGCAAAACAGACGACTAACAACAAAATTCAAAAAACCTATCTACGAAAAGGTGAAAATTAACAAGATTGACGAGCACAACAAAACAGCTCACGTCATAGGGAAAAGAATAGAAAAAAAGGTCAAACATGATAAACTAAAACAGTAATATTGTTACAGAATCATAACTACGTCCGGTCAAATACTGGATACAGATAACAACGGAATAAACATAATAGAATTAAATGGGCCAAGCATCTTCGAAGATGAAGTATACGCTCATTACATCTATAAAATTGACAGGATATCAGACGCTTTTCAAATCATACAAGACCAAGTAACAATACTTAAAGACAATACTCATAACTTAACGAGACAATTCAAAATAGAAATAGATATGAAAAATCAACACGTACAAAAACATTTTTCAAAATTACAAACCAGAATAAACATTCTATTCCGACAACGAGTAAAACGAGGTATATTAAACGGATTAGGATCAATTATTAAACAAATAACCGGAAACTTAGACAATAACGATAAAGAACATTATGACCAAATACTTGAAGAAATTAAAGAAAACACACATATTAACTATAACAATCAAAAGAAAATAACGTACCAATTAAATAACGCTACGAAAGTAATGACGAACAATTTAAAGCCAAGAAAATCAAGTTATAATCAATTCAAAATTAAAAATGATTCAATCAGTGTCAAAAGAAAAAATTAGTTGGGAAAATATATTCATAATTACAAACACCCTGGACTTTATAAACAATAACATAATAGAACTAGAAGAAATTATTAATAACATAGAAATAACACTTGCGTTTTGCAGTACAAACACATTTCACATATCGAAAACGAGAACATAAAAGAACTCATAAACATTATAAAACAAAACACAGACATACGAGAGAACGACTATCTCAACTATCTAAACCTCATACACAGTTATTGCAAAATTACTGATAATGAGTTACAATACCTCATTATAATCCCAAAATTTTCCAAGACCAAATATCCTATAAAACAAATTACACCTATACCCTATTTCTACGAGAATAGACTATTAGAATTAAACTTTGTTAAACAGTTGATAATTAAAGTAGATAACCACAATTACATATGTGATAGACTAGTTACTGTAAATCTTGAAAATTATTGTAAAACAAAATTTGAAACCATTGATACATGCTCAGAAACACTATTAGAAAAACACAACACACAAAATTGCGAATCACGAGAAATAAATGAGGAAAATCTTATAATACCAATAGAAAATTACAATATAATATACGTAATACAAACGGACATATGTTATTATTGTAATCTTAGTATTAATAATTATTATATACTTTATTGTAAAGAATAGACTTATATTAAAGGAAAAACTTAAGAGAAAAAATAATAGAACTAAAGAAATAGAAATACCTCTTAAACCTATGGAGATATAAATCTATTCTAAAAGTACCCTGATAAGTACAAAACTTCGAGAAGAAGAATTATGCCACCCTATTGACTTATCAGAGTAAACAAACAAGACCACACACTAAATATAAAAACAAACAAGACCACACAGTAGATATAGACCTTTTCGCTTTGTTATGACTAGAAAATAGGATATAAGCCTAGACTTGTAACATGTTGACGATTCTTGTTCGATATCTGCTGTAGGCAGTATCTCCGTTCTTTATAACTTGTAGTTAAGCAAAATTAAAACTTTGTACTTTAAAATTAAATAAAGTTTTTTTTATTATTCAAAGTGAATAAACTTATAATTTATATATATCATTACTGTTCTATAAATAAATCATAACAGCAATCCATTCTCTCATTCTCTAGAAAATAGGCCCATTGCCCATAAACATTACACTTATTCCATTCGATTGTAAGTACCTCTAGAAAATTATAACCGCATTGTAAATAGCACCACCGTCACTCAGTTAGTTGTAAGGTCATTCATCTAAAGCAGGTTTTTTCATTCGTTTTCCTGTAAACATGTAAACTCATATTTTTCACTCATAATTATTATAACTCATTCACCACTAATTGTAAATATTTAAAGGATGTTTTCCAAATAAAATACTTGTCTGGTTGTAAAGCTAAAATAGGCTAGGAAAACTAATAATAATTAAATGTAAAAAGCTATTATTTGTGGTGAAATGCGCGGCGTCTGCCCAGTGGACTGCGCCCACAACAAATGAAATCAATACATCATGTGATACACGATTGCCATTTGTTGAAGAGGCGATACAGGCTGCAGGGCTGATAGGGCGCGTATGTGCACCACGAAACGCTATAACATGTAAACAATAAAATAAACTCTCTCTCTCTCTCTCTCTCTATCCCGGCAAGGCAGGTGTCTCGGGTTCGAATCTCGATGGCTGACAAATTTTCACAATTTATTTCAAAGTTGCCATTAGGTGATTTCTCATCAATTTTGCAAACGTCAAAGTTAAAAATTTCGCCTTCGTTTAACCATCTAAATCCGCCATACGGCATTAATTGTGACAAAGCTCAACCATATAGATTATTTGCATTTCAATATGTTAAATATATATGGTATTATTTAAATCATATTCAGACATGTATTTTTTATTAGTCTTAGCATATCTAAGTGAAGTTTGATATGCTCCCTCCTTTAAACCTATATGTGATGAAAGTATCAAACGCATAGGCTGCACAATTCGTTCTTTTAATTCCAATCTGCATAGAGTATACAGTGATCACGTGACACAACTCGTGCACACCACAACACAAATAACCGAACGCACCTTATGTTAACGAAAAACATCCATCTCGTGATTTAAAATCGTTTAATACAAAATATGAAGAAGTATCACCTGGAATGATTTTTTAATCATATTTACAAAAAATGTTTCATAAACAAAGTATGAACAATTTCAAAAAGATGATTCAGTTTGGTCGTTCAAGGACACTTCTCATTTAGAGATTAATATGATTGAAAAAAAATATTGAAATTCTAGAAATTGAACACAATTAAAAAACGAATATTTTTGTAGATGTTACATACAACGACATATCCTAATAGTATAAATTGTACATCCTATATTGAAAATTTAAATAATTTGTATATACATATTGTAAAAAGAGTTTCATATTTGATCTAAATATATTTGTTTTTTTTTTGTTGTTTCACTTCACTAGGTTGGTGAAATTATTATTTTTGTTATACCTATTTCTTTCTAAATTTTATTGTACTGGACTAGGTGATTCCAGTCACTCGGTGCTCATCAACAAAGTAACAACTATTCAACTGTTCTTGTGTGTTCCGTAATTTTTACTATTCCAATTCAACATTTTTGAAATGTATTATTCAACTGTAATTTTAAAACATTTAAAATAATTCATCCAAATGAGTTACTCATTTTGTAATTTATAATTTCTTCTGGAATTTTTTTACTGGATTGTCTCAACGGTATGTACTAAATTTATAGTTTGTATGATCATAACTTGTTATTTGTTTTTGTTTGATCCTTGTAAGAGATAGTGTAACACAATGTTTTTAATAGAATCCTCTGAGGATGGTTTAAAATAAACCGAAACGTTAGCGACATTCTAATGTAAAATTTTCCCACTCCTTACCAAATTCCGATAAATCTTATTTAAGGTACTATTTCCAATATTTGACAGGACGTGTAGAAAGAGACCTAAAAATTGTGCCAATAGTAATTTGTTGTGCTCATTTTATGAAAATTATATGTAACGATACGAACAAATTGAGTAAACATATTGCATTAAAAAACTTTTAAAAGAAACAAAACCTTTTGCGTTTAGCAAAGAAGAAATTAACAAGTTATTCAAATGGTTTAAACATGGTGCATTTCAGTCACATTGCATAAACAAATGAATAGAACTGTAAACAGTGAAATTTGTTAAGCAGTTTTGTTGTGTTGAAGACGTGTAATTAGATATTGTTAATTCCGTAACCAGAAGAGGTAGAAATTTATAAAGGCTAACATATTGTAGTATTGTAGAGGTATTATTTGTAGAACTTTTAAATAAGTTGTACTTATTTTTACAATCATACTTTTATTTGAAAGCATTACAAGTATAATACAAATAAATTACTTTATTTTTATAAAATGGATAAAAAAAGAAACATTAATGTTCCATACCATAAGAAATCGAATAAAACGGTATATAATAATAGTATAATAATATTAATTAAATGTCTATTATCATCATTATTATAATTTTAAACTAACCCAAAAAGCCGTATAATCCCGATTCGAGTTTTGATATTCGGAAATCACCTTCACAAAATCTTGAAATATAATTTTCAATGATACATCTGCGGATATTCAGATTGAACTGGAAATGTATATTGCTAATAGTGTCTGCAATGAAGAAGAAGAGTTTACAGAGAATAATTTCAGTTCTGTTGAACATAATAGTGAACTTTCTACTCATGAAATTAATAATGAAACCAATATAAGCTTCCCATTAGGACGAAGAATTGTCGATATTAACTATTTTCTTAATTGCGTATTAAATACCAAAAATCATTCTCCATATGATTGCGACATATCCGACTTCGGAAAAAACAGATTCACTTACAGTTTTTACATTAAAAAGTAAAATGTGTAATAGTGGTAAAAAAATATTAAACCGATAATCGTACTGCTACTAATTTAAATATAAACCCTGCTGCAGTATTTGCAATGGTTCAAAATGATTGAACAATATGCTACAACGGACATACCATCAATGTCATAGAAAATATACCAACATGTCAGACGAAATTCATGAAACCTCATGAAAATCCATCCAAGAAGCAAGAAAAGTAGAAGCAGATTTAGCTCGGGGAATTGGTAACATAGATAAATATGGATGTCCTTTAGTTACTGTTATTGCTGACAAATTATGGTTTAAACTATCTTACAGAGTCAATTGTGATGCTGCTTCTTGACTTGTTCGTATTGTGGAAGCAAAAATTGGAAAACTTTTATTTACGGGCGTAAGAAATAAATATTGCCCACTTTGTGAAAAATATGTATCGAAAAATATTCCAACTCCGCAACATATATATTTTTTTAACTGAACTGCAACATCAACATCAACATCTATAGAGTCCTATATTACTGCAACAGCCACGTGCGTGAACTCTAAATTTTTGTAATTCAGTATTTCCTTCGAACGGACGCCGTGACTGTTGACTGCTGACATGCGGCTGGCGATCTTCCGCTCAATATTTTGTCGAATATTGGAGAAAAGCGGAATATTACCAGTAAAAGTGTTTACGTGGTTAATTGAACTAGCCTAGGAAGTGTTCGTATCCACAATAGAGAGGGATTCTCAGCCCGATCGTGGAGGCGAACAGTCGTATAGTTCTTTCAATTAGTTCTATTATAATTTGGTTTAACTTAGTCGTACTATTTAATTTTTATGTGTAATATTTGTTCTAAATTTTAATTATAATTTATTTTTCTTCAAAAAATACATAAATTAATTGTGCATCAACCCCGTCAACTCCTTTGCAGTGTCAGCACAGACCAGCGTAGTGACACAGGTAAGTATAACTTTATTTATATTCTTACTGTGGGTGTCTGCGCTTTAATTCAGTACGTCACCGAGGGTGCTTTTCACTACACCCTACGCACCCTCCGTTACATTATACTTAAAGGTTTTATGTGTTGTATGAAGTATAATAAATTAATTGAGGATAGTAATAGAAGCGTATACAGTAAAATATGTGCTGCGAAACCATACGGAAACGATTTTATTATACACAGTGACCAAAAATGGATGAAGGTCACGTGACAACTTTTTTTCCAAAATAATGTCAAAATTATTTTTCTATTTTCCATAATTTATGAAAACTATTCCAAAAATGACAGATGATGATGATAAGTGCATAACATTTAATTAATATCGTTGCCGTACGTTGAAACATTTAATATTTTTTTCGCATACCTTCGTAAAAAAGATATTTTTTACCGTCTAACTGGTATGTTATAAGCAAATAACACCAAAGGGCGTGTCATGAGTTGTTGCTATGGTAACGTCAAGATATTGATACTGGGATAAAGCCAACAAAACAAGGAGAAGCATTAATAGCCTACCTACTCCATAAATTTTATTAAAACTTTCTGATCCGTAATCCATAGAATATTAAAAAAATATAGTCCGACGTTAAACGTTGAACCGTTTACATATTTGTCGCTAAAATTTATATTTCAAATTGAATACAACGCCCACGAAATGGCAGAACAGGTATGATATTTTTGTAGTAATTGATATTTTGCCATTTGAGTTGCGAGTCGTAGTTCTGTGCGTAGATCGTAGTTTTCTAATCTGTGCCTGCTTAAACTTAAAAAATTATGGCAGAATCAAAAGATCCGGATCCGAAAACATCCAAGTCCAATAAACATCGCAGTCAACGATACCGGTAAGATTAGGAAACTATAGATAATTTAAAAGGAAGCTGCAAGCAGTTAAAGGTTAGAATAAAATATATTGTTTGCATTGACGTTTCAACAAATTATTTATCTTTAAATGAAATACACAGCGTGGAAAATTTAGTGAAAACCAAAACACGAAATAAATTAATTTCGCGAACAATTAACGGTTTATTATATTCGTCAGAATGTGTTAAATTACAGGCTATATGTCAAAAATTTAATCCCACAGACAATATGTTAAAATACATAACATCTGTGTAACAATAATTTTCCATTCCTGTTCATTTTGTGTTCCTTCCGCTTTTCTAATCACTTTCTTCCACTCGCGTCCCTTCATACCTGAAACTGTATTGTCATTCTATTTCATTGTTATCATATTTTGTGTTGTCATATTTCAAGGTGTACCTACCTTAGCTTTTCTTTGGCCCATTTCTCTCTAGTTTTCATCCATTCCCTTTTGTACATTTTTCTTGACTTCAACCTTCACCTTCATTCGTTCATCAGTCCTTTGTTGACATTTCCATATGTCAAAGCGCCATTCATGCTTTCATTTCCCATAGTTCACTTGGTGTCTGCGCGTGAGCGCACTTTTTGTGTCATTGTTTCTGACTTTTATTCCCGCGAAGTAGACTACTGGATGAACATGTCAGTTTGTGTGGTAACCTACCCCAACTTTATTTTTGCTTTTACTAAATTTTTGCCTACTTAGACTAGAGTTGAAATCTCTTAATTGGACTGACTTAAGTCAAGTACATTCTGCATTATAAGATTTCCTTCCTTTTTTAAAAGCAATGTTTGAAGACTTAGACGTGTTGTGCGATCCGTTCTTAAGCGATTTTTTTAGTAAATTGTGTTTTAGTTTTGAGCACTCTGTTATAGAGGTTTTGATCCACAAGTCATTTATTTAATTTGGGAATTGGAAATTCCCACAGGAAGTTTCCTGGATTTAAAATCTTCACAGCTTGTCACTTTGAGGCCGTCCTAAATCAAAGGTAAATAATTAATTGAGTACAATTCTAACATTAGTATTTTTCCAATCTTTATTACATTTTATAATTCATTGTAAAGTAAAATTTTAAATTTATAAAATAAAACTAGTAGCCATGAATTGGGTAGAGGACCATGTGCTGATAATGTTCATTCCTTTCAGGCCTTTTTCTCTCTTTTTCTTTTGTTCTTCGTTTTCTTTTACGACGTTCCCTTTTTGGGATATATGTTGGATTTATCTGGAACCTTTTTTTTAGTTTTACCAAAATTTGTACGAGTTTCTCGTATGGTGTATGAAGTACATTGTTGCACCATTACGAGTCATCGCGTTCATCATCATCATCGTTTCATCATCACCGCCCGTCTGCGTGTTGTCTGTACCTGGTTGCCGTGTTGGAGAGGAGTTTTAATATTGGCGTACCAAGCCACGAGGGAAGAGACGTCCGCCATTTTTCCGTGCCGTCTGGACTTCACCGCCTCCCCCACCAGTAGATCAGATAAGCAACAGAACAATTATTTCTTTATTTGGTTTTGCAATTCATATTTATATTTTTGTGTAACTTACCGTTTTGTTTGTTTGTTGCATTCACCTTCAGTGGACCAGTTTATTTTTTTATGTACTGTGGACTATATCTGTGTATTTAAGAGGTATAGGCTGGCTTTCGCGAGGCCATTTTGAAAGGTATTTTATATTATTGTTATCTCGTCTACGGAAAGGTACTAAGGGATCGTACTGCGAGACTGAGCGTTTTACCGTCTTACTCTGCGCCGCGACGTAATTGATGCATCAACTGCGATCTACACATTTTGCGCTTTCATTTTTCGTTAGGACGCACCGCCCCGACGAACCTTGCCCTTCTGCGACGAATAGCCCTTAAGGCTCATGTACCATCGGCCTTCAGCCACAACTCGCGCGAGACTGCCGACACCCTTCGTTTATACACCACCGTTTTGTAACCGCATTTCTGTACCTACGTTGTTGCAATATAGTTCACGTTTTTATTTTAAAATTAGCGGTTGTTGCTACCTTCCCGTTCTCCCATTATTCAAGTTTCCGAGGGCTTGTCGCTCAGCTGTTTGTAGGCTCTGTGATCGAGTGACTGACGCCCTTTCCACCCTTATCTTTCAGCGACGTCGAACCACCCCGTCTCCACTGTTTAGCTGGCCGGAGCCCAAACCTCGCTCGGGAACGCACCCCCTGGGCCACAGTTTGGCTTTTATAACCCCAAGGGCTAGGGTGGCCTTTGGGTACGTTATACTTGTACCAAAAAGAAACTAACGATAACTAATGTGATTGTGACGTTGTATTTATAGACAAAGAATAATAATAAAAATGTGTCTTCTAGTTTGTATTTGTACTTTAATATAATATGTATTTATGTATTTACATATATATTATGCTGTAATATTCTGTAAACATAAGTATATAAAAGTTCCTATTATTTCCAGTATTACATAAAATTATTTTTTAAACATCTATAAAATATACAAGAATTCTATATTTAAAATCATAACTATATACTATAAATGTATAGATGATTTGAAACTAATGCATAATTTTAAAAAAATGTAATAATTGTGTACTATATTTTTTTTTTAAAAAAAACACGATAATTTTCATCAGTTGATACGATACTTTTATTTTTTAATCTGGCAACACCGGCAAGCAAAAATATCATTTCAAATGTTTTAAATATATTTACATGCGAGGAACATCATATGTTAGAGGATGTATTAAAATATACATACTAAATGACACTAACTCATACAAACGACTAAACCGAGACCCAACGAGTAGAATACAACAAAAAGCCAACAAACTGGTATCCCAACTAAAAAATAAAAACGCAATAACCCCTGAGAAAGCCAAAACACAATATACAATTCCACAGCACCCAAATATTGTGGACAACCAAAAATCCACAAACCTACCTTATCATTAAGACCAACTATATCATCCATAGATGCACCTAATAGTAAACTAGCCCAAAACATAACAGACATACTGACTAACGCTTATAACAAAGACAATCCTTACTATATAAAAGACTCTTTTCACTTTGCTGACTTCATAAATGAATTTAAAATACCCGAGAACTACATAATAATTAGTTTCGATGTTGTTTCATTATTCAGCAACATTTCAGTATAGTTGACCATTAGTATCAACAAAAAGTGGGAGACCATTGCTGACCACACAACTCTTACAAAAAATGACTTCATAAAAATAACAGAATTCATCTTTGACACCAGTTACTGCGTCTACATTGGTACATACTATAAACAAACACTTGGAAGTCCAATGGGAGCAATCTGTAGTCCAATAGTGGCGCAATATGTCATGGATACATTATTAGAACATTGTATTCCGAAACTTGACTTTGAACTTCCATTCCTAAAGAAATTTGTCGACGACATTGTGACAGCTGTACCTCGTGATAAAGTGGATCATATACTAACCAACTTTAATAACTAAAACTCGCATCTCCAGTTCAAAGTTGAAGTAGAACAAAACAATACTTTGCCATTCCTGGACACATTAATAATACGACATGAAAATGGCCTGCTAAAGTTAAACTGGCATGTCAAACCAATATCTTCCCAACGTTATGTCCACTTTCACTCCGAACAACCTATACAAGTGAAAATCAACGTCGTACGAGCCCTAAAAACAAGAATATTAAAGATCTCACATCAATCGTACCACCAAGAAAATTTACAAAAACTTAAAGAAGTATTGGTCAAGAATGCTTATCCAAGAAACTTACTGAACTTGTTGTTCAATGAGCGGCACCAAATCCAAACTAACACACAATCCAATACCAAAACTAACACCAACACACAGACCGATAATAACAATATAAAATACTGCTCACTTCCTTACATAGACAAAATTACAAAGAACATAATTAATATTGTCAAAGACGACACAGTACGCATAGCAAATAAAAGTTGTCTCACAGTTAAAACATTATTTAGTAAAACAAAAGAAAAAACACCTAAAATACAAAATTCTTACATCATATATAAAATCCCCTGCATAGATTACGACCAGTGTTATGTAGGGCACACTTCCAGACAACTTTCAGGCAGAATAACTTCACACAAAAGTTACATAAAACGAAAACCAAGCGCGACATCACTATCTCAACATTGTGTGACAAATAAACATAACATGGACGTTGACAACACTGACATATTAGGTAAGGAAAATAATTTTAATAAACGGTCGTTTTTAGAAATGTATCACATGCAACACACGAATAACACAATGAATAAAAAAACTGATATTAACAACCTGAGCCCGATTTATTGCAACTTACTCAAACTTGTCAATAAAAACAGATTACTTCAAAATCATGACACTGCAACTTGAGCGTCGACATGGTTGAAACTAGTTCAAATAAAATTACTTCATATTTACCGCCATTTTCACACCGGTCCGGTACCAACATAATTTTTCAAAACAAAATATATCTTGTACAAATGCGACGAATCAAAAAAAAACATGTGTTTTTGTCAAAATGAATATAAGTTTCTATCTTCATGACATTGTAAACTAAATGTATTGTCAAAATTCTTCTATTTTTATGTAAATCAATGACTGTCAAATAACTTCAATAAAACGTAAGTTCCTTTAAATCAAATTATTTGTATTTGAACTTCAGTGTCCTGATGAAGTGTACAATCCAAATACACGAAAGCTTGACAGATTTTAAAAGAATCTACTAAAACAAATTTAAGCCCAGAAAACATCCCACTGATATACCCACTAAAATTTATCACTTATATATATATATATATATATATATATATATATATATATATATATATATATATATATATATATATATATATATATATATATATATATATATGTAAACGAAACAAATAAAGAAAAAAGCAACCTTGTATAAACGTAGACAAGCGTATATGTCTAAAATAAAGAAATGAATTTCGTAACTCTTGTTTTTCAATTTTATTCCTTTTAAGTTTTAAATTGTAAATATAGGAACACCGCGGGATTTCATAGTTATAATAATTAAGCGCTCATATGCTTGTAACACCAAAATCGCACCAATCGCCAGTGTTTACGTATAGACTTCGCATTCTACAATACGTTAGTTTGTTATCTATGTTATTATGACATTGTAAACTAAATGTATTGTCAAAATTCTTCTATTTTTATGTAAATCAATGACTGTCAAATAACTTCAATAAAACGTAAGTTCCTTTAAATCAAATTATTTGTATTTGAACTTCAGTGTCCTGATGAAGTGTACAATCCAAATACACGAAAGCCTGACAGATTTTAAAAGAATCTACTAAAGCAAATTTAAGCCCAGAAAACATCCCACTGATATACCCACTAAAATTTATCACTTTATATATATATATATATATATATATATATATATATATATATATATATATATATATATATATATATATATATATATATATATATATGTAAACGAAACAAATAAAGAAAAAAGCAACCTTGTATAAACGTAGACAAGCGTATATGTCTAAAATAAAGAAATGAATATCGTAACTCTTGTTTTTCAATTTTATTCCTTTTAAGTTTTAAATTGTAAATATAGGAACACCGCGGGATTTCATAGTTATAATAATTAAGCGCTCATATGCTTGTAACACCAAAATCGCACCAATCGCCAGTGTTTACGTATAGACTTCGCATTCTACAATACGTTAGTTTGTTATCTTTGCAATCTTAGGTGACAGTCCTCGCTGGTGTTACTGGCATTGTTTCAGCTCTGTCAATCGTTTATGGATTATTTTATAGAAAAATACTTCAAATAAAAGATGCGTAGAATTAATTTTTGTCTAACTGTTTCTTGAAGTGTTTTTCTGTAAAATAATCAATGAACGATTCACAGAGCTAAAACAATGCTAGCCACACCGGACTGGCACGTTAGACTGGTTGAGCTGTACGTACTTGTTCTTCCATGAGTAGGTATGCATTTTATGTCACACTGTAATTATCTATTATCGTCGTCCATATCACAAAGAGACGTATCTCAAAAAAAGTGAAAAATGAGTTACGTCGTCCAAACAATTTCTTTAGGGTCTGTTTTCATTCTGGCAAAAAGACGTATCTCAATATGCTATAGTTTACGTGTTCTGGCCGAAGACTTGCTTGTCGTATCTCAGAAATGTTTACTTTTAAATCACACAAATAGACTTAACTCTAGATACGTCTCTTTGTTAGAATTTATATTTTCACTCACGATATTTTCGTTGTGGCGTATCTCATATAAACGAGACTAAACTTGAATACTGTTTCGCTTCAACTGGTCAATGCATTTTTAGTTTGTTGTTGAACTTCGTATAGTGCAGTTAACATAATTTTACTGTTAAAATGTAAGTATTAAGTATACTTTTTAATAAATACAATATATATATACGTTAATAACTAATCATAAAATAAAATAAAAATATTAAATTTCTAGTTATTATTCTCTACACGTGAAATAATGAATCACGTAGTGCTCTCAGAGACTGATAAACAAGACGAATATGATAGTTCAGATAATGTTCCACTTGCAACTCTTCAAAACATTGATTTAAATCTTAGGAGGCCCAGTTCAGGTACAATTAAAAAATGTCTATTAATTAAACTCTATATTATTATTTTTCCTTACTTATTTTTAGATTGTGAGTCGTTAAGTGTATTTGATGACTCAGATGCAGATCCTACGTATTTTCCGCCCTGTGAATTTAGAAACTGTAAGGATGAAATATTTAGTACTTGTCACAAATGTTTTGCATTACTTTGTTGGAATCATTTTCAACAAGAAGATATGTCCTGTGAAGATCATGGTAAATTATTAAAACCAGAAAATTTTGAAACTGAAGGAGTTGAAAAGGAAGGAACTCATGAAAAAATCACACGAGTAAACAAGAAAAATATTGCAAAAACATTAAGAAATTTAGGAAAGGAATATAAAAGCCCAAGTACAAATAAAACTATGCCTGCCAGAAAAGTATTAAGTCCTTGCAATGTAGACTATTGTAAGAAGATTGGTAGAGAATGTTTTAAATTTACTTATGACCAGAGAAATGAAATTTGTAAGCAATATTGGAATATGGGAAGTTTACAGCGTCAACGAGAATTTATAGTACATCACATAGAAGTTACTGAAACAAAGCAAAAAACTACTAAAAATGAAGTACCACGGAGACAGAAAAGCTTTCGGTACTATTTGATAATAGATAAAAATCGTATTTTGGTATGCAAAACGTTCTTTTTGCGTACATTATCAATATCAGAACGTGTTCTTAGATCTTCTATTTCCAAAGTAAATGAAATGGGCATTGTTGAAACAGAGAAGAGAGGAGGTAGACAGTCGGAAGAAATTAAGGAGTGAGAAAAAAGAATTCGCGAGGCTATTGAACAGCATATAGAAAGATTCCCTAGAGTTGAATCTCATTATTGTAGATCTAGTACCTCTAGAGAATATCTTCATTCTGAACTTTCTCTGCCAAAAATGTATGCAATGTTTTTATCTGAATGGCCAACCATTGATAAACCAAGCTTTTCTACATATACTAGAGTTTTCAAAACAAAAAATTTATCTTTTTCTACTCCAAAAAAAGATCAATGTTCTTTATGCATGACGTACAAAGAAGGGGATGATTCTGTAAAAGCTAAATTAAAAAATCGCTACGATGTTCATATAGCAGAGAAAATTAAAGTAAGGCAAATTAAAAATGAGTGCAAACTGAAATCAAAGAGTGATGCAGCTTATTTATGTGGGGTTTTTGATCTTCAGCAAGTTATACATTTACCAATTTCCAAAGAAAGTGCACTTTTTTATAAAAGGCATTTAGCCAACTACAATTTAACATTTTACAATATTGCTACAAAAGATTGCGATTGTTTTACCTGGCATGAAGGCCTTAGTAAAAGAGGTTCTTCAGAAATATCTAGTGCCATTTTTAATATTTTAGAATACTATTATGAAAAAAAAGTTAAAATAGTTTCGCTATTTGCGGACGGCTGTACAGGGCAAAATAAAAATTCTATTATGGCTACAATGCTACTTTATGCAATTAATAAAAGTAATAATATTACGACTATTTCACTAAGATTTTTTGAATCTTTTCATGGACAGAACGAGGGTGATTCTTGTCACAGTGCTATAAGTTCAGCACTTAAGCATGCTGGAGATCTTTTTGTTCCATCACAGCTATATCCAGTTTACCATTTGGCTAGGAAAAAACAGCCCTATATTGTACATGCATTAGATTACAAAGATTTCTTCGATTTTAAAACATTATCCAAAAACCTACGGGTATTAAGCATACGTACAACGGACGGAGGAGAAAATATGAACTGGAATTCAATAATGGAATTAAGAGTAGTAAAAAACATTCCTCTTAAAATATTTTTTAAAACAAGTCATCTTCAAACCAGTTACAAAAGTATTACTTTAAAAAGACAAAAACAAGATTTAAAAGACACCCCACTCTTCAAATTGAATACAGAACCTCAAGTTATATCGAAAGAAAAATACAATGACTTGGTATCACTTTGTCAGGGAGATACTCCTGTAATTCGACTAGAAGAACGCAAACGTTTTTACAAATCACTCTCACATTAAATTTAAAATGTACGAGTATTTTCTTGTTTTTCGCTTCCTGAATAGGAATTTATTTTTGTTAAAATATATATACGTAAATTATAATTTATTTTTTTAGATAATAAGAAATGTTAATAATTAATTAAGAATACATAACTTGTAAAATTGTCAATAAACAATAAATAATATAATTTTTGACGGTCGTAAGTCATTTGTTTTATCACAGTAATTTTATTTTGTATTCACACGAAATGACGTATCTCATGTTTTTATTAATTAATACATTAATAGTGAATAATTAAAAGTTAATTTTCATTTTAAAGTAATATTGTACTACAAATACATTAGCAAGTATTAAAAAGTTAGTATTCATGTAGAAATTTTAAAATCGCTCTCCTGCAAATTAACAAAAACTGAGATACGTCTCTTTGTGATATGGACGACGTTATTTGTATATGAATACACATAAAAAATGAGTGAATTAACCGAGAACCCATATTCAAGTGATGATAGCATGAAAAACAAAATATTTGTACCTGAAGAAGACGAATTAGGAAATGAAATTCTTAAACCATCCACGTCGAAACAACATGTGCCAAGAATAAAAGAAAAAATGAAATTAAGTGAAAAAATAGATTTTTCCGTACACTATAAAATTGTCCAAAATGAAGAAGGTAAATATGGCATATGTAAATTGTGCGATAAGAAAAACAAATGCGCAAAAATGAAAATGTCTAACACGACTAGACTGAAACGACATTTAGTATCGGTTCACAATGAAATTTACACATCACGGGCCTCTTTCACAAAAGTTACAAGTTACAAGGCAACAATTTCACAATTACAGGTACCTGTAATAACACGTTTACAAGTACAAGTATTTCACGAAAAATTTTAACACTTGTGAAAAATAGTTACAACTGTGAAAAAAGTAACAAGTTACAAAGTGAGGTTAAATATTACATGTGTATTTGTCTTGCGCGGTAAAAGTTCATAATGTCTTTAAAAAGAAGGCAAATTTCAATTTTTAAAATGTAGATGTGCTGGCCGCGGAGGCTACCTTGTTTGGGGCTTTCTCACACAAGTTGACGATAGAGGACAAAGTGAAAGAATGGAAGATTATTCATGAGAAAGCCTTGGCGTTAGGAATTGTGCCAGCTAACAAGGATTATACATACACTCGAGACACTTATTGGCAAAATCTTAAAAAATACACCGTGGTAAGTACCTTTGATATATAATTTATTTTTCCTATTTCGCGTACACAAAGTGAATTTTTAGTCGAGTCAATGAAGCGGAAAAATAATTAAAACTTCTAAACCCCCAAAAACTGATCTGATTTTGATTTAAAAAAAGGTTTGTTATTTTCAATTATTTAAAATCAGAAACATTTTAGCTGAGGGAGCTCAATTATAGGTATATAGGTGTCCGGATTTGGAGACCGTCATTGGTATTTCGGAAACTATACGAGATACGACTTCGGGTATATGGGTCATGTGGTGCACCTTTATGTGTTTTTGTTTTGTCAAAAATTCTGATAGATTACTAGATAACGGCGGAAACTGAATTTTGGTCGATTTTTTTCATTTTGAAATTACTTTTAAACTATCAGTAATAAAAAAAAAAAAAAATGTTTCAAATAAAAAAGTTCTATCACACCAGTCCGACAATGACACTAACAACACCAATATCAAGCATAGCAACGCCAATATCAAGCTATTATAGCCCTAACACACAAATCACACCAACAAGAAATAATGACAACAACGAGGCCCTAATACAGTGGCAAGTAGTACAAAGAAAAAAAAGACCTAGAGATTACGAGAAAACAGTACAACCAGCACCAAAACGTGCAAATGTAATAAACAATACAAATAGATTTCAAATACTGAACAACAACCCAACAGAACAATCTGCAGTGCAGGAATCAAACAAGACCGCAGAACCCAAACCACCACCTATATATATATATATATACAAGGTGTAATTGATTACCCAGCAATGATTGAAACTATTACAACATCACTAAATAGATCTGAATTCGTCTGCAAATCAATTGCAGATAATACAATCAAAGTTAACACAAACAAAATAGATGCTTACCGTAGACTAGTTCACCTGCTTAAAGTGAACAATGTCTCTAATCATACGTATCAACCCAAACAAGATAGAGCTTATAGGGTTGTCATTAAAAATCTACACTACTCAATACCGACTGAGGATATCAAAACAGAACTGGAAAATAACGGTTTCAAAGTAAGAAACATTGCAAATATAAAAAGTTGGCAAACGAAAGATCCTTTACCGATGTTCTTCGTAGATCTTGAACCAGAACAAAACAACAAGGCAATATACGAGACAACACACCTGCTTGGTACTAAAATTAACGTTGAACCACCCCGCAAGAAAAAAGAAATCCCGCAATGTACCCGATGTCAAGATTATGGCCACACCAAAACATACTGCAACAGAGATTATTGCTGCGTTAAATGCGCTGGACAACACGCCACAAAGGAATGCGCAAAAAGTAAAGAAACTCCACCTAAATGTATCCATTGCGAGGGCACACACCCTGCAAACTACAAGGGATGCGCAGTATATCGTGAACTGCAAAACTCACGAAACAAGCCAGTCATAAAAAGTTTAAAATACAATAACAGAAACGATAACGACCAGCAAACAATAAGAAGAGAAACAAACCACAGCATAATGGATAATGAAGGAATAAACTATGCCGAAGTAGCCAGAAACTCACAAAGCAAGATCGCAACAAAAGAAATACCTCCAAATAATAATGATATTTCACTCTCTCAATTCCTAAAGAAGTTTGAAGCTATGTTCTCCCAATTAATAAATCAAAATACAATGATACTAAACGTACTGTCCACGTTAATCAAAAACAAAAATGGATAATTTAAGAATAGCTTTGTGGAATGCGAATGGATTAGTCCAACATCGCCAAGAAGTAGAACTATTCCTCAACGACCAGAAAATTGACATATTATTAATTAGTGAAACACACTTCACTGATAAAAATTATTTTAAAATATCAAAATATAAAACCTACCATACAGAACACCCCGACGGAACCGCCCACGGAGGCACTGCAATAATAATCAGTGAAAAAATATGCCACCACGAAATGGAAAAATATGAAAAAAATTTTCTTCAAGCCACTAACATCAAAATAAAAGATGGAAGTGGAGAACTAACAATTGCTGCCATATACTGTCCCCCAAGACATACCATCAAAAAGGATCAATTCGAAGAATTCTTCAAGACTCTTGGCACCCGATTCATCGCGGGAGGCGATTTTAACGCAAAACACTTACAGTGGGGCTCAAGAACGTACAACCCTAAAGGAAGGGAGCTACAAAAAGCTCTAACAAGTAAACAATATGGATATATAAGTACAGGAAAACCCACATACTGGCCTACGGACACCACAAAAATCCCAGACTTGCTAGACTTCTTCGTAACAAATAAAATATCCCCAAATTACATGGACATCACCTCAAACTATGACCTCTCATCCGACCATTCGCCAGTGATACTAACACTCAGCTCCACAATTATCACTAAAAACAAAAAACCATCACTATATAACTCACGAACAGACTGGAAAGCTTTTCGTAACTACATCAACACACAGGTAGATCTAAAAATACCATTACAAAACGAAAGCAACATTGAAAATGCAGTTGATCACATAACAAAAACCATTCAGGAAGCTGCATGGTCGTCTACACCAAGTATCAATGGAAAAACTGCAAATAATACGAATTATCCAAAGTACGTAAAAGAGAAAATTGCGGAGAAAAGAACAATGAGAAAGAAATGGCAATTATCCAGACACCCGGCAGACAAAAACAAACTGAATAATTTAACAAAAGAAGTTAAAAAACTATTGCATAAAATAAAAAACGATACATTAGAGGAACATATACGGAAACTCTCAAACCATCCCCAAGACGATTACTCGCTATGGAAGACTACAAGGAAACTGAAACGGCCACAACAGCACATACCACCGATACGTAAAGAAGATGCCACTTGGGCAAGAGAAGACCAAGATAAAGCTGAAACATTTGCAAAACACCTTTCAAACGTATTCCAACCCTTCCCCCCATCAGCAACAAACGATATACAAAACGAAATACTCCAGTTCCTTGATGCCCCGTTGCAACTCTCCAAACCTTTAAATCATTTCACTCCAACAGAAATCAAAAATGAAATTTCGTTACTAAATGACAAGAAAGCTCCAGGGTATGATTTGATCTCTGCAAAACTCCTAAAACAAATTCCTAAAAAACTAGTAGTGCTAATCACCCAAGTATATAATGCTATCATCAGAACACAATATTTTCCGATACAATGGAAATTAGCCCACATCATACTTGTCCACAAACCGGGGAAACCTGCACAAGAAACTACATCCTACAGGCCAATATCGCTACTTCCAATTCTATCGAAGCTGGCTGAAAAACTTATATTAAGACGATTAAAACCAATTCTAGAAGAAAACAATATTATTCCCCAACACCAATTCGGATTCCGTGAACAGCACTCTACAATCGAACAAGTAAATCGAGTTGTCAACAAAATAGAAGAAAGCTTCGAGGAACGTAAAGTCTGTAACGGGGCGTTTATAGATATCAGCCAAGCTTTCGACAAGGTCTGGCACCCCGGTCTTCTTCATAAAATAAAGAGTACCCTACCACATTACTGCTACCTACTGATCAAGTCATATCTTAGTGAAAGATACTTTTACGTAAATTACGAGAACAGCCGTTCAAAATTGTATGAAATTAAAGCTGGAGTTCCTCAGGGTAGCGTCCTTGGCCCAGTCCTGTACCAGATATTTACAGCAGATCTCCCATGTGGAAACGATGTGTTAACTGCAACCTATGCGGACGACACAGCAATTCTAGCATCGCACGAAGACCCAGACAAGACATCAGAGATCCTACAATCAGCCCTAAATGAAATAGAAACATGGGCAGATAAATGGAGAATCAAACTGAACGAAAATAAATCAGTCCAAGTAGTTTTCACCACTAAACATATAGTATGTCCAGAAGTAAAACTGAACAGTAATACGCTACCTGTGAAAAACGAAACCAAATACCTAGGCTTACATCTCGATAAGCGACTAACGTGGAAGCACCACCTACAAGCAAAACGAAAACAGCTAGACATGAAGATGAGGAAAATGTATTGGCTGCTAGGGCGCAAATCAAAGCTATCCATAGAAAACAAGATACTACTCTATAAAGTAATCCTAATCCCAATCTGGACATATGGCATACAGCTCTGGGGCTGTGCTAAACGATCAAACACGGACATCATCCAGAGGTTCCAAAACAAGACACTCAGAGCAATAATCAACGCCCCCTGGTTCGTAAACAACGAAACACTCCACAGAGACCTGAGAATAAAATACATACACGAACAAATTAAGGAATTTGCCACAAAATATGAAAAACGACTAAACCACCACCCGAACGAAGAAGCAATCAACCTGCTTGACAGCGGAACCCTCAGAAGATTAAACAGAAAAAAACCGCTAGACTTAAGCTTGTAAATATTAATTAAAATCATCTAAAAAGGAGATAGCTTAAGCTATTTCCTCTCATATCTCAATGTATTTTATCAAATTTTCTTGTTGGCCCTTGTAAAGCCAGTTGTAAATATAAGCTTTAAATAAAAAAAAAATAAAAAATAAAAAAAAATAAAAAAGTTATATATTTTTATTGTCTATCCAGTGAAATTCGAAAATAATGTTTCTAGTGCTAAATTTTCAAGAGATAACACAAAGTACATTTTTTTGAATGGAAACCATATTTGATTTTTACTTTAAAAAAATATTTATTTTATCTTTTAATTTGGTATAAGGGTTATTGTGTATTATAGATATTAAGGATACAAGTTTGATATAGCGTTCATAATGAAACGTGTGTGATGTTAAATCACGAGGCGGTGAGCCGAGTGTTTTAATCACGCAAGTTTCATTATTAGGCTATATCAAACGTGTATTCTTCAATATTTTATCTACGACAGTTTAAATTGATCTTAAAATACATTTTTCATTTAAATTTTGACATAATGAGAAACATTGAAATGTTCATTCGTAGCCTACGTTATTAATACGTATTTACGGTAGGCCACGGTTCATTTTATTCATTGTTATGGTTACAATTTTTGTTTGTTTGAAGAAAAAAAAACCAATTTATAGTTGTCAAATTCTTTCATATACGGGTACATTTTATCTAAGTTTCCAAGATAAAATGAGCGATTTCGAATCAGATTCTGTTCCATCGGACATTGAAGCCGGTGCCGAAAATGTTGTGGCTTCTCTTATTGCTGAAAAATCAAAAGAAGCGTACGAGCAAGCCTTTGTAAAACTGGAGGAATGGTGCAACAGTAAAGGAATAAAGAACTACCATAATGAGAAGGTCCTCTTAGTGTATTTTGAATACCTTTCAAAACAACGCAAACCGTCATCGCTTTGGGTATATTATTCAATGTTACGTTCTGTTATTTCAGTCAAGAAAAATGTAGATATCTCTAAATATACCCATTTAATTGCATTTCTGAAAAGACAGTCAGAAGGATTTCGGCCAAAAAAATCAAAAATTTTAAGAAAAGAAGACATTACTAAATTTTTGTTGGAAATAGATGATAAAAATTACTTGATGATGAAAGTTGCATTAATTATTGGACTTGCGGGTGCCTGCAGGCGCGAAGAATTAACCAATTTAATTTTACAAAATGTAAAAGATGGAGGTCAATGCATTCATATCATAATTCCAAAGACGAAAACAAAAATATCTAGAGAATTTTTTGTTACAAGTGGGAATATTGAAGGCATAAATATGGTAGAAATGGTTCGGAGGTATTTAGGGCTTCGGCCGGGTAACACTGCTCACAGTAGATTTTTTGTCGCATACAGGAATGGAAAATGTTTTAAACAGCCGGTTGGCGTTAATACATTTGGAAAAATGCCAAGCACTATAGCATCTTTATTGTGTCTTCCAAATCATCAAGAATACACCGGTCACTGTTTTCGGAGATCGTCTGCGTCATTACTAGCAGATTCAGGAGCGGATTTATTGACCGTCAAACGACACGGTGGTTGGCGTTCAAATACAGTAGCCGAGGCTTACATAGAAAGTTCTGTAGAAAATGAGAAGAAAGTAGCCTCAAATATTTTGGGTGCCTCTACCATATCAAATATTGGCTCTTCAAGTTCTACCAATCAAGAAATTAATTTTCTCTCAAAAAATTCGGCATCTTCTGGAATTCATGTTTCAAATTGTAAAAATTTAGTTGTAAATGTGTATAATAAATAAGTTTTGTTATTTTAAGATATTTCATAATAAAAAATATAAATTTTGATTGATATTCTATTGTTATTTGTCTTACAAAATAAATAATTCATAATGACACTCAGTGCCATTATGACACTCATAATGACACTCAGTGCCATTATGAAACTCATAATGACATTCAAGTTAGTGTACCAATTACGTATTAGCGCACTGTCGTAGATAAAATATTTTTATATACCTACTTACGTTAATTCAAAAATATATAAAAAATTATTGTATATTTACAGATTAACTTGTAAAGTGAATATGATATATTGTAGTATATTTCATCTGCGATTATTCTTTCCAGAAAAAATTGACAGTCGAAAACAAACTGGCAGTAGAGGAGGGCCGGGCTGCAAATTGAATGAAACCGACAATTTAATTATTGACATTCTTGGTCGTCACACACCACTTGTCACAGGACTTCCTTCCAAAGAGACATGGGAAAGTATGCCCTCCTTAGATAAAGTCGCAGACCAAGAACATGAAGTTAATGAGGCTGATATAAATGAACAAATGCCCTCTCAACCTGCCATAATCAACACTCCTCGACAAAAAAAGTCACCATTAACATATCGGACACGCGAACTACTTGACAATGAATCAGAGATGAGAACAAAAAATTCAAACTCTCAATTGAGATAATGGAGAAAGAGTCATACTTAAAAAGCCTTGAAATATTGAAAATGGAAAGGGAATTGGGGTTACCCCCCTCAAATTTTACTTTAATATTTCCTGCTGCACAACAATATATTTGGAAGGTGACACTGGAAGTCAAATATGATTATTATTAATATAGGGATTAAATATAATATTAAAAATTATAACTTAACTAAAAAGTTTTTAAAAGAACACAAAGAAAACCTACTTATTTTAAAAGCGGATAAAGGCAATAAAACAGTAGCAATATATAGAGAAGAATATGACAATAAAATGAAATCACTTATAGAAAATACTAACACTTATTAAAACATTAAATCTGACCCTACCAATAAAATACAAAATAAAAATAATAAATTATTAAAAAAAATATACACGGATGGCCATATAGATAATAATCTTAAAAATAGACTAACCATAGGCAATGCAGTTGCCCCACGGATTTATGGTCTGGTTAAAGTTCATAAAAACCACTTCGACCTATAGTCTCTGGAGTTAATGGACCAACATAAAACTTGGCAAAATATTTAACCACACTTCTGAAAGGCCTGGAAAATGAAGAATTTATTATTAAAAATCGTTCGATTTCGTAGAACAAATTAAAAATATACAATTACCAGATAATTATGTACTTATTTCCCTGGATGTTGTATCACTCTTCACTAATGTTCCGCTAAACCTTATTTTATAAGTTATTGATAACCATTGGGATATTATATTATCTAGAACCACCATTCCAAAAATAGAATTTATCAAACTGATTGAATTTTGGTATAACAATAGTTATTTTGTTTATGATGGTAAATATTATTTACAACTGTTTGGAACTGTGATGGGCTCTAACCTTAGCCCTGTTCTCGCAAATCTGGTGATGGATTTGTTATTAGAGAAATGTTTGTAAAAGTTAGAATTCTCACCTCCATTTCTCAAAAAATATGTGGATGATCTAATCACGGCAATTCCTAAAAATCAAATCAACAATGTATTACACACATTCAACAGCTACAATTATCATTTACAATTTACCATAGAGATCGAAGAGAATGAAAAAATACCTTTCCTGGATGTGTTGTTCATTAAAAACGACGATAGATCTCTACACACTCAATTCTACAAAAAAACATCATTATCTTCAAGGTTGCTAAACTCCACATCGACTCACCCCATTCATCAATTAGTCAATGTTGCCACGAACTTAAAAAACAGAGCACTAAAACTAACTACCCCGAGCCTACAAAATGACATAATGTTACAGATAAAACAACAGTTACTGGACAACAATTACCCAAAAGCATTAATAAACAGAATCATCAACAACACACAGTCAAATGTAAACAACCAACAAGTGAATAATAACAATAAAACTTACTACACCATCCCATATGTTCCACTTTCACACAAGATACAGAAGACAATAACACATTTCCCAGTGAACATAACCTTTAAACAATACAAAACGATGAACAATTTATACAGTAGGACCAAATATCCCATTGAATTAAAAAATAGATCTAACATTATCTATCAAATTCCCTGTTCAGACTGTGACAAAGTTTATATCGGACAGACTAAAAGATATTTAAAAACAAGATTATCTGAACATGAAAGAAACACGAAAAAAGATACGAATAACATTAAATGTGCCTTGGTACATCATGCGCACTCATATAAACACAAATTCAAATTTTATGACACTGTAATTTTACACAAAGAAAATAATCTGAACAAAAGACTTACTTTAGAAATGTTGGAAATTCATAAACATAAAAACTCCATTAATTCACAGACAGACATCCAAAATTTAAGCATAATTTATAAAGGCATATTAGTAAAACATTATAAAAATTTATTAACACAAAATTAAAAATAAAAATAATTACATAAAATAAAAATAATAATAAACAAAAATTTTCATATTAAAAACAACTTCAAAAATGATCCACCAGGCGGTTTCCGAAGAACTGAAAGAACCCTGCAATCCTGAAACAAGAATTTTCAACTTAAAATAGTTGTATATGCAATGTTGATATGTACGCACGTTTTTCATTTATTTATTGTAATTTTGACGAAAGTTTCGACCTTAAAAACTTTTTTATTTTCACGTTTTTCTAAATTTATCCTTAAACGTTGTAAGTAACTACAATGCCTACAAATTGTAAAATGTATAGATATTTTGACCATGTTTATTATATAATAAATTGTATTTCAGACCCTGATGATGATCAAATTGTGATCGAAACGTTGGTATATGTTTAATTTTCAATAAAATTTCAACAAGAAGTGACTGCAGCTCCGTTATTTTCCTTATATTAATAATTTCTACAGTCCAATCATTCCTAACTATTTATGATTATTATTATTTTGTAAATATATACATATACGTAGACTGTAGACTTAATAAATTAAAACTTAAAAAAGGTATTTGAATTAAATGTATTTATTTGTTAAATTTCAATTCACAGCAACTTTTCTTTTAGATGGGTTATTGATTTAACTATAAACTAAATAAGCTACTCTCGCAAATATTTTACTCATGTTTATTTCAAAATTTAAAAGTAAAATAAAAATCAATTAAGTAAAAACAAAAATCCTGACAGGTTTATCTGGAATAATCTATGAATGCTTGAAGTCTTCTTGCACCTGCTGCAGGATCTGCATCTTCACCATTTACCTCGTCATTTCTTTCATCGGGTTCTGCAGCTGGTGGCTCTAGGACTCGTCTAGCATCATCCTCCATCCTTGCAATGTTGCACAGAGTGAAGCAATACTTGATTACTTCACAGGCAAAGTTGGTATTCACTCTTCGGTAATTAAGACATGGGAATTTTTCCTTCAAAATGCCAAACGAGTTTTCCACAATACGCCTAGTGGAGTTATGAGCACGATTGAATCGAATGACTGCTGGATTATCCAGATTGCGATCTGTTGGAGGGATCAGCCATTCCTTTAACCCTCCGTGACTAACATGCTGTCTAGGAGACCGCCTAGTCCAATTTTTCCCGATTACAGTCGAATCTGCTCGCGTGCTTTTATACAGTGTCAAATCCGCATTTGTTTACTTTTGATACTTTCTGAGATATAAGGAAGTTCGGTGTCAAAGACCGATGTTAGTTGTGAAGTGACAGGCTGCTGTAAGTGAAAAAGTAAGTTGCAAGTATATTCATTAACATATTTTTAGAAGAATTTGTAAAAAATGGCGTACAGTTACGAAGATGAACAGAGACGACTGCAGCGTCTTCTTGACGAAATCGATTCTGATCCAGAAATAGCCGAGGATAGCGATACTGATGTAGAAGAAGATCAGTTAGAAATCGAAAACGAGTGTTCAGAATCAGAACAAGAAATGTCTGATGATGCGTCAGAGCAGGTTGCGGGAAATGAAAATGAAATGAAATGTCGTGTACCGTGTTTTTTTGGAAGCGACGGCACAAAGTGGAAAAAGCATTTAGGAAGAGGTCGAAATGTGCGAACACGTGCTGATAATATCATAACTCAATTGCCAGATGTAAAAGGTGAAGCTAGAGAGAAAAAAAACACCTATTGAAATATGGAACTTATTTATTACAAATAATATGCTTGAGAGAATTGTGGTCTATACTAACATTCAAATTGAACTAAAAAAGTATTCTGAACAATATAGAACAGCAAGATCCACCGATATTGATGAAATAAAAGCCTTGTGTGGATTACTTTATATTTCCGGTGCGATTAAAAGCAATCATCAAAATATCATTGATCTTTTTCGAAGTGATGGAATGGGACTAGAAATTTTCAGATTGACAATGTCTCTAGAAAGATTTAAATTTCTACTTCAAAATATTTGTTTAGATGACAAAAAAACCAGGCCAGATAGACGAGAATACGATGATGAGAGGTTATTAGAACAGATGCCAGACGTTGACGTGCCAGTTTTTAGCTTATATCGAGTGAGTCTACTTCAATTCGCAGCTAAGCACGATTTGGTTCTCGTAAATAGTGAAACGAAATTTTGTTCCAACTATGTTAAAGAACAAGGAACAGTTCTGGACTTTCATATGAAACAACTAGTCCAGATGAATCCATTGAACCTTTCCCCGGTGAGTGGTATTATAAATAGCTATGGAAATTTTACACTTGATGACGTGAAATTCTTTCCGTTTTTATCAAATGAAGTGTCTCCATTTACCATCACCATTGCTAACCTGAGAGAAGTGGTGTGTAGTTTAGCAAATCCAACTACACCACTAAGACAGCGCCAGTAAGAAAATTCTTCGATGCATTCAACGACAATCTACCTAAATATTTCTCTCTATCACAGTACACAACTGTTGATGAAATGTTGTGGGCTTTTAGAGGCCGTTGTGGATTTCGTGTGTATATACCATCTAAACCTAATAAATATGGTCTGAAAGTATATGCTCTAGTAGATGCGAAAATGTATTACACTTCTAAAATGGAAATATATGTTGGTAAACAACCAGAAGGTCCATATAAATTGGATACATCTAATATTGCTCTGGTGCCAAGATTATGTCAGCCTATATGGGGATCGAAACGGAATGTTACAATGGACAACTTTTTCACCAGTATTGCCTTAGCTGAAAAACTTCTCAACGACCATCAGTTGACAATTATCGGTACCGTAAGAAAAAACAAACCCCAAATTCCAGGAGACATGAAAATAAAAAGGCCTGTAAATACCACCATGTTTGCCTTTCAATAAAAATTAACCATGGTATCATATATTCCAAGAAAAAATAAGAATGTTTTTGTTCTTTCGAGCATGCACCGAGATGATGCCATGGGTGAAGAAGCATGTAAACCGGAAATAATTATCGATTATAATAAAACAAAAGGTGGTGTTCACACTGCCGACAAATTGTGTGCAGCTTACAACTGTGCAGCAAGAGCCACGCGACGTTGGCCAATGGTAATTTTATACGGTGTCTTGAATGTGGCTGGCATCAACACCTACATCATACACGAGAATAACAATATAGAATAAAAACTTCCAAAACGATTATTTTTACAAAAACTTGGACACCAATTAGTTGAGGATCACATCAAAAAACGTCTGAACTCTACTGGTCTTGCTAGAACATCCAAATTAAGAATACAGGAGTTTTATAATATACCTGACGATGAAGAACAACCCACAAGGAATGTCACACACGGCCGATGTTCTTTTTGCTCAAGCAAGAAAAACAGGAAGACTAAATATAGCTGCCATAAGTGTAAAATGTTCATGTGTTTAGAGCATTTGACCCCAGTTTGTAAAAATTGCATGTAAATAGTAGAGCATATTTAACAATAAAATTTCAGTTACTTAACAACATTTATGGTTCTAATTGTATTGTAGTGTAGTTATTAATGTTCCTAGAATGTATTGTCATAGTCACATTTTTCTTTATACGTTACTTTTGAAATGTTGTAAAGCAGTAAACTGTTTAATAAAGTTAAAAAATAGATTACATACATGCTTAAGCCCTACAGTAAATGTAAAAAAATCTAAGTTCTCCTTTTTTAATTTAAAGCAATTTTTTTCGAGTCGGTCTTTGAGACCGATCTTAGCTTACGTTTTCATCAGGCTATGTTAGTTCCGATGGGTTAATGGATAGGTAGAGTCGCCTAGCATAAAGCCATCAGGAATCGGTCTCCAACCATCTTGAAAACGACGATGTAATGTACTGTTTCTGTAAACTCAGGCATCATTCACACTGCCTGGCCACCTTGCACTCACGTAATAAAATTTGCAATCAGGTCCACATACAGCCATAACGTATCTATGTACTGCTCTTAATTCTCTAACGAGACATCTATATTCATTAGTGTTCTATCCACACAGCCGATGACCAACGGCATTCGAGCTAATCGAGAAAACCTTACAGCAACGTTATGATGTCATTTGGCCAGTCAACAATTTGTGCAAATTTGATATCGTTCACAGCCCCCACAATAGCGTGCAATGCCCTACAGACACTGGCTTTTGATATTCCATGCTTATCACCAACTCCATGGTACTGACCTCGATTGCCTAGCCAATGAAGAGCTGCACACAATTGAACTTTTTCTGATAAAGCCTCACTTCTTTTTGTTGCATGTCGAAGTCTGTGCCCTATGTCTCTAAGGAGAGATGTTCTCTGATGACATTCGAAATCTCTCATTGAACTCGTAAATGGTGACAAAATCCACATTTGTTCTTACCCTAAATGTTCGAGGTGCACTGTATATGATTCTTTATTTATTGAACACATTTACAACTTTTACAATATTACAGAATTTATGCAATATACATCCGAAGAATCGACTGATGATGAAAATCAAACTCGACGAGATCCGAAAGCACGTACCCATCTCTCAGCAGCAGTAGCAAATACTCTCATAAATGAAAGAGATTTTCTCCGACATAATGTAGGAGCGATAGCAGCCCAAAATGTATGCACACATTGTAATGCATATTTTTATAATGCTGAGAAAAACAGAACATGAGACACATCTTTATGTTGTCAACGTGGCAAAGTACAGCTACCGCCATATTCAAACTGTCCCAATAGATTGTACGAATTGTATACGGAAAATACAAATGATGCTAGACATTTCCGAACAAATATTCGCCATTATAATACAGGATGTGCATTTGCCTCTACTGTAGCAAATTATGTGAATATGGGTGCTGGACCGCACATAGTGAAAATGAATGGAATTGTTCATCATATACTGCCGCAGATACAGCCCAGGGCTGGAGCTACTGCTAAGTTTGGACAGTTATATTATCTAGACACACAGGATGCTCGTAACATACGAGATGTTAATTGGATTGAATGTTTACCTAATGTATTACAGGTACGTTTATTATTAATAATAAATACGTATAAATTTGTCTAACTTACTTTTTCAATTGTAGGATATACAAGATGTAATTAAAACAAATAATCCATTTGCAAGAATGTATCGCATGCTACGTGAAGTTTATGACGCTGAATTTAATAAAGCTGGTGGGCAAATGCCGGAGATTACATTAGCAGTAGCAGCAAACATAGATGAAATGATCCAGCAGCAACAACTTGATCCAAACAGATACAACGTACCAGCTGTTAACGAAATAGCAGCTGTTTTTGTTGGAGATACACCACCAATTCAAGTTGAAATTCGTCTGTATCCGCACGGTGCTAACCCAGTTACTGTGAAAGATGTGAGCCCGCTTATAGATCCATTGTCATATCCACTACTTTTTCCATGTGGAGATTTAGGCTGGAATATTCATATGCAGCACACTGGACCAAATCAAACCAACAGATATACAAAAGTTACATGCAGAGAATATGTTTGTTATCGTTTAGGAGTTAGACTACCATTTAGTGCGCTGCACCATGGTGGAAAATTGTTTTTACAGTGGCTGGTAGACACTTGGGTAAGAATAGAAGGTCTGCAACTTTATTGGGTTCGGGAAAACCAAAAAAAATCAAAGTAGATGATTATCGTACTTTGCATGATTACGTACAGCGACGTGCCAAAGTAACAGGAGAAAGAGTAGGGCGGTCAATTGTTTTGCCATCTACATTCGTTGGATCACCACGATATATGGAGCAGAAGTACTTAGATGCTAAGACTATTGTAGCACGTTATGGCAAACCCGATATTTTTATTACATTTACATGTAATCCAACGTGGAGTGAAATACGAGATAGTGTAGAAGCATCACAAGAAGGAATGCATAGGCCTGACATTGTTTGTCGAGTAAGTTAAACAATTTGTTATATGAATGTAATTGGACTGACATTATTTTTTATTTTTAAGGTTTTTAAAATGAAGCTGGATTACTTGATTGAACTAATAGAAAAACGACAATATTTTGGAAGAGTTAAGTCGCTAATGTACTCTGTGGAATATCAAAAGCGCGGTCTGCCGCATGCCCACATATTAATTATATTGCACGAAGATGACAAAATACGGGAACCAGAACAAATAGATGCTATTATTCGAGCTGAACTTCCGGTTGAAAATGAAGAACCACGTTTGTATAACGTACTAACACATAATATGATTCATCGTAAATGTGGAGCAAATCGACCGGGTGTAACCTGCTTACGACAAGGCCAATGTCGTTTTAAATACCCAAAACGATTTCAGGATAATACGTTACTTGGTTTGTTATTTTGATATTTTATAGCAAATACATAAATATATATGTATTTTTATTTTCCACAGCTGAAATCACATACGCTACTTATCGTAGGCGAGATAACGGAAGACATATTCGCATGCACAATGATGTTTATGACAATAGAGATGTTGTTCCATATTCACCCGTATTATCGTTAATACTCGAAGCCCATGTGAACATAGAAGTTTGTACGAGTGTGAAAGCAACGAAGTATTTATACAAATACGTACATAAAGGACATGATGGCATTCTTTTGGATTTTAATGAAGGTTTACGACATGTTAACGGTGTTGTATTTAGAGACGAAGTGCATAATTACCAAACTATGCGATATGTATCGTCACATGAAGCTTTACTGGCGCATCGTAGCATTTCCATTGACATATAACAATTTATCTGTATTTCAAGTATGTAAAAATATTATTTTTATTTACGTTATATTATAATTTCATTAATTACAGTTAATTATACATTTACCGGATCGCCAGACAATTGTATTTGATGAAGAAGATGTAGCAGCAGCAGTTGCTGAAGAGAAAGAGACCCATCTTTTAGCTTGGTTTCAACTTAACCGTACGGCTCCAGAAGCTAGACGATACACATTTGTGCAAATACCCGAACATTTTACATGGCAACGACAGCAACGCAAATGGACTAAACGAAGGTCACACTTTCATACGTTGGGCCGATTACCGGATTTAAACCAAGAGCTGGAGAACTATTCTATTTACGCCGATTATTAGGAGTTGTGCGTGGTGCAACTTCATTTGAGCAACTACGAACTGTTCATGGGCATGAGTACCCAACATTTAGTGCAGCATGTATTGCTAGACATTTAGTGGAAAATGATGAGGAATATACAAAATGTATGCAAGAAGCTGCTGTTTATAAATTACCAGCAGCTATATGGCAACTATTTTTGAATTTATTATTGTGTTGTGCTGTGCAAGAACCACTGACATTATTCACAACATTTCAAAGTGATATGATGGCTGACTTTGTACAGGAGAATGTTGCTAATCCGCTCAACCAATGTGACGAAGTGGCCCTTTTTCCACTAGAAATACTGGGGTGAACTATTTATAAACCATCAAGCCACAATTGACACTTGAAAACCGAAATCCAGTATTGAATATTTCCTCCAGTTGTTAAAGCTGGTGTGAATGATTTTAGTGATTAAGTCACACATTTTTCTCGTAAATCCTGTAAAGTTTAACATCAGTACTATCGTCAATTAAGAACAAGGTACTTACCTGTGTTTTAGTCATTCAGGGGATAAGGAAACAATTGTTGTAATAGTTTAACCTGCAAAGTAAATCTCATTAGCAAAGTACAACGAAAAGTTTTGTGTAACTTACCGATATTGTAATGAAACGATGCGGCAGTCAGCCCACACGTTTGGCACAATGTTTCCTGGTATTGTAATTGTTTTGTAGACACTTGGTTATAACAATGTAACAACAATACGTTTGTTTTGTACTACGACTTGTAGATTTGATATTTGACAATTGTACTTGCAAATGTCATCACGTTTGGCAGCACTAGTAATTTTGTAAAATATTGTAAATGGTAATTTTTAAAAATGTAAATTGTATGGTTGTGTAAATATTGTAACTGTAGGGAAAATATGACCATCTATTATTTTTGCACATTTTATTAAATTAAATATTTTCTTTTTATTGTAAAATGATCACAGCGACCTCAAAGTTTTACAAAAGACATCCCCACTAGTGCCCCACCATTTGAATTTTGGCATTTCCACCTCCACCAAATTAGGATATAAAAGTCGCCAAATCACACAGACAAATCAGTCTCCCAGAGGCAGTTCAGTTTCTGACTTCTCTGGTTTCAAGAGTACTTCTCGAGCCGACTTCTTTACAAGGGTCCCGTCTCTGAGCTAATCCGCCGCCGCTGAGAAGAAAGAGAATTTTGTCTCTGCCGTATTTCGTCGCTATCGAGTGATAAAAAATTTTTGGTGAGTGTAGTCGTCCGAGAACGACACTTAGTCTCACCAGCCGTCCGCTCTGAGAATAAAAGTAATGTCAATTTTCAAGTTAGAGTTTTATTTCATTTTGTTACCTCTGTCAAGTTTGGGTCGCTTCACGGCCCGTAGTCACTGTCACGATAGTCTAGATGGTCGTAGGGTCAGGTTTTTCTATCTCGTTATTATATGGTGTTGTATATAACATTTTTTATTTAAGAACATTAAACAATTTATATTCTCCACGTGTTTCTGTTGCGAATACCCTAACCTCACTCCACTGCCGCTATCCGAGGCAACCTACCCTCTCTCTTTCAGGTAACCGAACGGTGCCCGAGCTTAAAAATCCCGCAAGTAAGGAAGAGAGAGATTGTGATGTCGACCCCCGACACTCCCATAGCAGGGTCGTCGTCACACCAATTACTGCTACATTTAGATACTGCATTACGCAAATCCAACCGGAAGAATGAAGATTTTGGATTAATGCCACCACAGCCAGATCAGTTATAGTAAGTGTTAAAAATATTTTTTTTTATAGTACACATAACAATAACTGATATATAACATATTTTATAGGTCACCACATGGCGCGGATAGTAGCATTAATGACCATGCAGATGAAGGATTACGTATGCAGCAGCTTATGAACAACGACCAGACACAAACATTTAATGCAATACTGGATGACTTAGATAGAGTATTAGTAAACGATACAGCAGACCCTAAGCTACATTTTATTGACGGACCAGCAGGAACAGGCAAGACATTTTTTTATAACACGCTTTTACACACAGTTAAAGCCATGGGAATTACACCTGTGAGTGTAGCATTTACGGGAATTGCTGCCATTTTACTACAAGGCGGTGTTACTGGCCATACTCAATTTGGATTGCCAATCAAACTGACACAGGATTCAAGCAGTCGTATTACACACGAAGATATTCGTGCTAAAGAGCTTCTTGCAACACCAATCATAATTTGGGATGAAGCTGCAATGACCTCCAGATATGCATTAGAGTGTGCAGATAGGTTATTACGCACGATAACTGGCGTAGATGTTCCATTTGGAGGCAAAGTGTTAGTAATGGGTGGAGACTTTCGACAGTTATTACCAATTTATCGGGAAGGTGGACGCGATCAAGTGCTCAGCATATCACTAAAGAACAGTGCATTATGGCCTTTGTTCACACAACATAAATTTTATGTAAACATGAGAGCTGATCCGGCCGAACGAGATTTTGTTGATTATTTGTTACACATTGGAGAAGGCAACCATACAGAAGTACCAGGACTACCGGACGAATATTTTCAAATACCCGATGAAATGTGTGTTAGTATTGACGACTTGATAACGGAAATATATGGTAATGATCCCTCTGCATTTGGACAGAGTGATAGAGCCATATTGTCACCGACTAATGTTGAAGCCGATAATATTAATGCAAAAATATTATCAAAGTTACCAGGACAGGAACGAAGGTAAATTATATTAATATAATACAGCTAAGTTTTGTTAGTATAATCATGTGTATTTTTACAGATATATATCCGTTGATAAATTAGTAGACCACGATCAAGGCGACTTTTATGTACCATTGGATTTATTGAACTCTTTCTCACCGCCGGGATGCCCGCCCCATGTTCTAGCTCTAAAACCTAAAGCTGTTGTTATGTTGCTACGAAACATAGAACTGGCTGCAGGCCTCTGCAACGGTACACGTTTAGAAGTCGTACGCATAGACAAACATGTACTTACTGCCAATATATTGACTGGTACTAGAATTGGAGATCGTGTGTACATAGCTCGTTATGATATCGAGTGTGATCCATCCAGCACTCGGTATCCATTCAAATTTATCCGTCGTCAGTTTCCAGTAAAATTGTCATATGCTATGACAATCAACAAATCCCAGGGCCAAACTTTGGAAAAAGTTGGAATTTACTTACCATCATGTGTATTTGCCCATGGACAAATGTAAGTTGCGCTTTCTAGAGGTAGAAAGCCAGCAGATGTCAGAATTGCTATAAAATAATCCCGAACCCAAGGCAGACTAAGTAAGCGTCGAGGAATTTATACAAAAAACGTAGTGTACAAAGAGATATTGGAGACTTAGTTTTGTTAAATGATCAATTTTACAAAACATCTATTAACAAAGAGTACGGCTGCGGTATTTTGCTACCGAAAAGCGTCTCTAAGTTATAAAGATGTTTGTAAAAAATGAACAATAAAGGAGGATATGAGATGTAATATAGCTTTCAAATTGACACTTGGAACAATCATTTTGTAAGTATAAAAATATATAGCAAAGTTTATGGTTATATAAAATTCTGTTTCTATTCAAGGAGCAACTGATATCTACAAGTTAGTTATGAAGACATACCGGACGAACGGAAAAATAAACATTTATAAATAGAATTATTTTTTTAACATAATAATTTATACTATATAAATGTTTTGTAATTCCTTAAGTTAGTTTGTAGTTTACTAAAGTATTGTAAATTATTTAAGTATGAAAGTGTAAAATGCGTGTAAAATGTAGAATATGCTTATGTTTTAGGAACCACATATTAACATTTCTTTTTTACTGTTGCAGGCTCCAAATACACTCAACTTCAGGTGCACAAGTCTGGATGGGATCAAGCAAATATGATATCTGAAAGATACATACTAATACATTATTCAAAATTTAGGGATTCTCCTTTCTTTCGACTTGAATTCTAATAGATTAGCAATGATGATAAAAAAAAGGGCCACTGTTGTCGGCTATACTTTTTCTGAGCGAATCCTATTTTTTCCAAATTATTGTTGAATAATAATTATGAGCTATTACTCTTTAATACAAATCTTTAATTTCTCTTTTTTTATGAAATATCTAAATAAATTGATTTCTCTTATCACAATTCAAGTGAATATCTTTTATTAAATATTCATAACTTAATCTGCTCCAGTTCGATACATATGCTGCCATTTTCCTGTTATATGTATACATTGAATAATTTAAATTCTTACTACACTAAGTAAATATTTTATTTTCCAATTTTTTTTTTTTCATTACTAACAAATGTGTATTCTATTGTTATCTGTTTATTTTATTTAAATTTGTTAAATACTTCTTAATAATACATATTTAAATATAAAATAAAATATTTAATGTAATGTTGAGCTGCAAGCTTAAAATGTGTTTTGGAAACAGCTAACTTCAGGTGTATTATGTTTAACCTAACCTAAATATGATCACAACTATATTATGTTATTATATGTTTACACGTTCTTATATTTGTAACATTTTACTTGAAAATGTCTCAAAGAACATAAAAGTAAATTTAAATAGCGGGAAGATAATATTTGGGATTTTTTTTTGTATAATTGAAAATATGAAGTACTACGATAAAATGCTATTAACAAAGAAATATATATTTTTTTATAAACTCTGTTACAGTACAGTATATCAGTGTCTACCTAAGATAATCTATACAGGGTGTTCATTTTATTTTGTCCACTATTGCTATCACGAGAACTATAAGAGCTACGAGGTCGGTTAAATTAGCAAACAATTTCTATTTTACAAGACTAGTTTAATAAGCATAAAAATTATTTTTTTCAACCAGTGGGTCACAAACTGTGCATACCAACTTTTTTATTTTAAATGGAACTATATTTTTTTATTTCCTTGTTCGATAGAGAATTTTATTCTGAATTCAGTGATATAATATTTGTCTACCCTTAGATATGAATTTTTATGAGAAAAATGCATGTTTAGATTTATTTCATTATAGCTAAAATAAGTGTGCCATGGACGAAACAAGTTGAATATGGATTCAGATTTTAGAGTGCTGTGACCGAAACAATAGTACTATTTATGTTGTTTACAACTGTCAGTTGCTATTTTTGAATATTATTGTTGTGTGAATACTGAATAAGCTCAATTTAATAGAAAAATGCATAATTTTACTCAGAATGAAAAAGTTGATATGTACGAAGCGTACATTTTAGCAAGAAAAAATACCTTTGCCGCGGTTAGAATGTATCAAAAGAAATATCCTGAAAGAGAAGTACCATCACATAGATATTTTCGAAGATTAGAAGCCAGATTACGTCTTAATACAACTGCATTTATTAAAAAACGGAGAACTACAATATAAATAATGATATTGAAATAGATATTTGGCGTATTTTGAAGTAAATCCAAGGGCATCTGTTAGAATGGCAGAATGGCTGCTACCGAGTACCAGTGTAGTGTAGGAAGAGTACATAAAATTTTAAAAAAGGAATAAATACAGAGCGTTTCAGCTTAAAAAGTCCAACATTTACATCTTGGAGACCATGAAAGACGCCTTGAGTTTTGTTATTTGTTGTTAAATGAAGGAAGAGACTTTAAAATTTATTATCTGGACAGATGAATCAAATTTTTCAAATAATCGCATGTTTATTGCAAGAAATAATCATTATTGGAGTACCGAGAACCTATAATTGTGCGTGAGAGGATTTCAAAGAAAATTTAGTGTGAACATTTGGTGTGCTATTTTGAAAGATAAAATATTTTTTAATATGTATGAAGGTACTCTCACAGGTGATCGGTATTTACAATTTTTAAGAGACGCGTTAGCAAATATGCTAGATGATGTGCCCTTAAATGTTGTAAGAGATTTATATTATCAACAAGACGGTGCACCTGCCCACAATGCGCAAAGAGTAACGCAATATTTAAATATGTTCCCGAATCAGTGGATTGGTACTAACGGCCCTATTTCATGGCCCGCCAGGTCGCCGGATTTAAATCCATTAGATTTTTTTTATGGGGCTACTTAAAGGATAATGTTTATAATAATGTGTATCCAGATTTACAGCATCTAAAAAACAGTATAGAAAATGTTTTAAATAATATTGATGGCCGGACGTTAACTCTTAACCACCATGGAGGGGTCAAATTTGACCCTACGAAATTTTAAATTATGTTTTCGCTATGAAAAAATAGATGGCGCGCGGTGCCCGTCCATGTATTTTCCTACATCCCCTTCACGAATCAGAGGAAAAAACACTCAGTATTATACTGTCTGTAGTGCGAGTTACACGTGTTTGGTGTCACATTTGACCCCGGTATGGTAAAATGGCACAATTTAGCTACAGTAAAAAGCATCTTACAGAAGAGGAACTTATAGCAGAGGCTCAGCAAATACTAGATAATGGATTAGGAGATTCTGAAGATAGTTTTGCTGATACTGCAAGTGAAGCAAGCGAACACGATACTGAATCAGAACAGGAAATACAGCAAACAAATAATAGCCAATCAATTAATTTAGAAAAGGATGTTGTGTCTGATAAAGAATCAGATTGTGAAACTTCTGATGATGAAGTACTTTCTGTAGTGCATAATCGTATTTTGAACAAGTATTTTTACGGAAAAAAAAGGTACAAGTGGTCAACCACACCACCTGTCATTAGGCGCACTCGTCGTGAAAATATTGTTTTACAACCATCTGGAGTAAGAGGGCACGCACAAGTAATAAAGCCGAAAACACCACTTGAAGCTTTTAAGTGTCTGATTGATGACACAATTATTGACATTCTAATTGACAATACTAATAAAAGAATTACAGAAAATGCTGCTAAGTACAATGATCACAACCTTTTATGTCAATATACGAATCATATAGATCGTATCGAAATGGAATCATTTCTGGGTTTACTATATTTAGCAGGTGTTTTCAAGACAAATCATGAAGACTTGTGTTCTTTATTTGCTACTGATGGTACTGGTCGAGATATTTTTAGATCAACAATGACACTCAATCGCTTTTGTTTTCTGCTTACAGTCTTGTGCTTTGACGACAAATATACAAGACAAAATAGAATTGATAATGGTGATGCACTGGCTGCTATATCAGAAATATTTGATAAGTTTATAGCCAACTGTAGATCTAATTATAGTTGCAGTGAAAACGTTACTATAGACGAAATGCTTATTGCATTTCGTGGTAGATGTAAATTTCGCGTTTATTTGAAAAATAAGCCAGACAAATATGGCATAAAACTTCAATGTCTGTGTGATTCAAAAACGCATTACCTTGTCAATGCTTTTGTGTACACTGGGAAAAATACTCACAAAAATAATCCAAAAAATCTATCAGTACCTACTTTGGATGTACTTTCTCTGATTCCACCGAAATATTACGGCAGACAATTCGTTCTCTTCTTTAGAATTAATTAATGAATTATCAAAACATAACTTGACATACGTTGGGACTATGCGAAAAAACAAAACAGAAATTCCACCACAATTTTGACCGCGAAAAGACAGAATTGAAGGATCTTCGCAATTTTGTTTTTCAGGTAACAAAACTTTGGTTTCCTACGTACCAAAGAAAAACAGAGCGGTGATCTTAGTATCTTCAATGCATTATACGCCTACTATTGCAACAAGTGGAAAACCTGAAATTGTTGAATATTATAATGCAACAAAAGGTGGAGTTGATTCACTTGATCAGAAAACTGCAAACTACAAGGTTGGGAGACGCACAAGACGTTGGCCTGAAGTTATCTGGTATCGCATTATGGATATAGCAGGAGTGAACGCGAATATCATTTATAATGATGTAAATAAAACCAATGAAATGTCAAGAAGAAATTTTCTTACATCTTTGGGCCGAGATTTGATTCAAGCAAATTTGATTCGGCGAGCTCAACAACTAAACATGCCAAAGGAGTTAAGAAACACAATTTGTATAATAAGTAAATTTAAGCCTATTCCTGCAAGTCCACCTCAGCCCGCAGTACAAAAAGGACAAAAAAGAGGCAGATGTCAAATTTGCCCTTACTCGCAATTAAAACATAGCAATATCTGTGACATGTGTAGGAAATTTGCCTGTAAGAAACATATTAACATTCAAATTAAATGCCAGGAATGTTGCGGAAAGTAAGTCTTCAAAAGCCATTGTCAGTTTTTATATACTAAAAGCAATTTTATGTTTGTTTTTGCAGGGAAGAAGATTAATGCCTCCAGAACACCAAATCATACCCAAAAAGTTATTTAAAAATTTTTTCACATGTTTTTGAATTTTTTGTATAAACACTGTAATTTAGAGAAATGTTTTTTTTATTTTTTGAATATATGCTATAATATTTGTCAAAAAAATGTTTTCTTTCATTTAAAAAACTCGAAATACATTAAACTATAATGTTTAAAATATATTTTTCATATTAAAAAATATTAAAGGCTTTAAAAACGCAAGGGTCACTTTTGACCCTAACATGGTGTAAGTGTTTCATTTTTAAACCATGGTGGTTAAGGGTTAAGATCAGTAAGAAGTAATTTGTTTCGAAGAATACAGTTATGTATTAACAAAAAGGGAGGACAATTTGAGCAGTATTTGTAAATTTATGTATTTGTTGTGTTTTTGTTTCAAAGTAATTGTTTTTCACATTCATTTGTATCGTCCATGGCACACTTATTTTAGCCATTTTAAAATAAAACTGATATAAATCTAAACATTCATTTTTCTCATAAAAATTCATATCTAAGGGTAGACAAATATTATATCACTGAATTCAGAATAAAATTCTCTATCGAACAAGGAAATAAAAAAATATAGTTCCATTTAAAATAAAAAAGTTGGTATGCACAGTTTGTGACCCACTGGTTGAAAAAAATAATTTTTATGCTTATTAAAATAGTCTTGTAAAATAGAAATTGTTTGCTAATTTAACCGACCTCGTAGCTCTTATAGTTCTCGTGATAGCAATAGTGGACAAAATAAAATGAACACCCTGTATAGATTACCTTAGGTAGACACTGATATACTGTACTGTAACAGAGTTTATAAAAAAATATATATTTCTTTGTTAATAGCATTTTATCGTAATAAATAAATAAAATAAAAAAAATATAGTTTCATTTAAAATAACAAAGTTGGTGACCACAGTTTGTGAACCACTGGTTGAAAAAAATTTTTTTGTGCTCATTAAAATAGTCTTGTAAAATAGAAACTATTTGCTAATTTAACCGACGTCGTAGCTCGTCTCGAGATAGCAATAGTGGACAAAATAAAATGAACACCCTGTATATATATATATATATATATATATATATATATATATATATATATATATAACAATTTATTATTCTATGCACATTAGTGTAACTTACATCACTGTCTACCTACAGCAATATATAGTCGTTTGAAATTAAGTGCATATTACTGTTACCTACAACACTGTCTACATACGGCGATACATCGCCGCTTCACTAGATATGTTGATGCTATTGTGTGTTGTCTGCCAGAATATCAGATACGAAATATGTTTAACACGTTCTATTCCTTTAACAGTCACATACAGTTCACTTTAGAAATGGAATCTAATAATCAAATAAATTTTCTCGACATCAGTCTAATCAAATACAATAACAAAATTATCACTAACTGGTCCAGAAAACCTACATGGTAAGCCAGATATATAAATTTCAATTCACACTATCCCATAAAATATAAAAAATCTGTCATTAACAACTTAACAGACCAAGCCATTCTCCTTTCTGACACTTCCTTTCATAAAGAAAATATTAATCTTATCATCCAAACATTACTTTGAATACAATAGAATCAATAAAATTAATTCAAAAGCAACTAAATATCTAGAAAATACATATCGATGCGTTACTATAAACACCTACACCAACCGCTTAGGACTATTACTGAGGAATTAAATATAAATGTAGCGTATAAATCGTCTTGTAATACCTCTTCATTGTTTTCCAGTTTAAAAGATAAAAATCCTTAAGATTTAACCAGTAATATTAACTATCAAATAAATTGTCAAGACTGTCACTCCACCTATATACCTAGTTCAAGAAGAAACTGAAAATGAAGAGTTTGAAGTTGAAGGACTAGCGCCCTCAGAATATGTTGGAGATATAAAACTAGATAAATTTTATTTGGTTCAGTTTAAAGTGAAAACTCTAGTTTATCACTATGTAGGAAAAGTTATTTCCATTGATGACTTAGAAAACCAAAATGTTGAAATTGCATTTTTAAGAATGTCGTCTAAAGTGAATTATGAGTTTTTCTGGCCACAAGTACCCGACGAGAGAATTATACCAATCTCCGATTTATTAACAGCTCCGCCAGACCCCCAGATAGACAGGAGAGGGGCCTTCTTGTTTGGTGCAAATTATCTTCGCCCATATCTGACAAGTTTGCAATAGATAGTTTAATTATATTCATTGTTTTATTCTTTGTTTTCTTTGTGAATAATAAAATACATTATTTTATGTAAATTGTGTATTTCTGTGGCATATTTTTTTTTTCGGGAACAAGTTTTTAATTCTGAGGTGTTCAAAGAAACACTATCTGAGAGGTTACATTGAAATCTCATGGTTTCATTACAGGCGTTCAAAGTAACCCTGACCGTGGGGTAACTTTGAACACCCATAAATTATTTTTAAAAAATTGTTATTGATAATTTAAAAATATAATTTTTGTCAGTAGAAAGCTGTAACTGATGCCAGACATATATTTTTTGGAATTTTTTATTCGCTGCCTTACTTGAAATATATAGATTTAAAACAAAAAAGCGTTCAAAGTAACCCCGTTTTACTGTAGGTGAAACACGACAAACGGACCTCTTCTGTAACTCAGTGGTTAATTTTTAACAACTGGTAAAAAAAATCTATCCAATAGATATAGATTTGACAACTAAAAATCCAATTTTTTGTTATATGTCAACATAATTGATTGGTTATAATTTTTAACCAGTTGTTCAAAATTAACCACTGAGTTACAGAATAGGCCAGAATATATTCGTAAAAGACTCAAGCAACATGAATACCATTTAAAAAATGATAACAATGCTCATAGTGCCATTATAGATCATTGCATTGCCCTAGAACACGATTTGGACATCAAAAATTACAAAAAACTTCATGAAGCGAATTTAAACAAAAGATTGTTTTTAGAAAGTTGTTATATAAATTTAGATGAAAAAACAATTAATATAAAATCTGATTATAACCAATCTAAAACCTTATACCGCAATCTTAAACTTTTTTCTCTTCCTTCGTAAATAAATTTAATACAATAAAACAAAAAAAAATTGAACTCGTGGGTTAGTCATATAATTTTATATATTTTAGGTTTCTGTTTTGCAGATCTCAGAATGTTTCGCCCTTCAGTTTCTTGTTCTCATAATAGATGGCCCTCCATGTACTGAATTGTAACCTTCATGTAGAACCATAAAATAAATTGTCTTCAGTCAACTTGACTCTACAGCCTGCGCAGGTTGAGATGTTTTTGACTCAAATATGGTTTTTAACAAAATTAAATATAAACCAATACCAAATTCATTATTTTTGACACAACTTTACTATATGTAAATTACAATTGTTCTGGTAAGCTAAATTTAACATATCTTTTTATATTGTTATACTCATAATTTTATTACAATACAGACTTGAAAATGGCCTTAGTCAAGGCCGAAACGTTGTCAAATCCTAAACCTTAATAATAAAGGATTAAATAAAAAAAAAACAATTGAAGCTTTGAATCCAAGAAAATGTTCTACAAATGAACATTTTATCATCTAAAAAACGGTAATCGCGAAAAATCTAACGAACTCAACATATGTTCATTAATAATCACAAAGTTTTAAAACATATTAATAATGATAGATATTTAGATGCATACGAGAGTTTAATAATAAATAAATATAAAAATAATTTGATGAACGCAGATCTCGGTCCTATACCAAACACAAAACTTTTCGATTTTAAACAAAGTTAAATTTTATTGGACGATTTAAAATTTAATGAGTCATTATTATTGGACGAAATTTATCTTAGTTTATATGTAATCATTGACCTGTGACTCCCGTCCCTATATAATCCCAGTTCTCTCCCTTGTTTTTCAGAGTTGTTAGGACCTCTGGCATGGTTGACATGTTGAGTAATCTTGACTACTCTGATGATGAGAACTTAGTTCTCGAAATACGTATTTAGTTTTTATTAAAATTAATTTTATGGTTAAGGGGTAATTATAATAGTTTTAGTTATATTTAACCTTAGACTCCATCTATTATTAACTGTCATATTTTCTTTTTGATTTTTTTGTATTAGCAAATTTCAAAATTTGAGTTACAATAGTACTTCGACTATTACTGATTTTAAACAGATGTTCCAGACTATAAAGGATAACGAATTGATTTCCCCTATGTCCCGTTCTGCGCTTTTCAAAGTTCTCAAGAATCTAGAATTTGTATGGGAGAAAAGAGATAAGAAAAACATGATGGTAGAAAGAGATGAGACGTGGGTGAACGCAGGCCTTATGAAAACAAAAGTTTGGAAAGATAAGACTGTAACAAATTTACGTCAAGCCTTTATACAAGAATTGTCTGTGGTCCTAAAAGATCTCTCTGGCCGATGTCATCAATTAATAATCACCCACATAGGCAACGGAAATGGATTTGTAGAAGGTGGGTTACTAATATATGAATCCAAAAAACGGGCGATTACCATGAAGATATGAATTCCACTGTATTTGAAGAGTGGCTGGCAAAAATTTTGCCATCTTTAAGTAAAAATTCCGTTATTGTGATGGACAACGCTCCTTACAATTCCATCAAAATGGAAAAAACGCCGACAACCGTTTGGAGGAAAGATGATATAATAACATATCTCCGAAGCAAAGGAAAGGAAGTAGATAAACATTTATTAAAAATAGAGTTATTGGATATGGTAAAAAGTTATACAAACACTCATCCAGTTCCAAGTACCGGTGTCACATTGCGTAAGGTTCTAATTGTGACATACATGCGTATGCAAAAGAGTGAAGCAATTGCAAAACTGGTATTGGTGAATAGCAATAATACGCACCTGGATTGCACTGGGGACCCACCTCCCCGAGGTTACTTCGGGAACGAAGAAAGGCTGCTAGGTAAACCGAGCTGTAGGGAAACCTGAGACGCATAAGCCCCCTTGTCACGGCTAAGCACACCCAGTGTTCTTAACCGCAGGCCGAATCCGAAGCACAGCTCGGAGGAAGCCTGTAGGGGAAACCGGCTTTGTATAGCGTAAGCCATAAACAGTCTTTTTCAAGGCTACACAAATAAAGAAAGAGGATGGCCCCATCCTAGTCTGCCACGGAGGCTTGCAAGGCCATCCAAAAGCACATTAAGTCTTTAGGGCAACTTGTTGCGGAACTTAAGACGAACATTGGCAAAAGTAAAAGTGGCACTACTAAGACTGAGAGACTCGAGAAGTGCGAACATATCGAAAATGTAATTGAGAACTTAAAGAGCGAGCTTACCCTTATCCAAGCTGTCGTTCCTATGGACCAGAAGCTCAACGAAATCATGAGCAAGCTGGATGAGACAAACAAGCGAGTAAGTAAGCCTAAGGCAAGCTATAGCCAGGTTGCCGCAGCTGGCGCCCCCGGCGTCACTCGGGCAATCAGGCAATCAGCCAAAAAACCTGAAACCTTCAGGGTAGTAATCTCCCCACTGGCAGACAACGAAGTGTTGAAAACTAGTGAGGAGATAAATGTACAACTGACCAAACCAATAAATCCTAAAACTGTTGGATTTAAAGCTGACAAGGTAGTGAAAGTCAGCAACAAATGAGTCATTATTGAGTCCTCATACAAGAATGTTGAGAAACTAATTGGATCGAAGGAGCTCAAATCTGCTGGGCTAGTAGATAAAGTTGCTGGAAAATTCAACCCGAGGGTCATAGTAAAATATGTACCCTCAAAGACAAGTGACGCAGATTTAATCCAGGTTATTGTTCTTGAGAACTCTGAGGTCACGAAAATAACAGACGTCAAACTCATAGAAAAGACGGGCCCTAGAGGCCAAAATTGGTACCATGCCATATTAGAAGTTACACCGCAAACGCGCACTTCTCTCCTGAGTACGCAGTTGCACGTTGGTGGTTGGGTACACTGCCTTGTTGAACACCATGTCTCAATCCGCAGGTGCTATAAATGTCAAGGGTTCGGGCATACATCGCTCAGCTGCAAAAAGGACGAGTGTAGGCACGACGGTGGACACCAGGCATACAAGGACTGTATCAAAAACACAGAACCTCATAAGTGTATGAATTGCAAGAGGGGTAACTTGAAGAACATAGCGCATTCACTACGAGACCTACACTGTCCACATTACAAGCGTAAACTGGCCGCCTTTGTTAATAACATTAACTATGGTGCTTAACACGTTCACTGCCGATGACACATACGTTGTGTCATGACATTAGTTTCCACAATTAAGGCCCGGCATAGCAGGGAGTAACAGGGTATATGAAAGTGTTAAGGCTATAATTGCAATGCAGGCAAACTTGCAAAACTCAAGACTAGCCATTCAGGAAGTAGTAAGTTTAGCGAGAAGAGATAATATAGATATTTTGGCTCTTCAAGACCTAAATAAGCAACACTTACATGATACCCAACGTCTCCGACGCACAGGTTATATCTGTAAGTGACAAACATTTCTTTGCGGCTATCTGTATCCTCAATCCTAATTTAAAAGCTCTAAAAATGGCTCAGTTTACCAACGAGTTCCAAGTGATATGCGAGATTACAAGTGGACAGACTGCGGTCGTGGTGGGTTCCATATACTTTGCGCCAAGTAATGATATGGAAACCTACTTTGAGTTTTTCTCGAAAGCTACTGATGCACTCCATGGAACACAAGAGGTGTATTGCTGCGACGCAAATGCCAAGTCGGATGTCTGGTGCTCAGGCACCGATGATAACAGAGGCCGCAGGCTGTTAGAGTTCTTGATGGATAAGTACTTGAACTTCATCAACGAGGGTGGTTAACCAAAAACCTTTAGTGGACCTAACGGTGAGAGTAAGAATGATGCGACAATCACTGGAGGTAACGCATTGCCTCATGTTAATAAGTGGGAAGTGAAGGTTGGCGTAATTACAAGTGACCACCTACCTATTTTAATTGAATATCTTGTCGATATGAAAACGCAGAGTACAACCTCTAGATATATACTCAAGCATGGTAACTGGGAAGCTATAAGACCTAGAGGTATTCACTAAACCTAGCTCTTTAACAAGGTAGCTAAAGGCATCGTCATTTTAGTGACGCTTTTGTATATGTTGTAAATTAATAAGTGACAACATACGAGTAAGCGGCATATTACTACGTTATGACAAATAGTATAGAAATACTATATAATTACTTAATAGTGAAATAATTATAAGTTAAATATTGTAAACACAGCACTGAAGCTAGCTAGTAGGGGCTCGCCTCTTCGTGGCTAGGGACGGGAACTTCGCTTCGGCGATGCAAAGAAGCCCAATGTTAATTAAGGTCTAGGAGGGTCAAAATACCTCCAAAATTGTATTCATTTTGTACAATAAAGAGACTGGACGAAATGGTTCGGAATACACATCGGAAAGTTTTACGTTTGCCGTCATATCACTGCAAGTTAAATCCAATCGAATTAATTTGAGTTCAGGTAAAGAGATTTGTGGCAACAAATAAAACATTTAAAATGTCTGACGTAGTAGTAGGAGGGGCTACACTTTCCAGCCAAACTTCGTAATTGATCTTTGCAGGTGTGCGGAATTTAATATCCTCGCCGGACCCTGCGGTCGCCTCTGTTCATATAATTTTAATATTTGTGCCGGCCTTGCGCTTAGAGGCGTTCTATTACTGTCGAACTATGCCCTCTAGTATCAATAATTATAATGTGGAATTTGAAGCTTCCCGCTGTGCGCATAAGGTCATTATAAAAAATGGCGTTAACAGGTGCAGGTGGTGATAACTGCTGGAGGCGTAAGTACGGTAAGTAACATCAATTACTCCCATAAAGTTGTCTATTTAGGGTATGCAGCTATTCTAAACTGCCATTAAGTAATCTAACTCTAGATTCATGGTAATTCCGTTGCATTAGGTTTTAATACTTAGATGCTGTAGATGTTACAATTTGTTTGTGCACAGATGTGTACTTTGGGTCTTGCTAACATTAGTACTTTCAAATAATTTGTGAACATATGTGCTTCTCAAGATTCCACATCATTCTTTCGTACTTTTCAAAACTCTGCACCCTAAATTAATTTCATGATTTACAGAGAGGACACGACCGTTGACGGATGAAGAACTACTCCAAGAACTGGACAACAGCGATGTTGAGGTTTTTGGTGATAGATTTTGAGCCAGATTACACATATTTGGATAGCAGTGAAGGCGAAGAACCTTCCTCACAGCCAGGATGAAAATAATAAAGACGAAGTGGGGGAAGAAGCTAGTACTACCCGCAGAAAACTACAAACCAAAAAGCGCAAAACCTCCAACAAAAAGCCAAGTGTAAAAACTAAAACACGAGCACAACCAGTAGGTACGGAAAAACGTAAGACGCAACCAAAGCGACCTCAACTTAAATGGGGTAATTGGAATCTTGAACCAGAATTTCCGGCTTATGAGGGACTTGATTACGACGTGGGTGAACGTCACAGCTGGTCGCCAATTGATTATTTTTCTAATTATTACAATGACGACTTTTTTGTTTTGCTTGCTAGTCAAACAAATATCTACCACTTACAGGAAAAAGGAAAACTACTAAATGCAGATAGTACGGAAATGAAAAAATACGTTGGTATTACTTTAACCATGAGCGCTTTGGGCTATCCTCGTATTGCCACGTACTGGCAGGCAAGCTATAAAGTGCCTCTTATTGCCACCACAATGAAGAGAGATCGCTTCTTTACCTTGAGGAATCATCTACACCTGGTAAATAATTTCGATGTAACCCAAGAACAGCGTAACGCTGACCGAGTTTGGAAAGTGAGACCACTCCTTGATAGGTTTCGGGGAGTGGTTCTTACTTTGCCAAGGGAAGAAAACATGTGCATTGACGAGCAAATAATCCCGTTTGCTGGTGCTGTGGGGATCCGCCAGTATGTTCCAAGGAAGCCAAATCCAACGGGAATAAAGATTTTCGTCTTAGCCGGTGCTTCTGGTCAGGTTCTTGACTTTGAAGTTTATCAAGGAGCCACTACACGACTTCCACCAGAGGTAGATGGAACTCTCAAATTGGGAGCTGGTGGTCGGGCAATCTTGCGTCTGGCAGAAACTTGCCAACCAGGCAGCAACCTTTATTTTTACAGATACTTCACAGGGACGGCCTTACTAGAGAAGCTAAAAGAAAAAGGCGTATTCGGAATAGGGACAATTATGGCAAATCGATTTCCTAACGTGGGTTTAAAAAGCGATGGAATTATGAAGAAAGATAGTCGAGGTTCAATTGACTTTAAAGTTAGGAGAGACAAAAAGGTAGCCATAGTGAAGTGGATGGATAATCGGTCTGTGACTATGGCGTCCACAAAACACAAACCAACAGGCAGAGGAACCGCCAGACGCTATTCCAAGCCCGACAAGGGTTACATAGAAATTCTTCGTCCCGAAATGATTGAGAGGTATAACGAGAACATGGGAGGGGTTGATCTCCTCAATCGTCTGATTGCATGTTATCGTTCTTATCATCGTACTAAGAAGTGGCCAGAACGCACGTTTGAACATTTTATGGACATGACCGTGGTTAACTGTTGGAGTCAGTACAGCAGGGATTGCAATTATTTGAAAACCCCCAAACGTGTGGTTGCGCTACCACCGCAGGAAAGAGGGAAATTTGGTGCCCTTCACTTAGCAGAAGCCAAAAGTTTGCCTTCTGCACCCCGTTGTAGAAAACCTGGTTGCACACATCGATCTCGAGTGAAGTGTATCGCCTGCAACACTTTTTTCTGCGTAACGAGCGACCGAACCTGCTTCAGGCAGTTCCATTCGTAAAAAGAAATACATGCATTTCTTTATTTTGTGAGCAACAAAGCAGTTTCAGTTGTTAACAGTTATAAGTTCTTCAAATAAATCTACTTTTTCATTTTTTATGTGTATTATTTGTAGCTAGTGCTTTATTTTTGTGGTGTGGCGTGTGGTCCTGATGTGCACATATGTGTACAAATTTTTGTATTGCCATCTATTGAGAAATCAGCAAACTGCGACCGTACATGCCTTAGTAGGATCCCATTGGCCACAAACATACAAAAATTCCAATGATTGGATTCAAACGCCGTGGGGATTGCCGAGAATATAACTTTTGTCACGTATGAGAGCAGGTGTGTCATGTCGTATTCGGTCGGAAGTAACGGACATGTTTATACTTGAATTTTGTAAATGCAGGTGCGTAATTAGTTATAATTTTACATATAATTTGAAAAAATAGTCGACAAATGTAACGTTGCATTTTAACACATGGTAGGTTTTTTTGTCGTTAATTTTATTCATTCGTTTCATTTCCAGGTAGGAAAACCGTAGGATAGCTATTTTTAAAAATATTTCTTAGACCACAAATAAAGTGTACAGAACACGCTTCTACGGCTTATATTATAATATAAGCCTTTATATTTCCACTGTAAAATATTTTCTATAGGTCAGTAGATTTATGCTGATGCTTGATTTTTGTAATTGCAGGTGTGCGTAATTATAATTTGTCTTACAACTTGAAAAAATATCCGATTATGGGGCATTGGTTTTTAATACAGGGTAGGTTTCCTTCGGTAACTTGTTCGTTGTGTAGATTTTATCTATACAATTTGGTGTCGTATTATGTCCAGGTACCAGATTCTGTACACGCATCCTCTCGTTGTGTTTGTTTCTTCGGGTTATATTATAGTAAGCCTTTGTATTTCCGCTGTAGAATATTTTAATACAGGGTAGGTATGTTCAAAAATAAAAATTATTACATACATCCGCTCACCGTTGCGTACTGAATTCATTAGAATTCTGTGCTGCATTGTTCGTAGGTATCAGAACATCCGGGGAATTAGATATTCTGTGTAGTTTCTGATTCTGAGATAGAAAACTATTTTCAAAAGATTTCTTGGTCGCATATAAATTTGAATAATACGTGTTACTTTTGTTCTAGTCCAGCTAGTCTTAGTATTTCAGCTATAAAATATTTTAACACAGACGAGGATTTATTTGAAAATATAAAACCATATTGTCCGCTGCAAAGATTTTAATCAGTACATTTTTAGGGAAAATCCCTGAAGTTTAACTACGTATCTGTTGTGTTTCTCTAACTGAATATATAAATAGAACAGAAAAGCAACTTTTTAGTCTAAAATTTCTCTAGTGTGTACTGTTACTCTCTCGAATCTGCATCATGTCTACATCTAAATTTGTTATTCTGGAGAATAAGTTAATAAGACCGGTGGACACGATCTCCACCAGGTTTCCTAGTAACGGTATCGAGGAAGCTAATCAATTTATGAAGGAAATTGAAGCACTGAAACCGCACGGAGAAGATAATCATTCGTCATCATCTTCATCGACACTCTTCAACACTCTAGCGGAGGATGCCTGTAAAGTGTTTTTTCTCTGATAACGATACTTCTGACAGCGAATTTTTACCTCTTTCGGAATAACTTCGACGGCAATGCCTGTGGTCCTAGAAGATGAAACCAAGGATACCATGGAGCTTCTGCGAGAGATGGTGTCGAATGACCCCGAAATCATAGCCCTAGAAGAAGTTCGGAGACTGTCGAGACATATCAATTCAATTTCGACAGCATCGACATCGATAGTCCCATTAACTTCGACATCATCACCGCCTCTGAAAAGAAGGCGAATAAGTGGTGATAGCAGCGGTGAACAGTCTTCAGAAAATAGATGCAGCGATATGAGTGAGCCATACGCTCAACCCTTCTTTGAAGATGAAAATACAAGCAAAGAAGACGTAGAGTATGTGAATGATCCATTTTTAAATCTTATTATAGGGACAGCGGAAGTAACAAGTCTTGCTTTTCCCCGTAATAAATATTTTATGGACAATAATGATCGTCTTTTGGACGTATGGACGGTGCCTGGCTGTGTAGACGTATATTTTTCAGTCTTCAATTATCTACATATTTTGCTAGTTTTTTTCTGTTATAATTTTGATTTTGTTACCATTGCGTTACGCATTTTGTGATCTCTGTTCGTGTGTATTCCGTTTCTTCACTTGGTTTCTCAGGGGTGAGTTTCTTTGAATTCTTTTATATTTATGTGTTATTTTTTCTATTTCTGATAGCGTGGTTGAGCAGTTTGTCTATTCCTGTTTAGTTAAGTGCAGGTTCAGTCTTATTTATTTAAGTCATATACTGGGTGCTTGGTAACTTTTTATACTGGGTGTTTTTTGTTCTTTTTGTCATTTATTTATTTATTGCGCACAACTTAATATTCTTCTCCCAGTATTCTTGTCGCTTTTACTTACTGCAATGGATATAATGTGTTTCTGTTGTGGTAAAAAAACTGCCGAACATCGACTCATAACTTGCTCAGTATGCTTAAAGTCTCATTGTATAGCGTGTGTTGATGACATATCTGCTGATGATGCAAGGAAAATACGTTTAGGAACCTCTGGGCTAAAATGGACTTGTCTAGGTTGTAGAAATCTATCTAATGATATCGACAGCCTCAGAGCAGCTCTGAAAAGCTTACAGGATGATATTGCAGAGCTCAAAAATTCTCTTACAAGTGATACTACATCTCAGTCTCCCATAGTTTTTGAGGAAATTATTCAAGAGGTAGTTGAACGTGAAAAACGTTCACGTAATGTTATGATCTTTGGTCTAATTGAGAACAAGTCACTTTCAAAACAACAACAACTGGAAAGTGATAATGAAACTGCTAAGAATCTGTTGAAAGACTTAAGTGTAAATACCAATATAGTTCGGCTCACCCGTATGGGTCGCTTTGATGCTTCTACAACTACCTCTCGTCCACTTAAATTGTTTCTTCCGTCGTCCACTGAAGTCACTAATTCCATAAAAAATGTTAACAAATTAAAGACTATTAATAAATGGAATAATATTTCTATCTCTAGAGACAGAACGCCGAGGCAAATTCAATTTTATAAATCAGTCAAGATGGAGCTAAACAAAAGATTGAATGATGGTGAAACTAATCTTCGTATTAAATATGTAAATGGAACACCTAAGATAGTAAATTCGGAAAACTAAAATTGCCCAACAATAATCCAGTTTCTTATTTATCTTTGTATTATCAAAATACTCGGGGACTTAATTCTAAATGTCATTTGTTCTATGTAAACTGTTGTTCATTCTCTGCGGACATGATTTTATTGTCTGAAACGTGGCTTAATGTATCTGTCAATAATGCTGAATTGTTTACATCTAATTATAATATCATTCGTTGTGATAGAGACTTTTCTCTCGTTGAACGTCAAAGTGGTGGTGGAGTTCTCATAGCATTGGCTGATCATATTCAGTTTAATACCCTTGATACCTCTCACTTAAAAGCCCTTACACCACTAATCGACATTGCTATATGTAAATGTTTTGTAGGTAGTTGTAATTTTCTTCTTTGTCTTATCTATATCCCGCCTGATATAACTGCTAATATTCTTGAAACCTTTATTGATGCTCTAGAAGTTTTCCTGATTAATGAAAATGTTATATTAGTAGGTGATTTCAACGTACCGAATCTTGACAATACATCAGTCAATTGTAATAAATCTACTATTATTCGCAACTTTTGTAATACTTTAGATCTCAAACAATGGAATAATATTTTAAACGCAAAAGGTAATAAACTTGATCTCATTCTCTCTAATTTGCCTGGTGATATTGATATTATTAGATCTCATGCTCCAATAGTTCCTGAAGATGTTTATCATCCTGCGCTAACAGTAAACTTACCTATCTTGTCATCTGTCAAGCCAACAAAATTTCCATCTGCAAACAATGTTCGCTACAATTTTAGGAGAGTCAATTTTTACGAGCTCTATGATAATATATGTTCCGTAGATTGGTCAGTTTTAAATTCTTATGAAAATGTTAATGATGCTCTTGTAATGTTTTATAACATACTTAATTCTACGCTGGATATTTCCGTACCGAAATTTAAATATTGTGAAAATAAATATCCGCCGTGGTTTACAGCAGAAATAAAATACAATATTAAAACTAAAGAATATCATAGGAAGAAATGGGTAAAATATAAGAAGCAATACCATCTTAATCAATTTCAAAGACTAAGACATTTAATCAAGCTTCAAATTCAAAAAGCATATAATTCTTATCAACGTACTGCTGAAGCCAATATTAAATCTAACCCAGCTGATTTCTGGAAATATGTTCACCTAAAGCAAGGTACTACACGTATTCCAGGGAAACTACGTGATGACATGAACGAATTTGATTCTCCTTAAAAAATTGTTGATGCATTCGCCATGTATTTTTCCAGTTTTTTTTCAGCCAATTCTGCACAAGCCTCTCCCAATAAAATTAGCTTTCATCCTTCTTTTAATATTGACAGAATTAGTGAAGAGGAACTTATTTCACTTATGGCATCATTTTCCAATAAATTCACTGCTGGTGATGACCAGATACCAAGCTTTCTGGTCAAAGATATGAGGTTTATCCTGGCTAAACCCCTCTCAATTATTATTAACTTAGCAATCCAAACCTGTACTTATCCTACACTTTGGAAAAGGACGAGAATTATACCTGTTTTCAAAAAGAATGACAAATTTATTATTAAAAATTACCGCCCCATATCGTTATTAAGTAATTTTGGGAAGCTTCTGGAAATGATAATTTACAAATCCATATATAGTAATACGAGATCTCTAATTTCTCCAGTCCAGCATGGCTTCATGAAAGGGCGATCGACTACTACAAATCTTGCTTCCTTTTCACAGTATGTATCCGAAGTCATAGATGCTCGTGGACAGGTGGATGTTATTTATACAGATTTTTCCCGTGTCTTTGATTCCATAGATCATTGGCTCTTGCTGGATAAAATTAGTTCCTTTGGTGCTTCTCCATCTCTTTTGAAAATTTTAGGTTCGTACCTTGATGGTCGTGTGTGTTACGTCTATTATAATGGCTTTACGTCCTCGGAATTTTTGGCAACGTCAGGTGTCCCACAAGGATCCAATCTAGGCCCTCTTCTATTTTTATTATTCATCAATGATCTTCTTGAATCTTTTACCTGTCCTTCACTGGCATATGCTGATGATATTAAGTTGTACTCCACAAATTCCACTGTCCAAGACGCTCAACTTCTTCAGTCCAATATTGATATTTTAGCACTATGGTGCGAAACTAATAAGCTATTCCTAAATGTTGACAAATGTTGTTCTGTGTCATACACACGCCGGATCAATCGGTTTGACTATATATACACAATTTCAGGAACTTTACTCGAGCGCAAATCCACCTTCAAGGATTTGGGAGTTACATTTAGTCCTAATTTCACTTTCTCAGAGCATATAAAAAGTGTATGTATCTCTGCTAGCAGAACATTAGGTTTTTTAATGCGTATATCGAGAATGTTCACTGATCCTGCTGTTTTAAAATCATTATATTTCGCATATATCGTCAGCAAACTTGAATATGCCATTTTAGTTTGGTATCCTTATTACGCCTTTCATAATATAGCTCTAGATAGAATTCAACGCAGATTCTTGAAATTTCTATCCTATAAGCAGGATGGAATCTATCCGGTCAGAGGCGTTGACCAGGATTCCCTGATTCAACGTCATAAAATAACACCACTGTCTACAAGAAGAGATATTATTTGTGCTAAATTTTTATGGATGCTGTTGCACAATAAAATTGATGACTCTTTTTTATTATCACGTGTGCCTATTCATGTTCCTAGGTTAGAATCCAGGTATTCCCGGACTTTCCACTTACCATCAGCGCGCACTGATGTACTGTCGCGGTCGCCAATCCATATCATGTGTAACATTGCGGAGACCAAGTATGAGGATATATTCATGTAATGTTCTTTAATTTATTTTGTCTGTGAACTTCTACACAGTATATATTTTCTATATATTTTCTATTTTGTTTTGTTTTGTACCCTAGATTTCTTTATTCATATTATTTGTTTGTATGTTATATTAATGTATTTATATATATATATATATATATATATATATATATATATATATATATTATATTATATTTTAGCCCTGTAACTGGATTCTGTTGGGCAATAAAGATTATTATTATTATTATTATTATTATTATTATTATTATTAGACGAAAAAATAAAAACGTTTTTTGCTGCTGGAGTTGATCCTAACCCCTGCATGAGGATAGCAACGAGGATAGTGGGTGACGTTATTAATAAAAATTATGTGGAAATTGACGATATTATCGAATTTGTAAAATATTTAAAAAATAAAAAAGTTAAAAAAAGTGTGTAGTGTAGTAGAAATGGACAAAATTACGAAAGTGAGTGGCGTAGAATTAAGTTTACTTCCAAAAGAACAAATTAAATTTAGAAGAATGAACAAATTTGTGGTAATAAATAAAAATATTATGAGTAATTTTATAAATTTAGAAGGCACAATACAAAAATATACTCAAAAATATAAAAATAATTATAAAATTTTTAATAATATATAAAAAAATACTCAAGATGTCGCATTAAAAAGTATTAGATTTAATTTAGATATAAGTAGTAGTTTGTACAATAGTATTTATTCGGATGTAGATTTTAAGAATATCTTTAATGAAATATATACGTACTACAAAAATAAAACTGTAGAAGGTATTAACAGCGTTAAGACATTTATACTTAGGGAAAATAAATATATCATCTTGTTTAAAATATTGTGTAATATAAATAAATATAGTTTAAGTAGAGATATTAGCCTTGAATCTAGATGTATGTATATATTATTACTATAATTTGACAAATGATTTATACTATGTATCGATGTTTATGATGAGAGAAAATACTTAATATAAACAAATAAATGAAATTCAAATACTAATATTACTGTTTTTATTACCTAATGAATTCAATCCAGTGAAAATATATTATATAAATAAACAAATAAATAAATAAAATTGAATTTTTTTATGTCGTATTACTATATTTTTATCCGGTTCCTGCAAATGAAAATATATTTTTCAAAGCTCTGATCTCCCAACTCGTTATCTAATTTTTACTACCTGAAACAGGATAAATGCGGGGATGTGTTTAGGTAGGTGTCTTATATAAATGTCCGGCGTATAGGGAAAAAACTTTCTGTGCATGCTTGTTGTGAAGTGTGAGGTCGGTTATTATGGCGGATCAAGATAAATATATTTTTTTCGTATTTGCGAACATATTATTGATTCCGCTTTAAATGATAGTGAGCAAGATAAAGTAAATGCATTCTGTAGAGTATGTGAAGAAATTAATAATGATAGTCTAAATCTAAGTGGAAGTGGAAGTGGTGCTCGCCTTTTTACAATTATTGCCGATGAAGAGAAACCCTGTAAACTTTTAAATGTAACAGGTCGCAAGATTCTATTTCGAGTGAATGATCCCCCAGAAGATACTAATTCAATTCAATGGTTTTATGATGGTGTACAACAGGTACTTGCGTTTGTCATGGAATCCGTAGCACCTACAGATTACGTAGGATTTACATTTCATTCGCCACGCCTTGAGAATGGACCGGGATGGCTTAGTTTTCGTAGAGCAGATCAACTAGATATGGATATTATTTGGGAATCTATTGAAAAATTATTACAAAGTAATAAAGAAATGTTCTCCGACGAGGAATTCTCAATAGAATTAACAAAAGTGACAATGCCTGCCGGTCGTGGTAGAGTTCGAACGCAGGGTTTGACGTTTGCCCAATTTTGCCGTAAAAAACAGGGTATTGTTGATACCATAAACAAAAATAATTGTACGTAGTTATGCAAAATGGAACCAACCCACAGGAGTGCTCAAACCGAGTTTATGGTGGATATAGGTTGCCAAAGGCCCATTTTAAATTTATCGAAAAGGAACCAAGCCTTTACTATTAGTTGTGTAACATAAATGACGTTCTGAACCAAACCACAAATTTTATTTGAAGATTTGAAGTTTTACAAAACAGAACCAGATTGCTTGGTTCTTTTTTGCCAAATTGTAATGGTGTTATATAAAACAGAACCATATATCTTGGATCTGTTTTGCAAAATAGTGAATTATTCGTTTGTGAGTTGGTTCTGTTCACTAAACAGTGACAACCTTTGCAAGTTATAACTCGTACGGGCCAGTATACTATGTATTGCGTAGTTTGAGTGTTATATACATTTTGATAGAAAACAATAATGTTTTTTCACGACATGCACAGAGACCTCAACTTTCTTCTCCCGAAATAGTGAGGAAAATGTGTTTTTCCTCTCTAGAGAGGAAAATATAGAAGTGTTACCAACATGAATATTATTTACAAAAAATATATTATAAAAATTATAAATAAATTCCTAATTTTATTGAAAATTCTTATTTTAGTGATATACATAGTTTAAATTATTTTACAATTATGTCGTATTTTTTTTTCTAGATTAGATCATAATTTAACAACTTTAATTTAAATTTAAGATTGGTTCATTGGCAACACTGTTACACCGCCCTGCGTCTCATAACCTAACTTTTCACGTGTCAGTTGTGTATTGTGTTGTCAAAGTGTAAATATAAATTATAAATAATAATTATATTTATTTACAAGATAATATTATTGTATCTGGACGCAATTACAATGTTGTGTGACAAAGATTCAGAGATAGAAAGTACACCTCCCGAAATAAGACAAACTGCAAAAAATACTATTGACAATCTGTTACCCGATAAATCTAAGAACAATAAAAATACCGTTAACAATTTCTCTGAAAATGTGCTACTTGCATATTTTACAGAATTATCAATAAAAATAAAGTCTTCAACATTGTGGAGTACTTACTCAGTGTTAAAATTAACATTAATTTTGAACAAAAGCGTGGATATAAGCAAGTTTGCAAAATTACAAGCATTCCTAAAACGAAAAAACGAAAGTCACATTGCTAAAAAAGCCAATACATTTAGTAGAAAAAACAATAATGAATTTTTATCTGAAGCACCGGACGAAGTTTTTCTAATGATGAAGGTACCTGCTATTTTTATTATTTTGTCATTTTTACTTACATCGTATTCTTACGTTACAGGTCACTTTAATTGTAGGAGTAGCTGGTGCAATGAGATGCGATGAACTGTTAAAATTAAGCATTAATGACATCGTAGATAAAGAAGACGTTTTGATTATTAAAGTGCCTAATACTAAAACCAAAGTACCACGCACTTTTGTAATTACACCAGACATTTTTAATGGAATAAATGCATTACAGTTAATTCGAAAGTACATAAGTTTAAGACCACTAAATGTTCCACACAACAGGTTTTTTATATTTTATTGTTCTGGCAAGTGCTCTTCACAACCTATTAGAATTAATACTTTTTCTAAAATATCCAGCAAAATAGCAGCGTTTTTAAAATTAGAAAATTGTTCTGCATACTCTGGACATACATTCCGTAGAAATTCTGCATCTTTATTGGTTGAAGAAGGTGGTGACCTTTTAGCTCTAAAACGCCATGGTGGATGGAAATCGTCTTCCGTGGCAGAAGGCTACGTTAATAGTTCCATTACAAATAAAACAAATACAGCACATCTTATTTTACATGGTAAGGATGTTCCAAGCACTACCACTTCATATACATGTCAGAATATTCTTGTTGCTGCTAACATAAACAGAACTGAAAACTCAATAAAAACTATCAACAATAGTACTGGAAATGTTCCTCAAAATGTAACTATAAACAATTGCACTAATTGTAATGTCAATATAAACTATTTTAAATCAAATAAATAAAAAAAATATTACCCTTATTCTAATAGCCATGTCAATACAAACTATTTTGATTTAAATAAATAAAATATTACCCTTACTCTACTAATCTTTTCTTAAAGTGTATTTAAGGTCCGAGCAAATCGTTTTTACAAACATGTCGTGAAAAAAATGTTGTGTCTAACACGAGAAGAAAGCGCTTTTTCCACTCTCGCTCGAATTGCCTCATTCGCTGCGCTCATAAGGCAAACTTCGAGCTCGAGTAGGAAAAAGAAGCGCTTTCCTCTCTTGTTTGACAAATAACTATTTTTTGTCCAGAAATGTTAGATATTATCTTGAGAAAGTATGCTCCTCTTTGGACTTAACGAATTCCTACGTAAATATAAACCGATGTAGTAACTCTGCTGTAGAAAATTGGTTCGACCTGGTAAAAGCACAAGTTCTGGAACGTTTGCCAAATTTAAAGTGTAGCCGATTCATTAGAAAAGTACGGGCAAAAGTATTAGGGATTCATATAAAGATGTTAATTTACATTTTAATAAACATAGATTTGCAAGATATAAAATAAACATAAAACAAAAGAACAATAGTAGTGATGATCAGTGTTGCCAAATTTGGCGATTTGTAGCCAAACCGGCGATTTTTAATTTGAATTGGCTATTAATTATTTTACTTTATCGCCAGTCGCCAAAATTGGCTACGCTACTTTCTAAACTGGTAAATAACAGCTCACTAGTTGTTTTTGACACAATTTCATACGAAGCCACTACAGTCAAACTGGCAACATAGCGACCAGCTACCAACCAGACAGCAGTGCATGCGGAATGTGCAAGTGCAATCGAGTCAGTGTTGCCAATCGGCGGATAATTACCCGAATGCCGGATATTTTAAAATCTGTGCGGACCAACATATAGAATTGTTACCCATCGGGTAATTCAAATTCTAAATAAAATTCACTGTGTAAAATGCAAATGCATACAAAACACATGGATCATGCATGCACTCATCTCATGTGGTGCCATCTAACAACAAAACTATTGCTAATGCCTAATGGGATGGTAGATGACACTACATGAGATTAGTGCAGTTGTGTTTGTCAGTACATACATTTCACTTGCTGGCATTTCAGGTTAGGATTTTGTATATAAACAACAAAATAATTAATTAATAATGGACAGTTGATTGATGCAGCAAAATTTTTATGTTTTACTTAATTTTCAGGTAATGCCGGGTAATTTCAAAAATGTATTAGGGTAATTTTAACATTTTGCATTGGCAACACTGAATCGAATGCATTTGTTCTGTGTTCTGTCATACGCAGTAATTCAATTAAACTTTGTTTTCGACAATCGTCACATGAATTAATCGAACATAATGCCAAAGCGAGAATATGCAAGAAAATACAGACCAATGTGGGAAAAAGAAACGTGGGCTGCTGGTACGTACAAGATACATTTAATAGATATTCATTTGGAATAGCAGTTTATCCTTTTTATCATACAAAAACATTTATTTACAGGATGGTTAACGAAAGTAGAAGAAAGAACCCAATGTAAAAACAATTTAAATGAAGCATACTGTAAAGTTTGTTTTGTCACTCTACGCGCTCATCTGACAGATTTAAAAAAACACAGCGAAACGGCATTGCATAAGAAAAATATGTACAAATATAAACCACATCATGACCAGTCGACGTTGAAAAAACATGTACTGATTGAAATAAAAAATGAGGACAAAAGGAAGGCTGTCAAACTTGCATTTTACATCAGTATGCATTCCGCAATACGGTCCATTGACCACTTGTCCAACCTATTAAAAAATCTATCTGATGATTTCAACCAAGTCAGACTTCATCGAACTAAGTGTTCTGCCATAATAAGAAGAGTTATTTCACCTTGTCTTTTCCAAAATTTGTTAGATGATCTGAAAGACAGATCATTTTCTTTAATTTTGGACGAATCAACGGATATATCGGTCACAAACTATTTATGTATCTGTATTAAATATTTTAGTATTAAACGTGAAAATGTAGTTGTAGATTTTCTTACTATTTTAGAAGTAGATTCATCTACAGCAAAAAGTTTGCACGCAATTTTAATTCAGTTTATTAGCAGCATTGGCCTGGATATTAAAAGAATGATTGGCATAGGCACAGATGGGGCCAGTAATCTCATTGGTAAAAATAATTCCTTATATACCTTATTGAAAGAGGACAATTCTAAACTACAACTGGTGCGCTGCGTATGCCATTCATTAAATAATGCGTCCAGTAAGGCCTCTTTGGAACTACCAGCTAGTGTTGACTTTTTATTAAAAGAAATTTATAATTGGTTTGCTTGTAGCAGCCAACGGCGTTCTGAGTACAAGAGATTGTATTGCATGCTGACAGGTCCTGACAAGAAATTCCATAATTTTGTACATTTATCAACCACACGCTGGTTGGCCAGATATAGTGCAGTTAAAACTGTTCTCGAACATTGGTCTGAATTAGCAACTCATTTTGAAATCGTTGTTAATAAAGAAAAATGTTATACTGCCAGGACACTAAATGAAATGTTACAAGACAATAATAACTTGCTATATTTAACAATTTTAAAACCAATTTTGTATGAAGTGGATAAGGTTAATATCCTGTTCCAAAAAAATAGCGTTGATATTGGACGTGCATATAATGATTTATTATCTTTAATAATGTTTTTAGCTAGGAAGATAATGCGAAATGAGTTTTTAAATCAAAACACCGAAATTATTTTCAAAAATGTTTGTAACGATTTAGCTTTTGTTTCACCCGAGCAAGTATATTTTGGAATACTTTTCTTCCAAACTGTGATAAAACTTAAGTTACCTGCAGACAAAATATGCAACGTGCAAAACAAAATGTTTCTTTATATTAAATCTCTTTTTAAAGAATTAGTGCTCAGATTACCAGACAATTTAAAATTATTCCAAAATATATCTTTTTTTGCACCCGATGTTTGTTTAAATCAGATCACACGCAAGAAATTTATTGATTTGCCATTTTTAAACATTTTTGTTGAAAATGAAAGTTTAGATATTGTCGAAAATCAGTATAATAAATTAATGGATGTAAAATGGAATGAACTCCTAGAACCTCATCATTTGACAAACGGTTATCTTTTTTGGGCCCAAGTGTTCAACTTTAAAAATGCAGGAAATGTATATGTTTTCAGAGAATTTGCAGAGTTTGCTCTCTCTGTGTTATCTTTGCCATCGTCAAATGCTGTGGTTGAGAGAACCTTTAGTATTATGAATACTGTAAAAACTAAGTTACGCAATAAAATGCAAACAGAATTACTCTGTTCAATTTTGCGAATCAAAGTTTATTCACAGATTTACGAAATTTGTTGTCACAATTTTGAACCTACCAAAGAAATGTATAAATGTTTAAATAGTGATATATATTTGTCACAGCAGGAAACTTGTAACGATACTGAAGAAAACGAGATATTGGAGATTTTTGAAGAATATCCTGAAACTCCGTGCATACAAATAATTGAGTGATAAACTTATAAGACTGTTGGTATATATAGATATATCTTTATACATTTATGCCCGCTTGCACTGCTGAAACTTAAATTTTAAGTGTTCCTTAAATTGGCAATATCATATCGAAATGAAACGTCGAGTAATTGAATAATACTGTCAAAATTTAAATTTATTTAAATCTAGATTAAATTTAAGTATCAGCGGTGCAACTAGGCATTAATTAGGCACTTATGCAAACAATTTTTGTTTAATATTCTTGTTTCGTTTTTTTATGATACAATAAATTTTATGTTTTATTTATTGTGTGTTTCTTTTTTGCGCTAAGGGTATTATTTTACTAACGCGTGATGTTTATATTTGCTCACGGTTCGAAATCGGTTAGAAAAAAGATTATTAGGAACTTTGGCGATTTCCGGCGATTTCCGGCGATTTTCATTAATAATGTTGGCTACAGTGAGTAGAAACTATCTGGCAACACTGGTGATGATGTAGAACCGGCAATAGAGACATGGAGAAAGAAAAAGAAAAGTACAAATGTAAAGACAAAAATTATTGCACATATTTTGATTTAAATTACTCAACAGCTTAAAGATACACAAATACCGGAATTATCTCAGATTTACAACCAGATTTACCAAAAGACGAAAAAAAAAATTTTGAATTTACCATACCCGGAAATTAATGATTCATTTAAAATCAAAAGAGAAGTGTATGCGACCCGCAAAAGTCTATCTGAACCTTATGATACACCATATTTACCTTTACTTTTAAATGGTTTAGTGAATAACATCACCACTATGTGAACGAGCCAGAACTACGCTATATGGTGGCTCTTTCAACAAGGCAACTTGTGTAGTGAAAGATATTGTAATGAATGTAAATGACGAATTATTTCATTTTAATATTTGAAGGGTGAAGGAAAAGTACAAGGAGTCACACTTTTACATTTTACAGAATTGAACTTGTTATTTGCAATAAGAATGGTGGGAAGAAACTAGAATAGTCGACTTGAAAATGAAATTAAAAGTGTTCGTATAGGGTAAGAAACAGGGAATGTTCATAACATATTGGAATAGAACAAGGAGAGTCCAATATAAATAAGAGATTAAATATCTGTGTTGTGTCATTTAGTGTGTTTTTGTTGAACTGAACGGTCATTACTGTGATATTACGTCGTCCGATAGTGAACGTATATTATAAACGATAATGTTACAAAAAAACTGATGCGAACACCACACGACTTCCTTGTATACCTATTAAATAATACATATTTTTTACATAACTAAATTATAAAATGTTAATTTTGCTTTTAAAACGATAGAATATATAGTAATCATAAAAGTAGATGCACAAATAGACTTTATACAAGTCGTAAATTACAAATTTCAAAACTAGTTTGAAAAATAACGACGACAAAAAAGCGTGAGAGGAATGCCAACATGAAGTATAGATCCAATCATAAAATCGCACGTATTTGACGTAATTTGACATTAACATAAACTTTTTTGTTATTCTTTGTCCTAATTCATGGCAAGCTTTATTACAAAAACTAAAAAGTATATAATTTTTAAATTTATATATCTCCCTCATACAAAGAGCTAATTTAACAATACTTGATGTGCTAGACGCAGAATTTAACTCTCCACAACTTTTATTAGAAGCATTTATTTCTAAAATCAAAATAAAACTATTTTATTCAAGAAACACTGTTAATAACTTGCCACTTCCGGTTATTCAATTTCAACCAAAATCTATTGTTATTCCCATTGACATAAAAGTCTTCTATACCAAATTTGAAAACTTTTGGATAATATTTTAAAATAGTTTTTCATTAAAATATATTATAGGCTTCAAGTAAAGTATCACTTCTGGAAATTACGTAATGGCCTAAATGGAAGGTGCACAGCTAGATAAATACACAATTTCAACTTTCTACGGTTAGGTAACTATCTTCTAAAATTTAAAGAATTACATACATCCAATATTAATAAAATCTCTGATCCACTATAAAATAATTTTACTAAAATTTAAAAATTGTTTCAACATTTAGAACATTTCATGTTTCCAGGTTTATCTTTTCTTCTTTTGCTTTTTATCGTTTTACAAAAATTGTTAAAGGTTCGAACGTGTCGTTTTTTTGCATTAGTTCACACGTGTTTTTACAACATCGACTTCTTCTGAGCCTATTTGCTCTGTTTTACAAGTGTTTAGCTTATTTCAATTGCCTCATGAGGCAATCTTTGAGCTCGAGTAGGAAAAAGAAGCGCTTTCCTCTCTAGTTTGACAAATAACTATTGTGTCCGAAAGAAGTAAGAAAATAGTGCGAATGGCTGCGGAGGTGAATACAAATATCGCTACTTGTTGTAAAGGTATGCAACCCAAACTTATTTTACATTAAATAAAACTAATATTTTTTTACATAAATATGAATGCACGAATGCTTTTTAGTAGTAAAATATTGCTCGTTGATTCAGATCAAACATCTATTACTTCTTCACCACCTCCTAGTGTGGGCCCAAAACTTCTCAAGAGATTTGATAACTTGTCTGATGACTCTGATGCGGATCCAAATTATGCTCAACCAAATGAGTTGAACGAATCTTCTACAGATTCTGATAATCAAAAGGTATATTTTTGATAAATTATTTTATTCTGTAATAATATTCAGTTTTAATTTAATACAGAGCCTGAAAGAAAAAACATTCCATACTTTAATGCCTGTTGCCGTTTCCGATTCAGACAATAAAATAGATTTTATTTTCCCAATTTCTGAACTAAGTGAAAAAGTCCGTCCGAAAAAAGGCAGGAAAAGAACTTATGGTGGTTTAGATAGAGAAACAAGAAAACAACTAAAGTACCAAAATAAAGAGTATGTTAACTGGAAGAAGAAGAAAATTCCTGCCAAGCAATTTTGCAATTTTAATTGCAACTGCCCTTTAAAATGCGTGGAGAACTTAATGAAAGACCAACGAGAAAATGAATTTAAAAAATTGTATGAACTCTCGTCTTACAATGCGCAAAATATATTCATAGCAGCAAATGTAAGTGAATTGCCTAAGATAAGATCCTACGTAAAAAACAGTAAGAAGGACAATGAGAACCATTGTACTAGAATATTTACAAGAACGTATCATTTACAAAAATTAACCGTTTGTCGTGAAGTGTTTGTCAAGAATTTAGGTATTTCTACGAAACTTGTAAATACTGCACTGACAAAGATGAGATCACAGTGTACTGTAGTTGACAAAAGAGGTACTCAAGCAGGTTGGAATAAGTTAAGCGATGAAAAGAAAAATAAAGTTATAGACCATATAAACAAATTTCCTCGTTATATGTCACACTATCGAAGAACTCAGACAGAGGCTAAATTTTTATCGCCAGAATTAAATTTGACCAAAATGTATGAACTCTATGTGAGCGAAATAGGTAAAACCGATGCGGTCAGTTTTTCATGTTATAAAAAGATATTTTACACTAATTTTAATTTAAAATTCAAAACTTTAAAGAAGGGCACCTGCAACAAGTGTGATTCCTATAATATAAAAGTTATGAATGCTGAAACGGACGAAGAAAAGTTGCAATTAAAAACTGAACATGAAAAGCACTTACGATTATCTGAAGCAGCACAGAAAAAAATGAAAGAAGATATGTCTTTAGCTTCTACATCTGAGCAAATCGAATGTTTAAAATATGATTTGGAGAAAACATTGCCTTTACCTCGTATACCAACAAACATTATTTTTTATAAAAGGCAAATTTGGCTATATACCTGCGGTATTCATTCTGGAAAAGCTAAGCAGGGATTCTGCTATCCTTGGGTTGAAGGAACAGGTGGAAGAGGAGCGCAAGAAGTGGGATCGTGCCTACTAAAACATATTCAGACTAATCCTCACAAAGATGTGCAAGAAATAATTTTATGGAGCGATTCATGCGGCGAGCAAAATCACAATATTAAAATTATACTTGCTCAAAACGGCGTTCGAAATTCTACCGAACTTAAAAATGATAACATTTCGTTACTTAATTTCTGGACACAGCTTTTTGCCAAACGACGATGACTTCGGTAAAATTGAAACTGCTCTACGTGGGCTTCAGCGTCTATATGTGCCCGAGGATTACTATGCAGTAATGAAAACTTGTCGGAGAAAAAATCCTTTACTTGTGACCACGATGTCAAAGGAAGACTTCTTTGGTTCATCCAAACTGGAATCAAATATTACAAATAGAAAAAAAGGAACCGGGAATGAAAATGTAAACTGACGAAACACTCGTGAAATAATATTAAAAAAGGAAAAACCATTTTCAATTTTTCTGCGGCAAGATTTTAACGGTGAAACAAGTGAAATTGATTTGAAGAAAAAAAAGTGCGGTCGACCTCAAATTGCCTTTTCCACCAAAGATCTTATAGTTCTCTGGCCCGATGGGAAAGGTATTTCTGAACCTAAGATGAATGATATAAAATCAATTTTGTATCTAATTCCTAATGATTGTCTTCCTTTTTATCATAATTTATTTGCTGCTAACTATGAAGAAGATGATATAGATGGATTCGGTGCCAATACAGATTTCGTACCGGAAGATGATTAAAATAATTAATTATTATAATATTTTTTTCACAGACATAAAATTTTGATTTCAGAGTACAATTTAGTTTATGTTTGAAAGAATTCTGTTCAGTTATACAAACAAATTATATGAAAATCAAATTTGCATTTTATTTTTCTGCCCATATTATATTCTGCAAGAAGGAACCAAGCCACATTTGAATTTTTGTTGAGAAATCCACTGATAAAAACTGAAATTCATTTTACCCTTTAAATAACTTGCAATTTTTGCATGACAAACAACTTAACAGTAAAAAAACAAAAAGGTACGTGGATTTAATTAAAACAGCCAAACTTTAAATCTCAATAATTCCAAAAACAGTTTTTGTGGGACGGTTCCTTTTTGCATAACTACGTCCAATTTATGCCTGCCGCGTGCACTCGTAGTCGCCGAATCTTTTTACAAAAAAGAACAATGTTTTCAGGATATAGTTACTGATAAACATGGTGTACAAAGCAATAGAGCTCGTGAGTTATTATTAAAAGCAAATGTACATATCGATCAAAATGGCGAGGGAATTAATGAACGAATGAATTTTCAACATTATACCTATTATAATATTTGTGTGTATGAATATAATACTCGTGCAAGGGTGGTGTTTGAGGGAGCGAAAGGTAAAAATCTTCTCAGGTTAAATTTATTGTACCATAAAAATCATTTCGCTGTGATTAAAAGCTTGACGGCAACATTTTCATGTTCGTATTTTTGCGAACCTTGTCATTTTGCTTATAATACAAGACAAAGACATTCTTGTATAGCTGTTTGCTATTATTGTAAAATTTCACCAGCATGTGCTACCACCCTTGACTTGATGCTTTGTAATTTGTGTAATAGAAAATTTCGGGGATTCAATTTTTATAACAATCATAAAAACGGAATATGTAAATTATTTAAAAAATGTGTAAAATGTTTAAAAGTATATAATTGTAAGAAAAAGTTGCGTAAACATATTTGTGGCGAGATATATTGTAAACTGTGTCAAAATTATAAAAATGCTGGACATGCGTGTTACATTCAACCGAATACTGCAAGTTATAAAAATAAAAGTTTATTATTATGATTTTGAAACTCGTCAAGAAAAAGCTGGCGGTGAGAATTTTGAGCACGAAGTTAATTTATGTGTAATACAACAGTCGTGTCATGTTTGTTGCAACATTACTGATATAAAACAACTTTGCAGTTCATGTGGCATTCGACAGCACATTTTTTTCTAAAGAACCTTTGAAATTTTTCTTAAATTATATTTTTTACCGCGAACTTCTTTTTCGTCGATAATACGTATCGCGCATAACGCAAAATCCTTTGACTATCAGTTTATTTTAAAATGTCTGGTAGAAGAGTACAGTATGAAACCAAAATTAATTTTAAATGGTTGCAAAATAATGATGATGCAGACGTTAAATTTTTAGATTCGATTAATTATTTACCTATGTCATTATCTCTACTACCAAAAACTATGGACTTACCGGAATCTTTAAAAAAAGGTTTTTTTCCTCACTTCTTCAATAAATTAAATAATCAAGATTATATAGGTCCTATGCCTTCCCTTAAATATTATGGAGTAGATGCTATGTCTGTCTCGGTAAGGGAAAGTTTTTTAATATGGTATAATAAGAAAGTGGAAAAAATGCTATATTCGATATGCGTAAAGAAATTATAGAGTATTGCGTGTCTGACGTAGACATTCTACGGCGCGCATGTGATAATTTTCGATTAAGATTTGTTCAAGACTGTAAAGTATGTCCGTTTTCCGAAGCTACTACGATTGCTTCTACATGTAACCTCGTATTTCGTAGATTGTTTCTGAAGCCTAATACAATAGCTATTATACCGCAAGAAGGTTACTGACTAAAAGATAATCACTCTAAAATAGCTCTGATGTGGTTATTAAATCAGGATATGGAAAGAGGAATTCGTATTCAGCACGCAGGAAACGGTCGGGAAGTACTAATAGATAATTTATTTAAAGTTGATGGATACTATGCACCTGATATTTGAATTTTTGGGATGCTTCTGGCATGGCTGCACTATATGTTTTAAAACAAAAAGAAATGAGCCAGTTTTCGATTCAACGAAAGAAACAATGGAAGACCGGTACCAGAGAACACTAGAGAAATTAGACAAAATTCAAAATTTAGGGTATATTAATTATCGTTAAAGTTTGGGAATGTGAATTTCGAAAAAAATTAGAATGTAATAAAAATTTAAAAAGCTTGCTTAGTAACCATGAAACTTTAGACAATTTACCTCTGAATCACCGCGATGCTCTATTTGGTGGACGCACGGGTAATACATTGTATAAGAAAACTGAAAATCAAGAAAGAATTAAATATGTAGATGTATGCTCTCTTAACCCCTTTATCTGCAAATATGGAAATTTTCAATTGGATTTGTAGGTACAGATTGTGATACGTTATGTCTTGGTAATAATATTGATAAAGTTGAAGGTATAATAAAATGTACTATTCTACCGCTCAACGATTTGTTTCATCCAGTTCTCATCGAAAGCTTATGTTCGTTCTATGTCGGAAATGTTGTGGTGAGTTAAATCAAAACGACTGTGACCATAGTGACGACGAAAGACAGTTTATGGGGACATGGGTTGTAGATGAGGTAAAACGCGCCGTATGTGTTGGATATAAAATTTTAAAAGTGCACGAGTTATGGGGCAGTATGAAATAACTGTTTATGATAGAAATACAAAAACCGGGGGATTGTTCGTTGACTACATAAACACATTTTTAAAAATGAAACAAGAAGCCAGTAGGTATCCAGTAAATTGCAAGGATGACGCAAGTAAAACTGACTATATAAGAAGTTATGAAATAAATGAAAGAATTCAACTGGAGCCGTCTCAGATAGAGAAAAATGCAGGGAAACGTTCCAATGCTAAACTTATGCTGAATTCATTCTGGGGCAAGCTAAACTACGAGGTGTGTTCAAAAACTATCGCGAATTTTGAATTTTCGCGGGTTACGTATATTCGAATTTCGATCTTTTTGTGGCTTTATGTTGGTACTCATGTCTCTCACTTATGTCGACAAGCTCGGCCATTTTGAATGTTCACTTAATTGTTGACAGCTGCTTTGCTTGCACGTGTTTTGGATCGTCTTCGATTTTTACCTATTCAAAAAAATGGAACAAAGAACCTGTATCAAATTTTGTGTGAAAAACGAAATTAAGTGCGCGGATGCATTCCGAATGTTGACTGTGGCATACGGAGAAGCTACCTTGGACCAAAGCAACGTTTATCGGTGGTACAAAATGTTCTCAGAAGGCCGAGAAGATGTGAACGACGAAAAGCGTGCCGGACGCCCGAGCACTTCAACAACAGACGAAAAAATTAATGAAGTGGAGAAAATGATATTGGCCAATCGTCGAATCACCGTTAGAGAAGTTGCTGAGGACCTAAACATATCGATTGGCTCGTGCCATTCGATTTTTATCAATGATTTGGGCATGAGACGGGTCGCCGCGAAATTTGTACCAAAATTGCTCAATTGCGACCAAAAACAGCATCGCATGACCATTGCTAATGAGATGTTGGACTCTGTCCGCGACGACCCAAATTTGCTCCAGAGGGTCATAACTGGTGACGAATCGTGGGTTTATGGTTATGACGTGGAAACCAAAGTTCAATCATCTCAATGGAAGCTGCCGCACGAACCAAGACCGAAAAAAGCGCGCCAAGTTCGGTCGAATGTGAAAGTTTTGCTGACAGTTTTCTTCGATTGCAGGGGCGTGGTGCATCATGAGTTCTTGCCACAGGGTAGAACGGTCAATAAGGAATATTACCTGCAAGTTATGCGCAATTTGCGCGAAGCAATCCGCCAGAAACGCCCGGATTTGTGGAAGAACAAAAATTGGCTTTTGCACCACGATAACGCCCCTGCTCACACATCGTTGCTTGTGCGCGACTTTTTAGCCAAAAACAACACACTAATGATGCCGCAGCCACCGTATTCCCCAGATCTGGCCCCCTGTGACTTTTTCTTGTTCCCTAAACTGAAGAGGCCCATGAAAGGACGACGTTACGCTACGCTTGACGAGATAAAGACGGCATCGAAGGAGGAGCTGAACAAGATAAAAAAAAATGATTTTTTGAAGTGCTTTGAAGATTGGAAAAACCGTTGGCACAAGTGTATAATATCTCATAGGGATTACTTTGAAGGGGACAAAATAGATAGTCATGAATAAATAAATAATTTTTGAAAAAACACAAAATTCGCGATATTTTTTGAACACACCTCGTATATTATAATTTATTTCATTATAAATAATTATTATTTAATTATTTAATGTATATAATTTTATTAATATTTCTTATACTGTAACAATTTATTATCAATAATTTTATTTTTGTTATTATTATCAATATTTTTATTTATGTTTCATTGAAACTCGAAATCAAGTTTTATGTGTAGATGCTTTGTAAATAGATAATTATGGTAAATACTTCTTTTATTATTAAATTAACATATATATTTGAATATTTTTGAACGAAACACAATATAACATTCGTAATATTTTAAACATCAAAAATATTCAAATTACAAGTTTAGATAATAACACAATATAACATTCGTAACATTCATCTTCTAACAAAGAGTCATATTTTAAAAAGACATTCATAAAGAACTGGCTATGGCAATATAACATTTCGTAATATTTTAAACTGAAATGAAAATAGTTTATACTTGTAATTTGAATATTTTCGAACAAAAACTTATAACCATCTTTAAAAATATAATAATTAGAATAACGCAATATAACATTTCGTAATATTTTTTACTAAAATAAAAATAGTTTATACTTGTAATTTCAATCATTTCGAACGAGAACTTAACTACCTTTAAAAATATAATAATTAGAACAACGCAATAAAACATATCGTAATATTTTAAACTGAAATAAAAATAAAAATATAATAATTAGAACAACGTAATATAACATTTCTTAATATTTTAAACTAAAATAAAAGTAGTTTATCGAAAACTTATCTTGATAATCTAATTTGTATCAGATATTTTTCAGAGAATGATTTCTTTTTAAATACTATTATTACTATTATAAACTTGGTATTTGAATAATTAAAAACTTTTAATTATTCAATCTTATTTGAAATTATAAAATATTTTCGTATAAATGTATAAGGAATATTTTTAAATATTACAAAATGAGTGCCAAATATTTTCATAAATGTTTAATCCACGCCCTACTTACTAACCTTACAATTTAGACACGCCCCTTCTACGGTTGGGGTGTGTTGAAAATAGCGGTATATAAGTTATAAGCTTTTTTACGTTATATCCTATTCTTGTATAAGTCTCCCGTTTGTAAAAATTTTTATATTGTCGTGTGCTGCTGTTGCCATCATCTTCTACGAGAACACCTCTGGTATTGAAAAAAAACATCAGTTATCAGCTAAGTAAGAAATATTTAAATTAACATATTTACATATTAGTGATGTACCGAATACGGTACTAGCCGACTACTCGGCAAATGTAACTTTCAATATTTACAGTATTAATATGTTAAATGTACCACTATGATTTGTTTGAAATATGTGCCTATGTATTTTTACCGCAAGTTGTGATTTAAATTAAAAAAATAATATTTTTTCACACTGATATGAATAATTCTATAAAATTTGTTCTTAGACATATTTAAATCAGTATATTTTCATTAATCTATAAAATTTGTTCTTAGAAATTGTTCAGACTTTCTCCGGCATCTAGCGGTCATTTTGAGTGTTAGAGCTGCGCACTGCTGTCTCGCACAGCCACGTCACTTCCTCTCTTTGGTTTTGACTGTTTTTTCCAAAACACGTTTTTTTCATTTGTTGCACGACCAGTGAACTGTACGCGCGCTTATACTTTGTTGCTATCTGATTGCTTTTTGCACAATAATTCTTCAGTGATTGCTGCCTTTTTTTGCTTATCTCAATTTATATTTACGCTAAAGTGTTATTCAGTGCACTTTATTTATATTTACGCTTTGCTAGTGTGTTATATTTTCTTTCAGTGGTTCTCGCATATGGTGTTAAAACTACACTATAACTTTTATAACTTTACATTTATTTTAGCTTGTTTCTAGCTATTATAGCAAGCCTTTTTATTTTTACGCATCAGAGTTCACCATGCCTTGTAGTTGTATTGATCTACTGGAGTATTTGACGGTACTTTGTACTGAATTTTACTGCTACATATTTACACCATCACACCTCAAGTATCAGGTATTCTGTACATATTTGCACACTACACATAAACTGTAAGTACTACTATTTATATACTAGACTGCGTTTCAATATTAATCTGACCATTTAGTCGTGCTTTAAGTTCATAAAGTGCACTATATTTCTGTTATACTTTTGAATCTTATTTTTAATTGCAGTTCATTATATTCTGTATTTTCTGCACATAGTTTTTCATAAGCACCACAGTTTTTAAGTTGGTTTTTCACAGTTTTGAGTGTCCTTCTACTGTAAGTGTATTTAACATTTTGTACTCCTTTTTCACTATATAATTTTTTGGTACTACGTTTGGTTTCCTCTGCTTTATTTGTTCCTAGTTTAGCACTACTTTTAATATAGTTATTTGCTCATAGTTCAACACTGAACATTAGTTATTTAATTTCACTTGGGTTTAACATTTATTCGTTTACTTGGGTAAAGATTAAGATAGTTAAGTACAGTTATTATTTAATATATTTCAATTATTTCTGGGTCATTATTATTTATATATTAGGGTATTGTTCCCATATTTGGTCAGCGCACATCACATTTGTTTACACTCGCATCTAAAGCTTGGTTTACACGCGTACTTAAAGCTTTGCTTACATTCGCATACCATAAAGATAGGTTTACATGTTACGAGCACACTATTTCATATTTTATGTACTTAATCTTTATTTAGCATCACAATCGCATGTTTTACAATATTTACACTGCTATTATATAACTTTTAGTTCTGATACACAACTGTTGGTCGATTCATCAGGTTTTTACTTAATCTCCTGTGCTGTTGTTAGGAATAAGAGTTTACATTTTAGCTTCGCTATCCTAATCAACTATTTGGGCCGTTGTGTATTTATCCTATCTCTCCATAAAGAGCTACTGTCTTGTGTGAACCCTGTTGATCGCTCCAGCAGGCGAAGATTGTTTTACCTTATTCCCTTTCTCCTCGTATTTATTTTCTCTTCGCTTTACCACTCCATTAATTCTAAACAGTCATCATCACACACTATACGTTCGCACTCGCTTTCTCATGTAGAAATCGCCGCCGCACCGCATCGCTACTGTCCAACACAACTGACACGTCATTGAACCAGCGCAATTCTACAATTCACCATCTCCAGCAGGCGCATCAGAAGTTTTCATCACCAGCTATTGGAGATCAGGAGTCTCACGCATCATTGGTCCTTCGAGTTATTATATGAGAGTCGAACTCATTAGGCCCCAACTTCCTATTTGCACTGCGTCTGAACAGAAATATTTAAATCAGTATATTTTTATTATTTCTATTCATTTATAAAATTTGTTCTTAGATATGGATAGCCAGCAACAAATTAGTTTGGTTTACAGCAAACACGTTGTGACAAAACTGTTGTTTGTCACTTGCAAACATTCAGTAAACTTTCATGTCATTATAAGGTCAAATTTAAATCTGACGGTTCTTTAGTACGCAGCTGTCCGAGGGAGGCGCGCCTGTTGATTCCCAAAACCTCGTTCTGAATTTTTATTTATATTTGTTTGGATTCGAATTTGGTACCTAGTGATATAAGATTAAACTATGCGGGCACTCTGTACAAAATAGTCTTATTTTAAATTTATAACATTTACAGTGGCCAGGGGTTGACATTTTTGCCGCGAGAGGCGCGGAGTTGGACTGGCGAGAGGAGTTTTTGCGAGTTAGTTTTTTTTTTTTGGCTGGCGACTCAAGGTCTGGGTGTTGTAATTTGAGTTTAAAGTTCCGAATATTGTTTGAATTTAAGCTACTGAAGCCGTAGTTTTGTCTTGTGGTGAGTTTTAGACCTTTTTTCTTGCTTTTATTTAAATTTGTACTAAAGTTTTGGCCGTGAGGTCAAAGGTCAGTTCAACCACATGTGAATAAAATTTGTGAGCTATGCTTCAGTTCTTTTAACAGCTTTTCGATTCATGTTTGTAGTAGTTTCTGCACTCTCTGTATGTTCTAAATTACTGGGTATTGTTTATTTAAAGTGCACTTTTAGTTTTCCAACTTTGAGAGATGGCACGTACGTCGAAGTCCTCCAGTTTGGCGTGGTCACGACGACCATAATTAAATTTTTATTTGAGTTCTAGCATAAATTTCGGCTAGGGCTTTATTTGCATCAAAATTCACCTAATTTTATTCTTGGTCAGTAAATTAGTTTTTTTTTTGTGTCAAAATTTTTATAATTTTTTTGAGGTTTTACCACGTGAGTAATTCAGTTTATTATTTTCCGAGGTCGTTTACCTTCGACTTCCAGTCCCCCGGAGCTCGGCTCCTTCAATTTTGTTTTCTTTCCTTTTAAGTAGTTCAGTTTAAATTTTAGCAAGTTCCGTTACCTTGGAACTTCCGGTTATTTCCGGTGCCCGAGGGCACCTTCAAAATTGTGCTGTAGCCATTTTTTATAGTCATTCTGCGTAACGGGTTCCTCGAGAATTCCAGTTCCTTTTCCCAGTGTGGGTGTGAATGTGCGGACTGGGGATTTTTTTTTGTGACTAAACTCCGGTTCGGACGAGTTCCGCTTGCGTACCGGTTGATTTCGGATTCAAATTTTTCTGTATTGCGTAACGTTTAGTTTTTTGGGTTTAAGGATTTTTTTTGTAAAAATTTTTGTCCCTCTTTCAGACCCGGAATTAGTTAATTTTTTGGTAACTTACCAGAGCTGAATTTTTGGGATTAAATTTTGGGGTATGAAATTTTTGGTGAAGCTCGGAAATATTTTTTTTAGGTCCCCGTTTTCTTTTTCCTTAGTCCTGTTTACTGCAGTTTCCCTAGTTAAGAACGTTTGTAAATCCTTGTATTGTTTCTAGTAGTTGTGTAAAAGCAGAGTTCAACGAAATTTTTTTTTCTACTTTTTGGGTATCCGCTGAGCCTAGTACTTAAAATTGTAATGCACCCAGGCCCTTCAGGCCAGCTGTAAACTGCTGAGGCAGTATTGCTGTTCATTTATCTTTACAGGAAAATTAGGAGTGACCGGTGGGCCTGGGACTCGCTGTTCGGCCGAATTCTGGCCTCTGGCAGGGACCTGCAGTTCCAGCTAGTCGGAGAAGTTTACGAGCAGCTAGGAAACCGACGGCAAGCAGAAGGTTCAGGGGCCTGCCACCAAATAAGTACCAGACCGTTTATTTTGCTGTCAGAACTGACGAGTAACCGTCGGAAAAACACCGTCTTTACACTGGTGAGCCGTCGGGAGTACCTAAAGTCCTGCCATTGGGCACGAAGCCGATACGAAGCTCCGAGAGCCTACGCCGTCACTCTTGGCCAAGGCAGAATTCCCCGAGCGGCGGATACCAGGCCCCGAGGCACAAAGAAGACCATCCTTAGATAGCTTAGGACTCTGCGGTGCCATTAGTAGCTCAAAACTTGTAAGTAATTTATTTTGTCATTGTAATAAACCCTGCTTCAAATCTTATTTTTCTATTGCTTCGCTGGAGCGCCCTACTCCAGCTTCTCCCCTTTCTAGGGCTGGCGCCTGGAGGAACCACCGAGGCCATACCAAGTTTAGATTTCTCTTTCGTTGATTTTTTTCTTGTCATTTTTTTTACTTTTAGTCGGGCGTAGATCTGGCCTCGTTGGGTTCTTCCGAACCCACTCCCGTAGCTCCCGTTACATTTCAGAGCTGCCGTAAATTTTGTTTGACAGAAGGTAGGTACAGTCTTCCTCGATTTTGTCACACAAAATTGGCGCCCAACTGTGAGGGCCTTGTAACTTTAAAAATTTTGTTTTTACAATTGTTGTTTAAAAATTTTTTTTCGTAACGGAATCGAGGTGAGTACCTTCTATCATCCCCTCCCATATTTCCTTATCTGTCATTTTTGGATATTCAATTTGTTTATTTTCTGGGGCTCACGATGGAGATCAATCTTCTACGGGACGATGAGATTGATTACGAACTGCGGATTCGAAATGGCGATACTTCCGGAACGGTAGAGGACAGAAGGACCAGACTGCTAGGAGTAGGAGTGAATGAGAGTTTTGTTAACCCCTCACAATTTCCACTACCACTAACAGAGCAACACATCTGCCACACTAAGTTACAAGAAATGTTAGGTATGTTGCAACACTCCACTTATTTTTTACCGGAAGGCTTCCAGCAATTTAGTAGAGAGTGTAACACTCGTTTGGTTCATTTAAAAAAACGCATTCTGCGTTTGCCAGCACGTTATCAAAGTAATCTTTCTACCTTGCTAGCTGCCGTCCGGGAAAATTTGCATAATGGTCAGCCAGCTGAATTTAGCGGAGAAAATCTCATCAATTTGGATGATAATAATTTAGAGAGCCTAAATTCAGCTGGGGTGTCTGGTTGTCCTCAAATTCCCCCGCCACCTGTCACGCTAGATAGTGCCTGTCAACGATTAATAGACCGGTTAGACTCGCTACAGCTCTCTGATGTTCCCCCTACACGATTTATGCCACAAAGTAACGCGCAATCGCCTATACCGAATCTAAACGCGCATAGTACCCTTTTGCCAATCACAAGGGCCTCCGAGTTCATCCCACAAATTAGCAAATGGAACATTACATTCGACGGTTCTATCGGCGTAAATGAATTCTTAGAAAGATTGCAGGAATGCGCTTACGCCCGAGGGGTGTCTGAAGAGCAGCTCTTTAGGCAGGCTTCCGATTTATTCACGGGAAACGCCCTTATCTGGTACCGCATGATTCGTAAAAATATTTCCTCTTGGTCCGACCTCGCGGAAAAACTCCGATCTGCTTTTCTCCCGGCGAGTTATGACCTTGCATTACAAGAAGAAATTCGATCACGAACACAAGGTCCTGGCGAAAAGGCCGAAATATTTATTGCCAAGATGGAAAATCTCTTTGCTCGGTTAACCCATCCTCCGGAGGAGAAAACACGAGTCGCGACGATGTTACGTAACCTTCAGCCAGAGTACCAACGTTTTTGTGCGTTCCATTCTGTCCAGTCATTGTCGGAGTTGAGTCTCACATGCAAAAAGCACGAAGATACTGAAGCAAATGTCACTTCATTTCGGAATTCGTCCTCCAAAAGTACTTCCCTTCTGGAACCAGATTTGGCCTTTAGTAAACCTCCCCGCCTAGCTCATATAAATTCCATCGAGGACAATCCACGAAGGTGTTGGAATTGTAATAGTGTCGAGCACCTATATTTAGCTTGTACTGAAGATCGTAGAGTATTTTGTTTTGGATGTGGTCGGAAGAACACTGTTATCACGAAATGTCCGACATGTGCAAAAAACGGGAGACGCGTTTCGGCACCGTCAGCCACCGGAACAAGTCGCGCCCCCGTGCTGACCGAATAGAGTGGACCAATTGGCTTAATGTAGTAGCTAACTTTGTAAAACAACCCAAAGTGTCGCCCATTCTTCATCCGCAGGGCTCTGATAATCGTCCTTTTGTTACTGTGTATTTTGGCAATACACCTGTTACGGCTCTGGTAGATTCTGGGGCCAGTGTCTCGGTTCTTGGACAGCGTGGCATGCGTCTGCTAAAGTCGTTTAAACGTTCTCTTGTAACCGGGGCGGTTAGTGAGATCTCCACTGCTGACGGTACATCGCAACCCGTCCTCGGCAGTATAACAGTGCCTTTAACCCTTAACGGCTCCACAAAGAACAGTACTCTACTAGTTGTGCCCTCAGTGCGGCATTTGTTAATACTGTCGGCAGTTTGGGGTAACCCTTAATTTTGAGTCTAATTCGTGGACTTCCGGTGGGGAGGTTGCTACCCTGTCCGGTTTAGCGGGGTGTGAGGATCTTTCTCCCTCACAGACGGAAGCTTTAAAGCGCGTCGTAGTAGAATTCGAAAAGTTGGGTTCTGTCGGCTTGGGAAAAACACAGCTAGTCGAACATATCATTGACACAGGGGATGCACCTCCAATAAAACAACGACAATATCCTCTCTCTCCTCCCATGATGGAGCACCTCCATGCCGAGCTTAATAAAATGATAGAAAATGGGGTCGTCCAAAAGTCGACCAGTCCGTGGTGTTCGCCGGTGCTGCTTGTCAAGAAATCTTCTGGCGAGTTTAGGCTGTGTTTCGACGGGCGGCGCCTAAACTCTGTGACCAAAAAGGACGGCTACCCCCTCCCCCGAGTCGACACTATTTTGAGTAAGCTTCGTGATGCGAAATATCTTTCGTCTATTGATCTCAAAAGTGCTTTTTGGCAAGTGCCCTTAGAAAAGTCTTCATGTGCTAAGACCGCCTTCGCTATCCCGGGACGAGGTCTTTATGAATTCACCCGGACCGCATTTGGTTTGTGTAACGCTCCCCAAACCCTTCAACGGTTGATGGACCAGATCTTAGGGCCTGAGTTGGAACCGAAGGTTTTTGTTTATTTGGACGATTGTATTATTGTCACCCCCACCTTCGAGGAACATTTGAGTACCCTGTATGAGGTCCTTAATCGTCTTAAGAACGCCGGTTTAACTGTAAACGCTGAAAAGTGCAAATTTTGCCGCCCCTCTTTAAAATATTTAGGTTTTTTGGTAGATCGAGAAGGGCTTAGGACTGATCCTGATAAGATTAGCGCAATAGTCGATTATCCTCGTCCTACTACGGTCACGGAAGTAAAACATTTTATGGGAGTACTCGGTTGGTATCGGCGTTTTGTACCGAATTTTGCTTTTATTGCAGCCCCTATTAACGACTTAACTAAGGGTAAAAAGAAAAAGGCCCCTATATCGTGGTCTTCCGCCGCTGAAAAGTCCTTTTTGCAACTTAAACACGCCCTGTCAACTGCCCCGGTCCTTGCGAGGCCTAATTACAGCCTCCCCCTAAAGCCTTTTAAGATTTACACGGATGCTTCCAATTATGGGGTGGGGGCCGTACTCACACAGGTTGGCGAAGATGAGGCGGAACACCCGGTCGCTTAATGTTAGCCGAACTTTGAATAAAGCTGAGCGAAATTATTCCGTTACCGAGCGAGTGTCTGGGGGTAGTATTTGCCATTGATCAATTTAGGCGGTATTTAGAAGGCATTTCCTTTACAGTTATTACTGACCATTATTCTTTACTGTGGTTAATGCGAATGTCAGACCCCACGGGAAAATTAGCTCGCTGGGCCGTAAAGTTGCAGCAATTTGATTTCGTAATAGAACACCGTCCGGGAAAAATCATTGACGTGCCCGATGCACTGTCCCGCGGCCCTCAGGAAATAGCTGCCCTCGATACCGCGTCTTGGAGTGATTGCAAAGATAAATGGTACCAAGAACTTAGACAAAAAAAATTGTCCACCCCCCATCTCTACCCTGATTGGAGAGTAGAAAACAACCTGGTATATAAGTTAGTTTCGCTTCCCTATGATCCCCCAGAAAATCTTTCGCCGTGGAAGCTTTTAGTCCTACGTGACAGTAGAAAATCGGTCCTCCATGAGTGTCATGATCATCCTACGGCCGCTCATTTGGGGGTGTTCAAAACCTATAATCGCGTGCTCGAAAACTATTATTGGCCCTGGATGCGTGCATCCATTAGTTACTATGTACGCCACTGCAAAGTGTGCCTAGCACAAAAAGTTCCCCAACTTCGACCCCCGGGTTTAATGGGAAAGGAAAAACTCATAAGGTTTCCCTGGCAGGCTATTTCGATAGATTTGATGGGCCCCCTACCACCGTCGTCAAGCGGACACCAGTATATTTTTGCCGTGTCGGACTGGTTCACGAAATTCCCTCTGTTGTTTCCTCTTAGGAAAGCCACAGCGCCAAAAATTTGTCAGCTGCTAGAGGAAAACGTTTTCCTGTTATTCGGTGTATCCCAGATCATTTTCTTAGATAACGGTACTCAATTTACGGGCGATAAGTTTGCTAACCTCATGAAGAAATATTCTATCCCAAAAGTCTGGTACAACGCCAAATTTCATCCCCAAGTGAATTTTGTTGAGAGGACAAACCGTACTGTCAAAACCGATATTCGTTCGTATTTAAGAGACAATCATCGTAAGTGGGATGAAAATCTTCCGGCCATCGCCCAGGCTATTCGTACCCCCGTACACGAAGTCACCGGATTTAGCCCCGCATTCTTGAACTTCGGCCGTCACGTACCAATTTCAGGAAATTTTTACCACCCCTTACCAGAAAACGTCTGTTCCGACAATCGTATTGACTACGCTAACACCCTATCGGCCCTCGCGGATCTCTTCAAGACTGTACAGTCTCGTATTCATGAAGCATACAAACGACATGCCCGCTATTACAACCTCCGGCGACGCCCGTTGGAATATTTCGAAGGAGATAAAGTTTGGAAAAGAAATTATGTTGTCTCGGCCGGTGCGCGTCACTTTTCCTCCAAACTCGCGCCGCGTTTCATTGAGTGTACTGTCCTTAAAAAATTGTCCAAAACTTCTTATCGGTTAAGCGATGGGGAAGGCAATGACCTCGGCGTCTGGCACATATCCGACCTGAAGTCCGCCCCGGACGACGCGGAGCACCCTTCTCTGGTTGAGGACGACGACGTTGACTCGACAAGCTAAAAAAATTTTTTTTTGTTTGTGGTATAACAAAAAAATTTTCGGGACAAAGGGGGTCGTGTGACAAAACTGTTGTTTGTCACTTGCAAACATTCAGTAAACTTTCATGTCATTATAAAGTCAAATTTAAATCTGACGGTTCTTTAGTACGCAGCTGTCCGAGGGAGGCGTGCCTGCTGATTCCCAAAACCTCGTTCTGAATTTTTATTTATATTTGTTTGGATTCGAATTTGGTACCTAGTGATATAAGATTAAACTATGCGGGCACTCTGTACAAAATAGTCTTATTTTAAATTTATAACATTTCCAGTGGCCAGGGGTTGACATTTTTGCCGCGAGAGGCGCGGAGTTGGACTGGCGAGAGGAGTTTTTGCGAGTTAGTTTTTTTTTGGCTGGCGACTCTCGATCTGGTGACATCTCTCAAGGTCTGGGTGTTGTAATTTGAGTTTAAAGTTCCGAATATTGTTTGAATTTAAGCTACTGAAGCCGTAGTTTTGTCTTGTGGTGAGTTTTAGACCTTTTTTCTTGCTTTTATTTAAATTTGTAGTAAAGTTTTGGCCGTGAGGTCACAGGTCAGTTCAACCACATGTGAATAATTTGTGAGCTATGCTTCAGTTCTTTTAACAGCTTTTCGATTCATGTTTGTAGTAGTTTCTGCACTCTCTGTATGTTCTAAATTACTGGGTATTGTTTATTTAAAGTGCACTTTTAGTTTTCCAAACTTTGAGAGATGGCACGTACGCCGAAGTCCTCCAGTTTGGCGTAGTCACGACGACCATAATTAAATTTTTATTTGAGTTCTAGTATAAATTTCGGCTAGGGTTTTATTTGCATCAAAATTCACCTAATTTTATTTTTGGTCAGTGTCAAAATTTTTATAAATTTTTTGAGGTTTTACCACGTGAGTAATTCAGTTTATTATTTTCCGAGGTCGTTTACCTTCGACTTCCAGTCCCCCGGAGCTCGGCTCCTTCAATTTTGTTTTCTTTCCTTTTAAGTAGTTCAGTTTAAATTTTAGCAAGTTCCGTTACCTTGGAACTTCCGCTTATTTCCGGTGCCCGAGGGCACCTTCAAAGTTTTGCTGTAGCCATTTTTTATAGTCATTCTGCGTAACGGGTTCCTCGAGAATTCCAGTTCCTTGTCCCAGTGTGGGTGTGAATGTGCGGACTGGGGATTTTTTTGTGACTAGACTCCGGTTCGGACGAGTTCCGCTTGCGTACCGGTTGATTTCGGATTCAAAATTTTTGTATTGCGTAACGTTTAGTTTTTTGGGTTTAAGGATTTTTTTTGTAAAAATTTTTGTCTCTCTTTCAGACCCGGAATTAGTTAATTTTTTGGAAACTTACCAGAGCTGAATTTTTGGGATTAAATTTTGGGGTATAAAATTTTTGGTGAAGCTCGGAAATATTTTTTTTAGGTCCCCGTTTTCTTTTTCCTTAGTCCTGTTTACTGCAGTTTCCCTAGTTAAGAACGTTTGTAAATCCTTGTATTGTTTCTAGTAGTTGTGTAAAAGCAGAGTTCAACGAAATTTTTTTTTCTACTTTTTGGGTATCCGCTGATCCTAGTACTTAAAATTGTAATGCACCCAGGCCCTTCAGGCCCGCTGTAAACTGCTGAGACAGTATTGCTGTTCATTTATCTTTACAGGAAAATTAGGAGTGACCGGTGGGCCTGGGACTCGCTGCTCGGCCGAATTCTGGCCTCTGGCAGGGACCTGCAGTTTCAGCTAGTCGGAGAAGTTTACGAGCAGCTAGGAAACCGACGGCAAGCAGAAGGTTCAGGGGCCTGCCACCAAATAAGTACCAGACCGTTTATTTTGCTGTCAGAACTGACGAGTAACCGTCGGAAAAACACCGTCTTTACACTGGTGAGCCGTCGGGAGTACCTAAAGTCCTGCCATTGGGCACGAAGCCGATACGAAGCTCCGAGAGCCTACGCCGTCACTCTTGGCCAAGGCAGAATTCCCCGAGCGGCGGATACCAGGCCCCGAGGCACAAAGAAGACCATCCTTAGATAGCTTAGGACTCTGCGGTGCCATTAGTAGCTCAAAACTTGTAAGTAATTTATTTTGTCATTGTAATAAACCCTGCTTCAAATCTTATTTTTCTATTGCTTCGCTGGAGCGCCCTACTCCAGCTTCTCCCCTTTCTAGGGCTGGCGCCTGGAGGAACCACCGAGGCCATACCACGTTTAAATTTCTCTTTCGTTGATTTTTTTCTTGTCATTTTTTTTTACTTTTAAAGTCGGGCGTAGATCTGGCCTCGTTGGGTTCTTCCGAACCCACTCCCGTAGCTCCCGTTACATTTCAGAGCTGCCGTAAATTTTGTTTGACAGAAGGTAGGTACAGTCTTCCTCGATTTTGTCACAACGTAGACGCCACTAGTCCCACATGTCTAGTTCAGCATAGACACCATCCCGTACAACCATACCATGTCGCCTCAAGTGAGGATTGGAACATGTGTGATGATCCCTCATACGACCCCTCAATAGCAGTTCAACAGAAAATGCTCCATCCTGTGCCTACATACCACGTCCACTCAAGTGAAAATTGGGACATGTGTGATGACCCCCCCCCCCATACAAGCCTGCCCAAGCTATTCAACAAAAGCTAGTACTACTTCCTCCACCAGTGAATACCAGTAGAACAGTTAAACAAGCGTTCTATGCTAAAGAACGACAAAGGTGGAAGCAGTTGAAGAAATAAAGCTATTTATAAACATTTATTTATAAAGTTCATTATCATATTTGTCAAATTGTTATTAATGTAACAATTAATCCTGCATAATAAATATATTAAACAATAATAACGATACACTGCTGATGTACAACCCTGTAATCATGTGGTGTTAAAAGTTCATTTCTTCTTATTTCTTCAGGATATCAATCTTACAACATCATAAACCACTTATTTTGGCCTTTTCGAGCAAGCGCGGGTCGGTTGTAAATATGGTGTTGAAGAAAGATTGTATTCATCTTCTAACAAAGAATCATGTTTAAAAAACATTCATAAAGAACTGGCTATGGCAATATAACATTTCGTAATATTTTAAACTGAAATAAAAATAGTTTATACTTGTAATTTGAATAATTTCGAACGAGAACTTATAACTGTCTTTAAAAATATAATAATTACAACAACGCAATATAACATATCGTAATATTTTAAACTGAAATAAAAATATAATAATTAGAACAACGCAATATAACATTTCTTATCATTTTAAACTGAAATAAAAGTAGTTTATCGAAAACTTATCTTGAAAATCTAATTTGTAAATCAGTATATTTTTATTATTTCTATTCATTTATAAAATTTGTTCTTAGATATGGATAGCCAGCAACAAATTAGTATGGTTTACAGCAAACACGTAGACGCCACTAGTCCCACATGTCCAGTTCAGCATACACTCCATCCCGTACAACCATACCATGTCGCCTCAAGTGAGGATTGGGACATGTGTGATGATCCCTCATACGACCCCTCATTAGCAGTTCAACAGAAAATGCTCCATCCTGTGCCTACATACCACGTCCACTCAAGTGAAAATTGGGACATGTGTGATGACCCCCCCCCCATACAAGCCTGCCCAAGCTATTCAACAAAAGCTAGTACTACTTCCTCCACCAGTGAATACCAGTAGAACAGTTAAACAAGCGTTCTATGCTAAAGAACGACAAAGGTGGAAGCAGTTGAAGAAATAAAGCTATTTATTAACATTTATTTATAAAGATCATTATCATATTTGTCAAATTGTTATTAATGTAACAATTAATCCTGCATAATAAATATATTAAACAATAATAACGATACACTGCTGACGTACAACCCTGTAATCCTGTGGTGTTAAAAGTTCATTTCTTCTTATTTCTTCAGGATATCAATCTTACAACATCATAAACCACTTATTTTGGCCTTTTCAAACAAGCGCGGGTCGGTTGTAAATATAGTGTTGAAGAAGAATTGTATTCATCTTCTAACAAAGAATCATGTTTAAAAAAACATTCATAAAGAACTGGCTATGACAATATAAAATTTCGTAATATTTTAAACTGAAATAAAAATAGTTCATACTTGTAATTTGAATAATTTCGAACGAGAACTTATAACTATCTTTAAAATTATAATAATTAGAACAACGCCATATAACATATCGTAATATTTTAAACTGAAATAAAAATGTAATAATTAGAACAACGCAATATAACATTTCTTAATATTTTAAACTGAAATAAAAGTAGTTTATCGAAAACTTATCTTGAAAATCTAATTTGTATCAGATATTTTTCAGAAAATGATTTTTTTTAAATACTATTATTACTATTATAAACTTGGTATTTGAATAATTAAAAACTTTTAATTATTCAATCTTATTTGAAATTATAAAATATTTTCGTATAAATGTATAAGGAATATTTTTAAATATTACAAAATGATTGCCAAATATTTTTATAAATGTTTAATCCACCCCCTACTTACTAACCTTACAATTTAGACACGCCCCTTCTACGGTTGGGGTGTGTTGAAAATAGCGGTATATAAGTTATAAGCTTTTTTACGTTATATCCTATTCTTGTATAAGTCTCCCGTTTGTAAACATTTTTATATTGTCGTGTGCTGCTGTTGCCATCATCTTCTACGAGAACACCTCTTGTATTGAAAAAAACATCAGTTATCAGCTAAGTAAGAAATATTTAAATGAATATATTTATTAGTGATGTACCGAATACGGTTCTGGCCGACTAGCCGACTATTCGGCAAATGTAACTTTCAATATTTACAGTATTAATATGTTAAATGTACCACTATGATTTGTTTAAAATATCTGTGCCTATGTACTTTTACTGCAAGTTGTGATTTAAATAAAAAAAAAGATTTATTCACACTGATATGAATAAATCTATAAAATTTGTTTTAGACATATTTAAACCAGTATATTTTTATTATTCCTATTCATTTATAAAATTTGTTCTTAGATATGGATAGCCAGCAACAAATTAGTGTGGTTTACAGCAAACACGTAGACACCACTAGTCCCACATGTCCTGTTCAGCATACGCTCCATCCCGTACAACCATACGATGTCGCCTCAAGTGAGGATTGGGACATTTGTGATGATCCCTCATACGACCCCTCATTAGCAGTTCAACAGAAAATGCTCCATCCTGTGCCTACATACCACGTCCACTCAAGTGAAAATTGGGACATGTGTGATGACCCCCCCCCCATACAAACCTGCCCAAGCTATTCAAGAAAAGCTAGTACTACTTCTTCCACCAGTGAATGCCAGTAGAACAGCTAAACAAGCGTTCTATGCTAAAAAACGACAAAGGTGTAATCAGTTGAAGAAAAAAAGCTATTTATAAACATTTATTTATAAAGATCATTATCATATTTGTCAAATTGTTATTCATGTAACAATTAATCCTGCATAATAAATATATTAAAGAATAATAACGATACACTGCTGGTGTACAACCCTGTAATCCTTTGGTGTTAAAAGTTCATTTCTTCTTATTTCTTCAGGATATCAATCTTACACCATCATTAACCACTTATTTTGGCCTTTTCGAGCAAGCGCGGGTCGGTTGTAAATATGGTGTTAAAGAAAGATTTTATTCATCTTCTAACAAAGAATCATGTTTAAAAAAACATTCATATAGAACTGGCTATGGCAATATAACATTTCGTAATATTTTAAACTGAAATAAAAATAGTTTATACTTGTAATTTGAATAATTTCGAACGAGAACTTATAACTGTCTTTAAAAATATAATAATTACAACAACGCAAGTAGTAAGTAGGTGTAATTAGTGGGTATAATTAGTGCTAATTGCTTTTTAATGACATCTTTGTTTGCTTTCTATTTGCCTTTTAATAACTTGTTTGTTTGCTTTCTAATTGTTTTTAATGACCTGGTATTTGAGACGTATGTTGTGTAAAAATAGGTCATCAAGGACGTTCGCGGAATATAGGTCACTGCTCTGTATCAATGTATGACGACCCTGCAGCTAGACACCTTTCACCATGATGTGGATGACATTCATGTTGATGACCTTTCATATGACGTGCGTTGTGGTTATTGTCATTAAACTAACATTTATTCCGAGAAAAAATGAGCGAATATATCAAACATTTGTGAAAAGCAACTTTTTCCATACTTCCTATTTAAAATGAGTGAGAGTATACATTCTTCTATTTCCATTTTAAAATGAATGCGCGTATATTGCTTCGGTTAGGGGAAATCCGTGTTTTGAAAGCTCATTAAGAACGAATTAAGCAAAGTATGTAAAAGAAACAACACAGAATTTTTCCAATTGGAATTCACGTTTCGAAAGTTCATTAAGCTAGTTGTGGCAAAACACGAGAAAGGTCACAAATTAACCCCGCGCACGTCACAAATTCCAAATTATCAAAACAAACCCACTAATTAGCCCCCATACGTCACAATCAACTTGAGTACTATGAATTCACGTTTCGAAAGCTCATTTAGCTAGGTGCAGCAAGACATGAAATTTTCCCAAATTAATTAAGTCATTAATTTATACAGCCTATAACACATCGAAATTAACTCTTCGGTTGAGTACTACGACAACACTTGTTTAGTACACTAGTAATATTCTGCATTGCTTGAATCACAAAATGGCTGCAAGCTTAAATTCTGTTCATCGCAATGATGTTCTTCTGAATGGTAAAACAGTAGCGGATGTGTTGCGTTATTTTAGTGCAGGCGCGTTTCAAACAGCTGAACAGCTAAAAGAAGCGTGCGAATACATTAATAATAAAGTTGTGTTCGAGGACTACGAGTTTTTAAACCAGTGGGAGAGGACCCAGTATGTTAAACTAACGAGTCTTAGACGTCAACGTAAGTAAATTGTAAATTTAGCATTATTATTAATTAATTAAATGAAAAATTTGTTAAAGATTCAAATCCGATAACACCGATCACAAGTGGGCATATCGCCAGCGCTGCCTCAGGACCCAGCGATGCGAGCACGTCAAGTGGTATGATAAAAAAAATTATTTACCGGTTTCGCTTATATATAGCGATGATTTAATTTTCAGGCGCCGGAAATAGCCGTCAAGCTAGCAGTACAGTTATAGCGGCTTCAAGCAGCGTTAATTCAGGTAAATTTTTGTGGCTTATTAAGCAGTACTTTTAATAACAGCTGTGTAAAATTATTTAGGTTCACGTTTAAATTACATAAACGTAACGGGTGAGAGCTCCGCATTCGTTAAAAAATTTGGATTAACGTCGCGTCGGGTGCAGTTCTCGATGACTACATTAGCGAGCGAAAACCCCTTGAAGTGGCTAGAGGTATGCTCGTAATTTCTTTTTAATATTTAAAATTTTATCTGTATTTTTAATTATAGAGCGCAATAACGAAGCTGATACAATACGCGACAGTCAACGTCCATCCGGACGCCTACGTGGGGGTCGTGATAGACAACGAGGACTACCCCGACAAACCCGTATATGTACCGTGGCGTAAATTCTCGCAGCTTAGCGGCGGTGTCGTGTTGGATAGGATTGGCGGCGTTTTTCAGAGAAACGCGACGTTCTTCACCAACAACAAGATGGCAATGCGACTGGACATCGTTACGCTACCAGCAGGTCGAGGTAGGGGGTCACTTGTAGACGGTAAATGTGTCTCTTTTCATGCGTTTAGTATTTCAAAAAACAGTATTTACGTCATTGAAAATAAAAATAATTTATGTCTGGCGTATGCTGTAGTGGTCGCCATTGAGTATGTAAATGTAAACTATAATAAGGCAGCGTTAAAGAAAAAATTTGCTACTAAAGCTGGGGAAAAATTATTGTATGATCGAGCCATACAACTTTGTCATAGTGCGAATGTAAACTTAGCTAACGGGGGTTCATATGAACACGTTGAAATGTTACAAAAAATTTTAACAACCTACATAATTGTTGTGTATTCCGATAGAAAAGGTACCGAATTGTATTTTCACGGTGATCGCACTTTATCAAAACCGCGGCTAAATCTTTTAATGGAAAATTTTCACTATAACGTTATTTTAAGTTTGACTGGCGCATTTTCAGCTAGTTATTTTTGTGAGTATTGTTTAAAACGATTTAGCTCACCTGAAACTCATACAAATAGCTGCCCTTTTTATGTCCGTGCTGCCATGCTAAGCCACCATGCGTTGAAACTGTAAATAGCGTTTTTTGCGGGGTATGTAGAAGAAACTTCCGAGGTGCGGGTTGTTTACGCAATCATATTGAAAATAATTTATGGTCAAAATTAAAACGCTGTTTCATCTGTAATAAAAATGTTTGGGTTTCGCGAAAGAAAAAACACGTTTGCGGCTTTGAATACTGCACAACATGCTGTTGCGACAAACCAATTCGTCACCACTGCTACATGGCTGTGAATAAGCTTTCGAAAGCAAAATTATTAGAAAAATCAAATTTTCTTTTTATATTTTTTGATTTTGAAACAATGCAGGAGAAAAAAGTTAGCAGCATTTTATCACTACATGAGATAAATTTGTGTGTCGCACAGCATGTATGCGCTAAATGCGTTGAAAATAATGATATTGAGTGTTGTACACGTTGCGGGGTGCGGAGGCGTATATTTACAAATGGCGGCAACAATATAGTAAAACAGTTTTTGGAATACGTGGCGCTAATGTCTTTGTAATTTACTGTCACTGTCATAGCACACAATTTAAAAGCATTTGATGGGTGTTTCATATTAAGGGAAATGATGGATAATGTAGAGCGATGGAAACCCGAAATTATAAGAACTGGTGCTAAAATAATGCGGATAAAGTTCGGCGAGTCAATACGTTTTATCGATAGCTTAAATTTTATTCAACTCCCTTTATCATCATTTCCAAAAGCATTTGGTATCAAAGCTGCAAAAGGTTACTTCCCACACTATTTCAATACATACGAAAATAAAAATTATGTTGGTGCACTACCAGGGAAAGAATATTTCGGCTACAACAACATGAAATTTGATGGGAGGAATGATTTTCTGGACTGGTATAATACAAAACTATCTCAAAATTATGTTTTTAATATGCGCGAGGAAATTGGCAGGTACTGTACACTGGACGCGACATATTGCGACGTAGTTGTCTGCGGTTTCGAAAATGTTTTGTTGAAGCTAACAGCGTTGATCCGTTGTATGAGTGTTTTACCATCGCATCGGCGTGTAATTTAACTTTTCGACGAAATTTTTTAGTTCCAGACACTATCGCGGTTTTACCTAAGAATGGGTATAGAGAGAGTGATAAACACTCTAAAATTTCACTGCAATGGCTTGAATGGGAGGCATTTAGACACGGTGTACTTATGCAGCATGCCGGTAACGGCCACGAAGTACGTTTAAAGGAAAACCTGTTAGTGGATGGTTTCTGTCACGAGACAAACACAGTGTTTGAATTTTACGGGTGTTTCTGGCACGGTTGTCGACGCTGTTATTTAAATCGAACAGAGAAACTGGCAGATAAAAACGACGCAATGTTCACGAGATTTGAAAACACGCTATAGAAGGAGGAAAAAATTAAAAATTCAGGCTATGGTTTAATAACAATGTGGGAATGTTTGTTTTTTTAAAAAATTTAATTAGATTTAGACTTACGAAATTTTATAAACAACACGCAACTCGATGGCGAAATCACACCTCTGAACCCGCGTGGCGCCTTTTTTGGGGGCCGAACTAACGCTTCAAAATTGTACCATGAGTGTAATTTAGGTGAAACTATAAAATATTTCGACGTTTGTTCATTGTACCCGTTTGTTAACAAGTACGGTAAATACCCCCTCGGCCACCCGAAAAATATTTATGTACGCAACGAACAGTGCGCAAAATTAGATTTTTCAAAATTAGAGGGTTTAATTAAATGCCTAATTTTACCACCTCAAAATTTATACCACCCCGTACTCCCATACAGGTGTAACGGAAAGCTTATGTTTCCTCTGTGCAGAGCATGCGCCGAAACATTGGCTAAGACTAAATGCTGTCACCCGCCTTTAGCACGTCAATTTGCCGGCACATACGTTGCTGACGAGTTACGGAAGGCTCTTGAGCTTCGCTACACACTCGTTGAAGTTTACGAGGTATGGGAGTACGAAACCGTTTCATATAGTAAAGAAACCAAATCTAGTGGACTTTTTTCAGAATATGTTAACAACTTTTTAAAAATTAAGCAGGAGTGTAGCGGGTGGCCGGCGTGGTGTTGTGATGATGACCTTAAGGATAGATATATCAGGGAATATAAAGAGCGCGAAGGGGTCGAGTTGGATGGAGCTAGAATAGAGAAAAATTCGGGTAAGCGATTAATGTCGAAAGTAACGCTAAACTCTTTCTGGGGTAAATTTGGCCAGAAAGAAAACGCGACGCAGACGGTTATTATTTCAAAGCCATACACCCTATTCGAGCTAATTACAAACCCTGGTGTATCTATCCAGGATGTTACAATAATTAACCCCGAAACGGTGATAGTAACATACGAGCGCGTACTCGACGATGTCAAAATTCTAAAAACCGTGAATGTGGTTATAGCCGCTTATACCACAGCCGGGGCTCGTTTGGAACTATACAACTATTTGGAGAGATTAGGGGATCGGGTTTTGTATTACGACACGGACAGTGTTATATTTACACATACGGTCGGTCAGTGGCTCCCGTCTACAGGTGACTACCTCGGCGACATGACCGATGAGATGTTGGAATACGGTGAGGGTAGTTACATTTCTGAATTTGTTAGCGGCGGTCCAAAAAATTATGCTTTTAAATTCAGGAATAGTAGCAAAAACTGTTTCGACACAGTCTGTAAAGTGAAGGGTTTGACGCTTCACTATGATAACGCTGAAAAAGTAAATTTCGAGATAATTAAAAACATGATTTGCGGACAAAATGAAGAAGATGTAATTACTCTCATCGACAGGGTCATAGTACGCAATAACCAGTACGATGTATTTACTAAGTCGGCAACGAAAAAGTACATGTACAAATATACTAAGCGTTGCCGCCTGGCTGAAAACTACAATACTATACCATACGGTTTTCTACAGTAGTAATACTGCTGTAGGTAACACGTAGCCGGGTCATCTCTGTAAAATAGCACATATTTGTTAGTATTTGTAAATATTTATAAACTTCATATCTTTACTATCATTATACGATTATTTATTTTACATATGTTTTTTCTTTTTACTCACATGACCTTCGTTTTTAATTGTCTGCAGCGACGCATCGTTGACACCGACACTTTATTAAAATGAATTTTCCCCATCACCTGTATCTCGGTCCAGGGAATAAATTAAACCGCGGCAGACCTGTAGACAGAGACGATGAGATATCTGAAGAACACGACGCGGATTATTCTAACTCTAGAAGTTTAAATGATGTGGTTCTAGCCGATCAAAAAGCGATAAACAGGTTAAACGATGATTGGCGTAAAACGCGAAACTGGCACAGTATTATGGGTCGGGTGTGTTTGCAAACAAAAACGTTTATAGAAAAGAAGCTAGGTAGAAGTATATATCCGTGGAATATGCCGAAAATATAAATAACCGCAGTTAAAAATGTTTACAAGACCGCCTTAAACAGTGATTACGAGACGTGGCCCGGGGTAGAGTAATAAAAATATATATGTATATATTTGTCTTATATTCTTTTATTTAAAATAATATGCCGATAACATTTACAAAGAGAAAGAGAGAAAAGCAAACATCCAAATTTTCAATTTTAAAACGAATCCTGGTATACATATTAGGTTTCTCAGTTTAAACTTTAAAATGGGGACGACTATATTTTCTTTTCCGGGAATTCAAGTTTTAGAAAACTCATTAAGAATGTGTATATCGAACCAACCCCATTAGCCTCATGCTTTGTGTAATGTAGACATTCTGAGTAATGATATACCAGTGTTTGGAGAAATTTTGTATAGCGTATAAGTTGTCATTAGGACCAGGGTTAGTCTGATTTTACAGTCCATCGTTGTGCTTCGTAAGCTTTGGTTTGGCCCTCAGTATCCATTGTGAAATCATACACTCCAGCTAAAGATGTTTAGTGATACAACCCTAGCGCCATATAGAGGGGTCAGCGATGATAGCCAGGTAGAGTAACTATATACTTATAAGTAACGCATATGTCTACCTGTGTAAATTAATTGCAGGTTATCGCTAAATTTAAATGCCTAAGTTGCGACGGAACTGTCGAGCTACGGCTACCTGGCAGGATTCACAATTTTGCAGTAAAAAATTACCGCTGCGCATACTGCGAGCGACAAAGTGTACTTCTGGAAAGGATGCACATCGTCAGGAATAATTCAACGGTTGTGGAGCGTGTAGTGGGTTTAGCGTACCCTATGACGCGACCACCCGCAAGCGTTGCGACCTCCAACCCGCCTGTAGCCGACTCAGACCTCGACACGACCCTCGAGACGGACCCCGAGACGGACTCAGAGACGGACCTAACCCTCAGTCCGTATGCAGCCGATTGGGACCTCGACACGACCCCCGAATCCGACTGGAACCGCAACATGACCCTCGAGACGGACCCCGAGACGGACACCGAGATAGCCTCCTCGGTGGACCTCACTAACGAGACGGACTCCGAGATGGACGCCGTGGTGATGATGGACTTCGTTGCGAACCCCGACATAGACCCTGGAGCGACGGAGTAGCCCTGGGGCGTTATTATTATTTTTTTGTTCGTGTATTATTTAATTTTTTTTTAGATTATACACATTATATATTTAAAATACTCGATTTTTCTTTTCTGTTAACACTCACCTTTATTAAACAGTAATTGCGAGGCGTCACTAGGGTAAGTAATAAAAAATACATGTATATCTGGATTATATTCTTTTATTTAAAATAATATGCAAATAACGTTTTACAAAGAGAGTCATTGTTGTCATAATTATTATCAAATATACTTAAAAAACTATCAATTTTATTACCAAATACGTAGTTTAGAAGAAATAAAAACACAATATTGTCCACAAACAGTTGAATTCAGATTCTGAATTTGCATGTCTTTATAACTACACATAGTACTGTTCCTTTTGATAAAATTCAAAATTTTACCGTACGGTCTTCTTCCAAAACTGTCGAAAAAATACGCAAAATTATGAATATCAATGAAAATTACCATCCAATGACTACCGGGCATGTAATCAGGATCGTGATTCACGATAATTAGGCTCGGTTTAGACACATAATGTGGTAGTGTATTATTTGCAGAAACAAGAACAAAATATGTTTTCTCCATGTGGTTCATTTTCTTGAGGCATCCGTCCAGTTGAATAGTGTTCATCGTACCACGTTTGTAAATTGTTCGCGTTTTCCAAAGCGCACCTGGCGTTCTTAATAGTGTGATTACCGCAGTGTGAAGATTTAAATGTGTTATTTAAATATTTTAACCGGAGACACCCTAAGTTCTCAATGTTTATAATACGTATTTTTGAAAAAAATTTAGCAAGATAATTTCTCTTCTCTAAACCTTTTATGTAAACGCTGTCGATAAATTTTAACGAAGTTTGTAAAATACTGTCCAAGTTTTCATATTCTGTGCTTCCATCAGTCCACTTAATACCGTGATAATTTCTTGTTAACCATTTTACTTGAACTCTGCTCCGATGTGAAAGCGCGGCGTATTCTCTTTGTGCTTTAAATAAATAATATTTTTGGGATAATTGCTCTGAGCAGGTAAGAACTGCTAACTCCTTAATGACAAATTTTTTGTCTTCAACAAGAAACCCTTGAAAATCAACGAACGCAGTCATTGCTTCAAAAGCTAGATGCAAACTAAATAATCAACGTGTAAGCGACTGTAGTTATATATTTTAGCTGCTATAGTCAACAACAACATTTCTTTTTTTATCTATTTCGATCATACTGTCAAATTCGGCGTATATCAAACAGTTTATAGTTTCTGTAAGTAGTGAATTAAACCCGATTTCTAAACGTAAACTTCCGTTTCTTATAAGATTCCAGTGGGATTGCGTACCTGATGATAAGTCCGCTGTTAAATCAAAAACGGTAATGCAGTAGCCGTTGCTATAATCTTCCCGTGTTATGTCATTTCCTTCGTTAAGAAAATGAATTCCCATGCCGGAGAATAAGGTGTGATAAGAGCTCACGAATTTATCATCTGTAAAATTTGGCTGTAAAGGTTTACTTGGAATTTGCTGACCATCAAGAAATAATGATAAATAATTTAAGTCGCAATGTTTAAAATCAAACGGATTTAATTTTAAGTCACCGTTAAAAGCCTTATTTGACACAAAGCAGATGGTACATCGTTTTGGTAACTGGCCAAGATATATATTGTCCAAAGATTTGCTTTGAATTGTTTGTGGAATAGTTAAAACTTTTATCTCGCTTCTGGTAATAGGGTATTTTGCTGTTGTCATTTCTAACGCTTTCGCGTGTGCAATCATAACACTTGGATTTATTTGTTGCCGCCGAATTAATAAACTTGCATCCGTAATTTTTAATTTTCCAGACACAGTATCACCCATAAGTGAAAAACTATTTCTAGAGCGGACGAATTTAACACGAATTTCAACACCATTCATTAAAAATTTCTCTTGATTGAATATATCACAATTTAAATGACCTACAAGTTCAACTTCTTTACTATTTTTTGTAAAATTATATCGTTTATTAAACCCTTCATTTTCGTTAGTGGTTATATCCATTTTACCGCTTGTATCAGGATACCATAAGCCACAGGAACCCATTACCGGCCATTGTCCCTTTTATGGGACGCAACTTATATTGCACATAGCTATTATTTAAATGCAGAAAATTGTATCAGAGGCAGCACTGTAGTTTAATACTCACATATATTTATAATATTTATTGTCAGACGGCGTTAACTTGGAAATATTGAGGTTATGTAGCATTTCAAAGTTGACGTTTTCAAGCACTTGTGCATCATATAATTGAAACGTGTATAAAAGTTTTTCTGTTTTTTAAAATATTGTACTGACTCCGGAAATATATTATAGAATAGTTGTATTTTGTGATTCAACTAAAAAGGTAAGCCACCAACTCTTTTACTTATTAAAAATTTACTATTTATATTTGTGTCCCATTATTAGGACATTGGCTGAAAACAACTTCAGTAAGCACGTGGATGTTTTTCGAGTCCTAAAAACTTTTATTGCTTTACCTTTGTAAAAATACTATATAACAAAGCCATGAGCTCGAGAAAGTATCTAACAACAAAGCAGTTGACGGAAATTTTAGATGATCCTGAATTTTGGGAAGACATTGTGGATGTTGACGATATTGACGTTGCAATAATTCCTCCAGAACCTGATGAGCTTACTGACACAGAACTTTTTGAAGAAAATAATCTAGAAGAAGAAGATGTGGAAGATGTTGCAGGTACTCTAGAGTTATTTGAGCCTTTACTCGTACATGACGAAACTGAACTGAGCAGCGATGACGAGCCACTGGCTATAAAAAAACGTAAATTGTGTAGTCACGAACCATCTTCCGCGAAGTGATGATACATCAGTAAGCTGTTCCAGCCTGCCAGAATTGAACAATAAATTTGAAAGATCAATTTCTGAAACAGTTTCAAGAACACCGAAGTGGGCACAGAATCAAATACAATATAATGAGATGAACAGTTTATCCGAAGATAACTTTGAAAATGTTACTTCTCTGTTATACGGTAAAACAGCGGTTGAAATATTTGAAGAGTTTTTCTCTCAAGATATTGTTGATCATATAGTACAGCAAAGCATATTGTATGCACAACAAAAAAATAACCCAAATTTTTATCTTACTGCCGATGAATTGCGAAGCTTTGTTGGCGTTTTATTGTTTAGCGGTTATTACAAACTTCCTCAAGAGAATACGAACTGGGAACAAATCCCGGATGCAGGTGTACCTTTAGTATACAATTCGATGCCAAGAAGACGATTCAAGGAAATAAAAAAGTATCTCCATCTAGCGGACAATGCACGCATTGATAAAAACGACAAAATGTTCAAAGTACGTCCATATTTTGATATGCTAAAGCAAAACTTTTTAAAATTCGGGGTGATTCACGCTCATTTATCAATAGATGAGATGATGGTTCGATATTATGGACGACATTCTGCAAAAATGTTTATGCGCGGAAAACCAATCAAATTTGGTTACAAACTTTGGTGCTTATGTAGTTCAAGTGGTTATTTATATAATTTTGACACATATTGTGGCAAAAATGATAAAACTGAGGGACCGCTAGGAGTTCGAGTTATTACAAACCTAATTTCCTCAATACCTCCTGATCAATATGAAAAACATGAACTGTTTTTCGATAACTTCTTCACCAGCCATGAAATTATGTGCCACCTTAGAAAGCTGAAAATAAAAGCAACCGAAACAGTTCGAGAAAACAAAACAAAAAAGTGTCCATTTATTTCTAGCAAGCAAATGATAAAATAACACGATCGGGGCTATTATGATTATAGATTCGACCAGACAAACGAAATTCTTGTGCTAAAATGGAATGATAATGAACCAGTATCACTTGCCACCAACTACAGTAGTATAGAACCACTGGGACAAACAAGACGCTACTCTCGCAAAGAAAAAAAACAAATTCAAATTCCCATTCCAAAAGTAATACAAGAATATAATTCACGTATGGGTGGAGTAGACCTGCTAGATAAGCAAGTATCACTCTACAGAATCAGAATTCGTTCTAAAAAATGGTGGTGGCCATTATTTACACAATTCATAGATATATGCGTAGTCAACACTTGGAGACTCTATCAAATTACATATCCCAGAGAAAATGCATCTCTTCTGGATGTACGCAGAAAAATAGTGTTGGCCTACCTTTCTAAAACAACTTCTTCTGCTCCAAAAAGACCGGGACCACAAAATTCCTAACTTCTAGGTGGACGAGTGAGTTTGGACGTCCGATTTGATGGAAAAGGACACTTGGTTGTACCAATAAAGACACAACGAAGATGTGCTTTATGTGGTAAAAAAACAAAGAGACTTTGTTGTAAATGTGATGTTCCCCTACATGATGTGTTTCCTTCCATTTCACACAAAATAATTAGCGTAAAATTTATTATGTTCGATTCTGAATACATTTTTTGTTTGTTCAAATTTAGCCAACGTCCCAAAAATGGGACGTACTTTTTCTCTGTAACTATTGAGTTTTTTGAATAATTTTTTTTTAGTTGCCTTAATTTGAATGTTTTTAGATAATATTAAGCGAGAAAATGGCGTTTTTCGTTCACAATTAATTATGGCCGGTAATGGGTTAAATGTGACTTTTTAGCAGATGGCCCGTAATTTAAAAGTGTATCCAGATAACATTTATAGGCGTAGGTATTATTTGGTGTCGAAATAAGTTCTTGATTTAAATAAACTTCAACTTGACTAAACATTGAGTGTAAATATTATTAACGGGTGCAATTTTTGCGTTATTATTTTCATCAAAAGCACTCCCGTCATCTTTAGTTAATTTTATATTTACAGAAATTAAAGTATGTGCTAAATCAATATAATCGTCACCCCCATTTATAACAAACTCCAGCGGTGCGTCGTCTGATATACTTGATAGTGTTTTATAATGTACCCAGCGCCCGTTTTCAATACTTGTCTGTGTAGCAGGGACGGTAAAAAGATCCAGTTCAGATTTTGCACATTCACAACTTCTAGGATATAAAAAAGCCATTTTATTTTTTATCAAAAATATCTGGTGATTGCACACGGCGACTTTTAATTTTGGATGTCTTCAAGCGTCGCCGGGAACTCGAGTTATGAATTTTATTTTTTGTTGGACGTTGCTTTTTATAAGTAAACCGGAACCTATCATACTATCAATTTTAGTTTTAGCTTGACGTTTTAAGTTGTTAACTGACTCATTTAATCGCGAGTTGAGCGCCTCCTTTACAGGTGTATCGTTAACTACATCGTTAATAAAATATGATCCCGAACGAATAGCTTCTTTTCCAACAGTTTTTAAGCCGCTTTTAACAAAGGGCATTACACTTCTCAATAATCCTTTTAGGAAACTCCCAAAACCGTGCCCCTTTTGGTAAGCATTACCTCTGTAAATTGCACCGACCCCGCTCCCCGCCTGATTTACATAATAGTCATGGTAATGACACGACTTCATTGTGTTAACTTCTTAAAGTGAAGTTTTACACTCACTGTGCCGTATTGGAATGGTGCTTTTTCACCTGTGCTTGTTCTTATATCTATTTCAATATTTTCAAATTCTCTTTTCAATACCGGGATATAGTGAGGCTGTGTAAAAAACTGTACCTTTTGGGTGCCATAAATGTAACGACTGTTGTCAATTGCAACAATTCTAAAAACATTAGCAAAAATATCACCTATCATTTGCGATTCTACAATATCACTATACACAAACAGCTGTAATGGTAATCTTAGTAACACGTTTGATGGATATATTGAAGATTGATTACGTATATTAGTACCTGGTTCAAAACCAAGTTGTAAACTTAATCGTGGAGATAATTTCAATGATGATATAAATGGAGTAATACCACTACATGACACTTTCTTGCTACCCCCGTTTATTCTAAATTCAACTTTGTCCTTCTGCAGTATTATATTTGCATTCAGGGCTGTCACTATTGATTCTACAGTCTGGTAATTACTTGAATCTATTTGTTTTGTAATCTATGCTCAAGACAGAATTTTTCTTCTCAAGGTGTACATTAATAACATCGTCAACGGATTTATATTTTTTATAGATAACCTTCCATCACTAAACAAGTTTTTAATTTGTGCGGCATCCATTTCATCTTTTAAAGTTACATTGTAAGTACAATAAACGGTGTTATCGTCCTCCGTGACTGATGAAAACGAGCAAGGGTATTATATTTCAGTTAATCCTACACACCATTCACCCGTTAGATGTATACTTTTCGGTAGCTGGGTGAAATAATTAGCTGATGTATTTGTTGGAAAATAATTTTTCGAAATGTTTGATAGTAGAGTTAAATAAAAATCAGACAATTTGCTAGAATTCATATTCGAGTGAGCGAGTTACTCGGAATCCATGAGTTAAACTTTGACGGGTAATTTTTCCACTGAACTAAAATTTCAGTGCACCCGTTTTTATAGCGTTTCTTTAAAATTTTATCTACTTGAAAATTATTTTCAGGATTATAGGTCACACGCTGAATTTCGGGCTGATAAAATATGGCATCTATGGGCTCGTTCAATAAATCACATATTTTATATACAACAGGATCTCTCAAAATAACGTCGGTAATTTTAAATATTTCACCACTCCAGCTATTAACATAACCTTTTTCAAAGACGTGTTTATATCTAGTAATACGTACAAAATCACCAACTTTATAAAATTTACTTTTATTTTTCTGTTTATTGGGAGATTTATTGCCTTTAATATTATTATACACTGTTAAAATGTTATCCTCGCATACCTCGTTTGGCGCCATTTTAATAGTTCTGTGGTATGAGTCATTATAACTATTTACTAAATCCTGCAACACATCGATATACCTATAGGTATTAGCAAATGAAAAATATTTAAACATTTTTGTTTTTAAAGTTTTATTAAAACGTTCTACTACAGCTGCTTTAACATCAGGATTTTTTTTGCAACATAAAAATTTATATCACACTTTTTAAATAATAATTGTACTTTCCTGGCTAAAAATTCCTTGCCTTTGTCCGTTTGTAAATTAATAGGAACGCGCTCCTTAAAAATTTCTTCCAAACATTTTGCTACCTCGCTCCCCGTTTTAGTATATAGTGGTTTCACACAGTCAGTAAATATTTAACATTGTCGTTGTACTTAGCCAGATTTCTTAAATCAATTAAATCACATTGAAATAATTCATTCATTTTTGTAACATAGTACTTATTTCTTTTAAACCTGCGTCGAACCTGCTTATTTAAAGTATACGAGTCTTGACTTTCTAGCCAGTTTTGAATTTGTTTTGTAGAAATATTTGTTGATTTATAAATTTTGCTTACATGTGAAAAGCTAATAGGATCTGAAGGTGTATAATATCGTTTGCTTAAAGTATTCATCACTATAGCGAGTATGGCGACCAATTAGGGTAGACTGGGTACGGTTGTGCCAGGGTACGGTAGTGACAGTCGCCATAACAGCAAAACTATACGTAATGCGGGAAAGGGTGCAAGGGGAGGGAGAAGCGGCATGCATATCTAAACGCGTTCCCCAGCTTGTGTCAGCCAACGCGCAACGCTAACGTAAGCAGGAGTCTACATTGCTTTTCAACAGTCAAAAGTAAGTATTTTTTGTTTAATTTCTTTTAATATTTACTGTTATTTGTATACAGATAGATTATATCATATATTGTTTTGTTATAAGTTGAATATTAGTAGTTAATTACGAGTGATTAGTTTTTACGTAGATTACTTGGCCCAGTCATGGCGATTGTTTGTTTTCGAAAGTATGCATTGGGTACGGTTGTGACAAATGTTGTGGGTACGGTTGTGACATACATTTTTTTTATATTTTTGCTTTTAGATGCCCCGAAAACGCTTGCGGAAGACCGAAAGAGCGCGATCTGACATAAGTAAATATAAACATGCTTATGAAGAAGTGAAACGCGGGACTTCTTTACGCAGAGCTGCGGAAATGCATGACGTTAATCGCATGTCGTTGTTGCGATACATCCGTAAACGTGATGAAGCCGGTGCGAATCACGATGAAGACAGCATCAGTATGGGGTATGTTGCTCATAATAAAGTATTTTCTAAGGAGCAAGAAGAAGAGCTATCAAAATATATCATACGTTGCGCGGATATATATTTTGGCCTTGCTACAAAAGAGGTACGGAAGCTGGCATTTGAACTGACAACTAAATACAACATAAAGAAACCTGCTACTTGGGTTGAAAATAAGATGGCTGGTGAAGAATGGTTCCGTTAATTTATGAATAGAAACCCGTCATTGTCTGTACGCGTAGCTCAGGCTACAAGCCTTTCAAGAGCTACAAGTTTCAATAAAACGAATGTGGAAGCTTTTTATAATAATTTGCAAACTGTTTTGGACAGACACACATATGAGCCACAGGATATTTACAATGTTGATGAGACAGGTGTCACTACCGTGCAAAGACCGGATAAAGTAGTGGCAAGACGTGGTATACGGCAAGTGGGAGCTGTTACATCAGCTGAACGTGGTACATTAGTCACAATTGCTTGTGCAGTAAATGCCTTGGGAAATGCAGTTCCTCCTTTTTTTATATTTCCGAGAGTTCGTTATCATGATCACTTTGTTAGGGACGGGCCAGTGGGATCGATTGGAACTGCAAATCCTTCAGGCTGGATGCAGGATGCGTCATTTTTAGTATTTCTCGAGCATTTCAAAAAATTCTCTAATGCTTCTCTAACACATAAAGTGTTACTATTGCTGGACAATCATTCTTCTCATGTTCATATTAATACACTGGATTTTTGCAAAGAAAATGGCATCACTCTGCTGTCATTTCCTCCGCACTGCTCGCACAAACTGCAACCATTAGACCGATCTGTCTTTGGACCATTGAAAAAGGCTATAAATACTGCTTGTGACGGATGGATGCGAAGACATCCTGGCAAGACTATGAGTATTTACGACATACCAGGTATCATCAAGACTGCTATGCCTCAGGCTTTCACACAAGCGAACATTCAGGCAGGTTTCAAGAAAACTGGTATTTTTCCCTTTCATCGTAATTTATTCCAGGATATTGACTTTTCGCCATCTTTTGTAACAGATAGACCAAACCCTGACACTATTCCTACAACACCATCTATTGAAACCAACGTACAAAACCCTGATTCTGTAGATAACAATCCTGGACTCAACAATGAAATGCTGTCACCTTCAGATTCTTTATTGGGGCAATCTTCGACTCCAATTATAAATGAAATTCACTCAACTGCATCAACCTCACCCACGCCGCCAGCATTTTCGCCTGAAATTGTCCGGGTTCAGGAGAATGATTCAACCACAGCCACTCCGCCAGCTTTTTCACCTGAAATTGTTCGACCTTTTCCGAAAGCTGCTCAAATAAAAACAAGAGGCACTAGAACAAAAAAGTCAACCATTTACACAGACACCCCCGAGAAAGAGGCAGTTAGGAAAAAACATGAAGAAAATGAAAAACGTTTGAAGGCTAAGCAGGTAAAGAGAAACCTAGCTGAAGTAAGACAAAATAAGACAGGGAAAGGAAAAGAAAAAGTCAATGCCAAGAAAGAAAGACTTCAGAATCGTCATCCGATGAAGAAGAGTATTTCTGCCTGGTTTGTGTAAGCGCATATTCTGAAAGTAGGGCTGGCGAAAAATGGATCAAGTGCCAAGGGACATGTGGACTCTGGGCCCACGTAGAGTGCGCAGGTGTTAATCACTATTACATTTGTCACAACTGTGATGGATGATGAATCTGACTAGATCTTAGTATTTATATTCATAAATGTTTATTTTTAGAATAGTTTTTGTTACAATTTAGTAAAACTTTTTCCAGTTACTTACAGTTAATTTAAGTTAAGTTAATGTTTTGAATGACAGTTATGTTGGGTTATGTTACATATTTCTAACAATAAAAGTAATTATAAACCATTTCTGAGTATGTTTATGTCTGTCACTACTGACCCCAGCCACTGTCACAACCGTCCTTGGGGTGTGGTCGGTTGTGACACTTTCTCTTTTTTTTAATTTGATGCTATAACTAATACAGCGTATTTAGGGACAACATTTTGGTATTTTTACGTAGACAAAAGTATAAATTAAGATTTAAATTACTTTTCTCGCACCTAACTAGTAAATTAACAAAAGTATTGGCGATCAAACCAAAATTGTCACAACCGTACCCAGTCTACCCTAATTTTCTTTTTTCTTCCTTTTTGTTTCGACTTGGGCGACTGAGGAGGTGTAGTATCAATAAGCGGGATTTCTTCAAATATGCCACCTTTATTCTCTTCTTCTTTCTTTAATTTACTAACATAATCTAATCTTCTTTTGTTAACAAGTAGAACTCGTGGTATATTAACTTTATGTAAAATGTCCGCAAAATATTGCCAACCTTCCTGATCAACACCCGTTTTATTACTCTTTACGACATCGCTAACAAGGTCGATTATATTAGTACCGTCAAGTTTATGCCCGCTATAGCTCACCACGCCGTGTTCATTCCACGCTACGCCGCAATCTTTAAGTATTTGAAGTAGCAGTGTCGCTTTCTTAATATTCTGTTTAGGTACCGCCTTTAATATATCTTGAAATTTATACTGATTAATATCGGTAAGTTCTTTTTCCTCGTCAGCCTCGGGCATTTTCTGTTTTTCGCTTGTTTCGGAAATCGTCGATATTGTTACGGGTTTACGAACATTATTCAATATGTTTAAATATTTTTGCAAAATTTGATTATACAGGTCCCATTTTTCATTATCACTGACATTTTTCTTGTTTAAAATAATATTCATTTCACGATCTAGCTGCGACAAACTGTCGGGTTGGATATGCTGAAATTTTTGAAAATGTTCAAAAACACGAGGTTCTATTAATACCATTTTCTTGGTGTGCTCCATAATTTAAATTTCTATTTATTTAATAAGCCTCCTAACACGCCTGATATAATCAGAGCTAGTAGGAGAGGAAGAAATGCACCGCCCTTTTGAATAATTAGTTTTTTCTTTTGACCAGCAGATGATTTATTTTTAACTATACGTCTAAGCACTTTTTTATGCTGTGCTAATTTCTCTTTTTGTATTTTAGTTAAAGGAACTTTACCAATTAGGGTATTATGAATACACTCACAAATACAATGAATTAAATGCTTATCGGAAGCTTTTAATACAGCCTTACGATATCCGGGTTTAGTGTTTTGAAGAAATTTCAAAATAGGCGCGTTGGCAACGATCGCTCTCGACATGTTGCGCGTAAATAAGTTGTTTAGAAAGGATATGTTTTATTTATACCCTTTCTTGGGAACGTAAACGTATGTAGGCTTTTCATCGAGTAGTACATTCGTACGAATTCGCCAATTTTCCGGTGTATCTTGTTTCATATCTATAAATAAATAACCGTGCGGCCTAGATGTTGCATCAGAGTAAGATTCTTGAATAAATTTAACATTATCGGGATATATTTGACGAGCTAAGTGATTTATCTGGGCACGATCTCTGGGGTTTTTAAAATAAATAACATAATGTGCATTAAGTGAAATATCGCGCTGCCCTTTACCTTGATGAAATATATTCTGTGTTATATAAAAAACACTGATTTTACGATGATGGCTCCCTTTAGTATAAATATCAACAATATCATGATTTGTCTCCCTCATTAAATCGTCTAAAATAATTAGCGTTGATTCTAAGCCGTCAAAAGAATTCATATCGGGTAATCCGCGAAAATATTCTATGTTTTCGTTAGTTTCTTCTTCATCATACATAGGCTGCCACTCGTCGTAGCACCATATTATTTTATTGAATGTAGTATCACACATAGAATTCAAACTGTGCAGTAGTCTTTTTACGAAATATGACTTCCCAGAAGCCGTGGGTCCGGCAATAATAGCAGTAAACGGTGCTCTGAAACAATACCCCATGTCTACACTATCACAGTTGTCTAAAAAATGATGAAGAACGGTTAATATTTACAAATTTTATTTAATTATAAGTTTTACAAACTACCATTGATTACAATTTTTATAAGATTCTAGCTTCACATCTACATCATGTTTGACATTACACGGTAATTTTAATACTATCTCATGCAGATACAAATTACTTTCTGATTCTTTTAACACACTAAATAGGGCCTCGTTGTACGTGACGGGAGCTGGGGAGTTCATAAGATGAACGGCCACATGAAATAAAAGTAGTTTATCGAAAACTTATCTTGAAAATCTAATTTGTAAATCAGTATATTTTTATTATTTCTATTCATTTATAAAATTTGTTCTTAGATATGGATAGCCAGCAACAAATTAGTATGGTTTACAGCAAACACGTAGACGCCACTAGTCCCACATGTCCAGTTCAGCATACACTCCATCCCGTACAACCATACCATGCCGCCTCAAGTGAGGATTGGGACATGTGTGATGATCCCTCATACGACCCCTCATTAGCAGTTCAACAGAAAATGCTCCATCCTGTGCCTACATACCACGTCCACTCAAGTGAAAATTGGGACATGTGTGATGACCCCCCCCCCCCCATACAAGCCTGCCCAAGCTATTCAACAAAAGCTAGTACTACTTCCTCCACTAGTGAATGCCAGTAGAACAGTTAAACAAGCGTTCTATGCTAAAGAACGACAAAGGTGGAAGCAGTTGAAGAAATAAAGCTATTTATAAACATTTATTTATAAAGATCATTATCATATTTGTCAAACTGTTATTAATGTAACAATTAATCCTGCATAATAAATATATTAAACAATAATAACGATACACTGCTGATGTACAACCCTGTAATCCTGTGGTGTTAAAAGTTCATTTCTTATTTCTTCACGATATCAATCTTACAACATCATAAACCACTTATTTTGGCCTTTTCGAGCAAGCGCGAGTCGGTTGTAAATATGGTGTTGAAGAAAGATTGTATTCATCTTCTAACAAAGAATCATGTTTAAAAAAACATTCATAAAGAACTGGCTGTGACAATATAACATTTCGTTTTATTTTAAACTGAAATAAAAATAGTTTATACTTGTAATTTGAATAATTTCGAACAAGAACTTATAACTGTCTTTAAAAATATAATAATTACAACAACGCAATATAACATATCGTAATATTTTAATCTGAAATAAAAGTAGTTTATCAAAAACTTATCTTGAAAATCTAATTTGTAAATCAGTATATTTTTATTATTTCTCGCCACTAGTCCCATATGTCCTGTTCAGCATACACTTCATCCCGTACAACCATACCATGTCACCTCAAGTGAGGATTGGGACATGTGTGATGATCCCTCATACGACCCCTCATTAGCAGTTCAACAGAAAATGCTCCATCCTGTGCCTACATACCACGTCCACTCAAGTGAAAATTGGGACATGTGTGATGACCCCCCCCCCCATACAAACCTGCCTAAGCTATTCAACAAAAGCTAGTACTACTTCCTCCACTAGTGAATGCCAGTAGAACAGTTAAACAAGCATTCTATGCTAAAGAACGACAAAGGTGGAAGCAGTTGAAGAAATAAAGCTATTTATAAACATTTATTTATAAAGATCATTATCATATTTGTCAAACTGTTATTAATGTAACAATTAATCCTGCATAATAAATATATTAAACAATAATAACGATACACTGCTGATGTACAACCCTGTAATCCTGTGGTGTTAAAAGTTCATTTCTTATTTCTTCACGATATCAATCTTACAACATCATAAACCACTTATTTTGGCCTTTTCGAGCAAGCGCGAGTCGGTTGTAAATATGGTGTTGAAGAAAGATTGTATTCATCTTCTAACAAAGAATCATGTTTAAAAAAACATTCATAAAGAACTGGCTGTGACAATATAACATTTCGTTTTATTTTAAACTGAAATAAAAATAGTTTATACTTGTAATTTGAATAATTTCGAACAAGAACTTATAACTGTCTTTAAAAATATAATAATTACAACAACGCAATATAACATATCGTAATATTTTAATCTGAAATAAAAGTAGTTTATCAAAAACTTATCTTGAAAATCTAATTTGTAAATCAGTATATTTTTATTATTTCTCGCCACTAGTCCCATATGTCCTGTTCAGCATACACTTCATCCCGTACAACCATACCATGTCGCCTCAAGTGAGGATTGGGACATGTGTGATGATCCCTCATACGACCCCTCATTAGCAGTTCAACAGAAAATGCTCCATCCTGTGCCTACATACCACGTCCACTCAAGTGAAAATTGGGACATGTGTGATGACCCCCCCCCCCCATACAAACCTGCCTAAGCTATTCAACAAAAGCTAGTACTACTTCCTCCACTAGTGAATGCCAGTAGAACAGTTAAACAAGCATTCTATGCTAAAGAACGACAAAGGTGGAAGCAGTTGAAGAAATAAAGCTATTTATAAACATTTATTTATAAAGATCATTATCATATTTGTCAAACTGTTATTAATGTAACAATTAATCCTGCATAATAAATATATTAAACAATAATAACGATACACTGCTGATGTACAACCCTGTAATCCTGTGGTGTTAAAAGTTCATTTCTTATTTCTTCACGATATCAATCTTACAACATCATAAACCACTTATTTTGGCCTTTTCGAGCAAGCGCGAGTCGGTTGTAAATATGGTGTTGAAGAAAGATTGTATTCATCTTCTAACAAAGAATCATGTTTAAAAAAACATTCATAAAGAACTGGCTGTGACAATATAACATTTCGTTTTATTTTAAACTGAAATAAAAATAGTTTATACTTGTAATTTGAATAATTTCGAACAAGAACTTATAACTGTCTTTAAAAATATAATAATTACAACAACGCAATATAACATATCGTAATATTTTAATCTGAAATAAAAGTAGTTTATCAAAAACTTATCTTGAAAATCTAATTTGTAAATCAGTATATTTTTATTATTTCTCGCCACTAGTCCCATATGTCCTGTTCAGCATACACTTCATCCCGTACAACCATACCATGTCGCCTCAAGTGAGGATTGGGACGTGTGATGACCCCCCCCCCCCATACAAACCTGCCTAAGCTATTCAACAAAAGCTAGTACTACTTCCTCCACCAGTGAATGCCAGTAGAACAGTTAAACAGGCGTTCTATGCTAAAGAACGACAAAGGTGTAAGCAGTTGAAGAAATAATGCTATTTATAAACATTTATTTATAAAGATCATTATCATATTTGTCAAATTATTATTAATGTAACAATTAATCCTGCATAATAAATATATTAAACAATAATAACGATACACTGCTGATGTACAACCCTGTAATCCTGTGGTGTTAAAGTTCATTTCTTCTTATTTCTTCAGGATATCAATCTTAAAACATCATAAACCACTTATTTTGGCCTTTTCGAGCAAGCGCGGGTCGGTTGTAAATATGGTGTTGAAGAAAGATTGTATTCATCTTCTAACAAAGAATCATGTTTAAAAAACATTTATAAAGAACTGGCTATAACAATATAACATTTCGTAATATTTTAAACTGAAATAAAAATAGTTCATACTTGTAATTTGAATAATTTCGAACGAGAACTATCTTTAAAAATATAGTAATTAGAACAACGCAATATAACATATCGTAATAGTTTAAACTGAAATAAAAATATAATAATTAGAGCAACGCAATACAACATTTCTTAATATTTTAAACTGAAATAAAAGTAGTTTATCGAAAACTTATCTCGAAAATATAATTTGTATCAGATATTTTTCAGAGAATGATTTTTTTTTTAAATACTATTGGTAGATATTTAACTTGTAATTTGAATAATTTTGAACGAAAATTTATAAATATCTTTAAAAATATAATAATTATGCTGAAAATAATGAAGTACTGGAAAGAGGTGAAGCCCCAGACGACTGGAAAATTGGCGTAATTACACCAATTACAGAAGAATCACTCTTCTGAGCACAGTAGCCAAGATCTTTGCGAGAATCCTCGAAACGAGACTACGGGCTAAATTAGAACCAACTCTAGAAGAAAACCAATATGGGTTCAGACCAAATAGAGGAGTACTGGACGCAATATTTATGATAAGGCAAATAAGCGAAAAGGCAATTAGAGAAGATAAAGAATTACACTTGTGCTTCATAGACCTTGAGAAAGCCTATGATAGAATAAAGAGAGAGGATGTATGGAGTATTCTACGATTAAGAGGAATAGAAGAATACCTGATAGTGGGAATACAAAGTCTTTACGACGAAACTAAATGCTATGTAAGAGCAAATAACAGCCAATCAAGAGCCTTAAATAGGTTTAAGACAAGGGTGTATCCTGCGTCCGTTACTGTTTACTGTCGTACTCGATGAAACAATTAAGAACACCAGAAGAGAAATAAAAAAGTATCAGGTCGGACGATAGAAAATGCAGCAAATTTCAATATCAGAAATATGTTACGCAGATGACCAAGGCCTAATAGCAAAAAATGAAGAACAACTCGAAAGCAACCTAGATAGCCTTAACTATTGGCTGAAAAAGATAAATATGAAAATTAGCTGCGAAAAAACGAAATCGATGGTTATTAGCGGAAAACAAATAAAATATCAGATCTAACTGGAAGGAAAGAACATTCAGCAAGTCGACGAATTTAAGTATCTAGGATCCATATTCACATCGGATGGGAAAATAGATACAGAAATTACTGAGAGAGTAGGAGCAGCTGGAAAGATTTTCAACAGTATAAAGACAACATTTCTAACGAAGAAAGAAAAACCAACCCAAGCAAAAGTCGAGGTTTTTAAAAAAGTAGCCATCCCAGTACTAACATATGGATCAGAAGCTTGGGCTACACTGGAGAACACACGAAGCAGAATAAGAAACACAGAAATGCGATTCCTGAGAAAGATAAAAGGGAAACCCAGACTAGACCTGATAAAGAATACGATATATAGAGAAGAATTATGGACGAAACCAGTAGAACAACTGATAGAAGAAGGACAGCTGAGATGGTATGGACATGTTCAAAGAATGGAGGACAGTAGGGAGACAAGGAAGATATTCGAAGCAAGACCAGGTAAAAGAAGACGAAGAGGAAGACACAGAAAAGAGTGGATAGACGAAACCTAGAAAGCAGCAGAGAGAAGATGCAGGACCCAGGACAGAAAGCTTTGGAGAGAAATGTGACGAAGATCTCTAGTGGCAGAAGAAGTTGGATACAAATGAACTCAAACTCACATAAAGCCCGACACCAGAAATGGTAAAAGGGCTCAACGATTAAGTAAGTATAATTAGAACAACGCAATATAACATATCGTAATATTTTAAACTGAAATAAAAGTAAGAATATAATAATTAGAACAACGCAATATAACATTTCGTAATATTTTAAACTGAAATAAAAATAGTTTATACGTGTAATTTGAATAATTTCGAACGAAAACTTATAACCATGTTTAAAAATATAATATTTAGAACAACGCAATCTAACATTTCGCAATATTTTAAACTGAAATATAAAAAGTTTATATAAATTACTGAATATTATTAAAATATAGACAAAAATGGTCATTTTTTCATGTTTGTTATTTATACTAAGCAATTTCTTTTTCATAAACCTGAATCGAATGTCCAACTGATAAAGTTCTAGGAATATTCTCTGCCTGCTACTCATAGTCAGTCCCTTATGAATTTGTCTTTTTTTTAAGAAAAAAAACATGATTCTTTGATAGAAGTAATAATAAGAAAATAAATAATTTCAACTAACAAGTAATATGACCAGAATAGTGTGAAAATAAAAACAAATTTTACAACACATTTTTATTTATTTATATACATATACATAAAATAAAAACTGTCATTAGCTTTCATTTAAAAGCAATTAGTGATTGTAATATTTTAAACTCAAATTAAAATAGTTTATATAAATTACAGAGTTTTATTAAAATGGGACAAAACATGTATATAATGAACCGGACATTTTCATATCTGATATTGATACCAAGCAATTTTTATTTCTGAAAACGGGCTGCTAAGAGGTTAGTCCTTCAGAAATAGTAAGACTTACTATACGGACTTTTTTATATAGGTATTGAATATTACAGAATTTTGGTTGTATAGTACCTACACAGAGACGGTTTTTTATGATACAACTCTTGATTTAAAATACGCAACTAATATTGTGGTAAATAATAAAGCAAATAACTAATTATTATATGAAATTGTATATTTGACCCCCAATAAATTGCGACTCATTCATTACCATTTACAATTATTTACGTTCTTCTTGGTCCACATACGTAGTTATGCTGAAGTAAATAAAAAGAAATGTACTAAGAAGCTGTTTAATTAGAATTACTCGTAGAGAGAGTCTAATGCTTTTAACTGTGAAAAATGTTGCAGGTAAAAGTACTCAGGCATAAATCTTTATGGTACATTTAATATATTAATACTGAAAATATTAAAAATTATATTACCAACATAAATATATTTATTACAGAATTTTTGTGATCATTACTTCTTATAAGAATTCTCAAAATTGATGCAGTAAATGTACTAGAAATAGGTAATATAAAAATTAACGGATCATAATTTAATTCAACTTTATATGCGAGAATATAGGAAAAAGACGTCTGCTAAATTTTGCTATTTGAGATTGGCATGACTGCAATAAATACACTAAAAATTTAGAAAACGGGCACAACGGACAGAATAAAAAACACAAATAATAATTTTATCTAAATTTTCCCTTAATGGAAATTGTCAAATACTTTTATAAGGAAATAATATAAGAGAAAGCCTCAACAGAGAAAATAGTATAAAACATACGTTACAGAAGGCAATTCAATCACTTATTTTATATATGTATAAGTAAAACGTACGATATTTATTTATGTACTGCGTAATAATAAAACATTGTATGTATATATATATATATATATATATATATATATATATATATATATATATATATATATGGGATCTTGATCCTGTGGGATGGATGGGTTACTATCAATAAATAAATAAATATATACTTGTTTATTTAAATCCGTACATAAACATTTCGCCCAGGTAAAACCTTTAGTCAGTGAACTCAGAGCCAGGTAGAAATTTACTTAAAATTCCTGGAAATGTTTGTATACAAGTTGAAATAATCACTTACCTCAGTACAACAGACCAAATGCAATTATACCACTTGAAAATATTTCGACGGTTGAAATTTAATATTAATCTGTAAATATATCTATTTTGAAATTATATGACTATGATCGTAATTAGTATATGAACCGTAGATAATCACTGTACTTAGATTAATATTAAATTTTAATCTAGAAAATTTATTTTGAAATTCACTGTGCTTTCTAACATAAATGTATGTATATGTAGATTTATATATATGCAGTGGCGTCGCAAACAGTCTTAATGCTTTTATAATTGTGATTTAATAAATAGCAAAAGTTTATATGTACGGAATTATTCAACTTTATGTTGAGAAGATAGGAAAAAAGACGTCTCTGCTGAAATTCACGCTCTAGAGTGTCATCTATCTCCTAATCAGAAAACACAGGGAATATCTAATTTTCTCGGTCTCGGGTATACCTGTAGACATTACAAGATCTGAATGCAATTTATTTTTAAACATAAACTTACCTTGTGTTAAAATTAAAATATTTTATAGCATATTAATCTAAATACAGTGAAATATTTTCTTACCCATTTTTTCAACAGAGCTACTTGCATAAGAATATAAAATGTTTTGTATGGAGAAACTGTATACTGGAGAAAGAATTTTTAGGGAACTCTATACACCCTGTATAGCAGAAATAGTAAGACTTACTAAAACACAAGCAGAATAAACGTATACGGAATTATTCAACCTTATGTGTGATAGGATAGGAAAAAAAGACGTCTCTGCTGAAATTCATGCGTTAGCGGAAATCCAGAGTAAATACGACTCCTAAAATACCACATACGCTACCCTGTTCATACAGGGTAAGAAACAATGTTTTTGTTTGTTGTTTTTGTTGTAATTATCTCATACCTTACATTACAGCTCACCCAACGAGTCGTGGCAGTTGAGCTAAGATGCGCAGTGGTAAGGGTCCGAGAGTGGGGGGTGAAATATAAATTCCCTGTTTCATATTAAAGAGTGCATTGCGTAAAGTACATTCTGTGCGAAAATGGAGTTTAAAAGTAAATTGAACGGGCGCGCTCTCAATAGCCAAAGTCGGGAGATTATCGCTAACATTTATTCTTTTATGAAGGAAGAGAGTGAAAATGGTGCTCCAATTATTTCTTTAAATAATATTGCAAAACGAGTGGCAGCTGCAAGTGGTGTATCCGAGAGAATAATTTTTCGAATTTGTGAAGAAAATTAGAGAACATGGTCATGACGTTTTAAGATTACCACCGTACCATCCGGATTTAAATCCGATTGAGTTAGTCTGGGCCTCCATGAAACAGTACGTGGCAAAAAGAAATGTGCAGTTCAATTTAGATAACGTAAAAACCCTTTTGGAAGAATTTTTTACTTCTTTTTCTGTCGAAGAATGGAGATCACGGTGTGAGCATGCAAAAAATGCGAAGAAGGATTTTTAGCTAGGGAAGGAAATATTGACGCAATTATTAATGAAGTAATTATTAATGTAAATGACGACAGTGATGAAAGTACCGATGAATCTGACTATTCTGACTAGTTCTAAATTTTACACAAAATCAATAAATGATAATATGAAATGTTGACTATTGTATATTCTTGTACACGAATTTTAATATATGTAAATAAATATTTCTGTGTATATACATGAATAATTTGTTTCAATGCATTTCAATACATATTTTTTACTGCAAATAAAAGGATTCTGTTCTTAATTTGTGTGTATATTCTTGTATATGATTATATGTAAAAAATATTATTTACATAAAAATATTTTATTTTTTATTTCATCAGACATTTATTTATTTATTTATTTATTTATTTATTTATTTATTTATTTATTTATTTATTTATTTATTTATTTATTTATTTATTTATTTATTTATTTATTTATTTATTTATTTATTTATTTATTTATTTATTTATTTATTTATTTATTTATTTATTTATTTATTTATTTATTTATTTATTTATTTATTTATTTATTTATTTATTTATTTATTTATTTATTTATTTATTTATTTATTTATTTATTTATTTATTTATTTATTTATTTATTTATTTATTTATTTATTTATTTATTTATTTATTTATTTATTTATTTATTTATTTATTTATTTATTTATTTATTTATTTACTTATTTATACCCGAGGAATATTAGGTTTTATTTTATTTGACGAAGTAGTATCATCTATTTTATTATTAATTAGTTTATATAGATATAAAACAGACAAAATATTTCTTCTTGACTGAAGGCTGCTTTGTCTAAATTCATTTAACATTATGTTATAACTAATTTCATATGAGGTTTTAAATTTTTTAAACCAGCAATATCTTAGAAACTTCTTTTCAATATTTTCAATTTCAATGACGTACTTATTATAAAATGGATTCCAAATTTGTATGCAATATTCTAACTTAGATCTTACATAGCAGTAATATAAACTCATAATTGTATTTACATTAGTAAATGATTGAGAACTCCGTATAACAAATCCCAGATTTCTATATGAAGTTTTACAAATGTATGTTACATGCTGATCAAATTTCAATTTTGGATCAAATATAATTCCAAGATCTTTAAATCATGAACTTGCTACGCGAAGTGTACTTCTCGAGCGTACTACCTTTCTCTTTTCAACCCGAATACTTTCTCCCTCTGCGCACGACCACTGCTTAAGGCCCGGCGCAAATTGAACCCAGCCCATGCGCAGCCCACGCGTGGGCTATTTTGTGAAACAAGGGTTGATACGGAGTGGCGCATATTAAACCCACTCAACGGGCAGCACACGTTTAACTAGTCCTCGCGTGGATCGTGTTGTGCTTACAACACAGTTTCGTGGATCGTGGCTACCTATTTAATTTTACGTGAACGTGCATAACACATCAAATAAAGAATAGAAAATGGAGAAAATAATTGAAATGGTTAGAGGCTTTCCAGTATTGTATGACACTAGTCATGCAGATTACATGAGGACAAAACTAAAGGATGATTTGTGGGAGAAGATTGCCGGAGAATTAAATTACAGTGATGGTGAGTAATTTTATTTACAATATTCCGTTTGAATTAAAACATTCAGTGAACTTTTGTCTAATGGAAAATGCTTCATTAGAACTTCTATTTCGATTTGGTGCTAAAGAACTAAAGTTGTTTTCTTTCAAATTCTTCATAATTTCATCATCTTCTTCCTGTGTGCAGTTATTTGCGAGAGAGTCAGTTCTCAAATAATTATGAAGTACAATTGTGGCTAACACTATTTTATCTATGGTATCTAATTTACACTCAAAAGGTTTTTTATATACTCGGAATCTAGCTGCTATTATTCCAAAGGAACATTCCACTGTTTGTCTAGCTCGGGATAAACGATAATTAAAAACTTTGTTTTCATAATTGCCAGTCACTCTCACTTTAGGATATGGACGCATTAAATTTGGCATTAAATGAAATGCTTCATCTCCAATAAAAACGTATGGTGTTTCTGTATTTTGTCCAGGTAGTGGTTTTGGTTCGAGCAATTGCAGGGAATCATTGTTAAGCATTTTTCCTAACGAAGAGTTGGCAAAAATATTTCCATCACTAAATCTACCCATTTAACCCACATTTACACTTGTAAACCGGTAATTTGCCTCTACTGTCGCCATTAAAACTATGGAAAAATATTGGTTATAATTGTAAAAAGAAGAACCACTAAGAAGTGGTTTTCGAATGGCAATATGTTTGCCATCAACAGCACCCAAACAGTTGAAGAATTGCCATTTTCTTTCGTAATCCATGGCAATAGTCTCCCAAGTTTTCACTGTTGGTTCAGGCATATAAATAGGGTGTAAACGTCGCCACAGAACTTCACATACTTCGGACACAGTATTCGATACGGTTCTCTCCCCCATTCTGTAGCTCATGGCTATAGTTTTGAACATGTCACCAGTGGCCAAATACCTAAAAAAAAGTGTGATATTAATTACCATTCTTGGGCTAAAATGTTTCTTTGTTTATAAATTTTTTTTATTATTATTACAGCTAAAGATGCTAAGGAACAATGGCGAAAATTAAGAGAATGTCATCGAGAAGCTCTAAGAAGACAGCAAAAAAAAGTGGGCAACAGGCAACAAATTACAGGCCATGGACGTATCAACAACAAATGGAATTTCTTAAACCATTCATGAAAAACAGAAATACTGTTGGAAATGTCATTTCACCCCTTGAAGAAAGTCAGTTGGAAGAGGATGATAATACACTTTCTGCTGCACCTATCGTTGAAGCAACAAATGATGGTAAATCAATTGAACATTCTGAGAGTGCCACACCTAAAAAATATTAAAAGTCAACTGATGGTAAATCAATTGAACATTCTGAGAGTGCCACACCTAAAAAATATAAAAGTCAACTGATCCCGTTATGCAAAAGTTTATTGAAAATAGTAACGAGAGCAAAAAAGAGGGATGAATTGCGAGAAAATTTTGTTGCTGAAAAGCAAAAAGAGGAAGAATTACAGAATGACGCTTTATATCAGTTTTTTATGTCTATGTGCAATACAACTAGAGGCCTTCCAACAAAGTACCAAAAAGAAGTGAAAAGAAAATTATTTCAAGCCGTTTCTGATGCCGAGGATCAAGCTGAAATTTATCAGAATCTGCAGATAAATATTCAACATCCTCTTTCAACAACCGCCCATTCTAATAGTACATTCTCTTCTGGCATTACACAAGAGTTTCCCGAATTCTTTTCTCCGTCAGCATCATCAGTGAGTTCTGTTGATACAAATGAAAGAAACTGCTCAAGTCAACAAAATGATTTTTCAACAACATTTACTAACTTATATTAATATGTTCATATATAAAGAATAGTTTTTCAAAAAAAACGTATTTCTTATCAATGTTTAATTTTTTAAATATTTACCTGAGACATACTGCTAGTTTTTCTTCACTTCCGATAGGCTTCTGCGCATTGCATTCATGACCAGTGATATCCTGTTTAATTAATTCATGAACCTCTCTAAACTGTTTTCTATTTACTCGAAACGACTCTTTAAATACACAGTCTGGAACTTCACCTGAATAACTTAAACTCTCCATGACTCTCCCGTTTTCGTAAATATGCATTCATTTTACTTCTTTTTCTTTTTCTGTTGAGTAAATGCAGTAACATAATCCTTTCTTCCTCCTCAGATTCAGATTCTAAATTTAAAAGTTGTTGCAAATTTGCTGCCATTTTTCGCACTTTGTGAAAAAGTGAAGATATGGCTATTATATCATGGGTGTGGGCTGTGTTCAATATGCGCATGCTTGAACTGGGTCTTGTGCACGCGTGGGCTGCGCATGGGACACGCATGGCTGGGTTCAATTTGCGCCGGGCCTAACTGCCACGACTCGTTGGGTTAACTGTAAATGAATACTTCTTATCGCTTACAACCCGGTACACCCGCCCTCGTACGTTTTACGCGCACCTGTATTTCCAAAAATCAAGTACTAACGTATGTTACTTACGGAAGCCTGATACATGACAAAAATTATAATTAATTACGCACACTTGCATTTCCTAAAAGCACGTATCTATCGCTGTGTTAAAATATTTTTCTGATGTAAATCTATGTTCCACACCGCTAGGTGTACTATAGAGAATGTTAATGAATATATACACAGGCAACAAAAGAAGAGCTGATGTTATTATTAAAATAATTTTTTATTTTTAAATATTAACCACCTATCCCTGTGTACAGCGGAAATAATAAAACTTACTAAAACCGCAACCAGAAGTGGCTTGTACAGAATTTGGTATACCTGGACATAATATGTAGATAAAATCTACAAAACGAACAAATCAACGAAGGTAACCTACCCTGTGTTAGAAGCCATTGCTACATAATCAAATATTTTTTCAAGTCGTATGAAAAATTATAATTGCCTAATTACGCACACCTGCATTTACAAAAATCAAGTACAAACATGTCCTAACCTATTACTTCCGGTCGATTACGATATAACACAAGTACGTGACAAAAATTATAATTATAATTACGCACACGTGCAATTCCAGGAATCAAGTACATGTACATGTACGTGACCTGAATAAATTAAGAAGTCTGGCTGGAAAGTGTACCCCCTCCTACTACTGACGTATCAAAATTATTTCATGATGGCTTAACACAAGTTACAGCTGAGAAGTGGTCAAATTGCGTTGACCATATTATAAAAGAAAATGAACTCTACCAACTTAACAATATTGTCGAATATATGCAACTGTAATTTGTTGTAAATACTAGCCCGTCCAGTGAAATGGATGTTACAAATTCAGACTGATAACTACATATATTTGATTTGAACATTGAGACCATACAACAATTATAATTAAAATATACAAGCCATTTGGGTGTGGCAGATTTCATCAGATGACATATTTCATCCATGCATTACGGTTGCTGGTCGTCGTATCATGGACACTATTAGATTATTATGGAGATTGTGCCACAACAAATTATTAAAAACTGTTGACAATTTACCGTGTTGTTTTAAGCTTCGCTTTTTTACATTCTCTACTGTTATCAAGATAATTGTAAATTATTTAAATTAACTAATTTACAAACTTTTGTTAATTTCTTGAAATTTTAAATATATCCATTTTAATTGTATAAGATAATTCTTTTATTATCATCTCTGTAAAACTATTACTTTTTTAAATGCAGCTTTATGTAATAAATTTAAATATGTTTTAAATTTAAATGTGTTTTCAATATGTTTTTTAAATAATTATAACTTATTCAACTTCTCATTTTAAATTACTAATTTAAAAAGTAACTTTGACATTTTTCTTAATTTTGCTGTAATATTTTAAATATTACAATCAATAAATTACCAATTTTATATTCAAATGTAATTACATAACTATTATTTCAAGTAACTATATTTTAATTTAGCGCCAAATTTTGTAACTATATTCACCATTTATCATAGTGTAAATCAGGTTTCTAGTTACTGCATTCTTTAAAAATATGGTCTATAGATACATTGCTGTCATGGTGACATTAAATGTCACGATCCTCCTTGTATGTCACATTAATTACACCTAAGCCTCAAAATTTTCTCTTTACATTTTTATTAACTTCAGGGCATAGTTTTCTAAAACACGTTGCTTGAAACTCGATTGCGAAATGCTTTTGAATTCTGGAATGCAAAAGTGACATTTCGCAATCAAAAATAACTATTTGCCATTGGCAGAAAAATAATAGACGTAAGATATTGGTTTCAGACTTTGCTAAACCATAAACATAATGGTTTATTTGATTGCTCCTTTTCGGACATGGATATTATATAAGCATCAAAAAGGATTATTAACAGTCTTTAAACTGAAGTGTAAAATGTGCAATTCTACATTGGAATTACATTCTGATGATCCAATATAAATATAGCAGCTGTCTCTGCCATCACTTTAAGTAAAAGAGGGTACTTTCAGCTTGCAGCTTCAAATTAAAAATTCACTTTATTTTACTGAGATTTACTTTATGTATGTTAGCATGTATTTTCGATAAATTTTATTCGGTTGCATTGTTGCCTTTTTTTGTTGCTACTTGAAATTCAGCGAGGACACGCGTAACAACTGGCATAAATCCCACTATACGAACTGGTACCACTTCGCATTATTGTAAGCATAATTATGCAGCGCCCGAAACTGGGTTATGGGTTCAGGGTTTAACAATCAGAGTGTTTAATCCTTTTATTTTATTACAATCTTAGTTTTGCTTTAAACTTTTTTTTACATTGTTATACAATTTTATTCAACATTCACCGTGTCTTCTGCAAGCATTAAGCTGCAGTTTATTAAATTCTGTTTTACAAACTCATATCTTTAATTTGACAAACCTCAGTCGTTTTCAGGCAGCATAGTTCACGGTTAGACAAAAATTACGTGGCGCCCTATCATTTTATACCTATTTTGCGGTTTCAATCCAGCCCGTCTCCACTCTCTAAAAGCTGGCGGCCTCCCAACCGAACATCCAGGTGGAGTATCGTGACTCAGAAAACCCTTTAGGGGAAAGTTACGTCACAGTCGAATAATATGTTTTTAAAATGCCAAAATAAATTAAACAATGATATTGAAAAAAGCGCGAGGCTGTCGCTGAAACAAGCAGGAGAGGAAGAAGCCCAGCTTATCAGAGACCGTGGTGATGTGGAAACCAACGAAGTTCCTTACATTACTGTTATAGCGATGGTGCGTGGTGCAAAAGGTCTTACCGCGTCAATTACAATGCTTCATCTTGAGTCGTAGGAACGTTTTATATAAGATTAAAGAATACTGTTACTATAAATGTCTAATGTGAATATATTTCAGGCATGTTGTAACAAAAGCGTAGTTTATTACGCTTATTTTTATTAATTTTTTTGTTCCCATTCCTTTTCACGATTATTCCATTCTGTTGGATTCCTTTTATTTTGTGGTTAGGAAATTGTTTTATTGTGACAGCCAGTGTTGCCCTGCTGCCTTCTCGCGAATTATTTTATGTAACTAGAAATGTAATTGTTTTACACTAACTTTATTTTTAAAATTTATTCAATTTGGAAACATTTTTTAATAGCTGTCCTATGTTCAAATATCTCATTTGCTACATTTAACCAAATTTATTTTAGTTTCGAAAATTTCTCGTATTCCTACAACATTATTAAGAGACTTTTTATTACCTATTGATGGGATCACTGATTCTTATCCGTTTACCGGAGACGCGTAGAATCTCGCTCTCTTGATAGTGACTTGTGAACGAATACTGTCGTTTTTCTTATTTACGAGATATTGTTTTAAAATACTATTTCCTGATTGAAATATGGTATCAAGTTTTGGTTTCATTATTAGCGAGCGGAGTTAGGTAAGAGAGCTTTGCCTATTCTTTTGTGATTATTTATCGTAGTGTGGCTTTTATTAGCCTTTTTTAAGTTCTTAATAGTCACGTTCTGTTCCAAGTGGTTTCGTCCGTGGGATTTGTGAAACTCTTATTTAATTCTTGGGACATATTTCAATAGAAAGACGTTTGACTTATTTCATGAGCCCTGCTGTTTTCGGATTATCTAAATTTTGAGTTTCGATTTAAGGCCACGAGGCGTTAAAAATTCCGCTTCGATTTAAAATTAATAAAAGTTTTTTTTTTATTTATCACATTTTCTTTGGTCAAATTTTTTGTAATTTTTTATCATTCTGTTTAAACCTCCCCCAAGCTCAAGTTGTACCTGCACTGGTTCGTTCCCCTAGCGTACCGAGTACGCTCTCAATTTTGCATTTTCTCAAAAAATTTGTATTTCTGCTTATACTTTTTTTGTTAGAGTTGTACCTAGACTCGACCGGTTATATTTGCATATTGGTTACGCACTCAACTTTTGCCAGTATACCATTTATTATTAACTCTATTTAAATATTTTTTGAGCTAAATTTTTAATGGGTATTTTTTCATAAATTTCAGGGATTTAAACTTTTTTTTTAATTTCGAATTTATAAAATTTTCCTACCAACTAAACCTGGTCATACCCTATCCTAGTTTGAATGTAGTGTGAATATAGAGGGCGATTCTTTGACGTGACTAGACATTTTTGTAATTTTTTTATAAACGTATTTTTGAATATTCGCGTCTGGAACACCTCTGGGGACCGACAATTATTTCTTTTGTACAATTTACCGCGCTTCAGGCCCGTTGTAAATCTGAGTCGAGATCTAGTACTGGCGAGGATTTTTTTAGGTCACGCAGCAGGATTCGTATTTTTTTACCGAATTTGGATGTGACTGGGCTAGGCGAGTTCGGGCTAAACTTATGCCGTTGGATTATTATACCAACACCTCCTGAAGAAATCCAGTTTATTCGTGGCTCCACCTTAGCCAGCCGTGAGGCCTAGGTGAAGTTGCTCAAACGTTAACCTAGTACAGCGCCGGATAGGAGCAGTTACTCCAGCCCATCCGATTTATACCAAGCTAGCCGGCGAGCATCCCCTAGAACCAGCGTGACGACTTCCAACTGAGTCACCAGGGCAGGTATAAGTCCTCGATTAGGGTTCTGGAGAGGCCGTGTGCTTCTACTTTTTTTGTATTCATTTGTAATCTAGCTAAGCTCCACCGTGAGAAATTATTTTACTTTATTAAATATTTTTATTAAACTTTACTGTACTTTTTTATAGTTGACTCTACTCTAATCCTTTTCCTTTTTATAGTCTGGCGCCCTCTAATTTTTTTTCGAGACAAGTTCGTTTTCCCTTTTTTCGAAATTGAGTTATTACTTTTTTATTAAATTTCATTTGTCGCGAACAACTGTATGTTGAAATAGATTACATACCCTAGACCAAGTCGCCACTTTACTTTTTCAGCTAGCCGGTGCAAATTTTATGAGTGTACACGTACAGGTAGGAGGAGCTTGCTTATTTTTGAGTTTTAATTATCCTCTTGTGTCACAGTGTATTGTCGAACAACATAACAAATGTTTACAAAACTGAGATGGGCCGTCTACTGCTATGGAGAGAGACACAATTGTATAAGGTTATAATGCAGTTTAGAAATGCATGGAATCATGTACACGAAACTGATTGGTGACGGAGACAGCAGCGTGCACAGGATGTTAATTGAAGCACGGCCATATGGTTACAAATTTAATTGTAGAAAAAATTTAATACGTGAACCATTTACTTCGTAATTTTTGTTCATATTTGCGAGAATTATTAGGGGAAGTTGTTGTACCTCGGACAGGTCTGTACCTTGGATCATTGAGTTTGTAGTGTCTATATATTCGAGGTTTCTGTAGTATGTAATAGAATTATAATGCTGTCTACTGTATCATAGATGGCAATGTTTGAAAATTGTCACAAATGGCGAACGTGTGGAATACGTTCTCTGTTTGTGTTTTTTCACCTATAATGTATTTCGTGTTAGTATAATCAGTTATCATCCAGTCTGTATATACATATTATTGTTTTAAACTATACAGGTACAAGTTTGCATTACTTCAAACATTTTTGCGCACTAAAGAGTAAGGTTAAGGGTTATTTTAAAAATACAAGTGAATCTGACAAGCTAAGGCAACAACCATGCGCTGTGCATGGTTGTTGCCTTAGCTTGTCAGATTCACTTGTATTTTTAAAATAACCCTTAACCTTACTCTTTAGTGCGCAAAAATGTTTGAAGTAATGCAAACTTGTACCTTGGGTCACTAGCATATCTTGTACCATGGACCGGACCAAAGTACAATATTTTAGAAACTTTATATATAATTAATTTTTCTTTCCAGACATAGAATATTGAACATGCCACGAAAATTTAACCTGTGCTGCCAATAAATGTATTAGTGGTGAATTATCAATAAAGGAAAGTGCAAAGCGATATAATTTAACTAAAACCACATTGATAAGACACGTTAAATCATTTAAAGCATCTGTAGCTTTAGTTTTCAAACATGTAGCTGGCATCAATACTAAACAAGACTTCAATAATGACAAGGAAAATCTATTAAAGGATTATCTACTAACTGCTGTACGTCATCATTATGGTTTGACAAAAATAGAAGTTCGAAATTTGGAGTATCAATTTGCTTTTGCAAAAAAGAAAACCTATCCCGAGTCTTGGAACGAACAGAAAACTACCGGTAAGGAGTGGCTACGACAATTTATTAAAAGGCATCTAGATTTATTGCTTAGAAAACCCGAGGCTACAAGTTTAGGTAAATCAATATCCTTCAATAAGATAAATATACCGTTTTTTAAAAAATTACAAGGAAATTTTATGCCGTGGTAACTCCACCAGAAAAAATATGGAATGTGATGAAACTGGCGTGACAACCGTACATGTTCCAACTAAAATTATAGGACCTAAAGGAATTAAACAAATTAGCCAAATGACTAGTGGTGAACGTGTTCAGAATGTCACAGATATTGCTGCAATTAATGCAATCGGCAACCATATTCTACCAATGCTAATTTTTCTGAGGGTCAATTTTTAAATAAATATGCTAAAAAGTTGTCCAATTGGTAGTATCGGGAATTCAAATACATCAGGGTGGTCTAATGAACAACTGTTTTTACGCAGCCGAACCAAAAGGATAGCGTAGACACAAGGAGTCGCTATCGAGCCCTCGACACAAGGATACTCTTCTCTGCTTTTCTGTTTGTTATCGCTTATATCGCGAATCACGGGTACACGTTGGAAAGGGATAGCGTAGCCTCCGGGAGCCGCTATCGTGCCCCTAAACACAGGGGTACAACGTGTGTTCTAGCTGCGAGTCGGAATGGTGTGATTGATGTGCGGCTCTGTGTTTTGTGATGTGCGTCGCTGAATATTTTGAACATTTTACGACTTGCGTACACAAGCACAGTGCTACTGCACCGCAATGAATTACAGTGCCAAGGGTATGAGAACAAGAGGAAATAGGAAAAAGTCAATGAAAGAGAACCGACCAGCCATAGGCAACAAGCCCGCAAACCACGCAATGACAACAGTGGCCGAACCACAACCGACCAGAATCGATCAGCATCACAGCAATCAACGGGCGACCTAGCCTTGCTAGAGAGCCTTCAACTTGCTCTTGCTGTAGCCGCCAAACCATCCTATACGGACCACAACGACTCGGACAGTAGCTCTGCTTCATCCAGGTCTTCAAAATTCAAGCATTCTGCCAAGCACGGAGCGTCTAGCAGGACTCTTGTTAGAAAACCAACAAGCCAGGCTGCAAATGCCTGTCATTAACAACGTACGGAGAACTCCGACGCTCGCCCCGCCAAAACCGCTACCCGTAGCGACTTTCCACCACTTGAAGGCGCTGGATCCACGCGTCGCAGACCTGCAACGCCCACTGAGCCATCATCCGCTGCTACACCAGAAGCACATTTCCCATTTACAAAACAACAAGAATCTATTGAATGAAACTACGTCTTTTCCAGAACATCATATGTTTAAATTCCTACCGCCTCTTAAACAAAATAATACTTCAAACTAAACACCATCTACATCCCATATCAACAATCCTACACCTTCCCGCCATACACAATAAATTTTCTAGTTCAAATCTATCTCTTGGCTCTTAAACACCAATTCGACAATTAGTTTAAAAGTCATCAATTTTTCAATTAATCTTAACCATGACAATTATTTTAATGCTTTGACGGTGAATCTTTTACATATTTACTTCAATAATACGTGATTGTTACATTTACTAACCTCAAATATTTTTACACAAAAAACCAAATGTTTGCAAAAATATTCTATAAAATTAAAACAATTAGGTCACATCATCCTTTCTCTTCTCCTTTCTTTCAAAATTTATAATTATTCTTTAAACATCAAAATTCATACACATTTTTGCAAATACAAATTATATAACATGTTTCCAAATAATATTACATAAACCATTTCATGTTATCTTATGTCTAGTTTTTATATATAATGTTTATATTTTACATAACTTTTTTATCAAAATTCTAAAAATAAATTTAAAAAACAAATAACTGTTTTATATATATATATATATATATATATATATATATATATATATATATATATCATGTAATCTTCTTTTAGCTTCGATCCGAAGATGGCCATCCATAGCCGAAATCGATCATCAAAAAGGTTTTTATAAATAAATAATTATAAAACGCAGCGTGCTGTTATATTTTTAACCTAATAAACACTAAATATACACTTTGAAATGGATCTTTTCATCCAAATCACAGCTAAAGAAATTTGTTACAATTAGTAAGTTGCCCCAGGAAATGATGATCCCGAAAATTATGGCTGCTACAATAAAGAAAGCTGCCCCAAACGCAGTAATAGAAGAGTTCATTGTACGTCGCGACGACGTGTTTGTCATCAGCTCAGATGTAGCCATAGGGTTCTATACCATTAAAAAAATTCTTTAAGAACATGATGAAATAATTTTAATGCAAACGCGACTTAAAAATTTTATTATTAAATAAAGTGTGTCATAGTACTTGTAATGGCGCATATTTTACCAAACAATCCTGAACAACATGATTGTGTTAATAACGTTGGTAATGAAAATAAATGACAAAAATTGTTTACTTGTATATTTCATGTGTGTAATGTGATGTCCTGTGGGAATATGACCGCCATTTCCAATACGAGTACCTAGGTGTTCAACGAGGATGGGCTGTAACTGCCGATATACACAGACCCCACCCGTGGACAGTCCTCAATGCGGACGATGTTTTTCTCTGTGACGTAACACGCCAAGATATGGAAACCCAGGTGCAGCAGTGGAAAACATGATAACGCAAGGATACGGAAACTACAACGCTAAACGAAGATAATAGATGATTTATCATAAGAATAAATGTTTTTTTTCTTTACCTTTCCTATGTAATAACAAAAGGGACAGGGAAATATCCACAGGTTCCACGACACAAATCAGTTAGCAACATGTCCTCGCAGCTCGCCTCCCACCACGACAGGGACACAACGCAACAAACAATGAATTTACATAATAAAAACCTTATTACAAGACTGCTAAAATCAACAACTTCATGTATATCGAGCAAATTTGCACTTGCGATAATAAGCTTCGCTATGAGCAACTAGTTTTCGGTAATGATCGAAAACTTTGCTGAGTTGCCGATTTTGAAGTTAACACATATAATGCACATGTGCAATAACTTAAAAGTCTCTATATTTAAACGTTCGTGTAAAAACTATAACCTAATAATGAAATCGACGTCCTATATGAAGGTCCTGCAACCGTACTCACCCTGCAGTAGAGCAGCGATACATTATCGTGGATGCATACTACGGAGTTAGCACTAAAACCAGGGATGGCAAAATACAGGTATAAAAGTTTTTATACTTTACATGTATAAAAATCCTGTATAAAACATATACAAAGTATGATTCGTTCTTATAAAATGTATGATATACATGTATAATACATATGTATTATACATTTCATACAGTATTATATGTTAAATTATACAATATTCAATGAAGAGAGGTCCTTTTAACACAATAAAATATTTATTAAACATAAAATGACATCGGGCATATTTTCTATCATGAAAAATTACATATCAATCAAAACATTTTTTAACATACATGATCTTATTTTATTCACACAAATTTTTATAAATATAACAAATGAAATAGTAATTTACGTTATAAGTCCGGTAAATGAGTTTTTACGGTACGAATAAGATGTTTCCGGACGAGGCGACGAAGGAGCCGAGTCTGGAATTTTGAAATGAGTACCGTGAAAATCATTTAACGGACGTATGACGTACAACATTTTATTTCATATCTGTGTCGCATTTTTGGATGAAAGTTTGCTTTATTTCAACCTTTCTTTTTCTCTTTAAAAACAATCATGTCGTCTGGGTCTTAATAAAAATAAAATAGTCATGATACCATAGCAACCAATTTTGTTTTGCTGATATTTCTAACAACGTTTTGCAACGTTTTCAAAAATGAATATGGAAAATGATATTCCGGATCAAATTTTATTAAAATCTGCGGAAGCAAAGGGAAATTTGATCCCCAAAAAATCCGCAGATAGATATAATAACGAATATCGGCTTTTCATGGAATGGAAAAAAGAAAATCAAGTAAGAAACATAACAGAGGATGTAATTTTAGCATACATGTTAGATCTGGTGAGTATTAGTGATTATTATATTGCAGTTGTACCTTTATAGAGTGTATATCATTTTATAGTCGAAGAAAATTACTAGTTCATCTTTATGGTCGAAATACTCCATGGTAAAATCTATGCTGCTGGTGAACGAAAATATAGACATATCACGTTTTTCGAAAGTAATCGCATTTTTAAAAAAACTCTCAGTGGGTTACCAACCGAATCAATCTAAAACACTAACAAGAGATGAAATTCACCAATTCATGAAAGAAGCACCTGATAACGAGTATCTTCTGGCAAAGGTCGTTACTATGATGGGAATAGCCGGCGGTTGTCGTCGTGAAGAGTTGCATAATATGTCAGTTGATAATGTGGAAGATACTGGCACCCAACTTGTCGTTACGTTACCTTACACTAAAACCAATCAAAAAAGAGTTTTTACAGTAATTAATGAAGTGGAAGGCATAAACTTCTTAGAATTGTACAGAAGCTACCTTAAATTGCGACCAAAAGAACTAAAGTTTAATAATTTATTCGTGGGTTACCGAAATGGAAAGTGTATATCTCAGAGACTTGGGATACACATGATTGGAGGAATGCCCAAGAAAATAGCCACATATTTGAAATTAGAAAATCCAGAAAAACACACTGGGCATTGCTTTCGTCGCACGTCTGCGACACTTCTCGCAAATGCCGGCGCTGATTTGACAATTTTAAAAAGGCACGGTGGCTGGAAGAGTTCTTCTGTCGCCGAAAAATATATAGAAGACTCCATCGAAGGGAAGCAAAAAATTGCACGGATGATACAAGGTGGTGAGAACTTTGTTGAAGTACTTCAACAACAATCCACATCGACATCGATTTCTAGAACTACTTCATTAGTTCAAGATGGCATTCCGACAATTAATATTAGAGAAAACAAAGATTGTACGATAAATGTAAACATTAATTTTTAAGTAATGTATATCTGTAAACTTACTATATTAAGAATACTTTAAAGTGAATAAAAGGTTTATTTAAAATCAAAATAACAAAATTCGTCACAAGTTAACTACAACCTACAACTTCTTTCCTTCCTTCCTTCCTTCCTTTCTAGCTATAGCTCCACCCACCCTACTGCTACTGCTTACAGGGCTGACTGCTGTACATCTGTCTGTGTACAGCTGATGCTTCTCTTAACTCAAAAGTCCCTATTCGTATATAACTAAAATTGCGCGAGCTTTTCAAAATGTTAAATTAAATATAACTATTTCTTTACATATTGCTGATTTATTTCGTTTTTTATTTGTATAGGTTTGAAAAATCACAAAATATAAAATTGTTTATAGAAACGAATGTTTTGACAAAATGTTCTATTCCATCACGTAGTTCATTATAAATTATCATAATAAGAAATTGGTTGCTTAGCAACGATACAGTACGGTAAAGAATAATAATACCGTAAAGTCTCATTTACCGGACTGAAATCACAATTGTAAACATGGAAATGCGACACAGTATGAAATAAACATCATTTTTAACATTATACGTATGTATAATACATAAACTATATAAAATGTATATCACGTATGTACAAATACGTATACTGTATAACATGTATAATATATATATATATATATTGAAACGATTTCATTATCGTTTCGCGGTTTTACTGAAAAAAAAATTTTTGTTGTTTTTTTTTACTACAATATTTTGCTGTTTCTAGTAGTGTTCCGGTCTCTGCCGAGCAGCGGACGTACGTTTGCTGACTCAGGGGAGTCGTTGTTTGGCTTGTGTCGAGTACAGTTGCGCGGCTGTTGCTACTTTTACTTGCTGCGTGTTTAGAGTGTTATCTGAGATCATCGTATCCCAGTTCCAGTTTGTTTTGCCTTCACGATACTGTGTAGTTTTCTTGATTACTTTTTTTGGTAAGTTCGTGTATATTTTTTTACTACGAGGTTGTTTCTCACACCTGTGGCTGCTGTGCTCGACACGAGCGAATCGGCGATTCGCCTTCTTTTTCGGGCACGTAAGTACTGCTGCTTTCAGTACAATTTTTTTATATAGTGTTGTTAACACTAACTATTTTTTTGTTGCTCTACTGCCTATTGAGTTTTTCGTCATTCACCACCCGGGTCGAGGTGAATTGGGTTTGCCGGATGGAGGACCTCTCCGCCAGGACCTAGAGCAGTACCGTCGTCACCAACTCCGCTCCTAAAGCCCGGTTTACGCTAATACGCCGCCAATACTAGTACATCCTCACTACACCGCTCCACTACCTGGAGGTCGTGATCGGAGTCTGGTCGCGCCGACGTTAGAGTTTTACTTCGCGCCCGACACGAAGCGTCTCCACCACCTGGAGGTCGTCTCCGTTGAGTGTCGGGTAGCCGCTTCCCCAGCTCCCACATCTGAGGTGTGCGTTACCGGCCTGCCCAAGGGGTTCACCGAAGCCGAACGGTTTGGAGAGGACAAGGTCCCCCAGGTCTTCCGTCCGGCAGCCTGGTTCTCCAAGGTCCCTACAGTCACATGTATCCCCACGCGAGGATGTAAAGGCAGTAGGCATCAGTTTTGGTAATTTTTTTGATACCATTTTCTTTGGGTATTTTTTTATAAAACTTTTTCGATATTTTTATTAAATTTAAAATAAACGTTTGAATTTGTAGTAAAGATTTTAGTACTTTTCTTTGTATCTAGTGTTGTTATGTCCACTTCGCCCTTAAGGCATAACTGGCGCCCTAACCATAATTTCCTTTTCCTATCACAAACGAACCCACGACCTAGCACAACCACCACCCACCAAGGGGCAGTCAGGGTAAGTAGTGTGGCTATTGTTTGTTCTTATTTTTTTTGTAAAATTTATTATCACTCTTACGTCAAATATATATATATATATATATATATATATATATATATATATATATATATATATATATATATATATATATATATATATAGTTTTATACTCCCACGTATTATACAGTATTATACGTGCGTATTATAATCTTTTATACATTTTATTTTATACGCTGCCATCCCTGACTAAAACTCGTCAACCAAGAGTTTGTATTACAACAGGCATGGCACACAGAAGAAAATTTATTACTGATTATCTTCGACACATCATTAAAAAATTTCTACCAAAAAAGTAGAAAACTGGTGCAGAAAACTTGCCTTATGGCTCAAGTTCAATGTACCTCTGTGCAGAGAAGACATGTTTGTTTTGCGTGCTGTACCGACCGTATTCAGTAGTTTATTTTATTTTGTGAAAAAGTGTGTAGCTTCTTTTCTTCATGAGTACTTGATCGAAAACTAATATTAAAACAGATGTAAAGTCAGTATCATCTGATATGTTAAAATCAGATGAACTGAATTCAAAGGCTTTTTTCTTTAAAAAAAAAACTCTCAACAGGATTAAATCCCAATTACAGAGAGGTTTACATATACAAACATCCATGCCTTAGTGGGATTCAAACCCAGAACCCCTAGCGTACTCATGACTAAGAGCCGTTGCTCTAATCATTGAGCCACCGGAGCCGACATATCAATAAGATTGTTGAAGCTGTTTCTTAGCAAATAGAATCAATTATTTGTGATCAGATTAAGAAAGTGTCCAATGAAGTTATTAGTCTTCGACAATTGTTGAAGACTAAAGATGACAAAATTGAAGAACTGACGGAGGAAATAGACCACCTAGAATAGTATAGCAGGAGAAATTGCCTCCGTGTGTTTGGGGTTGCTGAATCTGAGAACGAGTCCACCGACACCACCGCCCTGCAACTATTCCAGGAGAAGCTGGGTATTACGTTGAACCAGTCCGCCATCGACCGTAGCCATCGTCTTGGGCGTCGTAATAAAGAAAAGTGTCGCCCCATTATTATAAAATTTACAAGATATAACGGTCACTCGGTTATAATTGCAAATAAGAGCAAACTTAAATCTACCGGTGTAATTATACGGGAGGACTTAACTAAAAAGAGACTGGATGTGTTGAACGCAGCTAAAACCAAATCGACCTAAAAAACACTTGGACCAGGGATGGTGTTATTTATTTCAAAGTAAATTCAATGAAATAATTGAACGAACTTAAACTTTAAAATATCTGTTTCTTGTAAAATCTGTTGTTTCTTAATTAATGTTATCTATTTCGCATAATGTAGTCCGTTAATGTTAGTAAGCACAAACGCTATGGAATTTAGGATTGGATGATGGTTTACATAAGCCAACTGAGTTCTTAACATATTTATTTATTAAATTCTTTATGTGTTATCGATTTCGAATTTTACAAATTCATCAAAGCACATAAAGAATTTAATAAGTAAATATATTAAAAACTCAGTTAGCTTATGTAAACTATCATCCAATCCTAATATAATGCAAACTGATATGGAGTCATTCATTCATTATGCTATGGAATTTATTTCTTTGCTTTGTACAAGACAGGCGTTGAACATTTTTTTCTTAAACTTTTTTTTATTTATACAATTTTTGGGTTATTTAGAACATAATTTATACACGATTTATTTGTGTTATACTATAATTTCATTTATTTTGGGGTAAGCTAAAATATTATCAAAATGTTAGAGGTCGGAATACCAAATTAAATGATTTCTATAACAGTGTGTTATCAACCAATTTCGAAGTAATTGTCTTAGAGGAGACTTGGCTTCAGCCATCAGTCTACGACCCTGAACTTTTTGGAAGCAACTATGTCGTTTATAGAAAAGATCGTGATATTGCCGAAGTGGGACAAAGCGGTGGCGGTGGTGTATTATGTGCTGTCCACATACCAACTATCATTCGTGCATTGTAAATATTCAGCTTCATTTCAAATCCTCAGTGGTGACGTCACGCCACAATTGAGCGAGCGGTGAGCTCGGCCAATGGGGTGGCCATCCCCTACTACCTCCACCCGGGCGCGCGGTCCGAGCAGGTATAAAAGGGGCACCGCAGCCAGGCATAAGCAGTCACAGTGGCAACTAAATAGCCGAATAGGTCAGCTCCAGTTAAACTACGACCCGCGTTCAGCCGTAAGGTTGCACTTCACGCATTCAGCCGCAAAGGGAGAGCAACGACCAAGAAGGACCGGACTGCAACACGAATCCGGAGGAAAGCCAGAGCGACGCGCATTATTCGACCGGTGTCACCATTACCACCGTCCCCGAGAAAAACACCTAGTGCGAGTCGCAGCGCCAGAAGGCATTAACAAGGGGTATCCGACGACCCCGCTCCGTCTTGCCGAAGAAGCCACTAGCGAAGCGCCATCGTCCGACAACGGGGTACGTCTCACCAACACAACCGAAAGTCCACAGACTGCAACCCTTGACGTCGGTACAAAACCAACTGCACACCGTGAACCGTAGCCGTGTCCACCCACGAGATCCGCGACTCGCGTTAGTGCGGGAAGCCCATGTTTCCCATGCTGAAGCAACACGCATACTTTCCCTGAGCGATTATATGTGTATGTAACAAGGAGTCCCCGGTGGGACATTAATTCTTGTAAGGACAACCACAGGCAACGTCGTGTCCGCCTTTACTGCGTGCAATATCAGTTTGTGTATATTCGCTGACTACATGAGTGTGTTCTCGTTTTGATTTTTATGTATAATATTTATAATAAATTTCACTGTGATTTACGTGTACGTAATAAAATTTTGACTTATTATTTTAATAAAAAAAACGATATGGCTGTTTTATGAAAATAAATTATGTTTTGCTTGAGTAGATGAAATTGTCGAAATACAAATAGTTACCAAATATGTGCCAGTTTCGTATCTGCTCTGGACCCTTCCAAAATTTCTAAAACATTCATTGCATTCGTCACTATGGTATAGTACATAAAGATTAAATTCCTTTCATTTCAAAGGTCATAGCGCAAAAACTTGTGAAGTCTGTTCGCTCCTAGCCGAAACAAGCCGATAATTTATTACCCCAATAGTTATTACCACAAACCATAAACCACTTTCTTGAGCCTTTGTTCATCAAACGGCGGTCAGTTGTAAATGGAGTGTTGAACAAGCATTGTATTCAGTTCGTTTTGATATATGCGTTTGTAAATTTTTAAGAGAATTTTTTGAAATTATTTTGAAATGTATTTACAGCTAGGTATTATCATTGAATAGGTATAATTAAGAATTACCTGGAAAGACGTTTTCGGCTAATGACATTGTTTTCGGGTTTGGCCATCATCATAATTTCTAGGAATTATTTTATCTACTATTCATTTAAGTCACCCTTGATTGAATTTCGTTCCTTTATAATCCTGGTTTTCTTTCGTCTTAAGTCAGTTTACATGTAACATTAGTTAGCAGCGGTTGTAAGTGAAATTTTAAATATGGAAATGTGGAGGCCCTGGGATGTCGACAATGCTTCTGCCAGTGTTAGTGACGAAGTCAATACATGTGACACCGATGCCGACGTTGTGCAAAGTGATGAAGACACAAATTGTTTTAAATATTTCATCAACGAACAAACGCAGCAAGTTATATTAAATGTGTATAATCATTTTGTAGAAGTGGGTGAAACGAATGCTCTGAAAAGAACTTCGATTGCGACAAAAACGTCTCTCGCATCCGTTCGTCGCATTGTAAAACGAGGAGTTCCAGTTAAAAAACGGAAGAGGACTACTTCTGTCCTTTCAAAAATTGGTAATTTTGAAAAAGAAGTCATTGAGAGACTAATTTATGAAGAATATGCCAACAATAGAGTCCTAACACTGTCTGAACTTCTCGTCAAATTGAAAGATACTATAAATTTTCCCTATGGAAGAACTTCATTGTATTTATATTTAAAATCAATGGGATTTTGTTATAAGAAGCTAGACAAGAGATTATATATCATGGAATCTGATAGAATAAAAACATTACGAAATGAATATCTAGTCCAGATTAAGAAATTTAGAGATGAACAGAGAACAATAATTTATCTAGACGAAACATGGTTTGATACCCATGATGTTATTTCAAAAGGTTGGGTAAAAGACAGCAATAAATGTGCAATGAAAAGTCCATGTTCTCGAGGAAAACGAATAATTATTTTACACGCAGGCAGTAGGAATGGTTGGGTGAATGGAGCATTATTAATATCAGCAAAAAATATAAAATCGTCTAGTGCTGATTACCATGAAGACATGACTGCAGCACTATTTGAAAAATGGTTCAAGGAGCAACTACTTCCTAATATACCGGAAAATAGTGTTATAGTAATGGACAATGCTAGCTAGCACTCGAGGCAAGAGAAAAAAATCCCTACAATGTCTTCAAAAAAAGGTGATATAACTTTTTTAAATGAAAATAATATTGCTTTTCCCGAGAGAGCCACTAAACAAGTACTCTTAGACCTTATACGAAGCAAAAGTTTTGTTAAATCTTATTATATTGACAAATTAGCTTCGCAAAATGGGCACACAGTATTACGTTTACCGCCGTATTATTGTATATTTAACCCCATTGAAATGATATGGAGCGAATATAAAAATAACATTAAAAAAATAATCAATCACCAAATCTCAGTTCAACAGTGGTAGAGTTAATAAAACAACAAGAAAAATTTATTACTACAGCTTCTTGGGAAAACTGTGAAAAACATGTAATTGAAACAGAGAATAAATATATTATTAATACCCAGCCACAATCTATCATAATCAACGTTAATTCTGATAGTGACGACTCCATTTTGGATGAAGATGACAGTTCTTAAGAAAATATAAATTATGACAAAGGGACAGTTCGCTATTTGTAAATAATGACAACAACTGCTCGCCTGCAACTTTTAAACACGCCAGCGAAATTTATAGCAAAAAATATATATATTTCCCTGACAGTCCTAAGCCTGTAAAAAGTGTGAAGGAAAGTTGCCATTATTTGATTATTTTTTGACGAGTGTAACTGTATAGTTGTAATAATGACATTTTCCCTTACTTATGCAGATTTCGAATACGTCCCTGTTCCACACTACCTGAGGATTTTCTATTTGTTTGTGGTAATATCTATTGGGGTAATAAAATATCGCCTTGTTTCAGCTAGGAGCGAACAGACAATACCAATCGCAATCATAAATAGATAAATAGTAGCTGGCAATGAACTCTAGACGAACTATACTACTAGTAATACGTTTTTTTTATATAAATAAATATATTTTTTGTAATATTAGTAATTTTATTGAACTTCATTTTTCTTTGGTACGCCTATGGATTTCACAACTTTTCCTTTACCGCAGTGATAATGTGAATTACCTCCACTCGCCAAGTTACACTGTTCGGACTATATATTAAGGATTGTGGGTGATTATGTTACACAAAATAATCTGAAAACTCCATTTAAAAAAAATACACCTGGTGAAGACTGGTATTTGGGCTTTGCTAAACGACATAGTTTATCCATAAAAAAATTCGCAGTCGGTCGAGTATGCCCATAAAAAAAGAGGGATCAATTCGTTATTAACCAATACTTCCAGATTTTGAAAAAAACGCTGGACGGTTTCAATTTACAAACCACATCAAATTTGGAATTTGGACGAATCTGGTTTCTGTCTAGCCCCTCGAAAACCAAAGTAGTGGGAGAAAAGGGAATAGCTTCTTCTCGGGAAACAGGAGGAGTTGGTAGAGAAAACATTACCGTTTTAATGGCAGTAAATTCTGCTGGCCATAAGGCTGCTCCTGTGATAATATTTAAGGGGAAAATATTTGGGATGAATGGGTTGCTCATAATGGTGAAGGATTTCCAGGTACAACATTTGCAGCTACTTCTAACGGCTGGATGGAATCGAACATTTTTCTCCGTTATTTTGAAAAGACATTTTTAAAAGAGATTGGTGATACCAGACCTGTTTTGTTGATATATGACGGGCATGTTTCTCATGTCGATGAGCGGCGTATAACTAGTGATGCAACGATTACGATTAAGATTAATCGTAATCGCCGATTATGAGCATTTCATGGTTAATCGTAATCGCCGAATATTAAAAACGATTATTTACGATTATTAAGATGTGCGCAGTTATAGGCTGTCTCAAGATATATGCACATTCCATTACTTGTGAAGTAGCGGTCTGACCCTTCACAGCTGCATATTTTGTCGGGGATTTGACCAGGTTGGGATTAGGAAAATTTTAAAAGAATAATTATTTTCAAAGAAATATATTTTCGAAATATGATTATAATTTACCACTGATTAATATTAACTGTTTAACGCTATTTTCAAAGAAAATTCACTGAGGTTAGGATTAGGTAAATTTTAAAAGGATGATTATTTTCAAAGAAATATATTTTCCAAATATGCTTATAATTTACCACTGATTAATATTAACTGTTTAACGCTCTTTTCAAAGAAAATTCACTAATGAGGTTAGGATTAGATAAATTTTACATTTGACTAATGATGTATTTAGTATAGATGGTTACCCGTTTTTGTATAAGTAGCGTAAACACGTATTTTGTATTATTACTTCTTCAAGTAGTAGTAATAACAGCATAAAATTAGTGATAAAATGTGTGAGAACGAAGAATCTCAGACTTCAAGACAGCGAATTTATTTATCAGAAGACGCAAAGCAAATTATTTTAAATGTTTTTAATACATTGAAAAGTGAAGGTGAAAATAATGGGCTTATTCAAAGAACAGCAGATTCAACAAAAGTTAATTATTATACCGTTCGACGAATTGTTTCATGTAGCTTTCAACCAAGAAAAAAACGACGTGACTCCGGACAGTTAAAAAGTGTCAGTGATTTTGAATTTGATATCATCCGCAGGAAAATTTATTCGATGTACGCAGAAAATATTCTGCCAACTGTTAGAATGTTACATCAGCGATTAATAGATGACAAATGCGAAATAGATATTTCTGTAAGTTCCTTACACAGAGTGCTTCACAAAATTTGTTTCCGATTTAAAACTGTAGATAATCGGCAGGTAATAATGGCGTCAAGGAGAATTTGAGTGGATGCACAAATATTTGAGAATTATTAAAAAATATAGAGACGAAAAACGTCCAATAATATATATTGACGAAACATGGTACGACTCACACGATACTGTAAGGAAGAGTTGGACAGATAGCAGTGCCAATTGTGCCGTACCAGTTTCCCGGGGGAAAAGGATAATAATTCTCCATGCAGGAAGTGAGCAGGGATGGGTAAATGAAGCTATGTTGCTGTCTGCACGTAACGTCAATGATTCTAATTTAGATTACCACGATAACATGTCATCCGAAATTTTTGAAGAGTGATTCAAGGATATATTAATTACAAATTTACCCACTAACAGTGTTATTGTTATGGATAACGCTAGTTATCATTCTCGTTTGTTAGTTAAAGTGCCTAACATGAGCTCCAAAAAAAGAAGATATAAAGGAATATCTATATGAAAATGATTTATATTTTGAAGAGACATACAAAAAAACAACTTATGGAAGTGGTTAAGTCGAAAACGATTGAAAAACAATACGTGTGTGATTCCTTAGCTAATCAATTTAGGCATACAGTATTATGCTTGCCGCCATACTATTGTATTTTCAACCCGATTGAACTCATTTGGAGTCAAATTAAATCGGAAATTAGGAAGAAGAATAGTTCCCCTGTTGACTGCACTTCAGTTATAAACCTAATTAAAAAATTAAATTAATGCAATTTCACCTCAAAATTGGGCTAACAGTGTAAAACATATAATCGATATGGAAAATAAATATTTAAGTTCTCACAATATTGTAAATAATTTTGTTATTAATGTAAATGATAGTGACAATGATAGTGAGAACAGCAACAGTGACGAAGACATAATTGTAAACTAAAATTTTGTATATACATATGTATGTACAAGTACTTATTGACGAAATGTAATTGTAGATTAAAATTTTATATTCTCGTATATGTATGTATAAAAAAACTTATTGACAAAACATAATTTGTAGATTAAATTTTGTATATATGTATGTATGTACTTATTGACGAAACGTAATTGTAGATTTAAATGTATATATTTATTGACGAAACAATAATTATGCTTTATAATTTTGTATATATGTGTATATAATAAATTGACGGAACATAAGATTGTAAATTAAAATTTTGTGTACTCGTATAATATGTATTGGATCTGAAGTCAAAACAAATAAAAAGTGAACTAATTTTGTTTGTATTAAAATTGCATTCTTTTAGTAATTATATGAAAGCTATTATTATTTTTAATAGGTACTGTAATGACAATAAATTGTTATAAATACGTATTTTTCTTATCGCTTAAAAATTTATATATAAATGCATTTTTCTAAATAATTGTTAGCTTTATTCGTCGAAATAATGTTACTAAATAAATTTTTATAACAACTAAACAATAAAAATGTCGCAAAATTGACTTATTAAAAATTAATATTTGATTACTTCAAAAAATAAAAAATAAATAAATACATCCCAATACTCTTTGCCTCTCTAATGTATTTAAACTGCCTCCCGCTGGGAAGGGCGCAGGTACAAATGTGCATATATCTTAAGACAGCCTATACAGTAACGTATTTGATCGCATGCGCAGATAATGGTGCAGCTGCCGCCTTACAACTCAGAACTCGATAGTTCCCCGAAATATTCGTGTATGTAGCTTTACTGTGTTTATTTTGAAAGAAGACTTTGTTTTTTTAAACATAATATTGTAGAAAATCTTTAAAATGTCGTTAAAAAGAAAGACGAAAGATGTTTGGGCGCACTTTGATAAAAAAGAGGATGACATAAATAAAGTTTTGTGTAAATACTGCAACTGTAAAATATCCCGTGGTGGGAAAAATGCTGTTACAAAATGTTATACGACTAGTAACATGTTAGAAGGTTTCATACTGACGAAATGACTAAACAAAAGGCAAGTGCAAGTGACGTTGCAAATGTGACAACTCCTACGTCAGTAAAGAGGCAGGTAACCATACCAAAAATATTAGAAAAACATTGTTTTTATGATGAAAATGACAGCCGTGCATTAGAAATAACTAAACTTATAGCCGAAACAATTTGCCTCGACATGGAGCCTTTGGATATAGTTAACAAATCAGGATTTAGAAAATTAATTAATAAATTATGCCCTAGATATAAATTAGTTTCCAGAACTCACATGATCGAAACATTTCTTCCAAACATGTATGAACGAGCTAAAAAAAATAATAAAAACACAGCTCCAAGAAATTCCATACTTGTCTGTAACTGATTTGTGGACTAGCGATAACTCCTCACAGCTCAATGATTTCATCAGCATCACAGTACATGGCGTAAATAAAGACTTCATATCGAAATCTTTTAATTTGGAAGTTTTTCCATTCGAAGGCGATCATCACACTGCAGATAACATAGCTCATAATATGCACATGGCTTTTTTGGAGTGGGATATTTTGGATAAACTGCTAGTTATAATTACAGACAACGCAAGTAATATGAAAAATGCTGTTCAAGAACTTGGGCTGAATTTGGAACAGATATCTTGCACGGCGCATACCTTCCAGCTTGCTCTAAAGGATGGCTTACTAAATCATGAAATAATAAAAGAAGTCTAGAAAATCTAGAAAAATAATCACTCACTTTAATCATTCGACAGTCGCATTGAAAGAACTTAATAAAGCCCAAAAAGAATTTAATATCCCACAGCACGTACTTATTCAAGATGTGGAGACTACACTGTAAAAAATTGATGTAATTTTAGTACTATTTTTATTGTAAATACTACGTAACATGTAGAGTAAAATTACATTATTATGGCAAATTACAAAAAAAAATGTAAAATATACTAAATTCGAAAAAAAATATGTAAAAGTATATATATATTCTCAGAGAGAAATACATAAAATTTTATTTCCCATGTAAATTTACAATAAATTAAACGTGAAATTACATAAAAAGCAGAAAAATTTCATTTACAAATTTTGCGTGATGTAATTTTTCATACTTTTTTAATATTAACATAATTATTGTAAATTTTCCATTATATTTTGTATATTTTCATAATATTTGTAAACTTACTTTAATACAAATATGTATAGCAATATATAAGTACAATATATTATATAAAAATACATTACAATGTAAATTTATACATAAATTTTAGGTTATTTCAAAATTTATTTAATGTTTGTAGTAATATCACATACAAAATTATAAAATATTCCAAAAGACGATATTCTAATACATTCTATTATATTTACTATTCACGATTTTTGAAGATATTTCTTTATAAAACAAATTAAAATTATTTGGCATTAATTTTAGGCTAATTCGCTAATTAACGAAATAAATCGTTTTAAAAATTTTATTTTTTGATGTAAATAAACACATAATATTATTCACATTCTATATATGTAAAAAAATTCACAAAAATACATTTCAATTATTTCAAATAAAAAACAAATTCGTAAGTATTAATTAAATTCTAAACAAAATATCGCGTTTACTGATTATCATATATATATATATATATATATATATATATATATATATATATATATATATATATATATATATATATATATCTATATATATATATATATATATATATATATATATATATATATATGTATATATATATATATATATATATATATATATATATATATATATATATATATATATATATATAATAAAAAATAAGAAATAAATATTTACTATTGTAGGTTTTCGTTTGAATCTTTTTAAAATTTAAATAAATCGCGCCATCATTCAGTGTATATGTGCAGAGTGCATGCGCGCAGTTGATTTGTCGATGGGATGATTCCCCTCCCCGTTACCCTGTTCCTGTTTGTAATCCGTGGTGGTACGTGGTACGAAGTTCCAACAAGTTGTAGTGTGTAACGTATTTGTTTATTATTGAAGTACGGTTTTATCTACATTTTTCTCAAGACTGTGTATTAATATTTCTAAGGTAAGTGCTTTGCTTAATTTTTCCAATAGTTCAAATGAAATATGTCAGGTTATGGCAACAAAGGGGAATATTTCACAAGCCAAAATAAACTATAAATTTAGAGGTCTTCCCATTATTCTTTGTGTAGTAAATGTTGAAGTATTAACATTAATAGTATTTTTAAAATTAATTACACTGCAGGTAATGCATTTAAAAAAACAACTGTAAATGTTGCTAATGTAATTATGGACAAGTGCAAATAAAATTTCAGAAAAAAAATACATTTTTATTTGAAACGACTGTAATTTTACAATAAGATTATGTAAAACTACATTTTGTTTGAAACGACTTTAATTTTACAATAAAATTATGTAAAAGTACATTTTGTTTGAAATGATTGTAATTTTTCAATAAAATTATGTAAGAGTACAACTATTTGTATGAAACGATTGTAATTTTTTAGTAAAATTCTGTAAAGATACAATTTTTATGTAGTTATGCGCAGCCGTACTCATATTTGGCTGCAGAGAAGAACAGTTGCATTATTTGTTGTACAGTTTAGTTTGTTTTACCTGTGAAGTAGTGTAAAAAAATGTCTTCATTCTATAAGTGCAATATGTGTTCATTAAGTTTTAAAAGCATACTACGTATAACTCACATTTGTATTTTCATCGCAACATTTTCAAAGGCCAGTTTTTGTGTTTATATCCAAATTGTTATCAAAGATACCAAAAGTACGTGAACTTTAAAATGCATTTATTTAGAAAACATAAACTAAAACTATTATAATTACCCCTTAACCTTAAAATTAATTTTAATAAAAACTAGATACGTATTTCGAGAACTAAGTTCTCATCATAAGTAATACAACAAGTGAAAAGTTAAACGAGTAGTCAAGATTACTCAACATGTCAACCATGCCAGAGGTCCTAACAACTTCAGAGTTGTTAGGACCTCTGGCATGGTTGACATGTTGAGTAATCTTGACTACTCGTTTAACTTTTCACTTGTTGTATTACTGATGATGAGAACTTAGTTCTCGAAATACGTATCTAGTTTTTATTAAAATTAATTTTAAGGTTAAGGGGTAATTATAATAGTTTTAGTTAAATTTAGCCTTAGACTCCATCTATTATTAATTTTTAGAAAACATAAAGAACAGAAGAACAAGATATATTCATTACAGTGCAAAATTGAAAATTGTGGTCAAAAAGTGGTTCCAAAAAAAGTTATGAGCCACATGCTCATTCATTTTAAAACAGTCGGTAATGTTCCATGTCCATTAAACAATTGCAAGTCACATACATTTACCAGTATTGTACAATTCAAATCACATTTTTATCGTAAACATAATGCAGGTGCTAAAGTTGAAACTGGGTACATATACAAAACTAAAAATAAAGCATTGAATAATATTGAAGATAATACAGGTGTGCTCGATATTTTTATTAACCCTGGAGTGCACGGGTTCGGTCTGACAGACCCAAGAAAAATTAGAAAAACGATTATAAAAAGTTAAGGTTGCGTACGAGTTTGCACGCATCAATACCTTCAAAGCAGATCACAATGCATGTACCGCATTAGTTGTGAGTCAGTGGCGTGAGTAACACGGATACTACGATTAATTTTGACCCTCTTAGACCCAACCCGTCCTTTGATGTAAGTTTTTATTTTATTTAATTTGCATGCAGTTTATTTTATAAAACGATATTTCCATTGTTAGAACAATGGATTCATATGAAAAAGAAAATGAAAGATTGAGACGAATGTATGAAGAGGTCAGCTCTGGTGAAGAAAACTTCTCAGATTCAGAGGATTCCGAAGATTGCATTGCAGATTCAAAACAAAACGAAATTAGCGACCATGAAACTGACACCGACCAGGAAATAGAAGAAAATGAACTTTGTGCAGAAACAGCTATACAACCTGTTGTCGGCGGACGTAACCATTTACAGTATCATGCAAAAGATGGCACTAAATGGAATAAACATTGTTCCGTGAAAAATGTTAGAACTAGACAGGAAAACGTAATTGTGAGACTTCCCGGAGTAATTGGTCCTGGAAAGCAAGCATCATCTCCAAGAGAATGTTGGCAGCTGTTTTTTGATGATTCCATCATGCGGACACTGGTCGAAAGCACAAATATTTATACAGAGAGTATAAGTGACAGGTATGCAGATAAATCCGATATTCGATCAACAGATATATTGGAAATGAGAGCTCTTTTTGGTTTGCTCTACCTCGCAGGGGTATACCATGGAGGGAGAACATCTATTTATGAATTTTGGTCTTCTAATGGAACAGGTATAGAGATATTTCCGGCTACAATGGCACTTAGAAGATTCCGTTTTCTTATGCGATGTTTACGAATGGACGATATTCGAACGAGAAAGGAACGCAAAGATGAGGATAATTTGGCACCTGTAAGAAAAATATTTGAATAGTAAAAAACTGTTAAAAGCACTACAGTGTGGGCAAGTACACTACTATTGACGAAATGCTTTTGGCATTCAGGGGTCGTTGTCGATTCCGGATGTACATCCCAAATAAACGAGCACGGTATGGATTGAAAGTATTTTCTTTGGTTGATTCACGTTCATTCTATAGGTACAACATGGAGATTTATTGCGGTAAACAGCCCACGGTTCCTTATTGCGTATGCAATACGTCATATGAAGTAGTAAACAGGCTCAGTCTTCCAATTTCTAAATCAAGAAGAAATATTACCATGGATAATTGGTTTACCTCTGTTGAAATTGCTAATAATTTGTTACAAAATCATCAGCTTACGGTTGTTGGAACTCTGAGGAAAAACAAAAGGCAAATACCAAATGAATTTTTCACCAAAAGACCGGAAAAATCAAGTATGTTTGGGTTTACAAAAGACATGACAATTGTTTCATATATTCCGAAGAAAAATAAACAAGTAATCCTCTTGTCAACTCTACATCACGACGACTCTATTGATCCAGAAACTTTGGACGCCAATAAACCCGAGATTATAACATTCTATAACTCAACCAAATGTGGAGTTGATACCGTGGATCAACTTTCTGCGAAATATAATGTGGCCAGAAATACTCGTAGATGGCCTATGGTTATCTTGTATGGGCTCCTAAATGTTGTTGGGATAAACGCTTTTGTGATATATAAAAGCAACTCAAAATGCGACAACAATCCAAAAGATTCCCGAAGAATTTTTTGGGGTAATCTTGGAAGGGAACTTCTGCTGCCGTACATGACGGCCAGAGTACACTCCTCATACTTACCAAGGCAAATTCGACAGCTAGCGGCAAGAATTAGTGGCACTGAGATGGTTGAACCCACAGAAAGTATAGAAAATGTCAATAAAAAACGAGGAAGATGCGCTTTCTGTAAAGATCGGAAAACAAGATTCAGATGCCGTTTTTGTCACAAATTCGTTTGTCTGGAACTCAATGAAGATGTCTGTAAAGAATGTACCGCAGAATTCCAAGAACTTCGTACTTTAAGAAGTGATTAGTGCAATAGTATCAAAAATTCGCATATTTGTTATTTTTCTTGTATTTTCCTTATTTTTGATTTAAGAGATTTTGTTTTTAGTTTATTATATTCTTTTAGTATTACTAAAGGTACATGTATTTTAACCTATTCGAATTATACGTTTATTTTTAAAATCATACACTTCTTTTTCCGTGCTTGTCAGACCCAACCCGTCCTTTTGTGTGAAACTTAAGCACCCGTTTAGTGCAGGGTTAATGAGTCTATTGACAAAAACGAAGAAAATTATTGTGATGATGAATACATCAAGACTCTTGCTTCACTATACTTAAAACTACAAGCAAAACATTTTTTAACTGATTGCGTATTGCAAATTATAATAGAAGGATTATCGGATTTGAGCAAAATATCAAGAGAGAAAAATTTATTAGTTCTTAAAAATATATACAGAGAGTTTTTTCCCAATGTATCTTCGGAATTAAATAAAAATGACATTTTTCAGAAAGCGCATAATTCATCAGATGGCGTGTTGCGGTCATCGTATATGAGAAAAGAATATTACAAAAAAGAAATTTGTAAATCCAGTTTGTATTACTTTGGGTAGAAACGATAATCATGTATTGTGTACATATTACTACATACCTATTTTGGATACTCTTCAATGTTTATTGAGCAATGATCAGTTAGCGTCATTCTTAGAAACATATTTAAAATTGAACAATAATTATTTTGAAGATATAACGGACGGTCAAGTTTACAGAAAAAACTGTTTTTTAAGTAATGGTAATAATAGAAAATTACGTATTATTTTATATCAAGATGCTTTTGAAATATGCAATCCTTTGGGATCCTCTAAGAAGAAACATAAAATGCTCGCTGTTTACATGGCTATTGGTAATTTTTCCAGTTATTGTAGGACACAATTAGATTTAATCGTTGAGTGAATAATGTAAATAGAGTGGCAAGCCTATGCAATTTGCCGTACCCCTGTTCTGGTACCAGAAACAGCAGAGCCACCTAGAGCGAGGTACCAGGAACTATTTCCAAAACATTTTTTTTTAATTGATGGTTGGCGGAAAATATTTGAATCTGTAGTGGGGGTAACTTGTCAAGGATTGGTAGAGGTCAAGATGCTTATTAGGGGATGTTAAAATGAAAAACAGTAGCATTATTCATGCCTTGTTAGTTACCAGAGAAAGTAATATATATAATAACTATTATTTCTTTTTCTATGCTGGTTACTTTTATAGTGGTGTGTTTATGAATTTGTGCCAACGACGAAAACCTCAGTGATTTTCACGTGAATTTTTCCACGTAAGTATTTCATTTATTTTTATTGTATTAATATTTTATAATTTGCTCGTTTGGGATTTTGTTCATTTCAAATATATGATATACATTAGTATATAAATTATGACACAGACTCACAAACAGTTTGTTAACAAAAATTCACAATCACAGTTAATAGTATATTTTACCGTTGAGTGAATAATGTACATTATTCACTCAACGATTTTACCTACATTATATTTTTCATCTCAATTTATGAAACATTAGAACGAAAGCATACGCCACATGATGGAAATTTATTCGGAATAAAACACATTCTAATTTTGATTATAATAATTTATGTACTGATTTATTATGTATAACTAGATTACTTAAATAGATCCCCATACTTGTTTATCTAAATTGAGATACCTTGTTTAACGTTTTTGTAGAAAAATGTAAAATTTTATACATACTTATATTTTCTTGTAGTTTTAATGTACTAATCGTTGTCTCAACAGTACTATGTGCATATGGGTTCACGGAATTGTCGACAATAATGTCTAATAAATTGTGTTTTTAACAAAGATGTATTTCAGTTCAGACAGTATTTCATTTATATTTTAATTCTTTAAGTAGGCTAAGCAAACATTCAACTATTAAAACAAAAGAAAACTGTCATTTCATTTTCGTACGTCGTTGTTACACATTACCATATTATTTTTTCGAGTAGTCCCAACTTTCGTATATTTTTTTTATTTCGCGTGATTACTACTTTTTGGCCTTGCGTAATTAGGATAACTCTGCAAATAAATTGCATGCTAGAAATGCATTTTTAAATTATCGGGGTAAACAGAGTTTTATCAGTATAATACTGTTCCCATTGGTTGAATTTTCAAGGGTTTTGCATCATGATTGGATAAAAACTAGTCGTTGGAATTTATCGTTATAATAGTCGAATACTTGTTTTTTCCCTCTTCCCAATCGAGTGTTTTTATTTAAATTAAGGTTTTATATAAACGATTGCTATTGATAATACTGTTATATATATAAATTTGATTTCAGATCGGCAGTTCTTCGATTACTGAAAATTACAATACTGCAATCAACGATTTCTTTTCAAGATGACAACACACACAGCATCTCACCGTTGTGTATATGTTAATTGTGACATGAAAGAAAGAGTAAATAAAGGTGTCAGTTTCTTCAAATTTCCATCATCAAAGGAAGATATTTGTCATCAATGGATAGAAAACTGTGGCAATGTGAATTTAATTTCATTGAGTAGTGATAAATTATCAACACTCAAAATTTGTCAACTACACTTTGATGCAAAATTTATTATGACCAATTCCAATTCTTCCAGAAAAACGCTTGTAAAACATGCCGTACCAAATCATTTTTCACCTTCCCAAATAGAACCAGAAATTATGGTTAAACTTCCTGTGACCAAAACGTATTCAAATACATGTAAAAAAGTTGATGATGACAATAAGAGTTCTACCTCAGACGAAATTCGTTATTTAACGCCTAGAAAGGAAAAACGCAATTGTTTGATTAATGATTCTTCTTCCAAATCTTCTGAAACAACTACTGTCACATTATTTCCATCGCCTTTAAAAGAATCGCCAAGCAAGTTAAAGTTACGCGCTAAAATAATGAGTCAATCGCGCATAATTAAATGTAAAAAATCATTAAATTTCCGTTTGAAGAAAAAACTAGATAATAAAAAACATTTAATCTATAATACACTACAAAACAAATCTAATGATGTAAAAACATTCGTCAACATGCAGTTAAAACACAAAAACAGAACAAGTTGGTCAGAAGATGAGAAACAACTGTCATTGTCTTATTTTTATAAATCTCCATCCCTGTATAAATATATGCGCCGTACGTCAAAAATGACTCTGCCGTCAGAAAGGACAATTCGTAGTTGGTTATCTTTTTTCCACCTTCCGACGGGTGTAGAAACTGTACTCTTTAAAAATTTGTCGTACAAAGTTGAAGTAATGGAACCCGCAGAACGAGAGTGTGTACTCCTGTTTGACGAGATGAATTTGAAACAATTTTTACAATTGGACACAGTACAGGATTTAGTGGAGGGATTTGAAGATCTTGGTCAAATCGGCAGAACAAATAAAATTGCTAATCACGCCACTGTATTCATGGTACGAGGTTTAATGCGTGGGTGGAAAATACCAGTGTCATATTATTATAGCCATGAAAATGTAAAATCAGAAAATTTAGTAATGCTTTTAAAAAATAATATTCAAAAATGCTTAAGCATTGGCTTAAATATCCGATGCATTGTTGCTGATCAATGTTCAAATAATCGAGCTACGTACACAAAATTGGGGGTTTCCAAATGTAATCCATTTTTTGAAGTTAATTCAAAAAAAATTTATGCCCTTTACGACACTCCACATCTAATTAAAAGCGTGAGAAATACACTAATTTCAACAGATTTGTTTATGGAAGGAAAAAATAGAGTGTCGTGGAACGACATACGCGATATTTACAACCATGATTCAAGTTCCACGAATTGTAGAATACTCTGTAAAATAACAGATAAACATATAAATCCTAGCACATTCGAAAAAATGACTGTAAAATTAGCCACTCAAATTTTTAGTCACACAATGGCAACAGCAATTCAAATTGGTATTCATGCCAAAATATTAAAATCAGAATCAGCCCCTAATACAGCTATTTTTGTTAAAAAAATAAATGACATTTTTGATTGCTTGAATAGTCATGTTTTAAATGATAGCAATCCTCATCGTTGCGCGTTATCAGAAAAAAATACGGCGGTTAAAAGTACTTTGGAAGAGGCTATAATTTTCTTTGATAATTTAAAAATTTATAACAAAGATGGCAAAGAAACACGTAATGTTTACTGCATTGACGGTATGGTTCAAACAATAACTGCTGTATTAAATCTTTTTGCTGACATCAAAGAAGATAATTATTCATTTCTTTTAACACATAGGCTACAACAAGATGCATTAGAAAATCAGTTTTCTATTATTAGAAATAGAGGTGGTTACAATCCTAACCCAACAGCCAGACAATTTCGGCAAGCGTTACAACAATGTATGCACATAAAAATATTAGATGCTGTCAATACGGGAAACTGTCAAGTTGATGACAATGAAATGTTAACAGTGACAGGCATGGTAGATAAAAATATTCCAAATTTAAATGACGACAATGTTAATAATATAGAAAATGACGCAGATATTATTGAACATTCATCTTCTGAAACCGTTGAGAAAATAAATTTCTTGCCGTTAGAGGAATGTTCATTTGTTTATTTTACGGGGTATTTGGTATTTAGATTATTAAAAAAATACAATTGTAAAGTATGCGAGAATAATTTACAAAAATCGAATGAAATGCTTTATGATAAAAATGAAATTATGTTAATATTAAAAGATTACGGAAAACCAAATGAAGTCCAATACCTTGTACGACCAGACAATTTGCTGATAGACATATTAAAAGAACTATTAGAAATATTTCAGCATATTTATAATTTGAATAAACATGCCAGTTCTTTAACAAAGACAATAAAAGACAACTTATTAAATCATATTTACGAGAAACACCCCAACTGGCTGCTTAATTCAGATAAATGTTATGACCACAAAATGTTGCTTTTGAATACATTTATAAAAGTAAAACTAATAAAGTGTCTTCAGTGGGAAACAAATATGATAAAAAATAAAAATTCCAAACGAAAACTGGGCATTCTGAAAAGTCACTAATGTAATATGATATAATATTTTAATAATGTCAATGGGTAATTGAAAATACTCGTATATAAAAAATGTATTTTTAATTGTTTAACCTTTTTTTTGTTATAGATATTGTCATGTTTTATTATATTGACCATACATATAATAATACTATATTGTTTGTAATATTTATTTAAAATATTTTCGTTTATTGTATATATTTTTATTTAGGGATATCAGTTTTTGTGTTTTTTTGTATTTTATTCGTAAATAAATAATATTGCAATGATACTGTTTCTATAATAACATTTTATTACTATTTAGTCTTTTTTAAGAAGAGGTAAGTACTGAATAGCAACATAATAACATTTAATTAAAAATTAATAAATGTATTCTATAATCTATAATATCAATATCGCGAAAGGTGATAATGAACCGCGCTAGCTTTAACTGCAAAATATTGTAAGTTAACGAATTCGGCAACCATAAAGAAAGTGTGCTTGGATCCTAAGCAAATAATTCCGTGTTTATGATGTACGGACCACGTGCGGACTATTGAATGTGGTGGAAATCGGGATTCCAAATTGCAACAACCCGAAGCAAGCCCGGAAATTGCCGAATGTATCCGAATTATTATATACACGGTGAAACGCCTAGTTTGACTCTAAATGCAACCAAATATACCATAATGTAATCGGTACGTTTTTTCCCATAAGGTTGCCACTCTATTTACATTATTCACTCAACGATTTAATACAGTTAGTTGCACTATGTAATGAAAATCATGCAACACATTTTTGATTTTCTAAAATATTCGAAGTTATATTAAAAGATATTAAAATTCTAGAAACGGAAGGTATAATTGTTGGATCTACTAAGTATTTTGGCTCTTTAATTGTTATGACTGGAGACAATCTCGGAAATCATCAGATAGGTGGATTTGTAGAGAATTTTATTAGCAGTCAATATTTCTGCAGATATTGTTATATTACGCGTGATGAATTGCAAGCCGGTAATATATCTGTTAAAATGTTACGGACAGTAGAACCACATGACAATGGTGTACAGGCATTAAATGGTAATTTAATAAGTAGAGGTGTAAAAGAATCATCATGTTTAAATCAATTACAACATTTTCACGTCTGCAATCCAGGGCTTCCTCCTTGCATGGCACACGATATTTATGAAGGAATTGTTCCCTTCGACTTATTATATATTATTCAAAATTTGATAGACAAGGGATATTTTACGTATAATTACTTAAATGCAAAATTAAAAAATATTAAGTTTGAAAATGAATTATATTACAAGAAGTTGCCAGTTATTAAAAGAGGTAAAAAGATTTCTGGCAATGCTAGCGAAAATATGAGATTGATACAAATAATATTATTTGCAATTTATGATAAGGTTCCCAATTATTCAGATTCTGTTTGGCAAATGCTTATTACGTTGAAAGAAATGTGTTCAATTTTACTGGCAGCGAAAATATCTATAGATCAAGTAGCAAAATTACGTTATTTAATAAACGAATACATGGATTTTAGAAAAACATTATTTCCAAAAAATAATTTGCGTCCGAAGCATCATATAGTTCACTACCCTGAATTAATTATGAAATTTATAATATAATTAAACATGCACAAAATTATAAAAATGTTTCGGTAATGCTGTGCGAAAAACATCAGTTACTTCAAGCATTATTATCATCTGAAGGAACATTTTGTAGAACCAAAATAATATCCGACACAGCTGTGGAATATAAAGAAAATAATTACTCTAAATATGTTAACAGTATTGTACAAAAGTATTGTAATTTTGAAAATCCAAAATTTGTAAGTACTTGTGCTATAATTAAAGGAACGCAATATAAAATGAACGATTTTGTATCTTGCTACAAAACTGATATTGGTACCTACATGTTATGCAAAATTTTATTTATTTTAATAAATAAAGATTATTGTGGGAGAAAAATACGAAATAATATTAAATTCAGATATTGGCTTGTATGAATTATATGAATATACAAGAAATAACTATATTTGCAATAATATAAACAATTTGAACAATTATGAACCTTTGTTGCACTTTAAAACGAAAACTGATTCTTTGTTCAACTTTAAACAAGCCCCTTTAGAATATTTGTAATTTATATGGTACGGCTCTACTTACTAATTATATTTATGTTATTTACATTAATTATACTGTATGATATGATGAGAAAATGGCTAAAATATTATTCAAAATATGGGATGTGACCAGAAGTAAAAAAACATTATGTTAGAAGAATCTACAGATATTTTGAAAAATTTATTTTACAAGGTTAGTATTAATGCTTGTGTATACTTATCATGATAATGGGGTATTCTAATGTATTAAAATTTAAGATAAAAAATGTTATAACATTGTGAATTATTCTAACAAATAGAGGAATCATGTAAAATAAATCAAAATTTCATTTTTGTAACATGAGTTTCCTTGCAATTTATTTTGGCGCTAAAAAGACATCACGTGGTCTGTGACGTACAAGGAACTGATGCAATTTCTAATAAATTTTGTGCATAAAACAAAACTACACTATTAACAAGAAACATTTTTTCTGCCATTGACGCGTTGTCAACTGTTTTGTTCGTGATAGTTCTGCATCAGATCCGGTAAATTTCAAATTTTCAGGTAATATTTAAAAATTAAAAAAAAGAACTCAAAATTTTGGATTTGTAATACAAATATGTGAAAGTTTCAGAAAATAAAATTTAAACAAATATTAGAATACCTCATTCTAATTTTAACAACATTTGTTCATATTTTTTATTTTAGCGTCAAGTAAACTGGACGTGAACGGAACCTATTTAGTTCTGGAATCAGATGGAACTCGTATTGATAACAGCGAAATCTTACTACTTTTAAGTAATGAAATCCTTATTTTGTTAGAAAAACATGAAAACTGGTCACCAAAAAATAGTGACCACTCAGTCTATAGTGATTCAACGATTTCACTAACCAACTCTATATTATCTATAGATGAAGAATTGTTAAGCAACGAAGAGAAGTCCCTATCCAATCAATCCTCCCCAACAAACGTGAATGAAAATACATGGTATAATTTGAATTTACCCTGGGAGAAAATACCTAAATGTTATATAGAAGTTTGTGAACAAGGGAATATTAATAAACAAGCTCTATCTGAAATTATTCATGTAATTGTCAATGAAATGAGAGAAATTAATACATTTTTATCGTCAAAATCAATAAAAATTATTGCGAAACGCATTTGTAATAAATTTCCGTTACTAAAAGATATTGATGATGACGGCATTACTATTGGTGATGGCACTCATACAATATTCTCTAAGATACAAGATCGGAATAATTATCTGAACAGGCCGCACAAAACTAGATCTTTATTAAGCAGCCTGAACGTACCACCCAAAAAACAGAACATTGGAATCTCTTCAGGTTATGAAGCAAAGATTGTGTGATAAAAATTGGGAAAATGAAGATACGATGTATGAATTATTAAACAAGACATATCCCATACAAAGATTATTTTTAAATAATACACCACCTTCCTTGGATGATATAATCAAAGAATGGCCCATTTTACTAAAAAATAAAATTATAAAATGGCACTATGAAAAATTAATGGGTCATAGTATTGATTTACTAACGGAAAATCTAATTGAAAAATGTAATAAACTCTTATTATTTTTTAAATCTAAAGAAGCAAAAATAGATACAGAATACGATTCAGACGATATGAAATGTTTAAATGTTATAAAATATATATCGAAACAGTTTAATGAAGATGTAAATGGTTTCATTAAAAAGTATGAGGTAAGTTCATGTATGGTATGCTTATTTTAAGTATGTTATGACCAGATGTGTATTTTGTTTTTACAGTTGGGAACACTTGTAAGTGATTTTAGAAACTCAGTTGCATCCCCAACTATAGCCATGGTACCAGGTAATTTATTTATTTAATCTAAACCTTTATTTGGAATACAATTCTTGTTATTATTATAGTTCTAACTTATAGATATTTAAGATACAAGAAAATCATTTTTGCTATCGCTCGTGCTGTAAAATGCACGAATGCAATGACTTTCAGCGTGTGCCTTAAAACGTTTCATTCATATTTCAGAACAAAATAAATTTTAATTGCGCTAACAAAGTCAAATAATTATAAGGTTACTATGGCGGTTTAACAAAGTGATAAATTTGCAATTTTTAAGAGTTGTTGGATAAAACGTTATACTGCACATGCACAAGTTTCTCCACTGAAACGTATTCGTTCATCCGTCACCATCTCGCTACCAAATATACAAATTCAACCATCTGTTTCTATCTCACTCTATCCAACAACACACTTCATTTGGTTACTACGTCACTTCTTACAAACACTACCTACTATCATGCATTATCAGATTCATACTTTTTCCAACTAAACAGGGCGTTAAAAATGAGTAAAAAATGGCTTAAACGTTTTTTACTCATTTTACCGGTTTTTTAACATCCCGTATGTATTCTCTGTTATTTTACCTAAAATGTAATTGTTTTTTTTTTGTTATAAAATGTATTTTTATCTTTCCAGACACAAACTCCAAAAATATGGTGTACTACACGATAATAGAAAACAAATTAATAGATAATTTGGGTACTAACAACTTAAAAGAAGCTCTACAAGCAACATTCGCCTTATACTTCAATTTCAATATGGAATATCCAAAAGAGTTTGCTTCCACACTGGAATTCTTTCAACGGTACTTTTTGAAAATTTACCCTGAAAAGGGTGGTAGGTCTAAAAAAACACACCTAACCAAAGTAATCTCATTTATAAATAAAATTAAAAAATTCAAAATGGATTAAAATGATGTGAGAAGTAAGTTCTTGTATACAGGTGTTTCAAGAAAAGTGATCAGATCAATTATTTTCTATATTATTGGGAATTGAAAAAAATCATTCAAATCAAAGAAAAAAGATATTTAAACCAGTGGTTCTCAAACCCAAACATAAAATGATATTTACTTAAATGAGATGGTATATATTTTTAGGCTCATTCCATAGAGTATGTTCCCCTCGATTTACTACAACTTTTATTTGAATGGTTTTCTTCTATTCCCAATAATAAAGAAAATAATCGATCTGATCACTTTTCTTGAAACACCTGTACCTTTTCAGGCAGTAATTTTTATTTTGATTTCTGGTGGGTGATTCCAAAAATAACGTTGAAACAATACCAACGTGAGTGAGGTATTTTTTATGAAAAACCCCTTTTTTTTCTTTAAATTTTTTTAGCTCGATATTTTATTATGGAATTATAACTTATAACTTCTTGTATTTTGAAATCATAGTGATTTATATTTTTATAATATATTTATTTACACTAATTCTTGCAACTTTAATAATACATTATCGTGGAACACTATTTTTTTATATTTTTTACATTGGAAATTTTTGCATCCCTTTGGGAGGGTCTCAATGAGATGGCAAGCCTGTATTGTAAATTGTAGCTGTAAGATGTGGTCATACCACATTTATTTACTAATGCTTGAATGTTCGTCTCATGTCAGATGCCATACGGCGCTATGTTACCATTATATTAAAAGCTTGTCATTTCAATGTGCATTCCCTTACACTCCTTACAGGTATGGCCGTAATTCTTTCATTTACACAGGCAATACTTCCAGGTAGGTATGGAATTATACATTTTCACGTGTAAAGTTTCCTGCTCGTTATGTACTATTTACATTTTTACATGTAGTAATTTCAGTTTAATATGTAATATTTACAATTTTACATGTAGTGATTCCATTTAGATATGTAATATTTACATTTTCATATGAAATTATTCCAAGATGGTATGTAATATGTACATATTCGTATGTAATAATTCCAAGTAAGTATGTGTAATATTTACATTTCCATATGTAATGATTTTAGGTAGGTATGTAATAAATACATTTTTTAAAAGTAAATCGTACATTTTTATGTAACTGTTCCATATTTATAATGTAATATTTACATATAACTTTTGTAAATATTTACATTTTTTTGATTACATGTTTACATGTTTTGTACTAAATTAAATGTAATGTTACACTAGATTTGGATATTTCCAACTATAAAATTTAGAATGTAAATTCACAACTCCATGTAATTTTACTACGATTTTCGTTGGTTATAAAGTGGCCAACGATTTTCGTTGTAAATTTACACAATTTTTTTTTACAGTGTAGATGGGATTCAACTTTCCAAATGTTAAATAGATTATACGAGCAACGTGTTGCCATTCAAGCTATACTTCCACAGCTCAAGTGTGAGTACGAACTAAATACTCGACAATGGGTTTTGATACAGCAAGTCATTAAAATATTATCCAATTTCGAAGAAGTAACAAAGAATTTAAGCAAAGATTGCACTACATTCACCCCTATTCTGTAACTCAATCGATAACTTTTATCGATCGATAATAAATTGTAGCCAATAATTATAGTAGACACTGAATAAAAAATGATGCTGACAGATGATACCTTTGTTTCTATTTGTCAAAAATTGTTATCGATCGATAACTATTATCGATTGAGTTACAGAATAGGGGCGATTATCTCAAGTAATTCCGCTTGTCAATAGTGTTACAAAATTTTTGGAAAATATGAAAATTGACGATGATCTTCACCAAGCAGTTAGAAAAATGGCTGCAGATTTAAAAAAGGAGGTACTGAACAGATTCTCTACTATAGAATATAATGACACCTTCGTAGTTGCTACAGCATTGGATCCTAGATATAAAAACAGAATATTTCGTTTATCCCCAACCTCTGAAAAGGTACGAACACTATTGTATAATAATATTGCCAATGCCAATACAAATATCAACCAGAGTATGCAAGTTACACAACCACAATCATCAACAAGCAAAGTAGTATTTGGGATATTTGTAGTGAAATAATGGAAGAAGCAACAATGGATGAACCTTTGTCCAATCTCAGGGTAAGTAAATAATATTGTGTGGCAGCTTTCTCTACTAAATTTCTTATACTGTTTCAAGGGAATGCCGAAAAAGATGAAGTGGACACATATCTTCGGATTCCAAATTTAAAACAAACAAACAGAAAACGCCATTCTGTACTGGAAAGAATATACAACTTTCCCTCGTTTAAGATGTCTGGCACAGAAGTACTTTTCATTGAAGGCTTCATCTATCCCATCAGAGAGATTGTTTTCGACTGCTGGCCTCATACAAACAAATAAGAGGAACAGGTTGTGTCCAACCAACCTGCAGTTATTATGTTTCCTAAATAAAAATTTGCCAATGGTTAATTTTGATTATTAGATATAAATTAAAATTATATCGATATTTAAATACACATTCAACTTTGTTATGTTACTTAATGAACCAGACTTTTTTTGTAAGTAATAAATAATAAAATTATTTTACTATAAATTATTGATTTTTCTTGTAATACTTTTATTTTAACCTATTTGTACTAAATAATCGTAATCGTAATCGGCGATTATCAAAATTGATAATCGTAATCGTAAAAGTAAAAATCGTTGCATCACTACTTATAACATGTGCCTTTGAAAATGACGTGTCAATATTAAAACTTCCACCACATTCCAGCCACTTATTTAAGTGTTTTTCGATCTTCAAAGTCAAGGTGGGATGCGATGTTGGTAGAGTGGCAAAGGCTTCACCATGGCCAAAAAGTTCCAAATAAACAGTTTAGTAAGATGGTTGGCAAAATATGAATTGATACAAAGAAAGACAAAATTTGTAGTGGTTTTAAAAAAGCTGGAATAGTCCCCTTTAATTCCAATGTCATAACTGATGATCAATATGATCCAATTGGATCATCATAAGGTGCAAACTAACACACGCACAGATAAAAAAACATCAACATGCTGTTCCAGGAACATGGAAGGGACAGATTTTTCAATGAAAACTAATACTTCCTTTGAAGAAGATCAACATGCTGTTCCAGGAACATCGAAAGAATCAAGTAAGAATAATAAATATTTTGTACTCTTATGCCTAAGACCGACAATAAATGTTCTTTCAGCTGGTAACGCCTGATGATGGGAATTGCTATTCCCGAAATCGATCGCACCATAGGAATGAATAAATATATATATAAAATATTCAATAATAGTATACTTATTTCCTACACTACTCCTCATATCAACATGTATACTAAACTGGAGAACTTCATCAAAGATATAATCGAATCGGAGACATCCTTCAAACTCCGGCAGCTAAAAATTACACTTGATAAACGACACAAGAACAAACAACATCTAGATTTTTTACACGGCGCAAAATTAAACAACGTAACACCAAAATTTCTGAAAACAAATTTCAAGAGCAATATTACCAAGAGTCAAAGGGAGAAGATGTACTCAAAATTGTTGCAAATTGAAATCAAACGTCAACATATACAAAAATCATTCATCGATATGAAACTGAAATTCTTACACCACCACTTACTTACCTTCCTACACACAATCGAATACGAAACTCTCATAACAACACTCGAAGAACAAATAATATATAGAAACATCACCATAGATCGGAAGAGACAACAGAAACTCAACAACCTAATAGCCGATAAAAAGAAAACCGAAGAAAGAAGATCAACAACAACAACAGAACCTCCGCGAACCACTCCAACTGTTACTTTCCACCCCAGGACCACAAATCTCTCCAACACCACCTTCTCGCCAGAAGAAACCGACATTTTTAACCTGGGTTTCAAATACGCACCATCTCCTCAACCACCCAACATTCACAAGCTTGCCATCAACATTGAATGCCAACTCCACAACAAGCCTTTCTTCAACGACATAAAAAGAAAATTTCAGACCTGTCTACAAAACTTCAATAACAAAGGTAAGGTTAATGAAACTGACAAAATTTCAACATTTAATATTAACAACATAGTTTCCAATAATTTCAAACACATCATAAAAAACATAACACAGAAAATAAATGAGAATAAATTAACTGTAACAAGAGCTGATAACAATGCAGGACTAGTTATCTTACCCACAGAAATGTACATTCAAAAAACTCTCGACTTTTTTAATAACAATAATATAAAAATAACGAAATCCACCCAACTACAAAATTATTCAAAATTTCTAAGGAAAATATTAACAACTCAAAAGTCACACTCGGAAAATTAACCCTTAACTGGTATCCTGGGGTCATAGATGACCCCACGCGTACAAACTTGTACATAAAAGACGCAGTTTTGGCAACACTGCACTGAGCATTTCAGTAGCTTCATTAATAACAGTTAGTTAGTCAGTGCTAGACGCGCGTGGTGATTCGGTGTCTTGTGTCGATAATATAAACAATTGGGGTTACGACTGACCCCAAGATACCAGTTACGTTTTTATTTTGATGAAAACATGTCTCGACGGTTTTTGACGGATAAGGAACTGGAGGAGATATTGATGCAAGATAGTGATCACGATGACAATTCAGTGTTAGACAAAGAGTTTGTAGAAAGTGATGATGACATATCGGACGCGGAAAGTGAACATAGTGATCACAACACGGACTCAGAGGAAGAAGTTCAGGAAAGCGAACAAATAGATAACGTGGAAGTGGAAGACAAAGATGACTCTTCCTCGTCAGACACGTCTAATTCCCCGGGTCCTTCTACATCATCTTCCATACATCGTTTTTCTTGCTTTTATGGAAAAAACAGATATAAATGGGCAAAGATAGCACCAAGACCTTCTGTTCGAATTGCAGCAACAAACATAATGACACAACATCCCGGCTTGATAGGACCAGCAAGAATAGCAAAACCTGCTACGCCTTATGAAGCTTGGCGATTATTATTTACGAATGATATTTTGGAAACAGTTTTAGAACATACAAATGAAAAAATTACAAACTTGAGTGCAAATTACAGTAGCAGTAATGCTACGTTTATAAATCATTTGAGTATTAGTGAACTGAAAGCATTTCTGGGATTGTTATATCTGGCTGGAGTTTTTAAATCTGGCCGAGAGGACGTGACATCTTTGTGGGCAACTGATGGAACAGGAAGAGACATTTTCCGAGCAACTATGCCAATGAGACGTTTTATGTTTCTTCTAACTGTCATAAGATTTGACAATGCAGATAGTAGAGCTCAAAGAATTGCCGATGGAGATAAGTTAGCTGCTATTTCAGAAATTTTCAAGATATTTACAGCAAATTGCAGTGATAATTATGCATGTTCTGAATATGCTACTGTCGATGAGATGCTTGTTCCTTTTAGAGGAAAATGCAAATTTAGAATGTACATGAAGAGCAAACCTGCAAAATATGGTCTAAAAATTATGTGCTTATGTGATGCTAAAACACATTACCTACTGAACGCGTTTGTTTATACCGGCAAAAATTTAGCGAGGCAAAACTCGAACAAAAAAAAATTATCTATTCCTACTCTCGATGTATTATCTTTAGTATCACCAATAGCAAACACAAATAGAAATGTGACCGGGGACAATTGGTTCACATCTATCGAATTAGTAAATGAACTCAAATCTCTTGGCCTTACTTATGTCGGCACAATAAGAAAAAATAAGAGAGATGTACCATCACAATTCCAGCCAAATAAAGATCGAAAAGTCGGCTCATCAATTTTTGGATTCGCTGGAAATCGCACTCTGGTGTCTTATGTGCCCAAAAAAAACAGATCCGTTATTTTACTTAGTACCATGCATCATGCGGATACGGTGAACGACCAATCTAAGAAACCTGAAATTATAGAATTTTACAATTCCACTAAATCAGGTGTTGACAGTCTGGACCAGAAATGTGCAAGTTATTCTTGCAATAGGAGAAGTCGCCGATGGCCTCTTACAATATTCTACGGATTACTAAATATTGCAGGCGTAAATTCTTTCATTATTTACACTGCTGCAGCCAATTTAAAACCTATAAAAACTCGAAGAGAGTATAATATTTCTCTAGGAAAGAGCTTAATAAATGATCATTTGCATGAACGCTTAAATTTGAATATTTCAAATGAACTCAAGAATCTAATTAGAATGATTTTGCAAGTTCCAATCTCAAATCAAAAAAATGTTCCCTCTCCCCCTGCCGCAAAAAGACAGAGATGTGCCTTTTGTCCACGTTGCAAGGACCGGAAATATCCAACAACTTGTAGCACATGTGCTAAAACTGTGTGTAGAGAACATGGAATACAAAAAATGATTTGCATCTCTTGTAATACAGACCAAATAATGTAGGTACAAACGTTGTTGTCATTTTTTTTATAGTTCAATAAAATATGATATTATTCATTTCAGGGGATCAAGTGATGAATGAAGTAGCGGAAAAAAAGTTTGGGGACCTTAAAATTTTTATTTTGTTATTATTTTTTCAATAATTTGTAAACGGTGTTAGAATTTCTATTTATTTTGTGTATTTTATATTTTTGCTGAAATAAACGTTATTTTCTATTATTTTGTCTAGTATTTTAATTTGAACCATTGAACCTGATATTGGAAATGTGACCAATGCTATAAAATTGTCAAGTTTTGCAATATTTCAAGAATGTCGCTACTTTTAATTTGGGGTCAACGGTGACCCCAAAATACCAGTTATATTTGACAAAACTAGTAATACCAGTTAAGGGTTAAATATTAACACATATAATTTGATAGAAAAGAACCCTAGAACACCTAATCTATATAGTTTGATAAAGCTGCACAAGACTGATAAACCTATTCGGCCAATCACCTCTTCCATCGGCTCACCCGCACATAAACTAGCCAAAACTTTAAACAATCTATTACATAACAAAGTCAATTATATTTCACACTCCTCTATTAATAACTCATCACAACTAATACAAGAAATAAACAATACTTTAAAAAATAATATTCATAAAAACTTTCTCTTAATCTCTTTTGATATAGTAAACCTTTATACAAATATTCCGGTTCAAGAAACTCTTGATATATTAAACCTGATACTTCATAATAATCAAACGTTCAAAGATAACCACAATTTAATCGATTTAGACATCCAAAATTTAATGGAACTATTCAAAACAACCACTAACCAAAATTTCTTCAATTTTCAAAATAAAACATATAAATTAGAAGACGGACTTCCCATGGGCAGCCCTTTAAGCGGCTCCCTAGCAAACATTTTTATAGATAATTTAGAATCAAAAATAATGACTCTCCCTCTTAGTCAAAATATACTTTTTTGGAAACGCTATGTAGACGACATACTCTGTTTCTGGATGGGCTCCCAAACTGAACTAGAAGAATTCTTAACAGAAATAAATAACTTGTCAAAAATAAAATTTACCATAGAAATAGAACAAAATAACTCACTTAACTTTCTAGACCTTACCTTACACAGAACAAACTCCACTATAAATTTTAACATTTACAGAAAACCTACCTATTCAGACATAATCATCCCCTACAACTCTTTCCACAACCCTACTATTAAAAAATCAACTTTAATTTCTTTTTTCACCGCTTACTTAACACGCCACTATCATCAGAAAACTTCAAAATAGAATTAAATACTATTTTAACAATCGGCGCTAATAACAACTACCCTACAAGCTACATGCTACAAATTCTGAAAAAAGTTCACCTTAAAAAATATAATAAAACACATCTACCCTAATTACAAATTACCTTCTACCTTTCTCTCTATTCCATTCTACCAAAACCTATTAAATAATCTCAAACCTATAACATCCCCTCACAATATTACAATAACTAGTAAATCACACCCTACGTTAGGCAACTATCTTATTAATAACAAACCAAAAACATCCGATCATCAAAAATCTGGGATTTATAAAATTTTATGCAATGATTGCAATTCCTCATACATCGGTCTAACAAGTAGAAATTTAAAAACCCGGTTTACAGAACATATCAAAAATAATCCACCCTCAGCTTTGGGGACCCATCTAGAAACAGAGAATCACACTACATCGCTTGAAAACTTAAAACTTTTACATCATGAAACTAAATATCATAATTTAATCCTTTTAGAACAATACGAAATATTTTTACATAAAATAAATAATCAAAACCTAATAAATAATATTACTGATTTTAATAATAATAATAATAATAATAATTACCGCCCTTTTCACAACAACAGAATGTGCGCAGATCTACCTAAGTTGAAAACTTTTGACCACCCAAATGTCAGTACATCTTCTTCCTTTGACTCTACAAGATCTCACATTATCTTGGAATTTATTTTATTTATCCAACTCAATTAATGTCATCCTAAAATTTTTACACATGTTATTTTCAACAATCGACGCTGCTAAACCTTTTAACGGTAAGCATTTCATGTATTTTCCAAAACTTTTGTCAGTTTCATAACCTTACTCCAATACACGTGCTTGTAACATTTTCTTGTTGCTTTTTCGATCCATAAAACACTCTATAAATTACATCTTTGTTTATAATATTAGATTATTTGCAACAATTTTAATATTTCATTATTATTTTTATATAAATATTTTGTACTCTTATGCCTAAGACCGACAATAAATGTTCTTTCAGCTGGTAACGCCTGATGGAATGAATAAATATATATATATATATAAAATATTCAATAATAGTATACTTATTTCCTACACTACTCCTCATATCAACATGTATACTAAACTGGAGAACTTCATCAAAGATAAGAATACTTCCTTTGAAGATCTTCTGTTAGCAACAGTAAAGCAAGGAGAATGCATACGTACCAATAAACCGAAGAAAAGAGTTGCAGGAGGAGCTGAACTAATTACAACAACAGAAGTCCTTTCTCGTCTACAGGAAGCTAATCAGAAAACGTCTAACAAGAAAAAGAACACATCTAAAATTATTTTTAAAAATGTATTATCGGTTCCAGAAGTTATTTACGAAGATTCAGATGATGATGCTGACGAAGAATTTAGAGATGAAGAGTCACTTAACGAATATATTTTGGCAATAAATAAAAAACTATCGAAAATTAGCGATGAGGACTGGGTAATTGTTGCTTTTGCTACGAAGAAATTATGTCGACATTACATTGGGCAAGTAATATCTACTAATGAAAAGGACGATGAGCTCGAAATTAAATTTACTCGAAAAGTACATTCGTTAGATCCCTCGTCTGCTAAAACTTTTATTTGGGCAGATCCAGAAGATTGCTCAATCATACTAAAGGAAGATTTTTTTAATGATACTACCAAAACCCCCTGCATAAATATTTGTATCATAAAAGATAATTTGCATACCAGCGATATGTTCCAAAACTTTACACTAGAGTACAGAGCACGCTCAATATCGTTCCAACAACCAAGAGCATTCTATTTTACCATACTCCCGAGACGTTCCAAAACTAAAAGTGTGCACTACAGTGTTTACTCTACGTACCCTACTTATATGAGAGTACGAATGTACTACAACATGAAAATGTTTAGCGCCAATTCTTCATTTACGTTTGACGTACGGTTTGACGTATAGTACGTGAATGACGTATTATAATTTGTATGAAATGTAACTGATAAAATGGATATTAATTTAGAAGAGTGTAAATACGTTGGTGTCCTAGAAGACAAAAATATAATAGTAATACTTGCACATATAATACTTAGTAAAGAGCTTTTATTTGCCATCTTTACAATAACAAAAGAAAATTTAATTTGATCAATTTGACAAGTGTTTTACTCTCGATGCCATTCCAAAATAAAGGCATACTCTTAATCACGTGATCTTACTCTGTCCTCTGTACACCATACAGAGTAAAGTTTTAGAACGTACCCCAGGAAGTTAAAATTGGTGCACTGCAAATACAATACTGTTACCTTGTCAGAAAAGAAATAGCGCTCCCTATCGTCAATGATTTTTTTGGACTTCTTGCTTTCCTACATGTCTTCGAATTTTATTTCTAGAATTGGAGCTGTTTGCGATGCAGAATAAGATCTGAAAAGAAATAAATAATTATAATTTTATATATATATATATATATATATATATATATATATATATATATATATATATATATATATATATACAGTATAATCCGCTTTTAACGAATACTGGAAATAGCGAGATACCGGTTGTAACGGGCATAAAAAGTTTGGTTTTGAATGCAAGCCTGTATAAAAATTTCCGTATATAGCGAGACCGGATATAACGAGATTCCGGTTATAAGATATGGATATTTTGCATTTTCAGGTAGAAAAAACCTGTTATAACGAGGATATCGATCGCGCTCGTTGAGATTGTTTTGCTTTTCACTGCAGTTTATGGTTCCTAGAATCCGAACAGGAGGTCAGGAGGGAGTAATCGGAAAAATATCAGTCGCTTTAGAACTCTTGACGAAGCATGTCGTCTTCCAGTAAATTAAAACGGAAGCAATTTACCGTTAGCCAAAAAAAAGAAATTTTACAAAAAGTTCATGATGGTGTTACCAAAGCACAAGTGTGTAGAGAGTATGATTTGTCCAGTTCGACCTTGTCAACCTTTTTAAAAAATGAAGCAAAGTTAAATCATTCTTCTATTCAAAACACCAACAGAAAAAAACAGAGAACAACGGAGAAAATGGACCTAGATGAAGCCCTTCTGAATTGGTTCCGCATTCAAAGAAGTGCAAACATTCCACTTAGTGGGCCTATTTTGAAACAAAAGGCAACCCAATTTGGCATTTCGTTAGGTTATGGAGCCGATTTTGAATGTTCGATGAGTTGGATAAACCGATTTAAACAAAGACACAACATAAATGCAGGCAGAGTTGTTGGGGAAGCAAAATCTGTGGACTGCACTGTTACTGAAGAATTGTTATCTAACACGTGGCCTCACCTAAAACATGGTTATGCTGATTCTGACATTTTCAATGCCGATGAAACCGGCCTTTTTTATAAATTAACACCCGATAAGACTCTTAAATTCAAAGATGAAAAGTGCTCTGGGGGTAAACTATCGAAAGAACGGGTAACAGTCTTAATTTGTGCAAATGCAGATGGTTCCGAGAAACGAAAGCTACTGATAATTGGTAAGGCTAAGAAACCACGTTGTTTTAAACACATAAAGTCTTTACCTGTGAAATATCGTGCAAATAAAAATGCGTGGATGACATCCGACATTTTTACTGAGGAACTACTTGACTGGGACTCACAACTCATTAAGAAAAATAGAAAAATCCTCCTCGTTGTCGATAACTGTGCAGCACACCCAAACTTACCTAATTTGAAGAATATAAAATTGGCATTTTTACCTCCAAACACAACTTCAGTGCTACAACCGATGGACCAAGGAGTAATAAACTCCTTAAAATTTCATTTCCGAAAAACACTTGTGCTACACTTGATAGATGTCATTGAAACAGAGACAGAAAGCAGTATAACACTCTTAGACGCCATTCGCTTTGTGGACTGAGCCTGGCATAATGTTACGCAAGCTACAATAAAAAATTGTTTTAAGCACGCTGGTTTCGTAGGGGAAGTTACGGCATCTGAAGAAGGATGGCAATGGGATGACGAAGTACCCCTAAGTGAACTTTGTGTCTCATTAAACACTGAACAAATAAACTTTCAAGAGTTTGTTCAGGTTGATAATTCTGTATGGACCTGTGGAATTCCTACCGATGATGAGCTAGTTGATGATGCTTATAAAAAGCACAATCAACGTGCACTTGACACTGCTGAATCTGAGGATGAAGAACCAGTCTTATTACCAGAAAAAATCTCACGTCTAGATGCTAGGAGGTGTCTGTCGAACTTGCGAAGTTTTTTCGAATCCGAAGCTACTTTAGACAGTGCTGAACAATCTTTCAACTACTTATCAAAATTGGAAAATTTAATTGATGTGTCAGTGTTAAATCAGAAGCAATTGAAAATCACAGATTATTTTGGTTAATTTATGTATATCATAATATTATTTTCTAATACATTATATAATCACCATGTATGTAGTTACCTTTTCAATAAAACATATTTTTTGAAGTAACCGTTTTTAACGAAGTCCGCTTATAACGAGATAATCCCGAACTCCCGTGCGTGCTCGTTATAACCGGACTCTACTGTATATATATATGTTGTAACATGAGGTTGTCCGCAGACGTAGAGAAGCCTGGTAGAGGATGAAGATTTATAATTGCATGAAACACTTTGTATTCACCTTTAACATTTATTTTGTTAGTAATACAATTTATTGAGTGTACATTTACAATTAATAATAAGAGTGAATAACAGCTTCGCAGAAAGTATTATATATGTTGATGTATCTAACAAACATATAAAAAATCTGATGTGGCCAGCACATTACCTTCCGTCAGTTGTATGTATTTTGTACAAATTTCATACGGAAAGTTTCTTGCTAAATTAAATATTGTATTTCTTGTACATTAGCTTCCGGCAGTTGCATGTATTTTATACAAATTTCATACAGAAAATTATTTTGTGACGTTTTCTATATACTGTGTAATGTATCTGCAGAAATAAAAGATTTATTATTATTATTTCTTGTACATTACCTTAAAGCAGTTGTATGTATTTTATACAAAATCCATACAGAAAGCAAAAGATCCTATATTTTTAGTAAAATTATAAGACAAACACAATATGTCAATTTCACTTGACACTGACATCTTTCAATCAGAATTTTCTTAATATAGTAGCTGTTTCCATAGGTATGGCTACTTTATGAAATTTAATTTCTTTATAATTTTTTAACTCTATATCCATTTAATATCAAACATTAAATGCAGTCAAATCGTATAGAGAGTAAAATATTCTTTAATATTTAT